>OZ012738.1:523033844-524276344 GCA_963859935.3 Lathyrus sativus
CTCATGACTTGTTACACTCTCACAAGCTTTTGAAAACAAAATTTTTCTAAGTTTTTCAAAGTGAAATCGATTGCATTCTTAGAGCAATCGATTGCGTGATTAATTTTTTTAAAACTTTTTTGATTCTGTTTTGAAGAGCAATCGATTGTTGTATTAGTGAAATCGATTGCATGCTTAAAAAATTCTCAGTTTTCACTTCTGTTTTGAAGTGCAATCGATTGCTCACTGAACGTTTTTGAAAAATCCTTCTGAAAAATTGCATCTCTTCATTCAAATGTCTGTTAAATGTTTCCTTTGAAACATAACAATTGTTCATCAATTTTTTTGAAGATTTGCATGATTTCATCAAGTGATATTTATGTAATATAAATACCTAGCTTTTCAAAATCAAAAAAGAACTCTAACTTTTACATCATATCTTTACAATCTCTTTCAATTAAAACTCTTGAACTTTTTCTTTAAACAATTTTCACAAAGAATTTTCTGCATCAATTTCATATCTTTTGAAAAGAAAATTCTTGAGCAATAAGTCTTAGATACTTGTGGAAATTCCATTGAAAGAGAAGATTAAATCTCAGCATTGATTACCAATTATACATTGTTACAAATCTTACAAAACTCAGAATTGTATTTTAGTTTCCCCTTGCTGTTCAGGATTGTTGAAAGCAAGTGTGTGCATTAGAGAGGATTGTTCTCATTGCACCTAGTGTTTAGATCTTAAAGGTGTTTTAAGAACCTTTGATATCCTATAGGTTAGAACAAATTGTACATTGATCCTAACTATAATGAAATCTCTTTCGTGTTGACAGGGGAGTGGAGTACCCTCGGGGCGGAGAGGAACCACTATAACTCTCTGTGTCTCTTTTACTTTCTGCCTTTAAAAGCTTTCAAATCATCACTTCATTAGAAATAAAGTAACATAGCCCTCTTAAAATCAGAAAATTTCAAAGAACCTAATTCACCCCTCCTCTTAGGTGCATTACTAACTCACAATTAGCATCAGAGCAGGTTTGGGTAACCTGTTCCTATTTGATCCAATATGGCTTCTGCAAATAACAAAGGTGTATTCAAAGACGGTGGTAGCAGCAACAAGCCTTCACTGTTTTGTGGTGAATACTTTGATTTCTGGAAAATCCGTATGAAGGCTCACTTAGAAGCACAAGGAGACAAAATCTGGGATGCTGTTCAAAATGGTCCTTTCACTCCTACAACGGTCGTTAACGGTGTAGGATCAGCAAAGCCCAAAGCCTCATGGGATGACGATGATAAGAAAAGGGTTCTCTATGACAAAAAGGAAATCAATCTTCTACAAAGTGCATTGAGCATGGACGAATTCTTTCGCATCTCAACATCTACAACAACAAAGGATATCTGGGATACTTTAGTGGAAACACATGAAGGAACCATCGAAGTTAAAAGATCAAGGTTGAACACGTTGAGTCAGGAATATGAGATGTTCAGAATGCAACCAGGAGAATCAATTCTTGACTTACAGAAGAGATTCGTGCACTTGACAAATCATCTTATAGCACTCGGTAAGACACTAACTAACGATGAATTAAATCTTAAAGTGCTTAAATCCTTGTCTAGAGAATGGCAACCCAAGGTGACAACAATTTCTGAAAAGAAGAGCCTAGCCACGATGACATCCGCCACTTTGTTCGGTAAACTTCAAGAATATGAAACAGTACTCGGGCGATTGGAGAAACATGAGAATCAAGAGAAGAAGTCTAAAAACATCGCGTTAAAGGCTGATTCCAAAGAAGTAGAGAAAGCAGACGATCCAGTTGAAGATGAAAACTTCATGCTTCTTGTAAAGAGGTTAGGGAAATACTTTGGCTCTAAAAATAATATTGGAAATTCTGACTACATGAAAAGGAAGAAGTTTTCAAAAAGCAAAGACAAAGAGGCGTCAACATCCACACAAGATGTCAAATGCTATGAATGTGGAAAATTAGGACACATCAAACCAAACTATCCTAAACTCTCCAAGAACGAGGTTTCTAAGAGCAAAAAGGGATTCAAGAAAAATAAAGCATATGTGGCATGGGAAGACAACGAGATAAGTTCCTCATCAGAATCAGATAGTGATCAAAGTGCAAATCTGGAACTAATGGTCTCACACCATTCTGATGATGAAGATGACAAGGTTAGTAATAATTTTCTAATTTATGATGATGATGCTCAAGGGGCCATTGATGAACTTCTGAGTGAATGTAAAATTCTGTACAAAACTACTTCCTCACAGAAAAATCAAATTTCAATTCTAGAAGAAAAAATTGAAACAATGGAAAATAATTTCAAAAATGAAAAACAGAATTTTGCATGCACAAAGTGTGAGTCACTTTCTTTTCAAATTGTCCAATTGAAAAGAGTTCTTGAAAGATATGAAAAAGGACAAATTAGATTAGAGGCTGTTCTTAGCCAACAAAGATTTTCAAATGATAAAAGTGGACTTGGTTATTCAAAATTCTCAAAACCAAGTCCCAACAAAACCATCTTTGTTAAAGCTAGTGAACAACCTCCAAAAGAGAAAGTGGTAAAACCTAAAGTGGTTCATCAATATCCCAAGAAGAAGGTTGTTAATAAGAAAAAACCTTATCCTTCTAGATATAAGAGTAAGTTTGAGCCCACTTTTTTTATTGTGGTATCAAAGGCCATACACCTAATGCCTGTTATGTGAGAAACTTTAGTGTTGCAAAGGGGTATTATGCGCGGATCAAGAAAGGCACTAACTATGAAGGACCCAAAGCAAGTTGGGTACCTAATGGAACTTAATCTTGTTTTGTAGGCATGCTTGAAGACCTCCTCATATCAGTGGTATCTTGATAGTGGGTGTTCAAGGCATATGACGGGTGACATTACCAAATTTTCACATCTAACGCTTAAGGCCAAAGGATTTGTAACCTATGATGATAACAACAAAAGGAAGATCCTTGGTATAGGCAGCATTGGTGCACCACCTTTTATAACCATATAAGATGTCCTTTATGTAGAAGGCCTAAAGCATAACCTACTTAGCATTAGTCAGCTTTGTGACAAAGATTTCAGAATCAACTTCACTAAAGATGAATGCTTGATAGAAAATGAAGTCACTTCTGAGGTAATGTTAAAAGGTAATAGAATTAACAACATTTTTATGATTTCCCTTGATAACTAATCTTTGAAGGTTAAATGTCTTATGGCAAACAACAACGAATCTTGGTTGTGGCACAAAAGATTTGCTCACCTTCATATGGAGCATTTGAACAAATTGATCAAACATGACTTAGTTGTTGGTCTTCCAAAGATCAAATTAATCAAAGATAGATTGTGTGGTGCATGCCAAAAGGGAAAACATACCAAATCAACTTTCACATCCAAGAATGTGGTGTCCACAACTAGGCCACTGCAGTTGTTACACATGGATCTCTTTGGACCATCAAGAACAAAAGGTTTTGGAGGTAATGTTTATGCATTAGTAATTGTTGATGACTTCTCTAGATATACATGGACGTTCTTCTTAGTGCAGAAAAGTGAAGCTTTCAAGGCATTTAAGAAGTACGCAAAACAGATTCAGAATGAGAAGTCACTTTCAATTGTCTCCATTAGAAGTGACCATGGTGGAGAATTCCAGAACGCTCTATTTGAAGAATTCTGCGAAGAAAATGGAATCTCTCACAATTTCTCTGCACCAAGAACTCCACAGCAAAATGGTGTCGTAGAAAGAAAGAATCGGTCGTTGGTAGAACTTTCAAGAAAAATGCTTAGTAATTCAAACCTTCCTAAATATTTTTGGGCAGATGCAGTAAGCACAACATGTTTTGTAAGTAATCGTGTGAACATCAGACCAATTCTCAAGAAAACCCCTTATGAACTGTTCAAAGGAAGAAAACCAAACATATCCTTCTTCCACATATTCGGGTGTAAATGCTTTGTGTTAAACAATGACAAAGACAATCTCGGTAAGTTTGACGAGAAATCCGATGAAGGTATTTTTGTCGGCTATTCTCTCTCAAGTAAGGCTTTCAGAATTTTTAACAAAAGAACTTTAACTATTGAAGAATCTATGCATGTCTCTTTTGATAAATCTAACCCCTCCAAGGAGGATGATATTATTGTTAATGATGATGATGATGTAGCAGAAACCTCTCAAGAAAACACTCTCAAAGATATTGTAAGTGATCAACCAAATCAGCAACAAGAGGATTCACAACAAAACGAAGTACACAATGATCTACCAAATGAATGGAGAACTCATAGAGATCACCCGATCGATAAAGTCATTGGTGATATCAGTCAAGGTGTTTCAACAAGATTAAATCTCAAGGATGTTTGTCTTAACATGGCATTTGTTTCGCAAATTGAACCAACCAAAATCAACGAAGCCTTAGGAGATGATCAATGGATTATAGCTATGCAAGAAGAACTGAACCAGTTTAAAAGAAATCAAGTTTGGAATCTTGTCCCTAGGCCTAATAACAAGCATATCATTGGAACAAGATGGGTCTTGAAGAACAAACTCGATGAAAATGGTATTATAGTTCGTAACTAAGCAAGATTGGTCGCCCAAGGATACAACCAAGAAGAAGGAATCGACTTTGACAAAACTTTCGCTCCAGTTGCAAGACTAGAAGCAATTAGATTATTATTGGCTTATGCATGTTCCATGAATTTTCAGCTTTTCCAAATGGACGTGAAGAGCGCATTCTTGAATGGATTCATAAATGAAGAAGTGTATGTCAAGCAACCCCCTGGTTTTGAAGATTACAAATATCCATCTCATGTCTTCAAACTAAAGAAAGCTCTCTCTATGGATTGAAACAAGCACCAAGAGCATGGTACGATCGACTCAACAATTTCTTATGTGACAAAGGCTTTGTAAAGGGAAAGGTAGACAAAACTTTGTAAAGGGAAAGGTAGACAAAACTTTGTTCATCAAGAAAATAAAAGAAGATACTCTCTTGGTACAAGTGTATATTGACGACATAATCTTCGGTTCAACCAACACCAAGCTATGCAAAGAATTCTCATCCATGATGCAAGGAGAATTCGAAATGTCTATGATGGGAAAAATGAACTACTTTCTTAGACTTCAGATCAAGCAACTTGAGAATGGGATCTTTATCAATCAATCAAAGTATTGCAAAGAATTATTGAAGAAGTTTGATATTGAGAATTGCAAGACTTTATCTACACCTATGGGATCTGGTACATATGTAGATCAAGATGAATCCGGTATATCGGTTGATATCACAAAATATAGAGGTATGATTGGTTCCCTACTATACTTGATAGCAAGCCGCCCTGACATTATGTTTAGCGTCTGTCTTTGCGCTCGCTTTCAAGCAAATCCAAAGGAGTCTCACCTGATGGCAGTCAAGCGGATCATGAAGTATCTCAAAGGAACAAAAAATGTCGGCTTATGGTATCCTAAAGGTAGTATATGCAATTTAATTGGATATTCTGACGCGGATTATGCAGGCTGTAAAACTGATAGAAAAAGCACAAGTGGAACTTGTCACATCTTAGGAAATGCACTAGTCTCATGGGCATGTAAGAAACAAGCATGTGTAGCACTTAGTACGGCTGAAGCTGAGTACATAGCAGCAGGAAGTTGTTGCTCACAGATGCTTTGGCTTAAGCAACAACTTCGTGACTACGGACTCGACCTGGGCAGCATTCCTCTTCGCTGTGACAACACCAGTGCAATCAACATAACGAAAAATCCAGTCATGCACTCAAGGACCAAGCACATTGACATACGACATCACTTTCTACGAGATCATGTACTTCAAGGAGATGTCGAGATAACATTCGTAGATACTCATAATCAGCTTGCCGATATCTTCACAAAACCTTTGGCAAAGGAGTCTTTCTACAAAATACGAAGGGAATTTGGAATATTGGATGAGACTGACGTGGAAACATAAAAGAACTTCATCTGCTGTATTTTCTCAAAATTTCACTGCAAGCAATCGATTGCACCCCTGCAACAATCAATTGCTCACTGTAATTTTTACAATTTATTTTAATTTTTTAAAGAAAGCAATCGATTGCACCCCTGCAGCAATTGATTGCACTCTGTAGCTTTTGCTAAAATTCGTTTCTGTTTGGTGGAGCAACCGATTGCACCTCTGTGTCAATCGATTGCACCTACTGAAAAACTATTTTTCTGTTTCTATTTAATAGATCCATGAATCCTTAAACCTTCCAACTACACTCATTAAACTTTTTGACCTGCCTATGATTAGCCATTACTTCTTAGCCCTAGTCTTAAGATTTGACCATAAATTCTCATATTCCCAAAATCTTAAATACCTTCAACCACTCATATCCCACATTTAATTCTATGTCTTCTATCAACCATTATAAAAATCATCTCTCATAACCTTCTTCTACCATCTCTCTCAATTACCAAAACTCCCCACAAAACTCTCTCATAAACCCTAGATCTCATTCTTTCATCTTTTTTAATGGCTTCACGAACAAAAAGGAAGATCTCAGCACAAGACAAAGGCAAAGGTCCAGCCTCCTCATCTTCCAAAACTCCACTTGTTCTTCAACATTTGGATAATGACCAACGAGACAAATTCATCAAGTATTTCCAAAAGAAGGTTGTGCAGACCCCCAAGTACGATATCCTTTCATCCTTTCCTAAAGAATGCTTCTCTTTCCAAGAAACCCTAATTGCATGTGGGTTGGAACCAGTGATTTCCTTATCCGGGCCATATTATCCGGATTTGGTAAGACTGTTCTATTGCAACCTACATAAAGAAGAAGGCAAGCTAGTGACATATGTTCAAGGTAAAAGGATCCCGCTCTTCTCAGAGACATTTGGTAGGATTTTCAACATTCCAATGCCGGCTGCAAGTACTCCGGAAGAACACGAAGAAGTCTGGAACGCATATGACAAAAGACAGTTCTATTGGAGCCTCAGCAGAATGTCTGAAGCCAAATTCCATGCAAAAAGGGTCCGATCCTTAGGCGGCTTGGAACCATCTTGTAACTCATGGTCGGCAGAAACATCACTTGTAAGACTTATTAAACATGCAGATTGTGTACAGACAAAGGCACTGAGTAAGGGGGAGGATGATACAATGCATCATACATTCTACCGTTTTGCCATCATCAAAAGGGGGGAGTATGTGAGGGCAATCCTCATAGTTAGCTATACTTATTTTAATGATGTCAAAACTTAGATTGGTAGGAAAATGTACTTTGGACGGTATCATTGTGTCACATATTCATACCTTATTCCTCTTGAGTCAAACGTCGGTTAAAAACATTGTTTGATACATATAGAACTTGTTTAATATATGCTTCATATAGGTTTGGTCAGGTATGTCTAGCTTACTATATAATGGAGTATTTCAAAAGTAGCATTATACATGAAAATATGCATTTTTTGTGTGCATTTTGTGTGTGCATATTTTGTGTCTTTGAGTCGACTCAAACTTGCTCTGGTCAACTCATACAGAAAGTATTTTGCATGGTCTACTCTCAGGGGTGCTAGCGTCGACCCTCCGGTCGACTCATACTATGTCAATTTCTGTTTGTCTAATTTTGTATGCTTTGCGTCGATGCATGACCTATTCCAGTCAATGCAAGGTGCTGTTTTATGCAAAATCTGAAATTCGGGTGAACTCAGGTCGACCCTGCCCCTTATATAGGTCGACCGTTCGCACGTTTTTAGTTAAATTTCTGTTATGTAAAACTGTCTTGGTGGTTGTTATGTTGGTTAATTGTTTTTGACTTGCATATATAATGAGTTATCTTATTCTTCAAAAAAGAACAAGAAAAGTGAAAATAGATACTGATTTTGTTCTCATCATCTCCATCCTCTTTCTTGCACTTTCTCAACAACTACACATAATCATTTTTGTTGTGCATTATGCTTTTTAGAGGTGATAACATCCAAACATATGATTGGTGTAATCGGGTTTGGGTTGAGAAATCAGTAGGCCTTTCTTGAATAAAACCGTCAGGGTTTTGTCCTCCAAGAATCTTGGATTTTGGGTTTTTTTTGCACGAATCGGTCCATCATAGATTCAGCCGAGCGAAGGTAATCGAAGAACGGGTTGTTCTATCGGTTTATTAGCGGTAATTGTAGGATTGTGAGAGGAAGATTCAGGTTTGAAGTGTTGGTGATTGAAATCAGCCGGGCAAGACTTGAAGACCGTGGGGTTGTTCAAAAGGTGTACCGTAATCGGAGATTTATTCATCGTGCTCGAAGGACTTGATTCAACTTGAATCAAGGGAAGAGAAGGAATAGGCTATGCATCAACAATTGGGTTTGATCATTTGATTTATATTGCTTCTCTTGTAAACATTTACCAACAAGTTATAGATATACAAGTCTCAATTCTATTTTTAGAATTGAGGGCAGACGTACCTCGAGCGAGGACGACGAGGGAACTGCCTCAATAAATTGGAGTTTTCTCTTTATTTTTCAATTGCTTAATTTCTGAGTTTGTGTACAAACAATTGAGTTAATCAAAATTCTGACGTGAGTAGTGTTGAACCATTTTTGAAGCCTATTACAATCCTTAATTGTAATTGAACACTTAAGCACTTGACTCGCATATTGGAATTAACTTGTGGTGCCTTGCACACCAAGTGTTTGACTAATTGTGTGAACAACAAACGCTTGCGTTGTCTTTTCAATTTGATTATATTTTTCAAGCATTGGAAATAGTCCAACCTCATAGTGAATAAATTCTGGTTGATGTGTGTTCAAATTATTGATTCTTAATCTCGTTTTTATCGGATTCCATAGGCTTCGCACATATCCGGTTTTTAAGTAAAGGTTCGTTTTAGACGAATATAGTTCCTCGGCCGCTTCCGCCTAAAAACTTTTTAAAACCAAATATTGGTAGCGCCAAATCTGTTTTTAACAAGTGATCTATTCAACCCCCCCTTTTAGACCTGCGCCATCATCTAACACAAACTTGTGGGTTAAGACACTATATACAGATGTGCAACCACCCAAGTTTAGGAAGATGCCTGGTAGACCTAAAAAGAGGAAGAACCTAGAACAAGGTGAAATTGATGGATCTGATCGCAAATTGAGAAGAACAGGTTTTATGGTGAAGTGTAGTAGGTGTAAGAAAGCAGAATACTACAGTATACATGTAAGGACACAACAACTCAGACTACTCAACAATCAGTCCAACCCTCTTATACTTCAACTCAGACTGCTCAACAATCAGTCCAACACACTCCTACTCCAACAACTCAGCCTACTCAACAACCAAGCCAACCCTCTCAGAACACAACAACACACACTGCTAAGGGAACTTCTACTCAACAATATAGCCAAGCATATCAGACTTCTAAGGGAAAGGCTGCTCAAAAGACACATGGACCTGCTAAGGGCAAGACACAAAAGCTGCCCGCTAGGAAGCCAACAAAACCTTTTGTACCACCTGAGCCTACAACTAGGTTGAGTGCTACCAAGAATGTTGTTGGCCCAGTAACAAGAAGGTCTACTCCAACAAAGAGGACCGCGTCAAAGAAGAAACTCTATATATAATTAGGCTATCATGTCATGTGGAATCACATTATGTATTTTGCCATATAATTAGTTTATGTTTTTTTGTTATTGTTGTTTGGAACACGTGTATTATAAGTTTATGTATCCTGCTGTTGTTTGAAACATGTGCGGAATGACTTTATGTATTTTGTGGAACATGCATATCAGTTTGTGAACCTATTATGAAATGAACCTGTTATGAAATGTATTAGTTGTGTTAAAACCAGAACCTATTTATGGACCTGTTATGAACTTTATGTTAAAAGGATAACCAACTTATAGGTCATAATGTTTATGGACTTGGCATAATATGGTGTAAAAAATGCCGACCAACTTTGACAGGTCTATAACAGACCAAGTAAACATGAAAAAAACACATAGCATATAATCTTTAACAATGCAGACCAAGTTAAAAACACTTTGACAGGTCTATAACAGACCAAGTTAACATAAAAACAGAACATACCAAATAGAACTTATAAATCATTGTGTGTTAAAATCAAGCTAATCTTTAACTATTACATTCATGTGGAACTGATGCAATCCAAAACTAAAACTGATACATTCATGTTGAACTGCGAAAGCTGCAAGATTAGAATCCAACTATTACATTCATGTTGAACTGATACAATCTAAAACTGATACAAACTTTAACTGAACTTAAACCTAATTCTTACAAACAAACCATAACATACTACTTCCAAACAAACCTTAATACCTTAACTAATTTTAACAACTAATACAATGATAATCATCACAAACATCAAATTCAAAGTCTTTTTCCACTTCATGATATTCTTCATTTCACTTTCAAGTTTCATCAACTTTTTCTCTAATTCTTCATTCTTTATTGTCACTTTTTCAATGTTCTTTTTTGCTTCAGTAAGTCCCTTAGTTATCACACCCATCCTATGCATCCAGAATTGCTCCTTCTCATCATCCACCTCCTCATAAAACCAACCAAAGAAACCATACCCAACTTGCATACCTCCTTGTAATTTTAATTGTTTAGAGGACAATGGAGAATGAATTTAAACTTAAACAGAAACAAAATTTATTAACATAATTCAAAAAGCTTTCATGCCTTATAATTTGGACAACCCCAGAAAGGTTTTCCCATATTCTTAACCGTAGTTGCCCTTTGAAGAACAACCATGTCTCCACAATGGCATACGGGCTTCCATCGTGACCTACTGCAAACATTTGAATCTCGACTTTCCTATTTCAACATGTAGGACAAACAACCAGATTTCATGCTTGCCAAAAACAAAAACCCTAGATCAATTTTTGGATTTGGGGTTGGGAAGGAGGAAGGAACAAAAAAAAAATTTAAGTTGCAGTATGGGAATGGAAGGAGGAAGGAGAAGGAAACAACATGAAGAAGATAACTTGCCAAGTCATTTACCACGTACACAAAATGAACGGAAGTTTGGGGACAACTAACGGTGAGGACTCAATTGACACCATTTTAAAAGTTAGAGGATCAACTTGCGACTTTTTAAAGTTAAGGGACGAAAATGGGTATTTTGCCTATATATATATATATGTATGTATGTGTGTGTGTGTGTGTGTGTATGTGTGTGTGTGTGTGTGGATGTCATCAACTCTAATCTAGATGGTGACCCAATCAAAAAATGATTATGTGTAGTTTGATTGTGTGTATGCATAAAAGAGAGGTTGAAGATGATGGGAATGCTTTGTAATTCTGGTTTCATTTAGGTTTTACACTAGTACCTTACTAGAACCCCCCACTTAGAAATGATGCATGTATCAAGTATTTATAAGTACGCAAGTTTAGAAGCAAAAGGAATGCAAATGGAAATGAAAAGAATGCAAAAATTCAAGTTTTTAGGTCAATCGGTCGACCTGAACCAGTCAGCACATGGAACAGAACCTACATGCTTTGATACTGCAGCATATGTGTCGACCTATACTGTAGACATTTTTATATAGGGTGGCCTTTAAAAGTTATATGATGACCTGTGCAGTCAGCACACAAAATATGCTTTAAAAATGAGTTACATAGGTCAACCTGAAACTCGTATAGGCCAACCTATAGATTCGTTTTTCACATGAAACATTTTCTAAATCCTTTTTAATGCATGAAACCTTTTCTAAATCATTTCTAAATTATTTCCAAAATGATTTTATGCTTCCTAATGCTAAGATGCACATCTAGAATCAGAGGATATCGTCCAATATACATTAACACTAAACTATCCTAGTTTTGACATCATTCAAAACACATCGAACAGAAAGTTGCACTCACATACTTCCCCTTTTTGATGATGGAAAAAATTGAGACAATGTGTTTTGTGACATTTTGTGTCTTCATTAAGACTCCCCTTGAATATATGCATCCAACTTCATCTTGTATACTTCCCCCCCTTTGACAACATCAAAAAGAGAACAAGCAAACCATGAGAAGTGTCTTAATTCACATACAAACCAAAATACATAATGAGGAAAATTGTAAATATAAGAGTATCAATATGATATCATTCACATATAATGATATACATATTGAACAAGAATGCCTAAACATAAATACAAACATATCAAGCAACAATAGAACACAAATTGTTACCCTTTATGACAAATAACATAACATACACATGAAACATAAAGGATACAATGTAATAAAAAACTTTTGAGTTTTCACAAAAGCGACACGATTATGTGATATATGCCTTTGGTGCTCTCAAAATGCTGCCCACACATGTACTCTAGCAAGGTGATATACGATTTACCACCACTCAAACCAAAAGCAAATATGTTATCATAACAATGACACACAATAAGATTTTTTCTAAAATTGTAACATGTTCAACCATATTTTATGAAATAATACATAACAAGCTAACACACCAAGAGTATATTTCAAGTATATAGGTGGAATAACACAACATCACTATAAGCATATAATTGACATACATCAATAGAAATTTTTGAAAGTGAATAATCATGAACTATCACATATATCAAGAATATCAATTAATTGGAACATAAAAACATGCAAAATTAAAAGCTTACATTCAAAGAGGAAAATGGAATAATATTACCTCTCTTATGAGTTGATGAAATATGCACACTTATGTAATTTATAGTAAAAGTATATAAAGTGCATGCAATAAATCATATTTTAGGAAATATTTGAGATATCAAGTATCCCCAATTCCCTTCATTAAGTTGTTTGATTTGAAGACCAAGGAAGTAATTCAATTCCCCATAAGGATCATCTCAAACTTACCTTGCATAAGCTTAGAAAACTATTGTACAAGTTGCATGTTAGTGGTTCCAAAAATAATACCGTCGACATAAACTTAAACTAGAAGAAGCATAAACATTAAAAAGTAATCAGGTAAAAGAAATAACTTTCATATAAAGCTAAAGTTGAAAAGATATTACCTCATCGTACGAGTGACGGAGGATTCACATGCATTTCACAAAGAACTCTCGAATGAAAGTTGGAATAAATGCAAAACATGCCACAAACTCTTCAGACAACAATGATCTTATCACTTTTCTTTGTGTCAAAGTATTTGAAAGTGTGATTAATAATGTATCTGATAAGATTATTGATTTGATGATCATTGGATGTTCTCCAAGTCAAAAGAAGATTGTCCACTGCAACTCAAATTTCAACCTTCCTCTTTTCACAATTGTTATCTTCTTCTTTCTCATGTTCCACCTCTTTAGGTTGTTAAACCATTTGTTGCATTTGGGCAACAATTGATAGACACCTTTAGGGACAAAGAGTTTCCTAAACCTGCACTTAGCAATGGTGTGTCCCTTCTTGTAATAATAGTGACAATATAAATTATGAGAAGATATCCTTTTGCTATTTTGTTCCAAGGATTATGAGAATTTAAGACATATTTGTAAGTATCTATAGCAAAGGTGACTTTTGGTTGCAAAGCTTGATCTAATTTGGCTTTAAGAGTCCTTGACTCCTTTTGCCAAATATGACAAGTTTCACAACCAAACCAAGATGGCTTAGTAACCTCATTTTGATCTTTTGGAATATCTAGTATAGACTTCCTTAGAGCTTTCAAATTATTTTCATTTTCTAAAATCTTAGCTTCCAAATGATAGATAATCCTCTTGTTTAAGCTCATCTCTTGAAAGCATCTATGGCTTGTCATTGTAGATTTTCAAAAGATTGTTGAAGTTGAGAAAAATCCAAATCATGAGAAGCTTGAAGTTGAGAGTGACTTACAAAATTTTTCTTTTCTTTTGTTTTCCATATAGCAAAGCTTTTCTAATTCAACGCTTGAGGTAGAACTTTCATTGCTTGAAGAATCACTTTCGCTCTCCCAAGCGGCATAAACAGTCCCATAGACGTTTTGTGACAGCTTTTGCCTTTTCTTTCTTGATTGTAGGTAGGGCTGGCAATGAACCAAACCAACTCGAAGATAGTTCGGAATTCGACTCGACAATTAAATCGTTGAACTAGGTTCATGAACCAAATGAGTTGAGTATGAGCGAAAAATTAAGTTCGTTAACTAAATGAGCTGAACTTGAACTATACATAGTTCGACTCGTTAGGTTCATGAGTCAACTCGATTACATATGAAAAGAATTATACTGTCTTTAAGATTAGGTTTAAATATTTACTTCAAATCTTAGACAAATTTAATCTTCAATTTATTAGTTTTTGAATTAGACTCTCAAATGTATCTCTTGAAAGTTGTGTAGGTTTTGAATTAGTAGATTTTGAAGATAAAGTTAAATTTCAATATGATAACTTTTATTTTATTTTAATATTTTATTTAAAAAATATATATTTATTTAAAATGTCAAATATACTAAAAAATATATATATTTAAAAAAATAGTTTTTAAGTTCATGAACCATGTGAGCTGAACCTAATGAGATGAACCTAACGAGTCGAACTGAACTGTTCGTGAACTTATAACGAGTCGAGTTTGAGCTTAAAAAAAAGTTCGTGTCAAACTCGAATTCGAACAATTCTTAACGAGTCGAGCCGAGCTGAGGTGAGTTCGACTCGACTCGACTCATTTCCAGCCCTAATTGTAGGACACTTAGGCTTAATGTGACCTGGTTTTCCACAATTGTAACACGTAATTATAGACTTTCCTTTTCTATTCTCATCTTCTTTTGAGGAACTTCATAACCTTATTGATTTTCCACGGTTCTAGTCAGGATATTTGTCACCATGTTTCTACATGTATTTATTGAACCTTTCTATAAACAGTCCCACATCCTCTTCATCGGAATTATTGTCATCTATAGATTCATAATCCTTAAGCTCATCATATGAGAACCTTGATCTATAAGTCTTTAGAGCTATAAACTTCTTCCTTTCTTCTTTATCTTTTCCTTTCTCCTTCTTCACTTTCTTTTCTTGATCTTTTTCATATTTTTCTAAGCAAGTGAGTTCTTGCTCATGCTCTTCTAATTTTTCAAACAAAGCCGCGAGATCAAGCACTTTTAGATCACTTGCCTCTTTAATTGTGGTGAACTTGGGTTGCCATTCCATATTTAAACATATTAACACTTCGTTAGTAGCAAGTTCATTGGAAACATAATTACCTAGCGCATTTAATCTATTAATAAGACGTGTGAACCATTTTTGCATATACGTAATGGTTTCACCATGCTCAATATGAAACAACTCAAACTATTGATTTAATGTGTTAATCCTAGCTTGTTTGACATCATTAGTACCCTCATAGGCAACCTCTAATACGTTTCACATAGCCTTGGCGGTCTTGCAATGTGAAACACGATGATACTCACCAACACCCAAAGTGGAAGTGGGAATATTTTTCGCTTTCCAATCATGTGACAACAATTTCCAATCATTACCATCTCATTGTGCTTCCGGTTTAGGTACTGTAACACCTTCATCGTTGGTCATGGTTATTTCATTTGGACAATTTTTGATGGCGTCCCATATACCTTTTTCAATGGAGTTGACATGAATACGCGTACAAGCTTTCCAATAACCATAATTTTCCCTGATGAAAATTGGTGCTCTATTGTATGCTCCCTTAGGTTCAGTATCCATTCTTCTAAAAAGTAAATCTTAAGCAGGGAATTAACCGGAGCTCGTGATACCACTTGTTAGATGATAGACTTTGATCTATAGGGGGTGAATAAACCACAAATTTAAAAACAAAACTTTTGGCAAAAGTTGTTTTCAAAAGTTTTATGGCACAACATAAACAACCTGAATTGAATCGTCTAACCGAACCTACTATTGGAAAGCTTAAATATGTGTAACGTAAACCAATTAGATGATAATGAACACAAACTGTTCAATAACAATTAATTCACAAATCAATTATATGTTAAGCTACTCGTATAGCTTATTTCTAATGAACACAAATCAATTAAAATACCCAAAGGCATTTTATCGAACACTTTGTGTGCGATCGATAATGTTTGGAAATTCAATTTGTTTTGTTGATGTTAAAAACCAATCAAAATCAAAATGATTATGATTATATCAATAACAACACTTTAAAATATAATTGAAAAACAATTTTCAATCGAATTGATCAAAATAACAATGAACTCGATAATTTGCAAGAACAATAAATTAAAGAGATATAGAGAGAGACACAAAGATTTGTTTATGGAGTTCCCCAATCAGCCTCGCTATGGGTATGTCTGCCCTTGATTCAAAAATCGAATTAAGATACTTCCAATTAACCTTATCTTTGCAAAAATAATGCAGTGTATGCGTCGACCTATAAAGGTCTTATGTTGATCTGAACTAGTCAACACATGGAACAGAAACTACAGGCTTTAATACTGCACCGTATGCGTCGACCTATACTCTAGACATTTTTCTATAGGCCGACCTATGCAGTCAGCACATAAAATAGACTTTAAAAATGAGTTACATTTGTCAATTTGAAACTCGTATAGACCAACCTATAAACCATTTTTTCACATGAAACCTTTTCTAAATCATTTTTAATGCATGAAATATTTTCTAAATCATTTCTAAATTATTTCCAAAATGATTTTATACTTTCTAATGCTAATATGAACATCTAGAATTAGAGGATATCGTCCATTATACATTAATGCTAAACTATCATAGTTTTGACATCATTCAAAACAAATCAAGCGGAAAGTTGGACTCACGTACTTGTGTACTCTCTCTCTATATATATATGTATATATATATATATATATATATATATATATATATATATATATATATATATAGATTTTTCAGTGATGATTTTGCCCATGATGCATGTTTGTTGGTTTTCTTGAAAACCTTGTATATCATCTTCATCACGCACTAAGAAGTATGGTTCTTTATTAGTATATTGGTTGATATAATTTACTTAAAAATGATAATACTAATATTTGTAGTTTTTTTTTGTTTAACATAGTTTCTGATTTCATATAAATATTCTCCCTGAGATGGAAAAAATCAGAGGGAAATATTAAGACAGAGAAAGATTAAAAGATCAAGAGGGCAAGGTAGAAAAATACTAAGGATAAAACAATCACAACCCGAAAACTAACCTGGAGGAGTATCAACACCTACACGAGAGAGGCACTCACAGAGAAGATAAGGGATAACTTATAGATAAGAAAGGAGACAAACTATAAAAGGGAGAGAAAGAAAGGATACTGGAAAGATAAGATCGAATATTAAAGTGTACTTTTTTTGACACAAACAAACTTAATGCATTTTATTTAACAACTATTGCTCAATACAAGGAGGAATCAAATTAAAAGTACTACGCCTACTCCAAAAATTGCCCACTTTAGCTAATGTTGAAAAGTATTTTAGGTGGATTGTTTTATCGTATCCGCAGGGATTGTCCTGATATCTAGATCCTTGTCATTCAATAGTTTTAAGTTCTAAGAAAAGGGTTTTCAAAGAGTTTTTGTTTTGTGACATATGTTTTTGTAGCAAAGAGTAAACTAAAGAAAGATGTGTTGTTTTAAGAAAGCATGTCAAGATTAGACTTCATTAACCCCTTTCATACATATCCAATTAATTAAGCATGTGAACTTAGTTTAGATCAATACAATCGCGTATCCTCGCAAATCCGTTTATTTCTAAAGCGACTTCGTAGGTATTATTGTTTTAATCGCTAGATGATCTCTCGAACCAACAATCGAAACAATAAACATAAATATCAATACAAAGCAAATATTAAATCCCAAATCTATGTCTAGAGTTTATTTGTTAATAGATGAAGAAATTAGATCAAGACTTGGAAAATCTATGTCTAGAGTGATTCAAACCATACATATATCAATACAAGCAAAGATATTCATCATATATTGATCATCAACTTTGTTCACATACAAAAGATCAAAAGAAATGCACAAAAGAAATGCATACTAGTAAGGTTAACTACCTCTAATCTTGACACAAAAGGGTTTAGCTAGCCATCACCATGGTAGCTTGATCAACAAGTAAAAAGGAAAGCTTTGATAGCATCAAATTCGAAGTTGCTGAAAATGAAAAGTGATCCAAAATATCTACTCAAGTGGCTATTTATAGAAAGTTTACAAAGTTCCTATAAGTGGCACCGCGATCAGCACAAAGGCGACAAATTCCCAAAAAGTGCGTTAAGCGCAGTCAAAGGCCCTTAGCTACTACCTCTTCATCAAAACCACGTTGAACCCCCGCTGAAAAACACGTTAAGCTCGGTTTACCATCAAAAAGTTGCGAATTTGATCTTCAAAGCCCTCTTCCATCAACCATAGGTTCCAAGCATCATCTCAAGCAAGAAAACCTATCAAATAGCATAAAAAATGATCACAATTCACAATATTTACAATCATAATTGAAAAGTTGCATATTTACACTAAAACGTATGAATTTACTACTAAAATACCAAGGAAAAAATTAGAAAGGGACACAAAATATCATCAAAAGTGTGCATAATTTGCCCCTTAACAACTCTCCCCAACTTACTATTTTGTTTGTCCTCGAACAAAAGTTTGCCAAACAAAAATGAACCTGAAACACACACAAGAAATTGGAACCAACAAGATTGAACAACAAAAATTTCATGGTTCAAAAACTAGAAGTACAAACAAGATAAATTTACCATACTCAAAATAAATCATGGAGATGAAACTAGTGCTAAGTGAAAAACACAAATCAAAACATCTAAAGCAATAAAATTTCAATATGAATCACACCTAAGCACACATTAATCAAGGGATGAATACATTATGAGGTTTTATCACTCACCAACAATCCTACAAACATCCGGAATGAATTATGTATTCAATAAACAACATGCATTAATGAGTGTAAAAGAAGGAATCACAAGGAATTCAAAGGTTGTAACTTAGCTTGGGCTAAAAGGAAGGGTCATTTATCAAACTCATTGAAACAAAAAAGCCTATTCCTATGTGAGCATTCAATTCTCACAACCATACACACTTCAAGACCTTAACCCACTTGTTTTCTTTTCTTTGAGGCATCATTACAACCTTGAGCTTATTTGTTGGCAAATCATGCCCAATTTCCTTTCTTTTTTCATTTTCTCTTTTCATTGTTCCTTTTTCAAGTTCTTTCATTATTCACAACCACTTTATTTTTCACAATGCCTCAATCTGCCTCTTTCTCCCCAACTTTGAATACAAACAAAATATGGTGTTAAAAATGCTCTCACACATCTAAGGCAAGGAACAACCAAAGCAACCATACTTAAAGGTTTCACAACAAAAATTCAAGATCCATTCTAAAATTCACTTATTTTTCATGTACAATATTTACACGATTCAATTATTCAATGGATCTTAATATAAAGGCTCAATGGGGTTAGAAAATGCTCGCTCACACACATGCATGATTTCAACATAATAAGAACGAGTTAAACAAGGATGTCGGTATCCCGCATATATTATACAATGAAAGCTTCCTCACAAAGGCTATGTTCTAAATGATTTATAATTGAAAGAGTATTTCAAAAGACGTAATGGCAACATGTTTTACACTAATCACAAGTTTCATATCCATTCTTAGTTTAGAAAGCGATAAATATGTACCTTGCAACTATACCTTTAATCATTCATATCATTACCACTTAATTACGTGTTGATTCATCAATCTTGTCATTAGTCACATGGTTCCTTCAAGTTTTTAAACTTCAGAACAACACAAAATAAAAAAAAAATTCTACAAAACTAACAATTGCATACTACTCAATAATAAAACATACTATCATAAACAAAAATTGCGACACCCAAAATAATGGTGCCACAACATACGTTCCAAATCCTCATCCTACAAGGATGGTACACAAATTATCCAAAAGTACAATTAAAACGAAAACAACCAAATCCGGATAATTCAAACATAAATATAATATAATGGAAACAAAAGATCATAAAAAACCCAATATCAAACTACTCAGTACTACTCGACGAACCCATCTCCCACTTTGTCTCCCCACTATCATTATCATCGTCCTCATCAACTGCAGCCTCATCAACATTTGCATCGCCCTGAGCTACATCTACCTGAGGAACCTGAGTATGCTGAGGAGGAACCCTCCCTCTCGGGAAATGAAAAGGCTTATCCTCAGGCATATCCACATAAGCACTGAACTCCTCAGATGATAGGAAAGGATGTCCCACATGTGGCTCACGAATCTGTAAATGCAATATACACATGGATGAGTGTAAGAAACTAAAAGCTCTCTGATGAGCCACATGTATGTCCCATGTGTACATACATGCCACACACTCATCATACTCGTGATCAGTCGGATGGACTCCTGCTTGATGTTGTGGTGGTGGGCCTGGGTGCTCTGGTGATGATGGTGGATGCTGATCAACTCTAGGCATGCAATGCCTCTGGATCCAAGTATCTATCACGATACCTTTAATGGTCTTGTGGACCACATTCGGTATCGGGACACCCGCTCGGGTGCAAAGGCCCATGATCAATCCAAGAAAGACCAAAATAGCAGGGACCTTGGAGCCTAAGCGGTATCCACTAGCAGCAGTGGCTTGGATCTCGTCAGATATAATCCTCGCCATGTATACCTATCTCTCATCCAAAATATAGTACAACATGCAAGCAATGTCAAGTGGGATAGACGAGGTGTAATTCCTTAGCCTTATGTTGTGAAGGACAAGGTGTCACAACTGCGAAAAGGGCCGACGGAAACAAATAGAAGAGTCGCCACCAAACGTTATTTATCCCAAAAGAGGGAAAGGAAACGATCAAAGAAAAGCTAAAAGAAAGGAGAAGACAAGGTCATTGCAACCAAATCTTGGGTTCGGGAGTCGGTTACGCAAGGGGAAGGTATGAGCACCCCTCACGTCTGTTGTACTTAACGGGATCCATGCTTATTGTCTAATTAAAGGGTGTGTTATCTAAAAGCTACTGCTAAACAGGGACGAGAAAAGAAAAAGGAGACTCGATAGGACATCGCCGCCCTATGCCTATGTATTCCCTCGTGTAATGGGAAAGTCAGAGTCAACGTAGTTTAGGAAACTAAACCACTAGTTGATTAAGTGTTTTTTATGAGTGACATTAAGTTCTCATTCTAGCAGTTAGGATCGATGCCTGTTCACAGTAGAACGGAAA
The DNA here is from genome assembly GCA_963859935.3 of Lathyrus sativus. Lineage (NCBI taxonomy): Eukaryota > Viridiplantae > Streptophyta > Magnoliopsida > Fabales > Fabaceae > Lathyrus > Lathyrus sativus. Next base: position 523,054,919 of record OZ012738.1, read on the forward strand.
AGTAACGTACTATTTTATGAAAATAAGTTTAAGAACAATACCGAAGGATAAAAAGTTTGAATTTGGTTTAAGAGTTTTAGAGAAGTGAATTGAATTTGTTTGAGATTCACATTGCATTAAAGACTATGACATAGGAGCGAATGCATCGCATATCTCCCAAAGGGCATACACTAAAAACTCTAGAAAAGTGAGGAGAAACCCCTCACTCATCATTTCCTATATACTTAAGGCTCATGGTGCACAAAGTTCATCGTTCTTTATTAAGTGTCTTAAGATTGTTTGAGATGAGAAGAAAAGACACAAAAGAAAACACTAATGGGAAACTGAAAAATCCTAATGTCATCATACAAAATGGTCCTAAGGTTAGGATGAAAAGGAAAATCTACCTAATGCTATCATACAAATGGTGGACCTAGAGTTGAGGTCAAGAAAGGACTATCTTAATTGTTATCATACAGAGGATTCAAAGCCTAATGGCTCTCCTACTCCCACCTTAATCAGAAATTAAGTGAGGCTAGGAATCCTAAGGGATCATGTGAGCAAGCACAAGTAAACACCATACTAATCAATCACAAATAAAAACAAACTTAAGACTTAAACAAGTCTGAAGACAAGAAAGAATAAAAGGAGATGAAGAAGAAGATGCAACAACATGTAAACAAACAAGAAGTTCTCTTCATAAGACATAAACATCACACAAATGTAAAAATTAGGTTCAAATACACAAATAAAACACTAACTTCATGTCAAAGTAACCATAATGTTCTCACATGTCAAACCATAACCAAAAACTAGAAATCAAAGCAATTAGGCAAAACAAAGCATCAATACATACACAAATGACTTAAGATCAACCAAGAAGCATTTTCAATCATCAAGCATAGTGAAATGAATACAAATGATGTAAGAAACAAGGTAGGGCAATAGCAATGTCAAGGTGTATTTAACTCATGTCAATGGTTAAAGGAAGAGTAAAAATATTCAAGTCCTGCATCAATATCCAAATATAATCACTTGTCACACAAATGATCATGTAAAGCCACACCTCCAAGAGGTAAACATGTAAACTCAAAGCATGAACCCAAATGGGAAGAAACATAAACATGTATATCAATCCACTATTAACACATAAATCACAAGAATAACTCTCAAATATCAAGCTCAAAGTAAGCACCAAGACTAGGCAAGCATATACCAAAGTCATCCTTAAAGAAAAGGAAATGTCCAAGCAAAGCACAAGGCACAAATGATCAAGAAAGGAACACCATATCATCAAGGTCATAGCCAAACACAAATTATGCACATCATATTCATATCCAAGACATTAACCAAACTCAAGAAGGATCATGTTCAAATTATGCTCAAGAAACCACTCAAATCACCCATTCAAAGAAAACCAAAGATCAAGTGAAGGAAGGGATGAGAAATGATCATAAAATTAATATTCAATCATGGGAATTAAACACTCAAACATTTCATTTAAAGCATACAAGAGTCCACAAACATCCATTAGATCATGTAAGAGAGCACCTCAAATGATTAAGTCAAAGACACCAAAGGAGCAAGGCTAAAACATCATTAACTTGAAAATTCAACCATAAATTGAAAAATAATCAAAATAAAGTGAAACCAAATCTCAAATCAAGTTAAGACAACATGTTATCTCATAAAAAAATCATCTCAAACTTCACCCGAACACAAGGAAGCAAAATGGATTCAAACTAGGTCAAACTTTATGCATATATAATCTAAAGCCAAATCACAATTAGGCATCAATAAAAAATAGAAAAGTGACTTAATAAAATTCAAAAAAGGGCTCTAACTCATGTTATATCCAACAAGACAAAGTGTGCAAAATATTTCAACAAGATTTGCTCAAATGCAACATCAAACCAAATCAACAAGGCAAAGGTATCACAATGATCGAGCATGCATCGAGGACCAAATAAAATCAACAAGGCAAAGGTATCACAATGATCGAGCATGCATCGAGGACCAAATAAAATCAACAAAGAAACATCTAAGAATTGATCATCCAAACACCAAACCAGCATTCAAACAATCATCAATGATATATCAAAATATGGCCAAAAGATCAAGTCAAGAAAACAAGCACAAAGCATCAAAACATAAACCCTAGCTCAAGGACAAAAATGTAAAACCACTCCACAAAGAAATTCCAAATAAAATAGAAAAAATCAAATAAAAATAAAATAAAAATATGGAAAAATATCTCAACATGTTAAATGGTCAGAAAAATATTTGGGTGAATTTTAGAAATGAGTGGAATGTCAAAAATAAAATTAATATGAAAAAGGAATTAAAATGAGACAAATAGAACATCGGGGGTGCAAAACATAAATCCTGCATGAACTGGAATAAGTAGAATGCGCTGGTGGGCTCAAAAATAGAGGTGTGGATATCAAAATAGGGAAAGGCCCAGACCAATCAAACAAAACTCAAAAGAAAAAAAGCACATGTGGTTTGACATGTCAACCTCATTAATTGAGGTGGCACTGACTCACCATGATGGACGGACCAGATCAAGCCATCTCAATTGATTTGAATTTAAAAAGTGGCACCAAGGCCACCTCATCTCTCCTTCTACTTCCAGACGTGGAGCCCTAGCTCCGATCGTCTTCTCCGACCAACCTATCACCGGAGCAACCTCAGACCACCCATAATCATGAATCAAAACCAATATCCCACTCCAAATTCCACGTAGGTTTCAAATCCACTCTTAGGTTTCAAAGAAAAGCACTCTAACATGGGTAAAATCAAGCACGAAAGTTTGAACACATAAATTGAAAAATCCACAAAATAAAACAAACACTTATGCAAACATTGCCTACCATGTGTAAGATTTCAGATGCATCCAAGATGATCCTAAAACAAGTCTAGCATGAGAGGAAAGAGAGTTGAGAGTTTACCTAACGAAGGAAGTCCGTTGCTTCTTCTTAGCAAGAGATAGATCCAGAAAATGATGCGGAAAACTTGAAAATCACTTGGAGAGTTTAAATCAAAGCTTGCTTTGCTCAAAAAGTTGATGAAAAACTTCAACCGGATCCAAACTGATGATGAGAAAATCTGAGCTTGAAGTGCTTTTAATGGTGAACACAGAAGGTATTCTTTGTATACAGAAGCAAGATGAAGCTTAGTGGATGATGATAATAAAGAGAAAATGGTGAACCAAGCCTTGCAAAACAGGATTCGAAGAGAGAAGAGGTTGAGTGAGAAAGGGCTCTTAGGGTTCTAACTTCAAGCAAATGAAGTGGCTGCTTCAATCCTCTAGGGTTTTTGTCTTTTATATGAGGGTTTGGCAAGGTTAAAAGTGACTTAACTGTGGTTAAAAGTAGTTGGTTAGTATATTAAAATTTGGAATGGAGGGTGGATAATGAGTGGTACGAGTTCTTGCACATATGAGGGTTTATTATAGTGATCTTGATTGTCCTTTTTGTGTAGTGGGATGAGAGTGCAACAAAAAATGAAGGAAATAACTTGGGGAGCAAGTTTATTCTCCTTTCCACTTTTGGTAAAAACTCCATAAATTGGAACATGAGGAATGTAGGTGTTTGGCCAAGTTAAGCAATGTTTAGTGAGCTAAAAGTGAGTGGGGTATACATGGGAATAAAGCAAAGAAAGGCTGTTGCATGATGACTTCATATTGTGCATGAAGATGACAACTTGAATATGCATAATCACCTATTCAAGTAGCTTATTTTGAACAATAATTTCTTGATGGATTTTGATCCAATTAATGAATTTTTTTGCCCAAATGAAAGTAAGGGAGGTAATGAACAACTTTCATGTTTAAATTAAGATGAATGAAGCTTGGAAGCATGATGAAAAATTAAGTTGAAGTAGGATAGGCAAATCTATCCCAAATAACTTAGAAATTTTTCTAAGTTATTAAAATTTGGCAACTTTGGACCCTTGACTTTGAAGTCACATACCTTGCCGAGTTTTAATCCAATGGAGATGATATAATAATGGATAGAAAGCTTGAAGAATGCTCTTAAACTTTCTTATTATGGAAAAACTCATTTGAGATTAAGAATTTAGTGAAAAATACCTTGGAATTTTGGTCCAAAAACTCTTTGAAACCCCAACTTGGGAGCATCATAACTTGAGCTCTACATATCCAATGGATATGATATAGTACTCAAAAGAAAGCTTGGAGGATTCTCTACAACTCTCATGTAGTAGTAAAATTCAATTGAAGCTTGTATCAACATGAAAGATGGGCTTGAAAGTTGGTACTTCAAACTAATTTTCTACACTTAGAAAAAATTCTAAGTGTTGAAATGTCAAAATCTCCATTTTTCAAACTTTAACTCATTATATCTCTCAAACTATGGATCTTTTGGACATGCCTCCTTCCACAAACTTGTAGTTCATGATGTCCTCTTTAGTTTGATAACAAGTTTTCCCCCATTAGGTCAAGGATGAGATAGTTGTGGAAGTTGCAAGATGGCTAGAATTAGGGTTTTTTACACTTAAAATATTTCACCAAAACCCTAATTTAGTCAATCTCCTGATTTTATGCATCCTCTTGACTTTTCTTGTTCCAAACAAATGAAATCACTTGAAAACACCTATCATATCCTTGATTGACCTTGAGATCCAAGATTTTGACCTAATTGAATCACATTCGACTTTTGTTGACCAGATGAAACCCTAAGACCATTTCCACTGACTGAGGCTCTTGTGATGGCTTGTGATGACACATAATCCATGTAGAGGACCCTCAAGGTGTGTGTTAAGCTTTAGAATCATGTATTTCCCAAAGAACTAGCCACAAGTCTTCTTTGAGCCAAAACTCTAACCAGTTATCCATGAGATAGGAGGAGGATCAATGTTTGTGTTCTTGACTCAAGTGGTTGAGTGACATGTCTTGATGATGATGCAGAATTTGCGATTTGAGGTTGCCACAAAGTTGAGCATGAACCCTTGATTGAACTTTGAAGATGAAGCTCTTCTCTTGATTGTTGAACAAGATACTTTGATCCCTTGCCTAAGATCAATGCTATGTACAAATGCCAATGCAAGATGATATGAAACATAAGCCAAGATGTAATAAAAATGATGGGAAAATTTTGGGGTGCTACAACTGCCCCTATTCAAACAACTTGGACCTGAAGGAATGAAAAGCTACCGCTTTCAAACATTCAAGGTAAAAGGTGATTGAATACTAAAAGAACTCAGAAATTTGCACCCTGCGGGGATGTACATAGCATAAAGTGATTGCCAACCGAAGATGTACTTAAAAAATAGCAGGTACCAACCAAAAGTTGGGATAATCGAAGGACACCAGATACCAACCAGAAGTTGGGATGGAAAATGGTAAATGCTCAAGGAGATAAAAAAGGCTACTAACCAAAAGTTAGGATTACCCAGACGCCGATTGAAGGCGAACACACAAACAATGAAGACTACCAACCAAAAGTTGGGATCGTCATAAGGAATACCAACCAAAAGTTGGGATAAAGGCTACTAACCAAAAGTTAGTATCACCCAATTGCTGAACAAAGGAGAACTCACCGCAACGAAGATTACCAACCAAAAGTTGGGATAACATCCGAGAAATGACAACAAACATAAGCTGGGGCAAAGGCTACTAACCAAAAGTTAGGATCGCCGGAAAGGAAGACTACCAATAGAAAGTTGGAATCATCAACAAAGCTATACCAACCAAAAGTTGGAATCACCAAAACACCGAACGAAGGCGAGCTCACCACAATGAAGACTATCAACCAAAAGTTGGGATAACGGCCCCGCCAGGGAAATAATAGAGGACTACCAACCAAAAGTTAGGATAACATCCGACAAAAAATGCCAGAGAAAAGGCTACTAACCAAAAGTTAGGATCGCCGGAACGAAAGACTACCGACTAAAAGTTGGAATTGTCAACAAAGCTATACCAACAAAAAGTTGGAATCAAGCAAAGGATACCAACCAAAAGTTAGAATCATCGGAACACCGAACGAAGGAGAACTCACCGTAATGAAGACTACCAAGCAAAAGTTAGGATAACGGCTCCGCCGGGGAAATAATAGAGGACTACCAACCAAAAGTTGGGATAACATCCAAAAAATGACGGACTACCAACCGAAAGTTGGGATAACATCCAAGAATTGACTAAGCTGGGGATTACCAACCAAAAGTTGGAATACAACACCCGTGATAGGCAGGAAGTAGAATCAACCGACTCACAACCTGAAAAGAATACACAGCTAAGGGAAAGAGAATCTTAAACAAATAAACTCTTTCGGAGAGCGAAAGTAAGATGAAAACATCTATCAATGATTTTTGCTGGGGGTAAAGTACCATAAAGTCCCATGAATTATGCCGTTATCTGCTGGAGAGACGTCTGACAACAAAGGTATCAAACTTGGCTTATTCTTTGGATGCATATGTTTGAATATGGCCTAATTCTCCATGTGAAATGAAAATGCTACGTGTTTGGGAGGATGCTATGCAAAATGCAAATGCAAAAGGACACCATCCAGAAAGGTGCTAAGAAGAATCAACTAACCAACTATGTTGAGGAAATTGCCCAAAACAGATTTCCTGAACATAATCTCTGTTGAAAATTCCACTCTGTTGGGAATCAAGAAAGATATCTCTTAGGAAATCGTCCCAAAAATTTGACTTTGAAGAACGCCAATGACCAATGGACTTTGTTGAGGATATCAACCATCGCTGTTTTACTCGTCGAGGGAATTAACATCAATCTCTGCTTGGGGGGAAAAGTCAATGACATAGATCTTGTCGAGGAATAACCTTCACCTCTACTCTGCTGTTGGGGACTAAGCCCAACCTTACTCTACTGGGGATAAGTACACATCATTGTTAGTGAGATACTTCTGATTTGACAATATTGCCATGTGGGGATACAAAATCTCTACTGCGAGGTAGATGTTTGACTTCATGTTAACATCATGTCTTATGTAATCAACTTCAGAATACTCGCTGGGGAGCATAAATTTAATTGGCTAGGGAACACAAAACTCTGAACTCCTCTTGGGGGAAATGATTCGCCATGTGTCGCAAATACTTCTAGAGTTTCAACGTTGGGGAGATAAGCTCTGCTGGGGAAGAGGATCATGTTATCCTGTAATAATCAATAAACAAAAAGAATGTCTTGTATATGAAATGGCTATTTTGGTTACCATCCATGACGCCATTCAAGTAAATTTATTATTCTCAATATGAAAGCTCTAATGTTTTCACATGTAAAGTTTATCAAAAATATCGGGCGCCCTTTTTGCAAACAAAACAGTAAAAGTAAAAACAAGAAATGGAAAGCCCTTTGAGTGAATAATATTTTATTGGTTGAAATGGCCTGTAAATAGGCAAGTTACAATTGGATGCAATTCCTGAAAAGAGGCAATTGCGCAAAAATTACAACAAGAAATATACAAATGTCGTCAATGTGGAAACAGATGACCATCATGTGTTGATTCGGCTATTATATGTATGTCTTTAACGTTTCACCAATGCTCCGCCTTCTAAAGAGACTGACTGGACTGATTCTTATCCTTCGGGATCTCCGTATATCAAGATGGATTCACAGATCGAACGCGGACCGCAATCATTTGGTTTTAAATCCCTATCTTCTGCCTAGATTTCCCTTTCGGGTTTTCAATCCACCAGGATACCCATTTTTGCCAAAGTCGCCTTTTCAGGTTTTCAACTTTATGGGTTCATTTTTATTTTATCCCTAATTTTTTCCCGAACCTTTTCCTGTTATGGTTCGTCGGGATGTCCTATTTTTGCCTGGCCTTTTTTTTTCTTTTTTTATCCAGCGGGTTTATTTTAAGCAAAATATTTTTTGACTACGTCTGCGTTCACATGGGTCGTAAAATCTTCACCATCCATGATTGATAGTAATAAGGCTCCACCAGAGAAAACCTTTCTGACTACATATGGACCTTCATAGTTGGGAGTCCATTTCCCCCTGTGATCTGTTTGCGAAGGAAGGATACTTTTCAAAACCAAATCACCTATCTGGAAGTACTAAGGGTGCACCTTCTGAGCAAAAGCCTTATTCATTCTGCTTTGATACAACCGGCCATGGGCGATGGCTGTCAATCTCTTCTTATCAATCAGAATAAGTTGATTCAACCTGGTCTGTGCCCATTCTGATTCATCAAGCTTCACATCAAATAATATCCTCAAAGAAGGGATCTCAACTTCTAATGATAGTACTGCTTCTGTACCATTTACTATCGAGAAAGGAGTTGCCCCAGTCGATGTAGGTATCGAAGTACGATAACCATATAATGCAAAGGGAAACATCTCATGCCATTCTTTATAAGTCACTACCATCTTCTGTACGATCTTCTTGATGTTCTTATTTACTGCGTCAACAACGCCATTCATCTTTGGACGGTACATAGAAGAATTATGGTGTTCAATTTTGAAACTCTGGCACAACTCCTTCATCATCTTATTATTCAAATTCGAGCCATTATCAGTAATGATTCGCTCTGGTATTCCGTAACGGTATATGATGTCCTTCTTTATAAAACGAGTAACCACTTGCCTGGTGACATTGGCAAAGAAAGTTGCCTCTATCCATTTTGTAAAGTAATCGATGGAAACTAAAATAGAGTGATGCCCATTGGATACAGTCGACTCTATATTTCCAATCATATCAATTCCCCACGTTGCAAAAGGCTAAGGAGATGGCAATATGTTCAGAGGGTTAGGTGGCATATGCACCTTATCAGCATAGATAAGACATTTATGGCATTTCTTGGCATATTTGAAATAATTGGACTCCATAGTCATCCAATAATATCCATCTCTTAGCAGCTTCTTAGCCATCGCTTGTCCATTGGCGTGAGGACTAAAGGAACCCTCGTCAACCTCCTCTATTAACAGGTATGCTTCATGCTCATCAACACAACGAAACAAGACCATGTCGAAAGTTTCTTTTATACAACACACCATCCTTGTTCAAGTAGAAGTTTCCCGAAAGCCTCCTCAGAGTCTTCTTGTCTTTGCTTAATGCCCCAAGTGGATACTCTTGAGTCTTGAGAAAATGTCTGATGTCAAAGTACTAGGGCTTTTCATCTGACACTTTTTCAACTGCAAATACGAAGGCTGGTCTGTCAAGACGCATGATAGTAATTGCTGGAGCTTCATTCCAGAAATCCACTTTATACATCAACGATAATGTTGCTAAAGCGTCTGCCATCTGATTTTCAGCCCTCGGTACATGACGAAACTCAACCCTGTCGGAGAAAGGCAGCAGTCTTCTTGCATAGTTCTTATAAGGCACCAGGTTGGCCTGACGAGTTTCTCACTCTCCCTTGATTTGATTGACGACTAGCGCTGAATCACCATACACATCTAGATTCTTGATCCTTAGATCAATGGCTTCTTCTAAACCCACGGTGCACGCTTCATACTCAGCTTCATTATTTGTGCAGGCGAATGTTACTCGGGCGATGAACGGTATATGAGAACCGTGAGGAGTCATAATAATTTCCCTGATTCCGTTGCTGTATGAGTTAACAACACCATCGAAAACCAACTTCCATTGAGATCCAATCTCGGGACCCTCATCATGAAAAGGCTCGTCGCAGTCCTTCATCTTCAAAAACATTATATCTTCATCAGGAAATACAAACCTCATTGGTTGATAATCCTCAATCGGCTGTTCAGCAAGATATTCTGACAAAACGCTCCCTTTAATAGCCTTTTGTGAAACATACTGAATGTCGTACTCTATCAGAACCATTCTGCCATCTAGCAATTCTTTCGAAAAGCGCTTGCTTCTCAAATACATATTTGATCGGATCCATCTTTGAAATCAACATGGTTGTATGGTTTAACATGTAGTGCCTTAAGCATTTAGCTGCTCAAGCAAGTGCGCAACATATTTTCTCTAGCATGGAGTACCTCGACTCTCAATCGGTGAATTTCTTACTCAGGTAGTAAATAATATGCTATTTCCTACCTGTCTCATCATGTTGACCGAGCATACTACCCATCAAATTCTCAAGAACCGTTAAATACATAATCAAAGGTCTTCCTGCAATTGGAGGCATCAGTATTGGAGGCTCTTATAAATACTCTTTTATCTTATCAAAAGCCTTCTGACAGTTTTCATTGCAAACGACCGCTTGATCTCTTCTCAGTAATTTGAAGATAGTCTCACAAGCGGCTGTAAGGTGGGAAATGAACCTTGCAATGTATTTCAATCTCCCCAGCAAACAACAAACCTCTTTCTCCGTCCTTGGCTCAGGAATCTCTTTAATTACTTTTATCTTTGCAGGATCCACCTTAATTCCTCTTTCATTGACAATGAACCCTATCAGCTTCCCAGATCTCACCCCAAAGGTGCACTTGTTAGGATTCAACCTCAGCTTGAATTTCCTTAACCTTTCAAACAATTTTAGAAGATTGACCAGATGTCCTTCCTCCATCTTTGACTTCGCAATCATGTCATCAACATATACTTTGATCTCATGATGAATCATATCATGAAAGAGAGTCACTATTGCCCACTGATAAGTTACCCCTGCATTTTTCAATCCAAAGGGCATCACTTTGTAGCAAAAGGTCCCCTACAGTGTGATAAAGGTAGTCTTCTCCATCTCCTCTGGGGCCATTCTGATTTGGTTATACCCAGAGAAGCCATCCATGAAAGAAAACATAGAATACTGAGCGGTGTTATCAACCAACATATAAATGTGAGGGAGTGGGAAATCATCTTTTGGGCTCGCTCTATTCAGATCTCGGTAATCAACACACATCCTGACATTTCCATCTTTCTTAGGTACAAGGACAATATTAGCGACCCACTGAGGGTAATTGGTGACAGTAAGAAACCCATCATACAACTGCTTTTGAAATTCTTCTTTGATCTTGACTGCCATATCAGGCCTCGTCCTTCTCAACTTCCATTTTACTGGCAGACATTCTTCTCGAAGAGGCATCTAGTGCACTACTATATCGGTATCCAACCCAGGCATGCCTTGGTACGACCAGGCGAAGACATCCATGTACTCATGGAGCATCTATACCAATCTTCCCTTGACACCGTCTTCCAATGCAGTCCCTATTCTAACTTCCTTCTTCTCACCCTCGGTACCCATATTGATGACTTCAACATTCTCCTGATGAGGCAGAACAACCCTTTCCTCTTGCTTCAGAAGTATGACTAGTTCCTCAGGTAGGTCATAATCTTCATCAGTCTCTTCTTCAGCTTGATAGATGGGATTATCAACATCATACCGAGCCATAGCCGAATCAGGATCGATGGCATATGAGATGTATAACCTGCATGATTGATGTTTTATGCTTATTATGATATGCAAACAAATACAAACACATTGCCATTTTTCTGTTTTAATTGAAGAAAAAAATAAAAATAAAAGAGAAAAACATGGATACAAAATATTTGAATGCAAAAGGGAATTTTTTATTCATGATAGAGTTGAAAATATTTTTTAAAAAAGGGCCCTACAAAATGAGTCACTACGCCTTGGGCAGAGTGTAGGACCAGACATAATCAAAACAAAAGTGGAAATTACTCTTATGATGTGACTTGGAAGATTTCCTCCATAGTCCAGTTGCATAACTTTTATCCAAGGACACACGAACGAATCCCGACATCCATATCACAATCGCTATCACCTTCGTCATCCCCAATAGCATGTATCCTATCGAATATGACTCCACAGCTGGTGAAGAGAATAGGTCCTTTATACCTCTGAGGGTCTTGAGAAGGAACAAAGGGACTATACCCCAAACCAAACTTGTCATGCTTAGCAGGAACGTTAAGCACCTGGCCCCACCTCTGGGAAGACCCAGATTCAACTATAGCACGAGTTTCTTTAAACAACGACATCGAGACCTCTGTGCTCTTAGCTTCAACAGGAGGCTTCTCCTGAATTTGCACCGCTTCAAAATCTTGGCAAAGTGTCTCGTGGATTTCACCATCCACTTCCACATATTTAAAAGATGATACCTGACTCACCATAATGTCTTCCTCTCCACACACGGTAACCACTTTTCCATCCATCATATACTTCAATTTTTGATGCAATGTTGAGGTAACTGCTCCCACAACATGTATCCATGGTCGGCCAAGCAGACAACTGTATGCTGGCTGGATATCCATAATATAAAATGTTACATAAAAATCTTCGGCCCAACCTGTATAGGCATTGGATATCCAATGTTTGGAGATCACAATGCCTATATAGGTTGGGCCGGAGATTTTTGACGCAACATTTTCTACATATCACTCCTTTTTCATATATCACTCTCACATATCATCTAAAAAAACAAGAAAAATGAACATACACACATACTGGTACAGGAACCACACACATGAAAAAAAAGATATTCACATACACCTTGAAATCTTCTTTAATATATATTTCCTCTTCATCCTTCCACTCTCCTCCATTCATACCTTTTTTTTTCATTTGTTTTAGAATTTACTTCAAACAATAGACAACTCCTCTACATACTTCCTGTACATTTTATTTCTTCTTCATCAACTTTCACGTACAGGATAACTCCCTCATGTTCACTCTTTCAGCATCTTTTCACCACCTCGAAAATCACGTCTCCTTCACCTAAAAAGGAACCTCCTTCCTCACTTTCTACACCACTCACAAAACCCTCTCCTTCTTTCCAAATTTTCGTAACTTCACGACCATCTCTCCAACGCGATTTATTTTCTCACTGCCTTGAACAATACTCCCTCCGTCGACTGCACTGATTCACGTCACAAACTCATAACACCACCACTTTTCCACCATACTCTACAGCTTTTCCTTCATTACATAAACAACTACAACTCATGAAACCAACACTACACCACTTTGTTTTCACTACAACAACAAGTACCTTGACGTACTCCCTCCGCCAGAGTCGCTTCATGTCCACAACACGCCGCCTGTTCCATTCATGCTTTCGTCGTCGTTGAACCATAAGCACAAAACCACTTCTTTCCTGCATTTTTGTTTTCTATTGGTTGTTCCGGCATGACTTCATTTTAAGAAAAAACAATTGTTCATGGTGCTAAATTTCAGAATGCACGCAAGGAAGAAGAAGTGGTCGATTGTCTGAGGTATTTGATATATTACTGATGTCATTTATGAGAACTGTGCTGAATGCATACAAGTCAAAGTTTTGTTTACCTTTTTTATTTATTTATCATTACTGTTACTTTTGTTATTTGTTTTTACCCTTTTTTTGTTATTTCAATCCTTCTTTTTTATTATTATAGATTTTATGTTAGTTTAGATTGGACTCTAAGCCCGTTTCATTTTTAAAAAACAAAGGAGTTATTAAAGTTTTTTTATTATTATTTATCATATTTTCCTAATGTTTTATAGTTTAATGATTTGAATTATATTAGAAAAATGTAAATTTTGTTTTAAGTTTTATTTAAATATTAGGAAAAATATCAAAAATATTTTAATTTTTTGTTTTTAACTTTTTATTAGATTTTATGATATTAAAAGTGTAAATAATTTTGTTTGATTATTAATTGGTTTAAATATTTTTATTTAATATTGATTAACTAAATTATTAATTAATCTTATTAAACATTTATATTTAAATCAATTAATATTTTTTTGTCACTCGATTCTATGTCATGACTTGTTGTGTGCTATGTTTATGGATTTTATCCACGATGCTTTGTCGTGATTGTTTATGGATTTTATTCATGATGCTTTGCCGCGTATCTCTGTTTATTTACTATGCGATGCTCTTTCGCGTATCTGTTATTTTTATTTCGCGATGCTTTGTCGCATATCTTTGTCTATTGATTACATGACGCTTTTCCGTGTATTTCAGTTGACTTTTCATTGCCTGATTACTGTGATGTTTTTCCATGCGTATTGTGTGCTATCTTATCTGTCTGACCATACATGATGCTTTTCCGTGTAATGTGTCTGTGTATTCTTGCTTGCCATTTACATGATGCTTTTTCGTGTATCTGTTTCTTTTCTTTTGATCCCTGTGCCCTAACCCGAGGGAAGGGACTATGTGTTGACTTATCGTCGTTGTGCATATCCCTCGTTTATTCTTTATCTATCTTAGTTTTTTTTGGTTCTTAGAACCCCTAACAACTCGTAGTTCCATGAACTACATACGCTCTGATTTCTCAAGTTCCGCTTGAGAATACGTAGGCACAAGGCCCAGATCCTTGGCGAGCAACCTTTTCTTTTTTCACACGTATTTTTTAAACTACGATTGCTCTGACTTCCTATTAAGGATATGTAGACATAGGATTGCGAGATCTTAGCAAGCTACCTTTTTCTTTTTCCACCTTTTCTCTTTCTTACCCATCCTTACCTTTAGTAAACAAATTTTGCAAAACACAAATATTTCGAGAGGTTCCTGTAGAGTACTATAGATGCTTAGAGTGCTTGTACCTTCCCTTAGTATAACCAACCCCCAAACCTTTTATCTCTCTTTTGCTTAGCTTTATGCCTTGCTTTTTTCTTAGCATTTTACTTAGGGCTTTTGTTCTTTCTTTTCCCCTTCCCTTAGATAAATTAAATATCGATGGTTGTATTTTTATGATTTGTGATTCAAGTTAATTCAATAGCTTAATATTCGATTCTCACCGTGAAAGAAATGGCGACTTCATTGGGGAGATTGTTTAGTGGGTTGAGTCTAACTTGTTATATTTGTGTTGCTATTTTTGTTTAATGTTATACTTGTGTATTTGTATATATTTGTACATATATCTGCTTGTGCCTGGGTGTTTGTTGTATGCTGGGTTGTGACCTTTGAGTGGTGAGATAAGTTCTAACCCGGACTTGAGTGCACTTATGATAGGATTGTGGTATGATCAATAGTTGATAGTTAGGAGTAATTCTAACATGTTTGACATATGATGTAACCATGCTCAGTTAAGGCCCCTTTGGGATTACTGATGGCGTATGAGTAGTCGTATGTTCATAATTTTTTCCGACCAGGGAGTCCGTGAAACTAAGGAACTTTTAGTTACCCACTTATCCCACTTGGCCTTTTAGGACGTAGTGCAATGACTGTAAGAGAGTAGTCCCGAATGGTTGATACATGATACTACACTCAGACGAGTTTATCTTGAGAATATTTTTTACTCACATGAGTAGTCGTGTAAGTTGATAATATCCAAAAGATTTATCGATGACTCTGGGAACCTTGTTAGAACCCGTTATGTAGGTGCTTTACCCCTAGTACACACCCTTTGGTTGGTTTTCACCCCGACTCGATGCTGTGATCTTGAAACTTTGATCCCGCTATGTGTGTTTTGCATTCTGTCTTGCATTGCATTACATATCATTTGCATCTTTGCATGATCCATTGCATGCCATCTGTTTGTCCAGTGACTCATTTCCAGTTGTCTTTTATCTTCCAGTGTCACCTGTCAGTTGTTACGCTGATTTCTCGACATTGATATAGGACTAGAGCTAACTACAAAAGCATAATGTCATAGCAAGAGGCACACAATGCAAAGATCAGGATGGAAATCGACGATCTTAAATCAGGCATGACTAAGCTCACCGAGATACTCTAAGTCCTGATTTCCAGAGGAGAGCAATCTCAAAAGACTGTCATTCAGGAAGTTTCAAGCGCTGATCCTCCACCTGTTCAGATGCCACCGTCTACTTGGCCAAAGTTTGGTTTACCTCATAACTACTTTCCACCTCTTACATCTACTGCCATGATTGGTCAGACTGTTAGATCATTTTTTCAAGCTCCAGTTTTTGCCGAGCCCAGACTTGTGGTTCACACTATAACCTAGACTGTTCAAGCTCCTTTCTTTGATTACAATGCTTCCAGTGCTCAAGGTGAAGACCTTGAAGATTTTGTTGAGCCTGAAGTTGTCTGAACAATTTCAGATCATAGACAAAAGACTCAAAGCCGTTGAGGGTACCGACTTCTTCAATGTGGATGGAGACAACATGTGCTTAGTTTTGGCCTTGTTATTCCTGCTATGTTCAAAAATCCCGAATTCGTGAAGTATAAGGGTCACTCTTTCCCAAGAGTTCATCTAGTCATGTACTTAAGAAGGATGGTCGCTCATACCAACAATCAGAAGTTACTCATCCACTACTTTCACGACAATTTGAGTGGTGTCTCTCTCAAGTGGTATATGAACCTAGAACATAACATTATCCATTGCTTCTAGGATCTCGCTAATGCTTTTATGAAGGAATATAAGTACAATCTTGACATGGCTCCTGACCATCGTCAACTTAAGAATATGTCTCAGAATAAGAAAGAGTCTTTCAAGGAATATGCTCAGCGATGAAGAGAGCTAACTTCCCAAGTTGAACCTCATTTGGAAGAAAAGGAATTGACTGGAATGTTCATGGACACTCTATCCCCTTTCTATTGGGAGAAGTTGATTAGGAGTGTCTCTTCAAGCTTTACAGATCTAGTAACTATTGGCTAAAGATTGGAAGAAGGTATGAAGAATGGTAAAGTATCTAAGGTTGCTGAATCTTCTAATGGTGCGAAGAAATCGTTTGGGACCTTCCATAAGAAGAAAAAAGATCAGACCAATGCTGTCGTGGATGAAGGGAGGAGGCCTCGTCCCTAACCGCGGTATAATCACTCTACTATTACTGCCATTACTCCTGTTGTTGCTGCTCTACGACCAACACAAGTTCCTCAAGGTCCAGCTGTTGGACAGAACTAGTATCAGAATAGGAATCAATTTTATCCTATTCCCATGACATATACATAACTTTATCCTGACTTGGTTCAACAAGAACTCTACAACCTCCTCCTAATCCTCTTCTAGCTGGATTTAGATCTGATCTCCAGAGTGCGTGATTTGGTTAAAACTGGAATCCTTGGTTTTAAGGATAGAC
This sequence comes from Lathyrus sativus, assembly GCA_963859935.3. Taxonomy (NCBI): domain Eukaryota; kingdom Viridiplantae; phylum Streptophyta; class Magnoliopsida; order Fabales; family Fabaceae; genus Lathyrus; species Lathyrus sativus. The sequence goes on from OZ012738.1 coordinate 523,071,769, forward strand.
ATCTGAATGTCCACAACAATCCTCTGCCAGCACATCAGAAGTGAGCTTCAGTTGACTTAAGGAGACTATCTTCCTAAAAGCCAGTGTTTCAGACAGGACAGCTCATCCTTGTTACTGATTAGTCATTAGGCCATGTTTCTTATTGTTTGTACTTTCCTTATTTTGTGTTAGCTGTTTGATTTTAAATTATGTTTGTAATTTCTTAATTAATGAAATGAGCATTGCAACTTTTAATTCAATTCATTTTGTCTATTATTTGCATCTTTATGCTTTATCTTTCAAAATATGCACCTCTTGTTCAAACTTTTGACATGCAAATATTTGAGGGAGGATGATGAAAATGTTATACCCATAACTGCTGTCAATATGCTTTCAATCAAACTTTGCTGACGATGTAAGGCATTGTTTCAACCTCCAAACACTGGAGAAATAAGGAAGTTATTCCCTCGTCAACCCTTCGAGCCTAGAAGTTGAAGTTTCTTTCTTTACAAAAAACCTGCAATCTTAACCTTGGGGTGGGTAGTTCTCAGTTAACTCAGTTGTGTGTTCATGCAAGACACCTTTGATATAAAGGTTGCAACCATAATTTTTTCCTTCGCGCACAACAAGCAAGTGTCGAAGATGTTTTTAAAGCCAAAAAGCCTATTATGGTTCACCGTGATCATTAAGCTAGGTAGTTGCTCTCTTTCTTTTAAAAAATCAATAAAAAAAAGAGCCCGCTAAGTCAAAACCTATGAAGGGGACTTAGGAAAAACTGGGGCATCTCGCTGATTGTAATCTTTGCAAGAAATAGTTCAGGTAAAAGCTAGGGATAATAAAAAGAGGAGATCTTTAAACCCTTCACCCTAAAAATCCTCAATGTCAAAAACAACCAAATGTTATAGGGAAGTAGTGACTGCCTTTTCAAAGTTCCCTTGACTTCTAAACCATCATCATGGCTATCATCAATGGAATTTCCAACCTATGGGAACCTGATCGAATAATATGAGTTAACTGAGTGTAGGACTGAAGATCATCACGTAGATTGGGTGGGCACAAATAAAATTTGAGCCTTTATCCTTTGTTTCTTAAACCGTGAACCAGGCTACATTACAACCCTCAAAAGACCTAACTGAAGCAAGGTTATTCTGAAAGCATACTACAACAAGGTTGCGTAAGCTGACTCCAAAAGATTTTTGCAAATCAATTATTTTGGCATTACACCTTTGCTTTATACTTTGAGTGTTTTGAACCGTCGCGTTCTGACATATGACTCATATGCTTTGCATCTTTCAAAAATGATTTTTGTTTCAAAATTTTCATGAAATTTCTATTACCATGTTTGTATGAACACTTTTGTTTGCAAACTGGCTTTCCTCTAAGGAATTTTCAAATAGTTGAGAAACTTGGCCAATGATCCTATCAGAGGCAAGCTCTTTTCATATCATGTTGAAGAATTAGTTCAAGGTCTGTTGCTCAGTGTAGTTCTTCTCAGATTTGGTTTACCCAAAAGACTTTTCAAGACTCAAACTGGGGTAAGCTTTCCAAGCGCACAGTAATGCATTCATCTACATAATCAGACAAGATGAAGAAATTATCAGCTCATCTATAACAGTCAGCTAATCTAGGGCAGTTTACTTGAAGAATCCCCAAGCAACTCTCCATCCTTCCTACAAGGATCATCAATTTGATATAGTTTACCAGTTTGGCAGAGATGTGTTTAACAGTAGTATCTTTAGTCCCCAAGTAGAATGGCAGTGATCTCCGTGTTAAGGAATCAGTATTCCAGTCTTGTCTTCTCACTAAAAGAGTCGATCCATTTCGTCGACGTCTACATTTGCATTTGATCGTATATCATCTGCAAAATTCATATACCATATATATAGCAAGAGTGTTTCATCCTTATTTGCATTCTCCATAGGCCGTGTTGTTATCAACATCTTACCTTGTGGTCAAAGTCCAACTCACTTGGCATCTACCAAAAAAATATTCTCTTTGTGTTATCTGATGTTTTTCCAGATATTCTTTTGTGTTCTGACGTATTCCCAGAACTCTCTCTCTCTTTCTGTGTTTGATCTGATGTTTTTCCAAATATAACCTTTCTTATCCGATTATTTTTTCGGATATGTCTGTTCATCTTTTACATATGATGCCATTCTCAGATTTTGTTTACCTTTCATTCAAAGTCATTATTGAATGTCTGGTGTCTTTTTCCAATGCCATTCTTGGGTATCACATATATTTATCTCTCTGGTGTTCTTCCAGAACCTATCTGATGTTTTTCCAGATATTTCCTTTGTGATTTTGATGGTTTTCCAGAATCTTTTCGAGGTTTTACCAGACGTGTTTGTCTCTCTCTGAGGTTTTTCCAGATTGATTCTTTTGTTATGATGTTCTTCTAGAACCTATCTGACGTTTTTCCAGATATTTCCTTTGTGATTCTGATGTTTTTCCAGAATCGTTTCGAGGTTTTACCGGATGTGTTTGTCTCTCTGATGTTTTTCCAGATTGAGTCTTTTGCTCTGATGTTCTTCCAGAACCTATCTGACATTTTTCTAAAGATTTCCTTTATGATTCTGATACCCTTCCAGAATTTACTTTCACTCCCTAGTGAGTTTCCAGATGTGTACGTAATTCTGATGTTTTTCTAGAATTTTATTTATTTTTCCGTCTAATGTTTTTCCAGATGTGTCTGTAATTTTGATGCTTTTCCAGAATTTTATCTCTTTTGCCGTCTAATGTTTTTCCAGATGTGTCCGTTGTGCTGACATTTTTTCCAGAACTCCTCTGTGTCTATCGGACGTTCTTTCAGATATGACTTTGCTTATGACGTTCTTCCAGAACACTTTGTGTTTATCTGATGTTCTTTCAGATATGACCTTATTTATCTGATGTTCTTTCAGATATGACCTTATTTATCTGATGTTCTTCCAAATATGATGTTACTTATTTGATGTTCTTCCAGATATATCTTCAAAACCTTTTCCCATTCATTTAATGCTTTTCTAAATGTTTCAGACGTAGCTTCAAAATTTTTGTCTTCATCTAATGCTCTTCTAGATGTTTTCAATTTGTTTATGACTTTGGTTAACGGATGCTAAATGTTTTCAAATTTTGTTTCCATTCTTCATCCAATGCTTTTCTGGATGCGTTTTGTAACACCCCGTTTCCCAAAATAAAATAAAACGATTAAAATAAATACATATCAGAGTTTCTCCCACTTACGGGATGTCAAAATTTTCCACAAGATTCCACATAACATTTCTCAAAATCATTTTCAGTAATATTGCAGCGGAAAAATAAAATTAGTCTGCCATAAACCACATAACATGTATATATACATCATCATATATACAAAAATCGGCCATCTGCCCAAAATATATATATATATATATATATATATATATATATATATATATATATATATATATATATATATATATATATATATATATGTATATATATATATATATATATATATGTATATACATACATATGTATATATATATATATGTATATATATATATATATATATATGTATATACATACATATATATATATATATATATATATATATATATATATATATATATATATATATATATATATGTATATACATACATATATATATATATATATATATATATATATATATATATATATATATATATATATACATACATATATATATATATATATATATATATATATATATATATATATATATATATATATATATATATATATATATATATATATATATATATATATATATATATATATATATATATATATATATATATATATATATATATATATATATATATATATATACATATACATATATATATATACATACATATATATATATATATATATATATATATATACATATATATATATATATGTACATACATATATATATATATGTATATATATATATATATATACATATATATATATATATATATATACATACATATATATATATATATATATATATATATATATATATATATATATATATATATATATATATATATATATATATATATATATATATATATATATATATATATATATATATATATATATATATATATATATATATATATATATATATATATATATATATATATATATATATATATATATATATATATATATATATATATATATATATATATATATATATATATATATATATATATATATATATATATATATATATATATATATATATATATATATATATCCATCATGCATCATCACATATCCCACAAAAGAACATATACGCCACAGGGGCACACATAATCAACAAATGACAATAAACTCCCAAAAGGTCCCGGTGTTACGTATCAGAGCAATCCTACAACGACTCCACAATCCTAGCTAGCTAAACACCTGGATTGTCTGTACTTCCGAAGAAGCACAGACCACAACAACAACAAAGAGGTGAGAATCTCGATCAAATATTAATGGTATAAACATACATGAAATAAAAGGCAGAAAACAATAAATCAATTATTTCGCATTTCTCACATCCGGACCTACTGTCCCATCATCAACAGCCACAACACACAATAACAATGCAACACATGCACTAGACTCAACAAAATGTGGTACCGACTCAACTCAAGATAGATCACATACACTCCCTCTGAGCAACGATCTATCCCTACCATGCTCCTCCTGAGCTCACATAATCACATATCAACGTCCCCCACTTGGGACACGGGTGGTCGCATACACTCCGTCCGAGCAACGATCCAAATTCCCGTCCACGCTCCCCACTGGAGCATGTGAGCCACACAGGCCTTACGTCCACACGCTCCCCATTTGGAGCACGTGAGTGAATCGCATACGCTCTACCGAGCAACGATTCACCGCGTCCACATACCATGCAAAATGCTATGCATAACCACACGGCACACACAGTGCACCCGATCCTACGGATCCATTCACCACACAACAACACGACAATACAATGCTCACAAGGCATATTCGATCCTACTGATCACAACTACTACACAATATATCACACACTATGCACATAAGGCATAATGATCCTACCGATCCAATCATATATCACATACATATTAAGCACACAAGTACATCTAATCCAATCGTCACACAATAGCATATGACCACAACGCATATAAAGCGTATCGGTCCTACGGACCCACTTACCACAACATATCACTACAACATACTCAATGTGTAACGATCCTATTGATCCGCATATTTCGCACACCGTGCATACATTTCACGTACGCATCCACACATATTCATGCCTAGTCGAGGGATACATAGCCACTTTAGGCATCACAGCGTACTTCAGTTCAATCATTCGTATCAACGAGTATTCAAGCACACACCCTCTACATCACCTTCATGCTCTCAACCGATCCACAATAACCACGTACTCGCTCACGACCAACAAGGGTACAACCACGCGAGAAGGGAAACAGCACAGCAGAAAAATCACAAAATGTTGTCATGTTCGCTGCCATTCGCCTGGCGAAGCCCTGCAGCGAACACTCGCTGGGACTCGCCCGACGAAACCCCTAGTGAAGCCAAACAGAAGCAAAAGGCAGCGTTCGCTGCCCAGTTCGCCTGGCGAAGGCTCGCCATCATTCGCCCAGCGAATGCACACGAATTCTGCAGAAAAATTGCTATTCAGAAACAACCCCACACTCCGATTTCGCCTGATTAAATCCCACAAAATCCTACACTATACCATTACAGTACTATCCCACAAGACTACACCGATTATCCTCGTTCATACTCGATAAATCCTCAGTTCTACTCAATTCTCCAACTTCCGGCATTAACTCCGAATTTACCCGGAAACCCCAAATCACCAAACCATCACCCTATGGCACATGCAATGAATTCACACACTATAACACAACCATCACATAATTATAAACACGAAATCAACATCATATTAACATCAATCTATGGGGATTAGGGATTTTCCCCGTTTCTACCAATTTCATGCATAAACCAATTCGATTGATTAATCCCCCCCTTACCTCAAAATCGACGCTGATGATGATGCACTTCTGAAATTCCACTCGGATTGACAACCTTGGGGTTTCCTTGCCACGCTTTTCTCAAAATCTCTTCCTCTGTTCTTCGTTCTCTCTATCGTGTTCTTTCTCTTCTTCCACTTCTAATTCTCATCACAATGACAATGTTACCCTCAATACCCCCGAAAATCCTTTTTAATTCAATTAACTCATAATAATATTTCTCATAATACTTTTATTCCAAAAATCCAATTAAATTATAATTTTACTCATAAAATTAATATTAGTAATAAAAATGATAATAATTAATAATAATATCACATTACTATTAAATATCATATTTTTATCACTGCATACCAATATTATGAGTTCTTGATCCTTCAAAAATAATCCTCAAGCACAATCTCAAATAAAATAATCCCGAAAACCAAAAATAATTAAAATGGGCGTTACAACTCTCCCCCACTTTAATTATTTTCGTCCTCGAAAATACCTAATGGAAACAGCTCTGGATACGCTTCCCGCATCCTGCTCTTCAGTTCCCATGTCACACTGCCTCCTGCAGCACCTCCCCAAGCCACTCTCACCAAAGGTATCTCTTTCCCTCTGAGTCGCTTCAGCTTGCGATCCTCGATCCTCAATGCTAACGTCTCCAGAGTCAGATTCTCTCTAACTTGGACTTCATCCCTCTGAATCACATGAGACGGATCGGTTACATACTTCCGAAGTTGCGACACGTGGAACACGTCATGCAAGTTCGAAAGCTCTGGCGGCAACGCCACCCTATAAGCCACATCACCAATCCTTGGCAAAATCTGATACAGCCCGATAAACTTCGGATCCAACTTCTTGGACTTCAATGCACGTCCAACACCCGTCACTGGGTTAACCCTAAAAAATACATAGTCACCCTCACTGAATTCTAACTCTTTCCTACGGTTATCATAATAACTCTTCTGCCGATCCTGAGATGCTTTCATCTTATCACGAATCATCTGCACTGTCTCAGTAGTCTGCTGTACCAACTCTGGTCCCAGCACTACATTTTCCCCTGACTCATACCAACATAAAGGAGTCCTGCACCTCCTACCATAAAGAGCCTCAAACGGTGCCATCCCGATACTGGAATGGTAACTGTTGTTGTACGTGAACTCTACCAATGGCAAATGAGTATCCCACGTACCACCTTTCTCTAACACACAAGCTCGCAACAACTCCTCTAAAGTCTGAATAGTCCTCTCCGACTGCCCATCCGTCTACGGATGATAAGCTGAACTCAGCTTCAACTCGGTACCCAAAGCCTCTTGCAAACTCTTCCAAAATACAGAAGTGAACCTCGGATTTCTATCCAACACAATACTCAACGGTACACCATGCAGCTTCACAATTACCCGAATGTAGATCTCTGCTAGCTTCTCCAACGAAAAACTGATACTAATCGGCACAAAGTGTGCAGACTTAGTAAGCCGATCCACAATTACCCAAATGGCGTCAAATCCTCTCGCCGTATTCGGCAAACCGGTAACAAAGTCCATAGCAATACAATCCCACTTCCAAACCGGAATCTCTAACGGTTGCATCATCCCAGAAGGTCTCTGATGCCCCACCTTTGATTTCTGACATACCAAACAAGCATACACATAACGAGCAATGTCCTTCTTCATGCCCGACCACCAAAAACAACTTTTTCAAATCCTGATACATCTTCGTAGCTCTTGGATGAACACTCAGGCTACTATGATGTCCTTCGTCCAAAATCGATTTCCTCGGCTCATCATTATCCGGCACACAAATTCTGCCCCGAAACCTCAACACACCCGCATTATCCAACTTGAAATCACTACCAGAGTCACTTCCGGCCTCACGTATCAAATCTACAAGTTTCACATCTAACTTCTGATGTTCCCTTATCATATCCAAGAAATCATTCTTTACTTGCAATTTACCCAACGTCACACCATCCGATGTAAACTCACAAACCATGCTCAAATCTCAAAACTGCTCAATAAGCTCCATCTCTTTTACCATCAAAGCCGACATATGAATCGTCTTCCTGCATAACGCATCTGCAACAACTTTCGCTTTCCCTGGGTGATAACTCAAACTGAAATCATAGTCTTTCAAGAGTTCTAACCATCTTCTCTGCCTCATATTCAACTCTTTCTGATCAAACAGGTACTTTAAACTTTTGTGATCACTAAACACCTCGAATCTTGAACCATACAAATAATGTCTCCAGATTTTCAAAACAAAAACAACCGCAGCCAATTCAAGGTCATGAGTAGGATAATTTCGCTCATGCACCCTCAATTTCCGCGACGCATAAGCTACCACTTTTCCATTCTGCATAAGAACTCCGCCCAATCCCATCTTGGATGCATCACAATATACCACAAAAGGCTCATACGGATTCGGTAACACCAACACCGGCACTGAAGTCAATCTCTTTTTCAGCTCCTCAAAACTCTCTTCGCACGCAGCATCCCACACAAACACTTGATCTTTCCTCGTCAACTGAGTCAACGGCAAAGTCAATCTGGAAAAACCTTCAATAAATCTTCGGTAATAACCGGCTAAACCCAAGAAGCTTCTAACCTCTGTTAACGTCTTCGGTGGTTCCCACTGTAACACCGCACTAACTTTCGAAGGGTCTACTGAAACACCGTCACCTGAAATAACATTCCCCAGAAAACTCACAGTCTTCAACCAGAACTCACACTTTGATAACTTAGCAAACAACTTGTTATTCTTCAACACTTGCAAGGCAATCCTCAAATGCTCTGCATGTTCTTCCTCAGACTTAGAATAAATCAGAATGTCGTCAATGAAAACGACAATAAACTGATCCAAATAAGAATGGAAGATACGGTTCATATATTCCATAAACACACCCGACGCATTAGACACTCCGAAAGGCATTACCGTATACTCGTAATGTCCATATCGAGTCCTAAACGCCGTCTTCTGAATATCACCTTCTCTCACTCTTATCTGATGATAACCCGACCTCAAGTCAATCTTACTAAACACACGAGATCCCACTAACTGATCCATTAAATCATCGTTCCTCGGAAGAGGATATTTGTTCTTGATGGTCACTTTGTTCAACTGCCGGTAATCAATGCACAAACGCATGCTACCATCCTTCTTCTTCACTAACAATACTGGAGCTTCCCACGGCGACACACTTGGTCTAATAAACTTTCTATCCAGCAACTCTCCAATTTGAGTCTTCAACTCGGCTAGCTCCACTGCCAACATCCTGTACGGTGCCATAGAAATAGGCCTCGTACCAGGAACCAGATCAATGCTAAACTCAACCTCTCTCTTCGGAGGTAACTCTGTAATATCATCCGGAAACACCTCTGGAAACTCATTCACTACCGCTAACTCATCCAACAATTCCTTGTTGTCAACAGACAGTGATGCAAATAAAGCAAACACCTGCGCTTCATCTTCTAACAAGGTTCTCAGTTCCTTACCAGACAAGGAATCCGCCACCGCTTCCTCTTCAGGAGTCAAAAACAGTAACACCTTCCGAAAACAATCAATGTACACTCGGTTGAACTCCAACCAGTTCATACCAAGTATAACATCCAAACCACCAAGTGGCAAACAGATCAAATCCACACCGAAGTCTCGGCCAAAGATAGTCAGTGGACACTTCAAACACACTAGCGAAGTAGTCACTGAACCAATCGAGGGAGTTTCAATAGTCATCCGCCGCTCAAGAGTAGTCGGCACCAAACCTAACCTCTTCACGCAATCAACAGAGATAAACGAGTGGATTGCACCCGTGTCAATCATAGCAGTCAAATGAATGTTATTGATAAAACAAGTACCTTTGATCGAACGCTCTCCGTCTTCCGCTTGAGTGCCCACAACTGCAAATACTTTACCCGCCACCTGAGTCGCCTGAGCCCTCCTCTGCTTCTCGCAATAAGTGCTAATCTGGCCTTTCTCACTGCAGTTATAGCAAGTAGGAATATTAGTCCTACAATCCACCATCACATGGCCCGGCTTCCCACATTTGAAGCACTTCTTAGTCTCCTGAGGACAATCACTAGCACGATGCCCCACGACATCGCACCGATAACATTTCAAATCTGCCGATGCCTTCCTATCTCGGAATCTCTTATCAGACACAACCTTCTGCTTTCCCTTACCGGTCGGCACACTGTAAGGTGTACCACCGAACCTTTGCTTACCCTTGCGGTCACTCGCCGCCTTATAATGTGCAATCCTCGCATGGTTGTCATTATCATAAATGCGACTTTTACTCACCAACTCAGGATAACTCCGGATTTTCTGACACGCAATTCCCATCTTGATCTCCGGCCTCAGCCCATTCTCAAATTTCAGGCACTTCGAAGTCATAGCTTCCTCAGTATTGTAATGAGGATAATACTGAGCCAGCTCCTCAAACTTAGCCGCATACTCGGCTACCGACATGCTGCCCTGTTTCAACTCCAGAAATTCCACCTCTTTAGCACTTCTGATATCTTCTGGAAAATACTTCTCCAGAAATCCAGACCGAACCACCTCCCAAGTAATCGGAGTCTCCGAAGCCTCCTTCCTCTGACGACAATTGTCCCACCAAGCCTCGGTCTCTCCCTCAAGCATGTGAGTACCGAATCTCACTTTCTGCTCGTCACTTCACCCCCATGGTCCTGAAGATCTTCTCTATCGCCTTCAGCCATTTCTGTGCAGCTACTGGATCCAGAATACCACCTTCAAACTTTGGTGGCTTGTTGCTCTGGTACTGCGTCAAGTCTCTGAACTGAGCACCCGCAGCCAGATTCTGATTGGCCACCACTTGAGCCATAGCCTGCATAGCCGCAGCCAACGCCGCGTCATTCCTCCCAGCCATACTGCTCAACAGCAACAACAGGTTAACAGAGGACACCTAACTCTATCCTACAGACAGACTCAAAACACTACACTGGCCGGACGGACCGACCTGCTCTGATACCAACTTGTAACACCCCGTTTCCCAAAATAAAATAAAACGATTAAAATAAGCACATATCAGAGTTTCTCCCACTTACGGGATGTCACAATTTTTCCACAAGATTCCACATAACATTTCTCAAAATCATTTTCAGTAATATTGCAGCGGAAAAATAAAATTAGTCTGCCATAAACCACATAACATGTATATATACATCATCATATATACAAAAATCGGCCATCTGCCCAAAATATATATATATCCATCATGCATCATCACAAATCTCACAAAAGAACAGATATGCCACAGGGGCACACATAATCAACAAATGACAATAAACTCCTAAAAGGCCCCGGTGTTACGTATCAGAGCAATTCTACAACGACTCCACAATCCCAGCTAGCTAAACACCTGGATTGTCTGTACTTCCGAAGAAGCACAGACCACAACAACAACAAAGGGGTGATAATCTCGATCAAATATTAACGGTATAAACATACATGAAATAAAAGGCAGAAAACAATAAATCAATTATTTCACATTTCTCACACCCAAACCTACTGTCCCATCATCAACAGCCACAACACACAATAACAATGCAACACATGCACTAGACTCAACAAAATGCGATACCAACTCAACTCAGGATAGATCGCATACACTCCCTCTGAGTAACGATCTATCCCTACCACACTCCTTCTGAGCTCACATAATCACATATCAACGTTCCCCACTTGGGACACGGGTGGTCACATACACTCCTTCCGAGCAACGATCCAAATTCCCGTCCACGCTCCCCACTAGAGCACGTGAGCCACACAGGCCTCACGTCCACATGCTCCCCATTTGGAGCACGTGAGTGAATCGCATACGCTCCATCGAGCAACGATTCACCACGTCCACATACCAGGCAAAACGCTATGCATAACCACACGACACACACAGTGCACCCGATCCTACGGATCCATTCACCACACAACAACACGGCAATACAATGCTCACAAGGCATATTCGATCCTACTGATCACAACTACTACACAACATATCACACACTATGCACATAAGGCATAACGATCCTACCGATCCAATCATATATCACATACATATTATGCACACAAGTGCATCCGATCCTACCGATCCAATCGTCACACAACAACACATGATCACAACGATATAAAGCATATCGGTCCTACGGACCCATTTACCACAACACATCACTAAAACATACTCAATGCGTAACGATCCTACTGATCCACATATTTCACACACCGTGCATACATCTCACGTACGCATCCACACATATTCATTCCTAGTCGAGGGATACATAGCCACTTTAGGCCTCACAGCGTACTTCAGTTCAATCGTTCGTATCAACGAGTATCCAAGCACACGCCCTCTACAGCACCTTCATGCTCTCAACTGATCCACAATAACCACGTACTCGCTCACGACCAACAAGGGTCCAACCACGCGAGAACGGAAATAGCACCGCAGAAAAATCACAAAATGTTGTCATGTTCGTTGCCATTCGCCTGGCGAAGCCCCACATCGAACACTCGTTGGGACTCGCCCGACGAAACCCCTAGCGAAGCCAAACAGAAGCAAAAGGCAGCGTTCGCTGCCCAGTTCTCCTGGCGAAGCCTGGGGAAGGCTCGCCCCCATTCGCCCAGCAAATGCACGCAAATTCTGCAGAAAAACTGCTGTTCAGAAACATCCCACACTCCGATTTCGCCCGATTAAATCCCACGAAATCCTACACTATACCAGTATAGTACTATCCCACAAGACTACACCGATTATCCTCGTTCATACTCAATAAACCCTCAGTTCTACTCAATTCTCCAACTTCCGGCATTAACTCCGAATTTACCCGGAAACCCCAAATCACCAAACCATCACCCTATGTCACATGCAATGAATTCACACACTATAACACAACCATCACAGAATTATAAACACGAAATAAACATCATATTAACATCAATCTATGGGGATTAGGGATTTTCCCCGTTTCTACCAATTTCACGCATAAACCAATTCGATCGATTAATCCCCCCCTTACCTCAAAATCGATGCTGATGATGATGCACTTCCGAAATTCCACTCGGATTGACAGCCTTGGGGTTTCCTTGCCACGCTTTGCTCAAACTCTCTTCCTCTGTTCTTCGTTCTCTCTACCGTGTTCTTTCTCTTCTTCCACTTCTAATTCTCATCACAATGACAATGTTACCCTCAATACCCCCAAAAATCCTTTTTAATTCAATTAACTCATAATAATATTTCTCATAATACTTTTATTCCAAAAATCCAATTAAATTATAATTTTACTCATAAAATTAATATTAGTAATAAAAATGATAATAATTAATAATAATATCACATTACTATTAAATATCATATTTTTATCACTGCATACCAATATCATGAGTTCTTGATCCTTCAAAAATAATCCTCAAGCACAATCTCAAATAAAATAATCCCGAAAACCAAAAATAATTAAAATGGGTGTTACATATTTCGGAGTTTATTCTATGTTTTTCTAAGTATCTCTGATGTGTTCTGAAGATTATTCAATTTTTTCGAAATATCTCTGATGTTTTCTAGAGTTCACTCAATGCTCTTCTGAATGTCTCTGATGTCTGATATTTTTCCATAGTTCATTCAATGCTTTTCTGAATGTCTCTGATGTCTGTTATTTTTGAGAGTTCATTTAATGCTTTTCTGAATGCCTTTGATGTCAGCTAGAATGTCTCTTATGTATTTCCCAGAATTTTCCTCACCTCATTCAATGATCTTCTGAATGTTGTGACTCTTTTGCATCCAGTTTCATTCATGGATGATGACTGTTGATTCTCTAGTGGAGCTTATTCAACGATATTCTAAATATCTCCGCCGATTGCTAGTTTATCTCTAATACTTGTTCTTTTCCAAATTTTCATTCAATGTTTTTCTGAATGTCTTTGATGGTTGTTACTATTCTTTTCTAGAGTTTTGTTCAATGCTCTTCTGACAAAACCTCTAATGACATAGGATCGAATACTTCACGCTAATGATCCAAGCGTCTCACACACAAAGTATCCTAAGATGAGGTTAGAAATTCACCCGCTCATCTTTTCCCATGTGCTTAAGGCTCGTGGTGCACAATGCACATCATAATTATTAACTGTTTTAATTTTGTTTTGAAAAGAGAAAGAAGACTCAGAGGGCAAAAGAAAATCTAAGGGAAACTCACCTAGATATTGTCATGCAATATGGCCCTATAGTTGAGGATGAGAAGGGGAGTCTACCTAATGCTATCATACAAATGATGGACCTAAGGTGAGGTTAAAAGGGACTACCATAATGTTATCATGCAAAGGATTGAGAGCCTAATGTCTCTCCGACTTTGAACCTAATAAAAATTTAAGTTCAAGATAAGAGCCTTAAGGGAGTATGTGATAAAACACACGTAAACATTAAACATACTTAATCACAATGACAAAAGTGAATTCAAAATCCAAAATAGAAGAAAAGAGATGAAGAGAATAAGGATGTCAAAAGCAACACAGGATAGGAAGAATCAACATCAATGTACAAGTGTCACACCAAGATTAAAGCATGTTTATCAAATGAATCAAGACATCAAATATGGATAAAGCATACAATCAACCTCACATTCTCAAACATCACATCATCTTGAGTAAAGTGCTCAGACTTTCAAGTTCAAAAGAAAAGATGAAGACATTCAAGGAAGTGCACAAGCAAACTTGTTTTAGAACCATAATTGAACACCATTAACCATCATTCCAAGACAATATGAGTTTAAAAAGATGAGAAACAAGTAAAGTCAGAACTAAAATCATATTATGATCAATTGAATTCAAAGATGAAAAGAGAGACACCACATTACCCAACATGAACCACAACAAAGACCATGTATTCATAAATCATCAACTTATAAAAACAAGTCAAACATGGTTCAAATAAATGAAATTAGGTTAAAGAATTAAGTCGGGCAGTAGCATGATCATGAATATCAATCCAATATCAACTCATGGATAACAAGAAGAAACCTCAAAGATCAAAATCAAACATGCATCAAAACTAGGCAAGCATACATCATGATCATCTTCAAAGGAAAACATGTGTTCAAGTAAAGCACAAAACACAAATGATCAAGTAATTCATACCATAGCATGAAGTTCATAAACAAACTCAATTGATTCAATTCAAATTCAATTCCAAGATATCAATCAAGTTCAAGAAAGATCATGTTCAAAACAAGCACAAGAAATCACTTCAATCATCCTTACAAAGAAACAAGGGATATGTGAAGAAAAGAGGTGAGAAATGATCACACAATGAATATCATAACATGAGGATCATAATCTTAAACATGTAAATCAAATCCCACACGAGTTCACAAGCATCCGTTAGGTCATACAAGAAAGCACCTCAAGGAACTAGGTCAAGAACATCAAAGGAGCAAGGCCAAAATATCATCAACTTGGAAATTCAACCACAAATAGAAAAATAATCAAATTAAAGTGAATCTAAAGCTCTAATTAAGTTAAGACAACATGTAATCACATCAACTAATCATCTCAAACTTCACTTAAGCACAAGTGGACAAAATGGTTTTAAACTAAGTCAAACCTCATGCATACTCAATCCAAAACCAAGTCACATTTAGGCATCAATCAAAAATATAAAAATGATCTAATAAATTCCAACAAGAGGCTCTAACTCATTTTATATCCATAAAAAATAAGTGAGCAAAATATCTCAAGAAGAATTGCATAAATGCATCACAAATTGAACCAAACAATCTCATATAGGAGGCTACTCGAGCATGCATCGAGGATCAAATAAGACCAAATGAAAAACATACAAATGATCACCAAGGTATAAAAATCACACTCAAACAATCATAATTTATATGTCAAAACATGTGAAAAATATTGGATCAAAAATGCATAGCAAAGTCATCGAAAAGTCAAACCCTAATCCAAGGGTAAACACGAAAAACCACCTCCTCAAATTAAATTCAAATAAAATATGAAAATAAATGAAAAAATAAAATAAAAATATCCAAAAATATATCAACATGTCAAAGGATCATAAAAATTTTTTTAGGCATTTTTAGAAGGTTCATATCAATTAAATATAAAATAAATTCAACATCTAAATAAAATAAGAAAAAAAAGAAAGAAATAGAAAGGGATGAACGTAGAAGCAAAATGAATTAGCTTAAAATGGTACTGGGCCCAACCGAGGGGTGCAGAAAGCAACCCGGACCCACCCTATTATTGTGCCAATTATTAATTAAAACAAATAAATGAATTAAAAGAAAGAAATGGAAATGTGGCAAGCAACAAATTATATGTAACATAAAATCAATTGGTCAAATGTTACATAAGTTACTACAAGACAAAAATCCTAAAAGACAAAAAAGCATCATCTTCTCCAAATGACCAAAAACCAGCGCTGCCTCCCTCATGCGT
This sequence comes from Lathyrus sativus, assembly GCA_963859935.3. Lineage (NCBI taxonomy): Eukaryota > Viridiplantae > Streptophyta > Magnoliopsida > Fabales > Fabaceae > Lathyrus > Lathyrus sativus. The sequence goes on from OZ012738.1 coordinate 523,088,217, forward strand.
GCAACCACCGTACTGGTGCCCTAGCCATTGTGGGTCGTTGGTCTGGTGCCGACCGTCGTCGGCAATGGCCATGACCGCCGGTGGCGTGTTGGAAAAAAATAGCCTCCCACCCGAGATTTCGTGCAGATTCTGAAAATGCCCTCGAAAATTTCCAATTCCCACTCCAACACCCAAAAAAACAGCCATGAAAGTAAGATACATAAATTTGAACTTCAACAAATCAAAACAACATAGGTACCAACTTTAAGAGTTTTTTGTGTAGATTCCAAATATGTGAATAATTTCTAAAAGCAGCCACTATTTATTCAAGAAATCAAGCAACAAAATGAGCATTCATAAATGGAACCTCGTATATTTATGCACAAACAGAGCCTACACGAGATAGGAGTTCAACTCATGTTCCAACATGTTTCTAACAACAAAATGAACCTAAAATGATGCACAATAATATGGTCACGAGTTAAAGTTATTACCTAACAGGAAAAGCTCCGTTGGCTCTTTGAATCTTAAGCATAACATAGAAGCAACCACTCCTCTTTCTTTTAGAGACCTCAATAATGATGGACAAGTCAAAGGAAGTAAGAAAACTTGTGATGAAAACCAAAAACGAAAAGGGATGCTCTTGAGAGAGAGAGAGAGAGAGAGAGAGAGAGAGAGAGAGAGAGATATTTGGCTATGAAAATCTGAAAATGAAGCTTCTCCTTTCCTTCTTAGGGTTTGTCAAGCATTTATATGATGGGTTGTGGTGGTTTTTTAGGCCCAAATTAAAGGATGAGTTGTTTGGAAATTTATGGTAAAAAAAAAGAGGGTGAGTAGTGTACACGAATTTGTCTATTATGGGTGTTGTTGTTAGTGATCAAAATGAGTAAAATAGGTGTATGAAGAGCATGAGGATGGTTGGCACATGATAGGAAGTGGGAACAAAGTTTCTTTGTGTGTTTTGCAACATTTCCAAGTTTGGCTAAAAAATTGAAAATATGGTGTATGGGAAGTGTGATTTGTTGGCTCACTTATGGTAAGGAATATATGATATCATTATGTTATGAGTATTCATTGCAAGAGGAATTAAATTTGGTATGGATATGGGAAGTGTGATTTGTTGGCTCACTTGTTGCATGGGAAGTGTGATTTGTTGGCTCACTTGTTGGCTCACTTTTAAATTGATGCTTGAAGAATCAAGAAAAATGGTCTTGAAAGAAGTCAATCCAATTTGGCTCATAACACTTAATGAAATTCCACTAAGTTGTTAATATTGATAATTTTTGGACCATCATATGTTGCAACCACCATAACTTGAATTCTAGAAATTCAAATGATGTGTTCTTTCCACCAAAAGAAAACTTGGAAGAAAAAACTACAAGTTTTAGGTTGACAAGATTGAGATGAATCTTAGATCATGATGGAAATTTCCTCTAAAATTACGCCTTCCTATATCTTAAGATTATCCTTGATCAATCTTCATCATGTCGATAAAAATGACTTGAAATGATCATTCTTAGCCAAAAATCTCAGAGGTTGACTTTTCATATCAATAATTGACTTTCTTGATCAGATGAAACCCTAACCCTCTTTCCACTGATTGAGGCATAGATGATGACTTGTGAAGAGAAATGATACATGTATGAACTACTTGAGATGAATATTGAGCCATAGAACCAAGATCTACTCCAAGAATCAACCACAAGAAAGCTCTGGCCAAAACCCTAATTTAGGCACAAAAGATAAGAGAGTATGATTAATGTTTGAAAACCCTAACCCAAATGATTGTGTGAGATTGTTGAGTATGCCTTAATGATGAAAGGACTTTTAAGCTTGAGAATACCACAAGATTGAATACATCCTCTTGCATTTGCTTTGAGAAACATCTCCTTCTCTTGAAGACCAACAAAGATACATTTATCCTTATGCTTAAAGCCAATGATATGCACAAATGAAGATGAAAATGATATGAAGCATAAGCCAAAAAGGTTAAATAAAGGGAGAGAAAATTTTGAGGTATTACACATACCAGTAAAAAATTCCGATACAAAAGAGCAAGAATACCCGTTTTCATCTCCGAATGCCTCCCATTGTGGGTGTTGCGCGCAAACTGAGCATTGTGTCTTGGACTGTTGGTACATGGAGTTGAAGCAGAAGGTGGATTTTCCATGTTTGGCGTAACAATGGTTGTGGATGAAGAAGATTTTCCGCGCTCTTGTCTTTCTCTAGCAAGTTGTCGTCTCAGTCTAGTTCTGCTATTGAGCCTACGAGCAATTCTTTCAATCTCAGGATCAAAAAGAAGTTCGTCTGCAGAGGTAAGAGGTAAGAGTTTACAATTACGAGTTTACAATACAAATTAAACAGCACAAGAAAATTACAGAGGTAATAGTTTACAGTACAAATATCTTAAAGTCACAAAACTATTGCAATGCTTGCAATATCAATATTAATAACAATCCCCGGTAATGACGCTATTTTGTTGAAAAGTATTTTAGGTGAGTTGTTTTATCGTATTCGCATGGATTGTCCTGATATACAGATGCTTGTCGTTCAATAGTTTAAAGTTCTAAGAAAATGGTTTTCAAAGAGTTCTTGTTTTGTAACATATGTTTTTGTAGCAAAGACTAAATTAAAGAAAGATGTTTTGTTTTAAGAAAAGTATGTCAAGATTAGATTTCATTAACCCCTTTCATAGATATCCGATTAATCAAGCATGTGAACTTAGTTTAGATCAATACAATCGCGTATCCTCACAAATACGTTTACTTCTAAAGCATCTTCGTGGGTATTATTATTTCAATTACTAGACGATCTCTCGAACCAACCATCGAAACAATAAACATAAAGATCAATACGAAGCAAATATTAACTCCCAAATATATGTCTAGAATTTATTTGTTAATAGATGAAGAAATTAGATCAAGACTTGGAAAATCTATGTCTAGAGTGATTCAAACCATACATATATCAATAAAAGCAAAGATCTTCATCATACGTTGATGATCAACCTTGTTCACATGTAAAAGATCAAAAGAAATACATACTAGTAAGGTTAATTATCTCTAATCTTGACACAAAAGGGTTTAGCTAGCCATCACCATGGTAGCTTGATCAACAAGTAAAAAGGAAAGCTTTGACAACATCAAAGTCGAAGAATCGAATACTAATACTCCAAAGTTTTGATTCTCACTTCTCTTGGAAATTCTAAGCTTTTTGCCCTAAAAATCCCTTTACAATCTAAAAAGTTGCTGAAAATGAAAAGTGTTCCAAAATATCTACTCAAGTGGCTATTTATAGAAAGTCCACAAATTGCCTATAAATGGCACCGCGCTAAACGCCATCAGGGGCGCGCTTAGCGCGATCAACACAAGGGCGACAAATTCCCAAAAAGCGCGCTAAGCGCGATCAGAGCACGTTAAGCACAGTCAAAATCCCTTAGCTACTGCCTCTTCATCAAAACCGCACTGAAAAACGTGCTAAGCACGGTTTACCATAAAAAGTTGTGAATTTGATCTTCAAAGCCCTCTTTTGTCAACCATAGGTTCCACGCATCATCTCAAGCAAGAAAACCTATCAAAAGGCATAAAAAATGATCACAATTCACAATATTTACAATCATAATCAGAAACTTGCATATTTAAACTAAAACGTATGAATTTACTACTAAAATACCAAGGAAACAATTGAAATGGCCATAAAATATCATCAAAAGTATGCATAATTTGGCCCTTAACAACTAATAAGTGGACAACCAAATTCACTTGGTGCTTAACAAACTTTACCTCAAAGTTAGGATAACATTGTAATAAACTCTTAATAGACATGATGATTAAACTAAATTCAGAGCAACCACCATAGTTAGTGTGGATTGCCTTAAACCTCATTTGATAATCACTTTCAAATATAACATAATCTAATTGCATCTGGATGGCTGCCTGAACCACTTCTTTCATGCCCATGGCTTATGCTTCTATGATTGAGTAAAAACCAAAATCCCACGCTATAAAAACAATATCTTACACACCAACCTCTATTTGTTGTCTTTGTTTGATTATTGAATCCCGCATCAACATTACACTTTACCCACCCTGCATTCGGAGGAATCCAAAATTTTTGGTAGTTGCGAGCTTCATTATCACTATCATGGAGATCTTGTGCTTTAAACTAATAATGCCACGTATGATAATCTTGCATACCTAACTTCAACACCTCATCTATTTCATTGTTCCATATCACATTATTTCTATTATTCCAAAGCGCCCAAACTAAAACTACAACTCTTCATGCACTCATCATATTCTCTTTACTACAAATATGAAGAATAAGGGCCTTAGCATCATGAAAATTATGTAATCGAGGTTCTATAATAAAATACAAACCCAATTCCCTTAAGATTTGATTAGTAGTTATACAACCAAAGAACACATGTCATTCATCTTCCTCAATATTCTCACACAATTGAAAATTTGGAGGATACTGAACAAAATGTTGACAAAGCTTAATTCGAATTGGAAGACAGCCCCTACAAATCCGCAATAATAAATGTTTGGTTCTAGGTGGCGCTATAATGTTCCACAAGTTGCACCAGTCCCCCTCCACACTATGGTTTAACTGATTTATTTGGAAATTCCTCACAAACCTATAACTAGTTTTGACACTATAATTTCCATTTTGTTCTTCTTTCCAAACCATACAATCTTCTAACACTTATTCCACAAGTGGTACCTTTAGAATATCGTTAGAAACTTAATGGGTAAACAAATGTCTTATTTCTGTTTGGAAACTATTTAACATTTGCCAACATAAGATTATTAACAGTAATATCATACACACCTTCCCCTTGTGAGCCTCCTAAGCAACCATTTCCTTTACCACTTAGTCATGGCTCAGACATCACTTTAACCTTACTCCCACCACCAATACTTCATCTACAACCAAGGGTAAATACATTCCTTACTTTCCATAAACTTCTCCAAACAAAAATCGGGTTATTACCAAGATTAGCTACAAAAAAGAGGTTCTGGGATAGTACCTTGCTTTGAATACTCTAGCTACCAATGTCTATGGTTTTTATCATCATATGACAACCTTGTTTAGAAACCATAGCCTTGTTGAAAGCTTTGAAGTCTCTAAAACCAAGCCCCTTCCTTCTTAGTACATGTTAACTTCTCCATGCAAGCCACTTTTTACCCTTATTATTATTAGCTCCTCCCCACCAGAAAGTGTTCAACATCTTCTCAATATCATTCACAATAGCATCTGGGGTGACAAAAACACTCATAATATAAGAGGGTATTGCTCGAAGCACTGAATTTATCATAACCTCTTCTCCTACCTTTGACAACGGCCTACCCCTTCAAGAGTTTATTTTCTTCCAAATTCAACACTTAATGAAAGAAAAAGTAGTCATTTTACTTCTACCAATCATCGATGGTAATCCAAAATACGTTATCGCACCTAACACATGGCAGACCCCTATAATATGAGCTAGATATTCTTGCATCGATCTACTAATGTTACGACTTTAAAACACTTTAGACTTAGTCATATTTATCTCCTGACCCGACGCTTTTGCATAGACTTTAAACAACTTCATAAAATGTGTCACATGTATTAAATTAGCCATGCAAAACAGAAAACAATCGCCAACAAAAACTAGATGGGGCACTCTAGGCGCCCCTCTATATATTTGAACACCATGGATATCTCCTCTAGCCATAACTCTATTGATAAGAGCGGAAATACCTTCTGCTACTAGAATGAAAAGATAAGGAGATATTGGGTCCCATTGTCTCAAACCTCTCCCTGGATGAGTAGATCCAAATCTATCCGCATTAACAAGAACTGAATAATGAGCTTATGTAACACACATCATTACCTAATGAATCCACCTCTCTACAAATCCCATACGGCTAAGCACACCTTTCAAAAAGCTCCAAACCAATCTATCATATGCTTTACTAACGTCAATTTTAAGAGCCAACTCTCCTTTAATTCATTTTATCTTCCTCTTTAATGCATGAATAATTTCAATGGCTATCAAAGCATTATCTAGAATATAACGACCTTCCACAAAAGCCGACTGCTCCTCAGACATGCATTTAGACAAACACTATTTTATTCGGTTAGTTAGAAGCTTTGTTATCATCTTATAAACCACATCACAAAGCGAAATAAATCTCAGATCCTTCATATTATTAGACTTCACACACTTTAAAATGAGACAAATGTTCGTATCATTAAGAGACGAAGGGAAAAACCCTCTTTCCAACCAATGAGTAATAACACCAAATATTTCATCCCCACACATGTCTCAAAGCTTCTAGTAGAAAGCCGTAGAAAGCCGAGTTAAAACCATTGGGTCCCAGAGACTTATTGGGATGCATATGAATGAGATCCTCATACAAATCCTCCTTTGTAACCGATGCGACCAATTTTTCATTGTCTACACTTGAAATCGACAATAAACCCTTTATAGATTGTATCTTTAATCAATGTGAGACTTGAGTTTTTCCCAATACACCCCTCACGCCCAGCACTATTGGACTTGGTGCATCGATATAAACGGTGGGTGGCCCGAATTATCGATGTATGAGACTTTGTTTTTCCAATACACCCCCTTGCGCCCAACACCTTTTGGGCTTGGTGAGCATATATAAAAGGTGGGTGGCCCAAATCAATAGACTCGTGATACTATGATAGAATTAGAGTTTGACCTAACTCAATCCTACAAAATCGGTTGGAAAGGTGAGGGGTGACACTCTATATAAACTCTTTGTAAATTGTATCTTTAATCAATGTGGGACTTAAGTTTTTCCCAATATTCCGAATAAGCACACAATTATTATTTGTTCCACTTAAAAGTATACAAATATAAGAGTTTATTCGCATCGAAAGATCTTAATTAAACTCACTAATATATAAAACAAAATTAGAGTTTAACTATTCTATATTAAACATTAAGAAGATTGTGAATTTGTAGTGTTCTCTACAATATTCTAAACATGTACATATCATTCGATTCAAGTTCCACTATTATCATCTATAACATAATATAAATAATAGTTCATCAACATTTTTTTGCCAAGCAAAAATAACATTTCATTTGGTATAATAATAACCATTGGCATAAGTACACGCATGAAACAATAGGTTAGATCCAAAAACATCCTAATACAACTATTAATGCTACTACCCGTTAAACATTATGAATATGACAAAAGAATAGTTGGGTGAACTGAATTGTATTGATAAAATATCACTGATTTTATAGGAATCGAACAGATCCTAATATTAAATAGCAATAACATAAATACCTAATCACATGATAATTAATTGATGGCCCAGGGTTATGATAATACAATAATAAACAAGATGATTTGTTAATATGGTTAGCATTTGTATATTAGCTGATATGTCCCCTTAAATGCAAGTCACCACAAGTGACTTTGATATTGTGTATTGTCTGTTTAGATTATTTTATATGAGCTAATTTCTTAACATAAATTTTAAGAAATTATTTAGGGTATGTTTGTGTTAGATTTAAAAAAATAGATTTTTTTAATAAAAAATTAATTTAATAAAAATATTTTTTAAAATAATATAAGTTTTTCTAAATGTGTTTTTTTAATTCAAAGATTAATTTTGAAATTCTGTAACACAAATATACATTATTAAAAATTAAGACACAGTCAAAATCGCAATTTAAAAAAAAATTGTATCTCAAAAACGATTCAAAAAATATTTAAAATAACTTCAAACTTAAACGATTTTTTTTTGAAATTTTGATATCAATTTTTTTTAATAAAATGACAAAATACCTAAAATAATACTTTTAGAATAAATATTTAAATCAAATTTTCATTTGAAACTTTTATGAAAAAATTTTCTTTATGAATTTTTTTTATACAAAAATATATAATTTTTTGCTGTGAAAATTGATAACAACCGTTGGTCTTGCAAATCGAAAAAGATTTGTTTTACTTGCAGGATCGACCACACAAATCCTAGGACATGTGCTAATTAATCTTAAACAAAGTTTAAAAAAACGATGAACACTTCGACAGAGTTCATGATAAAATAACTTATTTCAAGTGTAGACGAAATTGAACACGAAGGAGTAAAATCGAAGTACTAGTAAACGATGAAGACAATAACTTGCATAAAGAAAGGATAAATTCTTAATGAAAAAGATTTATTAAATTACATTGAAATGTAAAAAATGGTGTTACATCAACGTACATTCTCACAATTCATTTCTCTACACGCGGGTACTTGGAGTATACTGAAGAAATTGTACACAATTGCACACACTTAAATCATAACACTAAGACTTCCTATTTATACTAATTGAAAATAACTGTCATTAACGACTAGCAAAACAAATCGAGACAAGTGGCACTCTGCATGTCTTCGATTCCTAGAAACGCTCCACGTGTCTTCTTTGAGAAACAGATAAGAACGAGCTTTCCCTCCTTTATTTGAATTCAAATCTTCCTGTTGAAATGCCTTCAGTAATACCTCTATCGAATCGAATCTTCCAACTGCTAAGAAATATTTCTAAGTCCGTAACATAATCTTTCTTGGAAAAAGGACGCCTTCGACTCACACTCCAAAAATATGGCTCCGACCGAAGTCCTCTGATTTTCTAGGAAACTGTATTATTTTCTTTTCATTCAATTTAGGCGTCGAAATTTAGAGCCAACAGATTGCCCCCAAAAATATCATTTTCGACATCACTGAAGAAAAAGGCATTTTTTGATAATGTCATTCGACGCCTCAAACGACTTTTGCATGCTTTTGATGCCTCTTACTATTCCAAAAAACCCGTGACGTCATGGTCATCATGGAGGTTTTTGAAACATCTCATCAAAGCACACCACAATCTTTAGCAATCATCACGTTTTCTAGACCCTAAGAAATCGGGCCCTAGGCAATAACTGTCCAACTTCCATCAAACGGCCCTGGTGGAACACGTGTCCCACTAACCATCAGCTCTTTAATGCTGATTTGAAGTCCTTTGAACTCCCACGAGCTTATAAATTGCTCCAAACTTAGCCATTTTAACTTTTACACTTTCCTAAAATCTTCAAGCATTTTTCTTCTCTCTACACTTTCCAAACCTTCAAAAATACCCAGATTTTCTTTAAACCTTAACAATGGCGTCTTCAACCACCAACATTAAAGATTCCAAGAAAAGCCACAAATGTAAAGACCTGAAGAAGATATCTCAGCTTCTTCCCTTTGACACACTATCAACGTCAAAGATGGTGGCAAACTAGCAGTTCATCCCTGAACCACTTGAAGAAGAAAATAGGAAGATATATGAATCTCAGGTACTTATTCCCGTTACCGTTTCTGGTAAAAGACATGCCTTATGCAGTCCTTTACCTTCTCTTAGTTTTGATCACAATAAATTTAGGTACTTTTTCCCCTCTTACCATAAATCAAAACCCATAGGGCAGGCCAAAAAATCTAGGGTTGAGAAAATTTTTCCTAATGCGGTAGTATTGAACAATATAGATTTAAGGTATATGAATAATAGCTTTAGAGTTTTTAGAGCAACCCCATCCTTTAAAGAATTTGATGATTACATGAACTAGCTAGCAAAAATAGAAAAAGTTAAATCCCATACTTGGAAAACCTTGGAAATCTACGACCTGATTATGCTGTCGAAAACAAGTCTTAATTACTATTCGATCATGCTAGTTTCTTCTTTGTATTTCTGAGATAGCACCCTACACCTTCCATCTCCCTTGTGAGATGATGACCCCCACACTCTTCGACATAGTCGATATCACAGGGCTCAAACCCACTGCAAACACATATGACCCAGACCTAGAATCTGACGATTCCATAGGTTTTGCATCTACTAAAGCCACATATTCTCACTTCATAACCCACTACTTCGACAAAATAACTGATGATGTTTTCGATAGAGAACACATATCTTTTTTGACTGTATGGCTATCTCATTACGTCTTCTGCTCAAAGTCCCTCCAAGTATCTAGAAGGTATCTAACTCTGGCTACTCAACTTCACAAAGGCCATGATATCTGTCTAAGCGAAATGATCTTAGGGAATCTCTATGAGTCTCTCAGTGAAGGAGTGGCCCAACTTAAAGATTTGGGAGTAAAAGGGAACCTTTTGCTGTCTGGTCCCTTTTGGCTGTTACAACTTTGGCTAAATGCCTCATTCAAAGCCAGTCTTCCCAATAAAAATCCAATAAATGAAACTTCTGAAGACATCAAGATTAGAAGAGTCGAAGGGACTCGCTTGGTCCAGCTCACTCCCAGCGAAGAAGGACAATCCCTTAGGCCAACATTCTTGAGTTATGTCATGATATTTGCCAAACGTCACGAGTTCACATCGAACATGACTTCATTTTCTGCAAGGAAGTATGGTCCTGAGTGGTTTACAAGACCTTTTCCAACCCTAACCAAGGCTCAAGAAGCAGAGTCTTTACAAATCTGAGAGGCTTTCCTGATTTCCAGGTTGCTAACCCTTCGACTAAATCTGTCGAAATCTCAAGTGGCTCTGGTTGCTTACAAACCAAACTTAGTGGCTTGACAGTTTAGGTTGGTCCAAGCTCTCTTCAAGTGTCTCTTCGAAAAGAAAGGTGCCCTTCTGCTTCATCATATGAAGTACATTGAAGAGATGACTTCGACGTAACTTTCCCGCTACACCAATAAGGCTCAACTCATCCCCACAAGTTTCAAACCGTGTTTCTTTTGCATCCTAGAATTCAATAGATGGTGGTCAACATATTATGAGAAAAGTTCTTCGGTGCTACTTCTTTTACTCAACTTATTAACCAAGCTTTCCTCTCTGGGCAGGAGAAGACCAAGAAAGGTATTTCGATACACATTAAAGAAATACAAGCATTTCAGAAGTACTTTGAAACTGTTTATCGACCATATGATCTTAGTCGAACCGTCTGCGAGGCAGCTGTTACATTAAAGGAAAAGTTTCCAAAGAAAATGGAGAGTTTACAACTCCCTTCGTTCGTTCCACCTAGGAAACAATATGCAATGGCTTTCAACAAATTTCCTCGACTCCCAACTGCTGACTTTGGAGTGGTCCTTGCCCCTCCATTTCCAAACTGGTTTATCTGTGGGGATTCTATAAAAATCCTTCGTCAAAAGTAGAAACCGAAGGCTCAACGGGTGGTTGCGACTAAGCATACTTTAGACAGTTTCAAAGGGCCTCTTCATATCGGTATCGAAAATGTTCGCATCGAATCTGAAATATATGAAGGTGTGGAATGGGAGGTTTTTGAACTGGATTTCTCTTATTTGACTTTTATTATCTTACTTGCAATGTTTTGTTTAAATTTTAGCTATCAAGGTTGCACCCAAAAAGAAGAATCAGAACAAAGAAAAGACAAAAGAGAGCAGCCAAGTTACTAAAGTAAATTTTCTTACTCGTTTTTTTTCTTTACTGCATAATCTCATATTGTCTAATACTTCCAATCTTTTCTCCTCAGGGCTCTCGAATACCACCCCCACTCCAAAAAAGTAGAAATCGAAGGGAGCTTCCAGCCAAATCATAATTGAATCAGATGAGGAGGATCAATCTCCTTCTGAAGAAATGGCCCTTAAATAGAGGAGAAAGCAAGCAAAAATAACTGAAGCCTTCAATCAACCAAAATCAAAGACTGGCAACCTCTCGACAAAAGCACCCCTGCTTGTAATATAGCGTAAACTGAGAGTGACAACTCTAGTCCTGGGGCTGATGAACCCAAGGTGAATGCTTCGCCTAGAACCTCGTAATTTTTATTTATCATTTATCCTTCTAATTCTTTGGCTTTTCTCTTCTTAGGTTACCACTAATGTCAGAGGACAACCCATGGTACAACAAATTATTCCCACAACCAACAATGATCTCAGCTATCATCCAACAACTCCTTCTAGGCTTCTGCGAAAGGCTCTACCAAAGGATCAGAGGAAGGAATCCAATCTGCAGGTGCTCCCAAGAAAACATCATTCATTCCTGTGGTTGAATTTCCTCATGTCGAGGTAGCCATTCCAAAAGAGGACTTGGTTGAAAGAAACGTTTTTGATCTCTCAAGGGACACTGTGATGTCCAATATCGAAAAAATTGCTGAGGGTAATCTTGAGGAGTAACAAGGTGAAGATGACAAGCCTGTTGAAGAATAAGAAGAAGAAGAAAATGAAGAAGAGAATGAAGAAGAGAATGAAGAAGAGAATGAATAAGAGGAAGGGGGAGAGTAATTTGCGTCTGATGCAGAGATCGAAATGGAGGTCCAAGAAGATAAAGTGGACCAAGGGAATCAATCCAAGGATCCTCGAACAATTGCTTCGACTAGCACTCAATTGACCAACCTTTCACATGAGGAGCTGGAATCCTTGAAAGCACAACGACCATTGGAGTACCTAAAAGCCATGCTTAGTTCCCAATATAGCTCTGGCAAAAAAAGCACCAGCACTTCAACCGCCTCAGGGAATCTTCTAACTGGGAAAACTGACAATGATTTTCTCATGCAGATAAAAGAAAAAAAAATCTTCACAGTGGACTTGTTCCAAATATTAGAACAAGATGTTTTTGTAATTTTGGACTTAAGAAACTTCTGAAGCAAATCAATGTCTTGGAAGTTTCACCAGAAGTGGCTGATGTTGTTATGGAACTGAGTATGCTTATCGATTTTGTTGCTGCTAATACTAATCGCCTCAAAGACTTCTCGAGCAACCTCAGTACCAAAACTGGCAATCAAAAAGCTGCATGGGAGGCTATCTCTGCATCTACTGAAAAAGTTTCAACACGCGAGAAAATTTATGAGCGAAACAAGAAGGAGTTGAAAAATACGACAAGAATATTGCAGAATGGGAGAGGAAAATTTTTATTTTGCAAAACAAAATCTCTCAAGCCAAGCAACGTAAGACCAATTTGCTTAGTTCTGTCGAAGAAGAAGTGGCAAAAGAGATCCTGGCTAGCCTTCAACATCTTGAAAAAGCTCAACAACTTAGGAAAGAGATTAAAACTCTCTCGATCAACAAAACTCTTTGCAAACACCGCCTGATGCTTCAAAGTTTGAAGTACAAAAATATGAAAGACTCTCTTCCCTTATAAAGTTATCCTGTAGTATTTTTTATTCTTTTGTTAATCATGACTTTTGGTCCTTTCTGGACTTTCTTTGTAATGGATTAAGCCATTTTGGCATATTTATCTACCATATTAGCTTTGTCCTTTTTCGTATGATTACTCTTTAGTTATTTTTATTTTTTGAAGTGCAAGCTTATATTTTTTCAAATATTTCCCATTAACCTTCAAGATTTTTTTATCTTCATCTAACTCTTCGATCTCATATGTGCCATTAAAAAAAAACCTGTATGACTTGAAAAGGGCCTTCCCATTTAAGGGGCCATTTACCTAAGGCTCTATCTTTTCAATCCATAGACCAAATTACTTTCCAAACCAATTCTTCTGGCAAAAACATTTTGACCTTCACTTTCTTATTATAAGATTTCTCTACTATTTTCTTTTGCCTTCTTAACAATTCCAAGGCATTAAGCCTTTCTTCATCCAAATCAACCAACTCATCTAACATCATGTTTCAGTAGGATTCGATGGAATTTCATGGTGCCTTTGGATCCTTGTTGACTGTAAGTAAATTTACACTGGCAATACTGCATCATGGACAAAAGTTAATCGAAACGAAGTTGCATTAGTCGATTCTTTGGGAGAAGTTCGACATTCCCAGGGAACTTGATCCAAAGTCTTGTTCTAATTTCTAGGCTTCTTCCCCACATACTTCTTAATTAGACTATCACTATTCTTTTTGCTGCTTCGACCTGACCATTAGCCTGAGTGTAATAGGGTGTGGAAGTTAATAGTTTGAAACCCATTTCCTTGGCAAATTCTTGCATCTTTCGACCAGTAAAAACTGATCCTTGATCTATTGTGACGGTCTCTAGGATTCTAAATCTATAAATAATATGTTTTTTTGATGAATTCGATTACATCTTCTTGGTCGACATTTGGCAGAAGTATAACTTCGATCCATTTTGTAAAATAGTCAATACCTACCAAAATGTACCTTTGATTCTTTGATGACGCTGGTCGAATTTCTCCAACCAAATCCAAAGCCCACCCCCTAAAGGGCCATGGTTTGACTATGGAATATAACTCACTCGCAGGAACATGTTGTATACCTGCGTGTACTTGGCACTCTTGGTACTATTGCACCCCAAAATTTGCCCAACATTTCTTTACCTAGCTCATGTTTCATTTCATTCACATTAGCATTATCATTTGCATTTCATTGACATGTATGCAGGAGATCAAGAGGTATGATTACCCATTAAGAGCTATACAAGAGTTTAAAGCTAGCTAAGAAGCTTATTCAAGTGTTCAAGGGTTGATATCCTTGTCAGAGAAGTTAAAAGATCCTCAGAGAGAGTGGTTGAAACCAAGAGTGTGTGTCTCCTAACTTGAAAGATGTGGAAAGCCATCAGATGTTTCTGAAGCCAGGAATGTGGACTTGAAGCCTTGAGAGAGCTCATGTGATGTCTTGAAAGCCATCATGAGGCCTAGATAGGTCATTGTGCAAGATTAAGAAGACTCAGCCATGAGTGGTGCAGTTAGGGTTTGACTAGGTCAACTGATGATTTGGAGAGGGTTGAGACCCAATCCAAGAGCCATGTGATCATGGATTGATGCATCGATATGCTATAAGGATGATTCCAAGGTTAACTCATCATGATTGAAGAGTTTGAGAAGTTTCAAGCTAGGGTTTCTAAGGCTTGACAGTGTAAAATCCCCTAGTTTGACCCTACCTTCAAGGTAGTTTAGCTCAAGATGTGATTGTCATCTCATCTTACCCCCAACATGATTGTTGTAGATCATGAGCTTAGATTTAATTTGAGTGCTAGAAGTCCTTGATAGGATTTGTAGAACTCAAGTTATGACTTTGACAAGTTATAGGTTATCTGTGGTATGTGAATTTGGGGGCTTCAAAGTTACCCAACTTGCATCAAACTTTTGCCCAAGAAGGATGATTCCTATGAACTTTTGGTCAACATGAACGTTGTTCCTCATCCTCTTAGATTTCTATAGATTACTATAAGTCCTTGATAGGATTTGTAGAACTCAAGTTATGGCTTTGACAAGTCAAGGGCATTTTGGTCATTTGGAGATTATAGGTCATTTCAACCATAAGGCCATAACTACCATTTCCAAGCTTCAAATGGGAAAATGTTCAACATCAAACTTGTTCAAAATGATGTTTTAAGGCTAGTAAAGAGGTCATGAGATGATGGAAATGCTTGTAGCTCAAAGTTGCAAAAATGACCTAAAATAAGGGTATAAGTTAAATGAACCAAAGTTGAAAATTGATATTTTTTACCTACACATCCAAACCAAGGCATGTGATATATCATTTTGACTCTAGAAAACATTTTAAGAACATTGGTTTAGCCACATTTTTGAGTTGAGGTTTAATTTGTGGACTTGCTTTGAAAAGTAGTTACTTACATCTTAAGTAACATTTGCAAAACCTAGAATCAAGGCATGAGCTAGATCCCTTGCAAGCCAAACACTTTCAAAATGTCACTAGGGGAGAAATTGGAAGGAATTGGGATTGTTTTCAAGCTGTTTGCAGAGCTATGCATATCATGGCATATGGTTGAAAATCTCATGACATGAGAGATTGAAACTCTCATTAGAAGGATCTAGAGGGTTCTAGATCATCCACACATGTTCTATATATTGAGTAGAGGTGATCCAAAGCAAAGGTTGGTGATGATTGAAGGAGAGAGCAAAGATTGAGATTGAAATTGCATAGCTTGCAACTGAATTCGGTTTCACCAATTTCTTCACTTTCCATCCATTTTCTTGATTGCAACTTCTTCCATGGATGCTAGGGATTGATTCCAGATCATAATCCAAGGGAATTCGTGGCTGATTAGTGTTCTTGAGCTCAGATTTTCCCACCTGCAACTCACCATCGGATTTCAAGTTTCAGGAGTTTTCAACCAGTTCTATTGCATACAGAAGCAAGGAAAGGATCCATTGATCGTGTCTGGAAGATTGGAGAGCTTGATTTGAAGATTTAGTGCATCTGTTCATCAAGAATTTTCAGGTTAGTAACTTTCTTCCTCCAACATGAATTAGGTAGAATCAAGATGAATTAGGGTGTTAGATGCATTGTAGAACGGTGTATGGAGGTTTTCAGATAGTTAATTTGAGAATTAGAGACAAAATAGGTGTGTTACCATTTTCGGTTGAGGATTGGTTCTTGTGAATCTTGAGGTTTCAGAGAGAATTAAGGGCATGAATGAATTCGTGAGGGAATTTGGGACATGTTTCATTAAGGGATCGTGGTTTATGGTGGACTCTATGTTGAACTAGGGTTGTAGAATGATGACCGGAGCACCACCGGTGGTGGCCGGAGCTGCGCGCGAGTTTCAGAGGTTTGAATTGGGGAAGATGACCCCAAGACCATTGAATCATGATTTGACTTGGACCAAAGACCCCATCCAACGGCCACGCGTGCATTTCAGTTTGTGAAGGATCTGAGTTAATGAAACACATTGTTTCATTAGTTTGCTGATTTTGGGCTTAGGCTATTAAGTGATATCCACACCCCCATGATGGCCCAGTTTGGAGAATGAATTGATTTTGGTTGCTATCTGCACCACGCGTGTGTTTATTTTTGTTTGATTTTCTATTATTTTTTCATTTTATTCATGGTTCTTGATAAATTCATAATAAATTGAAAAATGATCCAATTAACCCCATTCTTTTCGCATTAGATTCATGATAGGGTCTAGTATTTTTTAGACAAAAAATATTTTTATTTCATGCATTTTCTGATTTTATGGGAATTTTACATTTTAATTGATATTAAAATAGTTATGTTTGATACTTGATTTTGTGGAATTTGGTGTGATCATGTAGTGATGATTTTGATCCTGATTTTTTGTGAGTAGTTAGCATAGACATGCATGCTCCCCATAGAATTTTCTCACATTTTTGTGATGAACCTAGGTGGTAGTTTAGGTTGAAACCTTTAGAAGCTCCATTTTTAGGGTTTATGGTTGATACCTTTGGATTTAGGATTTAATTTTAGGGCTTAATAGATGATTTAGTCCCTGGTTTTTGTATGAGACATTCTTAATTGATATAGGATCCCTTAGGAATTTTTGTAGAAATTTATAGGATAGTTTCCTATTTTTGATTGATTTTAGTTTAGGTGCTAGTTTTAGATGATTCTAAGGCACTAACTCAACTAGACTAACTTCTTTAGTTCCCTTAGATTAGGGTTTTGCTTTGTTTGCCTTTGGTTGAGATTGAAGACAAGGTGAGGATGCTTGAAGTTGCTTGGAGCTTGGAGTTGCTTGTGCCTGAAGGTGTCTGATGAAGATTTAGGAGGTAGGAGACATAGGGAGAGCCTTATAATTAGATGGCTTCTTTCACAAATATGGAAAGCATCTTGTGCTTCCATTCCTCCCAATGACTAAAAGTCCTTCTAAGATATTAACATCCCTTCTTTGGAGGGATGAGTGGCTTTATCTGGGAAGTAGAACTTTGAGGGAACCAGTCTCTCATAATGATGAACCCTTACAGGCTTCCTTTGGTTGTCAATAAGCTGTTTATCATTCCCACTCATTCTGTTAAATCAATTGTCTTCTGGCTTGAGTATCTTGAAGATGTTGGGCTTGAGTTTGAAGATGAGGACTTCATTGAAGAGTGTGGAAAAGGATGATTCCTTGAGCATTGCCATTGCAGCTGAAGCTTGAAGAGCAAGAAGAACAAGTTGATACTTGAAGATCCAATGGATATTGAGTGAGGAGCTGAGGCTTAAAGAATTGGAGGATGGGGTTGACACTTCCATGTGATTGAAGATTACTCTGAGAAGCTGAAGCTTGTAGATGAAGAAGGCTAGTTGATACTGGTAAAACAAAGAGAGCTGAAGCTTGAAGATCAAGTTGATACTTATGAAGAGGATTCAATTGAGAGTGACTGAAGAGCTGAAGCTTGAGGAAAAGAGGATAAGTTGATACTTATGTTTGATGGGTTGAAACCTTGGAGAAGAAAGTTGATACTTGTCATGGAAGATGATAGCCTTGAAGAGCAGTTGAAGACTGAGGACTGAATTGCTGTCAGAGGAGAGCTTAGCTGAAGGAGTGGTTGATCTGCTTTCTTTCCTGTCTGTTTGCTTGCTGTGCAACTGTATTGATGTGCCTTGTTTGGTTTGCTTGATGCATTAGAATAAGTTCATATTTAAACTGATGTAAGCTAGGAGCATGATTGCACTAGAGGTTGAGTTGCTCCCTCTGCTTGTATTGTTACTGTATGGCTTTGCTTGCGGGTATTCGGTAGAGCCCTGCTCCCTTGCCCATGTGGTTTATCTTGCTTGATAGCATTTTATTTTATTTTCTCTGTATGATTGCAGTCACTGATATCTTGCTTGATAGCACTTTATTTTATTCCTTCTGTATGATTACAGTTATTCATATTTGGCTTGTGGTTGAGATGAGCTTGTGGAGGCTGATGTCCCACACACATTTCCTCCCTCACTTGCATTGCATGCATTTTACTGTATATCTGTTTATTGTTTAAGCTGATGCTTTACCTGTTTCTGTTTATCATTGACATGATCCCTTAGGAATCTCATCTCCTTTGATAAGGAAGTGATGATAGACCTTTAGGTTGAAACCTATGCATGATAACTTCTAGGAGTTCCCTATTTCAAGCCTCAACTATAGGATGGATCCTTGGCATGACAACAGTAGGACTTGATAGTCTCCCATTAGTTGAGCCTGTTCTCTCTTCTCATCTCAAAACAAATGAAAACACAGTAATAAAGGTTAACTGACGTCGTACGTTACGAGCCTTAAGCTATCTGAGAAAGGATTGTTGGAGAGTTTCTTTTCAATAGTCTGGATGTTTAGTATGGTACCCTTTGGGTGACATGCGACGCATTCACTCTCAGGTCATAGTCTCTAGTGTGATACTAGTTGCAAACATCCATAAAAAACAATTCTTCCGTAAAAGACAGAAAACAAACTTCAAACCTTTTTGCCCCGTGGGCCCATAATTCAAAGGAAGCTTTTCTGAAGAAAAGAGTGTCGTTAAACTTCAGTGCCACCGCAAACAGGCTTTGTCCCTAACTGCTGGAACTGCTGTTTAACCCTACTCGATAAAACAGATGAATCTGAATTCCCGTAAGCCGTATTATCCCGAACTATGTAAGCTCTGATCTCTCATGCCTGTTGAGAGTACGTAGGCACAATACTGATGTATTGGCGAGCCACCTTCCCCATAACCCGTAGTTAGTCGAACTACGTTGACTCTGATTTCTCATTCTCTGATGAGAATACGTAGGCATAAAACGCGACGCTTTGCCGAGTCATTTTCTTTTCTTTTTAAGCCAGCCTTGATAGGTAGATAGATAAACAAACCCGTCCAGTAAACACATCAAGCGTGGATCCCGTCGAGTACGACAGACGTGAGGGGTGCTAATACCTTCCCCTTGCGTAACCGACTCCCGAACCCAGACAACGGTTGCGACGACCTTGTCTTATACCCTTTTTTCAGGTTTTTCCGATCATTTCCTTTCCCGTTCTGAAGGATAAATAACGAAAGGTGGCGACTCTTCTGTTTTGCCGGCACCTTATTTTCGCGGAAGCGACAGGTACCCTTTAGCAAATTCGATACAATCTTTTAACATGGTGGGACAATACATGCCTTGTCGAAACAATAACCATTTCATTTTTTGTCCTACCTGGTGTGCCCCACTGTGGACAGTCGAAAGGGATAAATATGCCTCTGATTCACTAAGACATTTAAGTAAAATTTCCTCAGGAGTCTTTTTAAATAACTCACTCCCCAGAAGAACATAACTAAAAGCACGATACATGATTTTTCACTCTGTGGATGCCGTTGAATTTTGCAGATACTCCACTATCGGTTTCCTCAAATCTCCATTCGTCAAGCTATCTATTGCAAGGATATCGAAATTTTCTTGATTAGTGTATCCTAGCTTTTTCGTTTCCAAATACGATGGGGACAATCTGGCTGACACAACTCTTCCTCTGACTTCGATTTCATCTTGTAATTTTTCTTTCGAAATTTTATACCCTGAAGAAATCTGAGCCAAATCATTGGCCACTTGATTTTCCAATCGAGGTATGTGTCGAATACTAACCACTTCGAAACTTTTCAATAATCGATTGGCTATTACAAAGTACATAATAATGTTTTCTTTAACACATATGTACTCTTTTGTATTTTTTTTATGATTAACTCTGAGTCTCCCATTATTTCGACTCGAGTTGCCCCCAATTCCAACAACATTTCAAGTCCGGCTATTAAAACCTCATATTCAGCCTCATTATTCACACAAAGACCTTCGACTTTATACTTGAATTTTGTTGGAATTTTGTCAGGAGAAATGATCAACACTCCTACACTGGTCCCATCTCTATGGCTAGAGCCATCGAAATATAATTTCCAAGGCTCAAGCTCGAGATAGTTTATGTTATTTTCATTGATTGAGTGATCGACTATAAAGTTTGCTACCACTTGTCCTTTAACAGCCTTTAAAGGAATATATGTTAAAGAATATTCAGTTAAAGCTAATGGCAATTTACCAATTTGACTATGCAAAATTGGTTTAGACAACATGTGTTTAATGATATCGAAATGAGACGAAACATAAACATCAACTGGTTTTATATAATACTTTAACTTCGTACAAGAAAAATAAAAGCATAAACACAAATGTTCAACTATGTTATACCTAGTTTCTGCATCATTTAAAACTCTACTAAGGTAGTAAATGGCTCTTTCGACACCATTTTCATCCTCTTGAGCCAGCATGCTCCCTAAAGTTTTATCTGACACAGATATATATAACCTCATGCTCTTATTCCTACAAGGTGGTGATAGAATTGGAGGATGACTTAAGTAATCCTTAATTTTATCAAATGCTTCTTATTGAGGTTGCCCTCATTTGAATCCTTCCTTGTTGATTTGAAGCAGAGGTGAGAAGGCTTGAGTCTTTCCGCTGAGATTCGATATGAATCTCCTTAAAAAGTTAATCTTGCCCAGTAGTGACTGTAATTCCTTCTTTATTGATGGCACTTTCTCCTCCATTATAGCCTTGGTCTTATTCTTGTTTATTTCGATTCACTTTTTATGGACCATAAAGCCTAAGAAATCTCTTTCCTGCACACAAAAAGCACATTTGAGAGGATTCATTTTTAGACCATGTCTTCTCATCCTTTCGAAAGATTGACGAAGATGGTTGATATGATTCTTCCCTGAAACAGACTTAACAACAATATCATCAATGTATATTTGCAAAAAAGTCTCTATAAAATCATGGAAGGTCGAATTCATTGCCCTTTGATACGTTGCCCCAGTATCTTTTATACCAAAAGGCATCACTACCCATTCGTAAGTGCCTAAGGCCCTAGGGCATCGAAAGGTTGCCTTTGAGACATCCTCTTCAGCAATGAAAATTTGGTTATACCCCGGATACCCATCAAGCATACTAAGGTATTTGTGGCCTACGGCGGAATCGACTAACATTTCTGTCACATGCATTGAATATTCATCCTTTGGGGTTGCAGCATTTAAATATCTAAAATATATGAATACCCTCCAAGAACCATTCTTTTTAATAGCAGGCACAATATTTGCTAACCATTCGACATACCTGGCTGTACGAATGAATTTACATCGGAGAAGCCTTTCGACTTCCTGTTTGATCTTCGAGAGAATTGCCGGTGCAAACTACCTTGGATTCTGCTTGATGGGCTTCTTCCCAGACTTGATTGGCAACTTCAATTCGACTAAATCTCTGCTTAAACTAGGCATCTCGTCATAATCCCACATGAAATAGTATTTAAACTCCTTAAATAGTTGGATTACTTCGACCTTGAGTTGTGGGATGATATTGGTACTTATGTATGTTGGCCTCTTTGTTGCCCCCTCTCCAAGATCGATTTCTTCAAGTGGATCTTGCGCTAGCATCTTGATACTAGTTACCAATAGATCCTTCTCGAAACCCAAAGGCTCGTCATCATAGATGGCATTAAGCCTCTGGCCTTATTGTTTTTCCTGAACCTTATCAGGTGGTTCTGGATCAAAGTCCTTACCAGGACCTCCTTTGTATGATTCTTGATTGGCTTTGACGGCCATATTTTCCACTTCATCCTCTAAGGCCGCTTGTAAGTTATTTTCGACTATGTAAGCTGAAATCTTTTTTAGCACTTCGAACTCGGTCATCATCACTGAATTTTCTTCCCCATCCTATTAGGGTTATCCCAATATACCAAGGTAAGGAAGGTTTTCTTCTCCTACCACCTATCTATCCCATCAAAAACCATGGACGTGATACAAATACAACGAACAGTAAACGTCGTCATCTGGGGTGAAAGCAAAGTCGACGGGATTGCATGGAGCAATGTTGGCCAAGTGCTTATCGAAAATGCATCTGTCGACATGGTTAATTGGGGCCTTAAAATAACCTTGATCAACCTCAATATTTTTGACAATGCCGTCTGGTCGCGATATTGTAATTCTCTGGTGCATGGAAGATGGTATAGCCCCAATTTCATGGATCCACTCTCGTCCCAACAACAAGTTGTAATTGGCCTTCAGCATAAAGTGTGGCATCAGATTCACCGTAGTGTCGCACTCCACCCGGCTTTATTGACCGTAAACTCTACCTTACCGATAATAAATAGAGGCTTCAAATGATTTTTCAATGCCTCATATGGCCGTTTGAAGATTGCATTTTGCTCTTCCACATGGCCGTTATTCATCACATAGTAGCACACTGGCTTGTGTGCCGCCATCTCTACTTCTGTATACATGTCCAAATCTCTGACCTTAGTTATCTGGTCAAATTCTCTATGCAGAACCGATACCATATTTACTATGATATCCAACGAGGCCTCTGACCCAAAGTCAAAATTATCCGTTAGCATTTCATCTTCATCAATTTCTCGATCGTGCTTCTCCTTAGCCTCCTCTCCCTGGGTGGAAAACACTTTCTCCCCACGGGTAGCTTCTCGAAAGGCTTTAGTTCCCCCTCTTTCTCTTTCATGGTAGAGAGGTTAGTACTAGATTCAACCTTAGCCCCAGCCTCTCTTTGAGCCTTCCTTCTACGTTGCTCTCTTCTTCGCTGGGATTTAGATTTTTTCCTTTGCAGTTTTCTAAGACGTAGGCCGTCTTCTTCGAAGCCTAGAACTCCCTGCGGTAAGCCATTAATGAGCCCCTATCAACATCGAATTTTTGCCATTTCTACTGTCCCTAATGATTACGTTCGACTGGTTTCATCCAACTTCCCTTTGAAGCCTCAGCCGTTGGTTTGAATGTAGAGGACTTGACTCCTGGCACCCTTTGCCTAGTTTTACCCTTCCTTGAAGAGGATCTTCTTGGGTCAAAACCTCGTTGCCCATATGAGGCTTTGTGCTCACACCTCCCTTTTTCCTTCCTCACACCCTCTACGTTGCACGCTGCCTTTTTATCAAGCACAACACTGCACCTTGGGCACAATATAACTTCAGATTTGTTATTCTGGAACCTATGAAGAAAATCTATGAGGCTTTCCACCTTCTTTAGGTATTCCACTTTGTTATATTCTTTCTGTCGATGCTCCTCGTCAACTTCCATATGGGTTTCCTGTAAGATCTCTACCATGTTAATGTCCATATTGACATCATCAACAATATTCATCTTAAAGAATTTCATTTGAACGTCATCAGTGGCCTTGTCCGTGCAAATAAAATCGCCAACAGTTTCCTTCGTTATCATCATAAGGTTGGAGTCCTCAATAACTCATTTGGAGAAGCCATCAGTAACTCTGCAGTCAAAACTAACAGTAGTTTCTTTGATGAAGCCTTCAGTAGTTTCACGTACAAAATATTTCATGAATTTCTGGTCAAGATCTTCTGTAACCTGGACCAAAATAACATTTTTAATGAAGTCTTCAGTGACTTCAACCATGTTGATTGCACTGTCTAAATCTTCAGCGACTTCGACCATGTTCACCTCTTTTGGCTCCATATAATGAGCGTCAACAATTTGTAGAGAGTCAACGTCAACTTTCATCTAGTTCTTTGACTTCTCCCTGAATTTGAGCCTTCCTTCCAGGATAGCATTCGGAACAAGATCCCTGAAAAGAAACATTGAGAGGTTTTATGACCCAAGAAATTATGGTATTTACAAAACCCTTTTTTCTTTCTTTGATCTAAAAGGGAGCATTTTAGAACTAGGTGGTACTATATTTCCCATCTTTAACTAATAAATCAAATATTTCGTCACATTTTGTGACGTCGAATGTATAATTTTTCTTAAGAAACCTATCATTCTTTTCTGGTTTGGCAGGGTTCTTTCCACTCGAAGATGCTAAAACCTTGCAAGAATAGGGTGAACCCTTTTTCAATTCAGCAAGATCTACGTCATTCTCATTGAAACTCATAGCCTCACTGTAAGGTCCTTCACCCTCTTCATTGGATTCGACATAGGCTATTCTTTTATTCTTATTTGCCCTAGCCTTTTCTTCTTTCAAACGTTCTAACTGTCGAACCTTATTGGCCAACTGGGCCATATCCCTAAGGTATTGAGTATCTAATCTCTTCCTGATGGAATAATCCAGGCCACCAACAACCATTTTTACTAACTCATGTTTTGGCACTTGTGTGAAACACCTTGCCTCGAGAAGTTGAAACCTATTCAAATAATCGTCTATTGGCTTAGTAAACTTTCGTTTTATACTAACCAATTCCTTCAAACTAACCTTTGTTTGTCCCATGTAGAACTGCTCATGGAACAAACATTCTAATTGGGTCCAATTATGAGTCGAGTTTGGAGGTTGGGTTGTGAACCAAGTGAAAGCGTTCTTTGTAAGAGAACTTGGAAAATATTTTACCCTAAGGTTCTCATCATTCAAAATTTCTCCTGCTTCTTACAAGTACCTAGCCACATGTTCGACCGTAGACTCAGTGGTGTCCCTAGAAAACTTAGTAAACTTAGGAACCTTCGTTCTTGAGGGTAAATCTGACTGAAGGGTGTATTCAAATAACAATGATGTATAATTTGGTCATCGAAGGCCAAAATTTACTCTGTTACGTGCCATGATTCTTTCGACCATGGCAGCCAAATTATCATCTGCTACTACGTTGATACGTCGAACTTGTTGTACAACGTTTTCAACATCCTGGTTCCTATTTACCAAAACTACCATTGTTTCTTCTTTTCTAGGAACTTATGGTTGATTCCTAGGGGGTTCGACTCTAGGTCTTTCGATCATTCCCTAATTATTTTGATTTGTCTGGGGTGTATTTCCCGGACTTTGTTGAATTTGGTTAATGGTGGTATCTTCGTCGAAAACTACCCCTTGGTTTTTTTATCATATTCTCCTTGGGTGGTTGTCGAGGGGGATTTGGTACACCAAAGAATTCTACAAGGCGCGTCATTTGTGCTGCTAATTGTTGATTAGTTTGGGTAGTATTCTGAATAAGGGGTTGAAAATTTTCCCCCATAGTTTGAGACATCATTTGGACCATTTGAAGGTTACTTTTGTCCATCTGTTGTCTTAAGTATGAGGCAGAACTAGTTGTTAAATTTGGCATTTGGGTTGAATACCCTAATCCTAAAGTTTGACTATTTCGACCCATATTTGCCCCAGAACCTGATCCCTGTAATGGCGAAGTCATTACGGGTTCTGTATATAATGGAGGGGCATTTTGTAAGTTTTCCATCATCAAAGTTGGCATCCCATAGGGCGGGTCTCAAGGCAGGGGTATTGAAAACCCAGGAGGAGGGACGCTTCTGATGCTGAAGCCCTTATTAGTGGTGAAGTCTGTGGAGGACCCCTTGGCCCAATATAAGTTAGAATAGGTTGCGTATAGGCAATCGAATGTGTAGGTATCAAACTTCCCATAGATGGTATTGCCTCAGAGACAGGCACTGAGACCGTTGGTCCTCCTGTCGAAGATCTTATGGGTTGTTCTACATTGTTACTAGACATATTTTGAGGAATATTTGGCTGATTAAAATTTGCTGCCATTCTCTTCTTATATCTTCTCTTTGTTCTATCTTCGTTAGCGGTGGCTACTTTATCACTTCTTAATACCATGCAACGAAGTTTTCAAAGAAAAAGTTGACCTCTGAACTAATAAATTTTCAAAAAATTTGAAGAGAATTTTATGATCACTTAGCACTGTCCCACTGGGCGTGCCAATTTGTTCGCCGTGAAAATTGGTGAACAACCGCTGGTCTTCCAAATCGAAAAAGATTTGTTTTACTTGCAGGATCAACCACACAAATCATAAGACATGTGCTAATTGATCTTAAACAAAGTTTAAAAAAACGATGAACACTTCGACATAGTTCATGATAATATAACTTATTTCAAGTGTAAACGGTATTGAACATGAAGGAGAAAAATCGAAGTACTGATAAATGATGAAGATAATAACTTACATAAATAAAGGATAAATTCTTAATGAAAAAGATTTATTAAATTACATTATAAAAAATGACGTTACATCAACATACATTCTCACAACTCGTTTCTCTACATGCGGGTACTTGGAGTATACTGAATAAATTATACACAATTGAACACACCTAAATCCTAACACCAAAACTTCCTATTTATGCTAATAGAAAATAACTGTCATTAACGCCTAGCAAACCAAATCGAGACAAGTGGCGCTCTGCATGTCTTCGATTCCTAGAAACGTTCCACGTGTCTTCTTTGAGAAACGAATAAGAACGAACTTTTCCTCCTTTATTTGAATTTAAATCTTCCTGTCGAAATGCCTTCAGCAACACCTCTGTCGAATCGAATCTTCCAACTGCTAAGAAATATTTCTAAGTCCGTAACATAATCTTTCCTAAAAAAGGGACGCCTTCGACTCACATTCCAAAAATATGGCTCCGGTCGAAGTCCACTGATTTTTCAGGAAACTCTATTATTTTCTTTTCATCCAATTCAGGCGTCGAAATTTAGAGGCAACAATAACACTATAAAAGTCATTTAAAAAAAACTGAAACATGCATATCCTTAAAAAAATTTACAAAAATGATTTGTCATAAATTTTTTTCCCATAATCTTTTAATAAAATTCAATTTTAGAAGTACTAAAACAAAAGAATGAATTAAAAGTAAAATAAATTTTTTTGCAAGTATCCAAATCAAATAATAAAATTATAAGGAATAAAATCAAAAGATGATAAAATTGCATTGACCAGTTACATACTTAAACTTTTTTTGAAACAAAAGGCTGACTTATATTGATGATTGTCAATCGTAACTTACACTGTTGACTTAACAAGTTAACACTTTTCCACAATAATGCAAAAGCTTTAGAGCACTTATTTTTCCTCTGCAACTACTCTAGAAGAATTTGGGATTGGCTAGCTTCTGTTGTGAATTTAAGTTCGTCTATAAAGTCGATGGAAGATTGTCGGGAACTTCTCAAGCACCCCTCATCCAAGAAATGTTTTGTGATCCTGTTAGCAGCCATAATAAACATCTTTGATGGTATTTGAAAGGGGAGAAACCAAACTAGATTCAATGATATGTCTCCATACCTTGAAGATCATCATTTTCCTATATTCTGTCTCTAATTTACCTTTTTCTGTTTCTTCAACCAAGAAGGCTTCCAATATTGTCATGTATGACTTCCTGGTTTTCAAAGAATTCAAGGTGGAGATTTATTCACATACTTTGCCTAATATTAGGGAAGTCTTATGGAGCCCCGTTTAATCAATTGGATAAAAGTTAATATTGACAGCACTTCACGGGGCATACATTCTTTTGCATCATGTGGAGGTATTTTTAGGGACCCTGATGTTAATCACTTTGGTAGTTTTTCTTGTAATGTGAGGTCTAATAATGCACTGTTTGCAAAGCTAATGAAAGCTATTTTAGCAATGGAGCATGCTATTTTAATGAAGTGGACCAATTTCTAGATATAAACCTTGTGGAGTTGGCTTGTTACAAATAATTACTTGTTCTTTGACGTATAAGGAACGTGTGGGAGAACTGTTTAATGAGCATGAGATCTATATGTTTTTTTGTTTATTCACATGTGTAAAGAGGACAACCACTCTGCATATAAACTTGCTAACTTAACTCTAACAATGATATATTTTACTTGCTGGGATGATATACATAAGGATGTCTCTCTGGATTTTATAGAAATAGACTTGATCTTCCTAAGTTTAGAATTATTTATCTACATATGAGGTTTACGGTTTATGGTCAGGTCCTCTTCAAACATATATATATATATATATATATATATATATATATATATATATATATATATATATATATATATATATATATATATATATATATATATATATATATATATATATATACGGGTCATATCTAATGAGAATGAGTAAATTATATAAGAATCTGAGAATGAATAAGAACTATCAAGAGTTAAAAAGGAAATGTTGATATTAAAAGATATTTTTAATGATTTCTCTTTCTTTTTAATGACACATAATTTAATGAAAACCACAATTTAATCTCAACATTTTCTTTTTAAATATGATAGTTCTTATTCACTATCAAATTCTCATATAACTTACTCATTCTCAATATATATATATATATATATATATATATATATATATATATATATATATATATATATATATATATATATATATATATATATATATATATATATATATATATATATATATATATATATATATATATATATATATATATATATATATATATATATATATATATATATATATATATATATATATATATATATATATATATATATATATATATATATATATATAGTTTAATTGGTATGCACTGACAATGTAAAATAATTTTACACCGTCATCCAATAGAAATATATTAATCTGTCATGTCATATAATTAACTTAAAATTTATAGTTTGATGTGGCGGGATGCATGAGGGTGATTGGTTGACAATGTAAAATAATTTTACATTGTCAGTGCATACCAATTAAATT
The DNA here is from genome assembly GCA_963859935.3 of Lathyrus sativus. Taxonomy (NCBI): domain Eukaryota; kingdom Viridiplantae; phylum Streptophyta; class Magnoliopsida; order Fabales; family Fabaceae; genus Lathyrus; species Lathyrus sativus. The sequence continues at coordinate 523,117,196 of OZ012738.1, forward strand.
TATATATATATATATATATATATATATATATATATATATATATATATATATATATATATATATATATATATATATATATATATATATATATATATATATATATATATATATATATATATATATATATATATATATATATATATATATATATATATATATATATATATATATATATATATATATATATATATAATCTTACCGGTTGATCATAACTTGAGGTGGGCCAAAGACAATCGTCTGTGATGCTGGGTGTAAAAGAGGAGGAGGGGGTGTACCTACAAGGCACACCGATTCTAAATTAAGAATCGCGCAAGAGGGAGAGCAAATACATAATATGAGTATATTAGGGTGAATATTGGATACCTGACCCTCTCGAATGAGAGGGTTTTTATAGTGCCCCTAGTGCTTGGCCATTGGTCCTTATTTTCGGGGCGAGATAACTGTTTTCCAAATAGTAGGTAACTGCCAAAACTATCCGTTGGAACGGACAGACGTGCCCATAACTAGTCGTTGTTACGGGCAGTGGCGCAGTTACGGGCACATGCGTCTTGGCTGTTTCTGGATGGTGAAACCATGCGTGACGGGCAGATACTGACGAGGAGAAGTGTTGTGACCAAGGGTAAACTGATTAGACTTCCCTGTTGGAGGGGCAGGAAGGTAAATTCTCCCTCTAAAGTGGTTGGACTTAGGAAATCGTGTCATTCTGAGAGTAGAATTGGATTGGTCCATGCCTAGCCATTGGGCCAGTCCAGAATAGTAGTCCTCCAAGTCGTTGCTTCCGAGCATGAGACATATGACTTAAGAACAATCTGCTTCCCAGGAAAAGTCGTCCCAAGCCATGGAGATGGGGCCGCTACCTTGTGCCCGAAGGAATCTGTGCCCGGGCAGCTGAAATGTTACTTGCCATGGAGCTCGTGGTATATGGAGACCAACAGGTGATGGGAACTGAAGAGTGGGAGTGCCATGTTTGCCTCGAGTCGTGTGCTACATTAAATGCGTGATGATGGCTAGGCTAGGGTCATGATGATGCCCTAACCGCGCGTGATCGTACACGTTCTTGGAATTTTCCTATAAATAGTGTGAGAGTCCACTCATTTGAACTTTCGCTTCTCTCTCTTCTTTTGCCTTCAGTTCTTCGTTCCCAGCCGTCCGCCGCCGTCAAGCTTCATTTCGACCACCGTACCAGCTCCGACCAGAGTTACTCAAATCCAGAAACTTTGTTCTCGACCACGTAAGTATGTTGATTCTTTGCTTGTTTTTAACTTTTCTGATTTCTGCACTTTAGAAAGCATGCGGTTAGGGTTGCCATAAAGTAGTTTTAGGGTGTTTGGTGGTGGCTGTTGGTGGCAGATGGTGGTTTGACCACTTTCTCTACTACCGGCGTCGTAGTGATCGTTAGGGATGATGAACTTAGGAAATCTTAAGATTTTAGCTGATCCTGGTGTAGTAGCGACACGGTGGTGTTCGCTGCCGGAGGGAACCACAAGTTTCGGTGTACTTATGAGCTTTCTGGTGGTTCCCTCTTGAAAATTATGGGTTTTATGCGCGAGGGACTTTTCCCCGAATGTGCCAGGGAGAACTCCCGGGCATTTCCTCGTCTGTTAGCTATTCCATTTGAGTAGGGCTTAGGTCGAGGACATTGTCCTTAGCCTTTCGTGTGCCCTTTCACTTGACTAACAATGGAAGGGTGGATTTGATTTTGTCATCGAATTCACTTTTATCCTTTGGTTTTCAGGTAAAGGAAATGTCGCGCAGGGCTGAAGAATAGCATCTTAGGGACCTATCCAAGGAGAGCTCCTCAGAGGAAACTGAAATGGATGATGACTCCACGTCCCTCGAGGCTAGAAGGTGTCTGTTGTGAGGACCTATGCTGATGAGTGGATTGTGGCTGAACTGATAGAGCAAGCCTCGCTCTTTACCTCATATATCGGGGACTTGTTCACCATAGTGGGGGCAGAGGGAGAGTGAAGGGTCCACTTCCCTGCAGAGGATGATCGTATCTCTCGTCGTACGGGGAAAGGTTTCCAATGTACGAGTATGTCTTCAACGAAATAGGGTTGTGGCTGCCCTTCACAGACTTCCAGCGGGCGGTATTTGTACATTTGGACCTGGCGCCTTCCCAGCTGCATCCAAATTCGATTGCCTTTCATGCGGACATACAAATTAGTGTGCGGGTATTTGCAGATTGGGGCCACTCTTCAAATTTTCTTCACCATTTTCTCCCTCCAACGACAAGTGTCGGGGAGGAAATTTGGTTGGGTTTCTCTGAAGCAGGGGAGGAAACTATTCAAACCCTTTTCTGAGTCTATTCGGACCTTCAAGGAAAGGTTCTACATGATCGAGTCTATGTGAAGACAACTACCGACTTGACCTTCGTCTAGGAGGTCACTACGGATGAGAACGCAAAAGATTTAATAGACGAGGACGACAAGATAGTTGCCCGGAGACTATTCCTATTTCCCTTCTGCTGGAGTGGGGCCCATTTTACCCGCTCCACCGATGAGTATATAGTTACTCCTCACCAGCTTGGGGACGATGACCGGGCCAGCTTCGCCAAGTTGGTGGCCTTCATGGATGGTTTTCTTCCCGCCCTGTGCGTGACTCGTGCTGGGAAGATACTCTATGAAGAAGATGGAGGGCCATAGGTGGAGGCATGATATATCAACATAAAAGAGCTTCTCAAGTGCAGCACTCACGAGGAGGCTCTTAAGCTCTTGGGTAGCTTCCTACTTCTTCTCATTTTATTCAAAATGCTTCTCCTTTCATATGCTGATATGCTCATTGTTTTTGCAGGTAATATGTCTTCTACACAGGACTGGATGGTGAAGAATGCCCATGGAAAGATGAAGGGCGGAGTGGCCATAGGAAAAAGTTGTCTCAGTCAGCGAGCGACTCCTTCCCATAAAGGGTCAGTGACTTCCTCGTCTACCCCGCCAGCCACCCAAACATCTCCCCTGATCGTGAGTTCGAGGCTCAAGCGTTCACGCCCGAATGACATCGTGGATCTCAGTAGGGAGAGAGAGATAGAAAAGCAAGTTCGAGCTGCCTCTTTGCCTGCACAATAGAAAGTTCTTTGAGGGGTCCTCTCTTTCTATTCCTCGGGTAGAGTCTCTTAAGCTTGAAGAAATGGACCGCCCTAGCAAGCGGGCCATGCTTGTGCAGGATTCCTAGAGATGGAGGTGGTGTACACCGAGGACGGCTCTCATTGAGCAGTGAGCTTTCCCCGGTTTATGTTTTTGCCCTACGTGCCACTTGTTTATTTATAATTTTGTTTTGTGGGGTTTGGCCCCATTGTATTGTAACATGCACACTCGCGACCCTTGTGGCCGCTTTATGTTAATGTATATTTCCTTGTATATTTAATTATACTTTGTCTAATTTTTTCTAAGTGTCATATGCAGTTCAACGCTGGTCATATGAGATAACTTAGTAATTGATTGTTATGTTTCGGGTATGCTCGACAAATAATGTTCGACAGTGCGGGGAACTGGTCGAAAGGCCTGGGTATTTTCTGGGTAGGGAGCGGAGCTCAGGTCGCTTTTGTGGCCTGAGTTCGCAGCATGAACTTCCCATAGTAAGCTGGGAGTTCTGCCGTTCATGGTACTTTGGCGACGGCGGGCTCGGTCGAGGAACCGCTGTCGCGCACGATGGTTAAGTTTCTTTTTGACTAAACCTTGCTTAGATTCGTGTTGGTGGTGCAATGCTTGTACCTGGGCATGCGCCTATGGTCAATACTTGTGCTCGTCGCATGGGCGAGACACGCCGACAGTAATGGCCTTAGCTATAATATCGTTTCAGCTTTTCGGCGTTCCATGGTCGAGCTAATTCTTCCCCGGCGAGGTACTCTAGGTAGTAGGCTCCATTATTTGTTTTTGCTCTAACACGGTAGGGTCCTTCCCAGTTTGCGGCGAGCTTGCCTTCGCGGGAATCTTTGTGATTCCTCCTTAGTACGAGACTGCCTACTTAGAACTCTCGTCGTATAACCTTGGCTTTGTGCCTGATTGTGATTTTTTGTTTAAGTGAGGCCTCAAGGAGGGCTGCTTTTGATCGGACCTCTTCGACGAGATCGAGCTCCTCTCTCAGGGCCTCGTTGTTCATTTTTTCGTCCTAGGGCGCTTCAGCCCACCTAGAGGGCACATGAGCCTCGATGGGGATTACCGCCTATGTTCCGTATGCTAGGGAAAAAAGGTTTCCCCGGTTGAAGAATGGGGCGTAGTGTGGTAGGCCCAGAGCATGTTGTGCAGTTCCTCGACCCACTGCCTCTTTGTTTCGTCCAACCTTTGCTTGAGGCCCCGTAGGATTACTCTATTCACTACCTCGGCTTTCCCATTAGTCTGAGGATGCTCGATGGACGCAAGGTCTTGTTTAGTACCTAGTTGGGAGACGAACTCCTGGAACTTTTTGTCCGTGAACTGTGTCCCATTATCTGTGACGATTTCTTGAGGAATGCCGAAGTGAGCGAGGATGTTCCTTTTGTAGAAACAAAGTATATTGTGGGTCTTTATTTTGGCCAGAGCCTCAGCTCCTATCCACTTGGTGAAGTAGTCTACGCCTATTATCAAGTACTTGTTCTGGTTTGACCCTACGACAAATGGTCCTAGGATGTCTAGGCCCCACTAGACGAATGGCCATGGAAAGGACATCGCCTTAAGCTCATTGGGTGGTGCCAAGTGCATGTCCCCGTGCCGTTGGCATTTGTCGCATTTCTTCACGTGTTCCCTTGCGTCGTTTTGCATGGTCGGCCAGTAGTGACCTGCCCGAAGAGCTTTCCTCGCGAGAGATCTCCCACCGAGGTGTTGGGCATTGATTCCTTAATGGATCTCGCGCAAGACGCGGGCAACCATTTCTTCTTCAATGCATTTGAGGAGGGGTATGGAGAATCCTTGCCTGTATAACTTATTTTCGACCAGAATGTAAGAGCAGGCTCTACGTTTTACTATGTTGGCCTTCTTGGGTCGGAAGGTAGTTCGTCCTTTGTGAGGTAATTGTACATTGGGGTCATCCAGCAATGGATGTCGCCGACGATGTGCATGTCGAGGGTCGTGGACGTTCTCTCAATGCTAGGTCGGGGGAGTATTTCCTGAATGACAGATTTGTTCCCCCCTTTCTTCTTCGTGCTTGCTAGCTTTGACAAGATGTCTGCCCGGAATTTATGGTCACGAGGAATGTGTTTTACTTCTACGGAGGTGAACTTTGTCATCTCCTGCTTAACCAGGGCCAAGTATTCAGACAAGTTGTCATTTTTGACCTGGTATTCGCCCCGGACTTAGAGGGCCATTAGCTGAGAATCAGTGCAGATGACGACTTCTTCCACTTCCAGGTCTCCGGCTAGACGCAAACCAGCAAGGAAGGCTTCGTATTCGTCCTGGTTGTTAGAGGTTGGGAAGGACAATATGAGCGAAACACCGATGAGGATTCCCTCCTCGTTTTCCTAGATGACACCTGCCCCGTTCCTTGCCTCGGTTGCAACGACAGGGTTGTCACACCCTCATTTTCACCGTTAGCCTTTTATACCCTACATTCGGCATATCATACATCATTCTATTGTGTATCGAGCATGCGGGTTCACAAGGTACGAACTAGGCCGTTTGGTTGTAACTTGTCTATTTTCGGACTACATGAAAAAAGGTTCATCACCTAAGGTTTGATCTAAGGAAAAAGTCTACTCATGAAAATTTTGGCAAGGGGAAGTTACTTGACAAAATACAAGGATATTCAAGATAAATATTAATAGACATGAATGCTAGGCCAAATCCAAAGCTCATTCATACATGTTTATTTTTATGGCATAAGTGGAGTGCAAATTATTAAGGCATGAATCAAGATCAGCAATGCATAATTCAAGATTTCATTTTTAAGCACATGAGGGAATCCATCATCCAAAATTCAAGATTCATGAATGGAGATAAAAATAATACTAAGAGGAATTTTGTGACATTACAATCATGTCATTTGTTACAAAAATTCCAACTCTAGATAATGTTTAGAAATTAATCTATTTCTAAATCTTCATTCAAGTCTTTAATCAAATCTATGATATGGTACTATTCATACTACACCATTTTTTTTTCATGTGCTACATTATGCTCACAAACATCCAAGAAATATGCAAGAATTAAATCAACATTGGAATGTTTATGGGCCAAGATTATGCATGTTCAATCATAGGCAAAACAGCCCCATGCAAGAGTTGAAGAATTACTACATGTCACAAAATCAAGAGGACAACATGTACTATGTTACAAGATCATTTTTTATGTCACAAAGTCAAGGAAATAGCATGCAAATGATATATTTACTTGCTAAATATCAGTTTGCAAATGCTGTCAAAGAGTGGTAACAATTGGCTACATGGCAAGATACAAAGCAATACCATCCAAGAGACTAATGGGCAAAAAGAGGGATAGTAGTATAGTATGCTACAGCAGAAAAATGCAGCAAGTCATACTAGAAATAGAAGGGAAAAGTGGGGCTGCACAAAAGGAAGAAAAAGGCATTGCCAAGAATGGAAAGTTGGTGATGAAAAGGTGTGCAAAGTGTGTGGCTTTAGGACAGCAGAAAAAGTTGACAGAAAAGGTGGAAAATAGGCTGCAAGCAAGCATAGAAAACATAGTATTCCTTACTATCAAAACAGAACACAACACAAGAAGCAAGCAGAGTAGAGACTACACATAGAGAGCAAAGAGTAAGAGCAAAAAACCAGAAAATAGTTAGCAAAAAACCCTCAAAAAACAGAAAAAAAGAGAGTGAGATAGAGACACAAGAGGATCATTGAGAAACCAAGCCTTCACAACATAGAGTGAAGAGGGGAGAGCACATCCAACAAAGGTCATTGGAGTACTTGCAAGAAGGATAGAAAGCTCTTGGTATCCATTTCTTCAAATCTTTCTCCTTTTATTCTTTGCTTTTATATTCATTTCATTCACTCTTTTATGTGTTGTTGAACTGTATATCATGTAAGATCCCCTAAGGGACTAAGAAACCATCCTCAAGGAACCACAAAAACGAAACGAAAACATAAAAAAAATGTGAGATTTCGACCTGGACCAGCAACACGGGCCGTGTCACACGACACGGCCGACCGTGTCACACGACACGGCCGACCGTGTCACGCTACTGTATGAAGTTTTTTTCCCCAGGCCTTGCAACACGGGCCGTATCACACAACACGGCCGGCCGTGTTGCATCACTGTTTCAACTTTTTTCACCCGTGTCACACCACTGTTTCCTCCATATTTTTTTACCGTTTTTACCTTAAAAAAATTTTTTCAAAGAGTTCGCACGGCGAACTCTTTGATGGCAGTTTTTTTTGTGTGTCTCGATTTTTTTGAGCCGTGTGGCTTATGTTTGTATGATGTTTGTATGTGAATATTGTTATGGCCCTTGTTGACCTTTGTTTACAAAAACTATTTTTAAAAGTAAACTCTCGATTTTATCGAGCCATTTTTGACCATGTAAGTCGGATGCCTTGTGCACCGCCATCGACCTAAATCGCATCACTTCAAATATCTTTACAAGCAATAAATCTTGATCCAACGTCAAGTGTTTCTCTTTTCGCATAAAAATACAAAAAAAAACACAATAAAATATATGATTGGAATTATGCACCATGAACTTTAAAGTGGTGAAGAAGGAATGAGAATGGAACCCTCCTATACTCATTCCGAATGTTTCGAATACAAGGCGCTCGACTTGGTTATTCGAGACATTCATCTCTATCCAAAGTCTTTTGTATAATCCTAGTCAAGAACACATTTTCTTCAAAAAAACTAAAAACAACATCAACTCATCAAACTATTTTTGCCTTAGGGCGTCAATCCAAAAAAAAACTTTTTCAAGGTATAAAATCAACCAACAAACAACAATTTCATAAAGCCTCCGAACTACGGAGCTCTGATTCTTCACTTCTTTTAAGTGAGGATACGTAGGCACAAGGGCCACCATCCTTGGCGAGCATTAAAATAAATAAACCAATCCCTCTATTCCTTAAACAAGCAAACTTTTAGAATAAAACACCCATTCACGCGAAATAACCTAGGAGGTTCCCATCGAGTACGATGGATGCGAGGGGGTGCTAATACCTTCCCCTCGCATAACCGACTCCCGAACCCTAAGACTTGGTTGCGATGACCACGCTCTTTTCCCAAAGGTTTTATCGCTATTTCCCTTCCCCCCGTGGGATAAATAAAATCTGGTGGCGACTCTGTGTCATTTTTCGCGTAGCGACAAGGGTAGAGCTAAAGGGTTTCCCCATTTTCTGGTCGGGAGAGGACTGGTGGTTCTGATAGAGATTACTTTAAGTGGAGGAGAGCTTTGTCGCATTCCTCCATCCATTCAAACGTGGCTTCCTTGCGGAGGAGTTTGAAAAAGGGGAGGGCGTGTTGAGCAGACTTGGCCATGAAGCGGGAAAGCGATGTGAGTATCCTGTTGAGGGATTGGATGGACTTTTGAGTTCGGCGTGGGGAACTCAGAGAAGGATCTGCACTTGTCGGGGTTAGATTTAATTCCTCGTTCGGTTAGATAGAAACCGAGGAACTTGCCCGCTCGTACCCCGAACCTGCACTTTTCTGGATTAAAGCACATCTTGTACTTCCTGGCCTGCTCGAAGACCTTCTTCAAGTGGGCCGTGTGATCGGATTCCTTGCGGGAATATACGATCATGTCATCTATATAGACTTTGAGCATGTCCTCGATTTCTCCATGGAAGACTTTGTCTATCATCCTTTGGTAGGTAGTGCCATCATTCTTCAAGCCGAAGGTCATTACGTTGTAGTAATAGTTGCCCGATTCGGTCATGAAGGTCGTGTACCTGTTGTCACTTTTTGCCATATATATTTGGTTATAGCCCGAATACGCGTCCATGAAAGATAAAAATTTAAAATCGATGGAATTATCAACTAGTTTATCTATGTTGGGGAGGGGATATGCGTCTTTAGGGCAGACCTTATTAAGATTGGTATAATCAATGCACATTCGCCATTTTCCATTATTCTTTTTAACGATTACAATATTGGACATCCAAGTGGTGTACTTGGCTTCCGAGATAAAGTTCGCATCTAGCAGGTCTTTTACAGCTTTTTCGGCAGCCTCCGTCTTCTTCGGAGACTCCCGTCGTCTATGTTGAGCTACTCCCCTAACGGTGGGGTCGATAGTGAGGTGGTGACAGGCCACATCAGGGTCTAGCTTGGGTATCTCCGTGACACTCCACGCGAATAGGTCTACATTCTCCCGACCAGGGTCTAGACTGATCCCAATCTTCACTCCTCGCTTGGGGTCGTCACCGAGTAAGACAAGTTCGAACTCTCCATCTGGAATTGGGCGCATCGGATGAACAGTTTCGCCGCTACTAGAGGGGCTGCTAGAGGATGGCTAGATCTCTTTCCCCTTTGCCTTTTAAATCTTCCGGTCATCTTTGGAGAAGCGGCTATCAAGGTCGGTGGAGTCGACGCAGGGCAGCAGCTTCGTCTCTTCGGAACTGCTGGACAGTGAAGTCTGGATGGGAGTATTCGGCCTAGTGGCGATAGTATTCATCCCCTTGGAAGCCTCTTCAAAATATCTCCTCGCGGCTTTAATGTCTCCGTATAGAGTCACCACAGACCCTTCAAAGTATAATATTTCATCTTCAAGTATACTGTTGAGGGCACAACCACCAATTCGGCCAGAGTTGGCCGGCCGAAGATGCACCGGTATAGCGACGGGCAATCGATGACCAGGAATTGGACTTTGATTGAACTGGTCGTTTCAGCAGACCCAAAAGTTACGATCAGCTCCATGTAACCCCAGGGCTTTATCACCGACCCGTTGGAACCCTGCAGATCGGAGCCTACGTGTGGTGTTAGATATGATTCGTCCATCTGGAGAGTGGTAATCAGCTACAAATACATAATATCAACTGAGCTTCCTTGGTCGACGAGGATTCGTCGGACATCAAAATTTTCCATATGGGGTCTCACGAGCAGATGGATGCTGGCATTAAGGGCTCCACCGGGGAGCTCCTCGCGGTAGAAGCAGATGGGGACAGACTCTCCCTAGACCCTATCGAGGTGGAATTCCAGTTTGAGCTGTTGCTGATAGGGTGTTCAAATTTTCTTTAGACGGACCCTACCGTGACTTTGTTGAAGCCCCCTATGAAGATGACCATGACGGAGGGGAAAGTCTCCCACGGGTTGTGTGCGGTGAAGTATGGAGGGGCGCTGAGCCCCTCGGGGATGTAAAAATATTTAGGTCGTGAGATGCTCATAGCAACCTGAAGGTTGGCTTCCTCGGAGGAAGGTACCTCTTCCTCAACCTTCTGGGATTCCTGGGCGTCTGGCTGAGGAGCGTCTTTTATTTTGACGAACTACTTTAGATGCCTGTCCCTGATGAGTATCTCTATGGCATCCTTCAGGTGGATGCAGTCATCGGTCATATGGTCGTGGCTCTTGTGGAACCGACAATATTTCAACTTGTCAGTGTTGGGTTTGGACGATATTTGCTTTGGGAACCGGACTCCTGCCTGCTGGAATTCTGAGTTGGCACATTCAGAAAGAATCTTCTCCCTTGAAACCGACAGGGGAGTGTATTCGTGGAACCGGCCAGATGGCCCTTTGTTGTCCCGAGGCTCCCGGGGACGGTTTTCTCATTTTTTATCTCCCCGACGGGATATTGAGGACTCGTCGGACCTGAAGGTTCGGGCATTCTCCTTGTGCCTAGAATCACGGGTAGAGCTGGCGGCCTCTTTCTCTTCATACTGAATGTACGCTTGTGATTTGAAGAGGAAAACGTCCAGTGTTGTTGGGGGGCCGGATGCCCACGGCTTTAGCGAGTTCAATGCGGGGACGGAACCCGCACTCGAGCATAAACTTTTTCATGTCATCGGTTATAGAAACCTGGACAGCCTTCTTATTGAACCTTTCGATGTAGGCTCGCAGAAGTTCATCTCTCCCTTGAATGATGGCCTCAAGGGAGGCTTTGGTCTTCAGATGGCGGCGAGAGGACGTGAAATGTCTGGAGAACAGTCTCCCCATTTGTCTCCATGAGGTGATGGAATCGTCAGGGAGTTCTTTGTACCAGTGTTGCGGTGAGAATCGTGATACCAAGCTATTGAATTAACTTGAATCTTAATTCTTAAATTCTCAACCGGACTTTAATTTATCCAAAGGAAAGGTCTAAAGAAAGAAAAACCCTTTTCGCGATGTAACAACAACGCTAAGAGATTCGGGGATCGGGGGTTGGTTATGCATAGGGTAGGTATTTCACATCCTAAATGTCTGTAATACTCTACAGGAACCTTTTGTTTGTTTGCATGCTAAGTTTGTTAAATGTTTGCTAAGGATCGGGATTGGGTAAAAAGGTGTAGGTAAAGACCTAAAGATAGTTTCTAAGTTTGCTCGCAAAGACGTCGCGTCCTCTGCCTACATATCCTAACTAGGATAGAATCAAAGCAATCGTAGTTCACCTTACAAGGGATGAAGAACACTTGATTATGATCAAGGTTCAAAGGGGAACAAACATATCCATGCTTGTGTAGAGTTTCACAAAACTCTCTAGATTTATGTTAAACACTCAAGAAAGGGTAAGTAATCATTTCTGTGATTCTTACATAGAGTTAACCAAACTCTATCCTAAAGTTCTACGTTGTAAGACCAAATGGTTCTATCCAGACCAAAAGGTGGGAGAAGGGGGAAGGTCGCTCATCAAGATATCACATCTTGTGCCTACTTATCTCATTGTCCAATGAGAAATCAGAGCGGTCGTAGTTCGGGTACGAACTACAAAATAAGGATCAATTGGTTCTTTCCAGACCAAAAAGAGGGAGAAGGCTCTATCCAGGCCTATGATCTAAATCCTGTTGGTTCTATCCAGACCAAAAGGGGGAGAAAGTTCTATCCAGACCTATGATTTAAATCCTATTGGTTCTATCCAGACCAAAAGGGGGAGAAGGTTCTATCCAAACCTATGATTTAAATCCTATTGGTTCTATCCAGACCAAAAGGGGGAGAAGGTTCTATCCAGACCTATGATTTTAAGTCCTATTGGTTCTATCCAAACCAAAAAAGGGGGGAAGGTTCTATCCAGACCTATGAGTTTAAAAAGCTATCTATGACCCAAGGGTCAATAGAGAGACTTTCCTTTAGAAGGAGATAAGATGACGCAACTGGGATGAGAACTAAAGAGTTCTATCACTTGGGGAAATAAACTTAACAAAGCATAATCATTCACACATGATGAATACAATAGGCATATGGTTACAACCAAGCAAGCATGCATATCACAATAAGCAAGGATTAAAATCAAGATAAATGGTTACAACCAAAAATCATGTAAGCTTCAAGATATCACAATATTATGAAAGAGGGGAGTTCTTACAAGACTTAATGAAAGGTAAAAACCAAAGTACATCTTAACAAAGAAGGGGGTACATCTTAACAAATATGGAAGAGGATCTTAACAAAGATGAGGGTTTTTAGGGCTTACAAAATGACAAGTATACTTACAGGCATCATGCCTACGTCAAATAATGTTACAACAATGTAAGAAGATAAATAGAGATAGATGGTTACAACCAAGAATGACATATTTTCACAAAGAGAAAGGCAACAACCTAAGGGATACATATTAACAAATATGGAAGCAACAATCATGCAAGTAAGTCACAACTTAAGATAAGCATGTTATAAGTTCAAATGTAATAATTTTTAGGCATTGATGACAATCAAGTATGTAAAGAAAGTAAGACATGTCACAACAGCTTAAGTTCAAGAATTTTAGGAAGGAAACAACAAATTTATGGTAACCACCAATGAGAAACAAAGCCTTAATATGTTAACAAACAAAAAGAAATCAATTTTCAACAAATCTCACAAGATAAGCCAAACATGGTATAAAAGAAATTCATCAAGGCGCAAGGTAACAACCCTAAAAAACGAACCAATTTACAAATAGGCAAAAGGGATTATAATCATGAACAAATTGAAATATTTTCTCTCAACATGAAACTAGACGACAATGTGAACATTTTGCAAAAAGAACGGGTTGAAAATAATAAAGCATGCAAAAGTTGTGATTTTTTTGAATTTTGTGAAGGAAAATAAATGAAACAAGTAATAAAAATAAAATAGTCATGGGAGGGGGTTGAACCCATGCCCTTGTGTTTACAAACACCCAACACTCAACCACTCAGCCACTTACAAGCACGTGTCAAGGAATGGAAAGGAATAGAGAAAAAATTAAAACAAGGCAATTGAAAATAAAGAAACCAAAAAGTGTCCCACTCAGGGATCGAACACAGGTTACAAGGGAACAAGAGGTACTTAAGGCGCATGCTATAACCACTGGGGTGGCGATACATCCGTGTATTTAGCCACCCCAGAAAAAGATAAACCTATCTATGATTGAAAATCTAGGTCAAAAACAAGCCAACAAAACCAAATGCGTGAAGGATTCAAACTTGATCAAAACAACTCCAAATTTAACAAAATTTAAACCTAAGATGATTGTTTTTAAACAAGGATGATGATGGTAACAACCAATTTGTGAAATGATGTCTCTAATAACAAACACGATTGAAAATGCAAATTGGAAACTTGAGATGCATAAAGGAAAACCAAGCATGTTCTGAGTTCATACACATCAAACAGATATTGCACACAAGTTATAGACATGATAACAGATAGAGTGTACACTTAGGGCTCGGCCACAAATCAACACATTTGGAAATGGTTCATGGATTGCAAATATAGCATGAAAGAGAAGGCAGTTTGTCAAGGATGCAGATGGAAAGTGCTCAAACCATACATATATGGCCTACAAGTTCTAAACATGTCTATTGATGCTCTCAATGTTTACAAATCAAGCAATAATGTCTCAGGTAGTATGAAGGTAGTATGATGGCAACAGTGCTGGCTAGTGAGTGAACTTTGTAAAATAGTAGACTTGTACTTCCAACAACAAGAACAAATGACCTCAAATCAAAAACTAAGTTTGTTAAAATCTAAACAGACAAGCAGTTACAACAATACACATATGTAGCTAATTTCAAATGTGGTATGTGAATGGATCAAAGATTGATCAGCAATAGCAGACAAATAGCAGGCCAAAACCAAAGGGGCCCTGCTGCCTAGTTTTCAAACAACAGGCCAAACAAGGATGCCTCTCAAACTTTGATCAAAACAGAACAAGAAATCTCATAGCATCTCAACCAAACTACTTAAAATGCAATGAGAAACATGATGATAACAATCAAATGCCAAGACATATGCACCAAAACAAAACTGTCAATACCATGCCAAGTGAAGTTGAAAGAAAGCAATTTGAAAGCCATGTCATGAAATAAACACAAACAGGTTGAGCAAACCTTACACACAAACCATAAACATATTATTAAGTGTTTCCACATTTCAAGATTTGCCACAAACCCAACAGAAAAGAAAGTGACATGCTAGCTGCTCAAACACACATGAAAATGCATAATAGAAGACATGTCATGTTTGGAAAAGGTTTAGACAAAACAAACACCACACACAAGTTTCAAACATGTCCATGAATGATTCTAACACTTAAGGATGAACATAAAAAGCATACAACAAAAATTGGTTTATAAACTGCAAGTGTGGCATACTTGGTAGCAGACTGTCAAACAGAAAAGGCACAACATCCACAAAGAGGTCTGGTTCATGTACACACAAAACCTAATCATGTTATCCAAAGGTCCGAGGCTCATGAAATAATTTAAAACAAACCAAACAGAAAAGTGTGTGATGTGCTGTAGTTGTGGCATTGTGAAACAAGCTGTGTGACAGTAAGAGATGATACATGTGAAGTACAAGATCAAAACCAGGTAGCAAGGTCATGTAAGCATTACACACATATCCCAAACATGATAACAGGTGAAATCAAGCTCATACACCAACCAAAAAATGCTTCAAACCCAAGAGGGCTATTGTGTGTGTAGTGGTGATTTTTCAAAATAATGAGATTTATGATAAAAAAAGACACACACACACACACACACCACATATATGCTAAAGGATAACTTCATGCTCAAGAATCAGTGCAAATCAACACCAAGCAGAATATGGCATATTGGTCGTAATTAAAACATGAAAATGCAAGACTGGTGAAAATTCAAAAGCAAGCAGGATAGGTCATGGCAGTATGAGATAGCTAGGCATCACACACCAACTCAAAATATGTAGAATGAAGATTCTAGGCACATGGTTCAGACAGAAATAAGTTGAAACAGAATATGGACATTGTTGGCAACATAAAGCTTTGAAAATGCAGATTTTGAAAGTGAAAAGCTGTTTTGAGAAAGTAGGGCCAGTTTGATCATACCGATACCACACACAACCCCTAAATATGCTAAATGATGCTTTCATACTTAAGGATCACACGCAAGGTGTTCACAACAGGAATTGATATGTTGGTTCAAACACTTGACAGCAAAACAAACAATGAACCTCACAGCAGGCCTTGTAGCTAAATTTCATGCTTTTCATCATTTCAACAAGTTTCAAACAATACAAGTAAGACAAAATTAGAACAAACCAATAGTTTAAACACATGAGATGAAACATTGCAGGCACATATCATTTTGACACAAAACTCATGACAATGGTAAAGAAAATGAAGCAAATATCACAAGTGTGAAGCAAGAGCCAGACTAGATTCATACATGACCTAGGGGCATGGAACCTTATGAAACAACTAACAAGTTATTCAAACATCACAAATAAACAAGGGCTGACAGATCTAGGGCAAGCACAACAGCATTTCATGCTAAAGCATCCAAAACTACTCTTGTGGACAAAATCCTCAAAACAATTGTAAACAACATACAAAGTTCATTATTGACAGAAAATCATCAACACATCACTCATGAATAAAATACTTTAACAAAAGCAACATCATAGCAATCAACATAAACTCTTGACAAAGAGTAAAATTTGGGACAGCATGACTATGGTTTTCACAACAAGAACTTCAAAATGGAAAAACATGACAATGTATGGATAATGAAGAGGTTGAGCATTACATATCTCTTGTAGACCTTCTTGAGCAAGCTAGAAAGCAAAGAAACCCAGAGATCTTCTTCCTTGGCAAAGATTTTGAGCTTTCTTCCTCTTGAAGCAATAAGCAATCATTTAAGACAGTTTGAGTTATGAACTTCCCAACTGGTTTTTGAGACTTTGGACAGTTGAAATATGATATATATGGGGTGTTGGGAATGTTGAAGTGGTAGGAAAGGCCTTAAGTAGAGACTTGGCTTCCAAAGTGCATAAAAGTAAAAATATGAAGGTATGAAGGTTGACTTTTAGATTGATGAGTTTTTTTTATGAAAGTAATGGTGGGAACAATTTCAAATGGCCATTTTAAGGGTATGTAGATGGTATTTGAAATGTTTTGTTATTTGGAAAAAGAACTAGCATGAAAAGTGGAAAATGGTGATTTTTGTGATTTTGTGAACTTAAGCAAATTTCAAGCAAGGAAAGGAATGAGAGAGCTATGAGTTCTGATGTGTTCTTGATAGCTCTGGTGTGATTTGTAATATAGAGAAAGGTCTCTATTTACAGGGAGAGTGAAGGTAAGGGCAGCCTTGGTTTTTCCACATTTTGGAGGGAGATTTTAAATGAAATCTTGCCAAGATCAAGTGGCAGATTTTCTCATCAATTCTTGGGCAAATGTTGAGCAAGATATCAAGTGAGATGGGAGGGATGAGATGACTGAAGTGAAGCTAGAAGGGTAGGGGACTGCAACTGCACAACTCTTTGAAAAAGTTTCTCTTTCATAGTCCTTTAAATGATTATTTTATTGGCCACTTGCTCCAAGTTGCAAAAGTCCATCAATACTTCATTTCTTCTGGTTTTTGCTTAATCTAAGCTTCACATTATCAGAATAAAACATTATCCAATGGCTGAGGGTGGCCCAAGTTGTTGAATTTTGAATTTTGGAAAGAGTTGAAGTGGTGACTTCAAGTGTGGCAGCCCCAACTTCCATGATCCATAACTCTCAGCTCACAAATGCTAATGAGGAATTCTACCACATTTTAGAAAGCCCTCAAGTAGCTCTACAACTTTCATGTTTTTGAGATCTTCAAATTCTAGATGGAACTAGGTTGAAAAACCCCTCCAAGTTGCTGAAAAAACATACTTAAAAGGCCAAATAACTTAGAAATTTTCTAAGTTATTTCCCTTCTTGAAATGAATTTGGTCATAACTCCAAATATATTCATTTTTTGATCATGGACCACTTTGGGACTTTTGTAGGACTTGTCAAGAGATTTCCAATGAGCTTTGAACCACTTCATTTGGATGTGTGGTTGAGGAGTTATGGTCTTGCCCCTTTCGAAACCCTAATTCCCGATTTTTGTAATTACTCCCTAACCCTTGATCCAATGGTCATGAAATTTTATGGGAAGGTGTAATATGACATAAGGAACAGTTTTTATTCATATCATGAGGTCAAATTCCTTACAATTGATGAGTTGACTTTTCGGTCAACCGTACGATCGATCGATGACTATCAAACTGTTTGTTCATGTTCTGGATATTCTGAGGCCTTGAAACTCTTTGGATAGACTTTAATAATCCATAGGAATTTCATGGACCATGATCCCACCATTGGAACACTTTTTAAGTCAAAAGTCAAACTACAGTTGACTTTTCCTAATCGGGTATCCTGAACTGCACTGTTCTCAATGAAGGTGAGAAAAACACTTAGAAGGGGGGTTGAATAAGAGTTTTAAGAAATATGGAAATAAAAACAACTCAAGATTTTTATCCTGGTTCGTTGAACTCAACTACTCCAGTCCACCTTATCAAAGATGATTTGCCTTTCTCCACAAGGACTTAAGCCACTATTAATCAACTGATTACAATAGTAAGCACTAAGAACAACTGTCTTAGTCTTCTCAAGAACAACTGACCACACCTTGGTCTTCTCAAGGAACTTATTACAAATTAATGTAAACTAACAAGTGTTTGATTGCTTCTAATAAGCTGTATCACAACTGTGATATTTACACTTAAGATTAAGTACAAATAAAACTATACAGTTTTATGAAAGAACAAATGAATAAGATCTTTGTGAGATTTTCACTTTGATGAATCAAGCGTGTATGAATATTTCTTTCTGAGTGAACTAGCAACTTCTAAATGTTGTAGAAGTTCTCCTTATATAGCTTTTCCAATTTGCTTTGAGTGATGTGCAGCTGAATATTATATTAGAATATAAGACTTTTCATTACCAAAAAGTATGGGCAGAGATATGCTTTCTGCAGGAAAAGTATGGTTGTAGAAGCCTTGGGATTTTCACCACGTCACTTCTTTGGACAAAATAGCCGTTGGTTACTTTGGAAGTAGTGTCGCTACTCGAAAAATGCATCGCGCAACGACGGGGAGGCGAAAAAGATAGACAGAAGAGTCGCCACCGAACTTTATTTATCCCATGAGGGGAAAGGAAAATATCGAGAAAACCTTAAGAAAATAATGGATAAGATGGTCTCGCAACCATGAACGGGTTCGGAAGCCGGTTATGCGAAGGGAAGGTATTAGCACCCCTCGCATCCATCGTACTCGATGGGAACCTTTTGTTTGTCGATGTGTGAATATATTTGCTTAAATATTATGCTATAAGAAGAATGTTTCACTGGGTAAAAGAAGGATTAGAAACAGGAAAGTTAGGAAGAAAGAGAGAACGGGGAAGAAAAGAGAAAGAACAGACTCGGTAGGACTTCGCAGTCCTAGGCCTACGTATTCTCAACAGATATGAGAAAGTCAGAGTCGACGTAGTTCGGGAAACTACAGATATGGGGGGAATGTGCTCGGCAAGGATTGTGGCCCTTGTGCCTACGTATCTTTACTTAAAAGAAGTAAAGAATCAGAGCAGCCGTAGTTCGGCCTACGGTGGGTTGATGTTTTTTATGGATGATGCTATCGTGCGCATTCTAGCAGTTTAGGTGTTTTGCTGCTCGCTCGTTGGAGACTTAGGCGTACCTGTTTGCGGTAGAACGGACGTAACATATCCTTTTGAAAGATTGATTAGTTTTCGCCACGCGGGGCAAGAAGTCACGTTTGATTGATTGGATTGTTTTTTAGGGGGGCGAGACAGGTCCTCGGATAGTAACCCCTACGGGTAGTACCCAATTCGTTATCTCAAAGTTTTTGTTATAAAAAAGGTGTGGCGAACGAGGCGTCTTTGTATTGAAAGACGGGCGTCAAGACCACACACACTACAGTGAGTATCCTGACACTCGGAGAGGAAGAAAGTCTACACTTAATCCCCTCCTTTTAACTCAACACAAAGAGAACTTCATTCTCTTATTAAAGATGTTTTTGGTTTTGAATGGTAAGTGCTTTGCGACAGAGAACCCTACGGTAAACGTCAGCACTCGGGATAGGAGAAGGCCTACGCCTAATCACTCCACGACCATTCAAGTTTTTGTTGTGAAAAGATTTGAAAATGCACTCGGTACAGGACTGAGGTTTTAGGTGAGAAAGGTTACGGTGATGAAGTTGTAAAAGCGAGATGGTGGATAAAGAGATATGTGATGGATAAAGTTACGTCTTCGTATCGAAATACGAGTATCAAGACCACCCTCACTACAGTGGGCATCCCAACACTCGGAGAGGAAGAAAGTCTACACTTAATCCCCTCTTTTAATTTGATACAAAGAGAAATCAACTTAATATGGTTTGAAAGAGGACTCGGTACGAGACCGAGGTTTTTATGAGGAAATGTCGGAAGCGTCTTTGTATTGACAGACGAACATCGAGATCACCCTCACTACAGTGGGCATCCCAACACTCGGAGAGGAAGAAAGTCTACACTTAATCCCCTCTTTTTAACTCAATACGAAGATGATTTGATTTTGAAAACTGTTTGACAAAGTTTTGAATCGAGTCGGGACAAGTAATGAAGAGAGAAAAGAGGTGGTCTCAGATCCAACATTACTCATCAATAATTTGACTGGTAATGAATTACGGAGGTCTCGTCATCGACCAAAGAAAAATTAAATCGAGAAAACAACGTAAAGCAAAGTAGATAGTAAGAAGAGAAATTGCCAAAGTCTAAACAAAAGACTTAGTAAAACCTAGCAAAGTATTTAGTGAAGTTTTAGAAAATTTATTTAACAAAACACCAAATTTGAACAAAACCTAATAAATAAATAAAGTGTTTAAAAGAAAAAGGGGGTGGGATTGTTAAAACAGAGTGTGTGAGGTGAGTGATAACCGAATGGGCCTGAAGCCCATACTCATTGAAACTACGTCAGGTTTGAGAAACAGAAAAAGAAAAAGATAACAGGTCTGAACGGGCCTTTGAGCCCAAACCTCTCGTGCCATACGAATTCAAGGGCCATTTCGTGGTATCATACCATTCCCTCGTGCAACAACTCTCTCCAAGGAAGAAACCATCATTCATATTTCCCAAACTGATGATCACGAAATCCGCCATCATCAAGCTTCGACGCATCTCTGAGATTCGCGACAAACTGATGATAATGGAAGGCAAAAACAAACCCACAAGATCTGTGACACACCCCTGGGTTTCGACGCACCCCTTCGTCCCAATCTCCTCTCTGAGTTTTCGAATATCTCAGGTTTTGAATCCTCTTCTTCTATTCTCTTTTATTCGGTTCTGGTTTTGAAGATTATGGGTTTCGGTTTATGAGTTGGATTTGTTGTTTTTTGGGTTGAAGATAGATTGGGGATGAGGGGGATTTGTTGGAGGATTCGAAGGTGGAAGAAGGAAAGTTGGAGTTGTGAGTGTGTTAATGGAGAGCGATTGAAGGATGTTGCTGGTTCGAAGGGTTTGAAGATGAGTTGAAGGTGGGTTTCCGGATTTTGAAGTTTGGTCAGATGCTAGTTGGAAGAACATGGGTAAGGTTGGCTTTCTGTTGAGTTGGTTTTGAAGGAGGTAGAGTTGGCTGGAGGTTAAGTGGAAGGTTTTGTTGAAAATGATGAAAAGGAAGGTGGTTCTCACGACGAGCTTCTGTGAGCTTCGATTTGTTTGGGTTTGAAGAAGGTGAGTTGGGGGTTCGTTTGATGATGGTTTCAGAAGGTGATGAAGGCTAACGGTGTGGGTTGTTGTTTTGGGAGAAGAAGGAAGGCGGGTTTGGAAGCTGATGAAGAACAGGGTTCAGTTTGAAGCTGAAGGTTGTTTGAAGGAGATAGAAGAAAGACAAGTTTGTTTGTGGTTTGCTGATGATTGAAGTTTAAGGTGAAAGATTTATGCCAAGGTTTGGTTTTGAGTTTGATTTCAGAAATTCTCCCTCTGTTCTTGCTCTGTCTCATATATGTAGGTGATAAACTCAGAATTGAAACTGATGATTTGTGATATCATTTTGAAGGTGTATCAAGGAGGAGTTTTAAGGTTGGAGTAGTTTGGTTTTATCAAATAGTGAAAATGAAGAAGAAACAGGGTGGAGCTGTGGTGTTTAATGGGAGTTTGAGAGGCTGCTTTGAATGTTAGAGTTTTCACAGATGAAGAAAAAAAATAGTGAAGATGAACATGGTGTGAGGGTTGTGTTTAAAGTTTGGAATGTTGATGATTGTTGTTGGTTATGTGAATTGATGAGGAAAAATGTTTTGGCTGTAAAACGTGTGGAGGTCAGATGATGGTGGTGACAAAGTGAGTTATATGGTGCGTGGTAGCTTGGAATGTATGGAGGTTGAGGATAGGTTCGAAAATGGTTGTCTAAGTTGAAGGAAAAAGGCTCTCTGTGTGGAGTCCCCCCCCCCCCCCCCCGTTCAAGAAAAGGAAGAGGTTTTTAAGGTTAGAATCCCTTATCGCCTCCAAATGAGGTTTTCCCCCCTCTTGCTCATTCTGTGATGTCCTTTTTTTTTGTACAGGTTATGCAGGCTGGTTGTGCAGAGGTAGCAGGGAGAAGAGTTGTCTGGTGTGGGTGCAGCAGGCTGGTTGTCTGAGTGCAGCAGGGACAGCTTGCAGCAGGCTGTTGGTTGGCATGTTGGAGCAGACTTTGTCTGGTGTGGGCTGGCAGGTTTTTTCTGTCTGTTGGAGGGTTTTTGGCTAGTTGTGCAAAGCTTGTCTGGTGTGGTATTGTTGCTGTTCTTTGGACACATCTGAACCTGCGATGAGTTGGTGCGGAACCAAACGTCAGCTGTAACTTTGCTTGCAACTTCGTGTCAAAGGCTGTAGCTGGAAGGGCTTGAGTTTGCGTAATCGAATTTCGGCAACGTTTTCATTGAATACAGACAGCTGCTGCTGAGTTCGTGTGAAAATGAATCAAACCAATGTCGCTAATCAACTCTAAACTCTATCTCCATGCACACTAGCTGCACCAGTTGTTAACTTGCTTGAACATGTTTTCGTGAATTCATCCCCTCATCTGCAGGTGTATGAGCGAAGCTAGCTTTGAGCAAATTCCTCTACTTGTCCTTGAGATCAACAGATGTACGATGTGAGTATGAGGAAAAGGATTACCGTTTGATCTCAGACCACCTCCCTGGTCCACAACGTGACACGCTTTCAATCAACTTCGTTACCTCGGCAAGGGTCCATGCTCGACAATGTTTCCTTCTCATTCCACCTTTAGCAGTGGGAACAGTTACCGTGTTGCTCTCTGCAGTATGACTAGGTGGATTGATCTTTTTTTGGTCTCAATTCCTGCCTTGGTTCAGTTGTGCCAAATATCGGAGACTGCTTCTCTTTTCTAGATTCAGAAGTAGACGACTGATGAATCTTCACAGGCATGGAACTTGGCTTTGAGACTTTCTCCTGAATCTCACTATCAGTGTCAGAACCATGATTGCTAACTGCATTATTGATTAATTTTGCAGCTTCAACCATGCCAGTTAGATGGAATTTCATAAGAGACGTGATATTCTTCCTTGGACGGCTTCTTCGGACCCGAGAAACACATGGAATTTGGACACCAGAACCTCCCAGAGAGTCTAACCTGGTGACAAATGTTCTTACCTCCGGAAGAGCATTCCTAGCAGGCCTGAGAAGAAGTTGGAGAAACATGTATGTGTCCTGTATTTTTATTAGAACTTGACGACCTAGGATTGTACTCTCTAGATTCATTTTCAGAGAGCTCTTCAATATATCGCTTAGTGGGCTTACGCATTCTTTTCGCAGCTCTTTGTTCTCTCTGCTGATCCTCATCTCCTAAATCATGTTCCGTATGAAGATTGTCCAGTCTTGTTTCAGAAGCAACTTGGATATCATCAACTGCGTAACCCTCCACTGCATATGAATCCGCATACTTGACATCTCCTTCTCCAGCCATATTTTCTGCAGAGATTACAGCTGCAGCATTCACTTTTGCAGAACATTTTTCTTTCAGTTTTCTACTTATTTTGTTATCTTTAATAATGAATGTTGTTGTGTCTTCATGCTGTGTTTTGAAACATTGCGGTATATACGCATTTTCGCATTTTCCGTCTAGTTATTCATGGCTGGAACTGAAATATTGGAATTCTGTTTGTTGTAACATCTTGGGAATCATGATGCATTGTGAAAACATTTTGCAGGTTGAGTTGCATAGTCATTGTTGAGCTTCACACAACATGTTCTTCATGGTGGGTCCTGGTTTGGAGAGCAACACGCATGGGAAGTGTGAAACGCATGTGCTACCAACAGCTTTTCTTTGTATGACAGGCTTTTGTTCTCATCTCATTTGGTTGCTAACATGGATAAAATGGACAGCTTCCTTGTAAAACCAGCCTGTATTAAGACCTTGGCTGATACACGTACTTTAATCATCACTTCTCCAAGTCTAAATTTAAATTAAAATAGGCTGCTTATTGTATGGTTTCTGTACCAAATAAATGGTATTACATACTTTAAAATAAAGTAGTAACTATTGACACATTTTGATGCATAATTAGAATTGTTGCTACTGTGGTGTATGTGTGAATCATATTTATTTGAACCATTTGTATGTAAAGGAACCAAATAATATATGATGGGATTTCTAATAGAAAAGACCTTGGATTTGCCGTTCACACCCTCTTTCTTCCAAACCATTTTCCCTCAAATAAATCATGAGAATTTGAAATGAATTAAGCTAGTGATTCAACTGTTGAAGACTGAATATGAATTACCCGCAAATAATTCATCCTTGCTTTAGTTATTTTTAATCATGTTGAATCTAGAACCTCTTGAGCAACGAACTTGTCTTGCAATCAACATCATGCACTATACAAAATCCTGATGCAATAAATTGATTCTTGATAATCCTTTACCATGGAACACTTCAAACTTGACACATCCTGAGATAAAACTTCACCTGATAGACAAATCAAATTAAAACCATTGAACCTCAGTTCAAACCACTCGTACGTTTGTCTTAACTGCCTGCTTGAAATTTGGTTTAGCCTAGTAACACCCTAAGCAAGAAAAACATCTCTCACTTTTTTTTTGAAATTTATGAATAAGTGATAGGGAGTGAATGCACAGATGAAGGTCATGTACAAGGTAGGACAAATTTGGGGTATAACAGATGCCCCTATCTAATTGGCTTAGACTGAGTAAAATGAATTGCTGTAGCGTTCTTTCCTATGAGGTAGAAGTCAATTAGATATGAAGAAGACCCTGAATTTGTCCGAAAAGAAAAGGAAAGTTTGGGAATTGAAATACTGGATAAATGTAAACCTCTGAGTCAACTGTAAATAACCGGAAAAAAGTCATCACCAAAAGGATGATGGAATGAAACACACACGGCTGCTACCACCCAAAAGGATGATAGAGCGAAACACAATCAACCCTAACACCAAAAGGATGTAAGGAGTCCATTACCAAAAGGATAATGGAAAACACGCTAGTCATGACACCTAAAGGATGCCAGACCCATCACCAAAAGGATGATAGAGCGGAGACGCTAGTCATAACACCAAAAGGATGCTAGACCCATCACCAAAAGGATGATGGAGCGAAACAAAATCAACCCTATCACCAAAAAGGATGATAGGGGGATAAGCTTCTCTGAAGAGATTGTCACTTATCGTTGATGAAGGATAAGCTTCTCCCAAGAGATTGCCACTTATCACTAAAGAAAGATAAGCTTCTCTGAAGAGATCGCCACTTATCACTGAAGATGGATAAGCTTCTCTGAAGAGATTGCCACTTATCACTGAAGATGGATAAGCTTCTCTGAAGAGATTGCCACTTATCGTTGATGAAGGATAAGCTTCTCTGAAGAGATTGCCACTTATCACTGAAGATGGATAAACTTCTCCCAAGAGATTGCCACTTATCACTGAAGAAGGATAAGCTTCTCTGAAGAGATTGCCACTTATCACTGAAGATGGATAAGCTTCTCTGAAGAGATTGCCACTTATCGCTGAAGATGGATAAGCTTCTCTGAAGAGATTGCCACTTATCACTGAAGTCTTCTGGAGACAACTCACTGGGAAACGCCCATGGATTTACTGGAGATGCCCCTGTCCGGGCCGAATGTTGATTTGAAGATCTTGATTAACCACGAGTTTGAAGTATGTCGTGGGAAATACCCATGGTCTTGAAAAGATGCCCCTGACTGGGCCGGATTTTGCTTTGATATCTTGAATTTCGTGGGAGAACCCACGACCCTTGCAAATAATGCCCCTACTTGGGCTGCTGATTACGTTGAAGCTCTTGGATTTGCCCAACAAATATTGCACAGCTTCGTGGGGAACGCCCACGGTCTTGCGGAGAATGCCCCTGACTGGGCTGATTATGATCTTGATATCCTCTGACTCTCGTGGGAGAAAACCACGATATTGCAAGGGATGCCCCTGACTGGGCTGATGATGATCTTGAAAATCTTCAAAATTTGATCTTGGATCTGAGCTCGCATATGTGAATGCTTGATGATAATGATACTCCATAACGAATGGAGATGCAAATGCAAATGCTAACACGCGGTGATGCAAGAGCTGGGGGAGTATGATATGATTCTGGGTATGTATATGGTACAAGATGCTTATGAAGTCGAATGCGATGCGTATGATGCATATGATGCAGACGGGTAATTGGGAATGCAAGTGCCGACGTGGCGGACTTTTGGTAGTTGCCAATGCGGATTGGGCTCTGGGTTATGTGGGAGAGTAGAGGACAAGCCTGACTTCCTGACATCGTTTTGAACTTAACAGTTGTTGACGAGAATGAACTTGCTTGAGCGGCTTGCCATGAGACGCGCTCGAGATGGTCTGCCCCAGAGTTCGTACCACAAATGGATTCATCATTGATTAGCCGATTCTTGTGGTAGTTGGCTCCAATGTACTCTTAGAGTGGCTTTCCCCTGAAAGAGCGTGGAAGCGACTTAACTTACCTCGATTGAACATCGGAGGGACCTATTCTTAAGTCAAAGAAACTCTGGGTGGCCTGCCCCTGATTGGTATGACCCACTTATGATCAACCGCTCCTTGAATGATTTGCCCCATAATCGACTGATGTTTGGGGATTTGCCTTAAGCTGACTGATTCCATATTCGCGGGATGACAATGCTCCCAAGTCCCTAAAGTTATATGGTATACTTGGTTCTGGTCCAGACCGCTGAATAATCCAGTCATGCTCGATTGCTTTGCATTGGAATTTCCTTAATATCAACTACTAACTTGTAAATAAAATTGTTTGTTCACGAATGATAATATTAGTGCAAAGTTCATGCACGTTTTTGAAAGAATTGTCTTTTGTGTCGTGAGAGTGAAACGAATGGACCATTTAGCCCAAACGTTGTGCTAACTGGATTGGCGTGAAAGATATAGCAAGGATACCGATACCAATGTTGATGATTAGCAAAATTGTAAGGAGTCAGGTTACGCAACCTCGCAATAGTATTCTTTCAGAATAAAACCCGCCTCAATTAGGTCTTTCGAGGGTTGTAACGTGGTCTGGTTCGCGGTTATAGAACAAAGGATATTAGGCTCAAACTTAATTTGTACCCACCCCTTCTTCTTGATGATCTCCATACCTACATTCAGTTAATTCTATGCATGTTTACCTTGACGGTGTAAGCTTAATGGTTCAGGGTTTGCCTGAGATGGCAGTCACCTTATTTTGATGGATGTCAGTAGCCCCTTGATTTGGGTGACCACTGAATCTCATTTTGTTTTTGCTGAAGGTTTGGGGACCTCTTTTGCTTTTGTTTATTGATCCCTAACTTTTGCATGAACTGATTGTGCTCGTTAGATCCATCGGGATTGCCTTAATTTTTGCCTAAGTCCCCTTTGAGGTGCTTGACTTAGCAGACTTTTGATTTTTTCGAATTTTGTTGGAAGATTGTGACTGCCAAGTCATGGGTCATTGATGAACAACCGTCTTGTCTTTGGATTTTGAATGCGAGTTTGGATTAACTGAATAACTACCCTGCCCCAGGTTGAGTGTTAAGGGTTTGAATATCCGAAGGAAACTCCTACTTCTAGGCTCGAAGTGGTTGACTAGGGATTAACTCCTTATATCTCCGGTGTTTTAGGGGAATTGAAACAATGCCTGTACATCATTGACGAGATTATGTCTGAAAGCATATAGTTTGCTATTATGGGTATTTCGTCTTCGTCATCCTCCCTCCAATATTGCTAAACAACAGTGAAAAAGTGGAGTGGATAAAAATATATGTGTCTGTGATTGTGATAGGTGGAAATAATGAGCGAATGCGACATAAATAATTCGGAAAATGCATAATCATTTCATTAATGTTACCATTCAACATAACAATGTTTAAATAATAAGTAGCAATTGACAGAAAATAAACTACAAATGCAAATGATAAAAGCGCCTAAGAACTGCTAATGTTGAAGATGTCTGCCAGCTTGGACCACTGGATTTTGGAGATGACCACAGGATTCTTCAATCATATTTGTTGAGTGATGAGTTGACATTGGATTAGTTTTGATGTTTGGGGGTGTTTCGGGTAAAGTTTATCGCCTTCGAATCGAGGAGATCTTGTACAAGGTGCTTCAGAGTCTTGCAATTTTCAATGTCATGGCCTGGGGAGCCAGAATGGAATTCACATTTGGCATTGACATCAAATCCAAAAGGAAGAACCTCCGGAGGATCCCTCATCTCCCTAAGCTGAACAAGACCTCCCTTCAATAGGAATGGCAATAACTTGGCGTATGTAGACGGGATTGGATCAAATATTCTTTCTGGCCTCCTCTGTCTTTGTAGACCCTGGTACTGATTTTGTCTTGGTTGATAGGATTGTTGTTGCCTGTTTGGTTGAAACACGGGTTGATTTGCTGGAATGGACAACGGCTGTTGTGGAGCGACAGCAGCAACATGGTGATAACCCTGATGAGTTCTTCCTCTGTTGGTGAACACTGCACTAGCTTCGCCTTCTCTTTTCTTAATGAAACCCTGATAAGGCTTCTTGACCCCGCTTGCAGATTCGCCTGCATTCTGAATTTTTCCCGTCTTCATGAAATTTTCTAATCTTTCTCCGGCCATGACAAGTTCAGAAAACACTGTGGAAGTTGAGGATGCTAACCGCTCAAAGATCGGTCCTTGTAGCGTGCCCATGAATAGGTCTGTCAGTTCTTTCTCCATCAGTGGAGGTTGTACCCTTGCAGCTACTCCCCTCCATCTCTGCGCGAAGTCCTTAAAACACTCATTCGGCTTCTGAGTCAAATTTTGAAGCTGCATACGATTCGGAGCCATGTCAGTATTATACTGATAATGCTTCACGAAAGCGTCTGCCAACTCTTTCCAGCTTCTTATGTTGGATCGTTCAAGGTGCATATACCATTCTAGGGATGCCTCTGTTAAGCTATCTTGAAAGAAATGGATTAGCAGCTTCTCGTCATCAAAATAGGCGGCCATCTTCCTACAGTAAGACCTTATGTGGGTCTTAGGGCAACTGTTACCCTTGTACTTCTCAAAGGTTGGAATTACAAACTTTGGAGGTATCTTAACTCCGGGTACAAGACATATCTCAGCGGCATCCAGTCCCAAAACATCGGGGCCTTGCAATGTCTTCACCATCTCCTGTAAAGCATTAAATTTCTTCTCTAATTCGGCGGTCTGTGGTCCATATGCTTCACCTGAATTCTCATAAAAACCTTCATGATCGTCGTACTGGACTTGTGTTGGGATCGTAGTACCATGAGGATGAGTAGTGCCGACTGGCGGAGGGACGGTGTTGATAGGTACGGCGCCGGCAGAAGTAGGAATTGCCCCAACAGGGGTTGGGGTGGCTTCAGCGGGAATTGGAATTGCACCGCTTGCATTAGGAATTGCACCAGCCAAAGTCTGATTATCGCTCCTCTCTGCTGCTTGCCTCATCTCCTCTTGACTCCTGGCCATGTTCTGAATCATCTCCATGAGTTGATTCATCTGCGTCTTCATGCCCAGCATCTCGCTCCTCATAGTAGCCTGGTCTTGTTCTATCTGATCCATGATTCTTCTCTGGTTATTCCTTGTATTATACCGATGTCGTGAAGTCAGCTTGCTTTACTCTTTCTGAAAGGGTAAGCGGCGTGTAAGAACGGGCTGTAAGGAATGCAAGAAATGATGCAGAGATGCTTATGCAAATGCAATGCAATGAGCGCATACGAGAACAGATCCATATCAAGGATCTAAGTCATACATCCTGCACAACAACAAAAGGTATCTCTCCCCTCGGGTGGGTTATCTATTGGTTTGTAAGAGGGCATCCCAAAGGCTTTTAAACAAAGTCCTATGTACTAACCCTCGAAAGTTTTCCATCAGAACGACTACTCGTAAGACGGTAATCCCTTCAAAGGATGAACACGGAGTTATGTTTTAGCAACCTTTGGAATAAGGTTCTAAAAGGTCCTCAGAGTCACGGACTCCCAAGTTGGAAATAAAAATGCCATTACGACTGCACGTAAGACATAATCATCCCAAAGGGGTCTATCTGAGCGGTGGGATTCGATCCAACTCAACGAGTCCTAAGTCTCGCAAATCAGAAAGAAACCACCTCCTAATCTTAGTGTATACTCGAAAGCTCGGGTAGAAAGCTTTATCTCACAAACCATCCAATAAACCCAACAGGTTAGAAAATAAAGCATAACCAAATAAAGCAAATAAAACACAAACACGACAAACAAAATAGGCTTGGCTCGCTAGGAGGTCCCCAGCAGAGTCGCCAGCTGTCGCTACTCGAAAAATGCATCGCGCAACGACGGGGAGGCGAAAAAGATAGACAGAAGAGTCGCCACCGAACTTTATTTATCCCATGAGGGGAAAGGAAAATATCGAGAAAACCTTAAGAAAATAATGGATAAGATGGTCTCGCAACCATGAACGGGTTCGGAAGCCGGTTATGCGAAGGGAAGGTATTAGCACCCCTCGCATCCATCGTACTCGATGGGAACCTTTTGTTTGTCGATGTGTGAATATATTTGCTTAAATATTATGCTATAAGAAGAATGTTTCACTGGGTAAAAGAAGGATTAGAAACAGGAAAGTTAGGAAGAAAGAGAGAACGGGGAAGAAAAGAGAAAGAACAGACTCGGTAGGACTTCGCAGTCCTAGGCCTACGTATTCTCAACAGATATGAGAAAGTCAGAGTCGACGTAGTTCGGGAAACTACAGATATGGGGGGAATGTGCTCGGCAAGGATTGTGGCCCTTGTGCCTACGTATCTTTACTTAAAAGAAGTAAAGAATCAGAGCAGCCGTAGTTCGGCCTACGGTGGGTTGATGTTTTTTATGGATGATGCTATCGTGCGCATTCTAGCAGTTTAGGTGTTTTGCTGCTCGCTCGTTGGAGACTTAGGCGTACCTGTTTGCGGTAGAACGGACGTAACATATCCTTTTGAAAGATTGATTAGTTTTCGCCACGCGGGGCAAGAAGTCACGTTTGATTGATTGGATTGTTTTTTAGGGGGGCGAGACAGGTCCTCGGATAGTAACCCCTACGGGTAGTACCCAATTCGTTATCTCAAAGTTTTTGTTATAAAAAAGGTGTGGCGAACGAGGCGTCTTTGTATTGAAAGACGGGCGTCAAGACCACACACACTACAGTGAGTATCCTGACACTCGGAGAGGAAGAAAGTCTACACTTAATCCCCTCCTTTTAACTCAACACAAAGAGAACTTCATTCTCTTATTAAAGATGTTTTTGGTTTTGAATGGTAAGTGCTTTGCGACAGAGAACCCTACGGTAAACGTCAGCACTCGGGATAGGAGAAGGCCTACGCCTAATCACTCCACGACCATTCAAGTTTTTGTTGTGAAAAGATTTGAAAATGCACTCGGTACAGGACTGAGGTTTTAGGTGAGAAAGGTTACGGTGATGAAGTTGTAAAAGCGAGATGGTGGATAAAGAGATATGTGATGGATAAAGTTACGTCTTCGTATCGAAATACGAGTATCAAGACCACCCTCACTACAGTGGGCATCCCAACACTCGGAGAGGAAGAAAGTCTACACTTAATCCCCTCTTTTAATTTGATACAAAGAGAAATCAACTTAATATGGTTTGAAAGAGGACTCGGTACGAGACCGAGGTTTTTATGAGGAAATGTCGGAAGCGTCTTTGTATTGACAGACGAACATCGAGATCACCCTCACTACAGTGGGCATCCCAACACTCGGAGAGGAAGAAAGTCTACACTTAATCCCCTCTTTTTAACTCAATACGAAGATGATTTGATTTTGAAAACTGTTTGACAAAGTTTTGAATCGAGTCGGGACAAGTAATGAAGAGAGAAAAGAGGTGGTCTCAGATCCAACATTACTCATCAATAATTTGACTGGTAATGAATTACGGAGGTCTCGTCATCGACCAAAGAAAAATTAAATCGAGAAAACAACGTAAAGCAAAGTAGATAGTAAGAAGAGAAATTGCCAAAGTCTAAACAAAAGACTTAGTAAAACCTAGCAAAGTATTTAGTGAAGTTTTAGAAAATTTATTTAACAAAACACCAAATTTGAACAAAACCTAATAAATAAATAAAGTGTTTAAAAGAAAAAGGGGGTGGGATTGTTAAAACAGAGTGTGTGAGGTGAGTGATAACCGAATGGGCCTGAAGCCCATACTCATTGAAACTACGTCAGGTTTGAGAAACAGAAAAAGAAAAAGATAACAGGTCTGAACGGGCCTTTGAGCCCAAACCTCTCGTGCCATACGAATTCAAGGGCCATTTCGTGGTATCATACCATTCCCTCGTGCAACAACTCTCTCCAAGGAAGAAACCATCATTCATATTTCCCAAACTGATGATCACGAAATCCGCCATCATCAAGCTTCGACGCATCTCTGAGATTCGCGACAAACTGATGATAATGGAAGGCAAAAACAAACCCACAAGATCTGTGACACACCCCTGGGTTTCGACGCACCCCTTCGTCCCAATCTCCTCTCTGAGTTTTCGAATATCTCAGGTTTTGAATCCTCTTCTTCTATTCTCTTTTATTCGGTTCTGGTTTTGAAGATTATGGGTTTCGGTTTATGAGTTGGATTTGTTGTTTTTTGGGTTGAAGATAGATTGGGGATGAGGGGGATTTGTTGGAGGATTCGAAGGTGGAAGAAGGAAAGTTGGAGTTGTGAGTGTGTTAATGGAGAGCGATTGAAGGATGTTGCTGGTTCGAAGGGTTTGAAGATGAGTTGAAGGTGGGTTTCCGGATTTTGAAGTTTGGTCAGATGCTAGTTGGAAGAACATGGGTAAGGTTGGCTTTCTGTTGAGTTGGTTTTGAAGGAGGTAGAGTTGGCTGGAGGTTAAGTGGAAGGTTTTGTTGAAAATGATGAAAAGGAAGGTGGTTCTCACGACGAGCTTCTGTGAGCTTCGATTTGTTTGGGTTTGAAGAAGGTGAGTTGGGGGTTCGTTTGATGATGGTTTCAGAAGGTGATGAAGGCTAACGGTGTGGGTTGTTGTTTTGGGAGAAGAAGGAAGGCGGGTTTGGAAGCTGATGAAGAACAGGGTTCAGTTTGAAGCTGAAGGTTGTTTGAAGGAGATAGAAGAAAGACAAGTTTGTTTGTGGTTTGCTGATGATTGAAGTTTAAGGTGAAAGATTTATGCCAAGGTTTGGTTTTGAGTTTGATTTCAGAAATTCTCCCTCTGTTCTTGCTCTGTCTCATATATGTAGGTGATAAACTCAGAATTGAAACTGATGATTTGTGATATCATTTTGAAGGTGTATCAAGGAGGAGTTTTAAGGTTGGAGTAGTTTGGTTTTATCAAATAGTGAAAATGAAGAAGAAACAGGGTGGAGCTGTGGTGTTTAATGGGAGTTTGAGAGGCTGCTTTGAATGTTAGAGTTTTCACAGATGAAGAAAAAAAATAGTGAAGATGAACATGGTGTGAGGGTTGTGTTTAAAGTTTGGAATGTTGATGATTGTTGTTGGTTATGTGAATTGATGAGGAAAAATGTTTTGGCTGTAAAACGTGTGGAGGTCAGATGATGGTGGTGACAAAGTGAGTTATATGGTGCGTGGTAGCTTGGAATGTATGGAGGTTGAGGATAGGTTCGAAAATGGTTGTCTAAGTTGAAGGAAAAAGGCTCTCTGTGTGGAGTCCCCCCCCCCCCCCCGTTCAAGAAAAGGAAGAGGTTTTTAAGGTTAGAATCCCTTATCGCCTCCAAATGAGGTTTTCCCCCCTCTTGCTCATTCTGTGATGTCCTTTTTTTTTGTACAGGTTATGCAGGCTGGTTGTGCAGAGGTAGCAGGGAGAAGAGTTGTCTGGTGTGGGTGCAGCAGGCTGGTTGTCTGAGTGCAGCAGGGACAGCTTGCAGCAGGCTGTTGGTTGGCATGTTGGAGCAGACTTTGTCTGGTGTGGGCTGGCAGGTTTTTTCTGTCTGTTGGAGGGTTTTTGGCTAGTTGTGCAAAGCTTGTCTGGTGTGGTATTGTTGCTGTTCTTTGGACACATCTGAACCTGCGATGAGTTGGTGCGGAACCAAACGTCAGCTGTAACTTTGCTTGCAACTTCGTGTCAAAGGCTGTAGCTGGAAGGGCTTGAGTTTGCGTAATCGAATTTCGGCAACGTTTTCATTGAATACAGACAGCTGCTGCTGAGTTCGTGTGAAAATGAATCAAACCAATGTCGCTAATCAACTCTAAACTCTATCTCCATGCACACTAGCTGCACCAGTTGTTAACTTGCTTGAACATGTTTTCGTGAATTCATCCCCTCATCTGCAGGTGTATGAGCGAAGCTAGCTTTGAGCAAATTCCTCTACTTGTCCTTGAGATCAACAGATGTACGATGTGAGTATGAGGAAAAGGATTACCGTTTGATCTCAGACCACCTCCCTGGTCCACAACGTGACACGCTTTCAATCAACTTCGTTACCTCGGCAAGGGTCCATGCTCGACAATGTTTCCTTCTCATTCCACCTTTAGCAGTGGGAACAGTTACCGTGTTGCTCTCTGCAGTATGACTAGGTGGATTGATCTTTTTTTGGTCTCAATTCCTGCCTTGGTTCAGTTGTGCCAAATATCGGAGACTGCTTCTCTTTTCTAGATTCAGAAGTAGACGACTGATGAATCTTCACAGGCATGGAACTTGGCTTTGAGACTTTCTCCTGAATCTCACTATCAGTGTCAGAACCATGATTGCTAACTGCATTATTGATTAATTTTGCAGCTTCAACCATGCCAGTTAGATGGAATTTCATAAGAGACGTGATATTCTTCCTTGGACGGCTTCTTCGGACCCGAGAAACACATGGAATTTGGACACCAGAACCTCCCAGAGAGTCTAACCTGGTGACAAATGTTCTTACCTCCGGAAGAGCATTCCTAGCAGGCCTGAGAAGAAGTTGGAGAAACATGTATGTGTCCTGTATTTTTATTAGAACTTGACGACCTAGGATTGTACTCTCTAGATTCATTTTCAGAGAGCTCTTCAATATATCGCTTAGTGGGCTTACGCATTCTTTTCGCAGCTCTTTGTTCTCTCTGCTGATCCTCATCTCCTAAATCATGTTCCGTATGAAGATTGTCCAGTCTTGTTTCAGAAGCAACTTGGATATCATCAACTGCGTAACCCTCCACTGCATATGAATCCGCATACTTGACATCTCCTTCTCCAGCCATATTTTCTGCAGAGATTACAGCTGCAGCATTCACTTTTGCAGAACATTTTTCTTTCAGTTTTCTACTTATTTTGTTATCTTTAATAATGAATGTTGTTGTGTCTTCATGCTGTGTTTTGAAACATTGCGGTATATACGCATTTTCGCATTTTCCGTCTAGTTATTCATGGCTGGAACTGAAATATTGGAATTCTGTTTGTTGTAACATCTTGGGAATCATGATGCATTGTGAAAACATTTTGCAGGTTGAGTTGCATAGTCATTGTTGAGCTTCACACAACATGTTCTTCATGGTGGGTCCTGGTTTGGAGAGCAACACGCATGGGAAGTGTGAAACGCATGTGCTACCAACAGCTTTTCTTTGTATGACAGGCTTTTGTTCTCATCTCATTTGGTTGCTAACATGGATAAAATGGACAGCTTCCTTGTAAAACCAGCCTGTATTAAGACCTTGGCTGATACACGTACTTTAATCATCACTTCTCCAAGTCTAAATTTAAATTAAAATAGGCTGCTTATTGTATGGTTTCTGTACCAAATAAATGGTATTACATACTTTAAAATAAAGTAGTAACTATTGACACATTTTGATGCATAATTAGAATTGTTGCTACTGTGGTGTATGTGTGAATCATATTTATTTGAACCATTTGTATGTAAAGGAACCAAATAATATATGATGGGATTTCTAATAGAAAAGACCTTGGATTTGCCGTTCACACCCTCTTTCTTCCAAACCATTTTCCCTCAAATAAATCATGAGAATTTGAAATGAATTAAGCTAGTGATTCAACTGTTGAAGACTGAATATGAATTACCCGCAAATAATTCATCCTTGCTTTAGTTATTTTTAATCATGTTGAATCTAGAACCTCTTGAGCAACGAACTTGTCTTGCAATCAACATCATGCACTATACAAAATCCTGATGCAATAAATTGATTCTTGATAATCCTTTACCATGGAACACTTCAAACTTGACACATCCTGAGATAAAACTTCACCTGATAGACAAATCAAATTAAAACCATTGAACCTCAGTTCAAACCACTCGTACGTTTGTCTTAACTGCCTGCTTGAAATTTGGTTTAGCCTAGTAACACCCTAAGCAAGAAAAACATCTCTCACTTTTTTTTTGAAATTTATGAATAAGTGATAGGGAGTGAATGCACAGATGAAGGTCATGTACAAGGTAGGACAAATTTGGGGTATAACAAGTAGCACCACGTCCAATCAAGTTTACAGCTTCTTCAACAAGCTTCCTTCAGGATGAAGTCTTCATAATCTGCACTTCAGAACTTGTAGCAAGCTTAAAGGAATAAAATACTTAAGATGATCAGAGCTAAAATGTTTGAGATGATCATAGCCTTGATAGATGATCAGAACTTAATATATCAGAGTCTCAATCTAGATCAGAGTCTTCTTTAGAGTGTGCAGTAGTATGTGCTTTGAGCGTGAATATAAATGATAAGAGTCTGATTATCAAAGCCTGTGTTCTTGCAGTGAAATGAACTTCAGGGTCTGATTTGAATCAAAGCTTTCAACTATTCTTTCAGCAACACTTCAGATCATTCTGCAGCTTCTGCTTCAGATTCTTCTGGCAGCGCTTCAGAGTCTTCTGATTGTCTTGCATCTGATGCTTCAGAGCCTTGCATAGTTTCTTGTACTTATGTATTTTGCTTCTTTAAGAGTTTTTAATTTAATACCTGAAACAATAATACTTGAACAAATTTTAGAGTATATATTTTCTTAATACATAATTCCATAAGATTTATCATCAAAACATAGAGATATAAGAAACACCAATTTGTGTTCTAACAATCTCCCCCTTTTTGATGATGACAAAACATAGGAAACTTTTTTCAATAAAGAGAGATAAAAAAATAACTCCCCCTGAGATTAAGAATCTCCCCCTGAAATGAATACTCTAATAGAAGAGATCACTTCCCTTTTTGCTTGAGTAACTTTCAGAACCTAGTAGAAATCCTTGTTAAGAGAAAGAATTAGAGCTTGGATGCTTTCCAGAATCAGAGTCTGATGATTTCTTTCAAATAAAGAGTCTGGTATATCTTCCAGAATCAGAGTCAAATTTGCTTCAAGGATCAGAGCTTGGTTGGGTAATTCTAAGGGTAACTTCAGATAATTTTTGTCAGATGAAATAATAAGATCTGAAAGTCTTAAGATTCAATGTTAGATTAATACTATGTCTGAATTTCATTTTAGTATTGCTTATGGATTAAACAATTAGATTCTTTTTCTCCCCCTTTTTGTCATAATCAAAAAGAATTTAAAAGACAGAAAAGATAACAGAAGAAGAGAAAACACAACACATAAATGAAAAACATAACATCCAGATTCATTCAGATTCAAACAGAACAAAAAGATAAGATGTTCATACAACAGATGATAGAAAATAGAACAACAGAAAACAAGTACAAAACAATAATGCAAAAACATGGAAAAGAAAACTAGGGCTGGCGAGAAGCAATCAGAGTTAGAAGATCAGTAATCTTTGCAGTGGACTCTTCTAGCTTGGCCATCCAAGTTTTGATCTCTTTAGTAGTTTGTTCCTGTTTTATCATCCATGATCTAATTTCCTTAACTTCTTGAACAACATCTGGAGTCTCAGTCTTCATATCAGATGCAGAGGGTGCAGAAGCAGATGCAGTTGCCATAGGATGATCAATCTCCATGTCAGATGTAGGAGTATCTTCTATCATTTGAGCAGTCTCTTCAGCAGAAGCATCTTCTAGAAGAAGCACTGGGGTTGTGAGAATGCTCAGCAGAGTCTGTCTGACCATTTCAGCAAACTTTGTCTTTTCATCATCAGCACAAAGTATTCTGAGATCAGATGCAGCAGAGTTGAACTTTGAGATGAATCTGTTCCAAGAAGCTTCAGATTCAGCAAGATCCATACTAGACAAACATGATTTTTCAACAGAAGCAATCCCCATACGCATTTCCTTCTTGAAATTCTTGAACAGAGTAGAAACATCTGATATGGGTTTGGGGTTCAGAAAGTCTTCTATGGTGACTTTTTGTGATGGTTCAGGAGGTGTTTGGATTTGTTCAGGAGGTGGGTGATCAGATGATGGTTGTTCAGATGATTTTGGTTCAGATGGTTGTGGTATGGATGTTTGTGGTATGGTGAGTTGAGGAGTAGAGGTGTCACCATCAGATGGTGTTGATGTAACAACAT
The DNA here is from genome assembly GCA_963859935.3 of Lathyrus sativus. Lineage (NCBI taxonomy): Eukaryota > Viridiplantae > Streptophyta > Magnoliopsida > Fabales > Fabaceae > Lathyrus > Lathyrus sativus. The sequence continues at coordinate 523,155,316 of OZ012738.1, forward strand.
CAGATGAGGATGGTAGAAAATCTGTGAAGTTAAATTTGGAGCGAAGAGCAAGGTGGTGAAGGTGGTGTTTAGAAGCAGGTAGGTCAGATGGTAGTGGTTTATAAGGATCAGGAATCTGTAAACAGGTAGGTGAGGGAACTTCAGATTCATCAGAATCAGATGATTCAGTTGAATGACATGAAGTGGAAGAGAGGACATACATGGTTGCAATGGGTTGCACATCCAGAATGTCTTCAGATGTTTGTGGGATAGATGGTTCAGGATTTTGGATGGATGGTTCTTCTGGTGGTTGAGTAGAAGAGGGTGGTTCAGATTGTTTTTGTTGTTGTGGTTCAGATGCTGTTTGTGGAGAGGGTTCATATTGAATTTGTTGAGAGGATTGTTGGTCAGATGATTTTTGTTGATGGGGTTCAGATGGTTGTTGAACAGAAGATGGTTGAGAATGTGTAAGAGGAGATGAAATTGGTTCAGATGAAGGATGTACAGATGGTTGTAGAGGAGATGGAGGAGGTGAAGGTGAGGGTGAAGGGGCATATGGTTTTGGATCAGATGTTAATACCTGTTGAATTGTTTCTCTTATTTCCTCCAAGCTAGCTTCTGGAGGATTTTCCTTCTGCTTCTTGTCCTTCTCAGGCTTGTCAGCAGCATCAGAGGCTTTCCTCTTAGGCTGTGCAACAGATCCTTCCTCAACTTTTCTCTTCTTGCGCCTTTCTCTCAGAAGATTTGGCAATACTTCTCCTTCCTTCTGAACTATGTTAGCAGGCAGAGGGATACCATTCTTCAAACAATCAGCAATGAATGTCAGAATGATGTTCCTAGGTTCATCAGCACTGAACATAGGAAAATCTGCTAAAGGAATTCTCCTTCTGCTGACTTCTTCAGAGTTAAACTTCTTGGGTTTGCCAGCAAGCTCTGAAATGACCTTCATCCTTTTTAGAGTGTTCCCATTGATGACAGATCCTACAACATAAGACAGATCATCTGTCACTCCAGCATCAGTCAAATGCTTCACAAGACCATTCTCTGTTAGAATGTCTGATATCAGTCTTCCCATAGGGATCCAATTTCTGATCTTTCCATCCTTAACCCTTACTTCTTCTCTTGTTTCCTTAATGTGATTCAGAAGATGACCGAACAGAAGATAAGGCAGATCCACCTTCTTGCCTTTACACATACAGAACATGAAGTACATTTGTTCTGAGTTGACATAATCTGGAGAGTTTGAAGATTTTCTATGAAAGATAGAACTCATGAAAATCTTAGCCCAGATTCTGTAAACATGCTTCAGATCTCTGACTTTGTTGGATGGTTCCCCAGAAACACAAACTTCTTGAAAAATATCAGCCAAGTCCACATGAGCAGTAGCCATACTTGTGATTCCATCAGTTTCCTTATACTCAATCAGTTGTCTGATTAACTTCTCAGTGATAACAATTTCCTTTCCAAGAACAGAAAAATGAATGAACTTAGGGAAAACTTGAGCGTGTATCCAGAACTCTTTCACCAATGTTGGATAAACAGGAACCATCATCCTGTCAAAATACTTTTCCCAGTTCTGAGTTTTGATGGTTGGGTAGAGATCAAAACCATTTTCTTTAATGGAATCAAAATCCACAATGTTCTCACACAAAACCTTAAGATCCTTGATTGGAGTGAGAAGAGTACTCATTGGTTCCTTGTACACAACAGCAGTTGGAGATGAGGCAGCAGCATTTGGAGATGATGCAGCAGCAGTTGAGGTTTGCATCTAAGTAGATGTTAAAGATGATGATGCCATTGATGTTCTTGAGATGCGTCTGGGTTTACGAGAGGTTTTGGGTTTTGAAATGAGATGGAAGCAATAGAGAAGACAGAAATGCATATGAGAAGTGTAAAGAGTGTAAAGTGTGATTTGTGAAGTGTTGTGAGAATATATAGAGCAATTTAGGGCAAGCAAAAGTCACAAACAATCTCACACGTACACATAAGCATTTAATGAAGTGAAACATAATCATTTCAAGCAAGTAATGCAAAGAATAAAATCATATCAAGCATTTAAGATTCTGACAGAAGGGGGGGAAATCAAGAGATTTTGGATTTTCAAAGCAATACCTCAAACGTCAATTCAGTATGGTGCACTCTATCTTTCCAGATTCTGAGCTACACGTGTTTGCTTGCATCTGCCTCTGAAACTTCTTGAGAAATGAAACGTTAGGCAACGTTCAGATCCTCTGAGCCTTGTTAGTTCAGATTTACACACAAATAAATAAACACAGGATTGAAAAGAATAAATACTTCAGAGTTTAGACATTTATCATCTAAGAAAAAATTTCATCTGATGAATATTTTATTCTGGACAGAAGTCCATACTTATATTTTTCAGAATAAATTTAAATCTATCTTCAGCAAGGGGTTTTGTAAAGATATCAGCCCACTGATGATCTGAATCCACAAAGTTTAAATTGATAATTCCCTTTTGAACATAGTCTCTAATGAAATGATGTTTAATCTCTATATGCTTAGCTGTAGAGTGTAAAATGGGGTTTTTAGATAAGAATATAGCAGAAGTATTATCACAGAAGATAGAAATGTTACTCTCAAAAATCTGATAATCTTCCAGCTGACTTTTCATCCAGAGCATCTGGGTGCTACAGCTAGCAGCAGCAATATATTCTGCCTCTGTTGTTGAAAGTGCAATTGTGGGTTGCTTCTTGCTAAACCATGAGATCAGATGACTTCCAAGAAACTGACAGATTCCAGAAGTACTTTTACGTTCTATTCTGTCTCCAGCATAGTCAGCATCACAGAATCCAACTAATTTATAATCATCAGATCTTCTGTAACACAAACCCACATTAGTAGTACCTTTCAGATACCTTAGAATCCTCTTAACAGCTGTTAAGTGAGATTCTCTAGGATCTGAATGGAATCTAGCACACAGACAAACACTGAATAAAATATCAGGTCTTGAAGCAGTCAAATATAAGAGAGATCCAATCATACCTCTATAAAGTTTTTGATCAACTTTCTTGCTTACCTCTTCCTTACCAAGTGTGCTTGTAGGATGCATTGGAGTCTTTGCCAATTTGCTTTCATTCAGATTGAACTTCTTCAGAAGCTCTTTGACATACTTAGTCTGGTGAATATATGTACATTCTGGAGTCTGATTTACTTGGATTCCCAGAAAGAATCTAAGTTCTCCCATCATGCTCATTTCAAATTCAGCCTGCATAGACAAAGCAAACTCCTTTCCCAGCATAATATTGGTAGATCCAAAAATAATATCATCCACATAAATTTGACAGACTAGTAAATCTTTCTTAAATGTTTTACAGAAAAGAGTTGTGTCCACTTTGCCTCTGACAAAGTTCTTTTCCAGAAGAAAATTACTTAATCTTTCATACCAAGCTCTGGGAGCTTGTTTCAAACCATAAATAGATTTTTTGAGTTTGAAAACATGATCTGGAAATTTATCACTTTCAAAACCAGGAGGTTGATGGACATAAACTTCTTCTTTTATAATACCATTTAAGAAGGCACTCTTAACATCCATCTGATATAGAGTGATGTTATGTTGTGCAGCAAATGAAATAAGAAGGCGTATAGATTCTAACCTGGCCACTGGAGCATAAGTTTCAGTGTAATCAATTCCTTCTTGTTGACTGTAACCTTGAGCTACTAACCTTGCTTTGTTCCTAATAACTTCTCCTTGCTCATTTAGTTTATTTCTGAATACCCACTTTGTTCCAATAATGTTGAAACATTTTGGTCTAGGAACCAGATCCCACACATCATTTCTTGTAAATTGATTCAACTCATCTTGCATTGCAAATATCCAATCATTGTCACTCAGAGCCTCATCCACAGATGTTGGTTCAACAATAGACACCAACCCAACAAGTGATGTTCCAGATGATCTGATAAACGACCTTGTTCTTATAGGGTCATCTTTCTTCCCAATAATCATTTCTTCTGGATGAAAAGCTTTGATTCTGGATGATCCTTTAACTGTTGGTTCTTCAGAAATATTCATGTTATTCATCTGAGTAGCCAATGGAGTTGCATCTGGCGTAGCTTCTTCTTGAGCTTTCTCTACCTCTGGTTTCTCAGATTCTGTGAGAATAACTTCTCCATCTGCAGAGTTTTCAAGCTGCTTTGGCTTTTGATTGCCAAGCTTATCATCAAATATAACATGTATAGATTCCTCCACAATCTGTGTCTCAGTATTGTATGCTCTGTAGCCTTTAGAGCGTTCAGAATATCCAAGCATGAAACACTTTTGTGCTTTAGAATTAAACTTGTTAAGATTCTCTTTAGTGTTCAGCATAAAACAAATACATCCAAAAGGATGGAAATAAGAAATGTTTGGTTTTCTATTCCTCCATAATTCATAAGGAGTCTTTTCCAAAAGAGGTCTAATAGACACTCTGTTCTGAATGTAACATGATGTGTTAATTGCTTCTGCCCAAAAATGTTTTGCCATGATAGTCTCATTGATCATGGTTCTGGCCATCTCTTGCAATGTTCTATTTTTCCTCTCTACAACTCCATTCTGTTGTGGAGTTCTAGGACAGGAGAAATCATGAGCAATGCCATTTTCATTAAAATATTTTTCAAAATGTTTGTTTTCAAATTCTCCACCATGATCACTTCTGACTTTAACAATTTTGAAATCTTTTTCAGTTTGGACTTGTTTGCAGAAGTCAAAGAACACAGACTCATCCTTGTGTTTTAGGAATTTTACCCATCTCCATCTGTTGTAGTCATCAACAATGAATAATCCATACTTCTTGCCTCTGATGGATGCAGTATTCACTGGTCCAAACAGATCAATATGAAGTAACTCTAATGGTTTTGAAGTTGAAACAACATTTTTGGATTTGAAAGATGATTTTGAAAATTTTCCTTTCTGACATGCTTCACAAAGAGCATCTGAGTTGAACTTCAAATTAGGAAGTCCTCTGACTAGATTAAGTTTATTAATCTGAGATATACGTCTCATATTAATATGACCCAATCTTCTGTGCCAGACACATTGCTCATCATTAACAGACATAAGGCATTTAACATTCTGAACCTTAAGTTCTGAAAGACTAATTTTATAAATGTTGTTTTTCCTTTTACCATTAAAGAGGATTGAGCCATCCTTTTGACTAACAGCTTTGCAACACTTTTGATTAAAGATTATGTCATAACCATTGTCACTTAATTGACTTATGGATAATAGATTATGAGCTAATCCTTCAACAAGCAAGACATTAGTTATGGAAGGAAGTTTACCATTGCCAATGGTTTCAGAGCCAATTATCTTGCCCTTCTGATTCCCTCCAAACTTGACATCTCCTCCAGATCTAAGCTCCAGACTTTGGAACATAGACCTTTTTCTCGTCATATATCGTGAGCATCCAGAGTTCAGGTACCATGACTGGAGTCTTAACTTTGCTGCTAAGGATGTCTGCAACATAGATTATCTTATCCTTAGGTACCCAGATTTTCTTGGGTCCTTTTTGGTTAGTTGCCTTAAAGCTTTTTCTGAACTTCTGTCTTTTAACATAAGACTTGTTCTGATTAGCTTTAGATTTATTAAACACAGGTTTGTTTTGATTAGAACTTGTGTGTTTAATATCATTTAAGTGACCAAATGTAAACTGAGAATATAAAGGAGGATACTTGATATCCAGTTTAACTACAGATTTTGGATTTGAATCTTCATAAGAGAAAGATTTATATCCAACACCTTTTCTATAGTTTCTGCTAATACCATAGATCATTGAAGCCATCTTGCTTCTATCTAGGCTTTTAGTTAGAAACTTCCTTAAACTATAGTCATACTCTTGTAAAATATTTTTATAGCATGGTTCAGACTTTGGATTAGAGTTTAGTTGAGCAGATTCTAAATTATTTTTCATTTGAAGATTTTCAGCTTTTAGCTCAGCTATTTCTGATTCAAATTTTTTACTCTCAAATTCAATATGCTTTAGAAGCTTTTTGTATTTGAGTTTAACTTTGCTATAGTTTTCAAGAATATCAGATAGACTTTCAACAAGTTCTTGTCTAGAAAGTTCAGCAAATATCTCCTCAGAATCAGATTCTGATTCTGATCTAGATGATTCAGCACTGTCTTCTATGTCAGCCATGAATGCTACATTAGCACATTCTTCTTCTGACTTTGATGACGAATCAAATGCATCTGAGTCATCCCAGGTAGCCATCAGAACTTTCTTTTTGTGATCTGACTTTCTCTTTGGGTTCTCCTTCTGGAGCTTTGGGCATTCACTCTTGTAGTGCCCAGGTTCTTTGCATTCATAGCAAACAACCTCTCTTTATCCAGATCGTCTGTGTCCAGAGGATTCTCCAGATCTTCTGTATCCAGAGTGTTCTCCATATCTTCTGTGTCCAGAAGATTCTTTGTGTTGATCTGGTTTTATGAAGTTCTTGAACTTCCTTTGCTTATTCTTCCAGAGTTTGTTGATTCTTCTAGACAGCAAGGATAGTTCTTCTTCATCTTCAGAAGAAGACTCTTCAGAGCTTTCTTCTATTACCTGTAATGCTTTAACATATTTATTAGATTTTAAAGAAATTGACTTACCTTTCTGTAGAGGCTCATCTTCCTCTAGTTCAATCTCATGACTCCTCAGAGAACTGATTAGTTCCTCCAGCGTAATCTTGTTCAGATCCTTTGCCAGCTTCAGAGCAGTGACCATGGGTCTCCATCTGGTTGGCAAGCTTCTGATTATTTTCTTGACATGATCTGTTGTAGAGTAACCTTTGTCCAGAACCTTTAGGCCAGCAGTGAGAATCTGGAATCTGGAAAACATGGCTTCAATAGATTCAGATTCTTCCATTTTGAAAGCTTCATACTTCTGGATCAGCGCCAGAGCCTTGGTTTCTTTAACTTGAGAGTTCCCTTCATGAGTCATCTTCAGGGATTCAAATATATCAAAGGAAGTTTCTCTGTTGGTTATTTTATCATACTCAGTATGAGATATAGCATTTAGTAAGATAGTTCTAGCCTTGTGGTGATTTCTGAATTCCTTCTTTTGCGCCTCAGTCATTGATTTTCTGTCAATTTTCTTGTCATTCCCATCAGTGGGATGAACATATCCATCAATAACTAAGTCCCAAAGATCAGCATCAAATCCTAGAAAGAAACTTTCTAGTCTATCTTTCCAATAGTCAAATTTCTCTCCATCAAACATGGGAGGTTTTGTGCTAACTCTTTCTTCATATTTGTTGTTGTTGGATGTTGAAGTTTCAGCAACCATAATGTATATCAACCAAGAATATCAAGAGTTTTTCCCACTGGATCTTTTCTGGTCACGGTTAAGTGATAGCACAAACAGAACCGAAGCTCTGATTCCAACTGGAGGTGAGAAAAACAATTAGAAGGGGGGGGGGGGGGGGGGGGGTGAATAAGATTTTTAAGAAATATGGCAATAAAAACAACTCAGGATTTTTATCCTGGTTTGTTGAACTCAACTACTTCAGTCCACCTTGTCGCTACTGCGAAAATCGGCGCCGGCTGACAGAAGAGTTGCCACCGTGCGTTATTTATCCCACAGGAGGGAAAGGAAACGCTCAGAGTAAACCTCGCACAACACGGGAAAGGTATGGTCGTCGCAACCAAAACCTGGGTTCGGGAGTCGGTTACGCAAGGGGAAGGTATTAGCACCCCTCACGTCCGTCGTACTCGACGGGATCCACGCTTGTTTTCGGGTATGGATTGTTATTCTATCTAAACTATAGGTCAAGGGTTAAAAAGAAAATAAAATGAAAATAAAAATGACTCGGAAAAGTATCTCACTTTATGCCTACGTATTCCCGCCTGGAACGAGAAATCAGAGTCAACGTAGTTCGCCTACCTACGGGAAAGAAGGGGAAGGTTGCTCGCTAGGATATCGCATCCTATGCCTACGTACTTTCATACAGCATGAAAGATCAGAGCAAACGTAGTTCGGGCCACGTACGACACAAGTCTGTCTGTTGTTTTTTATGAAATCTCTCATCTTAAACAAGGGTTTTCTTATTGCAAAAGGTTGATGTCTGTTCAAATCTTTTGACGGAAGAAATGAATTAATCTCTGTTATAACCTTTATTAATGTTTTTCTGTTATTTTGAAGGAAGAAGAGATGACACTCTACAAATCCTAGGGTTAAAAAGGGAATAAAATCTACCCTAATGTTATCATGCATGGGTTAACTCCTAATGTCTATCACATCCTCCCTTGAACAAGGAAGAATGGAAGTCCTACGGGAAAGGAAACGAAAGGAAGAAACGGAAATACAAGTAATAACCGCATACAAGTGAACATAAATATAGCAATGGTAAATGCAATGCAAAGGAGGGAGGAAGGTTCATCTCAACCTCAAGCCCATTCATGGATGGAATAAGAAAATATCAAGTGATCATATGCAAAGAATCGAGTGAAAACTCCGAATGAAACGCGTAATCCACTATTTGGAATCGCAACGTGCTATCATGCAAACAAGTCGATAATCGGGCAAGCTACACATACAAATAACAGCCACCTAAGGGGTCTTCAAATACCTCTAGCCTATCTATAATAAGAAATATAAATCACGGCATTCACCACGCAAACACAAATCGGCCGTTGGAGCCTTAACAAAAATAAAGTCCGTTCGGAAGTCCAAATTACAAGTTCGAATACAAAATATGAGAAAAATAGAAAAAGGTGCTAAAAAATTCAAATAAAAATCTCCAATGCTCTACATCAAGCCACAAACCAGGGGTGAGAGATACCACAAAAATATCCAAAGATAAATGGTCAAACAAGATGAAAACATTGCAAGATATCTCATGTATACTAAAGGAAAGATTAAAGTGGAGCATGTTAAAGAAAGCATCCAAAACCAATTAAAATGGTACAATAAAATTCCACAAAAATACATCACAATACCTCATCATGTGTATGAGATCCCTGCAAAAGGATTGACATTTAAATTGTGTTTTGATAGGTCAAAGAAATTCAACAAAATGATAGCACCAGCATTAGCCTTTTTATGACGACCCAAATGTAAAAAATCCAAAGAAAATGTCAGAAAATGGTAAAATTATAATTCCAGTTATATTAATTCCTAGACATCTTAAAGATTCAGCACGAAAAAATGGGGATCAAAAAGACTAATTTTCCTATTTTTTATGGTATTTAGAAGTCAGCATACAAAACAGAAAAAATAAAAGAAACATGGCAATAGGAAAATAAAAGAAAATAACATGAATAAATAAAAGTGGCATGAGGCTTATGTGGCCGATTGCGTGGCGCAGTGAGAGGCGTTGGATGAATGGAAGAAACCTTGACTTGGAAATGCATCCGACGGTGTTAACACCTTCTTCTCCAAATCAAAATTTTCAACATTGTGAATAGTAACCCGCAGCCCCATGAACATGAGTTTTTTGCTACTTTGAAACATCATAACTCCATCAATAATTATCCGTTTCGCACAAAATTTTGGTCAAAGTTGAAGGAAAAAAATCAAGGAATCCAAATATGGTCTTAGATTTTCTTGAAACTCCCTCTAACTCCCAAAATGTGGCACCTCAAGAAAAACTCAAGAACCAAAAATTGTCATAAAAACCATCTTTTTTGTACTAGAATCCATGTAGGAGATGAGAGCAATGTGATGCAACAACAATAATGCAAGAAAGACTCATAAATCATGAGTTATGTCGAATTCTTTATATCTTGGAAAAATGAATTATGGAGCTTTAATGGAGCACGAATTTCTTTGGAAAAAAGTGTAGAAACCTTCAATAATTCTTGGTAGAGGTATTAGGACCAAAGAAAATGCTTGAATTGGTGAGGAAATGAAAATCACTTTTGCACTTGGAGCTCACTTTTTCATGTTGATACAACCATGGAATTGCACTAAAATCTTCTCAAAAATTGATGGAAAAATCCTATGTAGTATATTGAATTAATTGGTAATGAGAAAGGATCAAAAAATGGAGAGAAAAAGGATTGAAAAAAATGGAAATTCAAACATGTGAAAGTGTGGGAAAAAATGGAAAAATGATGGAAAAAATTCAATATGATTTGCAAATGGATTCAACATCAACTATCACCAACCTTTACTCTTAATGATCTCAATCCAATATATAGATGATGATTAACAAACTTAGAGGTTTCTAGAATAATCTTGGAGGATTCTAGAAAGTTGTGGAAATTTCATGAACTTCTCATGCCATGATACTTTGAATATCTCTTATCTCATGCTTGCACCTTTCCAAACTTATGTCAAAATCTCCTTACATGAGATATGGGAAGTGTATGTAAGCTCCTTGCCTTGAAAATTCATCTTGTGCCAAGTTTTCTATACTTGCCTTATTATGCAAGTAACAAAAATACAAAGCAAGTCCAATTTTTAAACCCTAACTCAAAAAAGTGGCTGAACCAATGTCTTTAAAATGATGTTGGGAATCAATTTGGTATATTGGATTACCCATATTGGACTTGTAGATCTCTCAAACCATTTTCCAACTTGAACTTTTTCAAGTTATATGCCTTTTTTAAGTCATTTTTCACCAACTTTTATCAAGTCTTGTTCCATGCATTTCCAAACTTTCATGACTACTTTTCTTGACTTAAAATGTCATTTTGAGCAACTTTGATGTTGGGAAGTTTTTCATTTGAAGCTCCCTTGTATGAGTTTTAGGTATAGGCTAAGAATGACCTGTAATCACCAGATGACCAAAATACCCTTTGCTTGCCTAGACCATAAGTAGAGTTCCACAAATCATATGAAGGCATACCATACCATTATAGAAAGATAAGACAATTAGAAACAATTCTTATGTTGACCAGAAATTCATTTGAAATCTCCTTGAGGGGTAAAAATTGCTTGGAAGTCAAGTCACTTTCACAGACAAAACTTCAGATACCTCAGATGACCTGTAACTTGCAAGGACCATAACTTGAGTTATATAAATCTCCTTGATGTCTTCCACCACTCAAATTAAAGGTCTTGAGATCCTATACAAGTTTAATGTTGGCCAAGGATCCATTTGAAGCTTTCATTTTGACTTATCTTGCTTGGAAGTTTGTCCTAAACTAGGGAATTTTACACAGAAACCCTAATTTAGAAACTCCTCTTCTCCTTGATTTCTCTTGAATTCTTCTTAGCATAACAACATATCCTTATTCTTCATGTCAAATGATGAACCCCACATCTCTCCAATAGCCCTTAATGCCTTTCAATCAGTCAATTGACCTAGAGTTGACCCAGGGTTGACCCAGAAGAAACCCTAGTTGACTGTCTTCAACTGTAATTCTTGTGACTTCACCAATGACTTGTCTCCTTCTCCAAATGACTTTCTAAGTCCTCCAAGATGTCTAGATACTCCCCATGCTCACCCCACAGCTCACCATTTCTTTGTTGATCCTCAGACACCCTCAGTTAGGAGATAGATGAACTGCTTGATCCATTGACTTGATAGCTTCCAAATTCTTTTCTGATGACTTGAATGAGGTTGAATCAGGATAATAACCTCTTGATAGGCCTCTAGAGATGAGAATAATGATTGGTCCCCTGTTAGCTGACTTGCTATGCTTATGCTATGCAGATGAGTAACCTATGTACATGGCCCTATATGCAAATGCTAATGCAATTGAAACATAAACCAAGTGAATAAGGTTGGGCAAATTTTTAGGGTGCAACACACCTTATCAAAGATTATTTGCCTTTCTCCACAAGGACTTAATCCACTATTAATCAACTGATTACAATAGTAAGCACTAAGAACAACTGTCTTAGTCTTCTCAAGAACAACTGACCACACCTTGGTCTTCTCAAGGAACTTCTTACAAATTAATATAAACTAACAAGTGTTTGATTGCTTCTAATAAGTTGTATCACAACTGTGATATTTACACTTAAGATTAAGTACAAATAAAACTATAAAATTTTATGAAAGAACAAATGAATAAGATCTTTGTGAGATTTTCACTTTGATGAATCAAGCGTGTATGAATATTTCTTTCTGAGTGAACTAGCAACTTCTAAATGTTGTAGAAGTTCTCCTTATATAGCTTTTCCAATTTGCTTTGAGTGATGTGCAGCTAAATATTATATTAGAATATAAGACTTTTCATTACCAAAAAGTATGGGCAGAGATATGCTTTCTGCAGGAAAAGTATGGTTGTAGAAGCCTTGGGATTTGCACCACGTCACTTCTTTGGACAAAATAGCCGTTGGTTACTTTGGAAGTAGCACCACGTCCAATCAAGTTTACAGCTTCTTCAACAAGCTTCCTTCAGGATGAAGTCTTCATAATCTGCACTTCAGAACTTGTAGCAAGCTTAAAGGAATAAAATACTTAAGATGATCAGAGCTAAAATGTTTGAGATGATCATAGCCTTGATAGATGATCAGAACTTAATATATCAGAGTCTCAATCTAGATCAGAGTCTTCTTTAGAGTGTGCAGTAGTATGTGCTTTGAGCGTGAATATAAATGATAAGAGTCTGATTATCAAAGCCTGTGTTCTTGCAGTGAAATGAACTTCAGGGTCTGATTTGAATCAAAGCTTTCAACTATTCTTTCAGCAACACTTCAGATCATTCTGCAGCTTCTGCTTCAGATTCTTCTGGCAGCGCTTCAGAGTCTTCTGATTGTCTTGCATCTGATGCTTCAGAGCCTTGCATAGTTTCTTGTACTTATGTATTTTGCTTCTTTAAGAGTTTTTAATTTAATACCTGAAACAATAATACTTGAACAAATTTTAGAGTATATATTTTCTTAATACAAAATTCCATAAGAGTTATCATCAAAACATAGAGATATAAGAAACACAAATCTATGTTCTAACACTCAATTCCTGGGTGACAACCTCAAATTGGATTCATGCTTGACCCAATGTAGTATCCTTAATCTTGTTTATAGTTGAATCAATCCAACACATTGATTAATCAAACCACCGAAGCCTCGATTTTTTACGGTACGGAACCCTGATTCATCTGCATCTTGACAAAGATAAATTTGAAATGGGTTAAGGTTAGTTAATCAAATGAATATGATCCTAAAATGATGATGAGGATCTAAGGGGTCAAAATTTGGGGTGCAACAGTTGCCCCTATTTAAATATCTTCACTAGATGGCAATGAGAGATGACAATCCTCATAAAATCGTAGCGAAAGGTATTTAAATATAGCAAACCAGAAATCTTGTCCCTTAGATCCGATGATATGCAAAAGGACCAATGCTGAAATGAAATGAATCTAAATGATGCTTTATGATGCTTGAATGCAAGACAGGTGCAGACACACGAGCAAATATAAAAGAACGTCAATACAACGAGTAACCACTCCCAAGTGACCCAACACACTGGGGAAAGATTCAAGGCAAATTAAGCAAGATAGTTCAAACATGACCAAAGATGCTATTCAAGAAAATCTTTCACACAGGGGACACAAATTCCACCAAGGAAGACACATCTTCATTGGGGAAAGGAGACACAAACCTCACTGGGGATAAACCAGATGAGGAAGCCCACTGGGGAAGAAGGCAATTCTTCACTGGGGAACAATTCCACTAGGGAAGCAAATCTTCACCGGGGAAAAGACGGAACGGAGACACTAAACCCACTAGGGATAACCAGATGAGAAATTTCCTATAACGAAGAGTTCAAACGGGATCTTCAGGAATCAATCTCTTTTCCACGTAAGGAATCACCATTTTTCCACGTAAGGAATAAGACTTCGTCTGGATCTGTCCGCGTCAGGACTAAACTCTTCCACGTTAGGAATGCACTCTTTCTTTCCACGTCAGGAATCAATCTTGATATGTCCGCGTGAGGACTCAATCTTTCCACGTAAGGAATAAACTCGTCTTTCCACGTAAGGAAACCATTTTTCTTCCACGTAAGGAATGCTCTTGATATGTCCACGTAAGGACTCTGATCTTTCCACGTTAGGAATCAAACCTTGATCTGTCCACGTCAGGACTAAACTTTTCCACGTAAGGAAACACCTTCTCTTTCCACGTCAGGAATCAACTTCTTTTCCATCTGTCCGCGTCAGGACTAAACTTTCCACGTAAGGAATCAATCTCTTTTCCACGTAAGGAATCACCATTTTTCCACGTAAGGAATAAGACTTCGTCTGGATCTGTCCGCGTCAGGACTAAACTCTTCCACGTTAGGAATGCACTTGTCTCCCCGTAAGGAATCCATCTCGATATGTCCGCGTAAGGACTCAATCTTTCCACGTAAGGAATACCAACTTCTTTCCACGTAAGGAATAAATTCGTCTTTCCACGTAAGGAAACCATCTTCTTTCCACGTAAGGAAACATTGTCTTTCCACATAAGGAGAACATCGTCCACGTTAGGACCCACCTTTCCACGTCAGGAACACCATCTTAATCTGTCCACGTAAGGACTCCAATCTTTCCACGTAAGGAATGATCTTGATCTGAATCTGTCCACGTCAGGACTAAACTTTCCACGTAAGGAATCTACCTTCTTTCCACGTTAGGAATCTCCTCTTGATATGTTCGCGTAAGGACTCTAATCTTTCCACGTAAGGAATCAATCTTGATATGTCCGCGTGAGGACTCAAATCTTTCCACGTAAGGAATCTCCATCTTGATATGTCTGCGTAAGGACTCTAATCTTTCCACGTAAGGAATCAATCTTGATATGTCCGCGTGAGGACTCAAATCTTTCCACGTAAGGAATCTCCATCTTTCCACGTAAGGAATCTCCATCTTTCCACGTTAGGAACACAATCTTAATCTGTCCACGTAAGGACTCCAATCTTTCCACGTAAGGAATATGATCTTTTTCCACGTAATGAATACGTTATCAATCTGTCCATGTAAGGACTCTGGCTTGATATGTCCACGTAAAGACTCAATCTTTCCACGTAAGGAAACAACTTCGTTCCACGTCAGGACCCATGTTTCGTCTTGATTTGTCCACGTCAGGACTCAGGCATCTTCGACCCGCTGGGGAAATACAACTTGTCCACGTCAGGACTCACTTCTTCATTGGTCCCGACCCACAAACTTCTTAGCACTGACGTGACAGCGACTTTGAGGCGGACTCTACTGGGGATATCTGGAAACCAAACTACCGGATGCCTGTTCTGATGCCCGGAGGCCACTTCTAAAATTCTGGTTCATGAAACCTTTTGATGACAAATAACTCTGCTTGGGAATAAAGAGAGACTTATCCTGGTAAATCTGTGGGAAATACTTCCGAAACTGACATTATCATTGAATATCTCATGCCGAGATCTTGAGTGTTTGGTAGTTCATTTGAGCAAGTGCTCTCCCCACCTACTGGGATACAGGAACCGCTTCAGCAAAATAAATGCTGAAGATAATGCCAACTCCGCTGGGGATAGCCAGGTGCTACAGAATTATTCCAGCAAAATAAATGCTGTAAGAGTGAAGTCGACTCAGCTGGGAAATTAGGAACTTAAACCAAACACCTTGTTGAAGTAGCATCCTGCTGGGGAATATAACTCTGCTGGGGAATAGCAGATGTGCACAGTACGATTGAATTTCTGCTGGAGAGTGAACTGATATTACATAGTATCCCTGACAAAATAAATGCCAGGACCCACAACCAACTCTGTTGGGGAGAGTCTTAATCTTCGAGTTCTACTGGGAGGAAAGAACACTTGCTGAAAGGAGAGAACTCCGCTTCGGGGATACTAACATGCCCAGCTTGCCCCTGAATCTGCAACAGTTTTGGAATGGACCCTACAGTCTTTGTATCCTGACGACCAGACATGGACGGCTTCTACATTTTGGACCTCGAAGGGGTGTTTCAAGAACATAACTTTCGTGCTTCTAGGGTGACATGCCCCGGTCTTGCGATAATCTTTTGTCTCTGATCGACTGTGTCGTGGAGCACTGCCCATAGCTATGAGAGATTTGCCAAATCTTGACCTGACTGCCCCGGATTTACTGATTCTAGGATGACCGACTCTACCTGAATTAATCAGTATAGCTTGCCCCAGTTCACGAAATATTTGGGCATTCTGCATTTTATCCTGATCATACCTTCCACTGTAGGAATTTTTCCTGTCGGCATGCGCTTACTCGCAGGTAACACAAGTTGTTCTGCATAAAAGATATATTAAACGCAATGCATATGACAGTTTCAAAATCCAAGTCTGTTCACTAAAAAATTTTGTGACATGTAATGAATCAATTATCAAAATGTCAATATGAAAGCTGGTAAGAGGAACCCTTTTAGGAGTCAGAATCGACGAGATCCTTACTGACGTATGCCCTCGGACAAAACCTGTTTCAATTAGGACTTTTGCGGGTTGTAACGTGGTCAGGTTCACGGTAAACAAGGAAAGATATAGGCTCAAAATTTATTTTGACCCACCCATTCTTCGTGATGTTCTCCAATCCTATGTTCAGCTAATCTGACTTCAGCGTTCACCTATTAGAGGTGGAATGATAGGAGTGATGGTTCAGGATACCACGCGTTTTTCTTTTTTGAGTGACGGTCATTTGCTTTTCGTCTTTGGGTGCCTAGAATCACACGACTTTTGTCCTTTTCGAGGATTTGTTCTTTTCTTTGACAATCCTTTTCGTCTTTCGTTTTTTTTCGTTCCCTAACTTTTGCCTGGACTGAGTATCTTTTGAGATTCTTTTGATTTTCCAGTCCAGCAGGATGCCCCTGTTTTTGCCTAAGTCATTTGTTTTCAAGTTTTGACTTAGCGGGCTCTTGATTCTTTTCACTTTTCGTTCTCTTTTTTTTTTGAACAAGTCGTGTGACACTGGTTTGTCTGACTTCTTGTGGAGTAATGTGACTGTTTCACTCTTTGTCGGCAAGGTTTAACCATTGCGGTTCTTTAGGCACGACTTATACAAGTGTGATTTATCCTCAACCGGACACTCTTTCCACGATTCGAACGCTTGGTCAAACTAACTGACACCTACCCTGCCCCGGGTTAAGATTTGGGGTTTTTTCATTTTCGAAAAGAACCTCCTACTACTGGCTCGAAAGGGGTTATCAAGGGATTACCTTCCTTATATCTCCAGTGTTTATGGATTGAAACATGCCTGTATTTCATCAACAAGTTTTTTATCCAAAAGCATACGATCGGAATATTATTCGTCATCTGTTTTCGTCATCCTCCCCAGATTCCTGCTAAAACAAGCATTAAGCATTAAAGCAAAACAAAGAGTGAACACGACTGGATTAATTCAAAACATGCATATTCATTTCGTTTATTAATATCAATTGAAAAACAACAAGTTTTAAGAGCGAAATTTGCAATTACACAGAAAAGAAACTACGAATGCGCGGACATGAACAAGATAACATGAAAAATGTCGGTGTCTCAGAACTGGACTTCCTACACTTTGACTTATTGGCGAGTCAACCATTCTCAGAAGCTATCATCAGGGGTAGTCTACTGCTTGTTGCACCCTAAAATTTGCTCAACCTTATTCACTTGGTTTATGTTTCAATTGCATTAGCATTTGCATATAGGGCCATGTACATAGGTTACTCATCTGCATAGCATAAGCATAGCAAGTCAGCTAACAGGGGACCAATCATTATTCTCATCTCTAGAGGCCTATCAAGAGGTTATTATCCTGATTCAACCTCATTCAAATCATCATAAAAGAATTTGGAAGCTATCAAGTCAATGGATCAAGCAGTTCATCTATCTCCTAACTGAGGGTGTCTGAGGATCATCAAGGAAAGTATGAGCTGTGAATTGAAGGCATGGGGAGTATCTAAACATCTTGGAGGACTTAGAAAGTCATTTGGAGAAGGAGACAAGTCATTGGTGTGATCACAAGTATTGCAGTTGAAGACAGTCAACTAGGGTTTCATCTGGGTCAACCCTGGGTCAACTCTAGGTCAAAGGATTATTGGAGAGGCATTAAGGGCTATTGAGGAGATGTGGAGTTCATCATTTGACATGGAGAATAAGTATATATTGTTATGCTAAGAAGAAATCAAGAGAAATCAAGGAGAAGAGGAGTTTCTAAATTAGGGTTTCTATGTAAAATCCCCTAGTTTAGGTCAAATTTCCAAGCAAGATAAGTCAAAATGCAAGCTTCAAATGGATCCTTGGCCAACATGAAACTTGTAGAGTATCTCAAGACCTTTAATTTGAGTGGTGGAAGACATCAAGGAGATTTATAGAACTCAAGTTATGGCCCTTGCAAGTTACAGGTCATCTGAGGTATCTGAAGTTTTGTCTGTAAAAGTGACTTGACTTCCAAGCAATTTTCACCCCTCAAGGAGATTTCAAATGAATTTCTGGTAAACATAAGAGTTGTTCCTCATTGTTTTCCCTTTCCAAAAAGGTATGGTATGCCTTCATATGATTTAGGGAACTCTACTTATGGCTTGTGAAAGACAGGGGTATTTTGGTAATTTGGTGATTACAGGTCATTCATAGCACATGCCTAAAACTCATAAAAGGAAGCTTCAAATGGAAAACTTCCCAACATCAAAGTTGTTCAAAATGGGATTTTAAGGCTAGATAAGATGTTGTGAGAGTTTGAAAATGCATGGAGCATGGATATTTTAAAATGGTCAAAATGACTTAAAAAGGCATATAACTTGAAAAAGTTCAAGTTGGAAAATGGTTTGAGAGATCTACAAAGCCAATATGGGTCATCCAATATACCAAATTGATTCCCAACATCATTTTAAAGACATTGGTTCAGCCACATTTTTGAGTTTAGGTTTAAAAATTGGACTTCCTTTGTAAATTTGTTTCTTACATCATAAGGCAACATGGTAAAGCTTAATACAAGGCAAGGGAAACTTGGTTTTTCATGCATACACTCCTAATATCTCATGAGGAGAGATTTTCATTCAAGTTTACCCAAGGTGCAAGCATGATATGATATGATTCAAAATGTCATCAAATGATAAATTCATGAAAGTTCCATAAGCTTCTAGATCCCTCTAGGACCAATCTAGAAACTTCTCATTCTGTTAATCATCATCTATATAAGGAAATGAAGCCATTTGTGCATTGGTTGGTGATTCTATTTGCTTGCAAACCACACTTTCATCTCAAAACTCCAAAATTGCATTTTGATTCCCATCTCTCCCAAACTCCATTGTTTGTGCTAGCTATCATCATCATCATCATCATCCTCCATTATTGTAGAGTAAAAAGCACGAAGAAAGCACATCAATTCGTGGCTGAATCATGAGTTCCACTTCGTCACTCCAAGTTGCGTGAAGGTTTGAATTGCCATTTTCAAGAAGCTTGAACACGAATTCTCTTCACCAGCATCATCACCATCATATAAAGATCATTTGGCACCATTGGCAAGGGCTGAAACAGGGCATAGCAACCATCACCATATCCAATTGGTAAGGATACGTTTTGTTTCGAATCACCATAGTTATGCATGGTTAGGGTTAGTTGTTGTGATATTCATGATAGAGACCACTTAAGGATCATTTATGGTGAGTTTAAGGTCAATCCATGGAGGTTCAAGATGTGGTGTCAATTCTTTCAAGATCAAGAATGGTTGGAATATGAGGTTTTAATGCATGTGCTATAGTTTAGTATACTCAGTGCAACCTATAGAACACGTGGCTATAGTTATTTTCATGGTTTGTTGAGATTGAATAACAAGCTTCCATGGTGGAACCATGGATGGGGGGGTTTCGGTTTGTGCATTGTAGAGGGTTTCAAGGGAAGTTAGGGACATGGCTGGATAGAGGGCAGAAAATGGAGCGAAATTGGTTTTTATTTCGTGTGATTTCGTGGTGTAATGAAGGAGCTATGATCCATGGAAGAAGCTTGCATGGAGTTGCTTTTTTCATGAAGATTAGGGTTTCATTGGAGAAGACATACCGTGGCCGTTGGATGATCTTGGATTTGTTGACTGGACTTGTGATCAAAGGGTCACGATTAAAACTGCAAAAATGGAGGGAATCCTAGACGCAGCAAAACGGCGTCGTTTTGCTAAATGAGCTCTTTGGGCTCTTTTTTCTCTTCGCACCCCCCATCAGCCAAGGCCCACACGCGTGAACTGGCCCAACATACTATCTGCACCCCTCCTCTTTAATTCTTTTATTTTCATTTTTTCAAATTGCATCTTATTTTACTCATCTTCTAAAAATCATAACTAAATAAATAATGCATGTTTTTTACTCATTCTTTTTTTCATATTCTCCTTAACATGTCTAGAAAATTAAAAAAATATAAAAATTGCATTTTATATTTTTTTCGCATTTTTCACATATTTTACAAAATAGTGCATTCTTTTTCATAAATCATGTTACACTTGAACTTGTACATTTTTGTTCATGACTTTGGGAATAGATTTTTTGCTCATTCTTTTTGGTGATGTTAAATAATGAATTTTATTACTCTCTGGATTTATTACTAGATTTTTAGCATAAAATTTGATTAATTTAGATGATTGAACTTAGGATAGTTTAATTAGGGTTTTTAAGTAGTATACTTGAACTTCAACATTTTATTTTTGGGGTTTTTAGGACAAGTTAGCCTATGGGGAATATATGGGGCTTAAGGGTAGTTAAATAGGATCCCCTAGAATTTATATTAGGAATTTATATTACCATATGCTATTTTTGGTTGATTTTTGAATTGATTGATCATTTGTGTGGCCTTTAGGGCATAGTTTGTATTGTTTGCTTCCTTTTCTTTTCCTTTGGGTGTGGATCTTTGAAGATTGAATTGAGAACCTTGTGAAGACCTTGTGGATGAAGCACATTGAAGACTCAAGATGGAAAATCAAGTTCAAATTCATTGGAGATGTGTTTGCTAGAAGACTGTTGAAGGCTATAGGATTTAGAGTTAGGAAGAGCTTAGTCTAGCAACTTGATTCACAAGCATAGATGGCTTTGTTTGCCTCTATCCTTTCTCTATGATTCAAAGTCTCTTTCAAATATCCACCTCCTTCCTTTGGAAGGATCAGTGAATGTATTTGAAAGATAGAACTTTTGAGAGAAAACTTTCTGTTTAATGTTAACAGTTGATGAACCACCCTTGGTAGGTAATTAATTGTCTAACATTCATTCACTTCATCTGGTTGACTGATGTTCATCCTGGAACCTGAGACTTGAAGAAAAGCCATTGTAGACTGAGGACTGGTGCTCAAGATCTTTGCTTGAAGACTGTGAAGATAGAGACTGCTGCTGACTGAAGCTTGTAATTGATTGGAGATGACTTGAAAATGGGAATTGATGCGGAGCTGCTGTGGCTGTTTATTTTGCTGTATTTCATTTCTTGATGTATTGATTGGTTTTCCTGACTGTATTGTTTGCTGTTTCCCCTGTTGCATCCATGCATTTTACTGTTTTACTGTATATATCTACTATTGTTTCTGTTTTCGCCTATCCCGTAGGATCTCTGTTTCTCTCTGTGCAAGGGAGGAGCATGATAGACACTAGGTCTTAACCCATGCATGATAACATTAGGTTAGTTTGTTTCCCTTCGCAACCATAGGTTAGAGTTCTATCTCTTCTTCCTCAAAACAAACAGAAAAACACCATAAAGATTTCAAACACAATAAAAGACACTTCTTTCGTAAAAGAACGTGAACTCATCAAGACGTCATTTTTGTCCGCCGGGACTGTTAATCAGAAAAACCTTTTTCAGAAGGGATAAAATCAACCAAAACAAGCCTGTGTCGTGCGTGGCCCGAACTACGTTTGCTCTGATCTTTCATGCCGTGTGAAAGTACGTAGGCATAGGATGCGATATCCTAGCGAGCAACCTTCCCCTCCTTTCCCGTAGGTAGGCGAACTACGTTGACTCTGATTTCTCGTTCCAGGCGGGAATACGTAGGCATAAAGTGCGATACTTTGCCGAGTCATTTTTATTTTTATTTTATTTTCTTTTAACCCCTGACCTGTAGAGTAGATAGAATAACAATCCATACCCGAAAACAAGCGTGGATCCCGTCGAGTACGACGGACGTGAGGGGTGCTAATACCTTCCCCTTGCGTAACCGACTCCCGAATCCAGGTTTTGGTTGCGACGACCATATCTTTCCCATGTTGTGCGAGGTTTACTCTGAGTGTTTCCTTTCCCTCCCGTGGGATAAATAACGCACGGTGGCGACTCTTCTGTTCAGCCGGCGCCGATTTTCGCAGTAGCGACAGCTGGCGACTCTGCTGGGGACCCAACGTCCCCTGGCTGCTAAGGACTGCGATAGTTCTTATGCATTTGGGATCCAACGTCCCTTAAGAGAGTCAATCCTAACGCTTGTTTTCCCATCGAGGATTTTGTACGGATTTATATTTCTGACCTTTATTTTCAGCATTATATATTGTTTATTATTGCTATATTGGGGTGTGACGGGTGTTCTGATGTTGAGTGAGAAGCCGGACCTGGGCTTGAGTGCACCTAGAATTAGAGTAGAAAGTAGTGGGCGCGTGCCGGCTTTGCTTGCATTAGTGTCTCATGAAATCTACACTCGGACGAGGTTCTTCTGGTTGGCTTCTTTTTCTACCCTTTGGGTCGAAGGGGTTGTTGGTCAGCTGAATTGTCGACTCCGGGAACCGATCATTTGGGAAGTTGGCTAAGTGAGGCCTCTTCAGGATTTGATGACGCCACTCCTTCTGGGAATCGTATCATCAACCCTGAAAGTCTGTGACGCCGACGACCGCATAGGATGCCATACCTTTGTCAGATACTAGGACATCCACCTGTGAGAGGGTTTGGGGTTATGCAGGTAACTAGACCTTCAGATACCGGTTATTTCTTGATCAGAGATCCAGGGTATTTATGGAGAGTTAGGAGGTCTGTCAGAGACCATTTGGAGATGTGTTCTGAGGTCTGTCAGAGACCAGTTGGAGAGTTCTGAGGTCTGTCAGAGACCAGTTGGAGGTATGATCTGAGGTTTGCCAGAGACCAGTTGGAGTTATGGTTTGAGGTCTGTCAGAGACCATTGTTGGAGCTTTGTTTTAGGTCTATCTGAGACCAGGGCTTGAGGACTTCTGTGGAGTCTATCCGAGACTTCTTGATATGGTTCAGGCTATTCAGCTACGGAAGATGGTCCCTGTTGCATGTTACTTGCATTGCATTGTTTACATACCCATTATCATTGCATCCCATTAACGTGTGTCTGTGCTGCAGGTGCATTTGCATATCCTCCGATTCTAGTGCCCAGACTTCTGAGTATTGACTATGGCTAGTTTGAGGAAGACAGTTGCGTATAAGCTGCCTTCACCTGATCTTACTTCTTTGCTTGGTCTGATATCTCTTGCCGATGAGGAGGTTAGGAGAAGCTTCAGAATGAGTCATGGGAGATTACTGAGATTAGTCTGCAAGCCCACTGCTGATGAGATGAACGGGCTATACACCTTGATGCAGTTCTATGATCCCGCATTGAGATGTTTTACGTTTGCTGACTTCATTCTAGGGCCTACCATTGAAGAGTATGTGGAGTTTACTGAGTTACCGGTGTAGAACAAGGTTCCCTTTATTCACTCTGCTGCTAAGCCCAAGTTGGAGGACTTAGCCAAAGCCTTACATATGGACGCTGCAGAACTGTTATTGACTTCTTGGCTTGGGGTATCAGGTTTCTCTCTTGATTTCTTGGTTGGCAAAGCGCAGGAGTATGCCAAGGGCGGATGTTGGGTGGTTTTCAATGCTATTTTGGCTCTCTGTATTTATGGGATTGTGCTGTTCCCTAACTTACCCAACTTCGTAGACCTGGATGCTTTCCATCTATTCGCTACTGGCAATCCAGTGCCAACGTTGATCGGAGACTTCTACCACTCATTGCACTACAAGAACGAAAACCGAAGGGGAAAAGTTGTTTACTGTTGTGCTCCTTTATTGAATATGTGGTTTAAAAGTCATCTTCCAATGAAGGGGTCCTTTGTGGAAAGTGCAACCACTGCTAGCTGGTCAGAGCGCCTGATGAGGCTATCTTCTGAAGACGTTGAGTGGTTTGATCGAGACTTGCTAGGATCTGAGCTTATATTCAGTTGTTCTGGGTACCCTAATGTTCCGTTGATAGGGAGGAAAGGGTGTATCAACTACAACCCTTCTCTGTTCGTCCGTCAGTTCGGATATGTGTTGAAGAACCCACCAAAGGAGGAGGAAGTACAGGAATCTCTGTACTTCACCGGAGACGTGAAGGGGGAGTTATTGGCCAAGCTGCAGCATGCCTGGACGCGTATTAACCGAAGAGGGAAGCCGTTGTTAGGGAAGAACGACTGTCAAGCCTATGCACCTTACAGAGAGTGGATCCAGGAGAGAGCCAGTCAGTTGAGGATGCCATTTCCAGATGCACCAGTTCTTGTTCCCATTCCGGTAGCAGAGCCAACTACTGTTTCCATGGAAGCCTACGAGCAAGTTGTGAAGGAAAAAGAAGCCTTGATGAAGATCAATGAAGGGTTAGAGCAAGAGTTAGCCCAGGTACGCAGTGAGAAAAACAAGGCCGTGTATGCTTTCCAACAGCAGATTGAGCTAATGAACAGATTAGGGGATGAGTGGACTGAGGAGAGGAAGAAGCGCGAACGTCTGGGGCAAGAGTTCAGAAGCTCCCATGACATGCTTGAATCCAAGAAGAAAGCGCTTGACATTGCTCACCGAGAGATCTCTTCTTGCAATAAGACTTGGAATGCTACGCTCACCAACAATAAGAAGAGGGAAGATAAGTTGAAGCAGCAAATTTCCGACCTCGAAGAGCAGTTGAAGTCCAGCATCAAGAAGTGTGAAGAAGAAGTGATGACCCGGTACAGTCTCCAAAACGCACTGAACAAGGCCATCAAAGGCAGAGATGAAGCCGTGTCTCAGAAGCGTAAACTAGAGGATCGCTTCGGAGACGGGGCATGGGAAGACACCGCTGAAGACGTGCGCCGTGTTCTGAAGAAAAGGAACCAACTTGTTGAAGGGCTGCTTGCTCGACCAGGTCATCCAGAGACCAAGAAGTTGATAGAAGAGTATCAGGCTTATGGGAGGACTTGATCATTTCTTGTAGTAACTTGTATGCTTTATTTGCATCAGTGCTGACCATCACCAGGATTGTTGGTTGAGGTCATGCCTTCTTATTATGCTCAGTAACATTGTATTCTTGGCTTATTGGCAATATATGAGGCTTTCTGTGATTCAGCTCCGATCTTTATATTGTTAGCACTACCACTGCACCGGCACCTTCACACTAGAATCGGAGAATGAATGTCCCTAATGCACAGACACACACTGCATTGCATTCATATTCATATTGCATTACAGGTAATCTTTGAATAGTGTCTTATTTCCTGCTCTGTACCAGGTACTTTTCAGGATTGCAGATCAGCACCCGCACCGCTATTCTACCCGCACCAACTGTCGAAGAATCATGGATCAAATGCAGAACGAGATGCAAGATGTGCGCGAGAAGCTCGCTCTCTTCATGCAGACCATGGAAGCTATTGCAAAGGGTCAGGAAAATCTGCAAGCCATGGTCCAACCTCTGTTGACTCGGAATGCTGGTCACGGTAATGAGGATCATCAGTCCGCACGAGTCGATACTGCTCATGGAGACGGCACTCCCACGCCAGTGGCTCCACCTGTAGTCAACATGCCAGCCGCTAATGTCAACAACGCTACCGCTGCTGTGAATGGTAATGTCGGAGTTGGAAACGAGACTGCTGTCCATAACGTTGGGCTTGGTGATATCAACGTGGGTGATAATATGGGAGGCAACGGCTTTGTCAACGCCGGGTTCGGGTTCAATGATCAGGGATTCGATAACGCTGGGAAATATGGTTTCAATGCTCAAGGCTTTGGGCAAGATGGTTATGGTGTGGCCAATCAGGGCTACGGAGGTTTTGGAAATGGAAACGGCGCTGGGTTTATGGCTTTTGGTCCTGCTGGAGGAGTTCAAGGGTACGGCAATAGAGGCCGAGGTCCGGGGATGAATCAGATCAGGGCTGGACGTAATAATGGATATGATGGGTATGGAGCTGGGAATGGTATGTGGCAAGAAGATCAGCAGGAGGACGCTTTCTCCGGCGGAGGTTTCGAAGGACCGATGGATGACTCCCAGAAGATCAGAATGCTAGAAGAGCAGATGAGGGGGGTCCTGAACCAAAGTGCTGTGGGCTTGGACATGGCAACAATGGGTCTGGTACCTGGCTTGAGGGTGCCAATTAAATTCAAAGCTCCTGCGTTTGATAAGTATAAAGGGGACACATGTCCGAAAGTGCATGTGCGAGCCTATTACAGAAAGATGTCTGCATACTCAACTGATGAAAGAATGCTAATGCATTTCTTTCAAGATAGTCTGTCGGGTCCTTCCCTAGAGTGGTATATGGGGTTGGAGCCAACCAATATCAAGACATGGAAGCAATTGGCAGAGGCATTTGTAGCTCACTACAAATACAACAGCGATTTGGCGCCCAATCGGGTCCAATTGGCAGGACTGTCTCAGAAGAAGGGGGAGAGCTTTAAAGAGTACGCGCAAAGGTGGCGCGATATGGCCGCCAGGGTCCGTCCTCCTGTAGAAGATAAGGAAATGAATGACATGTTCGTCGGCATATTCACAGGCTTGTTTCATGACATGCTGTTTCACACATCTCTGGCCAGTTTTTCAGACCTAATTTTGATGGGTGAAAAGATTGAGCGTAACATTAAGCAAGGAAAGTTCCAGGTTGAGGAATCAACTGCATCTGGCAGTAATAAGAGGGCTTTTGGTGGGCGCCGTCAGGGCGAGGCAAGCGCAGTGTTCGGAGGCCGAGGCCGAGGCCAAGGCAGGGGACGAAACCAATATCATCAGCCGCAGCAGGTGGCGAGTGTTACTATCCCGTACCAGCAACAACCACTTCTGCAACAACAACCGTCTCAGCAGCAGCCAATGCAGCAGCAGCAGCCTCAGCAGGGGGCACAGCAGGCTCAGCGAAGATTCCAGGGTGGCAAACCGAGAAGAGTGTTTGAGAAGCCTCCCTCAACCTATGCAGATTTGTTGCAGACATTGTTGGGATTGAACCTGGTAGAGAAGAGAACTCTGGCACCGATAACGGGAGCTCCCCCGTTTGGTTACGATGCAAGCAGGCACTGTGAGTTTCATTCTGGGCCCCCAGGCCACGATATAGAGGGTTGCCATGCTTTTAAGCATGTTGTGCAGGATCTTCTGGACAATAAGACTATCAATTTCGGAACGGCAGGTCCGAATATAGTGCAGAAGCCCATGCCTAATCATGGGGCAAACGCCATTCTGACTGAGGAAGGGTTGAATCTGATCATGAATGTCGAAGATTTAAAGACGCCGCTGAGCGAGATAAAGAGCCGGCTGTTACGAAGGGGTGTTTACCCAGGATGTGACGAATATTGCTTAGAATGCTGGACCCTAGCTGGGGGGTGTGATGATTTGAAGAAGGGCATTCAGGCTCTAATTGATGAAGGCATATTGCAGTTTGACCAAGCAGCAACTGAAGAGCCCGCAGGGGCAGTAGCATATAATCAGAGCGATGTGGCCACTGTAACAATTCCTCGAAAGACAATCACTATTGCAGCACCAGCTCAGCGACCACCGATCACCATAACTAAGGTCGGGCCGGTCCCGTACGAGAACACGAAAGCAGTCCCATGGTCATATGGGTTGGAGGTGTATTGTGACGGGATAAAGATTGATGTCAACAAGCAGCCAGCCGAGACTGTGGATAATGTTGTTGGTTCGGGAGGTATGACAAGGAGTGGTAGGATCTTTATATCTCCTGAAGTGGAGGCCGAAAGACTAGCTAAAGCAAAAGGGAGAGCGGTTGAGAACGTCCCAGTGCAAGCAAGTGACAAAGAATCGGCATCGAAAGACGTAGAAGAGTTCATGCGCTTGATTCGAAAAAGTGATTATAAGATTGTGGAGCATCTGCAGCAGACGCCGTCCAAAATATCTATCCTGTCATTGCTGTTATGTTCGGAAGCTCACAAAAATGCTTTGCTGAAAGTCCTGGATACTTCTTTTGTACCTTAAGACGTCTCCGTGAATCAGCTGGAAGGAGTGTTGGCACATGTGAATGCAGGCCATAGCTTGGGCTTTACAGACTTTGATTTGACCCCGAAAGGGAGAGATCATAATATGGCACTGCACGTATTCGTCGAGTGTAGAGGATCAGTAATGTCGCATGTATTGGTCGACACCGGATCTTCTTTGAATGTGCTGCCCAAGAAGGCGATGATGAAACTGGATGTTAGAGGAATCTTGTGCACGCCCAGCGACTTGGTAGTCAGAGCGTTTGACGGCACGCGGAGAACAGTCTTTGGATCGATCACATTGCCTCTACAGGTGGGGCCGGAGGTGTTTGCAACTGAGTTTTATATCATGGATATACAGCCTGCGTACAGCTGCTTGCTTGGAAGACCCTGGATTCATGGGGCGGGGGCAGTCACGTCTACCCTACATCAGAAGTTGAAGTATATGGTCGGAGATAGCGTAGTCACTGTATGCGGAGAAGAGGACATCCTGGTCAGCCATCTATCGTCATTTAAATATGTGGAGGTCGACGGAGAGATCCACGAAACACCCTGCCAGGCATTTGAAGGGTTGCGCATTAAGGACAAAGGTCCCGGGCCGAGAAAAGTGCCAGAGATAGCCGTCTCATCGTATAAAGAAGCTCAAGCTCTAGTGGAAACAGGAGAAGCAAAGGGCTGGGGCAAAGTGCTGGACATTCCTGTGAAGATGGACCGGTTCGGGCTGGGATACCAACCGTCGTCATCAACTCCTTCCGTGGGGGCACCCCGTTTCAGGGGGCCAATCACCACCTCTTCCAGTGGAGTATGTCATGAAACCATCAACGCTGCTTCGGAGTCTGACGAAGGAGACAGCGACTGCGATATGGATGCCTGGATTCAGCCAAGCACGCCAGGACAAGGACTGTGCAACTGGTCTATTCAGGAGCTTGTTCCTGTGACTCTTAAATAGTAATGCTTTGCTTTATTAATTGTTGAATAATCTGATGTCTTGCCCGGGGCATCGTGATTTGTTTAGGGCTGTGTTATTATGAACATTGCGTGTTAATCATTAAATAAATGGCGTTTTTTCATGTGCAAATACTGTAATCCCTGTCTTTCTTGTTTTATATTTTTCAATAAAATGGCAACGCGGTTATTCGTTTTATACGCATTTTGAAGCACTTAACCATTCCTTTTGCAGGATAACATTTTCAGATGACATCCTTGAACCACCTATGACTCGTCCCGACTTTGAACACCCGGTATTTCAGGCCGAAGAAGAGATTGTCGAAGATAGTGACGTTCCTGAAGAACTGTCTTGGTTGGTGAAGCAAGAGGAAAGAGCCATTCTGCCTCACGACGAGGTCATCGAGATCATCAACTTGGGGTCGGAAGGGGTTGAGAAGAATATTCGCATCGGAGCCGCGCTGCAGGGCGATATCAAGCGAAGATTGGTTGAAATGCTTCGAGAATATAGTGATGTATTCGCTTGGTCGTATGAAGATATGCCAGGGCTCGATACAGATATGGTTGTGCACCGTCTGCCACTGAAAGAAGATTGCCCGCCGGTCAAACAAAAGCTTCGCAGAACTCGACCAGATATGGCAGTGAAGATCAAAGAGGAAGTCCAAAAACAGTGGGACGCTGGTTTCCTTGCTGTGACAAAGTATCCCTCATGGGTTGCTAACATCGTACTAGTGCCAAAGAAAGATGGCAAGGTTCGAATGTGCGTGGATTATAGAGATTTGAATAAAGCAAGCCCAAAAGACGATTTTCCACTTCCTCACATTGACGTGTTAGTTGATAATACTGCTCAATACTCCGTATTCTCCTTCATGGATGGCTTTTCAGGCTATAATCAGATTAAAATGGCGCCAGAGGATATGGAGAAGACTACTTTCATAACGCCTTGGGGAACATTTTGCTATAAAGTGATGCCCTTTGGTTTGAAAAATGCTAGGGCAACATATCAGCGTGCGATGACGACTCTTTTCCATGATATGATGCATAAAGAGATCGAAGTTTATGTTGACGATATGATTGCCAAATCCCAGACGGAGGAAGAGCATCTGGTGAATCTGCTGAAGTTATTTAAAAGGCTTAGGAAGTTCAGCCTGAGGCTGAACCCTAACAAATGCACCTTCGGGGTAAGATCGGGTAAACTGCTGGGGTTTATCGTAAGCGAAAGAGGAATAGAGGTTGATCCTGCTAAAATAAAAGCGATTCAGGAAATGCCGACGCCTAAAACAGAGAAAGAGGTGCGCGGGTTTTTAGGAAGATTGAACTACATCGCTCGGTTCATATCTCACCTAACTGCTACGTGTGAACCATTATTCAAGCTGTTGAAGAAAGATCAAGCTGTAACATGGAACGAAAATTGTCAAAAGGCGTTCGATAAAATAAAGAAGTATCTGCAGGAGCCTCCTATTTTGATACCCCCAGTGGCAGGGAGACCCTTGATCATGTATTTGACGGTTCTTGAGGGAAGCATGGGTTGTGTTCTCGGTCAGCACGACGAGACAGGAAGAAAAGAGCATGCGATCTATTACTTGAGTAAGAAATTTACAGACTGTGAATCTCGATACTCAATGCTTGAGAAAACTTGTTGCGCACTAGCTTGGGCCGCCAAGCGTTTGAGGCAATACATGCTGAATCATACAACCATGCTCATCTCGAAGATGGATCCTATCAAATATGTATTTGAAAAGCAGGCGTTGTCAGGAAGAATTGCCCGTTGGCAGATGGTCTTAACTGAATATGACATCCAATACGTCTCGCAAAAGGCTATAAAGGGGAGTGTGCTGTCTGAGTATCTGGCAGAGCAGCCTATTGAAGAGTACCAATCGATGAGGTTTGATTTTCCTGACGAGGATATCATGTACCTAAAGATAAAAGATTGTGAAGAGCCGTTGCCAGACGAAGGACCAGAGTTAGGTTCTAAATGGAAGATGATCTTCGACGGAGCTGTGAATGCTTACGGTAGTGGAATAGGGGCAATCATCACTATGCCACATGGGTCGCACATCCTGTTTACGGCCCGATTGACCTTTGCCGTTACTAATAATGAGGCCGAATACGAAGCTTGTATAATGGGGCTTGAAGAAGCCATTGATTTGCGAATCAAGAACTTAGACGTATACGGAGACTCAGCTCTGGTGGTGAATCAGATCAAAGGGGAATGGGAGACGCGTCAGCCCAACTTGATACATTACATGAATTATGCAAGGAGATTGTTTCCTTTCTTCGACAAAGTTGAATTACATCACGTACCGCGAGCAGAGAATCAAATGGCTGACGCCCTCGCCACTTTGTCTTCCATGTACAAAGTCAACTTCTGGAACGAGGCTCCCCGAATCGTCATCTCTCGGCTTGACAGGCCAGCTTATGTATTTGCTATTGATGAAGCATCTGATGACAAACCATGGTATTTCGACATCCTTAATTTCCTGAAGAATAAAGAGTATCCGGCTGGGGAATCCAGTCAAGATCAGAAGACTCTCAGGAGATTAGCAGGCAATTTCTATTTGAACCCGGATGGCGTCTTATACAGAAGAAACCACGATTTGGTGTTGTTGCATTGTGTAGATGAAAGAGAGGCAAAGCTACTCATGGAGGAAATACATGAAGGTACCTTTGGTACGCATGCTGGTGGACATGCTATGACGAGAAAGCTGCTACGGGCAGGTTATTTTTGGCTGACTATGGAAACTGATTGTTTCAAGTTCGCAAGGAAGTGCCACAAGTGCCAAATCTATGCTGACAAGATCCACGTGCCTCCAAGCCCTCTGAATGTGATGTCATCGCCTTGGCCATTTTCGATGTGGGGAATCGATATGATTGGAAAGATCGAGCCGACAACTTCTAATGGGCACCGGTTCATCCTAGTAGCAATCGATTATTTCACCAAATGGGTGGAAGCGGCGTCTTACGCAAATGTAACTAAGCAAGTGGTGGCCAGATTCATCAAGAGAGATATCATTTGCCGATATGGGATTCCCGAGCGGATAATCACGGATAATGGTTCAAATCTGAACAACAAAATGATGAAGGAGCTCTGTCAGAATTTCAAGATCGAACATCACAACTCCTCCCCTTACCGACCCAAGATGAATGGCGCTGTTGAGGCGGCCAATAAGAATATCAAGAAGATCGTTCAGAAAATGGTGGTGACCTATAAGGATTGGCACGAGATGCTACCTTTCGCTTTGCACGGTTATCGTACGACGGTACGCACATCAACCGGGGCAACCCCGTTCTCGTTAGTATACGGAATGGAAGCAGTGTTACCATTGGAAGTTGAGATCCCTTCTCTGAGGGTATTGCGAGACGTTCAGCTAGACGAGGCAGAATGGGTGAAAGACAGGTTGAATCAATTGAGTTTGATGGATGAGAAGAGGCTAGCTTCTCTAGCATATGGTCGTTTGTACCAGAGTCGAATGAAGAAAGCATATGATAAGAAGATACATCCGCGAAGCTTTCAGACGGGCGATCTTGTGCTGAAAAGGATTCTCCCGCCGCAAGCAGATCACAGGGGCAAGTGGACCCCCAACTACGAAGGGCCATACGTTGTCAGGAAAGTCTTCTCAGGAGGAGCGTTGTTGTTATCCACTATGGACGGTGAAGACTTTACGTCACCTGTGAATTCAGACGCAGTTAAAAAATACTTTGCTTAAAGTAGACCCGCTGGACAGAAAAAGAGAGTCCAGGCAAAAATGGGGCATCCTGGCGAACCAAAAACAGAATGAAAGGTTCGGGCAAAAGTTAGGGATAAAATTGAAAAAAATGTACACCCGCGAAGTTGAAAACCTACACTGGGCGGCTTCGGCAAAAAAGGGTATCCCGGTGAACTGAAAACCCGTAAAGGGCGGTTCACGCAAAAGTTAGGGATTTGAAAAGCAAATGACTGCGGTCCGAATTTGATATTGCAATGAGCATCAGTGCGGGAGAATGCCTAAGGGATCGGTTATCTGATACAATCTCCACAAAAGTGTGAATACCGGAAAAGCATTAGAGTCGGATGAGTCATAGGAGGATCAATTCGTGGTGTTCGTTTGCGTCCCGTTGCCGGCATGTGTACAAATTTAGTTTGTCAATATATTTATGCTTCTTGTGCATACTTGTATATTTGCTTTGTGTAGCTTCCTCTTTTCAGGAGTTACATCCCGTGTACAAAACTCCGCCCATTCAGGGGCCCAATCAATGAAATATGTTATTCAGTACTTGATGCTGGTTCTTTACTGTTTTGTGCATGATAAAACGCCTAAGTTTATTGAAACTAGCATGTGTATAACGTCACTGGCCCTTGCCAACAATTGCTAAAGCTTTGAATTAACTGAAAATAACGTCGCTAACCTGAATCGATTTGGTTGCATAGGCTTGTCTTGTCTTGTTTGTGTTGTTGCAGGTTTCATAACCGCACGAGGAAGATGATCAAAAGATTGCATTAACGAAAGACTCGACCCTCACGCAGGTCATGCATGTTCTTCCCGAAGAAGGACAGAATTCCCCCCAGCCAGTCGTAGCTTATCCAAAGGACATGCTCCAGCAAAGTCATTTATCCTCAACAGAATTGACGATTCCAAGATCGTAAGGCCGTATTCAGACAGTATGGTGTCCCCCCAGAAGGATTCCCTTGTCTCGAGCCGAGTGGTTTAGCCGCAGAAGATTGATATTTGTGAGCTGTATTCAGGCAGTTTACCTTTCCTCGCAGGGTCATTTACTCTCCCCCAGCGGAGTCAATTGATTTTCCCCAAGAGAATCATCCCATCCCCAGCGGAGTTCTCTTTTCAACTAGGGTATTCATTCCTCCCAGTGGAATTCGAAGATTGAGGCTCTCCCCGGCAGGGGTGGTGTGGCGCATTGGCATTTATTTTGTCAAGATACTGTGTGATATCCGTTCACTCTCCAGCAGAAGTTCAATCATACCAGGCGCATATCCCCCAGCAGGGTGTTACCTCAACGAGGTGTTTGGTTTAAGTTCCCTATTCCCCAGCCGAGTCGACTCCACCCTTCCAGCATTTATTTTGCTGGAATAACTCTGCAGCACATGGCTATCCCCAGCAGAGTTGGCATTGTTTTCAGCATTTATTTTTCTGAAGCAGCTCCTGTATCTCAGCAGTTCGAGTCCGCATTTGCATTGGCATATAGTGTCACACTTGCATCCACCAAATAAAAGCGTAGCATTTCCATGCTGAATGGAGCATTGCATCATTGTCAAACGCATGCATTTTGAAACATAAACTAGGATGGCTAACCTTTTGTTTCAAGTATTGTTTCTCTTGCAGGTAGAGAGAGTTCTTCCTCCAATAAATCAATAAACAGTCGAGGTCTCAACGTGAGACATCCCATGAAGTGTCAGCTTCGGCGTTACTCCCCACAGAGTCAGCAGGATAAATTTCTCTTTAAGCAGAGTTACTTATTTCCCCGCCAGGATTTCCTGTTGAAGTTGCTCTAGTCCGACCAGCGGACTGTTTCCTTCAAAGTTGTTGTTACGTCAGCATTAAAAGGTTTCATGAACCAGAATTTCAGAAGCTACCGCCGGTTATCAGAGCAGGCATCCAGTAGTCTGGTTTTTCAGATATCCCCAGTGGAGTCAGCTCCGAAGTTGCTGTCACGTCAGTGCTAAGAAGTTTGTGGCGTGGGATCAATTGAGAAATGAGTCCTGATGTGGACAATTTCTTGACGGGTTTTCTTCGTGCTAGAAAAGTGGAGTCCTAACGTGGACAGTTTTATTTCATGGGCTGATAGGAGGCGCTAGTCCTGGCGTGGACGGGTTCGATTTCTCAGAATTGATGGAATGTGGAGTCCTAACGTGGACATTTCTTCCCGGTGACGATATGTGTTAGTCCTAACGTGGACAACTTCGAGTTCTCAGTATTAATTGAGTGTGGAGTCCTGACGTGGACAAAAGTGGGTTACTCTTCGTGTTGGTGTCCTGACGTGGACAATTTATTTCCAGCAGATAGCTCTATTCGTAATGGTGAAGTGGGTGTCCTGACGTGGACAAGTTTATAGTTCTTCGTGATGACAAGATACGAGAGTCCTGACGTGGACCAAATTTATCCTCCTTCGTGTTGTTGGCAAAGTGTGTGTCCTGACGTGGACGGGGTTTATTTCCCCAGCAAGTCAAAGGCGCGCAAGTCCTAACGTGGACAGGTTCTATTATTTCATCAGATGAAGATGTGAGTCCTTACGTGGACAAATCAAAATACATTTCCTTACGTGGAAAGATTGAGTCCTTACGTGGACATATCAAGACGGGAGTCCTTACGTGGACAGATCGTATTGTGGTTTCCTTACGTGGAAAAGATGGTGATTCCTAACGTGGAATGGTGGGTCCTAACGTGGACGATGTAGTCCTAACAGGGACAAGTTTGATTCCTTACATGGAACTAAGATGTATTCTTTACGTAGAAAGAAATTGATTCCTTACGTGGAAAGGCGAGTCCTGACGGGGACGATGTACTAATGGCATGAAAAAGTTTAGTCCTGACGCGGACAGATTCAGATCAAGATCATTCCTTACGTGGAAAGATTAGAGTCCTTACGTGGACAGATTAAGATGGTGTTCCTGACGTGGAAAGGTGGGTCCTAACGTGGACGATGTTCTCCTTACGTGGAAAGACAATGTTTCCTTACGTGGAAAGAAGATGGTTTCCTAACGTGGAAAGACGAATTTATTCCTTACGTGGAAAGAAGTTGGTATTCCTTACGTGGAAAGATTGAGTCCTCACGCGGACATATCAAGATTGATTCCTGACGTGGAAAGAAAGAGATTATTCCTGACGTGGAAGAGTTTAGTCCTGACGCGGACAGATCAAAGAAGTTATTCCTAACGTGGAAGAAGAAGATAGATTCCTTACGTGGAAAGTTTAGTCCTGACGTGGACGGAAAGAAGAAACGGTATTCCTTACGTGGAAAGAAGAAGCATTCCTAACGTGGAAAGAAAGATTGATATAGTATTCCTCACGTGGAAAGATTGGGGTTCCTTACGTGGAAAATTTGTGATTCCTAACGTGGAAAAAGAAAGAGTCCTTACATGGACAAAGCAAAAGAAGACGTATTCCTTACGTGGAAGAGTTTGACAAAGTAGAGAAAAGTCACCCCTGACGGGGAAAAGCGATGTATTCCTTACGTGGAAAGGTGAGTCCTAACGTGGACAGTATTATTCCTAACGTGGAACGGTTATTCCTTACGTGGAAAGGTGAGTCCTAACGTGGACGGTGGTATTCCTAACGTGGAAGAGTTTATTCCTAACGTGGACGATTTATCTCTGACGAGAAGGCAGACGAGCCGTCCCCAGCAAAGTTGTTGAAGTTTTTTCCAAGTTGACAGCAGATAGAGTCCTGACAAGGACAAGCAAAGGACGAAGTTTCCAATGATTCAATCTTTTTCAGGATGATGAGAAGAATCCCCAACACGGTCGCGCGAGATCAGTGGGTTGTCATAGCAGTCAGATTCAGCTGATGAATGTCGTTCCCCAAGCGGGAGCACAATTTATTTCTGCGGTTGGCAAATTTCTGGTTTCATTGGTATTCAACTGTCTCGTACCGCGAATGTTTGAAGGCTCCGGGCTCTTCACCCAATCGGGTCCAAGTCGCTTGAATAGGGGCAGCTGTTGCACCCTAAAATTTGCTCAACCTTATTCACTTGGTTTATGTTTCAATTGCA
This sequence comes from Lathyrus sativus, assembly GCA_963859935.3. NCBI lineage: Eukaryota > Viridiplantae > Streptophyta > Magnoliopsida > Fabales > Fabaceae > Lathyrus > Lathyrus sativus. The sequence continues at coordinate 523,191,847 of OZ012738.1, forward strand.
TTAGCATTTGCATATAGGGCCATGTACATAGGTTACTCATCTGCATAGCATAAGCATAGCAAGTCAGCTAACAGGGGACCAATCATTATTCTCATCTCTAGAGGCCTATCAAGAGGTTATTATCCTGATTCAACCTCATTCAAATCATCATAAAAGAATTTGGAAGCTATCAAGTCAATGGATCAAGCAGTTCATCTATCTCCTAACTGAGGGTGTCTGAGGATCATCAAGGAAAGTATGAGCTGTGAATTGAAGGCATGGGGAGTATCTAAACATCTTGGAGGACTTAGAAAGTCATTTGGAGAAGGAGACAAGTCATTGGTGTGATCACAAGTATTGCAGTTGAAGACAGTCAACTAGGGTTTCATCTGGGTCAACCCTGGGTCAACTCTAGGTCAAAGGATTATTGGAGAGGCATTAAGGGCTATTGAGGAGATGTGGAGTTCATCATTTGACATGGAGAATAAGTATATATTGTTATGCTAAGAAGAAATCAAGAGAAATCAAGGAGAAGAGGAGTTTCTAAATTAGGGTTTCTATGTAAAATCCCCTAGTTTAGGTCAAATTTCCAAGCAAGATAAGTCAAAATGCAAGCTTCAAATGGATCCTTGGCCAACATGAAACTTGTAGAGTATCTCAAGACCTTTAATTTGAGTGGTGGAAGACATCAAGGAGATTTATAGAACTCAAGTTATGGCCCTTGCAAGTTACAGGTCATCTGAGGTATCTGAAGTTTTGTCTGTAAAAGTGACTTGACTTCCAAGCAATTTTCACCCCTCAAGGAGATTTCAAATGAATTTCTGGTAAACATAAGAGTTGTTCCTCATTGTTTTCCCTTTCCAAAAAGGTATGGTATGCCTTCATATGATTTAGGGAACTCTACTTATGGCTTGTGAAAGACAGGGGTATTTTGGTAATTTGGTGATTACAGGTCATTCATAGCACATGCCTAAAACTCATAAAAGGAAGCTTCAAATGGAAAACTTCCCAACATCAAAGTTGTTCAAAATGGGATTTTAAGGCTAGATAAGATGTTGTGAGAGTTTGAAAATGCATGGAGCATGGATATTTTAAAATGGTCAAAATGACTTAAAAAGGCATATAACTTGAAAAAGTTCAAGTTGGAAAATGGTTTGAGAGATCTACAAAGCCAATATGGGTCATCCAATATACCAAATTGATTCCCAACATCATTTTAAAGACATTGGTTCAGCCACATTTTTGAGTTTAGGTTTAAAAATTGGACTTCCTTTGTAAATTTGTTTCTTACATCATAAGGCAACATGGTAAAGCTTAATACAAGGCAAGGGAAACTTGGTTTTTCATGCATACACTCCTAATATCTCATGAGGAGAGATTTTCATTCAAGTTTACCCAAGGTGCAAGCATGATATGATATGATTCAAAATGTCATCAAATGATAAATTCATGAAAGTTCCATAAGCTTCTAGATCCCTCTAGGACCAATCTAGAAACTTCTCATTCTGTTAATCATCATCTATATAAGGAAATGAAGCCATTTGTGCATTGGTTGGTGATTCTATTTGCTTGCAAACCACACTTTCATCTCAAAACTCCAAAATTGCATTTTGATTCCCATCTCTCCCAAACTCCATTGTTTGTGCTAGCTATCATCATCATCATCATCATCCTCCATTATTGTAGAGTAAAAAGCACGAAGAAAGCACATCAATTCGTGGCTGAATCATGAGTTCCACTTCGTCACTCCAAGTTGCGTGAAGGTTTGAATTGCCATTTTCAAGAAGCTTGAACACGAATTCTCTTCACCAGCATCATCACCATCATATAAAGATCATTTGGCACCATTGGCAAGGGCTGAAACAGGGCATAGCAACCATCACCATATCCAATTGGTAAGGATACGTTTTGTTTCGAATCACCATAGTTATGCATGGTTAGGGTTAGTTGTTGTGATATTCATGATAGAGACCACTTAAGGATCATTTATGGTGAGTTTAAGGTCAATCCATGGAGGTTCAAGATGTGGTGTCAATTCTTTCAAGATCAAGAATGGTTGGAATATGAGGTTTTAATGCATGTGCTATAGTTTAGTATACTCAGTGCAACCTATAGAACACGTGGCTATAGTTATTTTCATGGTTTGTTGAGATTGAATAACAAGCTTCCATGGTGGAACCATGGATGGGGGGGTTTCGGTTTGTGCATTGTAGAGGGTTTCAAGGGAAGTTAGGGACATGGCTGGATAGAGGGCAGAAAATGGAGCGAAATTGGTTTTTATTTCGTGTGATTTCGTGGTGTAATGAAGGAGCTATGATCCATGGAAGAAGCTTGCATGGAGTTGCTTTTTTCATGAAGATTAGGGTTTCATTGGAGAAGACATACCGTGGCCGTTGGATGATCTTGGATTTGTTGACTGGACTTGTGATCAAAGGGTCACGATTAAAACTGCAAAAATGGAGGGAATCCTAGACGCAGCAAAACGGCGTCATTTTGCTAAATGACCTCTTTGGGCTCTTTTTTCTCTTCGCACCCCCCATCAGCCAAGGCCCACACGCGTGAACTGGCCCAACATACTATCTGCACCCCTCCTCTTTAATTCTTTTATTTTCATTTTTTCAAATTGCATCTTATTTTACTCATCTTCTAAAAATCATAACTAAATAAATAATGCATGTTTTTTACTCATTCTTTTTTTCATATTCTCCTTAACATGTCTAGAAAATTAAAAAAATATAAAAATTGCATTTTATATTTTTTTTCGCATTTTTCACATATTTTACAAAATAGTGCATTCTTTTTCATAAATCATGTTACACTTGAACTTGTACATTTTTGTTCATGACTTTGGGAATAGATTTTTTGCTCATTCTTTTTGGTGATGTTAAATAATGAATTTTATTACTCTCTGGATTTATTACTAGATTTTTAGCATAAAATTTGATTAATTTAGATGATTGAACTTAGGATAGTTTAATTAGGGTTTTTAAGTAGTATACTTGAACTTCAACATTTTATTTTTGGGGTTTTTAGGACAAGTTAGCCTATGGGGAATATATGGGGCTTAAGGGTAGTTAAATAGGATCCCCTAGAATTTATATTAGGAATTTATATTACCATATGCTATTTTTGGTTGATTTTTGAATTGATTGATCATTTGTGTGGCCTTTAGGGCATAGTTTGTATTGTTTGCTTCCTTTTCTTTTCCTTTGGGTGTGGATCTTTGAAGATTGAATTGAGAACCTTGTGAAGACCTTGTGGATGAAGCACATTGAAGACTCAAGATGGAAAATCAAGTTCAAATTCATTGGAGATGTGTTTGCTAGAAGACTGTTGAAGGCTATAGGATTTAGAGTTAGGAAGAGCTTAGTCTAGCAACTTGATTCACAAGCATAGATGGCTTTGTTTGCCTCTATCCTTTCTCTATGATTCAAAGTCTCTTTCAAATATCCACCTCCTTCCTTTGGAAGGATCAGTGAATGTATTTGAAAGATAGAACTTTTGAGAGAAAACTTTCTGTTTAATGTTAACAGTTGATGAACCACCCTTGGTAGGTAATTAATTGTCTAACATTCATTCACTTCATCTGGTTGACTGATGTTCATCCTGGAACCTGAGACTTGAAGAAAAGCCATTGTAGACTGAGGACTGGTGCTCAAGATCTTTGCTTGAAGACTGTGAAGATAGAGACTGCTGCTGACTGAAGCTTGTAATTGATTGGAGATGACTTGAAAATGGGAATTGATGCGGAGCTGCTGTGGCTGTTTATTTTGCTGTATTTCATTTCTTGATGTATTGATTGGTTTTCCTGACTGTATTGTTTGCTGTTTCCCCTGTTGCATCCATGCATTTTACTGTTTTACTGTATATATCTACTATTGTTTCTGTTTTCGCCTATCCCGTAGGATCTCTGTTTCTCTCTGTGCAAGGGAGGAGCATGATAGACACTAGGTCTTAACCCATGCATGATAACATTAGGTTAGTTTGTTTCCCTTCGCAACCATAGGTTAGAGTTCTATCTCTTCTTCCTCAAAACAAACAGAAAAACACCATAAAGATTTCAAACACAATAAAAGACACTTCTTTCGTAAAAGAACGTGAACTCATCAAGACGTCATTTTTGTCCGCCGGGACTGTTAATCAGAAAAACCTTTTTCAGAAGGGATAAAATCAACCAAAACAAGCCTGTGTCGTGCGTGGCCCGAACTACGTTTGCTCTGATCTTTCATGCCGTGTGAAAGTACGTAGGCATAGGATGCGATATCCTAGCGAGCAACCTTCCCCTCCTTTCCCGTAGGTAGGCGAACTACGTTGACTCTGATTTCTCGTTCCAGGCGGGAATACGTAGGCATAAAGTGCGATACTTTGCCGAGTCATTTTTATTTTTATTTTATTTTCTTTTAACCCCTGACCTGTAGAGTAGATAGAATAACAATCCATACCCGAAAACAAGCGTGGATCCCGTCGAGTACGACGGACGTGAGGGGTGCTAATACCTTCCCCTTGCGTAACCGACTCCCGAATCCAGGTTTTGGTTGCGACGACCATATCTTTCCCATGTTGTGCGAGGTTTACTCTGAGTGTTTCCTTTCCCTCCCGTGGGATAAATAACGCACGGTGGCGACTCTTCTGTTCAGCCGGCGCCGATTTTCGCAGTAGCGACAGCTGGCGACTCTGCTGGGGACCCAACGTCCCCTGGCTGCTAAGGACTGCGATAGTTCTTATGCATTTGGGATCCAACGTCCCTTAAGAGAGTCAATCCTAACGCTTGTTTTCCCATCGAGGATTTTGTACGGATTTATATTTCTGACCTTTATTTTCAGCATTATATATTGTTTATTATTGCTATATTGGGGTGTGACGGGTGTTCTGATGTTGAGTGAGAAGCCGGACCTGGGCTTGAGTGCACCTAGAATTAGAGTAGAAAGTAGTGGGCGCGTGCCGGCTTTGCTTGCATTAGTGTCTCATGAAATCTACACTCGGACGAGGTTCTTCTGGTTGGCTTCTTTTTCTACCCTTTGGGTCGAAGGGGTTGTTGGTCAGCTGAATTGTCGACTCCGGGAACCGATCATTTGGGAAGTTGGCTAAGTGAGGCCTCTTCAGGATTTGATGACGCCACTCCTTCTGGGAATCGTATCATCAACCCTGAAAGTCTGTGACGCCGACGACCGCATAGGATGCCATACCTTTGTCAGATACTAGGACATCCACCTGTGAGAGGGTTTGGGGTTATGCAGGTAACTAGACCTTCAGATACCGGTTATTTCTTGATCAGAGATCCAGGGTATTTATGGAGAGTTAGGAGGTCTGTCAGAGACCATTTGGAGATGTGTTCTGAGGTCTGTCAGAGACCAGTTGGAGAGTTCTGAGGTCTGTCAGAGACCAGTTGGAGGTATGATCTGAGGTTTGCCAGAGACCAGTTGGAGTTATGGTTTGAGGTCTGTCAGAGACCATTGTTGGAGCTTTGTTTTAGGTCTATCTGAGACCAGGGCTTGAGGACTTCTGTGGAGTCTATCCGAGACTTCTTGATATGGTTCAGGCTATTCAGCTACGGAAGATGGTCCCTGTTGCATGTTACTTGCATTGCATTGTTTACATACCCATTATCATTGCATCCCATTAACGTGTGTCTGTGCTGCAGGTGCATTTGCATATCCTCCGATTCTAGTGCCCAGACTTCTGAGTATTGACTATGGCTAGTTTGAGGAAGACAGTTGCGTATAAGCTGCCTTCACCTGATCTTACTTCTTTGCTTGGTCTGATATCTCTTGCCGATGAGGAGGTTAGGAGAAGCTTCAGAATGAGTCATGGGAGATTACTGAGATTAGTCTGCAAGCCCACTGCTGATGAGATGAACGGGCTATACACCTTGATGCAGTTCTATGATCCCGCATTGAGATGTTTTACGTTTGCTGACTTCATTCTAGGGCCTACCATTGAAGAGTATGTGGAGTTTACTGAGTTACCGGTGTAGAACAAGGTTCCCTTTATTCACTCTGCTGCTAAGCCCAAGTTGGAGGACTTAGCCAAAGCCTTACATATGGACGCTGCAGAACTGTTATTGACTTCTTGGCTTGGGGTATCAGGTTTCTCTCTTGATTTCTTGGTTGGCAAAGCGCAGGAGTATGCCAAGGGCGGATGTTGGGTGGTTTTCAATGCTATTTTGGCTCTCTGTATTTATGGGATTGTGCTGTTCCCTAACTTACCCAACTTCGTAGACCTGGATGCTTTCCATCTATTCGCTACTGGCAATCCAGTGCCAACGTTGATCGGAGACTTCTACCACTCATTGCACTACAAGAACGAAAACCGAAGGGGAAAAGTTGTTTACTGTTGTGCTCCTTTATTGAATATGTGGTTTAAAAGTCATCTTCCAATGAAGGGGTCCTTTGTGGAAAGTGCAACCACTGCTAGCTGGTCAGAGCGCCTGATGAGGCTATCTTCTGAAGACGTTGAGTGGTTTGATCGAGACTTGCTAGGATCTGAGCTTATATTCAGTTGTTCTGGGTACCCTAATGTTCCGTTGATAGGGAGGAAAGGGTGTATCAACTACAACCCTTCTCTGTTCGTCCGTCAGTTCGGATATGTGTTGAAGAACCCACCAAAGGAGGAGGAAGTACAGGAATCTCTGTACTTCACCGGAGACGTGAAGGGGGAGTTATTGGCCAAGCTGCAGCATGCCTGGACGCGTATTAACCGAAGAGGGAAGCCGTTGTTAGGGAAGAACGACTGTCAAGCCTATGCACCTTACAGAGAGTGGATCCAGGAGAGAGCCAGTCAGTTGAGGATGCCATTTCCAGATGCACCAGTTCTTGTTCCCATTCCGGTAGCAGAGCCAACTACTGTTTCCATGGAAGCCTACGAGCAAGTTGTGAAGGAAAAAGAAGCCTTGATGAAGATCAATGAAGGGTTAGAGCAAGAGTTAGCCCAGGTACGCAGTGAGAAAAACAAGGCCGTGTATGCTTTCCAACAGCAGATTGAGCTAATGAACAGATTAGGGGATGAGTGGACTGAGGAGAGGAAGAAGCGCGAACGTCTGGGGCAAGAGTTCAGAAGCTCCCATGACATGCTTGAATCCAAGAAGAAAGCGCTTGACATTGCTCACCGAGAGATCTCTTCTTGCAATAAGACTTGGAATGCTACGCTCACCAACAATAAGAAGAGGGAAGATAAGTTGAAGCAGCAAATTTCCGACCTCGAAGAGCAGTTGAAGTCCAGCATCAAGAAGTGTGAAGAAGAAGTGATGACCCGGTACAGTCTCCAAAACGCACTGAACAAGGCCATCAAAGGCAGAGATGAAGCCGTGTCTCAGAAGCGTAAACTAGAGGATCGCTTCGGAGACGGGGCATGGGAAGACACCGCTGAAGACGTGCGCCGTGTTCTGAAGAAAAGGAACCAACTTGTTGAAGGGCTGCTTGCTCGACCAGGTCATCCAGAGACCAAGAAGTTGATAGAAGAGTATCAGGCTTATGGGAGGACTTGATCATTTCTTGTAGTAACTTGTATGCTTTATTTGCATCAGTGCTGACCATCACCAGGATTGTTGGTTGAGGTCATGCCTTCTTATTATGCTCAGTAACATTGTATTCTTGGCTTATTGGCAATATATGAGGCTTTCTGTGATTCAGCTCCGATCTTTATATTGTTAGCACTACCACTGCACCGGCACCTTCACACTAGAATCGGAGAATGAATGTCCCTAATGCACAGACACACACTGCATTGCATTCATATTCATATTGCATTACAGGTAATCTTTGAATAGTGTCTTATTTCCTGCTCTGTACCAGGTACTTTTCAGGATTGCAGATCAGCACCCGCACCGCTATTCTACCCGCACCAACTGTCGAAGAATCATGGATCAAATGCAGAACGAGATGCAAGATGTGCGCGAGAAGCTCGCTCTCTTCATGCAGACCATGGAAGCTATTGCAAAGGGTCAGGAAAATCTGCAAGCCATGGTCCAACCTCTGTTGACTCGGAATGCTGGTCACGGTAATGAGGATCATCAGTCCGCACGAGTCGATACTGCTCATGGAGACGGCACTCCCACGCCAGTGGCTCCACCTGTAGTCAACATGCCAGCCGCTAATGTCAACAACGCTACCGCTGCTGTGAATGGTAATGTCGGAGTTGGAAACGAGACTGCTGTCCATAACGTTGGGCTTGGTGATATCAACGTGGGTGATAATATGGGAGGCAACGGCTTTGTCAACGCCGGGTTCGGGTTCAATGATCAGGGATTCGATAACGCTGGGAAATATGGTTTCAATGCTCAAGGCTTTGGGCAAGATGGTTATGGTGTGGCCAATCAGGGCTACGGAGGTTTTGGAAATGGAAACGGCGCTGGGTTTATGGCTTTTGGTCCTGCTGGAGGAGTTCAAGGGTACGGCAATAGAGGCCGAGGTCCGGGGATGAATCAGATCAGGGCTGGACGTAATAATGGATATGATGGGTATGGAGCTGGGAATGGTATGTGGCAAGAAGATCAGCAGGAGGACGCTTTCTCCGGCGGAGGTTTCGAAGGACCGATGGATGACTCCCAGAAGATCAGAATGCTAGAAGAGCAGATGAGGGGGGTCCTGAACCAAAGTGCTGTGGGCTTGGACATGGCAACAATGGGTCTGGTACCTGGCTTGAGGGTGCCAATTAAATTCAAAGCTCCTGCGTTTGATAAGTATAAAGGGGACACATGTCCGAAAGTGCATGTGCGAGCCTATTACAGAAAGATGTCTGCATACTCAACTGATGAAAGAATGCTAATGCATTTCTTTCAAGATAGTCTGTCGGGTCCTTCCCTAGAGTGGTATATGGGGTTGGAGCCAACCAATATCAAGACATGGAAGCAATTGGCAGAGGCATTTGTAGCTCACTACAAATACAACAGCGATTTGGCGCCCAATCGGGTCCAATTGGCAGGACTGTCTCAGAAGAAGGGGGAGAGCTTTAAAGAGTACGCGCAAAGGTGGCGCGATATGGCCGCCAGGGTCCGTCCTCCTGTAGAAGATAAGGAAATGAATGACATGTTCGTCGGCACATTCACAGGCTTGTTTCATGACATGCTGTTTCACACATCTCTGGCCAGTTTTTCAGACCTAATTTTGATGGGTGAAAAGATTGAGCGTAACATTAAGCAAGGAAAGTTCCAGGTTGAGGAATCAACTGCATCTGGCAGTAATAAGAGGGCTTTTGGTGGGCGCCGTCAGGGCGAGGCAAGCGCAGTGTTCGGAGGCCGAGGCCGAGGCCAAGGCAGGGGACGAAACCAATATCATCAGCCGCAGCAGGTGGCGAGTGTTACTATCCCGTACCAGCAACAACCACTTCTGCAACAACAACCGTCTCAGCAGCAGCCAATGCAGCAGCAGCAGCCTCAGCAGGGGGCACAGCAGGCTCAGCGAAGATTCCAGGGTGGCAAACCGAGAAGAGTGTTTGAGAAGCCTCCCTCAACCTATGCAGATTTGTTGCAGACATTGTTGGGATTGAACCTGGTAGAGAAGAGAACTCTGGCACCGATAACGGGAGCTCCCCCGTTTGGTTACGATGCAAGCAGGCACTGTGAGTTTCATTCTGGGCCCCCAGGCCACGATATAGAGGGTTGCCATGCTTTTAAGCATGTTGTGCAGGATCTTCTGGACAATAAGACTATCAATTTCGGAACGGCAGGTCCGAATATAGTGCAGAAGCCCATGCCTAATCATGGGGCAAACGCCATTCTGACTGAGGAAGGGTTGAATCTGATCATGAATGTCGAAGATTTAAAGACGCCGCTGAGCGAGATAAAGAGCCGGCTGTTACGAAGGGGTGTTTACCCAGGATGTGACGAATATTGCTTAGAATGCTGGACCCTAGCTGGGGGGTGTGATGATTTGAAGAAGGGCATTCAGGCTCTAATTGATGAAGGCATATTGCAGTTTGACCAAGCAGCAACTGAAGAGCCCGCAGGGGCAGTAGCATATAATCAGAGCGATGTGGCCACTGTAACAATTCCTCGAAAGACAATCACTATTGCAGCACCAGCTCAGCGACCACCGATCACCATAACTAAGGTCGGGCCGGTCCCGTACGAGAACACGAAAGCAGTCCCATGGTCATATGGGTTGGAGGTGTATTGTGACGGGATAAAGATTGATGTCAACAAGCAGCCAGCCGAGACTGTGGATAATGTTGTTGGTTCGGGAGGTATGACAAGGAGTGGTAGGATCTTTATATCTCCTGAAGTGGAGGCCGAAAGACTAGCTAAAGCAAAAGGGAGAGCGGTTGAGAACGTCCCAGTGCAAGCAAGTGACAAAGAATCGGCATCGAAAGACGTAGAAGAGTTCATGCGCTTGATTCGAAAAAGTGATTATAAGATTGTGGAGCATCTGCAGCAGACGCCGTCCAAAATATCTATCCTGTCATTGCTGTTATGTTCGGAAGCTCACAGAAATGCTTTGCTGAAAGTCCTGGATACTTCTTTTGTACCTTAAGACGTCTCCGTGAATCAGCTGGAAGGAGTGTTGGCACATGTGAATGCAGGCCATAGCTTGGGCTTTACAGACTTTGATTTGACCCCGAAAGGGAGAGATCATAATATGGCACTGCACGTATTCGTCGAGTGTAGAGGATCAGTAATGTCGCATGTATTGGTCGACACCGGATCTTCTTTGAATGTGCTGCCCAAGAAGGCGATGATGAAACTGGATGTTAGAGGAATCTTGTGCACGCCCAGCGACTTGGTAGTCAGAGCGTTTGACGGCACGCGGAGAACAGTCTTTGGATCGATCACATTGCCTCTACAGGTGGGGCCGGAGGTGTTTGCAACTGAGTTTTATATCATGGATATACAGCCTGCGTACAGCTGCTTGCTTGGAAGACCCTGGATTCATGGGGCGGGGGCAGTCACGTCTACCCTACATCAGAAGTTGAAGTATATGGTCGGAGATAGCGTAGTCACTGTATGCGGAGAAGAGGACATCCTGGTCAGCCATCTATCGTCATTTAAATATGTGGAGGTCGACGGAGAGATCCACGAAACACCCTGCCAGGCATTTGAAGGGTTGCGCATTAAGGACAAAGGTCCCGGGCCGAGCAAAGTGCCAGAGATAGCCGTCTCATCGTATAAAGAAGCTCAAGCTCTAGTGGAAACAGGAGAAGCAAAGGGCTGGGGCAAAGTGCTGGACATTCCTGTGAAGATGGACCGGTTCGGGCTGGGATACCAACCGTCGTCATCAACTCCTTCCGTGGGGGCACCCCGTTTCAGGGGGCCAATCACCACCTCTTCCAGTGGAGTATGTCATGAAACCATCAACGCTGCTTCGGAGTCTGACGAAGGAGACAGCGACTGCGATATGGATGCCTGGATTCAGCCAAGCACGCCAGGACAAGGACTGTGCAACTGGTCTATTCAGGAGCTTGTTCCTGTGACTCTTAAATAGTAATGCTTTGCTTTATTAATTGTTGAATAATCTGATGTCTTGCCCGGGGCATCGTGATTTGTTTAGGGCTGTGTTATTATGAACATTGCGTGTTAATCATTAAATAAATGGCGTTTTTTCATGTGCAAATACTGTAATCCCTGTCTTTCTTGTTTTATATTTTTCAATAAAATGGCAACGCGGTTATTCGTTTTATACGCATTTTGAAGCACTTAACCATTCCTTTTGCAGGATAACATTTTCAGATGACATCCTTGAACCACCTATGACTCGTCCCGACTTTGAACACCCGGTATTTCAGGCCGAAGAAGAGATTGTCGAAGATAGTGACGTTCCTGAAGAACTGTCTTGGTTGGTGAAGCAAGAGGAAAGAGCCATTCTGCCTCACGACGAGGTCATCGAGATCATCAACTTGGGGTCGGAAGGGGTTGAGAAGAATATTCGCATCGGAGCCGCGCTGCAGGGCGATATCAAGCGAAGATTGGTTGAAATGCTTCGAGAATATAGTGATGTATTCGCTTGGTCGTATGAAGATATGCCAGGGCTCGATACAGATATGGTTGTGCACCGTCTGCCACTGAAAGAAGATTGCCCGCCGGTCAAACAAAAGCTTCGCAGAACTCGACCAGATATGGCAGTGAAGATCAAAGAGGAAGTCCAAAAACAGTGGGACGCTGGTTTCCTTGCTGTGACAAAGTATCCCTCATGGGTTGCTAACATCGTACTAGTGCCAAAGAAAGATGGCAAGGTTCGAATGTGCGTGGATTATAGAGATTTGAATAAAGCAAGCCCAAAAGACGATTTTCCACTTCCTCACATTGACGTGTTAGTTGATAATACTGCTCAATACTCCGTATTCTCCTTCATGGATGGCTTTTCAGGCTATAATCAGATTAAAATGGCGCCAGAGGATATGGAGAAGACTACTTTCATAACGCCTTGGGGAACATTTTGCTATAAAGTGATGCCCTTTGGTTTGAAAAATGCTAGGGCAACATATCAGCGTGCGATGACGACTCTTTTCCATGATATGATGCATAAAGAGATCGAAGTTTATGTTGACGATATGATTGCCAAATCCCAGACGGAGGAAGAGCATCTGGTGAATCTGCTGAAGTTATTTAAAAGGCTTAGGAAGTTCAGCCTGAGGCTGAACCCTAACAAATGCACCTTCGGGGTAAGATCGGGTAAACTGCTGGGGTTTATCGTAAGCGAAAGAGGAATAGAGGTTGATCCTGCTAAAATAAAAGCGATTCAGGAAATGCCGACGCCTAAAACAGAGAAAGAGGTGCGCGGGTTTTTAGGAAGATTGAACTACATCGCTCGGTTCATATCTCACCTAACTGCTACGTGTGAACCATTATTCAAGCTGTTGAAGAAAGATCAAGCTGTAACATGGAACGAAAATTGTCAAAAGGCGTTCGATAAAATAAAGAAGTATCTGCAGGAGCCTCCTATTTTGATACCCCCAGTGGCAGGGAGACCCTTGATCATGTATTTGACGGTTCTTGAGGGAAGCATGGGTTGTGTTCTCGGTCAGCACGACGAGACAGGAAGAAAAGAGCATGCGATCTATTACTTGAGTAAGAAATTTACAGACTGTGAATCTCGATACTCAATGCTTGAGAAAACTTGTTGCGCACTAGCTTGGGCCGCCAAGCGTTTGAGGCAATACATGCTGAATCATACAACCATGCTCATCTCGAAGATGGATCCTATCAAATATGTATTTGAAAAGCAGGCGTTGTCAGGAAGAATTGCCCGTTGGCAGATGGTCTTAACTGAATATGACATCCAATACGTCTCGCAAAAGGCTATAAAGGGGAGTGTGCTGTCTGAGTATCTGGCAGAGCAGCCTATTGAAGAGTACCAATCGATGAGGTTTGATTTTCCTGACGAGGATATCATGTACCTAAAGATAAAAGATTGTGAAGAGCCGTTGCCAGACGAAGGACCAGAGTTAGGTTCTAAATGGAAGATGATCTTCGACGGAGCTGTGAATGCTTACGGTAGTGGAATAGGGGCAATCATCACTACGCCACATGGGTCGCACATCCTGTTTACGGCCCGATTGACCTTTGCCGTTACTAATAATGAGGCCGAATACGAAGCTTGTATAATGGGGCTTGAAGAAGCCATTGATTTGCGAATCAAGAACTTAGACGTATACGGAGACTCAGCTCTGGTGGTGAATCAGATCAAAGGGGAATGGGAGACGCGTCAGCCCAACTTGATACATTACATGAATTATGCAAGGAGATTGTTTCCTTTCTTCGACAAAGTTGAATTACATCACGTACCGCGAGCAGAGAATCAAATGGCTGACGCCCTCGCCACTTTGTCTTCCATGTACAAAGTCAACTTCTGGAACGAGGCTCCCCGAATCGTCATCTCTCGGCTTGACAGGCCAGCTTATGTATTTGCTATTGATGAAGCATCTGATGACAAACCATGGTATTTCGACATCCTTAATTTCCTGAAGAATAAAGAGTATCCGGCTGGGGAATCCAGTCAAGATCAGAAGACTCTCAGGAGATTAGCAGGCAATTTCTATTTGAACCCGGATGGCGTCTTATACAGAAGAAACCACGATTTGGTGTTGTTGCATTGTGTAGATGAAAGAGAGGCAAAGCTACTCATGGAGGAAATACATGAAGGTACCTTTGGTACGCATGCTGGTGGACATGCTATGACGAGAAAGCTGCTACGGGCAGGTTATTTTTGGCTGACTATGGAAACTGATTGTTTCAAGTTCGCAAGGAAGTGCCACAAGTGCCAAATCTATGCTGACAAGATCCACGTGCCTCCAAGCCCTCTGAATGTGATGTCATCGCCTTGGCCATTTTCGATGTGGGGAATCGATATGATTGGAAAGATCGAGCCGACAACTTCTAATGGGCACCGGTTCATCCTAGTAGCAATCGATTATTTCACCAAATGGGTGGAAGCGGCGTCTTACGCAAATGTAACTAAGCAAGTGGTGGCCAGATTCATCAAGAGAGATATCATTTGCCGATATGGGATTCCCGAGCGGATAATCACGGATAATGGTTCAAATCTGAACAACAAAATGATGAAGGAGCTCTGTCAGAATTTCAAGATCGAACATCACAACTCCTCCCCTTACCGACCCAAGATGAATGGCGCTGTTGAGGCGGCCAATAAGAATATCAAGAAGATCGTTCAGAAAATGGTGGTGACCTATAAGGATTGGCACGAGATGCTACCTTTCGCTTTGCACGGTTATCGTACGACGGTACGCACATCAACCGGGGCAACCCCGTTCTCGTTAGTATACGGAATGGAAGCAGTGTTACCATTGGAAGTTGAGATCCCTTCTCTGAGGGTATTGCGAGACGTTCAGCTAGACGAGGCAGAATGGGTGAAAGACAGGTTGAATCAATTGAGTTTGATGGATGAGAAGAGGCTAGCTTCTCTAGCATATGGTCGTTTGTACCAGAGTCGAATGAAGAAAGCATATGATAAGAAGATACATCCGCGAAGCTTTCAGACGGGCGATCTTGTGCTGAAAAGGATTCTCCCGCCGCAAGCAGATCACAGGGGCAAGTGGACCCCCAACTACGAAGGGCCATACGTTGTCAGGAAAGTCTTCTCAGGAGGAGCGTTGTTGTTATCCACTATGGACGGTGAAGACTTTACGTCACCTGTGAATTCAGACGCAGTTAAAAAATACTTTGCTTAAAGTAGACCCGCTGGACAGAAAAAGAGAGTCCAGGCAAAAATGGGGCATCCTGGCGAACCAAAAACAGAATGAAAGGTTCGGGCAAAAGTTAGGGATAAAATTGAAAAAAATGTACACCCGCGAAGTTGAAAACCTACACTGGGCGGCTTCGGCAAAAAAGGGTATCCCGGTGAACTGAAAACCCGTAAAGGGCGGTTCACGCAAAAGTTAGGGATTTGAAAAGCAAATGACTGCGGTCCGAATTTGATATTGCAATGAGCATCAGTGCGGGAGAATGCCTAAGGGATCGGTTATCTGATACAATCTCCACAAAAGTGTGAATACCGGAAAAGCATTAGAGTCGGATGAGTCATAGGAGGATCAATTCGTGGTGTTCGTTTGCGTCCCGTTGCCGGCATGTGTACAAATTTAGTTTGTCAATATATTTATGCTTCTTGTGCATACTTGTATATTTGCTTTGTGTAGCTTCCTCTTTTCAGGAGTTACATCCCGTGTACAAAACTCCGCCCATTCAGGGGCCCAATCAATGAAATATGTTATTCAGTACTTGATGCTGGTTCTTTACTGTTTTGTGCATGATAAAACGCCTAAGTTTATTGAAACTAGCATGTGTATAACGTCACTGGCCCTTGCCAACAATTGCTAAAGCTTTGAATTAACTGAAAATAACGTCGCTAACCTGAATCGATTTGGTTGCATAGGCTTGTCTTGTCTTGTTTGTGTTGTTGCAGGTTTCATAACCGCACGAGGAAGATGATCAAAAGATTGCATTAACGAAAGACTCGACCCTCACGCAGGTCATGCATGTTCTTCCCGAAGAAGGACAGAATTCCCCCCAGCCAGTCGTAGCTTATCCAAAGGACATGCTCCAGCAAAGTCATTTATCCTCAACAGAATTGACGATTCCAAGATCGTAAGGCCGTATTCAGACAGTATGGTGTCCCCCCAGAAGGATTCCCTTGTCTCGAGCCGAGTGGTTTAGCCGCAGAAGATTGATATTTGTGAGCTGTATTCAGGCAGTTTACCTTTCCTCGCAGGGTCATTTACTCTCCCCCAGCGGAGTCAATTGATTTTCCCCAAGAGAATCATCCCATCCCCAGCGGAGTTCTCTTTTCAACTAGGGTATTCATTCCTCCCAGTGGAATTCGAAGATTGAGGCTCTCCCCGGCAGGGGTGGTGTGGCGCATTGGCATTTATTTTGTCAAGATACTGTGTGATATCCGTTCACTCTCCAGCAGAAGTTCAATCATACCAGGCGCATATCCCCCAGCAGGGTGTTACCTCAACGAGGTGTTTGGTTTAAGTTCCCTATTCCCCAGCCGAGTCGACTCCACCCTTCCAGCATTTATTTTGCTGGAATAACTCTGCAGCACATGGCTATCCCCAGCAGAGTTGGCATTGTTTTCAGCATTTATTTTTCTGAAGCAGCTCCTGTATCTCAGCAGTTCGAGTCCGCATTTGCATTGGCATATAGTGTCACACTTGCATCCACCAAATAAAAGCGTAGCATTTCCATGCTGAATGGAGCATTGCATCATTGTCAAACGCATGCATTTTGAAACATAAACTAGGATGGCTAACCTTTTGTTTCAAGTATTGTTTCTCTTGCAGGTAGAGAGAGTTCTTCCTCCAATAAATCAATAAACAGTCGAGGTCTCAACGTGAGACATCCCATGAAGTGTCAGCTTCGGCGTTACTCCCCACAGAGTCAGCAGGATAAATTTCTCTTTAAGCAGAGTTACTTATTTCCCCGCCAGGATTTCCTGTTGAAGTTGCTCTAGTCCGACCAGCGGACTGTTTCCTTCAAAGTTGTTGTTACGTCAGCATTAAAAGGTTTCATGAACCAGAATTTCAGAAGCTACCGCCGGTTATCAGAGCAGGCATCCAGTAGTCTGGTTTTTCAGATATCCCCAGTGGAGTCAGCTCCGAAGTTGCTGTCACGTCAGTGCTAAGAAGTTTGTGGCGTGGGATCAATTGAGAAATGAGTCCTGATGTGGACAATTTCTTGACGGGTTTTCTTCGTGCTAGAAAAGTGGAGTCCTAACGTGGACAGTTTTATTTCATGGGCTGATAGGAGGCGCTAGTCCTGGCGTGGACGGGTTCGATTTCTCAGAATTGATGGAATGTGGAGTCCTAACGTGGACATTTCTTCCCGGTGACGATATGTGTTAGTCCTAACGTGGACAACTTCGAGTTCTCAGTATTAATTGAGTGTGGAGTCCTGACGTGGACAAAAGTGGGTTACTCTTCGTGTTGGTGTCCTGACGTGGACAATTTATTTCCAGCAGATAGCTCTATTCGTAATGGTGAAGTGGGTGTCCTGACGTGGACAAGTTTATAGTTCTTCGTGATGACAAGATACGAGAGTCCTGACGTGGACCAAATTTATCCTCCTTCGTGTTGTTGGCAAAGTGTGTGTCCTGACGTGGACGGGGTTTATTTCCCCAGCAAGTCAAAGGCGCGCAAGTCCTAACGTGGACAGGTTCTATTATTTCATCAGATGAAGATGTGAGTCCTTACGTGGACAAATCAAAATACATTTCCTTACGTGGAAAGATTGAGTCCTTACGTGGACATATCAAGACGGGAGTCCTTACGTGGACAGATCGTATTGTGGTTTCCTTACGTGGAAAAGATGGTGATTCCTAACGTGGAATGGTGGGTCCTAACGTGGACGATGTAGTCCTAACAGGGACAAGTTTGATTCCTTACATGGAACTAAGATGTATTCTTTACGTAGAAAGAAATTGATTCCTTACGTGGAAAGGCGAGTCCTGACGGGGACGATGTACTAATGGCATGAAAAAGTTTAGTCCTGACGCGGACAGATTCAGATCAAGATCATTCCTTACGTGGAAAGATTAGAGTCCTTACGTGGACAGATTAAGATGGTGTTCCTGACATGGAAAGGTGGGTCCTAACGTGGACGATGTTCTCCTTACGTGGAAAGACAATGTTTCCTTACGTGGAAAGAAGATGGTTTCCTAACGTGGAAAGACGAATTTATTCCTTACGTGGAAAGAAGTTGGTATTCCTTACGTGGAAAGATTGAGTCCTCACGCGGACATATCAAGATTGATTCCTGACGTGGAAAGAAAGAGATTATTCCTGACGTGGAAGAGTTTAGTCCTGACGCGGACAGATCAAAGAAGTTATTCCTAACGTGGAAGAAGAAGATAGATTCCTTACGTGGAAAGTTTAGTCCTGACGTGGACGGAAAGAAGAAACGGTATTCCTTACGTGGAAAGAAGAAGCATTCCTAACGTGGAAAGAAAGATTGATATAGTATTCCTCACGTGGAAAGATTGGGGTTCCTTACGTGGAAAATTTGTGATTCCTAACGTGGAAAAAGAAAGAGTCCTTACATGGACAAAGCAAAAGAAGACGTATTCCTTACGTGGAAGAGTTTGACAAAGTAGAGAAAAGTCACCCCTGACGGGGAAAAGCGATGTATTCCTTACGTGGAAAGGTGAGTCCTAACGTGGACAGTATTATTCCTAACGTGGAACGGTTATTCCTTACGTGGAAAGGTGAGTCCTAACGTGGACGGTGGTATTCCTAACGTGGAAGAGTTTATTCCTAACGTGGACGATTTATCTCTGACGAGAAGGCAGACGAGCCGTCCCCAGCAAAGTTGTTGAAGTTTTTTCCAAGTTGACAGCAGATAGAGTCCTGACAAGGACAAGCAAAGGACGAAGTTTCCAATGATTCAATCTTTTTCAGGATGATGAGAAGAATCCCCAACACGGTCGCGCGAGATCAGTGGGTTGTCATAGCAGTCAGATTCAGCTGATGAATGTCGTTCCCCAAGCGGGAGCACAGTTTATTTCTGCGGTTGGCAAATTTCTGGTTTCATTGGTATTCAACTGTCTCGTACCGCGAATGTTTGAAGGCTCCGGGCTCTTCACCCAATCGGGTCCAAGTCGCTTGAATAGGGGCAGCTGTTGCACCCTAAAATTTGCTCAACCTTATTCACTTGGTTTATGTTTCAATTGCATTAGCATTTGCATATAGGGCCATGTACATAGGTTACTCATCTGCATAGCATAAGCATAGCAAGTCAGCTAACAGGGGACCAATCATTATTCTCATCTCTAGAGGCCTATCAAGAGGTTATTATCCTGATTCAACCTCATTCAAGTCATCAGAAAAGAATTTGGAAGCTATCAAGTCAATGGATCAAGCAGTTCATCTATCTCCTAACTGAGGGTGTCTGAGGATCATCAAGGAAAGTATGAGCTGTGAATCGAAGGCATGGGGAGTATCTAAACATCTTGGAGGACTTAGAAAGTCATTTGGAGAAGGAGACAAGTCATTGGTGTGATCAAAAGTATTGCAGTTGAAGACAGTCAACTAGGGTTTCATCTGGGTCAACCCTGGGTCAACTCTAGGTCAAAGGATTATTGGAGAGGCATTAAGGGCTATTGAGGAGATGTGGAGTTCATCATTTGACATGGAGAATAAGGATATGTTGTTATGCTAAGAAGAAATCAAGAGAAATCAAGGAGAAGAGGAGTTTCTAAATTAGGGTTTCTATGTAAAATCCCCTAGTTTAGGTCAAATTTCCAAGCAAGATAAGTCAAAATGCAAGCTTCAAATGGATCCTTGGCCAACATGAAACTTGTAGAGGATCTCAAGACCTTTAATTTGAGTGGTGGAAGACATCAAGGAGATTTATAGAACTCAAGTTATGGCCCTTGCAAGTTACAGGTCATCTGAGGTATCTGAAGTTTTGTCTGTAAAAGTGACTTGACTTCCAAGCAATTTTCACCCCTCAAGGAGATTTCAAATGAATTTCTGGTAAAAATAAGAGTTGTTCCTCATTGTTTTCCCTTTCCAAAAAGGTATGGTATGCCTTCATATGATTTAGGGAACTCTACTTATGGCTTGTGAAAGACAGGGGTATTTTGGTAATTTGGTGATTACAGGTCATTCATAGCACATGCCTAAAACTCATACAAGGAAGCTTCAAATGGAAAACTTCCCAACATCAAAGTTGTTCAAAATGGGATTTTAAGGCTAGATAAGATGTTGTGAGAGTTTGAAAATGCATGGAGCATGGATATTTTAAAATGGTCAAAATGACTTAAAAAGGCATATAACTTGAAAAAGTTCAAGTTGGAAAATGGTTTGAGAGATCTACAAAGCCAATATGGGTCATCCAATATACCAAATTGATTCCCAACATCATTTTAAAGACATTTGTTCAGCCACATTTTTGAGTTTAGGTTTAAAAATTGGACTTCCTTTGTAAATTTGTTTCTTACATCATAAGGCAACATGGTAAAGCTTAATACAAGGCAAGGGAAACTTGGTTTTTCATGCATACACTCCTAATATCTCATGAGGAGAGATTTTCATTCAAGTTTACCCAAGGTGCAAGCATGATATGATATGATTCAAAATGTCATCAAATGATAAATTCATGAAAGTTCCATAAGCTTCTAGATCCCTCTAGGACCAATCTAGAAACTTCTCATTCTGTTAATCATCATCTATATAAGGAAATGAAGCCATTTGTGCATTGGTTGGTGATTCTATTTGCTTGCAAACCACACTTTCATCTCAAAACTCCAAAATTGCATTTTGATTCCCATCTCTCCCAAACTCCATTGTTTGTGCTAGCTATCATCATCATCATCATCATCATCCATTGTTGTAGAGTAAAAAGCACGAAGAAAGCACATCAATTTGTGGCTGAATCATGAGTTCCACTTTGTCACTCCAAGTTGCGTGAAGGTTCGAATTGCCATTTTCAAGAAGCTTGAACACGAATTCTCTTCACCAGCATCATCACCATCATATAAAGATCATTTGGCACCATTGGCAAGGGCTGAAACAGGGCATAGCAACCATCACCATATCCAATTGGTAAGGATACGTTTTGTTTCGAATCACCATAGTTATGCATGGTTAGGGTTAGTTGTTGTGATATTCATGATAGAGACCACTTAAGGATCATTTATGGTGAGTTTAAGGTCAATCCATGGAGGTTCAAGATGTGGTGTCAATTCTTTCAAGATCAAGAATGGTTGGAATATGAGGTTTTAATGCATGTGCTATAGTTTAGTATACTCAGTGCAACCTATAGAACACATGGCTATAGTTATTTTCATGGTTTGTTGAGATTGAATAACAAGCTTCCATGGTGGAACCATGGATGGGGGGGTTTCGGTTTGTGCATTGTAGAGGGTTTCAAGGGAAGTTAGGGACATGGCTGGATAGAGGGCAGAAAATGGAGCGAAATTGGTTTTTATTTCGTGTGATTTCGTGGTGTAATGAAGGAGCTATGATCCATGGAAGAAGCTTGCATGGAGTTGCTTTTTTCGTGAAGATTAGGGTTTCATTGGAGAAGACATACCGTGGCCGTTGGATGATCTTGGATTTGTTGACTGGACTTGTGATCAAAGGGTCACGATTAAAACTGCAAAAATGGAGGGAATCCTAGACGCAGCAAAACGGCGTCGTTTTGCTAAATGAGCTCTTTGGGCTCTTTTTTCTCTTTGCACCCCCCATCAGCCAAGGCCCACACGCGTGAACTGGCCCAACATACTATTTGCACCCCTCCTCTTTAATTCTTTTATTTTCATTTTTTCAAATTGCATCTTATTTTACTCATCTTCTAAAAATCATAACTAAATAAATAATGCATGTTTTTTACTCATTCTTTTTTTCATATTCTCCGTAACATGTCTAGAAAATTAAAAAAATATAAAAATTGCATTTTATATTTTTTTTGCATTTTTCACATATTTTACAAAATAGTGCATTCTTTTTCATAAATCATGTTACACTTGAACTTGTACATTTTTGTTCATGACTTTGGGAATAGATTTTTTGCTCATTCTTTTTGGTGATGTTAAATAATGAATTGTATTACTCTCTGGATTTATTACTAGATTTTTAGCATAAAATTTGATTAGTTTAGATGATTGAACTTAGGATAGTTTAATTAGGGTTTTTAAGTAGTATACTTGAACTTCAACATTTTATTTTTGGGGTTTTTAGGACAAGTTAGCCTATGGGGAATATATGGGGCTTAAGGGTAGTTAAATAGGATCCCCTAGAATTTATATTAGGAATTTATATTACCATATGCTATTTTTGGTTGATTTTTGAATTGATTGATCATTTGTGTGGCCTTTAGGGCATAGTTTGTATTGTTTGCTTCCTTTTCTTTTCCTTTGGGTGTGGATCTTTGAAGATTGAATTGAGAACCTTGTGAAGACCTTGTGGATGAAGCACATTGAAGACTCAAGATGGAAAATCAAGTTCAAATTCATTGGAGATGTGTTTGCTAGAAGACTGTTGAAGGCTATAGGATTTAGGGTTAGGAAGAGCTTAGTCTAGCAACTTGATTCACAAGCATAGATGGCTTTGTTTGCCTCTATCCTTTCTCTATGATTCAAAGTCTCTTTCAAATATCCACCTCCTTCCTTTGGAAGGATCAGTGAATGTATTTGAAAGATAGAACTTTTGAGAGAAAACTTTCTGTTTAATGTTAACAGTTGATGAACCACCCTTGGTAGGTAATTAATTGTCTAACATTCATTCACTTCATCTGGTTGACTGATGTTCATCCTGGAACCTGAGACTTGAAGAAAAGCCATTGTAGACTGAGGACTGGTGCTCAAGATCTTTGCTTGAAGACTGTGAAGATAGAGACTGCTGCTGACTGAAGCTTGTAATTGATTGGAGATGACTTGAAAATGGGAATTGATGCGGAGCTGCTGTGGCTGTTTATTTTGCTGTATTTCATTTCTTGATGTATTGATTGGTTTTCCTGACTGTATTGTTTGCTGTTTCCCCTGTTGCATCCATGCATTTTACTGTTTTACTGTATATATCTACTATTGTTTCTGTTTTCGCCTATCCCGTAGGATCTCTGTTTCTCTCTGTGCAAGGGAGGAGCATGATAGACACTAGGTCTTAACCCATGCATGATAACATTAGGTTAGTTTGTTTCCCTTCGCAACAATAGGTTAGAGTTCTATCTCTTCTTCCTCAAAACAAACAGAAAAACACCATAAAGATTTCAAACACAATAAAAGACACTTCTTTCGTAAAAGAACGTGAACTCATCAAGACGTCATTTTTGTCCGCCGGGACTGTTAATCAGAAAAACCTTTTTCAGAAGGGATAAAATCAACCAAGACAAGCCTGTGTCGTGCGTGGCCCGAACTACGTTTTCTCTGATCTTTCATGCCGTGTGAAAGTACGTAGGCATAGGATGCGATATCCTAGCGAGCAACCTTCCCCTCCTTTCCCGTAGGTAGGCGAACTACGTTGACTCTGATTTCTCGTTCCAGGCGGGAATACGTAGGCATAAAGTGCGATACTTTGCCGAGTCATTTTTATTTTTATTTTATTTTCTTTTAACCCCTGACCTGTAGAGTAGATAGAATAACAATCCATACCCGAAAACAAGCGTGGATCCCGTCGAGTACGACGGACGTGAGGGGTGTTAATACCTTCCCCTTGCGTAACCGACTCCCAAATCCAGGTTTTGGTTGCGACGACCATACCTTTCCCATGTTGTGCGAGGTTTACTCTGAGCGTTTCCTTTCCCTCCCGTGGGATAAATAGCGCACGGTGGCGACTCTTCTGTTCAGCCGGCGCCGATTTTCGCAGTAGCGACACTGCTGTCTCGATCTTCTTTCACCGGCCCGATCAAATCTGGGAAACCTTTTCATCACCCCGGCTTTTGCTTGTCTATGGCTTTGCACCACCTTGGGGACCCTATCGGAGAAGTTAATGACCCTGCTGTCGATTAAATCTTGGACGTTATGCTTGAACGCGTGGCAACCTTCAATATCATGTCCGGGAGCCCCATAGTGGAATTCACAGTGCCTGCTCGCATCATAGCCATCCGGCAGAGTGCCGGTTATTGGCGCCAGAGTTCTTTTCTCCACCAAGTTCAATCTTAGTAGTGTCTGTAACAAATCTGCGTACGTTGAGGGAGGCTTCTCAAACACCTTCCTTGGCTTTTTTTCCCGAATTCTTTGCTGAGTCGTATACTGGCGTCTTGTAGGCTGCTGGCTTTGCTCGGACGTTTCCTTAGGCTCACGCGTTATCATCCTTAAGTTCAACCCTGGCATTGGCAACTGTTGTGGACATGGAGACTTAGCTTCCAGTGGCTCTGGGATATACCTCGATTCATCTGCAACCTCTGGCGGAGAAATGGGAATATCAGTCCCTGCAACTTTTATGCCCCCCGGTACAAACTCAATTATTTTCTCATCCAGCAAATCTTGAATCTTATGCTTAAAAGCTTTGCAGTTTGCAATGCTATGCCCCGGTGCTCCGGAGTGGAAGGCACAATGGGCGTTCAGGTCATAGTCTGGTGGCGGCTGCCCTGTCAGTGGAACCAAAATGCAGGGCTCAACCAGTTGAAGTTGGAACAAGAGTTGCACCAGCTGATCATAATCCACAGGGATCTCATCAAATACTCTGTTAGAAAACCTCATTCTCTTACCCCACCTCCTTGAGTTATCCTGCAAAATCAATTGCGACTGCTGACGAGGAGACTTCTGAGCTTCGAACCGTGGAGAGGGTCTCTTAAGCCTATCCTGCGTGGGTAATGGTTCTTCAGAACCCTGAGGAACAGATAAGCCAGCCGCGTCTTCCAACATTTGCCCTCCTTCTCTCCTGAGTACGTTCCTTAATACTTCAGCCATCAACCCTATCTGTGCCTTCAGTCGGCAGTTCTCTTCTTCTAGCGTCTCTTGATTCGAGCGCAACTCTTGCATATCTTTCGTGAACTGCCCCAGCTGGCCTCGAACATCCGTTAATTCTGCTTGAACCTGTTTGATGGCTACCCCCACAAGTTGGCGTATGCGGCCTGAGAGAAAACCTTGATTCTCTAGCTGAGCAAAATCGGCAGCCCTATCATCAGCCCACGCAATCAGAGGCTGCACCATGTTCTGCAACTGTTTCTGACTCTTGGCCATGGCTTCCATTACCTGTATGAGCCGCATTATGTTGTCGTGCACCTCTTGCATCTCAGTCGGATCCTGACTCATGACTTCCTTGCTGCTGCTTCTGGTTGAATGCTAGGGAATTCTTCAGTCGATAATCCTGGGGGACCTGAGAGATACAGGAGATGAGCTACAGTTTAATAATTACCTGTAATGCAATATGAATATGAATGCAATGCAATGTGTGTGTCTGTGCATTAGGGAAATTCATTCCCCGATTCTAGTGTGGAGGTGCCGGTGCAGTGACAGTGCTAGCAATACAAAGATCGGAGCTGAATCATAGAAAGCCTCATATATTGCTGAGAAAACTAATAGGCCAAGAATACAATATCACTGAGTACAATAAGAAGGCATGACCTCAACCAACAATCCTGGTGATGGTCAGCACTATGCAAATAAAGCATACAAGCTACTACATGAAGTGATCAAATCCTCCCAGAAGTCTGGTACTCTTCTAGCAATTTCTTGGTCTCCGGATGACTTGGTCGATCAAGCAGCCCTTCAACAAGTTGGTTTCTCTTCTTAAGAACACGGCGCACGTCTTCAGCAGTTTCTTCCCATGCCCCGTCTCCGAAGCGATCCTCTAGTTTACGCTTCTGAGACACGGCTTCATCTCTGCCTTTGATGGCCTTGTTCAGTGCGTTCTGGAGACTGTACCAGGTCATCACTTCTTCTTCACACTTCTTGATGCTGGACTTCAACTGCTCTTCGAGGTCGGAAATTTGCTGCTTCAACTTATCTTCCCTCTCCTTATTGTTGGTGAGCGTAGCATTCCAAGTCTTATTGCAAGAAGAGATCTCTCGGTGAGCGATGTCAAGCGCTTTCTTCTTGGATTCAAGCATGTCATGGGAGCTTCTGAACTCTTGCCCCAGACGTTCGCGCTTCTTCCTCTCCTCAGTGAACTCATCCCCTAATCTGTTCATTAGCTCAATCTGCTGTTGGAAAGCATACACGACCTTGTTTTTCTCACTGCGTACCTGGGCTAACTCTTGCTCTAACCCTTCATTGATCTTCATCAAGGCTTCTTTTTCTTTCACAACTTGCTTGTAGGCTTCCCGAGAAACAGTGGTTGGCTCTGCTACCGGAATAGGAACAAGGATTGGTACATTTGGGAATGGCATCCGCAACTGACTTGCTCTCTCCTGGACCCAAACTCTGTATGGTGCATAGGCCTGACAGTCATTCTTTCCTAACAACGGCTTCCCTCTGCGGTTAATACGCGTCCAGGCATGCTGCAGCTTGGCTAGTAACTCCCCCTTCACGTCTCCGGTGAAGTACAGAGATTCCTGTACTTCCTCCTCCTTTGGTGGGTTCTTCAACGCATATCCGAACTGACGGACGAACAGAGAAGGGTTGTAGTTGATACACCCTTTCCTCCCTATCAACGGAACATTAGGGTACCCAGAACAACTGAATATAAGCTCAGATCCTAGCAGGTCTCGATCAAACCACTCAACGTCTTCAGAAGATAGCCTCATCAGGCGCTCTGACCAGCTAGCTGTGGTTGCACTCTTCACAAAAGATCCCTTCAGGGGATGGTGGCTTTTAAACCACATATCCAGCAATGGTACACAGAAATGAACATTCTTTCCTCTTCCCTTCTCATTCTTGTAATGCAGTGAGTGGTAGAAATCTCCGAGCATGGTCGGTACAGGATTACCAGCGGCAAACAAGTAGAAGGCATCGAAGTCCACAAAATTCGGTACATTGGGAAACAATATTATGCCGTAAATGCACAGAGCCAGCACAACATTGAAGGCAATCCAACATTCGCTCTTAGCGTACTCTTGAGCTTTACCGATCAAGAACTGGAGTGAGAAGCCTGGAACTCCACGGGAAACAGTAGTCAACAGTTCAGAAGCATCCACATGCAAGGCTTTTGCCAAGTCTTCCGGCTTGGGCTTAATGCCCGAATGAATGAATGGAACCTGGTTCTGCACGGGTAACTCAGTAAACTCCACATACTCCTCAATGGTAGGCCCTATAATGAAATCAGCGAACGTAAAACATCTCAATGCGGGATCATAGAATTGCATCAAAGCGTACAGCCTATCTAGCTCTGTCTCCGTGGGTTTGCGCACCAATCTCAATAGTCTTCCATAGCTCATTCTGAAGCTCCTACGAACCTCCTCATCAGCCAGAGAGATCAACCCAAGCAGGGGAACAACATCAGGAGTAGGCAATTTGTAAGCAACTGTCCTTCTTAAGCTGGCCATGACCAATCACTCAGGAATCCGGACACTAGAACTAGGGAAATGCAAATGCACCTGCAGCACAGACACACGTTAGTGGGATGCAATGATGATGAGTATGCAAACAGAATGCAATGCAAGTAACATGCAACGGGGGCCAACTGCCGTAGCTGAATAGCCTGGACCATATCAAGAAGTCTCAGATAGATTCTCTAGAAGTCCTCAAACCCTGGTCTCAGATAGACCTAAAATCAAGCTCCAATAATGGTATCTGACAGATCTCAAACCATAACTCCAACTGGTCTCTGGCAGACCTCAAATCACATCTCCAACTGGTCTCTGACAGACCTCATAACCCTCCATAAATACCCAGGATCTCTGATCAAGAAATAACCGGTATCTGAAGGTCTAGTTACCTGCATAACCCCAAACCCTCTCACAGGTGGATGTCCTAGTAACTGACAAAGGTATGGCATCCTATGTGGTCGTCGGCATCACAGACTTTCAGGGTTGATGATACGATTCCCAGAAGGAGTGGCATCATCAAATCCTGAAGAGGCCTCACTTAGCCAACTTCCAAATGATCGGTCCCCAGAGTCGACAATTCAACTAACCAGCAACCCACGCCAACCAAAGGAAGGGGCAGGAGGCCAACCAGAGGAACCTCGTCTGAGTGTAGATTTCGCGGGACACCAAAGCAAGCAAAGCAGGCGGGCGCCAACTAATCTCTACTCTAATTCTAGGTGCACTCAAGCCCAGGTCCGGCTTCTCACTCAATATCAGAACACCCGTCACACCCCAAGATACAGCAATAATAATCCATATATACAAAGCTGAAAATAAAGGTCAGAAATATAAATCCATACAAAATCCTCGACGGGAAAACAAGCATTAGGATTGACTCTCTTAAGGGACGTTGGATCCCAAATGCATAAGAACTATCGCAGTCCTTAGCAGCCAGGGGACGTTGGATCCCCAGCAGAGTCGCCAGCTGTCGCTACTGCGAAAATCGGCGCCGGCTGACAGAAGAGTCGCCATCGTGCGTTATTTATCCCACGGGAGGGAAAGGAAACGCTCAGAGTAAACCTCGCACAACACGGGAAAGGTATGGTCGTCGCAACCAAAACCTGGGTTCGGGAGTCGGTTACGCAAGGGGAAGGTATTAGCACCCCTCACGTCCGTCGTACTCGACGGGATCCACGCTTGTTTTCGGGTATGGATTGTTATTCTATCTAAACTATAGGTCAAGGGTTAAAAAGAAAATAAAATGAAAATAAAAATGACTCGGCAAGTATCGCACTTTATGCCTACGTATTCCCGCCTGGAACGAGAAATCAGAGTCAACGTAGTTCGCCTACCTACGGGAAAGGAGGGGAAGGTTGCTCGCTAGGATATCGCATCTTATGCCTACGTACTTTCATACAGCATGAAAGATCAGAGCAAACGTAGTTCGGGCCACGTACGACACAAGTCTGTCTGTTGTTTTTTATGAAATCTCTCACCTTAAACAAGGGTTTTCTTATTGCAAAAGGTTGATGTCTGTTCAAATCTTTTGACAGAAGAAATGAATTAATCTCTGTTATAACCTTTATTAATGTTTTTCTGTTGTTTTGAAGGAAGAAGAGATGACACTCTACAAATCCTAGGGTTAAAAAGGGAATAAAATCTACCCTAATGTTATCATGCATGGGTTAACTCCTAATGTCTATCACATCCTCCATTGAACAAGGAAGAATGGAAGTCCTACGGGAAAGGAAACGAAAGGAAGAAACGGAAATACAAGTAATAACCGCATACAAGTGAACATGAATATAGCAATGGTAAATGCAATGCAAAGGAGGTAGGAAGGTTCATCTCAACCTCAAGCCCATTCATGGATGGAATAAGAAAATATCAAGTGATCATATGCAAAGAATCGAGTGAAAACTCCGAATGAAACGCGTAATCCACTATTTGGAATCGCAACGTGCTATCATGCAAACAAGTCGATAATCGGGCAAGCTACACATACAAATAACAGCCACCTAAGGGGTCTTCAAATACCTCTAGCCTATCTATAATAAGAAATATAAACCACGGCATTCACCACGCAAACACAAATCGGCCGTTGGAGCCTTAACAAAAATAAAGTCCGTTCGGAAGTCCAAATTACAAGTTCGAATACAAAATATGAGAAAAATAGCAAAAGGTGCTAAAAAATTCAAATAAAAATCTCCAATGCCCTACATCAAGCCACAAACCATGGGTGAGAGATACCACAAAAATATCCAAAGATAAATGGTCAAACAAGATGAAAACATTGCAAGATATCTCATGTATACCAAAGGAAAGATTAAAGTGGAGCATGTTAAAGAAAGCATCCAAAACCAATTAAAATGGTACAATAAAATTCCACAAAAATACATCACAATACCTCATCATGTGTATGAGATCCCTGCAAAAGGATTGACATTTAAATTGTGTTTTGATAGGTCAAAGAAATTCAACAAAATGATAGCACCAGCATTAGCCTTTTTATGACGACCCAAATGTAAAAACTCCAAAGAAAATGTCAGAAAATGGTAAAATTATAATTCCAGTTTTATTAATTCCTAGACATCTTAAAGATTCAGCACGAAAAAATGGGGATCAAAAAGACTAATTTTCCTATTTTTTATGGTATTTAGAAGTCAGCATACAAAACAGAAAAAATAAAAGAAACATGGCAATAGGAAAATAAAAGAAAATAACATGAATAAATAAAAGTGGCATGAGGCTTATGTGGCCGATTGCGTGGCGCAGTGAGAGGCGTTGGATGAATGGAAGAAACATTGACTTGGAAATGCATCCGACGGTGTTAACACCTTCTTCTCCAAATCAAATTTTTCAACTTTGTGAATAGTAACCCGCAGCCCCATGAACATGAGTTTTTTGCTACTTTGAAACACCATAACTCGATCAATAATTATCCGTTTCGCACAAAATTTTGGTCAAAGTTGAAGGAAAAAAACCAAGGAATCCAAATATGGTCTTAGATTTTCTTGAAACTCCCTCTAACTCCCAAAATGTGGCACCTCAAGAAAAACTCAAGAACCAAAAATTGTCATAAAAACCATCTTTTTTGTACTAGAATCCATGTAGGAGATGAGAGCAATGTGATGCAACAACAATAATGCAAGAAAGACTCATAAATCATGAGTTATGTCGAATTCTTTATACCTTGGAAAAATGAATTATGGAGCTTTAATGGAGCACGAATTTCTTTGGAAAAAAGTGTAGAAACCTTCAATAATTCTTGGTAGAGGTATTAGGACCAAAGAAAATGCTTGAATTGGTGAGGAAATGAAAATCACTTTTGCACTTGGAGCTCAGTTTTTCATGTTGATACAACCATGGAATTGCACTAAAATCTTCTCAAAAATTGATGGAAAAATCCTATGTAGTATATTGAATTAATTGGTAATGAGAAAGGATCAAAAAATGGAGAGAAAAAGGATTGAAAAAAATGGAAATTCAAACATGTGAAAGTGTGGGAAAAAATGGAAAAATGATGGAAAAATTCAATATGATTTGCAAATGGATTCAACATCAACTATCACCAACCTTTACTCTTAATGATCTCAATCCAATATATAGATGATGATTAACAAACTTAGAGGTTTCTAGAATAATCTTGGAGGATTCTAGAAAGTTGTGGAAATTTCATGAACTTCTCATGCCATGATACTTTGAATATCTCTTATCTCATGCTTGCACCTTTCCAAACTTATGTCAAAATCTCCTTACATGAGATATGGGAAGTGTATGTAAGCTCCTTGCCTTGAAAATTCATCTTGTGCCAAGTTTTCTATACTTGCCTTATTATGCAAGTAACAAAAATACAAAGCAAGTCCAATTTTTAAATCCTAACTCAAAAAAGTGGCTGAACCAATGTCTTTAAAATGATGTTGGGAATCAATTTGGTATATTGGATGACCCATATTGGACTTGTAGATCTCTCAAACCATTTTCCAACTTGAACTTTTTCAAGTTATATGCCTTTTTTAAGTCATTTTTCACCAACTTTTATCAAGTCTTGTTCCATGCATTTCCAAACTTTCATGACTTATTTTCTTGACTTAAAATGGCATTTTGAGAAACTTTGATGTTGGGAAGTGTTTCATTTGAAGCACCCTTGTATGAGTTTTAGGTATAGGCTAAGAATGACCTGTAATCACCAGATGACCAAAATACCCTTTGCTTGCCTAGACCATAAGTAGAGTTCCACAAATCATATGAAGGCATACCATACCATTATAGAAAGATAAGACAATGAGGAACAATTATTATGTTGACCAGAAATTCATTTGAAATCTCCTTGAGGGGTAAAAATTGCTTGGAAGTCAAGTCACTTTCACAGACAAAACTTCAGATACCTCAGATGACCTGTAACTTGCAAGGACCATAACTTGAGTTCTATAAATCTCCTTGATGTCTTCCACCACTAAAATTAAAGGTCTTGAGATCCTCTACAAGTTTCATGTTGGCCAAGGATCCATTTGAAGCTTGCATTTTGACTTATCTTGCTTGGAAGTTTGTCCTAAACTAGGGAATTTTACACAGAAACCCTAATTTAGAAACTCCTCTTCTCCTTGATTTCTCTTGAATTCTTCTTAGCATAACAACATATCCTTATTCTTCATGTCAAATGATGAACCCCACATCTCTCCAATAGCCCTTAATGCCTTTCAATCAGTCAATTGACCTAGAGTTGACCCAGGGTTGACCCAGATGAAACCCTAGTTGACTGTCTTCAGCTGTAATTCTTGTGACTTCACCAATGACTTGTTTCCTTCTCTAAATGACTTTCTAAGTCCTCCAAGATGTCTAGATACTCCCCATGCTCAGCCCACAGCTCACCATTTCTTTGTTGATCCTCAGACACCCTCAGTTAGGAGATAGATGAACTGCTTGATCCATTGACTTGATAGCTTCCAAATTCTTTTTTGATGACTTGAATGAGGTTGAATCAGGATAATAACCTCTTGATAGGCCTCTAGAGATGAGAATAATGATTGGTCCCCTGTTAGCTGACTTGCTATGCTTATGCTATGCAGATGAGTAACCTATGTACATGGCCCTATATGCAAATGCTAATGCAATTGAAACATAAACCAAGTGAATAAGGTTGGGCAAATTTTTAGGGTGCAACACACCTTATCAAAGATTATTTGCCTTTCTCCACAAGGACTTAATCCACTATTAATCAACTGATTACAATAGTAAGCACTAAGAACAACTGTCTTAGTCTTCTCAAGAACAACTGACCACACCTTGGTCTTCTCAAGGAACTTCTTACAAATTAATATAAACTAACAAGTGTTTGATTGCTTCTAATAAGTTGTATCACAACTGTGATATTTACACTTAAGATTAAGTACAAATAAAACTATAAAATTTTATGAAAGAACAAATGAATAAGATCTTTGTGAGATTTTCACTTTGATGAATCAAGCGTGTATGAATATTTCTTTCTGAGTGAACTAGCAACTTCTAAATGTTGTAGAAGTTCTCCTTATATAGCTTTTCCAATTTGCTTTGAGTGATGTGCAGCTAAATATTATATTAGAATATAAGACTTTTCATTACCAAAAAGTATGGGCAGAGATATGCTTTCTGCAGGAAAAGTATGGTTGTAGAAGCCTTGGGATTTGCACCACGTCACTTCTTTGGACAAAATAGCCGTTGGTTACTTTGGAAGTAGCACCACGTCCAATCAAGTTTACAGCTTCTTCAACAAGCTTCCTTCAGGATGAAGTCTTCATAATCTGCACTTCAGAACTTGTAGCAAGCTTAAAGGAATAAAATACTTAAGATGATCAGAGCTAAAATGTTTGAGATGATCATAGCCTTGATAGATAATCAGAACTTAATATATCAGAGTCTCAATCTAGATCAGAGTCTTCTTTAGAGTGTGCAGTAGTATGTGCTTTGAGCGTGAATATAAATGATAAGAGTCTGATTATCAAAGCCTGTGTTCTTGCAGTGAAATGAACTTCAGGGTCTGATTTGAATCAAAGCTTTCAACTATTCTTTCAGCAACACTGCAGATCATTCTGCAGCTTCTGCTTCAGATTCTTCTGGCAGCGCTTCAGAGTCTTCTGATTGTCTTGCATCTGATGCTTCAGAGCCTTGCATAGTTTCTTGTACTTATGTATTTTGCTTCTTTAAGAGTTTTTAATTTAATACCTGAAACAATAATACTTGAACAAATTTTAGAGTATATATTTTCTTAATACAAAATTCCATAAGAGTTATCATCAAAACATAGAGATATAAGAAACACAAATCTATGTTCTAACACTCAATTCCTGGGTGACAACCTCAAATTGGATTCATGCTTGACCCAATGTAGTATCCTTAATCTTGTTTATAGTTGAATCAATCCAACACATTGATTAATCAAACCACCGAAGCCTCGATTTTTTACGGTACGGAACCCTGATTCATCTGCATCTTGACAAAGATAAATTTGAAATGGGTTAAGGTTAGTTAATCAAATGAATATGATCCTAAAATGATGATGAGGATCTAAGGGGTCAAAATTTGGGGTGCAACAGTTGCCCCTATTTAAATATCTTCACTAGATGGCAATGAGAGATGACAATCCTCATAAAATCGTAGCGAAAGGTATTTAAATATAGCAAACCAGAAATCTTGTCCCTTAGATCCGATGATATGCAAAAGGACCAATGCTGAAATGAAATGAATCTAAATGATGCTTTATGATGCTTGAATGCAAGACAGGTGCAGACACACGAGCAAATATAAAAGAACGTCAATACAACGAGTAACCACTCCCAAGTGACCCAACACACTGGGGAAAGATTCAAGGCAAATTAAGCAAGATAGTTCAAACATGACCAAAGATGCTATTCAAGAAAATCTTTCACACAGGGGACACAAATTCCACCAAGGAAGACACATCTTCATTGGGGAAAGGAGACACAAACCTCACTGGGGATAAACCAGATGAGGAAGCCCACTGGGGAAGAAGGAAATTCTTCACTGGGGAACAATTCCACTAGGGAAGCAAATCTTCACCGGGGAAAAGACGGAACGGAGACACTAAACCCACTAGGGATAACCAGATGAGAAATTTCCTATAACGAAGAGTTCAAACGGGATCTTCAGGAAAAGGTTAGAAACATGACCGGACACGTCGGGGAAGCTAGTACCCACTAGTTCTCTGAGACTCGACTAGGAAATCAAAAGCTTCAATGGGGAAACCGGTGACGACCAGAACAACAAACAATTTCAAGTAGTGTTAGTTTTCACTAGACTCCCTGGGGAGGATGGTGACGACCAATCCAACAAACGGATTCCAAAAAGTGCTAAATACCACTAGACTTCCTGGGGATATGGTGACGACCAAATCAAAGTTCCAATTATAATTGGGAATTCCAAAAAATATTGATAAAACACAGGACTTCGGCTGGGGGAATTGGTAACAGCCGACTAATAACAATTAATTTTTAAGCAATGCCAGTAACCACTGGATTTAGAAAGAACTGGATTTTCAAAGAGTTTGGTGACGACCAGGTCTGCAAACCGGAAGCATAAATATATCCCTCAATACCTTAGGAACAAAAAGTTAATACCCTCAGTATATTAGGATACAACAGAGACACAACCCTCAACACGTTAGGATTGTACCCAAGCTCTCAAAACATTAGGAACTAAAGCTGATCATCCTCAATACATTAGGATATAGAAGAGACACAACCAACAACACATTAGGATTGGACAAAGACCCTCAAAACCTTAGGATCAAAAACTAATACCCTCAACACATTAGGATATAGAATACTCCATGCAAATGCAGCCACTTTAGTCTCTGGGAACTTCTGAACTCGGGATTCAAAGTATACATCTCCAAAGGTACACATCCTGTGCTCGGGGTGGCAACAAACATCTTTCTCCAAAGGTACGAAACCTGTGCTTGGAATGGCAACAAACATCTTCCAAAGGTACAAAACCTGTGCTTAGATGGGCAACGAACATCATCCAAAGGTACAAAACCTGTGCTTGGAATCCAACAATACATCTCCAAAGGTACGAAACCTGAGCTTGGGATGGCAACAAACATCTTTCTCCAAAGGTACGAAACCTGTGCTTGGAATGGCAACAAACATCTTCCAAAGCTACAAAACCTGTGCTTGGAATGGCAACAAACATCTTCCAAAGGTACAAAACATGTGCTTGGAATGGCAACAAACATCTTCCAAAGGTACAAAACTTGTGCTTGGAATCCAACAATACATCTCCAAAGGTACGAAACCTGAGCTTGGGATGGCAACAAACATCTATCTCCAAAGGTACACAACATGTGCTCGGGATAGAAATAAACATCTTCCAAAGGTAAAAAAACCTATGCTTGGAATGGCAACAAACATCTTCCAAAGGTACAAAACCTGAGCTTGGGATGGCAACAACCATCTATCTCCAAAGGTACACAACATGTGCTCAGGATAGAAACAAACGTCTTCCAAAGGTACAAAACCTGTGCTTGGAATCCAACAATACATCTCCAAAGGTACGAAACTTGAGCTTGGGATGGAAACCATTGTGACTTAGTTCAGAATGATACACAACCAAATTGTCAGTATTTGTCGTCCATTGATTTTCATAATGCCGGTTACCAACAGGCCTTACTTGAAATATGATTGGTCACCACCAAATGACTTATACCAGTATCCACTAGATTTTCAAACAATGCTGGTCACAACCGCGCGTTAACGTTCTTAAGATAAGCTTCTCAAATGAGACTGCCACTTATTGCTGATGAAGGATAAGCTTCTCTGAAGAGATTGCCACTCACTGCTGAAGACGATTAAACTTCTCCGAAGAGACTGCTATTTATCGTTGATGAAGGTTAAGCTTCTCCCAAGAGATTGCAACTTACCGCTGAAGACGATTAAACTTCTCCGAAGAGACTGCCATTTATCGTTGATGAAGGTTAAGCTTCTCCCAACAGATTTCCACTCACCTGCTGAAGACGATTAAACGTCTCCGAAGAGACTGCCATTTATCGTTAAAGACGATTAAGCTTCTCCCAAGAGATTGCCACTCACCTGCTGAAGACGATTAAACTTCTCCGAAGAGACTGCCATTTATCGTTGATGAAGATTAAGCTTCTCCCAAGAGATTGCCACTCACCGCTGAAGACGATTAAACTTCTCCGAAGAGACTGCCATTTATCGCTGATGAAGGTTAAGCTTTTCTGAAGAGATTGCCACTCACCGCTGAAGACGATTAAACTTCTCCGAAGAGACTGCCATTTATCGTTGATGAAGGTTAAGCTTCTCCCAAGAGATTGCCACTTACCGCTGAAGACGATTAAACTTCTCCGAAGAGACTGCCATTTATCGCTGATGAAGGTTTAGCTTCTCCGAAAGAGATTGCCACTTACCGCTGGAGACGATTAAACTTCTCCGAAGAGACTGCCATTTATCGTTGATGAAGGTTAAGCTTCTCCCAAGAGATTGCCACTCACCGTTGAAGACGATCAAACTTTTCCGAAGAGACTGCCATTTATCGTTGATGAGGTTAAGCTTCTCCCAAGAGATTTCCAGTCACCACTGAAGACGATTAAACTTCTCTGAAGAGACTGTCATTTATCGTTGATGAAGGTTAAGCTTCTCCTAAGAGATTGCCACTCACTGTTGAAGACGATTAAACTTCTCCGAAGAGACTGCCATTTATCGTTGATGAAGGTTAAGCTTCTCCGAAGAGACTGCCATTTATCGTTGATGAAGGTTAAGCTTATCCCAAGTGATTCCCACTTACGGCTGAAGACGATTAAACTTCTCCAAAGAGACTGCCATTTATCGGTGAAGACAATTAAACTTCTCCGAAGAGACTACCATTTATCGCTAAAGATGATTAAACTTCTCCGAAGAGACAGCCATTTATCGTTGATGAAGGCTAAGCATCTCCCAAGAGATTGCCACTCACCACTAAAGACGATTAAACTTCTCCGAAGAGACTGCCATTTATCGTTGATGAAGGTTAAGCTTCTCCCAAGAGATTGCCACTTACCTGTAAGATGTTCTTCTTGATAGATAGTGCAAAATAAATGCACGTCCAGATAGGTTCGGCGACTAACAGGGACCAAAGTTCAATCTAGAATATAGCTAGAAAGAAACTGTCAAACAAGACTCCTACCATTGAGAAATAAACTCAAATGGTGACTTACCTTATCCAATCATGGAAAAAGATAACTGAAGCAACCATCATCCACGAGGATTAAACTCTGTGGGGAATTGAGAAAGGATGGACATTTTATGCTTAAGGGCTGACAACTCTATTAGAGAGAGACAACACACCCAATCACTGAGGAAGGAACCAAAGTGAAACAAGAACAGGACAACCAGAGATAGCAAAAATTCACGCATGTTATGCATATGCTTTATGCCATGCTTATGTTTATGCTGACAAAACAAACAAAACAAACAAAACAAAACTGGATATGAAATAAACATCTCGACACGGAAACCCAACCAACTTCACCAAGATTGGACATCAAAGGGATGATCATGAAGAACAACAATTCCACTTCAAGGTTACCACCTTCTCTGGGAGAGAGTAATCTTCTTAGGCCAAAACATCATGACTTCACTTGGATTGTCATCATGAGCTTGAATTCTTTGTTGAAGGAAAAAATCACCAAGGGAAGTTCCAAGATCAACCGAAGTAACAACTTAAACGAAGCTGACAAAAGGGTATCATGAGAACAAAACACTTTCTGCCCCATTGATAGTATAATTATCCTCTTCAGTGAGCAACGACTCTTGCGACAAACAGTCTTTAAACTTTTCTGCCCCTGATTACATGGTCTGTGGGAAGAAACCATCAAGAGAACTAGCATAAAGATGCTTCAATGTCTTCAAACTCTTATAGAGAGAGATTTACAAATCTCGATGTGATTGCCCCAGTTTAACGGTGCTTGTACAACAAAGTCTCGGACTGTGGAAGTAACGACTGGGTAACAAACTTTCCCCTGCTAGCTGGTAACTGCAAAAGATTTTCCCCAGACTAAACTGTTCATTGAGAGCTTCATCTGATCTTGACCTGGTCGGCTCTGATTAGTTGAACGTTGTAACAAATGATTAACAAATCCTTCAAATTGGTTGCCCCAGGCTGAGCTTCCTTTATCAAGTCAAATTCCCTAGCTGACAGCGTTTGCTGGGATTCCTTTGACATTAGATCATCTTGCACGCAATGTTATTTATTAAAAATTGGCAATTTTTAATGTAAAATTCATGCAATCTTTTGAAAACAATTTTTTTGATGAAACACACACGGCGGAGTGATCAAGTGATCAAAGTAAAAGTAATCCAATCTTTTTACAGATGATGGATAAAGTGATTAACACACACAAACATCAAAGATCATTAGGATTCAGGTTATTCAACCTTGCTGTAATATGATTTCAACACAACCTTACCTCAATTAAGTTTTTTAAGGGTTGTAACGTGGCTTGGTTCATGGCTCATGAAACAAAGGATAAAGGCTCAAAGTTATTTGTCCCACCCAGTCTCCATGATGAACTCCAATCCTACGCTCAGTTAACTTAAACTATACATTCAGGTTCTTACAAATTTAAGAATTGAACTGATGATAGTTGGTGATGGTTCACAAACCTAGGGTAGTCACGACTCCCTTGCTATGTTTGATAGCTTTTTGACTATTTGAGGATTTTTAAGAGTGATAACTCTTACAAAATTCCTCTCTTTTGTTATCCCTGACTCTTGTCTGAACTGTTTTGTTCGAATATACAGTCAATGGGATGCCCCATTTTTGCCTAAGTCTCATTCATAGGTTTTGAATTAGAGGGCTTTTTTTTGTTTTTTCACTTTTCTTCTTCTCTCTTTTTTTTCTTCTTTTCGAGAAAGGAGGTGACCACCTAGTTTAATGGCTACGGTGAACCATCATCTTCTTCTGAACTTCGACACTTGTTTGTTGTGTGCGAAGGAAAACCTGAATGCACCACTTTTAAAGTGTCTTGTATGCATATATCTCCGAGTTGACTGAGAACTACCAACCCCCAGGTTTGAGATTTAAGGTTTCTGTTTTTGTAAAGAAAGAAAAACTCCTACTTCTAGGCTCGAAGGGGTTAACGAGGGATTATCTTCCTTATTTCTCCAGTGTTTAGGGATTGAAACAATGCCTTACATCATCGGCAAAGTTAAATTGAAAGCATATTGACAGTAGTTATGGATATGATTTTCATCATCCTCCCCAATATTTGTTTTAAACAACAGTTTAGTAAGGAAAGAAATTTTTTGCATTTTTCGTCATCTCATAACAATAAAAGGAAAGAGAAAGAGTGAAACGAATGGACTTAATCAAAAGATGCAAAAACACTTCATTAATCTTGCCAAATTCAAATAAACAACAGCTTACAAGCAATTCAAATGCAAAGAAAACACAACAAAATGCTGAAACAGTCTACAGCTGCCAGCCTGAGGGAATTAAAATTGTTTAACAAAACAAGGAAATAGCACTATCAAGGGCCTTCTTCTTTAGTCCACCCTATGCAGGGACGGGGTTGCTTCTTCGTCAAGCAGAAGGTTGACTTACACCCGAGGTTCGGATATCTTGAAAGATAGGACTCCTGCTTCAATCATCTCTTTTACCTTGCTCTTGAGGATGTAGCACTCCTCAATATCATGACCAGGCGCTCCATGGTGGAATGCACAGAAAGCATCAGCGGTAAAATAACTCTGGTGGCCTGGAGGGAGAACGAGTGGAATTTCCTTTTGAACTAAACCATTTTGCAAGAGTATAGGGAACAACCGTGCATAAGGTATAGGAATACCCAGAGACCCACCATATGGCTGATTGGTAGACGAAGCCGATCCTTCTTGTCGTTGGGATAAGATCAAATCTCTGACAAAGTTTGTCAAACTCCTTTTGGCACGCTTCACACTTTCTAGCTCGTCACTGAGCTTCTGTTTTTCCTGTTCTTGAGTATCCATTATATCCCCGACGGCAGCAGCGAATGCCTCTGTGTTACTCTTTAAACAAGAAACTTCTTCTCAGAGTGCTTGATTTTCTTGCTCAAGACGATCCATTCTTCTAAGTGTTTGCCTCTGTGTTATATTCTCTCCCTCTTTCTCCTGATATCAACAGAACACAGAATGAACCAAAGGACCGACGCGGTGAAGAATGATATACAAAATGTTGATGCAAGTGCAAAAACACAACTGGTTTTACAAAACTCAGAAGTTTGATTAGGTTAAAACCCTTGTTTCATTAATCGTCGGGAAAAGTTACAACTTTTAAAAATACCAGAGATCGACTGAGTTTTACAAAACTAGTTGCGACATGATATGCTTATGGTGATATGATGGGATGATACACACATAACACAAAGGCAAGTATTCACAAACACAATGCATATACAAAGACCTCCTAGGATCAAGATCAAAGCAAGGAGTCAAAGGTCTACCCATCCCCAAGGATTTGTACTATGGTTTAATTTGTACCTGCCGAACGGGTTCTAACAAAAGTTCCCAAAGTCATAGTAAATCCTTCGGATATTGCCAACTAACGTGAATACTCACGTGAGTCAACAATATTCTCAAGATAAACTCGTTTGAGTGTAGCACCGCGTGACAACTATTGAGGGACTACTCCCTAACAGTTTCCGCACTACGTCCTAAAAAGGCCAAGTGGGGTAAAAGTGTTACTAAAAGTTCCCAGCTTCACGGACTCATATTGAAATAATTAGTGAATACACGACTACTCATGCATTACTAATCATCTCAAAAGAGTCTCCACTGAGTGCGATTACATCATATGTCAGACATACTGAGACTACTCCCAATAGCCCAACTATTGATCATATCACAATCCTATCTCATGTGTCACTCAAATCCGGGTCAGGATTTATCTCACCTCTCAAGGCACCCAATATCCAACATACAGACAAATATATTGACAAATATACATGTAAGCAAAAATATTCACAAATACAATGCATTGCACACACAAAGGCTCCCTAAACTTGAAGCCCAAGCAATGGAGTCAAAAAATTTACCCATCCCCAAGGATTTGTATTATGGGTTAATTTGTACCTGCTGAACGGGTTCTTAACAAAGTTCCCAGGGTCAACAACCCATCTTTCGGATATTATCAATTTCCCAAATCACTCGGTAATCGATAATATT
This sequence comes from Lathyrus sativus, assembly GCA_963859935.3. Taxonomy (NCBI): domain Eukaryota; kingdom Viridiplantae; phylum Streptophyta; class Magnoliopsida; order Fabales; family Fabaceae; genus Lathyrus; species Lathyrus sativus. Next base: position 523,233,307 of record OZ012738.1, read on the forward strand.
CTCAAGAGAGTCTCATCCGAGCGTAGTATCGCATATCAACTACTTCGGAAATACTTCCTTATAGCCATCGCACTACGTCCTAATAAGGCCAAAGTGGGGTAGAATGTAATCTAAAAGTCCACAGTGTCATGGGCTCCTTCGTCGAAAGTAGAATTGTTTTCACGAATACTCGATCAACAATACTAAACTCTCAATAGGGCCTACACTGAGCGGTGGTTTCTCAAGTTAGCTTGGTCGGGAATCAACTCCCTATAAGCCTTCTTGAATATACCACCATCCTATCATAATTGCACTCGAGTCCGGGTATAGGACCGTCTCACCACTCAAAGCACCCAATATCTGACACACAAACAAATATATTGACAAATATACATGTTAAACAAATATTCACAAATATAGCATGCAATTAAACAAAATAGGCTAAACCCTCAAGTTAAGTCTGTCCCCAGTGAAGTCGCCATTTCTGTTGCGGTGAGAATCGTGATACCAAGCTATTGAATTAACTTGAATCTAAAGAAAGAAAAACCCTTTCCGCGATGTAACAACAACGCTAAGAGATTCGGGGATCATGGGTTGGTTATGCATAGGGTAGGTATTTCACATCCTAAACATCTATAGTACTCTACAGGAACCTTTTGTCTGTTTGCATGCTAAGTTTGTTAAATGTTTGCTAAGGATCGGGATTGGGTAAAAAGGTGTAGGTAACGACCTAAAGATAGTTTCTAAGTTTGCTCGCAAAGACATCGCGTCCTCTGCCTACGTATCCTAACTAGGATAGAATCAGAACAATCGTAGTTCACCTCACAAAGGATAAAGAACACTTGATTATGATCAAGGTTCAAAGGGGAACAAACATATCCATGCTTGTGTAGAGTTTCACAAAACTCTCTAGATTTATGTTAAACACTCAAGAAAGGGGAGTAAGTAATCATTTCCATGATTCTTACATAGAGTTAACCAAACTCTATCCTAAAGTTCTACGTTGTAAGACCAAATGGTTTTATCCAGACCAAAAGGTGGGAGATGGGGGAAGGTTGCTCGTCAAGATATCGCATCTTGTGCCTACGTATTCTCATTGTCCAATGAGAAATCAGAGCGATTGTAGTTCGGGCACGAACTACAGAATAAGGATCAATTGGTTCTTTCTAGACCAAAAAGAGGGAGAAGGCCCTATCCAGGCCTATGATCTAAATCCTATTGGTTCTATCCAGACCAAAAGGGGGAGAAGGTTCTATCCAGACCTATGATTTAAATCCTATTGGTTCTATCCAGACCAAAAGGGAGAGAAGATTCTATCCAGACCTATGATTTAAATCCTATTGGTTCTATCCAGACCAAATGGGGGAAAAGGTTCTATCCAGACCTATGATTTTAAGTCCTATTGGTTCTATCCAGACCAAAAAAGGGGGGAAGTTTCTATCTAGACCTATGAGTTTAAAAAGCTATCTATGACCCAATGGTCAATAGAGAGACTTTCCTTTGGAAGGAGAAAAGATGAGGCAACTGGGATGAGAACTAAAGAGTTCCATCACTTGGGGAAATAAACTTAACAAATCATAATCATTCACACATGATGAATACAATAGGCATATGGTTACAACCAAGCAAGCATGCATATCACAATAAGCAAGGATTAAAATCAAGATAAATGGTTACAACCAAAAATCATGTAAGCGTCAAGATATCACAATATTATGAAAGAGGGGAGTTCTTACAAGACTTAATGAAAGGTAAAAACCAAAGTACATCTTAACAAAGAAGGGGGTACATCTTAACAAAGATGGAAGAGGATCTTAACAAAGATGCATCGTAACAAAGATGAGGGTTCTTAGGGCTTACAAAATGACAAGTATACTTACAGGCATCATGCCTACGTCAAATAATGTTACAACAATGTAAGGAGATAAATGGAGATAGATGGTTACAACCAAGAATGACATATTTTCACAAAGAGAAAGGTAACAACCTAAGGGATACATATTAACAAATATGGAAGCAACAATCATGTAAGTAAGTCACAACTTAAGATAATCATGTTATAAGTTCAAATGTAATAATTTTTAGGCATTGATGACAATCAAGTATGTAAAGAAAGTAAGACATGTCACAACAGCCTAAGTTCAAGAATTTTAGGAAGGAAACAACAAATTTATGGTAACCACCAATGAGAAACAAAGCCTTAATATGTTAACAAACACAAAGAAATAAATTTTCAACAAATCTCACAAGATAAGCTAAGCATGGTATAAAAGAAATTCATCAAGGCGCAAGCTAACAACCCTAAAAAATGAACCAATTTACAAATAGGCAAAAGGGATTATAATCATGAACAAATTGAAATATTTTCTATCAACATGAAACTAGACGACAATATGAACATTTTGCAAAAAGAACGGGTTGAAAATAATAAAGCATGCAAAAGTTATGATTTTTTTTGAATTTTGTGAAGGAAAATAAATGAAGCAAGTAATAAAAATAAAATGGTCATGGGAGGGGGTTGAACCCATGCCCTTGTGTTTACAAACACCCAACACTCAACCACTCAGCCACTTACAAGCACATGTCAAGGAATGGAAAGGAATAGAGAAAAATTAAAACAAGGCAATTGAAAATAAAGAAACCAAAAAGTGTCCCACTCAGGGATCGAACACAGGTTACAAGGGAACAATAGGTACTTAAGGCGCATGCTATAACCACTGGGGTGGCGATACATCCGTGTATTTAGCCGCCCCAGAAAAAGATAAACCTATCTATGATTGAAAATCTGGGTCAAAAACAAGCCAACAAAACCAATTGCGTGAAGGACTCAAACTTGATCAAAACAACTCCAAATTTAACAAAATTTAAACCTAACATGATTGTTTTTAAACAAGGATGATGATGGTAACAACCAATTTGTGAAATGATGTCTCTAATAACAAACACGATTGAAAATGCAAATTGGAAACTTGAGATGCATAAAGGAAAACCAAGCATGTTCTGAGTTCATACACATCAAACAGATATTGCACACAAGTTATAGACATGATAACAGATAGATTGTACACTTAGGGCTCAGCCACAGATAAACACATTTGGAAATGGTTCATGGATTGCAAATATAGCATGAAAGAGAAGGCAAGCTGTCAAGGATGCAGATGGAAAGTGCTCAAACCATACATACATGGCCTACAAGTTCTAAACATGTCTATTGATGCTCTCAATGTTTACAAATCAAGCAATAATGTCTCAGGTAGTATGAACGTAGTATGATGGCAACAGTGCTGGCTAGTGAGTGAACTTTGTAAAATAGTAGACTTGTACTTCCAACAACAAGAACAAATGACCTCAAATCAAAAACTAAGTTTGTTAAAATCTAAACAAACAAGCAGTTACAACAATACACATATGTAGCTAATTTCAAATGTGGTATGTGAGTGGATCAAAGATTGATCAGCAATAGCAGACAAACAGCAGGCCAAAACCAAAGGGGCCCTGCTGCCTAGTTTTCAAACAACAGGCCAAACAAGGATGCCTCTCAAACTTTGATCAAAACAGAACAAGAAATCTCATGGCATCTCAACCAAACTACTTAAAATGCAATGAGAAACATGATGATAACAATCAAATGCCAAGACATATGCACCAAAACAGAACTGTCAATACCATGCCAAGTGAAATTGAAAGAAAGCAATTTGAAAGTCATGTCATGAAATAAACACAAACAGGTTGAACAAACCATACACACAAACCATAAACATATTATTAAGTGTTTCCACATTTCAAGATTTGCCACAAACCCAACAGAAAAGAAAGTGACATGCTAGTTGCTCAAACACACATGAAAATGCATAATAGAAGACATGTCATGTTTGGAAAAGGTTTAGACAAAACAAACACCACACACAAGTTTCAAACATGTCCATGAATGATTCTAACACTTAAGGATGAAAATAAAAAGCATACAACAAAAATTGGTTTATAAGCTGCAAGTGTGGCATACTTGGTAGCAGACTGTCAAACAGAAAAGGCACAACATCCACAAAGAGGTCTGGTTCATGTACACACAAAACATAATCATGTTATCTAAAGGTCTGAGGCTCATGAAATAATTTAAAACAAACCAAACAGAAAAGTGTGTGATGTGCTGCAGTTGTGGCATTGTGAAACAAGTTGTGTGACAGCAAGAGATGATACATGTGAAGTACAAGGTCAAAACCAGGTAGCAAGGTCGTGTAAGCATTACACACATATCCCAAACATGACAACAAATGAAATCAAGCTCATACACCAACCAAAAAGTGCTTCAAACCCAAGAGGGCTATTGTGTGTGTAGTGGTGGTTTTTCAAAATAATGAGATTTATGCTAAAACAAAGACACACACACACACCACATATATGCTAAAGGATAACTTCATGCTCAAGAATCAGTGCAAATCAACACCAAGTAGAAAATGGCATATTAGTCGTAATTAAAACATGAAAATGCAAGACTGGTGAAAATTCAAAAGCAAGCAGGATAGGTCATGGCAGTATGAAATAGCTAGGCATCACACACCAACTCAAAATATGTAGAATGAAGATTCTAGGCACATGGTTCAGACAGAAATAAGTTGAAACAAAATATGGACATTGTTGGCAACATAAAGCTTTGAAAATGCAGATTTTGAAAGTGAAAAGCTGTTTTGAGAAAGTAGGGCCAGTTTGATCATACCGATACCACACACAACCCCTAAATATGCTAAATGATGCTTTCATACTTAAGGATCACACGGAAGCTGTTCACAACAGGAATTGATATGTTGGTTCAAACACTTGACATCAAAACAAACAATGAACCTCACAGCAGGCCTTGTAGCTAAATTTCATGCTTTTCATCATTTCAACAAGTTTCAAACAATACAAGTAAGACCAAATCAGAACAAACCAATAGTTAAAACACATGAGATGAAACATTGCAGGCACATATCATTTTGACACAAAACTCATGACAATGGTAAAGAAAATGAAGCAAATATCACAAGTGTGAAGCAAGAGCCAACCTAGATTCATACATGACCTAGGGGCAGGGAACCTTATGAAACAACTAACAAGTTATTCAAACATCACAAATAAACAAGGGCTGACAGATCTAGGGCAAGCACAACAGCATTTCATGCTAAAGCATCCAAAACTACTCTTGTGGACAAAATCCTCAAAACAATTGTAAACAATATACAAAGTTCATTATTGACATAAAATCATCAACACATCACTCATGAATAAAATACTTTAACAAAAGCAACATCATAGCAATCAACATAAACTCTTGACAAAGAGTAAAAATTGGGACAACATGACTATGGTTTGTAAGAACAGAGTATGCCTAAGAGGGGGGGTGAATTAGGACTTTTGAAATTTTTCCGGTTTTTATATGGTTCTTGGAAATATACTGGATGGTGTTCTTGGTTATGAAAAGCAGTAAATCAAACAGAAAGAAAGAAAGACACAGGATTTATAGTGGTTCCCCTCACAATCCGAGAGTACTCCACTCCCCTTTCAACATGAAAGAGAATTTTCACTATTGTTTAAAACAGTACAACCTATCACACCATCAACCGGTGAGGCCTACTATCAAACAATAAAAACTCACAAGTGTACAAGAACAATCCTCTTGTAAACACTCACCCTTGTGTCCAACAATCCTGGATCACAAGTCAAAAATAAATAAATGTAATGAATTTGGATTGAGTATAACTGTCAAAGTGATCTTCTCCAATGAATCAAAATTCACTCTTTGTAATTTTTCAATACAAGTGTTCAATGAATATGAAATTTTCAATGCAAGTATGAACACTTTTTGAAAAATGAATTTGATTCTAAGATAATTTTAAAATTATTATTGGAGATTGAAAAGTTTTGAGTTATGTTCTATTGGGTTTTTTTCAAGAATGAAAAACTCAGAATTTATATGAGTAAAATAACCTTTCACAAAAGGTATGATCTTAAAAGATTCAAACCATGAAAAGGTATGATTTTAAAATAATTTTTGAACTCAAAACAAAGCAATTTTTCACTGCACGTTCAGTGTTAATCGGTTAACCCATATGGTTAATCGGTTAACACTGGTACGTTAGCCCAGAAAATTCAAAATTCAAATTGGTTAACCGGTTAACCCATATGGTTAATCGGTTAACACTGGTAATTTTCAGAAAAATGCTTTTTAAAATTAATGTTATACCATTTTTAAGGTTTCAAAAACATGCTTATGTATTATGCACAAAAGATTGATGTTTTTGAACACTTGTATATCAAATTATAAAGGTGGATTTGATATACCAGTAATGCAGCCAAGTCTGGAAGAATCAGTTCCATATGTAGCTTGACTTGAAATATAGCTTGATGACTTTATCTTGATGACTTTGAACGGCTTGTCTTTTTGCAATCAAGAGATGACTTTGAGTAGTATTGACATCATCAAAACTTGAGACTGAAGCATGCTTCTACATTCTCCCCCTTTTTGATGATGGCAATCAAAAATGTTGTGCGATATCTCTTGGTTCTTGATCTAGTTCTCCCCCTATGTCTAGCAACTCCCCCTATCTTAACAGAGGAAAAAAATCTGCACACAGAGAGATATTAACAGAACCAAGCTCTTCTCCCCCTTTAACATCAGCAAAAAGGAAGAGTTTTCAAAGAAATCACAAGATAGCAGTATATAGTAATAAGCACATGCAAAGCCAAGTAAACACAAAGCACAAACATAGTACATATAAAATGCAGCAAATAGAAATTGTACTTGTTACAATAAAACATAGTTCAAATGAAAGCATAAAAACTTAAAACTAGAAAGCAAAGCAATAAAAAACAACAGCAGCAGCATATTCTCTAAAAATTCTCATCCGCCATATCCTCCTCCTCTTCTTCTTCTTCATTTTCTTCATCAGATACAACAGGGCTGTCAGGGTTGGTATGGTGAGAAGAAAGGACAAGGTTCCGGAGGGAAGCAATGGCCCGGGAGGTTTCTCTATGCTGAGTCATGATAGTTTGGTAAAGGAACTCGTTGGTGATGCCTCCTGCAGGTACGGGAAAGGCCTGGTTAGCATTGGCTCCTTCTTCTGAGTACTTGTAAGTACCGTCATTATCCTTAAAAATTCCAGTATTCTTGACAATTGTAATCTCGTTGATCTCATTGGTGGTTGATTTCATCTTGATGGTTGGTTCACGGTTAAGATCCAAGGTAGTCAATTCCAAAATTCTTGATATCAGTCGTGCATAAGGAAGACGGGTCGACAGAGATAGTTGTTGTTGAAGGTGATACATGATGGTCAGAATCCAATTGACACGAATCTTGTTCTTGATGGCGAAAAGAAGTTGCATTTCCAGATCATTAATTTGTGCATGATTCGAATCCTTGGGAATCAGCACATAGCAGATTATATAGTGAAGCATCCGATCAGAGACGGTAAGATTCTTTGCATAGCACAACAGACGAGCAGTACGTTGGTTGGCGATAATCATCTCCTTTGGAAATCTGCAGATCTGATAATAGAACTCCATCTTGTCGTAGTTGGACCACGGCCCTTCCACGTGGTTAACTCCCTTTCTCAGAAAGTACCCAGATGATGGTATGTTCAGCATTGCAGCACCATCAGACAGATTTTCTTCAACAACACAGTCTCTAACAATTGTTTTCATAATATGTTCATCATTTGCATTTAGAAACACAGACAGTTTATGCAAAAAGGATTTGACAAGATCCGGGTAGCAGTTTCCAAAATCAGACACAAATTTATCGATCCTCTGATATTTGAGCAAAGCAGGAAAATCAAAAGATGATGCAGGAAAAGCCTTAAGATTCACATACTTTACCGGAAGGATAGAACGAACTCGGACTTTGAAATCCATTCTGCGCTTCTTGGTTGTTTCCATAGGAATATCTTCATCAGATGCAGAGTGATGTTCTGGAAGTTTTCCCTTGCCGCGGTTTGATGCTGAAGCCATGGATGGAGGTTTGAGAGGTTGTGGGTTCTGAGGAAGTTAGGGTTTGAGAAGTTGTGGGGAGTTTTTCCAACTTTTAAGAGTGGGAGAGAGAAGTTAGGATTTTAAGAGGGAATGTGGATTTTGGATATGGATGTGGATATTTAAGAGAATATGGACCACACAAAATATATAAAGAAAAATATAAAATTGTCAAAAATTTAATTAATTTTCGTTTCTGTTTTTTTGAAAAATTAACAGTGTTAATTGGTTAACCATATAGGTTAATCGGTTAACACATTAAAAAATTTAATCAGAATTGAAAAATTAACAGTGTTAATCGGTTAACCCATATGGTTAATCGATTAACATGCTCGAATTTTTGAAAAATACATAAAAACAGAATGCATACACATGAAAACATATCACAATTAATGCATACATATAATAGAGACAAGGATCAGATGTCACCTTCATCAAGAATCCCAAGTTCTCTCCGAATTTTGTAGAATGATTCTTTTGCCAAAGGCTTGGTGAAGATGTCGGCGAGTTGGTTGTGTGTGTCGACGAAAGTAACATCAACATCTCTGTTTAATACGTGATCTCGAAGGAAATGATGCCGGATATCAATGTGCTTTGTTCTGGAATGCATCACCGGATTCTTTGTGATATTTATGGCACTAGTATTGTCACACCGTAGAGGAATGCATCCGAGGTCAACACCATAATCCAGAAGTTGTTGTTTCAGCCATAAAATCTGTGCACAGCAACTTCCTGCGGCGATGTATTCTGCTTCGGCGGTGCTGAGTGCTACACAAGCTTGCTTCTTGCAGGCCCATGATACTAGAGCATTTCCGAGAATATGACATGTACCACTTGTACTTTTTCTATCGGTTTTGCATCCTGCATAGTCAGCGTCAGAATAACCAACTAAAGAACAAATACTACCTTTAGGATACCATAATCCGACGTTGGTCGTTCCTTTGAGATACTTGATAATTCTCTTCACAGCAGTGAGATGCGATTCCTTCGGATTTGCTTGGAAGCGTGCACACAAACAAACACTAAACATAATGTCAGGACGGCTTGCCGTCAAATATAGTAATGAACCAATCATACCTCGATATTTAGTAATATCAACTGGAGTACCAGATTCATCTTGATCAACATACGTTCCGGATCCCATAGGAGTAGACATCATCTTGCAACTATCCAAATCGAATTTCTTTATTAATTCCTTACAGTACTTGGATTGGTTGAGGAAGATTCCATCCTTGGTTTGCTTGATTTGTAGTCCAAGAAAATAATTTAACTTTCCCATCATGGACATCTCGAATTCTTCTCGCATCATGAGTGAGAATTCTTCGCACAGTTCTTTGTTTGTTGATCCAAATATGATGTCGTCGACGTAGACTTGTACTAACAAGGTGTTACCCTTGATCTTCTTTATAAACAGCGTCTTGTCAACCTTTCCTTTTGTAAATCCTTTCTCACATAAGAAGTTGCTAAGGCGATCATACCATGCTCGTGGTGCTTGTTTTAAACCGTAGAGAGCCTTCTTCAGTTTGAAAACATGTGAGGGATTTTTGAAGTCTTCAAAACCCGGAGGTTGTTTGACGTAGACTTCCTCATTAATGTATCCATTCAGGAAAACGCTTTTGACATCCATCTGGAATAACTGAAAATTCATAGAACAAGCGTAAGCAAGTAGTAATCTAATTGCTTCTAACCTTGCTACCGGAGCGAATGTTTCATCAAAATCAATTCCTTCCTCCTGGTTGTAGCCTTGTGCGACCAATCTTGCCTTGTTACGAACTATAATCCCGTTCTCGTCAAGTTTTTTCTTGAACACCCATCTGGTTCCTATAATATGTTTATTGTCCGGTTTTGGTACAAGGGTCCAAACGTGATTTCTTTCGAACTGATTAAGTTCTTCTTGCATTGCAATAATCCATTGGTCGTCGCCTAAAGCTTCATCGATCTTTGATGGTTCAATTTGAGATACAAATGCCATGTTGAGACACGCATCCTTTAAATTAAGTCTAGTTGCAACGCCTTGACTAATATCACCAATAACTTTATCAATTGGGTGATATCTGTGTGTTCTCCATTCTTTTGGAAGATCTTGATTTTCTTGAGTAACATCTTCTTGTAAAGTTGTTTGATCTTTTGAAACAATTTCTTCATTTTGTGAAGTATCTTCGTCGGACTTCTCATCAAACTTACCGAGATTGTCCTTATTGTTGTTGAGAACAAAGCATTTGCAGCCAAATATGTGGAAGAATGATATATTTGGTTTCCTTCCCTTGAACAACTCATACGGAGTCTTTTTGAGTAGCGGTCGAATATTCACGCGGTTGCTTACAAAGCATGCCGTGCTTACTGCTTCTGCCCAGAAATATTTTGGAAGATTTGTGTCGCTGAGCATTGTTCTAGCAAGTTCAACTAGTGAACGATTCTTCCGTTCTACGACGCCGTTTTGTTGAGGAGTTCTTGGTGCCGAAAAATTATGAGAAATTCCATGTTCCTCGCAAAATTCTTCAAAGTCTGAATTTTGAAATTCTCCACCGTGGTCGCTTCTTATGGAGGCTATAGTGAGTGACTTCTCGTTTTGAATTTGTTTTGCATACTTTTTGAATGCTTTAAACGCATCATTTTTCTGCACTAAAAACATTGTCCAGGTATATCGAGAAAAATCATCAACAATAACTAAAGCATAAATACTACCTCCAAAGCTCTTCGTTCTTGATGGACCAAAAAGATCCATGTGCAACAATTGAAGTGGTCTTGATGTAGAAACCACTTGCTTGGATTTGAAAGTTGTCTTGGTCTGTTTTCCCTTTTGACATGCATCGCATAATTTATCCTTGATGAATTTTATCTTTGGAAGCCCAACAACCAGATCATGCTTGATTAACTTGTTTAAATGCTCCATGTGAATGTGAGCAAATCTTTTATGCCAAAGCCATGCCTCGTTGTTGTTTGCCATAAGACACTTTACCTTCAAGGAAGAGTCATCAAAAGAGATCATAAAAATATTATTATATCTTTTACCTTTTAGCAGAATCTCATGAGTGACTTCGTGTTCGATCAAGCATTCCTCCTTTGTGAAGTTGATTTTGAACCCTTTGTCACACAATTGACTGATGCTGAGCAGGTTATGCTTAAGGCCTTCAACAAAAAGAACGTCTTCGATGATTGTACATGGAGGTGCACCAATGGTTCCAACTCCAAGAATTTTTCCTTTATTATCATCACCGTAAGTGACGTATCCTTTGGCCTTTAATGATAGACTTGAAAATTTGTTTATATCTCCCGTCATATGCTTCGAGCAACCACTATCAAGATACCATTCATTTGTGGTTGTCTTCAAGCATACCTACAAAACAAAATTAGGTAGTGTTAGGTACCCAAGTTGCTTTGGGTCCTTGATAGTTAGTACCTTTTTCCACCCACACATAATGCCCCTTTGCAACACCAATATTACGTACATAGCAGGCATTAGGTGTGTGTCCTTTAATACCAAAATAAAAACATGTAGGTTGAAAATGACTCCTATATCTAGGAATATAATTCTTTTTCTTGTTATGATTTTGATGCTGAGTCTTAGAAGTGCTTGTCTCTTTCTTCACAATTTGTTCACTTGCTCTTACAAAAATGGTCTTATTGGTGCTTGGTTTTGAAAATTTAGAATATCCCAATCCACTTTTATCATTAGGATACCTTTGATGTTTAAGAATCTCTTCCAAGCCAATTTGACCCTTTTCAAATCTTTCTAAAACTCTTTTAAGTTGAACAATTTGAAAAGACAAAGACTCACAATTCTTACACACAAGACTTTGTTCTTCATCCATCACTTTTTGTTTTTCATCTTCAATATTTTTCAAGAAATCAAAATTTTGTTTTTCTAAAAGTAAAATTCTTTTCTTTTGTGATGAGATGTCTTTATACAAAGTCTTGCACTCTTTTATAAGTTCATCTATAACTTCTTGTGCATCATTATCATAGACAGAAAAATTACTACTAACCTCATTTTCGTCATCGGAATTGTGAGAGGCCATTAAGGCAATATTTGCACATTCATCGTTATCTGATTCTGATGATGAACTCACTTTGTTGTCGTCTCATGCGACATAAGCCTTCTTTGTTTTGAAATCCTTCTTGCCCTTGAATTTTCCTTTATTTGCGAGTTTTGGGCAGTCTGGCTTTATGTGACCTTGTTTTCCACATTCATAACATGTAATTTCTTGGTTTGATGTGGATGCCTCCTTTTTCCTGAAATGTCTATTCTTTTTAGAAAAAGAAGAAGTTTTATTATTATTGAAAAACTTACCAAGCTTCTTTACTAGAAGCATGAAATTTTCGTCTTCGGAAGATTCGTCAATTTTGTCATCCTTTGTGTCAGCCTTCAAGGCAATTCCTTTGGACTTCTTGTCTTGACTTTCATGTTTCTCAAGTCTTCCAAGTTCCAGTTCATGCTCTTGAAGTTTCCCGAATAATGAAGCGGATGTCATCGTTGAAAGACTTTTCTTTTCCGAAATGGCAGTCACTTTTGGTTGTCATTCTCTTGTCAAGGATCTTAGGACTTTTAAGTTGAGATCATCGTTGGTGAAGGTCTTCCCAAGAGCAATCAGGTGATTTGTTAGATGAACGAACCTCTTTTGCAAGGCAACAATAGATTCACCGGGCTGCATACGGAACATCTCATATTCTTGACTTAACGTGTTAAGTCTTGATCTTTTTACTTCTGCTGTTCCTTCATGCGTTTCTACCAAGGTATCCCAAATCTGTTTTGCCGATTGACACTGTGATATGCGAAAGAATTCATCCATACTGAGAGCGCTTTGAAGTATGTTGATTGCTTTCTTCTCATTCAAGATTCTCTTCTTGTCATCTTCATCATATGAGGATTTGATCTTTGGGGTTCCAACACCATTTACCACACTTGTAGGAACATGTGGACCAGTTTCAACGGTTTCCCATATACCATCTCCTTGAGCCTCAAGATGTGCCTTCATACGGATTTTCCAAAAATCAAAGTATTCTCCAGAAAAGAGTGGTGGTTTGTTACTACTTCCACCATCTTTGAAAACCGGGTTGGTACTTGCGGAAGCCATACTGAATCGTTAGGAACAGGTTACCTTAACCTGCTCTGATGCCAATTGTAAGAACAGAGTATGCCTAAGAGGGGGGGTGAATTAGGACTTTTGAAATTTTTCCGGTTTTTATATGGTTCTTGGAAATATACTGGATGGTGTTCTTGGTTATGAAAAGCAGTAAATCAAACAGAAAGAAAGAAAGACACAGGATTTATAGTGGTTCCCCTCACAATCCGAGAGTACTCCACTCCCCTTTCAACATGAAAGAGAATTTTCACTATTGTTTAAAATAGTACAACCTATCACACCATCAACCGGTGAGGCCTACTATCAAACAATAAAAACTCACAAGTGTACAAGAACAATCCTCTTGTAAACACTCACCCTTGTGTCCAACAATCCTGGATCACAAGTCAAAAATAAATAAATGTAATGAATTTGGATTGAGTATAACTGTCAAAGTGATCTTCTCCAATGAATCAAAATTCACTCTTTGTAATTTTTCAATACAAGTGTTCAATGAATATGAAATTTTCAATGCAAGTATGAACACTTTTTGAAAAATGAATTTGATTCTAAGATAATTTTAAAATGATTATTGGAGATTGAAAAGTTTTGAGTTATGTTCTATTGGGTTTTTTTCAAGAATGAAAAACTCAGAATTTATATGAGTAAAATAACCTTTCACAAAAGGTATGATCTTAAAAGATTCAAACCATGAAAAGGTATGATTTTAAAATAATTTTTGAACTCAAAACAAAGCAATTTTTCACTGCACGTTCAGTGTTAATCGGTTAACCCATATGGTTAATCGGTTAACACTGGTACGTTAGCCCAGAAAATTCAAAATTCAAATTGGTTAACCAGTTAACCCATATGGTTAATCGGTTAACACTGGTAATTTTCAGAAAAATGCTTTTTAAAATTAATGTTATACCATTTTTAAGGTTTCAAAAACATGCTTATGTATTATGCACAAAAGATTGATGTTTTTGAACACTTGTATGTCAAATTATAAAGGTGGATTTGATATACCAGTAATGCAGCCAAGTCTGGAAGAATCAGTTCCATATGTAGCTTGACTTGAAAGATAGCTTGATGACTTTATCTTGATGACTTTGAACGGCTTGTCTTTTTGCAATCAAGAGATGACTTTGAGTAGTATTGACATCATCAAAACTTGAGACTGAAGCATGCGTCTACATGGTTTTCACAACAAGAACTTTAAAATGGCAAAACATGATAATGTATGCATAATGAAGAGGTTGAGCATTACATACCTCTTGTAGACCTTCTTGAGCAAGCTAGAAAGCAAAGAAACCCAGAGATCTTCTTCCTTGGCAAAGATTTGAAGCTTTCTTCCTCTTGAAGCAATAAGCAATCCTTTAAGACAGTTTGAGTTATGAACTTCCCAACTGGTTTTTGAGACTTTGGACAGTTGAAATATGATATATATGGGGTGTTGGGAGTGTTGAAGTGGTAGGAAAGGCCTTAAGTAGAGACTTGGCTTCCAAAGTGCATAAAAGTCAAAATATGAAGGTATGAAGGTTGACTTTTAGATTGATGAGTTTTTTGATGAAAGTAATGGTGGGAACAATTTCAAATGGCCATTTTAAAGGTGTGTAGACGGTCTTTGAAGTGTTTTGATGTTTGGAAAAAGAACTAGCATGAAAAGTGGAAAATGGTGATTTTTATGATTTTGTGAACTTAAGCAAATTTCAAGCAAGGAAAGGAATGAGAGAGCTATGAGTTCTGATGTGTTCTTGATAGCTCTGGTGTGATTTGTAACATAGATAAAGGTCTCTATTTATAGGGAGAGTGAAAGTGAGGGCAACCTTGGTTTTTCCACATTTTGGAGGGAGATTTTGAATAAAATCTTGCCAAGATCAAGTGGCAGATTTTCTCATCAATTCTTGGGCAAATGCTGAGCAAGATATCAAGTGAGATGGGAGGGATGAGATGACCTAAGTGAAGCTAGAAGGGTAGGGGACTGCAATTGCACAACTCTTTGAAAAAGTTTCTCTTTCATAGTTCTTTAAATGATTATTTTATTGGCCACTTGCTCCAAGTTGCAAAAGCCCATCAATACTTCATTTCTTCTGGTTTTTGCTTCATCTAATTTTCACATTATCAGAATAAAACATGATCCAATGGATGAGGGTGTCCCAAGTTGTTGAATTTTGAATTTTGGAAAGAGTTGAAGTGGTGACTTCAAGTGTGGCAGCCCCATCTTCCATGATCCATAACTCTCAGCTCACAAATGCTAATGAGGAGTTCTACCATATTTTAGAAAGCCCTTAAGTAGCTCTACAACTTTCATGTTTTTGAGATCTTCAAATTCTAGATGTAACTAGGTTGAAAAACCCCTCCAAGTTGCTGAAAAAACATACTTAAAAGGCCAAATAACTTAGAAATTTTCTAAGTTATTTCCCTTCTTGAAATGAATTTGGTCATAACTCCAAATCTATGAATGTTTTGATCATGGACCACTTTGGGACTTTTGTAGTACTTGTCAAGAGCTTTCCAATGAGTTTTGAATCACTTCATTTGGATGTGTGGTTGAGGAGTTATGGTCTTGCCCTTTTCAAAACCCTAATTCCCGATTTTTGCAATTACTCCCTAACCCTTGATCCAATGGTCATGAAATTTTATGGGAAGGTGTAATATGACATAAGGAACATTTTTGATTCATATCACGAGGTCAAATTCCTTACAGTTGAAGAGTTGACTTTTCGGTCAACCGTACGATCGATGGATGACTATCGGACCGTCTGTTCATGTTCCAGATATTATGAGGCCTTGAAACTCTTTGGATAGACTTTACTAAGCCATAGGAACTTCATGGACCATGATCCCACCATTGGAACACTTTTTAAATCAAACGTCAAACTATAGTTGACTTTTCCTAATCGAAAACCCTAATCGGGTATCCTGAACTGCATTGTTCTCAATTCCTGGGTGACAACCTCAAATTGGATTCATGCTTGACCCAATGTAGTATCCTTAATCTTGTTTATAGTTGAACCATTCCAACAAATTGATTGATCAAACCACCGAAGCCTCGATTTTTGACGGTACGAAACCCTGATTCATCTGCATCTTGACAAAGATAAACTTGAAATGGGTTAAGGTTAGTTAATCAAATGAATATGATCCTAAAATGATGATGAGGATCTAAGGGGTCAAAATTTGGGGTGAAACAACCAGGTCATCGCCCCTTTCTTGAGTATGGTCGGGAATAACCTTCATTTTATAACGCCTCAGACGCCGCGGTAATCGAGCAATGCATCAATATTTTCGATATGCTCGTCGGGGTCTGTCGTACCGTTGTATGTGGGGAATGCTGGTTCCGAGGAGAGATGTGGCCGCGTTTGCAGATGGTCAGAGTTTCTGGCTCTGGAGGTGTCTGACGGTTTCTTTCTCATCGGGGAGGAGGACTCTGTGGTCGTTGACGTTCTTTCCTCGGTGGAGGAGATCTTAGACGACTAGACTCTTATAAATCTTCAATCCTCACACTCTGATTGAGGATTAAGAGGTTAGTTTTGTTAAGAACATCGAGGAGGGCCGCCATGACTGGGTCGGCGTTGGGCGAAACGGGAACTAACAGATGCTCCGGGACAAGTGAGACCTCAATGTGACCTGCGCGAACAGAAGATGGAAAAGTTGTGGCTCCGTCTCTTTATCGGAGGACGTCGCCGCCACGAGAGTTGGTTGCTTCATCAACATCAGTCTTGCTGATGGGGAGGAAAGCAGAGTTGCGAGCATCAAGAGTGTTGTCACGGCTGGCCATGATCAGGATTTTGAAGAATTGTTTTGTCTCGTGTCTACAAAAAGAGAAAAGACGGGGATAACAAGCTTCCCAGTGACAATGCCAATAATCTTACCGGTTGATCAGAGCCTGAGATGAGCCAAAGATAATCGTTTGTGATGCTGGGTGTGAAAAAGGAGGAGGGGTGTAGCTGCAAGGCACTCCGATGGTAAAGTAAGAATCGGGCAAGAGGGATATCAAGTACAGAATATGAGTATATCAGGGTGAATATTGGATATCAGACCCTCTCGAATTAGAGGAATTTTATAGTGCCCCCAGCGCTTGGCCATTGGTTCCTATTTTTGGAGCGAGATAGCCGTTTCCCGAAGTATAGTTAAGTGTCAGAACTAGCCGTTGGAACGGGCAGACGTGCCCATAACTAGCCGTTGCTACGGGCAGGGGCGCAGTTACGGGCACAGGCGTCTTGGTTGTTTTTAGATGGTGGAATCGTGCGTGACGAGAATAGACTGACGAGAAGAAGTGTTGTGACCAAGGGTAAACTGTTCAGCCTCCCTTGTTGTAGGGGCAGAAAGGTAAATTCTTCCCCAAAGTGGTTGGACTTAAGAATTGGATCGTTCTAAGAACAGAAGTGGATTGGACAATACCTACCAATTGGGTTAGTCCGAAACTATATATATATATATATATATATATATATATATATATATATATATATATATATATATATATATATATATATATATATATATATATATATATATATATATATATATATATATATATATATATATATATATATATATATATATATATATATATATATATATATATATATATATATATATATACATCACTTTTGACTTTACAATACAACTTTTTCTATTAAAAACAGAAGACTATTGCACTTATCTTTAAACTTAAACAACATTTTTAACTAATGATTTACAAATTCTACTAATAAAATATTATGATTTAAATCATCACCAATTATCATTTACCAAAACATAAATTTCACGAGTTTTTGACATTACTGTCACGAGTGGAAAAAGAAAATTTCTAAAATGCCACTTCCTGAAATAGAATTTCCACATCGACACACATTTAGTTTTTTTTTTTTAAATTAAAAGACATAGTCAACTAATGAAATGACATATGGTGTTAGCTTAATGAGGATTCCGCCATTTATGTTTTTTTGGGTTTTCTATTTGTTTAATATATTTTAATATTTTAAAATTATTAATTAAGTATAATAATTTATAAAAGTTAATGAAAAATTAATTTAAATGGGAGAATAATATTTTAAACTGACTTAAAAATAATGTTTCTTGTATTTTTTAATTAAATATTTAATAAATAATTATATTTTTTAAAAGAATAAAAAAAATAAAATCAATAAGTTCTCACCCACGCGGTTTGGTAGAAGAATTCTACCATTTAGGTTATGTATGATCTTATATAAATAGACGAGTATAAGTGTTAGCTCCTAAATTCGACGCCTCAGCTAGAAAGAAGGTGTCCTAAGAAAAGGGTGGAGAATACCTTGAATGCAAGAAAATGGTCGAAAGAAGGAAGAAGCTAAGTCGAAGGACTCACCCAGAGGCCAAGGGTTCGACCGCCTGCTGATAACGAATGGTGCGTCGAAATATTTGAAATTTGAATGTTGGAGGGAATGGTTTTGCTTGTGGAAAATGGAGGGAGACACGTGTCACCTTATGGATAATGGATCCATGAATTTGAGACAAGTGGCGGAAGGAGATTATGGTGGAAGTTATTAGAGTTTATTTTTTGTTAGTATAAATAGAGTGTCTTAGACATATCCAAAGTGTGTTGTAATTTACTATTGTACAAATTACTCTTAAAATTACTCCAAGTATCCGAGTGTAGAGAAAGCGAGTATTGTAAGAGAATGTACGTGATGTAAACACACCATCTTTTAAACTTAATGCAATTTACTTGTTTTTACTTTAAGTTTTACAAAGTCTTTTATTGCCTTTATTGTCTTTACCCTTTTTTACTCTTTACCTTATTCCTCTTCTCCCTACGTAATTCTTTTCTCTTCGTCCTCAAACTAAATTCACCTTTACCAACAAACTTTCTTCTCTTTTATTAGAAGCCTTATTTTACCTTCAAATTAAGCCGTAGTCGAATAGATGTTCTTTTAGGATTCTGTTTATCCCAAACCTATTCGAGTGTGGAACTTGGATAAATTCTTAAAATCAAAAATAAATCTTTTAGCACATGTCCTAGGGTCAATCTGATCGATCCTGTGAGTCACCAAAGTTAGATTTGGAAGATCAGCGGTTGTTTTCCGATTTTCAAGGGAAACAAAATGGCACGCCCAGTGGGACAGTGCTAGAAAATCTATTTTATAAAAC
Organism: Lathyrus sativus; assembly: GCA_963859935.3. NCBI lineage: Eukaryota > Viridiplantae > Streptophyta > Magnoliopsida > Fabales > Fabaceae > Lathyrus > Lathyrus sativus. The sequence continues at coordinate 523,252,488 of OZ012738.1, forward strand.
TAAACTTATAAAAAATTCTGCAGTTATACTGGTCCCTTTTCGTGAGAAGGTGCACTTTTATGTTACTGAGAAGTGGTCAAATTACCGCTATAAACGAAGAGACGCGATCAAGACGAAGCAGTAAGAACATGGCTACGGATACAAACCAGCCAGATAACTCCAACCAACAAGGAGACGGTTCCATCGAAGGAATAAGAAACGAGGGAGTTCCCCCTCCAATACCGTCGACTGGAGAACAAACGGTGCTTCCTGTGAGGCCAGTGCCGACGCCTTCAGCACTTGGAGTGGGATCGACAGTGATAAGGCCTTATACTCAACCAGTGTTGGAATACATTGGTCACCATACGTCGAATCCTCAGACTTTGTTAGGAGGAAGTTCGACGTCCAAGCAGTTTGTGCCTCCTGGTTTTTCACAGTCACCAAGAAACCCCTTATATGGGATGCCCACTGCTATGATGCAAGGGCTCCAAAGTGCACCCCCTATATTCTCATATCAGGCGATGGCTTCCCCAATGCAAGGGTCGGGGTCAGGTGTGAACATGAGTCGAAACCCCCAAAGTTTAGGGTATTCGACACAAGGCCCCAATTTGACCAACACATCAGTTGCGTGTCTGAGACAGCAGATGGATGAAAGTAACCTACAAATGGTTCAGACTTTGTCACAAACCATGGGCGAAATATTTTAGCCATTAATCCAAAATACAACCCAGACCAATCAACAATTGGCAGTACAATTAACCAGATTGGCTGAATTCATGGGGGTACCTCCCGTAGCCAGAAACCAGGCCACAGTAGCGAACGCCCCGCGAGATAACCTGGCGAATGTGATAGAAGTCGACGTAGGAAACCAAGGAAGGATAGTGTAAGAGCACAGATTGTGTCTTAGTAATATCTCTATGTTTTGATGATAACATTAATGATAATTTGTATACAAGAATTATACTCTCTAAATTTGTTCTAAACTGTTTTCTACAGGCACAAAAGATTTTAATCTTAAAGAGCAAATTTGATGTGAACAATAAATTTTGAATGGCTCAAGAGCATCTGAAGATTAGAAGAATCTGAAGTATAAGAGCTTAGTCATCAAGATTCTGAAGATACAACACGCTGCATATATTATCAAGAATCTGAATGAAAGAAGACTCTGAGTGAAGAGACTCTGAATGAGAGAAGACTCTGATCTGAGTGAAGACTCTGATCTAAGAGCATGTTACGCTTCAAGCACACAGCTGCACCAGACTCTGATTCAGCAACATCTGAAGAACATCTTAGGCTCTGAAGTTTCCAGAAGATTCTGAAGACTGAAGACTCTGATATTGATTGTTGATCTGAACTATCTGAAGAATTATTTGAAGAAGATTATTTTAATATATCCGTTGGAATATGCCAGCAAATCTTTCCTTAATTGGGATAGACATAAATCTCTGCAAGAAGATTATTCCTCTGATACATTCCTTATATGGTAAATTCACAGCTCAGCAGACAATTGCTACACCCACATTTTGTGCGCCGTCTCTCTGCTGCAATAGTACAAAGGACAGTACTATTTGATATTGGAAATATCTTCTCCAACGGTAAAATATTCTCTCCAATATTCAAGTGGCTATATAAAGGAAATCATAGCTCATTCTTCAAGTGACGAAATCATTGCAAGAACACTCTCACGCGAAAAACTCTCAAGCTCTCATATTCTTTGCTGTTCATACATTGTTCTAAACTTAGAGAAATAACACAGTTGTGTTTATAGCTTTCATAGAAGCAATTTATTACTCTTACATTGTATTACATTAATTTGTAAAGGAAGTTTTCCTTAAGAGGATCTAGGTTAGATCAGTAGCTCTTGAGAAGACTAAGAACAGTTGTTCTTAGGTGTTGTTTTCCTTAAGAGGATCTAGGTTAGATCAGTAGCTCTTGAGAAGACTAAGAACAGTTGTTCTTAGGTGTTGCTATTTGTAATCAGTTGATTTGAATAGTGGATTAAGTCCTTGTTGAGAAAGGCAAATCACTCTTGAAAAGGGTGGACTGGAGTAGTTGAGTTCAACGAACCAGGATAAAAATACTTGAGTTTTTATCTTTGATTATTTTCTGTCATACTTATTCAACCCCCCTTCTAAGTATTTTCTCACCTTCAGTTGGCATCAGAGCTCCGGTTCTGCGTGTGCATTCACTTAACCGTGACAGATAAAGATCCAGTGAGAAGAATACTCTGTTATTTATTTAGTTGCTAATATGGGTGATATTCCTACATCAAGCAACAAATATGAAGGAGACAGAATCAGCACCAAACCTCCAATGTTTGATGGAGAAAAATTTGATTATTGGAAAGATAGACTTGAAAGTTTTTTCTTGGGGTATGATGCTGATCTCTGGGATTTAGTCATTGATGGATATGAACATCCTACTGAGGATGGCAAAAAGATTGATAGAAAATCAATGACTGAGGAGCAGAAGAAAGAATTCAAGAATCATCACAAAGCCAGAACCATACTTCTTAATGCAATCTCTCATACAGAGTATGAGAAGATTACCAACAGAGACACTGCTCATGATATGTTTGAGTCTCTCAAAATGACTCATGAGGGAAACTCTCAGGTGAAAGAAACAAAGGCTCTGGCGCTGATACAGAAGTATGAAGCGTTCAAGATGGAAGAATCTGAGAACATTGAGACTATGTTTTCCAGATTTCAGATTCTAACAGCTGGGTTGAAAGTTCTGGACAAGGGCTACTCAACATCTGATCATGTTAAGAAGATCATCAGAAGTCTTCCTACCAGATGGAGACCTATGGTGACTGCATTGAAGCTGGCCAAGGATCTGAACAAAATCTCATTAGAAGAACTCATCAGTTCTTTGAGAAGTCATGAGATTGAGCTGGAGGAAGATGAACCCCAGAAGAAAGATAAAGGTAAATCCTTAGCTTTTAAATCTAACAAATCTGTTAAAGCTTTACAGGTAAATGAAGAAAGCTCTGAGGAATCTTCTTCTGAAGAAGAAGATGAACTATCCATGCTGTCCAGAAGGATCAACAAACTCTGGAAGCACAAAGGGAAGAAATTCAACAACTTCAGAAGATCTGATCAAAAGAGAGAATCTTCTGGACACAGAAGATCTGGCAAGAAAGAGGCCACTTGCTATGAATGTAAAGAACCTGGACACTACAAGAGTGAATGTCCCAAACTTCAAAAGGAAAAACCCAAAAGGAAGTTTGATAAAAAGAAAAAGGTTCTGATGGCTACATGGGATGACTCAGATGAATCTGAATCATCTTCTGAATCTGAGGAAGAATGTGCAAATGTTGCGCTAATGGCCAACACAAATGATCAAGATGAAGGAACGTCATCATCTGAATCTGAGTCAGAATCAGACTCTGACTCTGAAGAGGTATTTTCTGAACTCTCCAGAGCTGAACTTGTTGAAAGTTTATCTGACATGTTGGAAAGCTACAGCAAGATTAAACTCAAATACAAGAAGCTGAAAAGCAATCTTGAATCTGAGATTGATCTTCTGAGAACAGAACTTGTTGAGCAGAAAGAAATAAATTTAAAACTCAAAAATGATTTAGAAACAACTCAACAAGAATCTGATACTGAAACAGAGTCAAGTGAAAATATTTTAGAAAAATATGACTCCAATTTTAAAAGATTCCTCACTAAAAGCATAGACAGAAGCAAAATGGCTTCTATGATCTATGGTGTTAGTGGGAACAACAGAAGAGGCATTGGATGTGAATCTTCCTCTGGAAGCAATCCAAAATCTGTTGATAAACTCTTCATCAAGAAGACTCCTCTGTATTCTCATTTTAAGTTTGGTCATCTGAATGATATTAAACATACAAGCTCTGAAAAGAGTACTTATGTGTTTAAGCCAAGGGCTAGCCAGAATAAACACTATGTTGAAAAACAGAAGTTTAGGCAAAACCACAGAACATCTAACCCCAAAGGACCCAAGAAGATCTGGGTACCTAAAAGCAAAATAATACCTGTTGCAGATGTTCTTAGCAGCAAAATCCAGACACCAATCATGGTACCTGGACTCTGGATGCTCACGACATATGACGGGCGAAAGGTCTATGTTCCAAAGCCTGGAACTTAGATCTGGAGGGGACGTGAAATTTGGAGGGAACCAGAAGGGCAAGATCATTGGCTCTGGTACAATAGGTAATGGTAACCTACCCTCTATTTCTAATGTTCTGTTAGTTGAAGGATTGAAACATAATCTATTGTCCATAAGTCAATTAAGTGACAATGGTTATGATATCATCTTTAATCAAAAATGTTGCAAAGCTGTATGTCAAAAGAATGGTTCAATCCTATTCAGTGGAAAGAGGAAAAACAACATTTACAAAATTAACCTTTCAGAACTTAAAGTTCAAAATGTAAAATGCCTTTTATCTGTGAATGATGAGCAATGGGTCTGGCATAGAAGATTGGGACATATTAATATGAGACGTATATCTCAGATTAATAAACTCAATCTGGTCAGAGGACTCCCTAATCTGAAGTTCAATTCAGATGCTCTGTGTGGCGCATGTCAAAAGGGTAAATTTTCAAAATCTCATTTTAAACCAAAAAATGTTGTTTCCACTTCTAGACCATTGGAATTACTTCATATTGATCTGTTTGGACCAGTGAAAACTGCATCCATCAGAGGCAAGAAGTATGGGTTAGTCATTGTAGATGACTACAGCAGATGGACATGGGTAAAGTTTCTAAAACACAAGGATGAGTCTCATTCTGTGTTCATTGACTTCTGCAATCAAGTCCAGACTGAAAAAGAATGCAAAATTATTAAAGTCAGAAGTGATCATGGTGGTGAATTTGAAAACAAATATTTTGAAAAATATTTTTCTGAAAAAGGAATTGCACATGATTTCTCCTGTCCTAGAACTCCACAACAAAATGGAGTTGTAGAGAGGAAAAATAGAACATTGCAAGAAATGGCCAGAACCATGATCAACGAGACAAATCTGGCAAAATACTTTTGGGCAGAAGCAATAAATACAGCATGTTATATTCAGAACAGAGTGTCTGTAAGACCTCTTCTAGAAAAGACTCCCTATGAATTGTGGAGAAACAGAAAGCCCAACATTGCTTATTTTCATCCATTTGGATGTATTTGTTATATGCTTAACTCTAAAGATCATCTGAACAAGTTTGATTCCAAAGCACAGAAGTGTTTCATGCTTGGTTATTCTGAACGCTCTAAAGGCTACAGAGTATTCAATACTGAAACACAGATTGTGGAAGAATCTATTCATGTTAGATTTGATGATAAGCTTGGCTCTGAAAAGCCAAAGCAAGTTGAAAGTTCTGCAGATAGAGAAGTTATTCTCACAGACTCTGAAGGCTCAGAGGCAGACAAGACTGAAGACAAAGACTCTGAAGCAAACCCAGATGCTACGCCTCTAACTTCCCAACTTGACAATCTGCATATTTCTGAAAGACCAACAGTCAGAGGATCTTCTTCCAGAATGAAAGCTTCTCATCCAGAGGATGTGATAATTGGAAAGAAAGATGATCCAATAAGGACAAGAGCATTTCTCAGAACTTCTGAATCTTCCTTCTGTGGCTTAGTGTCAATTATAGAACCAACATCTGTTGATGAGGCTCTGGAAGATAATGAATGGATTTTAGCTATGCAAGAGGAGCTGAATCAATTCACAAGGAATGAAGTCTGGGATCTGGTTCCAAGACCTAAAGGTTTCAATGTCATTGGAACAAAATGGGTTTTCAGAAATAAACTTAATGAGAAAGGAGAAGTTGAAAGGAACAAAGCAAGACTGGTTGCTCAAGGCTACAGTCAACAAGAAGGCATAGACTACACAGAAACATATGCTCCTGTTGCAAGGTTAGAGTCTATACGCTTGCTTATTTCATTTGCTGCACAACATAACATCACTCTTTATCAGATGGATGTTAAAAGTGCTTTTCTTAATGGAATTATAGAAGAGGAAGTGTATGTCCACCAACCTCCTGGTTTTGAAAATGAAAATTTTCCAGATCATGTTTACAAACTGAAAAAATCTCTTTATGGACTAAAACAAGCTCCCAGAGCTTGGTATGAGAGGTTGAGTAATTTTCTTCTGAAGAAAAATTTCATCAGAGGAAAAGTGGATACCACACTATTTTGTAAAACCATTAAGAAAGATTTGTTGATTTGTCAAATTTATGTAGATGATATTATTTTTGGATCAACAAATATTATGCTTGGAAAGGAGTTTGCTAAATGTATGCAGGCAGAATTTGAGATGAGCATGATGGGAGAATTGAGATTCTTTCTGGGAATCCAAGTAAATCAGACTCCAGAGTGCACCTACATACATCAGACCAAGTATGTTAAAGAGCTTCTGAAGAAGTTTAACATGCTGGATAGCAAAATGGCAAAGACTCCAATGCATCCTACAAGCACTCTAGGTAAGGAAGAGGTAAGTAAGAAGGTAGATCAGAAACTCTACAGAGGTATGATAGGATCTCTTCTTTATTTGACTGCTTCTAGACCAGACATTCTGTTTAGTGTTTGTTTATGTGCTAGATTCCAATCAGATCCTAGAGAATCACACTTAACTGCTGTTAAGAGGATTCTAAGGTATCTGAAAGGTACTGCTAATGTTGGTTTGTGTTACAGAAGATCTGACGAATATTCACTAGTTGGATTCTGTGATGCTGACTATGCTGGAGATAGAGTTGAGCGCAAAAGTACTTCTGGAAGCTGTCAGTTTCTTGGAAGTCATCTGATCTCGTGGTACAGCAAGAAGCAACCAACAATTGCACTATCAACCACAGAGGCAGAATACATTGCTGCTGCTGGATGTTCCACTCAGATGCTCTGGATGAAGAGTCAACTAGAAGATTATCAAATCTATGAGAGTAATCTTTCTATCTTCTGTGATAATACTTCTGCTATATGTTTATCCAAAAATCCAATTTTACACTCTAAGGCCAAACATATAGAGATTAAACATCATTTCATCAGAGACTATGTTCAGAAGGGTGTAATAAATTTAGCCTTTGTTGATACAGATCATCAATGGGCAGATATTTTCACAAAACCCCTTGCTGAAGATAGGTTTAAGTTTATTCTGAAAAATATTTGTATGGATTTTTGTCCAGAGTAATATTTCTCAGAGTCAACTTCTCAGATGCTAAGTGTTTAACACTCTGAAGTATTTCATCTGTCTTGATTGTTTAATTTATCTGTGAATTTTTTTGTGTGAAACTCTGAACTGACCATCTCAGAGGATCTGAAAGTTGAAAACGTTTCATTTCTTAAGAGTTATAGAATCACATGCAAGCAAACACGTGTCACTCAGAATCTGAAAAGATGGAGTACACCTACTGATTATGACGTTTAAGGTATTGCTTTGAAAATCTCAATTTGTCTTGATTTTCCCCCAAATGTCATATCATAATTAAAAATGATTACTTTTCATTTAATGCAAACGTGCGTATGTGTCCTATGTGTGTCTGTTGTGTTTCCCATGCTTGCTTTATTTGTCTATATAAACCATTCTCCTAACACATTCACACTTTTCACATTCTCAAACACATATGCGCTTTTGTTTGTTGTTCTCTCTCTTTGCAAACCCTAAAAGAACTCAGAAACCTTCATCTTCTTCATCATCGTCAACAATGGCATCTACTTCAAACGCTGTTACTACCAACAATGCTACCACTGTCATAGAACCAGTACGCACTCTCCTAACTGCTGTTGATTCACTAGAAGTACTGTGTGAAAGTTTCGTGGACTTAGAAGATCTTGCTGAAAATGGGTTTGATCTGATTTCTTCAATCAAAGCACAAGGCTGGGACGGTTACTTTGACAGGCTTATGGGTCCTGTGTATCCAACGTTAGTGAAGGAGTTCTGGATCCATGCAGATGCTACTCCAAAGTTCATTCACTCCTCTGTGCTGGGAAAAAAGATAGTTATCACTGAAAACCTGATAAGGAAACTCATAGGTTTTAAGGCAACTGATGGAGTAACCTCTCTGTCTTCTGCGCGTGAAGATCTGAAAGATGTATGTCAAGAAATCTGTACTACTGGTGAACCTTGTAAGAAGGTTAAGTTCTTGAAACCCACTTACAAGATATGGGCTAAGATTTTCATGAGCACCATCTTTCACAGACCCTCTTCAAACTCTTCTGATTATGTTAATGCTGAACAACTTTACTTCATGTATTGTTTACACCAAAACATTCAGATTGATCTTCCATATTTGTTGTTTAATCATCTGGTGTCTCACGTCAAGGAAACAAGGGAAACAGCCAGAGATAAATCTGGAAAAGTCAGAACATGGATCCCTATGGGAAGGCTGATTTCAGATATTCTGATAGAAAACCAACTTGTGGCGCATCTGCAAGAGGCTGGGTTGACAGAAGATCTGACTTATATCATTGGCTCTGAAATAAACGGTTTAACTTTGAGAAGGATGAAACTGGTTGATGATTTATCTGAGAAACCAAGGAAAACTAACTCTGAAGAAGTTAGGGGAAGAAGGATTCCTGTTAAGGATTTTCCTTTATTCACCTCAGATGAACCTAGAGAAATTATTGCTGAGTATGTTGCTAGCTGCCTAAGAGATGGTGATGAGATTCCTGCCAATCTTTTGCAGAAGGAAGGCCAAGTTCTTCCTGATTTGACAAGGGAAAGAAGACGTAAGAGAAAAATTGACAGTGAAGGTCATCAGAAGAAAAGGAAGCATTCAAATGCTGAAAAGAAGAAGAAAAGGAAGAAGCTGAAGAAGGTTCAACCAAATCCTCCTGCAGCAACTTTTGAAGAAATTAGAGATACTCTGAAACAGGTATTTAACACTGATTCTAATCCTGTTCATCATTCTGATACCCCCACACCCTCTGACTCCCCACTTAGATTTAGAAGATCCAGACCTTCTAAAACTTTTATCTCTAAACCATCTTCTGTCCCCCCTCATACACCACAATCCAAGCAACCAACAAACATACAAACAGAAATTCCACAACAAACTCAACAAACAACACCACAACCACAAAACACTATCCCAGAATATACCATTCCAGAGGATGTTCACCCTGAACACTCTGACCAACCTGAATATCTCGTTGATCCTGATGAGATATTAGATGTCACACCTTTAAACCAGTCTGTCAATTTATCTTCAACTTCTGAAAAATCTAACCACTCTGATGCATCATCTGATGATGAATCATCTGGTTACATTAATGAATGCTTGAATGATCTCAAACAACCTCGTTCTGAGAGTGTTTGGAAACAGCTGTTTAAATCTCCAACTTCTGAACATCCACCTTCTCCACAAAATTCCCCAACTCAAACTCTCACTCCACAACCTCTTGAAATCCAAAACACTCCACAACCAACAGAAACCCAACCAATTCCCTCAATACCTCAACCACAAACCAACCAACCAACATCTGAACCACAAATCAATCCTCAACCTTCTGAACCACAAACATCTGAACATCCATCTTCACAACCTCAACCTTCTGAACAAACACCACAAACACAACTAACCCAACCAAGAAAACCCAGAATCCCTGATGAAGCAGAATTGGGATCACGTGTTTATACTCTGTTAAGAGATTTTGATAAGGATAATGTCTCAGACTTTGCTGACATTATGGATGTTTGCATGACTACTATGGACAAAGAGGCTGCTGACGCTGTTTGGAAGAAATATCTTTACAGACTGAATAGGGAGGCTTTGAAAATCAGGACTCAATGTCTTAGATTGTCAAAAGTAAGGTTTGCTGCTTATCAAAAACGGATTAAGAGAAACACTCCTCCTATTCTTCTTCTAGAAGCTCCTCCACCTCCAGAAATTCCTGCACCTGATGTTACTCAGACTGTTTCAGAATCTACTGTTTCAGAATCTACAGATCTTCAGAAGGATGTCAAAGAACTTAAGGATTTTATGGTTGATCAAAAGAAAACAAATGAAGAAATGAAAACTTGGATGGCTAAGCAAGATGAAAATTCAGAAAGGATTACAGCACTGCTGCAACTCATTGCTTCTCAACAAGCCTCATCTGCTAAACCTACTTGATGTTTTGCACAAGTTTTTCATGTTTTGCTTTGTTTTGATTTTCTTCTGATATGTTTTGTATGCTTTTATCTGAATCTGGATGTTTTCTTGACTTAATGACAATGATCTTTTTGCTTATCTGGATATGTGTTTCTTCTGCATCTTTACTGTCTTTTAAAATTCTTTTTGATTATGACAAAAAGGGGGAGAAACAAAATAGAATCTGATTGTTCAAATCTATAAGCAATTATCTGAACTAAGTCAGACATGTTACTAACATTCTTTGAATTTAAGTGTCCTCTGATTGTTCAAATCTATAAGCAATTATCTGAACTAAGTCAGACATGTTACTAACATTCTTTGAATTTAAGTGTCCCAGATATTATTAAAAAATCTGACAAATTTAATTGAAGTTTTTCCTGAGATCTATCTTTTCAGAACCTGATCAAAAATAGCTAAATCTGAGTAGACCAGACTCTGATATCTAACCTTGAGTACTATGATCTAAAAGATAACTCAAGACAGGAAATGGCAAGATAAACAACCAGGTGTTCTGAAGTTGTTCATCTGGCATCAAGCTTTATTATGGCATCAAGCTTTGACTCTAGAAGTCAAACATATGTCAACCAGGCTTCAATCAGGCTCTGAATCTGAAATGTACTCAACCAGAAAGGGAAGTATCTAATTCCATTAGAGTATTCATTTCAGGGGGAGATTGTTAATCTCAGGGGGAGTAATTTTAATTCATATTTTTATTGAACAAATTTCTCATGTTTTGTCATCATCAAAAAGGGGGAGATTGTAAGAGCACAGATTGTGTCTTAGTAATATCTCTATGTTTTGATGATAACATTAATGATAATTTGTATACAAGAATTATACTCTCTAAATTTGTTCTAAACTGTTTTCTACAGGCACAAAAGATTTTAATCTTAAAGAGCAAATTTGATGTGAACAATAAATTTTGAATGGCTCAAGAGCATCTGAAGATTAGAAGAATCTGAAGTATAAGAGCTTAGTCATCAAGATTCTGAAGATACAACACGCTGCATATATTATCAAGAATCTGAATGAAAGAAGACTCTGAGTGAAGAGACTCTGAATGAGAGAAGACTCTGATCTGAGTGAAGACTCTGATCTAAGAGCATGTTACGCTTCAAGCACACAGCTGCACCAGACTCTGATTCAGCAACATCTGAAGAACATCTTAGGCTCTGAAGTTTCCAGAAGATTCTGAAGACTGAAGACTCTGATATTGATTGTTGATCTGAACTATCTGAAGAATTATTTGAAGAAGATTATTTTAATATATCCGTTGGAATATGCCAGCAAATCTTTCCTTAATTGGGATAGACATAAATCTCTGCAAGAAGATTATTCCTCTGATACATTCCTTATATGGTAAATTCACAGCTCAGCAGACAATTGCTACACCCACATTTTGTGCGCCGTCTCTCTGCTGCAATAGTACAAAGGACAGTACTATTTGATATTGGAAATATCTTCTCCAACGGTAAAATATTCTCTCCAATATTCAAGTGGCTATATAAAGGAAATCATAGCTCATTCTTCAAGTGACGAAATCATTGCAAGAACACTCTCACGCGAAAAACTCTCAAGCTCTCATATTCTTTGCTGTTCATACATTGTTCTAAACTTAGAGAAATAACACAGTTGTGTTTATAGCTTTCATAGAAGCAATTTATTACTCTTACATTGTATTACATTAATTTGTAAAGGAAGTTTTCCTTAAGAGGATCTAGGTTAGATCAGTAGCTCTTGAGAAGACTAAGAACAGTTGTTCTTAGGTGTTGTTTTCCTTAAGAGGATCTAGGTTAGATCAGTAGCTCTTGAGAAGACTAAGAACAGTTGTTCTTAGGTGTTGCTATTTGTAATCAGTTGATTTGAATAGTGGATTAAGTCCTTGTTGAGAAAGGAAAATCACTCTTGAAAAGGGTGGACTGGAGTAGTTGAGTTCAACGAACCAGGATAAAAATACTTGAGTTTTTATCTTTGATTATTTTCTGTCATACTTATTCAACCCCCCTTCTAAGTATTTTCTCACCTTCAGATAGTCCCTCCGGTAGTCGAAGAGTTTAGGGAAGAGACTTTGCAAAACCAACCCCGTGGCTTGGGAGAAAGAAATCCAGGAGTGGTGGTTGTAAATCAAAACCAAGACGCAGATAATGTAGTCCAGCGTGTTCGTCGAAACAACGTAGCCGTAGACAATAATATAGCGGCCATGGTCGAGAGAATTATGGCCAGAAATGGGTTAAACACCGGTTTTACTAGGCCAAATTACACTTCACCTATAGTAGACTATATCCTTTAGGAGGAGTTACCTCCCAGGAAGAAAGTACCTAAATTCACTAAGTTCTCAGGAGATACGACGGAATCCACCGTCGAATATGTGGCTCGTTACATAATTGAGGCTGGAGAGATAGCGAACGACGAAAGCCTTAGGATAAAATACTTCCCAAGTTCTCTTACTAAGAACGCCTTCACCTGGTTCACGACGCTTCCCCCTAACACAATATGTAACTGGACCCAGTTAGAGTGTTTGTTTCATGAGCAGATCTATATGGGTCAAACTAAAATTAGCTTGAAGGAACTAGCTAGTGTGAAGCGTAAATTCTCTGAACCAATAGAGGAGTACCTTAATAGGTTCCGTTTGCTCAAGGCTAGATGCTTCACGCAGGTCCCTGAACATGAGTTGGTCGAAATGGCTGCTAGTGGTCTCGACTACTCTATTAGGAAAAAGTTGGACACCCAGTACCTAAGGGACATGGCCCAATTAGCCGATCGGGTTCGGCAACTCGAAAGACTCAAAGACGAAAAGGATAAATTTAATAAATAAAAAAAGATAGCTTTTGTCGAATTTAATGATAACATCGAAGGTCTGGGTGACGAGTCCATGAGTTTCGACGATGGTGAAGTGGATCTTGCTGAACTCAAGCAAGGGCCACCTTACTTATGCAAAGTATTAGCTCCCCCACAAGGGAAGTGTTATGTCGAATCTGAAAAGAATGATAGGTTCCCAAAGAAAACATATACCTTTGACATCACAAAATGTGATGAAATCTTCGATTTGTTAGTTAAGGATGGACAAATGATAGTGCCTCCAAGCACCAAAATTCCATCCCTAGAGCAAAGGAAGAAAAGCGGGTTTTGTAAATATCATAATTTCTTGGGTCATAAAATATCTCAATGTTTTCTTTTCAGGGACTTCGTTCAGAATGCGATCTAAGAGGGACGTCTAAAGTTCGGGGAGAAAGCTGGTGGCCAAATAAGGCTCGACTCAGATCCTCCACAGACAGCAGACGCAAATTATACAGAGCCAGTCGAGGCTAACATGATCGAAGTTGTCAGTGGTTACGACTTCTCAATCGAAGTAACAGAGGTTGCTGGAAATCCCATAGACAAAGCGGTGATGGCGAAAGTTACCATCAATTTTGGACAGGAGAGCTGTGTCGAAATGGAAGTTGATAGCTGTGACCAGAGGGGTGAAACCAAAGGCCCAAGCAACAGGAACAGTCTAGGTTGGGAGATAGTGACCAAGGAAACAGCTGATGACTTTGTTAAGATCGATGAAGCCACCAAAGGCGTGGAGTTAAGCTTGAAGAAGCTTAACCTGGCCAAAGAAATTGAGATTAACATGGTTCAAATCACTCAACATGAGGAGGTAGCGGATAGTGAGTCAAACTACTAGGAAACACACACAAGGGAAACCTACCCAGAATAGGAGGAATCTATCGTTTCTTTCCTTCACCGCTACCAGCAAAAGGGTTATAGTGTGATGCTCTATCCCTGATGCAGCGCTATATTCGACAAGAAGGTTGCACAAAAGTTGGAGGGGACACGAAGGTTGAAGCAAGAAAGCGAAAGGCCAAGATTCGACCCTCGAAGAGGCCTCCAGAAGAGATATGACCCTCGCATAAGGCCTCCGATGAACAAGCCCACTAGCTTCAAGCCCAATGCTGAGGCCACTGATGGAAAGTGGACGAAGCCTAATGATAACAAGCAGCAAGGGCAGAAGAGATGGAAATATTTCAAAGTACAAAGGGGATCTTCGTTAAGCTATCGAAAAGAATTTCAGTCTTTGAAGGCTGCTCATGTATCAGAAAATTACAAAGGGAAAAATCCCATGTCTCGATCCCAATGGAGAAGTGAGCAGAGAAGAAGGAAAGCACATAGAGAAGGTGCACACAAAGACCAACCACAGTCCAGCACCAATATTCCCACAAAGCAGGAAGGTCGAACAGAGGCTCTTGGGAAGACACCTGTAGGAAGAAAGTTGTTTCCAACACGGATTGAAGAACAAATAAAGTCGGTCGACGATGAAATGACCGATAACTTTGATGAAGATTCTGATGATACGTTGGATATTCTGGTCAACGTAGTGTCAGTGATGCCCAGGGAGTTCGACAGGGTTTCAGTAGTCGAGAAATCAGACGCCTATACGGACTGGGAAATAACGGCTCATAAGCCGGTGTGCTATTATGTAATGAACAAAGGCTGCGTCGAGGAGCAAAATGCTTTCTTTGAACGGCCAACAAAGGCTATGAAAAACCATCTGAAGCCTCTTTATATCACAACACAAATAGAGAAGGTCCCAGTCAACAAAATACTGGTGGACTGCGGCACTACGGTGAACTTAATGCCGCATTTCTTGCTGAACAAAATTGGGAAAAGTGAGACAGACACCAAGCCACACAACATGGTGTTATCAAATTATGAAGGGAAGGTAGGTTCGACTATGGGGGTCATTCAGGTGAATGTCACGGTCGGAACCATCACCCGTCCGACTGTCTTCATGGTGGTAGAGACCACTGCCAATTATAATCTATTACTTGGAAGAGAATGGATCCACAGAGTGGGGGCAGTACCATCGTCGATGCATCAAAGGATTGCTATCTGGAAACCAGATGGTATTGTCGAAAACATCGAAGCGGATCAGGGATACTTTAAAGCACCTATAAATCAAATTAATAGAGGACAATTTAACAAACATTTGGCCAGTATAGGGCCATGTGAACCTGCAGACTTCGACTTTACACCTAATGACAAAGTGTATTGTTTGTTGTATCTGCATCCCGTCGAAGGTTTCCGATGGGACAAGGAAGTTCCAGGCGAAAGGTTACCATACCTTGGCGAACTTCCCGTAGACCCCACTGGCTGGGGAACTGAGTTCGATGATGATGACTGAAGCCGCAGCGCTTCAAAAGATTTCGGCCTACATGGCCGATGTAACGCCCCGATTTCGACTATTCCTTTTTCGTTGAGTCCTTTTTGGTTTAATTGGGAGAATATTATTTGAATGTGGAAATTGTGTGGAAATATGTTAAGTTTTCATATTATTCTATTTTAACTGATTTTGGGAGTTTCCGGAGAAAATAGTTTGGAGGGTATTTTGGACATTTCTTATTTAAGTGATAAGTTGGATATTTTATGAGTTATTAAGTTAATAGATTTTTTTTGGGAAAAATAATAGGAAGATATTAAAGAGGAAATAAAAGAGAAAGAAAGATAGTAAGAAAGGAAGAAAAGAAAAGAGAAAGAAAGAAGGAGAAGAGAAAGAGGAGAGAAAGAAGAGGAAACTTTGGAAAACATCAAGATCAAACCCTAGCTTGCGATTAATCAGGTAAGGGTGTGAAACTCCATCATCTCTTTAATGTGTAAGATTGTATGTGTATGTGTTTGGATTTTGTAGAGTTTCTACTCTTTTTCCCACTTAGGTTAGAAGTTGGTTTTGTGAGTAGAATGAGGTTTTAATCGGTTAGAACTCGGATTAGACGATGTAGTTTAGTCGGGTGATGGTTGGGTTGTGCCACTGAGACTGGTTTGGATTTAATCGATTGATTTTGTGGAGTTTGGGCTCTTAAGACAACCATGGAAGTTCTGTCTTCGTAGGCTCGCCAGGCGAATGGCAGCGAAGCTTCGCCAGGCGAAGTCCAGCGAGCTGTAGCGAAGCAAGTCAGAAGCAACACCCTGTATTCGCTGGTAAGTTCGCCAAGCGAGGTTAGTTGGCGAAGGTTCACCAGGCGAGTGTGTAGCGAGCCTCAGCGAGTAATTCCAGAATTACTCCCAGTGGACTTCGCTGGGAAGTTCGCCAGGCGAAGGCCAGCGAGCATTCGCTGCGTGGCTTTGCCAGGCGAAGGTTGGCGAACCTGACAGTGTTATTTGTTTTGCAGTTTATTCATAGCATGATTTTTGGCCAATTCAATTATGATTAATGCCTATATGAATGATTGATGTGTTGTGGGTATCCGTATGGCGTGAATCCTAGTTTATGAATTGTGAAGTGTGGAATGTGGCCGTTTGGTATTTTGGTGCATTACTTGAATGTAATAGAAATGCATGATGAGATTATATGATGACTGTATGTATGTATTGTGATATGTATATATAGTGGATGCATAATGAATATATGCAATGAATGTGAAGAATGCATGAGCATGTTCGCAAACGTGGTTGCATTTTAAGAAGTGTATGAAGTACATTCTTGTGATGTTGACTCTTAGGAGAGTCTGATGAGTGGTGTGACTCTTAGGAGAGTCTGATGAATGAAGTGATTCCTTGGAGAATCTGATGAACGAATTGATTCCTCGGAGAATCTGATGAAAGATGCGATTCCTCGGAGAATCTGCTAAATGACTTGATTCCTTGGAGAATCTGATGAACGGTGTGATTCCTCGGAGAATCTGATGAACGGTGTGATTCCTCGGAGAATCTGATGAACGGTGTGATTCCTCGGAGAATCTGATGAACAGTGTGATTCCTCGGAGAATCTGATGAACAGTGTGATTCCTCGGAGAATCTGATGAACAGTGTGATTCTTCGGAGAATCTGATGAACAGTGTGATTCCTCGGAGAATCTGATGAACGGTGTGATTCCTCGGAGAATCTGATGAATGGTGTGATTCCTAGGAGAGTCTGATGAGTGATGTGATTCCTAGGAGAGTCTGATGAGTGATGTGATTTCTAGGAAGATCTAATGAGTTATAGGATACCCATGAGAGGTGGGAGTGAATTGATTCTTAGGAGAATCTGACGGACGATTAAGTCGATAATGTGTTGCATTTGCGTAGAGTAGCGAGTTGGCCTCTATGATTTGCGTGTTGACATCTGTGCATGATGTATGGCGAAATAAGCATGTTGTGTATGTTTATTAGAATAATGTGAAAGGTGTGAATGACATAATGAAATGCTTGAAGATATATATATGTATATATATGTATGAATGAATATATGTATATATGTATATGTGTGTAACATGTATGAATGTTCCTGAATGGATATAAACCTTAATGATGCATATTGTTTATGCTTGATGTTCTATTTGTAAATAGACTTTAGTGGATACATTGCGATGTACGATGTGAGTTGTGGTGAGAAAGCGTAAGATGCATGATTGTGGATATATATATATATATATATATATATATATATATATATATATATATATATATATATATATATATATATATATATATATATATATATATATATATATATATATATATATATATATATATATATATATATATATATATATATATATATATATATATATATATATATATATATATATATATATATATATATATATATATATATATATATATATATATATATATATATATATATATATATATATATATATATATATATATATATATATATATATATATATATATATATATATATATATATATATATATATATATATATATATATATATATATATGCCTTTATGCATTATTTGTTATGATATTGTTTCTCACCCTTCTGCTGTTTTATAATGCTCTATGAGGCATTGCAGATTAGATTGCTGGAGATCTTTTGTGAGGCGTGGCTTCATCCTTTAGTTGGTCGGCTCTGATATGTAGCACCGGGTAGCTAGGAGTTGTTTTGTTTCTTTTGTGATGCATGTGTATATGTATCTGCTGATGAAAGTTATGTAACCATGTTGGTTGATGATTTGTATATATGAATACACGTGTTAGAGAATTATGAAATATTTGGATGTTCCGCCTTTGTTCTAGATATTTCCTCGTGGGTGTTACCCCGTTGTTGCATATCATTATATATGAGCAGGTGTTTTATATGTGTGATTTTCGGATAATGTGGCATGTCCCTTTTATACCGTTTTATAAACTTACTCTGATGAAATTTTGAATTTGTGCCTAAATGATTAATTGTATTATTTGGGGGTATAGAAAGGGGGTGTTACATTAAGTGGTATCAGAGCCTGGTTGAGTCAGTTGTGTCTGTCTCGTTGTTTTGTTTGGTTAACAGTTGTTTAACCTTGTTGTTATTTTGTGAGTAATCAGAATATGGCAGGTCGTAATGACAATGCTATGGCTGCGACATTGGAGGCGATGGCTAGAGCGGTGCAGGGTGTGCCGAATGTGAACGCTAATGATGAGTTTAGAAAGAACCAGCCGCCGGTATTCAAAGGAAGGTTTGACCCGGACGGTGCCCAGATTTGGTTGAAGGAGATCGAGAGGATCTTTAGAGTTATGAACTGTGCTGAAGGCAATAAGGTGAGACTTGGATCTCACATGTTACGACTGGTGGATCGGTATGAGACAAGTGCTTGAAGTAGATGACGAGGATATAACTTGGGATTTATTTCGTGCTGAATTTTTGAGGAAGTATTATCCTGAGAGTGTGAAGGGAAGGAAAGAAATGGAATTCCTTGAGTTGAAACAAGGCAATATGTCTGTGGTGGATTACACGTCTAAGTTTATGGAGTTAGTAAAATTTCATCCTCACTATGACGGGGTGACGGCGGAATTTTCTAAGTGTGTTAAGTACGAGAACGGCTTGCGTCCTGAGATCAAGCAAGCGGTGGGCTACCAGAGGATTAGAAGATTTTCGGATTTGACCGAATGTTGTCGAATTTTTAAAGAAGACCGTAAAGCTCGTTCTACTCACTACAAGAGTTTGAAGGAGGAGAAAGAAAAGCGACAAGTAAGGAGTGAACCTTATGTGACGCCAGCTGATAAGGGCAAGCATAGGGAAAAATTTGTTAAGAGATCTGGAGGAGAGAGTTCTGGATCCATTAAATGCTACAAGTGTGGCGAGATGGGTCATAAGTCTTTCATGTGTGGAAAACCCAAGATCAAGTGCTCTAACTGTGGAGTTCTTGGGCATGATGCTAAGGATTGTAGAATGGATGTAGTGAAATGCTACAATTGTGGAGAAGTAGGTCACATCAGTGCTAAGTGTCCTAAACCGAAGCAAGCTTCAGTAAATGGGAAAGTATTTGCATTGGCGAAGTTAGACACTACCAAAGCGAATCGTTGATTTGAGGTACGTGCTTTATTGACAATACTCTTTGAGTACGTTAAGTGTTTGAGATTTTTGTATATTTACTTGTGATGGTAATATGGTTATTGAGACGCCCGCTTCGGGGTCGGTAACTATGTCTTCGGTATGATTAAGTTGTCTCTTGACTATGTATGGTAAGGACTTCGTTATGGAACTAGAGTAGACTGTTATCCCCCGTTGGAGAGGATGAGAGTTTCTTGCCCATGGAAGAGTTGGAGAAACTTCTAGTGGACGGGACTCGAGTGTTTAATTTGGCTGCATCAGTGTCAGCAGAGGGTAAGGTTGAACTGGACGTGTTTCCAGTGGTGCGTGACTTTCCAAAAGTATTTCTGGAAGGTGTTGAGGATGTACCGCCGAAGAGAGAAGTTGGATTGAATTCCGTTGATTTGATGGTGAATGAGAATGAAGACTGTAAGATGATGATGTTGGATGAAAGTTTGTATTCGAGATTCAAGCTCATTGGGGTAGAATGACTAGTATGTCATTTCTGATGAGGTATAGGTGTTAGGGTTGTTTTCGCTAGGGTAGAATGACTATGTGTCGTTCCTAGTGAAGAGATCGTCGGGGTAGAACAACCGTGATGTTGTTCCTGGTGGAGGGTATGCGGTGTGCCTGTAACCTCCAATGGAGATTGACGTGGATTGACGATCTTATTTGAGTCATGCGGTATGACTATGATTGTAGTATGGAAGTATGCGTGTAAGAGATCATGTGTAACTTGGAAAATGGAGAGAGGGCGTGAAAGTCGTGTCCGGTATGGTTTGAACCAGGTGATATTTTCGAGGACGAAATCTCCTAAGTGGGGGAGAGTTGTAACGCCCCGATTTCGACTATTCCTTTTTCGTTGAGTCCTTTTTGGTTTAATTGGGAGAATATTATTTGAATGTGGAAATTGTGTAGAAATATGTTAAGTTTTCATATTATTCTATTTTAACTGATTTTGGGAGTTTCCGGAGAAAATAGTTTGGAGGGTATTTTGGACATTTCTTATTTAAGTGATAAGTTGGATATTTTATGAGTTATTAAGTTAATAGATTTTTTTTGGGAAAAATAATAGGAAGATATTAAAGAGGAAATAAAAGAGAAAGAAAGATAGTAAGAAAGGAAGAAAAGAAAAGAGAAAGAAAGAAGGAGAAGAGAAAGAGGAGAGAAAGAAGAGGAAACTTTGGAAAACATCAAGATCAAACCCTAGCTTGCGATTAATCAGGTAAGGGTGTGAAACTCCATCATCTCTTTAATGTGTATGATTGTATGTGTATGTGTTTGGATTTTGTAGAGTTTCTACTCTTTTTCCCACTTAGGTTAGAAGTTGGTTTTGTGAGTAGAATGAGGTTTTAATCGGTTAGAACTCGGATTAGACGATGTAGTTTAGTTGGGTGATGGTTGGGTTGTGCCACTGAGACTGGTTTGGATTTAATCGGTTGATTTTGTGGAGTTTGGGCTCTTGAGACAGCCATGGAAGTTCTGTCTTCGCAAGCTCGC
Organism: Lathyrus sativus; assembly: GCA_963859935.3. NCBI lineage: Eukaryota > Viridiplantae > Streptophyta > Magnoliopsida > Fabales > Fabaceae > Lathyrus > Lathyrus sativus. The sequence continues at coordinate 523,273,322 of OZ012738.1, forward strand.
CAGGCGAATGGCAGCGAAGCTTCGCCAGGCGAAGTCCAGCGAGCTGTAGCGAAGCAAGTCAGAAGCAACACCCTGTATTCGCTGGTAAGTTCGCCAGGCGAGGTTAGTTGGCGAAGGTTCGCCAGGAGAGTGTGTAGCGAGCCTCAGCGAGTAATTCCAGAATTACTCCCAGTGGACTTCGCTGGGAAGTTCGCCAGGCGAAGGCCAGCGAGCATTCGCTGCGTGGCTTCGCCAGGCGAAGGTTGGCGAACCTGACAGTGTTATTTGTTTTGCTGTTTATTCATAGCATGATTTTTGGCCAATTCAATTATGATTAATGCCTATATGAATGATTGATGTGTTGTGGGTAGCCGTATGGCGTGAATCCTAGTTTATGAATTGTGAAGTGTGGAATGTGGCCGTTTGGTATTTTGGTGTATTACTTGAATGTAATAGAAATGCATGATGAGATTATATGATGACTGTATGTATGTATTGTGATATGTATATATAGTGGATGCATAATGAATATATGCAATGAATGTGAAGAATGCATGAGCATGTTCGCAAACGTGGTTGCATTTTAAGAAGTGTATGAAGTACATTCTTGTGATGTTGACTCTTAGGAAAGTCTGATGAGTGGTGTGACTCTTAGGAGAGTCTGATGAATGAAGTGATTCCTTGGAGAATCTGATGAACGAATTGATTCCTCGGAGAATCTGATGAAAGATGCGATTCCTCGGAGAATCTGCTAAATGACTTGGTTCCTTGGAGAATCTGATGAACGGTGTGATTCCTCGGAGAATCTGATGAACGGTGTGATTCCTCGGAGAATCTGATGAACGGTGTGATTCCTCGGAGAATCTGATGAACGATGTGATTCCTCGGAGAATCTGATGAACGGTGTGATTCCTCGGAGAATCTGATGAACAGTGTGATTCCTCGGAGAATCTGATGAACAGTGTGATTCCTCGGAGAATCTGATGAACAGTGTGATTCCTCGGAGAATCTGATGAACGGTGTGATTCCTCGGAGAATCTGATGAATGGTGTGATTCCTAGGAGAGTCTGATGAGTGATGTGATTCCTAGGAGAGTCTGATGAGTGATGTGATTTCTAGGAAGATCTAATGAGTTATAGGATACCCATGAGAGGTGGGAGTGAATTGATTCTTAGGAGAATCTGACGGACGATTAAGTCGATAATGTGTTGCATTTGCGTAGAGTAGCGAGTTGGCCTCTATGATTTGCGTGTTGACATCTGTGCATGATGTATGGCGAAATAAGCATGTTGTGTATGTTTATTAGAATAATGTGAAAGGTGTGAATGACATAATGAAATGCTTGAAGATATATATATGTATATATATGTATGAATGAATATATGTATATATGTATATGTGTGTAACATGTATGAATGTTCCTGAATGGATATAAACCTTAATGATGCATATTGTTTATGCTTGATGTTCTATTTGTAAATAGACTTTAGTGGATACATTGCGATGTACGATGTGAGTCGTGGTGAGAAAGCGTAAGATGCATGATTGTGGATATGATATATATATATATATATATATATATATATATATATATATATATATATATATATATATATATATATATATATATATATATATATATATATATATATATATATATATATATATATATATATATATATATATATATATATATATATATATATATATATATATATATATATATATATATATATATATATATATATATATATATATATATATATATATATATATATATATATATATATGCCTTTATGCATTATTTGTTATGATATTGTTTCTCACCCTTCTGCTGTTTTATAATGCTCTATGAGGCATTGCAGATTAGATTGCTGGAGATCTTTTGTGAGGCGTGGCTTCATCCTTTAGTTGGTCGGCTCTAATATGTAGCACCGGGTAGCTAGGAGTTGTTTTGTTTCTTTTGTGATGCATGTGTATATGTATCTGCTGATGAAAGTTATGTAACCATGTTGGTTGATGATTTGTATATATGAATACACGTGTTAGAGAATTATGAAATATTTGGATGTTCCGCCTTTGTTCTAGATATTTCCTCGTGGGTGTTACCCCGTTGTTGCATATCATTATATATGAGCAGGTGTTTTATATGTGTGATTTTTGGATAATGTGGCATGTCCCTTTTATACCGTTTTATAAACTTACTCTGATGAAATTTTGAATTTGTGCCTAAATGATTAATTGTCTTATTTGGGGGTATAGAAAGGGGGTGTTACAGCCGAGACTAAACTACAAACGACCTTGGAGGCCGGTAATAATAAAATGGCTGAAGGAGCCAATGAAAAATCCAAACAAGCAGGTCCAGTTGGGTATTTTAACCCTAAGATTCAATACGAAGGGCAAAGACTCGACGCCATATACGACGATGAGCCTTTGGGTTTCAAAAAGGATCCCTTGGCCGGCGATGTCAAAATGTTGGCGCAAGATCCACTGGAGGAAGTTGACATGGGAGATGGAGCAATCACAAGGCCAACTTATATTAGCGCCAGCCTCGACCCCCAACTTAGGGTCGAAATCATTCAGTTACTACGAGAGTACAGGGATTGTTTTGCTTGGGACTACGACGAAATGCCAGGTCTAAAAAGAGATATAGTCGAGCATATGCTACCAATCAAGCCTGGCAAAAAACCAGTCAAGCAGAATCCAAGGCGCTTCGCCCCTGAGATCCTTTCAAAAATAAAGGAGGAAATCGAAAGACTCCTCCGATGCAAATTCATCCGTACAACCAGGTATGTTGAATGGCTAGCAAATATTGTGCCAGTCATAAAGAAAAACGGATCGTTAAGGGTCTGTATAGACTTTAGGGATCTGAATTCAGCAACCTCTAAAGATGAGTATTCGATGCTAGTGGCAAAAATGTTAGTCAATTCAGCTGCTGGCCACGAATACCTTAGCATGATGGATGGATATTCTGGTTACAACCAGATTTTCATTGCTGAGGATGATGTTCCTAAAACAATGTTCCGTTGCCCAGGGGCCTTAGGCACTTACGAATGGGTAGTGATGCCTTTTTGGCCTAAAGAATGTTGGGGCAACGTACCAGCGGGCAATGAATTCGATTTTTCATGACTACATTGAGTCCTTTATGCAAATTTGCATTGATGACATTGTGATAAAATCTGTGCCAGGAAAGGCTCATGTGGAACACCTGCGTCAATCCTTCATGAGAATGAGGAAATTTGGACTCAAGATGAATCCCCTCAAGTGTGCATTCTGTGTGCAAGCAGGAGATTTTTTGGGTTTCGTAGTCCACAAGAAGGGGATCAAAATCAACCAAAATAAAACGAAGGCCATCATGGAAGCGAAAGCGCCATCCAACAAGAAGGAACTTCAGTCCTTGCTGGGCAAAATAAATTTCCTAAGAAGGTTCATATCGAATCTCAGCGGAAAAACACAAGCTTTTTCGCCATTACTTCGAGCTACCAAGGAGAAGTTCGAATGGACGAAAGATCAGCAAGAGGTCTTCGACAAGATCAAAGACTACTTGACTCATCCTCCAGTCCTTGCACCTCCATGTCGAACCAAAAACATGAGATTATACATATCAGCATCAGACAAAACTCTAGGGAGCATGCTTGCTCAAGAGGATGAGAGTGACGTCAAAAAGGCCATTTACTACCTTAGTAGAGTTTTAAATGATGCAGAAACTAGGTATAGTGAAATAGAGAAATTATGCTTATGTTTGTATTTCTCATGTATGAAGTTGAAGTAGTATATAAAACCAGTTGATGTTTATGTGTCTTCGCATTTTGATGTTATTAAGAACATGTTGTCCAAACCTATTTTGCATAGTCGAATCGGTAAATGGGCATTAGCATTAACTGAGTATTCATTAACTTATAGACCGTTGAAAGCGGTCAAAGGATAAATAGTGGCAGACTTTATTATCGACCACTCTATAAACGAAAATACCCTGAACTTTGTTGAACTAGAGCCTTGGAAGCTATATTTTGATAGGTCTAGTCACAAGAACGGGACAGGCATAGGTCTATTGATCATTTCGCCTGACAAAATTCCAACAAAATTCAAGTATAGGGTCGAGGGCCTATGTTCTAATAATGAGGCTGAATACGAAGCTTTGATCGCCGGACTTGAAATTTTGTTAGAATTGGGGGAAACCCGAGTCGAAATAATGGGAGATTCAGAGTTGGTTGTAAAATAGCTAACAAAGGAATATAAATGCGTTAAAGAAAATCTCATCATGTATTTCGTAATAGCTAACAGACTGCTCAAAAAGTTTAAATTCTGTACCATTCGACATATACTGCGAATACACAGTCAGATAGCCAACGACCTGGCACAAGTTGCCTTAGGATACAGGGTCTCGAAGGAGAACTTACAGGAGGCAATTGAGGCCAGAGGCAAGGTAGTGTCCGTGGGCTTGAGACCATCAGACTTGGAAATCACGAAATTTGGCTACGACGATGAGGAAACCTTTGAGATTTTTACAGTCGAAGGTTTGACAGACAAAGATTGGAGGAAACCTCTGGTCGAATACCTTCAGAACCCTTCATCGACTACAGAGCGAAAGATAAGATACCAAGCACTAAGCTACGTCCTGTTGGGGAACGAGTTGTTTAAGAAAACTTCTGAGGGGGTTTTACTCAAATGCCTCAGTGAATCTGAAGCATACTTGGCATTGTCCTCATTCCATGGTGGGACATGCGGAGCGCACCAAGTGGGCCATAAGATGAAATGGCTGTTGTTTCGCCAGGGGATGTACTGGCCTACGATGCTGAAAGATTGCATCAAGTTCGCCAAAGGTTGTCAGGAGTGCCAAATTCATGCTGGCATACAGCATGTCTCAGCAAGCGAGTTGCATTCCATAGTTAAGCCGTGACCATTTAGAGGTTGGGCTTTAGACCTTATAGGAGAGATTCGACGAACATCCTCCAAAAATCAGAAATACATTCTGGTAAGGATAGACTACTTTACCAAGTGGATCGAGGCTATACCTCTACCGAAGGTAGACCAAGAAGGTGTTATCGAATTCATTCAGAAGTATATCATCTACAGGTTTGGCCTACCAGAGACAATAACGACAGATCAAGGGTCAGTATTTACGGGTAGGAAGATGCAGGAGTTTGCTAAAGAAATGGGATTTAAACTCCTTACCTCATCACCTTACTATGCCCAGGCCAATGGCCAGGTCGAAGCGGCAAACAAAGTAATAATTGGCATGATAGAGAAACAGATTGGAAGCAAGCCTAGGAATTGGCATAAGACATTGGATCAAGTCCTATGGGCATGTCGAACATCCCCGAAGGAAGCAACCAATACTTCCCCTTATCGACTTACTTTCGGACATGACGCAGTATTGCCAGTCGAGATACACATACAGTCAGTAAGAATTCAAAGGCATCATGAAATCCCTCGAGAGGTTTACTGGGACATGATGCTTGATGAGTTAGTTAATTTAGACGAAGAGTGAACAAAAGCTCTAGAACTCTTGAGAAGACAAAAGAGGAGAGTGGAGAAATCGTATAACAAGAAGGTCAAAGCGAAGACTTTCTTGGTTGGAGATTTGGTATGGAGGGTAATCCTGCCTATGGATCGAAAGGTGAGATCCCTAGGTAAATGGTCCCCGAAGTGGGAAAGACCATTCCGGGTATCGAAGGTATTCTTCAATGGGGAATATGAGGTGACAGAGCTGAGTAAGGATGAGAGAGTATTAAAAGTAAATGGCAAATATCTAAAGAAGTATAAACCTGCACTTCGAGAGGTGAAAATATCAACAGAGTAATTATTAAAGATAAAGCAAAGCCATAAATGGTAATTTAAAAATGCCAAAATGGCCCAATGTCTTACAAACAAGAGAAATGGCTCGTAAAGGCCAGTATAATCTACTCTATTACAAAAACCCAACAAATCAAAAAGGAAGATTCGCCTTCATCTTAAGGTAAGTCGACCTTTGAAGTTCGAGACGACTGTGGCATTGAGCTTTATCTGCCCTTAGCTGGGCAACTTCAGATTCTAAACGACGGGCTTCCTCAGCATAGGTGACGGCGTGATCAAGCTCAGCTGTTAAGGAGGTGTCATCAAAAGAAGATAATTCAGCGTTCTTTTTCTTAGCCTTCGCTATCTTACTACGGAGCTTTTTAATTTTCCTTTCCCAACAGGCGATGTTCGCCTCGTTAGTCAGAACCTCTTGTTTATTCTTTTCCTTGGTTTCTTCCAACTCATCAATTTTCTCCTCAGAATCTACAACGGTGCTCCAAGCGGCAGCTTCGCTCCCAGCCTTCGTCTCAATCTCACCCTCAATCTGGGGCAGCAGTCGATAGTCTTTGTAAACTTGGTCGATCAGGGTGTCAATCTCTTGAATAACGCTTGCAGCCTCAGGAGTAAGGGATTTAATGTCCACTTTCTGAAGGAGAGCTTTGAGGGGAAGATGGATGGTAGGGCTCATCTGCAGGAGGGTAAAGAGATCCCCTTTGAATATTTTTTGCTTTACCTTGTCGAGGGCACTGTCAGTTGGTGGCTTCGAGGTTTGCCCTTCAGAAGTCGAAGTACTGAGCGTATATATTGTCGAGGGTTGGAAACCTTCAATGCATCTAGTTCAGCGGGAGTCAGTTGAGTTTCGCCTGGGAAAGAGCTTGTTGGAATATCTTTTGGGATATGAGGAACGGGAGTCCTTGCTGCTTCAGCAGTTTCAGGTTCTTTGACAAAAGTGTCCCCAATTTGTAATTCTTTATCTTTGCTGTCCTTGGTCTTGTCAGCATCCTCCTCCATGGCATCCCCAGCGCTTTTGTCACTAGATTCAGGCAATTCAGGCTGAAGCTTAGCCTGACCCTCAATGGCTTGATTACCTTCGACAGTTGTTTCATCCGCAGCTACTGTCTCACCCAAAGGGGAGTTGATCGTATCAGCCGGAGTTGTTTTCTCCTCTGAGGCGTCAACCTCATCATCCACTGTAATAGGATCAACCTGAGGATGGTCATCTTCATAATCAGACCCGTCAGTCTGAGACTGCTAGGTAGTAGTCTTTGCAGGAGATGGAGGGGCTATGAAAGAATCAGGTTTATTAATTTCGCCAAGTGAACTCACACCAGAACCTAAATCAGAAGTTGGATGATAGGTAGGCTCACCTTGGCTATTCAAGGATTATAGTGACAGAGGAATCGCGGCGGGATTAGATCTTGAAGTGCCAGCATCATCCTAGAAAGGGTGGACATTAGATAAAGATTAAATGCAAAGACCCTAGGAAAGGTGGATGTGTGACATAGCTTGACAGTTTCGTCAGCAGGACTCAAATTATCACTTTCCATAGGGACATCCGCTTGAAGCGAAGAATCCCCTACGGGAGCAGGAGTAGGTTTTGGAGGAGGATTGGTAGGTTGAGGTGTGTTGGTCACAACAGGAGCAGTTGGAGCAGTAGGAGCAGGTGGAACATCAGGAGTATCTACATCATGAATAATCTTTCTTTTTCGTTTTACTTGAAGACTCTCATGAGGAGACTCGTCTTCGTCATCAGAATCAAGAATAATTTGGGGAGAAGCACTTTTTAATCTCCTTTGAGGAGTAGGTGGTCTTCGACTAGCCTGAAAACAACATGAAATGATGAGATTGAGTAAGGAGATCGAGATAGCAAAAGCTGCGGAAGGCTACCTTTTGACCTTCGTCCTTGACTTCAGCCCTGGTCGTTGGGGCAGCACGTTTTGGAGCAGCTGAAAAATAGATGATACTTAAAACATTTAGCAACAATAAAGCTTAGAGAGGGAAGTCCAAATCGAAGGGGGATGAACCTTCAAGAATGTCGAATTCGATGCGAACATCTTTGATACTGACATGAAGGTGCCCTCTAAACGTATCGAGGGTATGTTTAGTCGGAACCACCCGCTGTGCCTTGGGCTTGGACTGCTGTCGAAGAATTTTTTTAGTATCCCCACAAATAAACCAATCTGGAAAAGGAGGGGCAAGAGCCACGCCAAAACCAGTGGTTGGTAGTCGAGGGATTTTTGGGGGAAAAAGTTTAAAGGCAACCTCATATTGTTTCTCACGAGGAACAAAAGAGGGAATCTTAAAACTATCCAGTTTTTTGGAAAATTTTTCTTTTAAGGTAACAACAGCCTCGTGGATGGTTCGACTAACATCATCTGGTCGATAGGCAGTTTCGAAATATTTCTGGAAGGCTTAGATCTCTTTGATATGAGTGGACGTACCTTTCTTGACCTTCTCCTGCACATCAATAAAAGCTTGGTCAATCAAGCGAGTAAAACCTGGAGCGTCGAGAAATTCTGAAGCATAATGCTTCGACCACCAGTCATAGAAATTTTGAGAGCAAAAATAAGAGGGTTCAAAGTGAACAGGTGTGAGGTAGGACTTGTGAGCATGGCATGCCAGATGCGTCAAACAATCCAGAGAAGACAGCACAGTAAAAGGAAGGATGATGTGTGACTTCTTATCGTACAAACATCTGGGCAAGGTTTGAATCAACCCAAATTGTCTAGAAACCAAGTTAGGCTGATAGACCAACAGGCTGGAGTGACCTTTTACGAGGTTTAGTTTGTGGGTCAGTAGGCGGGGAATGAGGAAACTCTCCCAGATCAGCTACGACTCCTCCTCATGTTTCTTTAAGGGAGCGGGGAAGGGTCTAGTAAACCATTCTGGCCCACATTTTCGTTCTGCGAAGGGAGCCATGTTCGCGGTAAACTCGTGCCATTTCGCGAATATGTGAACGAAGCTGGACAAGTTGGATCGAAGGGAATGACCTTCCTCACTAGGAGTAAGTTGAGCCAGGCGAGGCCATTCGACTCCTTTCTCAGCAACTGCAGGCGAATGTTCATCAACTTCACCTTTGTTGGGGAGACTGTGCTCGAACGTGGCATTAAGCCACAGCTGAAGAAGCCAGAAGGGGCCCGACAACAGCAAGTTGCCATGACTCTCAGGATCTTTCAGTTTACCTACACCTTCGCTTAAAGCTTCATAGAGACTAGCCAGGATCATTTCACTGAGACAAATGCCTCTCTTCAAGTGCAGTTGGTTGGCCAGGACCAGATACTTTCTCGCCACCTGCAAAGATTTGGTGCAAAATATACAGCGGGATAACCACATGGCCAAGAAGGCTATGTGTTCTTCATCCTCAACAGAGGTACTAGTTTTGTTGTGGTAGTGTTGGACAAAATCTGTATAGGTGTGTTTAGTATTGGCAAAACCAATATTGTAATGACTATCGATCTCGAGATCATAAACGAGGCCATAGGGTTTTAGACCTACAATGGCAGCTATGTCGAGTAAAGTGGGTGTCATCATCCCACAAGGAAGGTGAAAAGTGTTGTGTGTCCTATCCCATAAGAATAAGGAAGAGGCCAACATGAGAGGGCAGTACGAAGGGCCTACCTTCGACATCATAATCAGATCGTAAATCCCAGTTTCCTTCCATTCCTGGGCTTTTACCTTCTCTATTTTCGTCAGCCAGTTGAGATAGAGTTCAGAATCTTTGAAATAGGGGGTGGCCTTAAGCAATCTGGCCCTATCATGAAGATACCTAAAGTCCACGTCAAAAAGGCTCAGATTATTAGGACCATCAGTGGAAGCTTTGTTGAAGTTTCTTTGCCCTAGGGGTTTAGTGGTTCTGTAAGAAGGGAAGAAATCTTTGATGGCGGAGTAGTCGAGACCGGGAGGGGGTAAAGGCCCAGACATGGCTAAAGGCCTCCCTGCAACATTAACAGGGATGATTACCTGAGATTCGTAGATGTGTCGTTTTTCCTCCGTCAGAGGCTCGCGGATGAACTGCTGATTTTTTACCGCCTGAGGGCCGCTTAAACTAGCAAAGGGAGGAAGTGTGGGTGCAGAAGTTTGTCCCTTAGGTTGCGTTTTCTTTTTCTGATGATCGGCCATTGTTGAAAGAAATAAGAGTTGGTTGGTTGAGAGCAGAGACTTAGAAAAAAAGCAAGGAAAGTTATGGGGAGTTAGAAAAGTTGTAAAAAAAATGAAAACAACAAAGGGAAATCACTTATGTAGTGAGTGGAAGACTGAAAGTTTCCATCATTGAGGGGCTAGAGGTAGTGGGCCACGTGTACGCCTGGATGTGGAATGGCAGAGGTAGTAGTTGAAAATCACGACCCCGAGGATGGTAGGGTGATGATGGCCCACGATTTTGTTGAGTCCCGAGAAAATAGCCATGATGATAATGACGTCATAAAACGTGCATCAAGGCGGCGGAACAGTAGCTTGCATGTTCATAGCTATTTTTCTTTTTCTCTTTCATTCTCTTTCAACTTCTTAGGTTCACATTGATGGAAAGAATATCAGACGACACTCACAAAGGCAAAGCGGCGTCGAAGGTCAGATGTTGTCAAAAAATGTACTTTTCCACGGTTGAAGTTGAAAAGACATTTTTGGGGGGCAATTTGTTAGCTCCTAAATTCGACGCCTCAGCTAGAAAGAAGGTGTCCAAAGAAAAGGGTGGAAAATACCTTGAATGCAAGAAAATGGTTGAAAGAAGGAAGAAGCTAAGTCGAAGGACTCACCCAGAGGCCAAGGGTTCGACCGCCTGCTGATAACGAATGGTGCGTCAAAATATTTGAAATTTGAATGTTGGAGGGAACGGTTTTGCTTGTGGAAAATGGAGGGAGACACGTGTCACCTTATGGATAATGGATCCATGCATTTGAGACAAGTGGCGGAAGGAGATTATGGTGGAAGTTATTAGAGGTTATTTTTTGTTACTATAAATAGAGTGTCTTAGACATATCCAAAGTGTGTTGTAATTTACTATTGTACAAATTACTCCAAGTATCCGAGTGTAGAGAAAGCGAGTATTGTAAGAGAATGTACGTGATGTAAACACACAATCTTTTAAACTTAATGCAATTTACTTGTTTTTACTTTAAGTTTTACAAAGTCTTTTATTGCCTTTATTGTCTTTACCCTTTTTTACTCTTTACCTTATTCCTCTTCTCCCTACATAATTCTTTTCTCTTCGTCCTCAAACTAAATTCACCTTTACCAACAAACTTTCTTCTCTTTTATTAGAAGCCTTATTTTACGTTCAAATTAACCCGTAGTCGAATAGATGTTCTTTTAGGATTCTGTTTATCCCAAACCTATTCGAGTGTGGAACTTGGATAAATTCTTAAAACCAAAAATAAATCTTTTAGCACATGTCCTAGGATCAATCTGATCAATCCTGTGAGTCACCAAAGTTAGATTTGGAAGATTAGCGGTTGTTTTCCGATTTTCAAGGGAAACAATAAAAAGATAATATTATCATTTTTTCTTTTACTCATTTACAAATTTGTTAACCATGTATGTTTGGCCCGTTGTGTCTTTTGACCAGGATAAATGGATGTTTGGCTAGATATGCATTGGAATTTCATAACACTAATTACAACTATCAACACGAGCTTTCAATAGGAGAAGTTCTGCAAAGAAGAAAGAGTCAGAACAGCTTGGGCCTGCTCCAGGTATCCATTTAGGGGATACTGTAACTCTTTTATCCTCTGTGATGGTTGGTCGCTTGCCTCGAAGTGTAGATGAGATGAAGAGGTGTTTGTCTGTTGATGACTATGAGCAGATTCGTTAGCTTTCCAATGTTGGAAAATCTAATTTGCTGGCAAAATCAACTTATCAAATCCTCAAAGTTATTCTCCTTCTAAATCAGCTCACGACTGATCATATGAATCTTTTGTTTTCTCGTTCCTCTTCTCGAGAGGTCAAGGATTCGAAGGTTTTCTATGACTTAGCCAGGGCTAAAGTGGTTAGCTTCGAGAGGGAATGTTCTACATTGTGTACTTTCTTGAACTGAGTTTCTTCTCTTCTGAAAGAAGTAAAGCAATCTGGATCTCCTGTTACCTTGGTTGGTTGCATAACGGAACTTGAGAAGTTACTTGAAAAGAAGGTCTGGGTGCTATACATAAAGAACTTGAGTCAGAAGTTTTGTCTCCCATGATTTAAAACCTCATATTGGAACTTGAGGAGAAGAAAATCTATCGGGCTAAGGACCTAGGGACCCTCCAAAAAGAACATGACACCCTAAGTAACCAACTACAGAATGTGTTTGATGATGACTTGAAAGAGGTTGTCTTATAAAATGTTTTGAGCTAGCTGGAAGCCCTAGTACCAGGCCTTCGGGCATTTCACGATTCCTTCTCTTTAATATAATCTTTGTGTAACTTATAGTTTTAATATATTAAATGACTTTTGTTTTATTGTTCACTTTGTTGTAATTGATTTGTTGTAGTTATCATTTTTTGATACCATTTCACCCAATAGTGAGGCTCAAATCCTTCAAAATTTGGCTATACCTTTAAGTTGCGCTCTGCGTCACTAAGGACCGTTCCCTGGCCAAGGGTAGGACCCCTATCCTTGCCCCGAGGTATGACTCAGATCTAGGTGGAAGTCTCTGAGCTCCACAACCTAACACCATTGGATTGGCTAGATCCAAAGGGGGGTATGTGAGCTACGCATCAATGCATGTAATGCATTTTTAAGTCATATCAGATACGTAATAACACATTTAGTCTGTATCAGATATACATGAATATATGGAATACATTTTAAGTCATATCAGTTATACAATATTATATTTAGTCTGTATCAGATACACAAGAATGCAAATAATTTCCATCTTCTATTTTTCTGCGATATGAGAAATAGAAAATATCACAATAGGAGAACAATAACATGCAAATATTTTTATTCAGATTAGATTCAATTAGTTACATAAAAATTGAATTAAAATAAATCATTAATTATAATATTACTTTAACTTTGCAATGTTCTATGTCCCTGGTACCCGTTGTCCTTTGAGGGATTCTAGGAGATGTGCCTTTTTCCCAGTGTTGGCGTGCACTCATTATAGGCCTTCCTAATTAGCAGTTAATTTCCCATATCTAGCATTTTTATTTTTGATGTCTGCCCTCCAAAGTACCAAATCCACGGGTTGGAATTCTCAGGATCGAGCACGGTGATTATACTTAAATGTCGTGCTTTGTTTAACAGCGACGCTAGTGAAGGCGACTATTATTCCCTTTTCTTCTAAAGAGTCAATTTTCGATTTCCTCTCTAATAGCATTTTCGTTACTTTCTGCTGCAATGAATTGGCAATCCCTTAGCTTAACTCTTTGATCTCTTTTGGGATAATAACCTTTATCCCATATGTTAAATGGAAAGGAGTTTCTCTTCTGATAGAATGAGGTGTACTATGGTAAGCCCACAAGACATCGGTAGTTCGTCGTCCCAATTACCTTTGTCTTCTTCCAAACTATGCTTCAACACTTTTACTATTACTCAATTGGCAGCCTTGGCCTGACCGTTTGTTTATGGATGCTCTACTGATGCAAAATATTATTTGTTTCTAAATTCTTCGAGGAGGATTTTTAAGCTTTTGCCCATGAACTGTGTTCCATTATCTGTGATAGTTTCTTGGGGCACTATGAACCTGGCCAATATGTTTTTCTTAAATAAATTTATGATGTTCGTCGCAGTGATATTAGCTAATGCTTCAGCTTTGATCCATTTGGTGAAATAGTCAAAAATAACAATAATATATATGAGCCACCCTAGTGCCAAAGAAAAAGGGTCGAGAATATCCATTCCCCACTACATGAATGGCCAGGGTGACATTTATGTGTAGTTCAGTAGACGGGGCATTGAGGACGTCACTGTGCCTTTGGCATTGATCACATTTTTTCAAGTACTCCTGGATCTACTAAACCATGGTATGCGAGTAATATCCCACTCTCAGAACCTTTTTAACCAATGCTTTTGCCCTTAGGTGTTTCCTGACGATTCCTTCATGCACTGCCAGAAGGGCGTAATCAGCTTCTTATTTCCCCAATCATCTCGGTAATGACGCAGATAAGCATATTTTATACAAAGTTTCTCCAACCACGGTGTACCCCCGGTCATATTTTTTTACCAATATCACCTTGGTTGGATCTATCGAAAGGACTCTGGACTCAATATACTGCTGAATCAGGGTGATCCATAAGGGTGGAACTGTGTCGCTTACTAGTGCTACTGATTTCCCCTTCATTTTGATGCTAGGTTTTTTTCCTGGTTTCATGAATGAAATAATGGTTGATTTTGGGGCTTCTATTACTGGATAACTAAGATAGAACATCGACTAAAATGTTTTCCTCTCGAGGTACGTGGCTAATCTTGAACTATTTTAATTCTGCCATCTTTCTCACAACCATCTTGAGGTACTTCTAGAGAAAATGATCCTTTTCATGGGTTTTTCCTCTTATTTGGGAAATAACCAATTAGGATTCCATTCGTAGCTTAATGCATTTGAACCCCATTTCTCCTGCAACTGTGATCCTGGCGATGACGGCCCCGTATTCGGCTTGATTGTTAGTTGTTGGGAACTTGAATCTTACTGGCACATCAACTACTAAACCAAAATTGTTTTCAAAGATCACACATGCATCACCCCTTTGGTGTTGGATGACCTGTCAATAAAGACCACCCATGTAAAATTTGGCTTTGGGGGTATGAGATTCATTTCTATTAAGAAGTCAGCAAATAATTGGGCTTTCAAAGCTTTCCTTTCTTCGAAGGAGACCTCAAAATCGGATAACTCAAAGGCCCCCTTTGTTATACGTCTGGCTAGATCTGGTAGGTAAATCACTTACTTTAGTGGCAGACCATTTTGGACTACAATGGAATGTGCAAGGAAGTATCATTGTAACTTACATGCTATTTTTATCAACACCAAGCCTGCCTTTTTGATCTTCTGATATCGTGTTTCTACCGTTGCCAATGCTTTAGAAATGAAATACACTGGCCTCTGCTGAGTGTTAGATTCTCTAACCAATATAACATTTACAGCTTGTTCATCAATAATCGAGTACAAATGTAAGACTTCCCTCAGAGATGGTTGGGTAAGTACCGAAGATGTGGCTAAGGTTTTCTTCAAAGACTTAAATGCTTCTTCACAATCAGTTGTCCACTTGAAATTGGTCTTCTTCTTTAATAGTAAGTAAAAAGATAAGTTGTGTTGTGTTGACTTTGAAATATATATTCAAATCATTCAACATATTGTTTAACCTATGAACCTCTTTCTTCAAAGTTGACAAGTTCATTTGAATCATTATTTCGCAATTTTTTAGGTTTGCGTCGATCCCTTAATTGGTCAAATTAAAACCCAAGAATTTGCATGCCTGTTGAAGCGGTAAAGCAGCAAGCAAAAATATTAAGTATCCAGTTTTGTCGTCTCCACAGGGATTGGTGCGATGAAAGAACGCCGTTCAACGGTCTCCATATTTCTAAGCTTGTTGTTCAAAAGGTTTGGTTTAAAAGGTTCAAGGAACCATGAATAAAAGGCAGAAAATATAAAGACGAAATATATAAAGTAAAGACTAAAATATAAACGGAGCCTTGTTGGGATTGGATCTCATCAATTGATAACACATGCATTCTTCTAATCATGTTAAATACAACTTAATCATTCGTCTAATATCCTCACGTATCACCCGTGACAGAGGTCATCTCTAACGCAACGTCGAGAAAACAACCATGTTGTCTCATTGGTGATGTCTCACGCAACAAAAACACAACACAGAGCATTAAGAACTGATACTCACGCAAATGCTAAGCCTAAATCTATGCCTAGAGTTTATGACCTAACAGGTAATCATCCTAGATCCAAATCTGAAGAGTACATGTCTATCGCAGTTCAAATTAAAGATAAACAGGTAAACAAAGACGACACCCATATTGGATAAACAATTGTTTCATATAAAACACAATGATCAGAATACGTACATACGCATAACCCTTTTTACATGTATTCATCTAATCTGCCAAATGTATGTGAAGATCGTTCTTCATCACTATTATCACGCACCCGCATAATATCGTATTAATCCTACTCATGTTACCCATGCTACTTAATCAACACAATACAATAGAGGATACAATGAATATCAATTTATAAAACCATGTCAAAAGTTTGTTCATTGATAGATGAAAATCTTAGATCAAAGATGTGAAAAGGTTTTGTCAAGACCCACAAACAAGCAATCAAAGATAATCAATCAATAGAGAATCCAAACTAGTTCACAAACATATATTAGATGAAATACATAAGGTATCAAAAGATTACATCCAAACCCCAACAAGAGATCAAAGATCTTACCTCCCCCTCTTAGGGTTTTGTATTTCTCTCTCTAAAATAAACTTGAAATGAAGAGAGATAAGTTCGGATGTAGAAAATATTACATTATAACCTAAAAAGCAATAAAAGTATTTATATAGTACATTCAGGATCTGTCATGTTCACACTGCGAACAGATCCTTCGCCTAGCGAACATCAAATTAGGCACCTGAGGTGCCTCTGAACAGTTAAATTGCCCCTGAGATATTTCTAAATGTTCGTTGTACGAGCAACCCTTCGCACTGCGAAGCCTTCGCTACACACTTCGTACAGTGAATTCTTGTCCAAAAAGTTACTGCCTTAAGTCTGAGAGTGTTCATTGGCTCTTCACTACCACTTCTCCTAGCGATTTCTTCGCTACCTCCTTTGCCTAGCCAACTTTATGATATTTTGGCGGAAGCTTCACTAGCAAATTCGCCTAGCAAACTTGTTGTTGTTTGCATGCTATCTCGATTTCTTTGCCATATTTCTTGTGTCTTAACTTTCACTTTTTCATGCCTAATTCCTACGCAATAATGCACAAATCAAAGGTACCAAGATATTTTCACATAATATTGCAAACCAACCAAAGCAAGAGTGGTTTTCAACACTCTCTTGACAAAAAGAAGTGAAAGATGCCCACATTTGATAGATCAAATAAGCAAAGTTGGGCATCTAACAACTCTCCCCAACTAGATTTTTTCTTGTCCTCAAGCAAATTATGCCTCTCATTTCAAACAAGAGGATTTGCTCAAGATTAAGATTCACTCAAGAATGGATAAAATGGCTCAAACACAAAGAATGCAAACAAGTAATGGTTTCAAATGTTGAGAATCAAACAATGCACAAGAACTAAATTCTTAAAACAAATATAAAACCATGCATCAGTCAACAACTATGTTTTCCATGAATGAATCACTATATCTCTTTTCTTCGAATAAGGATTGAAGAAATTACGCGTTTACAACCGCGGGGAAAATTTCACTCACCTAACAAACAATGTCAATATCAATTCAATTAATAAAACATCTAACAATCAAAATGAAAATATAGAAGCAAAAAGATCACTAAGTCTTTAAGGTTGTAGTTTTGTCGGGTTTACAAACAAGGGACATTTCTAAGGCCATTAAAACAAAATTGCTGATGCAAAAGAGACATTCATTGTACATGTTATTTACACACCCCAACTTCATTCCATTTGTTTCTCAATTGCAAACCTTCACAAACCTTATTTCACAACTTATTCTTCACTATTTTTCTTTTCCAAGCAAGCATTCTTTTTCTCATTTTTTTTCATTCATAATCACACAATTTGTTTTCCAATGCTTGCTTGAATTTTTCAAAAGTTGTAGCAACCTACCGTTCTTCTTTTTTATTCTCCCCAACTTGACTTTTACTCAACCCTCAAGTGAATGCTCTTGGATTTTTATGGCAAAAAGTACAATTAAAACAAAGTTCACGGGTTCAAGAATTTTTTTTTAGAATCTCACAAAATTCAGAATGAGATTCACATTGTTTAGGCTCAGAGGGGGTTAACGAATGCTCTCTACTCACAGGTAAGTTACATTTGGACGTGGTTGTGCTCAATATAAACAAGTGCCTTGATCATTTCTAATGCTTCCACAAATTCACAATAATAACAAGATAAAGCATGAATCAAACGAATCAACAAAGTTTATCAGAAATGGAAGCTTTCTCACAAATTGTGGTTTTGATCCTAAGTGAAACGATCATTCAAACAAGTTGCTAAAAGAACAAGTTTCATTTGCACAAAGACTTAAGTTCTTAAGCATTCTAAAATTATAAACAAAAGTAACCATGTACCTTGACAACATTCACTTGTTCCATACTATCATCGCCATCCAAACTCAGTTGAATCTTCTTTGAATGCATTTTTATACAGATATCAACCACTCTAGAAGGAGTTCTCATCATTTATAATCACACTAGAGAAAACATAAAAGGAAACAAATATATAAAATATAAACAAATATACAAAGCTTAAAAATATAGAAAAAGTTGCAATGAACTTCAATATCTCAACACCAATCCCCGGCAACGGCGCCATTTTGTTGAAGCGGTAAAGCAACAAGCAAAAATATTAAGTACCCAGTTTTGTCGTCTCCACAGGGATCGGTGCGATGAAAGAACACCGTTCAACGGTCTCCATATTTCTAAGCTTGTTGTTCAAAATTTTTGGTTTAAAAGGTTCAAGGAACCATGAATAAAAGGCAGAAAATATAAAGACGAAATATATAAAGTAAAGACTGAAATATAAATGGAGCCTTGTTGAGATTGGATCTCATCAATTGATAACACATGCATTCTTCTAATCATGTTAAACACAACTCAATCATTCTTCTAATAGCCTCACGCATCACCCATGATAGAGGTCATCTCTAACGCAACGTCGAGAAAACAACCGTGTTGTCTCATTGGTGATGTCTCACGCAACAAAAACACAACACAAAGCATTAAGAACTGATACTCACGCAAATGCTAAGCCTAAATCTATGTCTAGAGTTTAGGACCTAATATGTAATCATCCTATATCCAGATCTGAAGAGTACAAGTGTATAGCAGTTCAAATCAAAGGTAAACGGGTAAGCAAAGACGACACCCATATCGGATAAACGATTGTTTCATATAAAACACAATGATTTGAATACGTACATACGCTTAACCCTTTTTACATGTATTCATCTAATCTGCCAAATGTATGTGAAGATCGTTCTTCACCACTATTATCACGCACCCGCACAATGCCGTATTAATCCTACTCATGCTACCCATGCTACTTAATTAACACAATACAATAGAGGATACAATGAATATCAACTTACAAAACCATGTCAAACGTTTGTTCATTTATAGATGAAAATCTTAGATCAAAGATGTGAAAAGGTTTTGTCAAGACCCACAAACAAGCAATCAAAGATAATCAATCAATAGAGAATACAAACTAGTTCACAAACATATATTAGATGAAATACATAAGGTATCAAAAGATTACATCCAAACCCCAACAAGAGATCAAAGATCTTACCTCCCCTCTCTTAGGGTTTTGTATTTCTCTCTCTAAAATAAACTTGAAATGAAGAGAGATAAGTTCTGATGTAGAAAATATTACATTATAACCTAAAAAGCAATGCAAGTATTTATATAGTACATTCAAGATCTGTCATGTTCACACTGCGAACAGATCCTTCGCCTAGCGAACATCAAATTAGGAACCTGAGGTGCCTCTGAACAGTTAAACCTCCCTTGAGATATTTCCAAATGTTCGTTGTGTGAGCAATCCTTCGCACTACGAAGCCTTCGCCACACACTTTGCACAGCAAATTCTTTTCTAAAAAGTTACTGCCTCAAGTCTGGGAGTGTTCGTTGGCTCTTCGCTACCACTTCGCATAGCGATTTCTTCGCTGCCTCCTTCGCATAGCGATTTCTTCGCTGCCTCCTTCGCCTAGCGAACTTTGTGATGTTTTGGTGGCAGCTTCGCTAGCAAATTCGCCTAGCGAACTTGCTATTGTTTGCATGCTGTCTTGGTTTCTTTTCCATCTTTCTTGTGTCTTAACTTTCACTTTTTCATGCCTAATTCCTACACAATAACGCACAAATCAAAGGTACCAAGATATTTTGACATAATGTTGCAAATCAACCAAAGCAAAAGGGATTTTTAACACTCTCTTGATAAAAAGGAGTGAAACGTGCCCACATTTGATAGATCAAATAAGCAAATTTGGGCATCTAACAATGCCCTTATCCCAAAGGTGCATTTCTTCGGGTTGAGGCACATATTATATTGTAGGGCCCCTCTTGAACACCTGTTGAAGGTATTGAGCGTGAAGCTCCACTTGACCAGACTTTATGATCATATGATCCATGTATAACTCTAGAATTTCTCCTATCAATTCTTGTAAGATCTTGTTGATCATTCTCGGATAGGATGCGCCAACATTCTTTAATCTTAAGAGCATGAAATTGTATTGATAGTTAGTGTGCTTGATCATAAAAATTGTCTTTATTTGGTCACGTCTGTCATAGCTATGTGATTATACCTCGAATATGTGTTCATAAATGAAAGTAATCGATACCCCTCAGAATTATCAACTAGTTTATTAATGTTCGGGAACAGGTAAGAGTCTTTTGGGTAAGCTTTGTTAAAATATACATAATCAATGCATAACCTCCATCTCCCTGAGGCCTTCTTTACCAACACTACATTGGACAACGACTATGTATACCTGGTTTTAGAAATGAAATAGGCATCTAATAAGCCCTTAGCCATGCTAGCAGTGGCCTAATCGTTTTTGGAGATTGTCTCCTATGAATCTAGGAGACGTAACGAGCGCTGGCGTCCATATTCAGCTGGTGGTATGCTACATTATGATTAATGTCAGGAATCTCATGCCTAGTTACAACAAAGAGTTCAACATTATTCTGGAGGCATTCAATTAGTGTTGCTTTTACTTCTAAAGGAATTTGGGTTCCTACTTTGCTTGGCCTAACTGGGTCTTCCCCGAGCTGGATGGACCCAAACTCACCATATGGCACCGGTCAAACCTCATCTTCACGAGCATCTAGGTAGAATGCACTATGAATCTATAGTTCAACTTCTAATTTTGCTTCTAAGGTTGTGGTTGATGCCAAAAGATCCTTTTGGATGATTCCTTTAATCTATTTCGCTTCATCTACATCGACGGTCATCGAGACCGACCTTCTTTCTGTGTATGGTAAATTACTTTCAAATGGACTGGAGATGCCACTACATCTAGTTTCTCTAGGAAATATCTCCCTAAAATACCTCTGAAAGCGATCCATCGTGGTATTATAAGAAAATTAAGGATCATTTTTCTTTCGCGGTCTCCTTCCCCTATAAATATAACTTCATGTTTCAATAGGAGTTATGTATGTTGTAGTCAAAGTCTGTACAAATATGCAAGAGTTGAAGATGTGCGTGTTGTAGTGAAAAATTGTTCTAGCATGCAGGAGTATAAGTTAGCTTGTTGGTTAAGTTAGTTGAGTGACTAAGTTAGCTTGTTGGTTAAGTTAGATTGTAAGTGGATTTTCAAGGTTAAAGAAGAAATCTAAGGGGTGATATCAAAGAGATTTAATGTAAGGTTGTTTGCTAAGGGGTTCACTTATAAAGAAGGATTTGACTTCAATGATGTGTTCAGACATGCTGTGAAGCATAGATCCATTAAAATATTGTTAGTCATGGTGGAAAAGTTTCACCTAGAACTTGACCTGATGGGTGTGAAAACCACCTTCTTGTATGGTGTGCGTGTGTATGATATATATATATATATATATATATATATATTGAAGATGAATCCATTGGCTCTCTACAAACCTTCTCTTGGAGATGTTATTGTCTGACGAGTCTTCGTCAATGCGATAATGTTCTCAAGTTGGATCAATGACTCTAAGGACCTTTTAACCCATTCCATGGTGGTTGTGCAATGTGTTAGAACAAGATTTGTTTTTGACATATTCTCTTTTAGTTTTGATGATAACAAAAGTATTAAAAGAATAATAGTTTCCTTGATGTGTGTTTTATTTATGCAGGTTCTTGTTCTTATACATAAATAATCAGAATCTGTTTTACTTAGACACAGTTGGAGTTACTTTATTGCTAGCTTTTGATGGTAGAGTCTGAAGAAAAATTGCTAGTGTCGTTTGACGAAGACTCTGAACTGAAGGCCTCAACATTCAGACGAATTTCTACACTTAGTAATTGTATATCAACATTTGATACCATTCATAGTTGGTGATAAAGTTGTGGACTATCCACACTATTGAAAGTGAGTTGTATTATCTTATTAATCTGTCATCTCGAGTCTACAAGATTGCAAGGCTCAAGAAAAGATGGTATGTTCTATGGATATCTGCTCCCAACGACTCTATTAGTACAAAACCTCTTGAAGACTCAAAGGTTAAACGTGTTACACACTAGATTTAGAATCTGTTGTGCATCCATCTTCAATGTTTCTTGTACTATGGAGAAAAAGTAAAGACACTTGATCAAGTCACCTTCTCAACGACTAGTTTCTGAAAAGGCTATATATATGGCTGAAGATTAAAGCTTGAATTTTAACAAGGATTCTTTTGTTAAAGGAATAGCAAGATCAAGCCATTATCAACTCTATGTAATATGTAGATTTCCTGTTTTAGGTTGTAGTTGTATAAGCCTTAAGATTTCTTACCCATGTATATATTAGAAATCTTAAGTGCTTTAGGTCTTTGTTATGGTGATCTCCCGTACCTCTGATGCTTGCATCATGTACACCTTGTTCTCTATTCTGCTGAGCCTTCAGTAGTTTAGATTAAGTCTCCTGCTATGTGCTTGAGCAAAAAGTCTTATCTCATTGGGATTCAAGTAACAAGTCTTGAGTCAAGATGTTTAAGCCACATAAGTCTCATTGCTTAAGTACTTGAGCTGTGAAAGTCTTATTTAGCTAGTCTGATTGAGAAAGTGGGAAAGTTTCTGTTTGAGGGGCGAGAGCAAGAAGTCTCAAGTGCAGCTTGAGCAAGGGAAGTCTCAGTCTGGATGACCAAAAGAGCAGGTGGCTCGGTCAGAGGATGTGAGCAAAGGAAGTCTTAGACATGTGCTTTAAGCAAAGGGAAGTCTCAACCAGAAGACAGATGAGCAGGCGGCTCAGTCAGATGGTGTGAGTAAAGGTTAAGTCTTAGACATGTGCTCTAAGTAAGGGAAGTCTCAGATAGTTGGTCTGAGCAGTTGTAAAAGTGTTATGCATAAGCATAAGCGATTGTAATCATGAAGTGGTTATAATAAAAGCTCTTGTGAGATAAGGAGACTGTACTACTCTCAGTTAGAAGAGGAAGCAGTATAAATCTTTTGTGTCTTCAGCTGTTATTTTATTTACTTATGTTATATCCGCTGCCAAACGAATTAACTCAGAATCTAAACATTAGTTCTGATTCTGAAACTCTGATCAGAAGTTAAATAATAAGAAAACGTGAAATACAATTCACTCTCCTTTTTGTGTACTTTTCACACCTTCATGTTTTTACCAAATACTTGACCTTTTATTTTTTCGTACAATGTTTCTTCATTTTTAAATACATCACCAGTTTGAGAGAGCTTCATTCATATTGTTCAAATACTTCTTTTGCCTACAATGTATATACCTTTTTTTTTTGTGTTCACTATGTGTTGTTTGTCATAGATCATGGAAAGCTACATGTTTTAATAAACACAAACATAATGTCTTTCTTAATTTTGACAACACCTTCATTTTCAAATACATCACCAATTTTGAAGAGCTCCATGCACTGTGTTTAAACACTTCTTTTGCCTGTAGTGTATTTAATATTTTGATTTTTTTAGAGTTGTTCATTATGTGTAGTTTTTTATAGATCAAGTAATGCTACGTGTTTCACTATCTATGTGTTGAGACAAAAACACAATGTGCATAGATGAAATATTTTCATATATTGTCTTTGCTTCTAACATTATCCTAATGTCATAGGTGTTTAGGCCTCCAATTTTTATCAATGATTTGAAGTTAGGAAAACATGGTATGAAAAATGGCTATAAGAGTTGTTTATTTATGGGCTGTCAAGGAACAAAGTGGGAAGTTACATCTAGAGATGGTGATTCGAGATTCAAATGTTAACAACCCTTTATCTATGTACTGATCATTTATGTTTATTATCATTTCTTATACATCCAAAACTGATAGACTTTTTATTTCAATAGGGTGATCAAATCCAAGTTATGACACACCTTAAGAAGGGTGATGCTACCATTGGCCTTAATGATCTTTTTGCAACCATGTATCTAACACCCCAAGAGTCTGCCACAAAAGTTAAACACTTAAAGAAAAAGGGATCCTTATTTTCCTTAACTACTTTTTGACGGTTCTTAAAACATCTTTTGTAATATGTTCCACTTCATTTAAGGGTCTTAATATTTCTATAACATTATGTAACAATGATGATACATTTCCGGTCCTATATTTGTAATGATAACCATGGTTGTCAAACTCGCGGGTCGACTCGTAAAGTCATACGAGTTTATGAGTCTAGAAAAAAAACAAGTATAATTACACATAAAATCGTTTTTGGATAGACTCGCACAAACTCGTATAGACTCGCGAGTATATGGCGAGTTTACGAGTCTATATGTTTTTCAAAATTTATTTATTATGAAAAAACGACCCAAATTCCCCCATTTAAAAAAAATATTATTTTATTTCTTGTACAACGATACATTTAGAATTAGAAATATCACTCTCCTAGTCTCTTACTTTAGCAACAACAAGTCGACGAGGTCTCTGACGAGTCTCCTTCTTCATCAATGTTCATTCCTTCTTTCATCGACGACATGGTCACATTTGTCCCTTCTGAACAAGATATTGAGCAAGATGATGTTACTGTTAAAAATGTTTTAGAAACTAATGTTGTTGTTACTAATGTTTTGCAAATTGGTAGCGGTGGAAATATCGAATTAGGTGGAAGTCGAAATTCAATAAATGTATGTTTATTTAATGATGAAAGTGTTTCGTCTAAGTCAGAGTTTGATGATGATATTCAACATACCGATGAAGATGATGGTGATGATATTGGTGGTGGTAATTTCACTAGAACTTTATATGTTTGAAGCTATTAGCATATATGTTTTATAATTTTGTTTTTTGCTTTATGTAGTAACAAATTAATAAGGAATTAGTACTTTAAGTCTTAAACTACATACTTTTTGATTTTGTTTGTTTTATTGTCGTATTTTTTTAAAGAAATTTATTATGGAGTATGAAATTTAAATTTTAAGGTTAATTGGTGTCTATTATATATATATATATATATATATATATATATATATATATATATATATATATATATATATATATATATATATATATATATATATATATATATATATATATATATATATATATATATATATATATATATATATATATATATATATATATATATATATATATATATATATATATATATATATATATATATATATATATATATATATATATATATATATATATATATATATATATATATATATATATATATATATATATATATATATATATATATATATATATATATATATATATATATATATACACATATATCACTACGCCAGAAATCACTTTTAGCAGCGCATAGAAAGACAGCGCTTTATACAAAAGCGCTGCTAAAGGGCCAGTAAAAAAAAAAGAAAAAAAAACGCCTACCAAAGACAGCGCTTTTAAAAAAGCGCTGCTAAATGGTGGGCCTAAGAAAGCGCTTTTAAAAAGCGCTGCTAAAGGGGGGGCCTACGAAAGCGCTTTTCAAAAGCGCTGCTAAAGGGGGACCCTTAGAAAGCGCTTTTTATATAAAGCGCTGCTATATGGAATTGATAAGGCACCCTATGAAAGCGCTTTTAAAAGCGCTGCTAAAGGCCTTTAAAAGTGCTGCTATAGGTATTCATATTATAATTTTAAAATACCCTCCAGAATTTTAATAGAATCAGAACAGTCACGCAACACATTTCCTCTTTCTCTGGCGAACGAAAACGAACGAACGAACCACTGTTCATCGTCCGACCATCAACTTCTTCCGTCCGATCATCCTTCCGACCATCACCGACCGTTCACCGTCCGTTTTTGAGTTCATCCATCCGTCTGCATTGCAGGTCCACCATTGTTACGGTACGTGAAGCTTTACTCTGCTTTTCTTGTTTTTTTTTTTTATCTTTTCACCATTGTTGTTCTGATGATATATAGATGGTTTTTATCTTTTCAATGATGGTTTTTGTTGTTGTTGTGTTAGTTGTTGTTGTGTTAATATGATATATGAGATATATATGATATTGTTGTTGTTGTTGATGTAAAATAGTTTATATAGATGGTTTGTATTTGATATAGTTTATATTTGATATAGATGGTTTGTGTTATAGTTTATATTTGATATAGGTGGTTTATATTGTGTTATATAGATGGTTTGTATTTGTTATAGTTGATATAGATGGTTTATATTTGTGTTATATAGATGGTTTGTGTTATAGTTTATATTTGTTATAGTTTATATTTGTGTTGTATAGATGGTTTGTATTTGTTATAGTTTATATAGATGGTTTGTATTTGATATAGATGTTGTTATTGTTGGTTTATATTTGATGGTTTATATAGATGGTTTATATTTGATATTTGATATTGTTGGTTTATATAGATGGTTTATGTTGTTATTGTTGGTTTATATTTGATATAGATAGTTTATATAGATGGTTTGTATAGATGGTTTATATTTGTTATTGTTATTTGATGGTTTATATAGATGGTTTATGTTGTTATTGTTGGTTTATATTTGATATAGATAGTTTATATAGATGGTTTGTATAGATGGTTTATATTTGATATTTGATATTGTTGGTTTATATAGATGGTTTATGTTGTTATTGTTGGTTTATATTTGATATAGATAGTTTATATAGATGGTTTGTATAGATGGTTTATATTTGTTATTGTTATTTGATGGTTTATATAGATGGTTTATGTTGTTATTGTTGGTTTATGTTGTTATTGTTGGTTTATATTTGATATAGATAGTTTATATAGATGGTTTGTATAGATGGTTTATATTTGATATTTGATATTGTTGGTTTATATAGATGGTTTATGTTGTTATTGTTGGTTTATATTTGATATAGATAGTTTATATAGATGGTTTGTATAGATGGTTTATATTTGTTATTGTTATTTGATGGTTTATATAGATGGTTTATGTTGTTATTGTTGGTTTATATTTGATATAGATAGTTTATATAGATGGTTTGTATAGATGGTTTATATTTGATATAGATGTTGTTATTGTTGTTGATATTTGTTATTGTTGTTGTTATTCTGAATTACAGGTATATTATGGCCAGCAACGAGGAAACATCACATGATGGAAAAGAAACACCCAAAGACGTTGAAGGCGAAATTAAAAGAGGCATAACGATAATGAAAAGTATCATCCGTGCGAGAGATAGAGGTGTAAAGTACGATGTCCATTGGAATGAAAGAGATCAGTTGGTTGAGCCTAATGGTGCGCTGCTGACAAGTTATATTGGAGCAGTTGTACGTTCGCAAGTTCCGATTACTTGCGATAACTGGAGAATTCCTGCATTAAAAGCGGCTAAGGATAAAATTTGGACCGAGATTCAAGTATGAGATTTGATCATTTTTAATTATGTTGACAGTTACATCTTTAAATTAATTATATTAACATGTTATATGTATGTGTATTTGTTTGCAGAGATCTTTTAATATTGAGGATTCTAGGAGAAAATATTGTATTCAGTTGGCCGGAAAACGCTTGAGGGGATTTAGAGCGTTTTTAACCAACAAATATCTTAAAGATTCTGATGGCAACTTTGTAGAGTCGGAGCGTCCAGCGAAGTACGCTGATTTGATTTCGGATGCAGAATGGGAGACATTTGTTGCGAAGCGAAGAAGCAAAGAATTTGAAGTAAGTACAACTTATCATGTACAATGTATAGTATATATACATATTCCACAAACAAACTGATATGACTTAAACTTGTTTTTTCAGGTTAAGAGTGGCGTAAATCGGGAACGGGTATCAAACCCTGCGTATCCATATAGAAAGGGGCGTTTGGGATATGCACGCTTAGAACAAAAATTAGTAAGTGCATATATATGCTTTAATATGATCTATTTACAAAAAATAGTAAGTATACATAATAGGATATAATGCTTTATTGTTCGTCTTAATGCGTAGTTGGAAGAGGAGAAAAGTGATGCGACATCTCTTCCGGACCATGTCGTAAATTGTATAATGTATATTGGATTTGTAATTATGTGTAAATTGTATATTGTATATTGTATATTGTATATTGTATAATGTACAATGTTTAAATTATGTGTAAATTATACTTGAGTTAATTATGTGTAAATTGCAAAGTGTTATTGTATAATGTACAATGTTTAGTTATATTGTGTTGAATTAAAGGCTAAGTGTTGAATTACAATGTTTAAAGGCCAAGTTATGTTTAAAGCCTGAATTGTAAGCAGGGAATTTAATTGTTATAAGCAGGTTTGTCTAAAAATATATAAAAAATGTGATTTTTCAAAAAAAAAAAATTTTAAAAACGTGAAGTATAGACAGCACTTTTACAAGAAAGCGCTGCTAAAGGGAGAAAAATAGGCATAAAAAAGCGCTGCTATAGGTTAGGAAAGGAGGGGTCTAAGAAAGCGCTTTAAAAAAGCGCTGCTACAGGGGGGAGGGGGGGGGGGGGGAGAATAGGCAGCGCTTTGAAAGCGCTGCTAAAGGGGTAAAAAAGCGCTGCTAAAAGTGATACCTTTAGCAGCGCTTTTTCCATAAAAAAAAGCGCTGCCTTTACCTTTAGCAGTGCCACTTTAGGCAGCGCTTTAAAGCGCTGCTAAAGGTCAAAAAAAGCGCTGCTAAAGGCCATTTTTGGCATAGTGTGTATATATATATATATATATATATATATATATATATATATATATATATATATATATATATATATATATATATATATATATATATATATGTATATATATATATATATATGTATACATATATATGTATACATATATATGTATACATATATATATATACATATATATATATACATATATATATATATATATATATATATATATATATATATATATATATATATATATATATATATATATATATATATATATATATATATATATATATATATATATATATATATATATATATATATATATATATATATATATATATATATATATATATATATATATATATATGAAACATTTATAAGTTTATAAATATATATGTGTGTCATATATGTTTTTGAAACTCATTTTTAATTTTTTATAAATTTGTACAAGTTTGCGAGTCGATTTATAAACCATTTACGAGTCTGAGTAATCTCATGAGTTTGACAACCTTGATGATAACACAAGCTATAACATGCTACACTACTAATTTCCTTATCCATATTTATGAAAATGTTATATTTTGATCTCTTTCATCCCTATTCTCTTCTTGAACATCTAAGTTTTTAAGATACATCATAGAATATTAACTGGTATTGTTTTACAACCTAATGAAATCAATATAGAGGGGTTGTCATACTATAATGAACTAAAGTCAAGTTTCAAATATACGTTGAGAAGTGATAATTACAAACGCAAAATCCATACAATTGTTCATCTACTTCACATCCACCTTTCCACTTGAATAACAACTATAGTAGATCTAATATTTTTATTTTGGGTCCACCATCAGTCACACCACCCTGAGATAGTCCGTTTTAGGCCAAAACATCTCGACTGACTACATGGTCATGTTTGTCGAATCTTTTCCTTACCATAAGACTATCCTATACTTTGTTGCAGAAGATTGATGCCTCAAGCATATCCAATGGTATTCCGCATTTCACAAATGAAAGATAACAAGATCGTTATTCCCCTACTATATATATAGAGAATGAAAAAATTTCAGGTAACAATTTTCAAACATAATTTGAATATAATACTATATACTCTTTCACATACTGACTTAAGAGTCAAAGTGTTGACCTTAAAGGTACACCCCTGTTGCGCCACATTGAAAGCTCTCCTCTGTTACAACATTCACATCTCTCTCTATTTCTGATTCCAGAATAAAATAGTGGCGCCACTAGT
The DNA here is from genome assembly GCA_963859935.3 of Lathyrus sativus. Lineage (NCBI taxonomy): Eukaryota > Viridiplantae > Streptophyta > Magnoliopsida > Fabales > Fabaceae > Lathyrus > Lathyrus sativus. The sequence goes on from OZ012738.1 coordinate 523,303,121, forward strand.
GGGAAATAACTTTAATTTCACGTGTTTTCTTCAACTTTCTACCTCTATATTCATTTTTTCGGTGTGAAGCTCTTTTCAACCTCTGTGTGGAGATCTAGAGAATCGAGCATAAAACTCAATTGTGTTTAATCTATTTAAATTCTACACTGATTATTATTCATCGATTCTTCAAATATTCGGATTTCCATATTTTTGATCTCTTCAAATTTGGAAATTGTTGTATCTAGAGCTACCCGTTTTACCACCACATGTGAAGCCACTCTAGTTGTTACTTGCGTAGCGCATGTAACTATCGATCGACAAAATGCGACTCATCATCCTCTTGGAAGAACAAATCACAGCATTGATATTCCTCCACATCCAGATCTAATCATTCCTCCTTTGGGAACAAAGACGGTCCAAGCACCACAACTTGGAATTCCAACTCCTCCTTCTATCGAGCAACCTAAGATGTTGTACAGTTTCAAAATTCTTGAAGCAAAACTAGGCGTTCAAGGCATGAATGAGTTGCTCAACACCATCAACAACATCGTTCAGAAACAAAATTCTAAGGAAGTAGAGGAAAGGTTCCTTTGCATAGAAGAAAGTCTCTACCATGCTCAACCTCGAGCAAACAGGGTTCAAGAAGTCGCGTGTAGGAGAAAACATTCAATCAGTCCAAAACCGACCATTGCTAAGGGAAGAAAAACCCATAAGTCCAAAGATCGCTCAAAAAGAGGAAAACATAATTCCCCTCCCCGAAGCTCAGATAGCGGCTGAGGTAGTCATGCTTCGTCCCTAGACCAATAAATACACCAGCCAAATAGTGTACAACCTAAACATCCCTTATGTTTTAGAATCTTAGAAAGCAAGATCCTCAAGTCGATGCAAAAGCCTCTCAAGCTGGGAGAATATAACAGGAAAGGATCTCATCAATAACCAACTCAACTAATATAGTGTAGATAATGCTTCCAATTGCAAACTACTAGCATTAACACTAGTCGAGCCAGTGAGGTTTTGGTTCAATGGTCTACATGATGGGTGCATCGAGTCATGAGCGAACTTCTGTGAATCGCTCACCGCTCACATTACTTCATGGAAGAGGAAACCATTTATAATAGCTGACTTGAGTAGCATCTGTTGCACCCCAAAATTTGACCAACAATTATTTATTCACTGAGTGTTTGAAAGTTGATACCTTCATCAGAAAGTTCAAGAGATCCTCAGAGGAGTAGATTGAAACCAGGGTTGTGTGCTTCATAGCTTGAGAGTTGTGGGTGCCCCTCAGATGATTCTGAGACTTTGAGAATGAACTTGATGTTCTGAGAAAGCCTATGAGATGTCTTGATAGCCATCATGAAGCCCAGAGAAGTCATTGTGCAAGAATTCAGAGGATTCAACCATGAATGACAGAATTAGGGTTTTGACTGGGTCAACCCTAGATCAGCTGAAGATTTGGAGAAAGTTGAGACCCAATCCAAGGGCCATGAGATCATGGAATGATGTATGGAGATGTTATAAAGATGATTCCTAGACCAACTCATCATTATTGAGGAGTTTGAGAAGTTTCAAGTTAGGGTCTCCAAGGATTGTCAGTGGAAAAACCCTAATTTGATCCCTATCTTCCAGGCAGTTTTAGCTCTAGATTTGATTGATATCTCATCTTCCCCACAACATGAATGTTTTAGAGCTTGTTCTTAGCTTTAATTTGAGTGGTGGAAGTCCTTGATAGGAGTTGCAGAGCTCAAGTTATGGTTTTGACAAATTACAGGTCAGCTGAGGTGTGTGAACCTGGGTCCTTGAAAGTCACCCAACTTGCAGACAACTTTTGCCCTAGTAGGATGATTCCTATGATTTCTTGGTCAACATGAATGTTGGAGGGCATCTTCTTAGCTTTAATTTGAGTGGTAGAAGTCCTTGATAGGATTTGTGGAACTAAACGTATGGTTTGAACAAGACAGGGGTATTTTGGTCATTTGTCAGTTATAGGTCATTTTAACCAATGCCTAAAACTCCTACTTCTAAGCCTCAAATGGTAAAACTCAAAACATGAAAGTTGTTCAAAAGGTGATTTTAAGTCTAGAAAGAAGGTCACAAATTGTTGGAAAAGCTCATAGCATGAAGTTACATGATTGGTCAAAAATGAACTAAAAATGGCATATAAGTTTGAAAAGTTGAATTTGAAAATTGGTTTGGGGGATCTAGGAATCCAAAATAGGTCATCCAATATATCATTTTGATTGGAAACATCATTTTGAGAACATTGGTTTAGATAGAATTTTTATTTGAGGCTTTAAAATGGGTGATGCTTTGTTATTTTGTTACTTGCATTTGAAGTTACCCTTGGAAATCCTAACACAAGGCAAGGAAAAAGCTTGTAATGGCTTATAACACTACAATATGTCATATGAGGAGATTTTAAGGTCATTTTGCAAGACTTAATGGATAGTGCATGAGATTTTCAAGTTATCATCACATGAGATTCCAAGACTTTTCTAGATGATTCTAGAATGATCTAGTTGTTTCCATCCATCATTATAAAAAAGGTGAATCACAAGGAGGAAAAGGTTGGTGAAAAGTTGCTGAGTTTAGTGGAGAGAGTGAGAGAGAAAGTGCCATTGTTGGATTTCTTCAAGATCAAGTAAGGTGCAATTCCTTCTTCCACAAGCTTCATCCACCTCAACTCTTGCAAACAGAAAGGTGTCCATTATTGGAGGAAGATTTAGAGAAGGTTTCAAGTGCTGAATCAAGTCCTAACACCCCTCACCATTGAAGCTTAGCAGGTTGGTATCTTGATCTAGAAGTCCTTAATTATGAGCATTCTGTTAGAATCTTAGGTGTAAGATCAACATGCTAGGTTAGAGGAATGTTTTCTGAGAATTAGGGAAGGATCCATGAGGTTTCGTGGCAGGGTACCATTTTTTGCAAGATTGATAGCATGCGGGTTAATGTGTATTAATGGATATGAGGTGGTTTAGAATGGCTAGGGTAACATGTGGAACAGATTTGTATCATTAGATTGAAGTTTGGTTAAGGTTGATAGCAGAGAATCATGGTGGAACCCCAACCTTCGTGCTTTCTGTTAGAGCGATTCAGGAGGTTTCATGGCCAAATATTGATATCATTGTGTTCAGGGTAAGTGGTAGAGCAAGATTGCTTTTGGAATCTCTTGATTTCACCTAGCCATCAGTGAGAACGATCGAGTGGAAGTTCTGGTTCGAAATTAGGGTTTTCTGAAAACCCTAGGGTTTGTGTGGAGAAGATGAACTCCAGCCGTCAGATGGGTCCAGATTCTTGACTTATTCTCATAATCCAACGGCCATGGTTTGAATTCAAAGTGGAGGGAGTTCTGAACTGGCGAAACGCAGCGTATCACTTAGCCAAACGCTGCGTTTGGTTTAGTGACTGATCCTGGGTCCAATGTGCTACGCGCACCCCCCCTTGATTCAGCCCAATTGAAATCAACTATCCTTTCCTTCTATTGCCACCCCCCTCCCCTTTTATATTATTTTTATTTCTTTTAATATTTTAGCCATCTTATAAAATTCATTAAAAATTGATAAATGATGATTTTTTACTCATTCTTTTTGCTAGGTTTAGATAATTTTGTGTAGAAAAATATAAAAATAAAAATGAAATTTTATTTTTAATGTGGAATTAATGGTGGTATTTTCTTTTAAATAGGGTATTTTATTTCTTTTAGTTTGTACCTTATCTTGCAAGAATTGTTTTAGGACCTTCCCTTAGGTTTTTTAATTCATTCTTTTTTGTGTGATTAGATATTGAACCCTAGTTTCATGTAGGATTTATCTCTTGATTTTAGAAATTAAATTTGATGTAGTTTGAGAGTTAGACATTTAGGTGCTCTAATTAGGGTTTTAGGTTGTGTACTTGAACTTCAACATTTTATTTTTGGGGTTTTTAGGCCAAATTAGTGTATGGGGAATATATGGGACCTAAGGGTAGTTAAGTAGGATCCTCTAGAATTTATATTAGGAATTTGTATGGTATTTTAGTATTTTTCATTGATTTTTGAATTGAATGATTGTTTGTGTGGCCTTTAGGGCTAGTTTAGTTCTGTTTTGCCTTGCTTTGGAGTTGTTGTTGGCTTGAGGAGCTTGGGCATCATGTGAAGACCTTGTGAAGAGCTTGTGAATCATCCTTGAAGCTTTGAAGACCTTGCAGAGGAGCTTAGTCTAGCTTTTTGTTTTGTTTAATAGGACCTAGGTTAAGTAGAGCCCTAGATAGAATACTTTGTTCAATAAACAAGGAGTGTCTTGTTCACCTCCTTCCTTCTCTATGACACAGAGTCCCTTAAGGGTATTCACCTCTCTCCTTTGGAGGGATTAGTGACCTTGCCCTACAAGGTAGAACTTTGAGAGAGCCTTCCTTTGATGTTAAGTCCTCAATGGCATCCTTTGGAAGTCAGTGAGTACTGTAACATCCCCACCTCATCTTGTTGACTGAATCTTGTTTGCTGGAGCATTTGAGCCCTTGAAGATAGAAGCTGAAGCTTTGAAGAGGATGATTCCTTGAAGATTGTTGAAGTCTGAAGACTTTGTTGATGCCTGAAGATCCCTGGAGATAGTAAAGCCTGAAGGTGGAGCTGGTCAAAGGAGCTGAAGCTCAAGGGATAAGATGAGTTGATACTCATGCTGTAGGTTTGATACCTGGAAAGCAAGTGATCTCTGAAGTCTGAAGACTGGGTTGCTGCTGAAGGAGCTGAGGCTTTCTTCTGTTTTCTTTGATGTATTGTGTGTTTTGTCTGATTTGTCTGTTGCATTAGACTAAGCCCATTTAGAATAAGTTCAGTCTAAGAGCATGAGTGCATCTGATTGTATTGTTATTGCTTGGCTTTGCTTGCGGGTATTCGGTAGAGCCCAGCTCCCTTGCCCATGTGTTTATTTTGCTTGATAGCATTTCATTTATTTTGTCTGTATGATTACAGTTTACTGTCATTGCTTGATAGCATGTTTTTTATTTCAGTATGATTACTGTTATTTCATGACTGGCTTGAGGTCGAGACGAGCTTGTGGAGGCTGAAGCCCCACACACATTTCCTCCCTCACTTGCATTGCATGCATTTTACTTTTAAAGCTGATGCTTTTGTCTGTTTTGGTGTATCATTGACATGATCCCTTAGGACTCTCATTTCCTCTGATGAGGATTTGATGATAGACTTTTAGGTTGAAACCTATGCATGACAACATCTAGGAGTTCCCTGTTCAAATCTCAACCATAGGATGAATCCATGGCATGACAACAATAGGACTTGATAGTCTCCCTCCTAGTTGGGCCTGTTCTCTTCTCATCTCGAAACAGTTTAAGATACAGTAATCATGAATGATTTCTTTCGTACGTTACGAGCCTTAAGCTATCTGAGAAAGGATTGTGGGAGAGTTTCTTTTTCACAGTCTGAATGTTTAGTATGGTACCCTTTGGGTGACATGCGACGCATTCACTCTCAGGTCATAGTCTCTAGTGCGGTTGAAATCGCAAACACAATAAAAAAACACTTCTTTTAGGAGATAACCCGTAGTTTCCCGAACTACGTTTGCTCTGATCTTTCATACCAGATGAAAGTACGTAGGCATAGGATGCGATATCCTAGCGAGCAACCTTCCCCCATAACCCGTAGTTAGGCGAACTACGTTGACTCTGATTTCTCGTTCCAGACGGGAATACGTAGGCATAAAGCGCGACGCTTTGCCGAGTCATTTTTCTTTTCTTTTTCAGCCAGCCTTGATAGGTAGATAGATTATAACCAACCCGTCCAAGTAAACAAACAAGCGAGGATCCCGTCGAGTACGACGGACGTGAGGGGTGCTAATACCTTCCCCTTGCGTAACCGACTCCCGAACCCAGACAATGGTTGCGATGACCTTGTCTTACCCTTTTTCGTCAGGTTTTTCCGATCGTTTCCTTTCCCGCTCTGAGGGATAAATAACGAAAGGTGGCGACTCTTCTGTCATGCCGGCACCTTATTTTCGCGCAAGCGACAGCTGGCGACTCTGCTGGGGAAGGAGGTGTTTCCCTATGCGAGTCTCGCCTTGGATTTCCTTCCTAGCTGTCTGGGACCGTCCCCAGTAGCTGGCGACTCTGCTGGGGAAATTTTAGTTTCCTAGGGATCCAACGTCCCGAAAGCGAGTCAGTTTTGGGATCCAACGTCCCTTAAGAGAGTCAATCCTATCGTTTGTGTGTTTGCCTGTTGGGTTGCGTTTATTTATCGCATTTTTTTTACTTCTCGCACTTTATTTCCCGCATTTTATTTTCAGTATAATATGATTATTTGTGCTGTTGTGGGATGGGAGTTCTGATTGAGTGAGAAGCCAGACCCAGGCTTGAGTGCACCATAGACTTAGAGTGGAAATTAGTGGGCGCGTGCTTGCTTTGCAGGCACTAGTGTCTCATGAAATCCACGCTCAGACGAGGTTCATCCGGTTGGCTTCACTTTCAACCCTTTGGGTTGAGACGGTTGCTGGTTTGGTGGATTGTCGACTCTGGGGACCGATCATTTGTGATTCAGCTAAGTGAGGCCTCTTCAGGACTTGATGATGCCACTCCTTCTTGGAATCGTATCATCAGTTTTGAAAGTCTGTGACGCTGATGAACGCATAGGATGCCGTACCTTGAATCAGTCTAGGTCCATACCTGTGAGTGGGACTGGGTTTGTTGCAGGAAACTTAGACCTTCAGACTACCTGGTTTTCTTGACAGTCAATCAGTTATGTTGGGTTCTTAGTTGTAGACATGTTCTTGATAGAGCGAGAGGTTTTTGATCGGAGGATCTTGTCGCCGGATGTTTGTCTGTTCTTGATAGAGCAGGTTTTGATCAGTATGTTATCATCAGTGGTTTGTTCTGGATGGAGCAGATTTTGAGTGAGGTCTGAAGACCTCATCGGCAGATGTTATTTGTTCTTGATAGGCCAGATTTTGAGTGAGGTCTGAAGATCTCATCAGCAGCTGTGTGTTTGTTCTTGATAGGGCAGATTTTTGATTTGGGGTCTGAAGACTTCAACAGATGTTCCTTGGTCTTGCGCCCGGGGTCCTTATTATCATGCACTTACTCTTGTCAGAACAGAATTTTGATCTCGATCCTATCAGATGGTTATTCTCAGCAGATCAGATCAGTGGTTTACACCGGGGTTTCCTTCTCATCAGTGACCGTTGATACCGAATCTCCACAGCGGCCACCGGGATATATTATTGCATACCTGCATCTTGCATTAGTTTACGTATTCATCTGCATTCCATTAACGTGTGTCTGTGTTGCAGGTACCGTTTCCCCGATCCAGGATTTCCCGTCTCCTACTGTTGTTATGGCTTCTCTCAGGAAGACTGTTGCGTACAAGTTCCCGACCCCCGATGTGTCGAAGCTGACTGGCTTGATAGCCCTGGCAGGGAACTCTGTGAAGGATAGGTTCAGGAAGTCTTATGGCAAGTTGCTTAGTCTGGTCTACAAACCTTCTGCGTCTGAGTTGAATGGGTTACATGCTCTTCTGCAGTTTTATGATCCTCCCTTGAGGTGTTTCACTTTTCATGACTTCGTTCTCGCGCCGACATTGGAAGAGTATGCTGATATGTTGGGTGTGCCTATCAAAAGGCATATGCCTTTTGTCCACATGGATGCTGAGCCTGATCTGGTTAGCTTGGCTTCCACACTCCATTTGAGCGCTTCTGAGTTAGTGGTGACGAGTTGGAACAAGGTCCCAGGGTTCTCTCTGCAATTTCTGATAGCTAAGGCTCAGCAGTGTGCCAAGGACAAATGTTGGGACGCCTTCAGCGCCATCCTTGCTTTATGCATATATGGCATCATCCTATTTCCCAGCATGCCTGATTTCGTAGACTTTGATGCACTCCATATCTTTGCCTCAGGGAATCCAGTCCCTACCCTGATCGGAGACGTTTACCATTCAGTGCATTACAAGAATGAGAACCGGAGAGGGAAGAATGTTTCATGCTGCGTACCGTTGTTGTACAAGTGGTTTGATAGTCATTTGCCCAAGAGGGGTTCGTCTGTCTTGTCTGCAGCCACAGCTGAGTGGCCTGAGCGTCTGATGAGTTTGTCTGCGGAAGACATTGTTTGGTTCGTTGACAGAAGCAGGTTAGGCATCGAGATGATCTTCAGTTGTAGTGGGTTTCCTAACGTACCTCTGATAGGTAGGAAGGGTTGCATCAACTACAACCCATCATTGCTAGTTCGTCAGTTTGCATATGCTTTGAGGAATCCACCGAAGGAAGAAGAGGTACGGGAATCTCTGTACCTCACGGGTATTCTAGAGGGGGAGTTGTTGTCCAAGCTTCAGTATGCGTGGAACAATATCAGCACGAGAGGAAAGTCTTTGTTGGGGAAGAGCGACAACCAAGCTTATCCTCCTTATTCAGATTGGATCAGAGCCAGAGCCAGCACTATAGGGATGCCATTCCCTCATGTCAGACCAGAGAGTCCTCCACCAGTCGAAGAGCCTACCACTGTGTCCATTCATCAGCACAACCAGGTATTAGCTGAGCGTGATGAACTGAAGAGGGCAAATGCAGAATTAGAGAAGGAGTTAGCTCAGCTTCGAAGTGAGAGGAACGAAGCCGTGCATGCTCTCAAAAAGCAAGCAGAGTCGGTGAGCCAGCTGAGTGCAGACTTGGCAAAGCAGATTGCTGATCGGGAACGTTTAGGTCAAGACTTCAGAGCTGCTAATGATGTGCTGGCTACGAAGAAGACGCATCTAGAGGAAGCATACCGGAGAATATCTAAGTTCGACCAGCATTGGAAGACTTCCATGGCCACCAGGAAGGAGCGAGAAGACAAGCTGATGCTGCAGATTTCTAAGCTAGAGACTGAAGTGAAGGACCGTGAGCGGAGGTTTGATGAAGAGACCGCCCGCAGGTACTCCGCTGAAGCCCGTCTCAACAAAGCCATTGCTAGCCTGAAGGAGCATAAGCTGATGTTTGAGTCTAAGAAGCGGAAGCTGGAAGATTGTTTTGGCGAAGGCGCTTGGGAGAGTTCAGTTCAGGGGCTTCAGCATACTATCAGGCAGAGGGAACTACTCGTCGAAGGGTTGCTCACTTCGCCATATCATTCAGAGACAAAGGAGTTATTAGCAGAGTATCGCGCCCGTGGCCGTACTTGACTAGTTATATCCCTGTTGTTTTTGATCTTTGATGTATGCTGACCATCACCAGATTTGTTGGCTGAGGTCATGCTGTTGATTTGTACTCGCTGATACTGTGTATTGCCTTGACAGGCCTTTCCATATATATATGAGATTGATGTTTCCATGATTGGGCTCGGATTTCTTCTTCCTCTTGTTATTATCAGCACCGTCACTAAGGCACTAGGATCGGGGAAAAATCTCCCACGCACACAGACACACGCATGCATCTGCATGAAGCATATTTGCATGGTGTATATCTTATTGCTTTTCCTAACCTTTATTCTTAACAGGTTTTTCAGGTTCCGCGCTGCTTCCGATCTCCAGGATTGATCAAAGACTCATCCACCGCTACTCGACTCGCGCTAATCAGACAAGAATCATGGACCAGGTACAGTCAGATGTTCAAGAGCTCCGTGAGCGGATGGATCGTTTTATGGAGCTAATGCAGGTGGTCGCGAATGGTCAAGATCAGCTTCGTACTCTGGTTCAACCTCTGATCTCCAGGGTTGACAGTAATGGCATACTTCATGGAGGGGCCGTGCCTACTCCTCCTCAAGGGGATACTCCACAGAACGTTGTTCCTGCTGCCGGGGGCAACGGCAGTGCTAACGGCAATCTGATGACTAATCTTGGACTCAACGCGGCTGGCGCCGTCAATGGTAGTTTGGGAGCCAATGTTAACATGGGGCCGGTCAACGGCAATGCTGGTGCAGGAAATCTGGTGGTGCCTCAGCCGTGGTTGGAGGACCATCAGGACGATATATTCTCTCAGAGAGGTATAGAAGCAGAGCTGAATGTCGAGGCTCGACTCAGGTTCAAGGCGCTGGAAGACAAGATGAGAAGCATAGAAAATCAGAACACATTGGGCGTTGACATGTCCAACCTCGGGTTGATTGCTGACTTTAAAGTACCCCACAAGTTCAAGGTGCCTACCTTTGAGAAGTATAAGGGCACCACTTGCCCCCGGGTCCACCTCCGATCTTATTATAGAAAGATGTCCGCTTATTCTGACGATGAGAAGCTGCTGATGCACTTCTTTCAGGATAGTCTTTCTGGGCCATCGCTCGAATGGTATATGGGCTTGGAGCCTGCTGCTGTGCGCACCTGGAAAGAGCTTGCAGAAGCGTTTGTTCTCCACTATCAATATAATAGCGACTTGGCTCCCAACCGAGTTCAACTTTAGAATCTCTCACAGCGGAACAATGAAAGCTTCAAAGAGTACGCCCAGCGGTGGCGTGAATTGGCTGCCCGGGTTCAACCACCGATGGTTGAGCGTGAGTTGGTACAAATGTTCGTGGCTACCCTTCCCGGAATCTACTATGAAAAGCTGGTCAGTGGCATGTCGGGAACATTCTCGGCTCTTATCACTCTGGGCGAGCATGTTGAGAACGGTATAAAAATCGGAAAAATTCAGGGCGAATCATCCTCAGCTGGAGGAGGTAGCAAGAAACCCTATACTGGCAAGCGTCGAGAGGGAGATGCCAGTGCTGTCACTAACGCTAGGAGAAAGGGCAAGGGCCCTCAGCCTCAGATTGCTAGCATAAACATCCCAGCTGCTCCGCCGCAGCCGCAGCCGCAGCCGCAGCAACCTCAGCAGCAGAATAATCAGGGGTATAAAAGATATCAGAATCGGGCTCCTATGGCAAGCCGTCAGTTTGATACTCCACCTATGTCATATGCGCAGCTTCTGCAAACTTTGCTGCAGCTTCAGCTAGTTCAAAAGAGGACGTTGGCTCCCTTAACAGGGGCGCCACCACCGGGATATGATGCCAGTGCTACTTGTGAGTTCCATACTGGGGCACCTGGCCATACGATTGAGAATTGTAAAGCTTTTAAGCACAAAGTCCAGGACTTGGTGGACGCCAAGGTTATCAACTTTTTTGACAGCGTGCCCAACGTCACTAAGAATCCGATGCCTCATCATAAGGGGGGCGGAGTGAATGCTGTTATCACTGAAGAGAGTGCGGACTTACTGACTGATGTCAAAGATTTGAAAACCCCACTTAGTTTTGTCAAGGCTAAGTTGCTGAAGAGAGGCTTCTTCCCTGGATGTGGAGAGTTATGTATGGCTTGTGCTACACTTCCTGACGGATGCGAGCAGCTGATCGAAGGTGTCCAAAGTCTGATGTCCGAGGGTATTTTACAGTTCAGCCGGAGCGTTGAGAGTGCATCAGGGGAAGTTGTGCTGAAGCAGGCAGACGAAGTTGCTACCATTACCATTCCTCGCCACCCTATCACTATTTCTGCGCCTCGTCCGCCTACTATTACCATCACCAGGGCCGGACCAATCCCATTCGAGAGTACCAATGCCGTTCCGTGGCATTATGGCGCCGAAGTTTATTGTAATGGTCAGAAGATAGAGCTTGAGCCGTTCGGGTCCACTATGCAGAATCTTACTGAAGTCAGTGGTATCACTAGAAGCGGTAGAGTGTTCGCACCAGCAGAGGTTGCAGCAGAGAAAGTGGTCCAAGCTGACGCTGTGGATAAGGGTAAAGGTAAAGCTGTTGAGGAGGTCCCTGCAGGGGCAGAGAAGGACTTGCTGGTTAAAGATGCTGAAGAGTTCATGCGACTTATCAAGAAAAGTGACTACAAAATTGTAGATCATCTTCATCAGACTCCGTCAAAGATCTCGATTCTTAACTTGTTGCTGTGCTCTGAGGCGCACCGCAATGCATTGCTGAAGGTATTGAATGCTACGTACGTGCCGCAGGAGATATCAGTAAATCAACTCGAGGAAGTAGTAGCCCATGTCAATGCTGGTAATGGGCTGGGATTTACAGATCTGGAGCTGACTCCTAAGGGAAGAGATCACAACAGCGCCTTGCACGTCTCAATAGAGTGCAGAGGCACGATTATGTCACATGTCCTGGTGGATACGGGTTCCTCGCTTAACGTGCTTCCGAAGAAGGCACTGATGAAGTTGGATACCCGTGGACTGCTGTGCACGCCCAGTGATCTGGTCGTGAAAGCCTTTGACGGAACCAAGCGCCACGTCTTCGGAGAATTGACCCTGCCAATCCAGGTTGGCCCAGAGACATTCAATGCAGTTTTCTATATCATGGATATCATGCCCGCCTATAGTTGCCTTTTAGGTCGGCCATGGATCCATTCTGCTGGTGCCGTGACGTCCACGCTGCATCAGAAGCTTAAATATGCTGTTGGGGGCAGCATAGTGACAGTCTGTGGAGAGGAGGACATCATGGTAAGTCACCTGTCGTCCTTTAAATACGTTGAAATGGATGGTGAAATCCATGAGACTCTTTGCCAGGCTTTTGAAACCGTCAGAGTGAAGGATGTGGCTCCCGTCGTCGCAGAGAAGCAAGAGTTGAACCTCTCCTCGTTTAAGGAAGCTAGAGCCGTTGTCGAAGCCGGTTCTACCCCAGGCTGGGGGCATGTTTTGGATATACCAATCAAGCAGGATAAGTTTGGATTGGGATATTCTCCGCAAGCTGAAGCTTCATCTTCTTCTGGTAGCTCGTCTCGTGGGAAAGGGCCGATCCTATTCACCAAGGGGGGAGTAATCTTCGAGAGTATCAACGCTGCGTCGGAGGACAGCGGAGACAGTGATTGCGATCTTGACGCCTGGATTCAACCGAGCAAGCCAGGCGAGCGCCTCCACAATTGGACCATCAAGGAGATTATCAAGCTGACAAGTGAAGAGTAATGACTTGCTTTTTACGATCTTTGTACAACCCTATGTCCTGCCCGGGGCATAGTGGTTTTACTGTCAGGGCCTTGTTGGATTATGTGTATGCATTTTGTTAATAAATAAAAGGCGTTTTCTTCGTAATCAAATATTGTGTTCTCTGTTATTCCTATTTTGTGTTTATTTCGAAAAAACAGCAAAATGGCAACGGGGTTCGTGCTAACCTGCATATTCCTGCTTTAAACTTAACCCTTGTTATTGCAGGATCCACGTAACAGACGACATCGACTCTGGACCTTCTACGGCTCACTACGACTTTGATTTCCCGATCTATCAAGCCGAGGATGAGATTGATGAAGACGAAGACCTTCCGGAAGAATTGGCCCGCTTGTTGAGACAAGAGGAGAAGGTTATTCTGCCTCACGAGGAGGATATTGAGATTGTAAATCTGGGTTCTGAGGAGCTCGTCAGAAATGTCAGAGTTGGGGCTGCGCTGCAGAATGATGTCAAGCATAGGCTAGTCGAGATGCTTCGAGAGTATAGTGACGTCTTTGCTTGGTCATATGAGGATATGCCCGGACTCGACACTGATATCGTGGTTCATCGCTTGCCGTTGCGAGAAGATTGCCCTCCAGTCAAGCAGAAGCTCAGGAGGACGAGACCAGACATGGCTGTAAAAATCAAGGAAGAGGTCCAGAAGCAGTTGGACGCAGGATTTCTAGCCGTTACCACTTACCCTCCGTGGGTCGCCAACATAGTGCCTGTACCGAAGAAGGACGGTAAGGTACGCATGTGCGTCGATTATCGGGATTTGAACAGGGCGAGCCCTAAGGATGACTTCCCGTTGCCTCATATCGATGTGTTGGTCGACAATACAGCCCAGTTTTCCGTGTTTTCGTTCATGGATGGCTTCTCCGGTTACAATCAGATTAAGATGGCACCGGAGGACATGGAGAAAACGACGTTCATTACCCCATGGGGAACGTTTTGCTACAAGGTAATGCCCTTCGGTCTGAAGAACGCAGGGGCCACTTACCAGCGAGCAATGGTAACTTTGTTTCATGATATGATTCATCGTGAGATCGAGGTCTATGTTGATGACATGATTGCAAAGTCCCAAACGGAGGAAGAGCATCTGGTCAATTTGTTGAAGCTGTTTGAAAGGCTTAGGAAGTTCAGGCTGAGGCTGAATCCTAACAAATGCACTTTTGGAGTGCGGTCTGGAAAGTTACTGGGGTTTATCGTTAGTGAACGAGGTATTGAAGTTGATCCTGCGAAAATAAAAGCTATCCAAGAAATGCCAGCGCCGAAAACAGAAAAAGAAGTTTGTGGTTTCCTGGGCCGAATAAACTACATTGCAAGGTTTATCTCTCAGCTCACGGCCACGTGTGAACCGATGTTCAAGCTTTTAAAGAAAGATCAGGCGATTACTTGGAATGAGGATTGCCAGAAGGCATTCGACAAAATAAAGCAGTATCTTCAAGAACCTCCAATCTTGATACCCCCAGTGGCTGGACGGCCATTGATCATGTACCTGACGGTTCTGGAGAATAGTATGGGGTGTGTTCTCGGTCAGCACGACGAGACGGGCAGAAAGGAGCATGCCATTTATTATTTGAGTAAAAAGTTCACTGAGTGTGAATCTCGATACTCTATGCTGGAGAAGACGTGTTGTGCATTAGCTTGGGCTGCCAAACGTCTACGACAGTATATGCTCAACCACACCACTATGCTGATTTCGAAGATGGATCCGATCAAGTACGTCTTCGAGAAGCAGGCTCTTTCGGGCAGGATTGCCAGGTGGCAAATGGTGTTAACAAAATATGATATTCAGTACGTCTCCCAGAAGGCCATTAAAGGAAGCGTATTGTCTGATTACCTTGCCGAACAGCCAATCGAAGACTACCAGCCGATGAAGTTCGAATTCCCTGACGAGGACATTATGTTTCTCAAAATAAAGGATTGCGATGAGCCATTGCCCGATGAAGGGCCAGATAGGAGATCTCAGTGGAAGTTGATATTCGACGGAGCGGTTAATTCCTATGGAAGTGGCATCGGGGCTATCATCACGACTCCTCATGGATCCCACATCCCTTTTACTGCAAGACTGACGTTTCCAGTTACCAACAATGAGGCCGAGTATGAAGCATGTATTATGGGTCTAGAAGAGGCAATTGATTTGAGAATCAAGAATCTAGACATATATGGTGACTCAGCGCTTGTAATCAATCAGATTAAAGGGGAGTGGGAAACTCGTCAAGCGAATCTAGTGCCGTACATGAATTATGCCAGGAGGCTGCTTCCGTTCTTCGACCGAGTGGAACTTCATCATGTACCCAGGGATGAAAATCAAATGGCTGATGCTTTAGCTACGTTGGCTTCCATGTATAAAGTCAATTATTGGAATGAGGCTCCAAGAATTGTACTTTCGCGTCTTGATAGACCGGCATTTGTCTTTGCAATCGAGGATGCCACTGACGGCAAGCCATGGTTCCACGACATCCAGACCTTCCTTATGACTAAGGAATATCCCGCGGGTGCGTCCACCCAGGATAAGAAGACTCTAAGGAGGCTATCTGGAAACTTTTATCTCAATCCTGACGGAGTGCTGTATAAGAGGAACCACGATCTCGTGCTACTCAGATGTGTGGATGAAAAAGAGGCGAGTATGCTCATGGAGGAAGTCCATGAGGGCACATTTGGTACGCACGCCGGCGGGCATGCCATGATGAGAAAGATCCTGAGAGCAGGGTATTACTGGCTGACTATGAAGTCGGATTGCTTCAGATTCGCGAGGAAATGTCACAAATGCCAGATTTATGCTGATAAAGTTCATGTACCGCCGTGCCCATTGAATGTCATGTCTTCCCCTTGGCCGTTCTCCATGTGGGGCATCGACATGATAGGCAAGATCGAGCCCACCGCATCCAATGGTCATCGTTTCATTCTGGTAGCTATCGACTACTTCACCAAATGGGTGGAGGCAGCCTCGTACGCTAATGTGACCAAGCAGGTGGTGGCTAAGTTCATAAAGAGGGACATCATCTGCCGCTATGGAATTCCCGAGCGGATCATTACTGATAATGGTTCGAATCTGAACAACAAGATGATGAAGGAGTTGTGCCAGAGCTTCAAGATTGAACACCACAACTCATCTCCCTACCGGCCGAAGATGAATGGCGCTGTTGAAGCGGCCAACAAGAACATCAAGAAGATCGTTCAGAAGATGGTTGTGACGTAAAAAGATTGGCACGAGATGCTGCCATTTGCCTTGCACGGTTATCGTACGACGGTGCGTACGTCGACCGGGGCAACTCCTTTCTCCTTGGTGTACGGTATGGAAGCTGTCCTACCGTTAGAAGTGGAGATTCCCTCTTTGCGAGTTTTGGTTGATGTAAAACTCGACGAGGCAGAATGGGTTACGAATCGCTTGAACCAACTCAGCCTGATGGACGAGAAGAGGTTAGCATCGATCGCATTTGGTCGTCTGTACCAAAGCCGAATGAAGAAAGCTTATGATAAGAAGGTGCGTCCTAGAAGCTTTCAGACGGGTGATCTCGTCCTGAAGAAAATTCTTCCGCCACACTCCGATCACCGGGGCAAGTGGACTCCGAATTACGAAGGGCCGTATGTCGTCAGCAAGGTCTTCTCAGGAGGAGCTTTGTTGTTATCCACGATGGATGGTGAAGATTTTGCATCCCCGGTGAACGCGGACGCAGTTAAAAAATACTTTGCTTGAAAGAGACCCGCTGGACAAAAAAGAAAGAGTCCAGGCAAAAAAGGGGCATCCCGGCGAACCAAAAACAGAATAAAAGGTTCGGGCAAAAATTAGGGATATATTGAAAAAATGTACACCCGCGAAGTCGAAAACCTACACTGGGCGGCTTCGGCAAAAAAGGGTATCCCGGTGAACTGAAAACCCGAAAGGGCGGTTCACGCAAAAGTTAGGGATTTGAATAAGCAAATGACTGCGTTCCGCGTATGGACTTTCATTGTTTAGTGGTTCGGAAGACCTGAGGGCCGTTTATCTGAATCAATCTCTTCCGAAGCTGAAGCGTCGGAGAAGTATCAAAGTCGAGTGGGTCTTAGAGGGATCAACTCATGGTGTTCGTCTACGCCTCGATTGCCAACATTTGTATATACTGATGTATATTTATGTTTTCTTTTTTTCGTGCGGCTTCCTCATTCCAGAGGCTAGCCTCCGTTGTAAAACATTTTTGCCCATTCAGGGGTTCATCATCAATAAAAATGCACGTTATTCAGCAATTCTACTTGTCTGTTTAGCATTTATCTGTTTTGTTTACGAATGAAAACGCCGATGTTTTTGATAAAATGCGCATACATAAACTTGCGGGCCCAGGCCCATTGATTGTTGAAACAATTGATTAACTGAATATTGTCACGAGATAATGACCTGGATAGAACCCTTGGAGGAGGGAATCTTGTCTGGTTTGTGTTGTTGCAGGTGTAGCACCTTCCAGAGGATATGCCGTGCGCACCCCCGAAGCAGGGCAAGCCCTCCTTCTCCAGCAGAGTTCAGTAGTCTCTCCTCCGTAGAATCTGAGCACAGAGCAGAGAGCATTGGTATGTCCACCATGCAGAGAGGATTCTCTTCCCCAAGCAGATGCATCCTGAAGGAGCGTCACCTCATCAGCTGAGTCAAGCACCGAAGAATGATGTCTTCCCCAGCACCGGGTCACAAGTGCAGATTTCATAAAAGTGTTCGGGTTCCGGAGCTCGTGTTTCCCCAGTAAAGTCTCCAGCGGAATCGAGATTCCCCACCAGAGTCATGTTCTCTCCTGAAGTTGGATGATTCCCTCTTCCCCAGTAGAGTATTGGAACAACTGAGGTTGTATTCCCCCGCAGAGTTGGGATCTCCCCCGAAGTCAGATGATTTTTTCTTCCCTAGCGAAATTGAAATTCCGCACCAGAGTCGTACTCTCCAGTGAAGTAGAATGATTTCTCCCCCCGACTGAGTCCGCAGAAAAGCAGAATCCTTAGAAGCAGTTGGGACCATGAGTGGATTTTCCCCTGCAGATGTTGAACAGCTGATACTGTATCCCCCCAGGGTAGCGCTCTCTCCAGTGGAGCAGAATGACTTCTCCTTCCCTAGCCGAGTTTGCAGATGTCCAAGAGAGCCGAGTCCTTGGAAGGTGGTCAGACCATGATTGAGTTTCCCCCAGTGGAGTATGGAGCAGCTGAAGTTGTTTCCCCACAGAGTTATCCTCCCCAGAAGAGTAGTCGAGACGGCCACGCAGTTCACTCCCGTGATTGACATCACTTTCCTTTAGTAGGTTCAGGTTCTCGTAAAGCTTCGTCCCCTGCAGAAACCAGCTGAAGTTGTTTTCCATGCAGCAGTCCGCGGAAGATCAGTTCCCCAGACAGAGCCTGATTGATATTGGCGTGCCCACGTTCTCCTTAGCAGGATGATTCCTCTACCTGAGTAGTTCTTGTCTCCTTGACAAAAGGGTTTCCTCCCCCCAGCATTCAGTTTGCTGACGGGATCGCATCATATTGCATGAGTACATAGCATTGTGCATGATTGCATGACATAGTGCATGACTGCACAGCATTTAGCATAAACGCATAGCATTTCCACCGTGTGGAGCATGGCGCAGAAGCATACGCATCATGAGCATGATCTAGGTCATTGTTATTCTTGCCTTACAGGTCTTCAGCCGAAGGATCAGTTGCTCAGGAGGATTCCTGACATTCTCTCCAACGAGGTCGATTTCTTGAGATGATTCCCAAGACCCCGGTGTAATCCCCATAGTCGCTCGCTCAAGATGATTTTTGAGATCCCCAGCGAAGTCTTCAGTTCGAGGCGATTCTTGAATTCCTCAGCAGGGCCGTTCGCTTAAAATGATTCTTAAGACCTCAGTACAGCTTCCCGAGTTGTTCGCCTAGTATGATGCTTGAGCTCCCCAGTAGCGTCCCCAGCGAGAGTTGCCCAGGAAGGTTCCTGGAATACCCCGCAGAATAAAGTCTCCAGAATGGTTATCGGTTCAAGATGATTCTTGAAGGTGCCTGACGGATTTGTTTGTTCAAGATGATTCTTGAAGTCCTTAGCAGCGTGATATGTCTGCTCCAACAGTGTTGTCTAATCTGAAGATTGACTGCGTAAACGCCTGAAGGCGGTATCAGAAGGTTCCCGTGAGCTCAGATGTCCTTGTTGATGAATCAATGGGTGGCTGAAGACAAGGTTCCAAAGCTTGTAGACGTAGCAAAGTGATCCGTGTTGGCCTGAAGACCAAGTCAGTTGTCCTGAGGTAATGATTGATTGTGATCAAGTGGATAGTTTTTCTTCTGACTGAAGTCGAAGATGTTTCTCCAGCTGAAGCGGAGTTTTTGCCTGAAGGCAAAGTGTTTGAATCCCCGTAGAGTCATGAATGGCTCAGGATACTATTTCTTTGACTGAAGTCACAGATTTCCTAAGCTGAAGCGAAGGTGCCTAAGGGCAAGGTTGTCCCCAAGGTCATGAATAACCTAGGATTCATTTTTCGGACTGAAGGTCGAAGTATATCCCTGACTGAAGTCACGGATGCTTTATAGCAGAGGTGGAGTTGCTCGAAGGCAGATCCATGTATCCTTGAAGGACAAGGACCATTTCTTCTGACTGAAGTCGAATATACCTCCTGCAGAGTTGCCGACGGGCAAAGTTTACATCCTTGAAGGTCAAGGATGTTTATCTTCAGAAGTACTTGAAGATCTTTTCTAGCTGAAGCTGGAATCGCCGACGAGCAAGGTTTATATCCTTGAAGGCCAAGGATGCCTATCTTCAGAAATACTCGAAGATTCTCCAGCGGATCTGGAGTGGCCAGGGGCCAGGGTTTCATCTATTTTCAGAAATACTTGAAGATTCTCCAGCGGATCTGGAGTGGCCAGGGGCCAGGGTTCCATCTATATTCGGAAATACTTGAATATTTTTTTCCAGCGGATCTGGAGTGGCCAGGGGCCAGGGTTTCATATATCTTTAATGTTGAAGTTCTACGGCGGGCAGTGTGCAGCAGTATTCCGATGTTCGTTATGGTTCTGAGGGTGAACCCCAGATCAGAGTGTGCTCGGTTAAGTCTCCCATTCCCAGCGGAGTAGTTTCAAATATGCAAGTGTACCTTTTGTTCCATTCACCAGGGGTGAACCCCAGGTCAGAGTTGTTCAGGGTTGCAGATTTGTCCGGCGGCGAGGTTGGATGTTTGTTCGGCGGCGAGGTTGAACGTTTAGATTTGACGGCGAGGTCAGATCATCATTTGTCCGGCGGCGAGGTTGGATGTTTGTTCGGCGGCGAGGTTGAACGTTTAGATTTGACGGCGAGGTCAGGTCATCATTTGTCCGGCGGCGAGGTTGGATGTTTGTTCGGCGGCGAGGTTGAACGTTTGGGTTTGGCGGCGAGGTCAGGTCATCATTTGTCCGGCGGCGAGGTTGGATGTTTGTTCGGCGGCGAGGTTGAACGTTTGGGTTTGGCGGCGAGGTCAGGTCATCATTTGTCCGGCGGCGAGGTTGGATGTTTGTTCGGCGGCGAGGTTGAACGTTTAGATTTGACGGCGAGGTCAGGTCATCATTTGTCTGGCGGCGAGGTTGGATGTTTGTTCGGCGGCGAGGTTGAACGTTTAGATTTGACGGCGAGGTCAGGTCATCATTTGTCCGGCGGCGAGGTTGGATGTTTGTTCGGCGGCGAGGTTGAACGTTTAGATTTGACGGCGAGGTCAGGTCATCATTTGTCCGACGGCGAGGTTGGGTGTTTGTTCGACGGTGAGGTTGAACGTTTAGATTTGACGGCGATGTCAGGTCATCAGTTGTCCGGCGGCGAGGTTGGATATTTGTTTGACGGCGAGGTCAGACTCTTTAAATCCCCAGTGAAGACATTTGTCTTCTGACGGCGATGTTAGGTGATGCAGATCCTTTGGTTCTCCAGCGGCGATGCGAGGTATTCTGTCAGATGTATTTTCTCCAGCGGCGATGCGAGGTACTTTGTTTAGAGATGTATCTTCTCCAGCGGCGATGCGGGGTATTTTGTTCAGTGTTGTATTCTCTCCAGCGGCGATGCGGGGTATTTTGTTCATTGTTGTATTTTCTCCAGCGGCGATGTTGGATATTTTGGTGATTCAGGTTTAGGTCTCCGGCGGCGATGTTGGGCGCTTGTTTCCCCGAGTTATGGTTGTTCTTGACGGCGATGTCAGATGATTTGGTGTTCCAGCGGCGATGTTGGGCGTTCCCCAGAATCTTGTTTGACGATAATGTCAGGTGATTTAGTCTTCCAGCGGCGATGTTGGGTGATGTGGTTGTCTGAAGGCAATATCAGAAGAAGTTAACGAGGATAACTGACGGCGATGTCAGATCGATATTTCTCCAGCTAGTTGTCGTGCATCTAGCATTGCAATATTCGAAGATTTGTTCCCCGCAGAGTACCGTGTGCTCGTGCAGTTGGCAAATTTTCGGGTTTACCGATATTCAATCGTCTCGCACCTTGATTGGTTGAGAGCCGTTCGCTTCTCACCCAGTCAGGTTCAAGCCGTTTGAATAGGGGCAGCTGTTGCACCCAAAAATTTGACCAACAATTATTTATTCACTGAGTGTTTGAAAGTTGATACCTTCATCAGAAAGTTCAAGAGATCCTCAGAGGAGTAGATTGAAACCAGGGTTGTGTGCTTCATAGCTTGAGAGTTGTGGGTGCCCCTCAGATGATTCTGAGACTTTGAGAATGAACTTGATGTTCTGAGAAAGCCTATGAGATGTCTTGATAGCCATCATGAAGCCCAGAGAAGTCATTGTGCAAGAATTCAGAGGATTCAACCATGAATGACAGAATTAGGGTTTTGACTGGGTCAACCCTAGATCAGCTGAAGATTTGGAGAAAGTTGAGACCCAATCCAAGGGCCATGAGATCATGGAATGATGTATGGAGATGTTATAAAGATGATTCCTAGACCAACTCATAATGATTGAGGAGTTTGAGAAGTTTCAAGTTAGGGTCTCCAAGGATTGTCAGTGGAAAAACCCTAATTTGATCCCTATCTTCCAGGCAGTTTTAGCTCTAGATGTGATTGATATCTCATCTTCCCCACAACATGAATGTTGTAGAGCTTGTTCTTAGCTTTAATTTGAGTGGTGGAAGTCCTTGATAGGAGTTGCAGAGCTCAAGTTATGGTTTTGACAAATTACAGGTCAGCTGAGGTGTGTGAACCTGGGTCCTTGAAAGTCACCCAACTTGCAGACAACGTTTGCCCTAGTAGGATGATTCCTATGATTTCTTGGTCAACATGAATGTTGGAGGGCATCGTCTTAGCTTTAATTTGAGTGGTAGAAGTCCTTGATAGGATTTGTGGAACTCAACTTATGGTTTGAACAAGACAGGGGTATTTTGGTCATTTGTCAGTTATAGGTCATTTTAACCAATGCCTAAAACTCCTACTTCTAAGCCTCAAATGGTAAAACTCAAAACATGAAAGTTGTTCAAAAGGTGATTTTAAGTCTAGAAAGAAGGTCACAAATTGTTGGAAAAGCTCATAGCATGAAGTTACATGATTGGTCAAAAATGAACTAAAAATGGCATATAAGTTTGAAAAGTTGAATTTGAAAATTGGTTTGGGGGATCTAGGAATCCAAAATAGGTCATCCAATATATCATTTTGATTGGAAACATCATTTTGAGAACATTGGTTTAGATAGAATTTTGATTTGAGGCTTTAAAATGGGTGATGCTTTGTTATTTTGTTACTTGCATTTGAAGTTACCCTTGGAAATCCTAACACAAGGCAAGGAAAAAGCTTGTAATGGCTTATAACACTACAATATGTCATATGAGGAGATTTTAAGGTCATTTTGCAAGACTTAATGGATAGTGCATGAGATTTTCAAGTTATCATCACATGAGATTCCAAGACTTTTCTAGATGATTCTAGAATGATCTAGTTGTTTCCATCCATCATTATAAAAAAGGTGAATCACAAGGAGGAAAAGGTTGGTGAAAAGTTGCTGAGTTTAGTGGAGAGAGTGAGAGAGAAAGTGCCATTGTTGGATTTCTTCAAGATCAAGTAAGGTGCAATTCCTTCTTCCACAAGCTTCATCCACCTCAACTCTTGCAAACAGAAAGGTGTCCATTATTGGAGGAAGATTTAGAGAAGGTTTCAAGTGCTGAATCAAGTCCTAACACCCCTCACCATTGAAGCTTAGCAGGTTGGTATCTTGATCTAGAAGTCCTTAATTATGAGCATTCTGTTAGAATCTTAGGTGTAAGATCAACATGCTAGGTTAGAGGAATGTTTTCTGAGAATTAGGGAAGGATCCATGAGGTTTCGTGGCAGGGTACCATTTTTTGCAAGATTGATAGCATGCGGGTTAATGTGTATTAATGGATATGAGGTGGTTTAGAATGGCTAGGGTAACATGTGGAACAGATTTGTATCATTAGATTGAAGTTTGGTTAAGGTTGATAGCAGAGAATCATGGTGGAACCCCAACCTTCGTGCTTTCTGTTAGAGCGATTCAGGAGGTTTCATGGCCAAATATTGATATCATTGTGTTCAGGGTAAGTGGTAGAGCAAGATTGCTTTTGGAATCTCTTGATTTCACCTAGCCATCAGTGAGAACGATCGAGTGGAAGTTCTGGTTCGAAATTAGGGTTTTCTGAAAACCCTAGGGTTTGTGTGGAGAAGATGAACTCCAGCCGTCAGATGGGTCCAGATTCTTGACTTATTCTCATAATCCAACGGCCATGGTTTGAATTCAAAGTGGAGGGAGTTCTGAACTGGCGAAACGCAGCGTATCACTTAGCCAAACGCTGCGTTTGGTTTAGTGACTGATCCTGGGTCCAATGTGCTACGCGCACCCCCCCTTGATTCAGCCCAATTGAAATCAACTATCCTTTCCTTCTATTGCCACCCCCCTCCCCTTTTATATTATTTTTATTTCTTTTAATATTTTAGCCATCTTATAAAATTCATTAAAAATTGATAAATGATGATTTTTTACTCATTCTTTTTGCTAGGTTTAGATAATTTTGTGTAGAAAAATATAAAAATAAAAATGAAATTTTATTTTTAATGTGGAATTAATGGTGGTATTTTCTTTTAAATAGGGTATTTTATTTCTTTTAGTTTGTACCTTATCTTGCAAGAATTGTTTTAGGACCTTCCCTTAGGTTTTTTAATTCATTCTTTTTTGTGTGATTAGATATTGAACCCTAGTTTCATGTAGGATTTATCTCTTGATTTTAGAAATTAAATTTGATGTAGTTTGAGAGTTAGACATTTAGGTGCTCTAATTAGGGTTTTAGGTTGTGTACTTGAACTTCAACATTTTATTTTTGGGGTTTTTAGGCCAAATTAGTGTATGGGGAATATATGGGACCTAAGGGTAGTTAAGTAGGATCCTCTAGAATTTATATTAGGAATTTGTATGGTATTTTAGTATTTTTCATTGATTTTTGAATTGAATGATTGTTTGTGTGGCCTTTAGGGCTAGTTTAGTTCTGTTTTGCCTTGCTTTGGAGTTGTTGTTGGCTTGAGGAGCTTGGGCATCATGTGAAGACCTTGTGAAGAGCTTGTGAATCATCCTTGAAGCTTTGAAGACCTTGCAGAGGAGCTTAGTCTAGCTTTTTGTTTTGTTTAATAGGACCTAGGTTAAGTAGAGCCCTAGATAGAATACTTTGTTCAATAAACAAGGAGTGTCTTGTTCACCTCCTTCCTTCTCTATGACACAGAGTCCCTTAAGGGTATTCACCTCTCTCCTTTGGAGGGATTAGTGACCTTGCCCTACAAGGTAGAACTTTGAGAGAGCCTTCCTTTGATGTTAAGTCCTCAATGGCATCCTTTGGAAGTCAGTGAGTACTGTAACATCCCCACCTCATCTTGTTGACTGAATCTTGTTTGCTGGAGCATTTGAGCCCTTGAAGATAGAAGCTGAAGCTTTGAAGAGGATGATTCCTTGAAGATTGTTGAAGTCTGAAGACTTTGTTGATGCCTGAAGATCCCTGGAGATAGTAAAGCCTGAAGGTGGAGCTGGTCAAAGGAGCTGAAGCTCAAGGGATAAGATGAGTTGATACTCATGCTGTAGGTTTGATACCTGGAAAGCAAGTGATCTCTGAAGTCTGAAGACTGGGTTGCTGCTGAAGGAGCTGAGGCTTTCTTCTGTTTTCTTTGATGTATTGTGTGTTTTGTCTGATTTGTCTGTTGCATTAGACTAAGCCCATTTAGAATAAGTTCAGTCTAAGAGCATGAGTGCATCTGATTGTATTGTTATTGCTTGGCTTTGCTTGCGGGTATTCGGTAGAGCCCAGCTCCCTTGCCCATGTGTTTATTTTGCTTGATAGCATTTCATTTCTTTTGTCTGTATGATTACAGTTTACTGTCATTGCTTGATAGCATGTTGTTTATTTCAGTATGATTACTGTTATTTCATGACTGGCTTGAGGTCGAGACGAGCTTGTGGAGGCTGAAGCCCCACACACATTTCCTCCCTCACTTGCATTGCATGCATTTTACTTTTAAAGCTGATGCTTTTGTCTGTTTTGGTGTATCATTGACATGATCCCTTAGGACTCTCATTTCCTCTGATGAGGATTTGATGATAGACTTTTAGGTTGAAACTTATGCATGACAACATCTAGGAGTTCCCTGTTCAAATCTCAACCATAGGATGAATCCATGGCATGACAACAATAGGACTTGATAGTCTCCCTCCTAGTTGGGCCTGTTCTCTTCTCATCTCGAAACAGTTTAAGATACAGTAATCATGAATGATTTCTTTCGTACGTTACGAGCCTTAAGCTATCTGAGAAAGGATTGTGGGAGAGTTTCTTTTTCACAGTCTGAATGTTTAGTATGGTACCCTTTGGGTGACATGCGACGCATTCACTCTCAGGTCATAGTCTCTAGTGCGGTTGAAATCGCAAACACAATAAAAAAACACTTCTTTTAGGAGATAACCCGTAGTTTCCCGAACTACGTTTGCTCTGATCTTTCATACCAGATGAAAGTACGTAGGCATAGGATGCGATATCCTAGCGAGCAACCTTCCCCCATAACCCGTAGTTAGGCGAACTACGTTGACTCTGATTTCTCGTTCCAGACGGGAATACGTAGGCATAAAGCGCGACGCTTTGCCGAGTCATTTTTCTTTTCTTTTTCAGACAGCCTTGATAGGTAGATAGATTATAACCAACCCGTCCAAGTAAACAAACAAGCGAGGATCCCGTCGAGTACGACGGACGTGAGGGGTGCTAATACCTTCCCCTTGCGTAACCGACTCCCGAACCCAGACAATGGTTGCGATGACCTTGTCTTACCCTTTTTCGTCAGGTTTTTCCGATCGTTTCCTTTCCCGCTCTGAGGGATAAATAACGAAAGGTGGCGACTCTTCTGTCATGCCGGCACCTTATTTTCGCGCAAGCGACAGCATCATGCAAGGAGCGAATAAGATCTTGTAATCGTATATCGATTGATTCATTCAAGTGGCGGTAGAGGTAGAGGAAACTGAGGAAGCCCTCCAATGCTGAATCTTCAAAAATGGCCTCCTCTGAGACCATCATTTCTGCACCAAATTGGAGAAAAAAAAGGTAAATATGTCTCAAGAGATGTCAAACCTGGCCCAACTATACATGACGCTGGAAGAAAAGCTGAATACTCACTTCGACAACCCAACTTCAGACGCTGACGTGAGCTTCGACCACCCATTTAGGAAATAATCATATCAATGGAAAAAAGAAAATGGCAAAAGGACACATGGTTGGTATAACAAGTACACTACTTTGTATACTTCCCAAGATAAGATTTACCAGGAATTTGCTAACACTGAGTTCCAGAAAGCAGAAATGTGAACTTCTTTCATTGTTCGGGAATCTGCCCGAATGGATAAATTAAAGTAATATTGGTTCCACCGAGTGCACGACCATAACACGAATGATTGCATCTAGCTCAAGGATGCAATTGATGCACTGGTTAAGAAAGACCGACTTTCCGAGTATGGCAAGGGTGGAAAGAAAGAACGAAAAGAGTCGCCAAAAACCAAGTCCCCAACAAAGGTTTCTGAAGTTGGTCCCAACGAAGAAAAAAGAGAAACTAGAAAGGGAAAACATCTGTAAATTGCCGCAATTATCGACATCATTCCCTGGGAAAACCTCCCTTCCAAAGAGATCGTCAAGAGGAAAATTTATGAGATGATGGTCGTCTATAAAAATGAAGGTGGTTCGTCATCCATGTTCCCTAAACGAACTTTGATGGGGTTCTGGGACTCGAAGAAGGTTTGGGGTATTTCTAATGAACTGTTTCCCAATAACCATGATCACGATATGACAATTCAATGTCTCTTGGGTTTTAATCAACGAGGGAAGTTCGTGGGATGTCCTTTATTCGTTGTTGTTCAAAAAATGGGCCTAGATAGAGGCAACCTAATACCATATGACGACTATGATCTACAAGCATTTAATGGGAAGACCACTTATCCTTGGGGATATGTGGAGCTGATGGTATTCGTAAGAGAGGAAAGAGACCTTTGATCCATCAACACTCAATTTTTAGTTATCCCATTTAGGAGCCATTATAAGTTCATCCTGGGGAAGCCCTACACGACGGCATTGGACACTGTAGCCTTGCTCGTGCACTTAAATCTCAAATACCATAGCCTCCATGGAGAAATATTTTTTCTGTGCATCGACCTGGAAGAGGCCAAAAAGATATATTATGCACTCCAAAGGGATCAAGAAGAAGGAAAAACTGTGGAGATCAACACGACCTCACTCACCTATCAGCTCCAAAGCATGAACCTTCATACGCCCCGACGTGTCTAAATAAAGTAAAGGTCATCACCAAAAATATGAGGTAGAAAATTTGCTCGGTTATGTTTCATTTTTCGCATCCACACACACACACACACACACACACACACACACACACACACACACACACACACACACACACACACATATATATATATATATATATATATATATATCGTATTTTAATTATAATTCACTAAGGATGAAACTACACAAAGACTAAAAAATTTATTTTTGTGTGATTTTATTTCAGTAATACGGAACCGTAGTATAACAAAACACTTGAGGCACGTGATAAAGATTTTAGGGGTGTTGTCGAAGATGCTTGACATGTCTGACTACAACAATCAATACCCCACAGTGCCAAACACACTTAAAGAATTTTGGAGAGTTGCCGGAGACACTTTGTACGTCCGATTACAATAACCAATTCCCTTATGGGTGTTGTCTAAGATGCTTTGCATGTCCATGTGTATCAATCAATACCCCATGATGCTTAGCACACTTAAAGAATTTTCGTTCAACTACAACAAATGATTCCCCCAGGGGTACCGTAGGAGACGCTTTGCACGTCTGACTACACCAATCACATACCCCCTTGCCATAGATTAGACGCAACATCTTATCAAGCCAGAGTAAGATCTTACCAATAAAGCACATACATCTTAACGCAACATGCTCATAAATAAAGCAGCCAAACATGGCCTCACAAAGTACTTAAGGTTACTTATTGTCATACCCCAAAATTTTCCCTACCTATTTTCACTTCATCTGGTCCATGACTCATGATTTATCTGCATACATTTACCAAAATCATTCATTTGTAGGATCACTCATCTGAGTTTAAATTCACATGTAACATCATTAATTCAAAGTATTCCTATTGTTTATGGCACAAGATGTTGAATTATGCCAAAGGTGATATTAATCTTCATGATTTGGGGTTTCCTTATGTTGTGCACTTGTGAAGCAAGTTTTTGGGACCATTATGTTACAGATGACTTTTTGGTCAAAGTTAACTTGGAATGTTGAATCTTCTTCTCTTAAGATTTTGAATCCCTAATTGTGTTCAAGGAATATTGGTTGCAATGGTGCATATCATGAACAAGAGAATTTGGAATCCATTTACACAAGGTTGACTTTTGGTCAACAAAGTCAACCATGGATGGTTGACATTTTGTTAACCAAGTCGTATGAGGTCTTTACATGTCTAGTTATGGATGATTTATTGATCTCTTAATTAAAGTGTTTCAAATTGGATTCAAAGGAGCCCAAAATTTAAATTTTCAAATTATGCAAAATGGAGGGAAATTTCATTACTTAAGAAACAAGTTATCCATACAAGTCATACTGCTAAACCAAACTTCATGTGCCAAGAATACATTACAAAAGTTAGAAATAAGATTACAAGAAAACCCTTAAATTTGACCTGCAATTGACTTTTGGTCAAATAGTTGACCAAAGTCAAATTTAACCCTAGACATACGTTTCTTCATCTTCATGACTTTTTACTTTATCTCAAAGCCTCATTCATTACCATTCCAAACTCCATGTCACCAATCTCCATCATGATGCACTTTCATGCTAACTTGCAAGCCAAGCTTCATGCCAAGTCTTGCACAAGACCAACTTGTTTCATCATGCTATGCCAAGCCTCATAACAGCCCCGCAACATCACTAAATATCAGCATCATAACAACAACACACCTAGTTCAACATACATCATAACATAATAATCCAATACATACATTACCAACTCAGTGCAAAAAAATCAAATGCAATCATCATTAATCAAAGCTAGCATACACATTTAACATACTACATGACCAAACAAATCTATATCAGGCCAGCCACACATGTATTCAATCAATAC
This sequence comes from Lathyrus sativus, assembly GCA_963859935.3. Lineage (NCBI taxonomy): Eukaryota > Viridiplantae > Streptophyta > Magnoliopsida > Fabales > Fabaceae > Lathyrus > Lathyrus sativus. Next base: position 523,332,537 of record OZ012738.1, read on the forward strand.
TCATACCCATAAACTCACTTTAAAGCATCATAGTCAAAGAAGCCTAACTATGCAATCCAAAATAAACCATAACCTAAAGTATTTTAACATAAAAACTAATCATCCTAACTTTCATGATGTTTCCACATACATGCCATGCCAATAACATGCACATACATAAAATTCCTATAACACAATTCAGCATACATCATTTTTTCGAAATAAACAATGTCATTCCCTTACACACCCAAAACCACCCTGCTCTAACAATTCCCATAACCAAATTTATCATACATCCATCACCATAAAAAGTAACTTGCTAGCAAAATTGGCCTACTAACTACCACATCCATACATGCCATACATAAAATGATCACACAGTCATACCAATAACACAACATACATATAATGCATATCCCAAACCACAACCTTAGCTCTAACTACTAATTGACCAAGTCAGTTACAAAATAACAAAACCCTACCCTAACGGACTAAATCAGTTGCAGGTCCCTTAACTGTCTAACTTAACAACTAACAAACTATCACCATTCACCTTGCCAATCACATTAACTATCATTAACTAACAATTACAAACCGACTAAATCCAACTAACCTAATAGCTAACATTTAGCCAAATAACCCTAAACAAACTACTAACTAACTGTGTCACCAACAAACCCACTGCCACGTGTGTAGGGGCCAATTACTAAATTACCCCTAGGATCAAGTTTCCCTCCAAATAATCTAACCAACTTTTGAAACTTACTAACTAACTCTCAATTCACAACTAACTTCTAGCACCCAAACAAGCACATTTTCGTCCTAATTTTTACACTAATTTTAGTTTAAAAGAAACACAAATAGCTCCATTTTTTTTCACTTAACTAAATCAATCCCTAACAAATTCACCAATAAATTTCCACCCTTGATAAACCATATTCTAGGATCGCACTCTAAGGGTGGAAAATGATTCAATCCTAACTTTTTTTTTCGTAACTACCTTTCCCTCCTAAATTCTTCTTATCTCCATATATATATATATATATATATATATATATATATATATATATATATATATATATATATATATATATATATATATATATATATATATATATATATATATATATATATATATATATATATATATATATATATATATATATATATATATATATATATATATATATATATATATATATATATATATATATATATATATATATATATATATATATATATATATATATATATATATATATATATATATATATATATATATATATATATATATATATATATATATATATATATATATATATATAAGCATCACTTTCATTGCTTCATGATCACCAATCAATTACCCTAAAGAAAATCTGCCAGTTTCACTACTCAATCCTCACCAACTCACCAGAGCTCTATTTCCACCATTGGTGAGAGCATCACACTGAAGCTCTGCATCAAACTGAGTAAGTCTCCATTTGTGTACCCTAACTTCATTGTCCATTATCATCATCACTACCTATTCAATCTAATAGCCCAAATATGTTACTCTAATCTCTATCTCTATTCTAGAAACAACAATCCACATCCAATTGAGTTAGGTTCAAGAAAAAAAAAGGAAATAATAATAATAATAATAATAATAATAATAATTCAAATTCTGGCACGCAGATGCCATATTTCGAGACAGATGTAAGAACACTAGGATTAAAACACACAACAATTAAAAACTATAAATTGCAGAACGTAAATAACACCAAAGTTGTTAACTCAGTTTGATACAAACTCACCTACATCTGGGGGCTACCAAGCCAGGAAAGAAATCCATTATTAGTAGTATTAATTTGAAGCTAAACAATCCCAGTTTATAACTCCTCACTTAATCCCTACCCAATGCAACTTATACCTAGGAACTCCTAGATATAAGAACCCCTCTCACTCCCTAATCACCTCAATGATATCAAACAATCACAATCCCAGTGACTGTATATACAAACAACAAACAAAAGTTCACACTTCCAAAATAATATTTGGTTTGCTTAAAAGCTTCACCCAAGAACAATATACGCTTTGCTTGAAAGCTTTGAGTGGACAATTAACAATTAGTTAAACTTAATGCATCAGAAGATACATGAGTGACATACAATTAACAAATGAAAACCATAGGGACAACCAAAACAACGACTAATCCTTATTCTCTAAAATCTCACGATATGCTCTCTACTTTAAATAAGGTTTATCTTCTCTTTAAATGGCCTTCATACCGACTGGACTTGGGCTTCATGAGGCGCACAAATAGAAGCAATCAGTATAACCTGGTTGCAAGTCAACTTGCATAAAAATAGGAGAAAATACAAACTTTCCTAAAAAGGCTCATGGTTCCTTTTTATAAAAAGTAATATCTGTGATTACAAAAACTCCCACAACATACTCCCATACAAGTCACCCATGTGTGCATCAGAACATACTCAAAATTCACACTCAAATTATCAAAATGGCCTTGCCCTAGCTAGCTGGTATAACATGTCCTGAAACATGTCACAACATCATGTAGAACATAATGTTTGACTGACATGGCAGAACATCTGGTTCAACATTGTTATACCCCAAAATTTATCCTTAGATTCTTTGATTTGTTGCATATCATCTAGGTCAATCATACATGTATAGCTAATCGATTTATCATATTTTTTGTTTATCTTATGAAGATAGGTTGCTGAAGAAAGTTCAGAGGTCATGAAGGCTTTGTATGTTCTTATAGTCCCCTACAAGTTGTGTTGAGTTCTTGTGGAGATGAAGAAGGGATATGCCTTCATCCTTATGGTCCCGTAGTTAGTACAAGTTCAATGTTTCTCTCCAAGATTGCTCAGAGGATTCCCAAGGAGGACTAGGGTTTCCTGTCCATTGGCTTCAAGGTACTTTCCCGGGCGTGAACTTCCCATCGCGAGATGGGTGTTTTGCCTCACTGGTACGACAACGGTCGAGCTCGGTTGAGGGGTCCCCGCTAGATCAAGGGTCTACCCGCACACGCAAAGGGCGGACTCTAGTATTTTTGTTTTAAATTTAGGAGTCGCGCCTATACCATGTCGTGCTCTTGTGATCGCGATGCTAGTGGGTCGCGGGCAGTGTCTAATTGTAATATTACTTGAGCTTTTATGCGTTCCATGGTTGAGAAAGTTTTTCCTCGTGCAAGTTTTCGAGGTAATAGGCCATATTGCTCGTTTTGTCTCGGACGCGATAGGGGCCTTTCTAGTTTGCGACGAGTTTTCCCTCGCGCGAATCTTTGTGATTCCTTCTTAGGACCAGGCTTCCCACCTGGAACTCGCACTTGATGACTTTGTTGTCATGCCGCAAGGTTATCCTTTATTTCAGTGAGGCTTCTCGTAAGGATGCCCCCGACCTGATTTCCGTAACTAGGTCGAGTTCCTCCCTTAGTGCCTCATTGTTTTCCTCCTCATGAAGGGGGGGACTCGGTTCTCCTGAAAGGTGCTCTTATTTCCAATGGAATTACTGCCTCAGTTCCGTAGGTCAGTCGAAATGGGGTCTCCCTGGTTGTCGAGTGCGGGGTAGTCCTGTAGCCCCAGAGTACACTGTGTAGTTCCTCGACCCACCTCTTCTTGGCGTCTCCCAACCTTCGTTTCAAGCCGCGCATAATTTCTTTGTTCGCGGCTTCGGCCTGCCCTTTCATCTGCAGGTGTTCGACCGACATGAAGTATTGCTTTGTGCCCAACCTGATGACGAAGTCCTGGAAGTTCTTATCGGTGAATTGTGTCTCATTTTCGGTGATGATGGATTAAGGTACGCCGAACTGGGCAAGTATATTCTGTTTGTAGAAATAAAGTATGTTTTAGGCCGTGATTTTGGCTAAGGCTTCAGCCTCTATCCATTTAGTGAAGTAGTCGATGCCGACTATAAAATATTTATTTTAGTATAACCCTATGGTGAAGGGCCCGAGGATGTCCATCCCCCACCAGGAAAATGGCCATGGCGGCGAGAGTGTTTTGAGATTGTTTGGCGGGGCCAGGTGCATGTCCCCATGCCGTTGGCATTTATCGTACTTCTTGACGTGCTCTTTTGCGTCTTGCTGTATGGTGGGCCAATAGTATCTCGTTCGTAGGGCCTTGCGAGCAAGCGATCTTCCACTGAGGTACTGGGCATTGATCCCTTCGTGGATCTCTTGGAGTATGCCCGATACCTTGGATTCATTGACGCACTTGAGGAGGGGGATGGAGAATCCCTGTGTGTACAGTTTGTCCTTGATCAAGACATACAAGCAAGCTCGATGTCTGACCATGCTCGCCTCTTTGGCATCGTCGGGAAGTCGCCCCGTGCTGAGGTAGTGTAAACAGGGGTCATCCAGCAGTTACTATCACCGATAGTGTTTACCTCGATAGTTGATGTGTCCTTTTCAATGCTGGGGTGAGAGAGGACCTCCTGGGTTATGGATTTGTTTCCGCCCTTTTTCTTCGTGCTATCCAGTTTTGACAAGATGTTTGCCCAAATGTTTTGTTCACGTGGAACATGTCGTACCTCTGCGGAATCGGAGCTTTTCATTCTTTCTCTTACCAAGGAGAGGTACTCGACGAAGTTGTCGTTCTTGGCTTGGTACTCCCCCCGTACCTGGGAGGCCGCGAGCTGGGAGTCGGTAAAGATCTTTACCTCCTTCGTGCCAAGATCTTTACCTCATACTCGGCCTGGTTGTTCGATGTTGGGAACGCCAAGAAGAGGGAGACTTCTATCAGGATACCCTCTTTGTTTTCCAATATAATGCACGTGCTGCTTTCTGTCGAGCTAGAGGCACCATCGACGAAGATGGTCCATTTGTGCACCCTAGGGGCCGGGGACTTTGTGGAAGTCATCTTCGCAACGAAGTCGACCATGACTTGATCCTTAAGGGATTTTTTGCTCTCGTATTGGACATCGAATTCGAAGAGCTCGAGCGACCATTTGAGCATTCTCCCCGACATGTCTGGCCACCCGAGTAGCTGTTTGACGGGTTGGTCGGTTCTGACCATGATTGTATGGGATAGGAAGTAATGTTGTAACCTCTTGGACGCATTGATGAGGGCCAGAGCGACCTTCTCGATCTGCTGGTATCTGAGCTTGGGACCTTGGAGGGATTTTCTCGTGAAGTATATTGGCTTCTGCCCTTCGGGGGTCTCGCGAATTAGCGCTGCTTTGACGGCCTCCGTAGCGACGGCGAGATATAGGTATAGGGTTTCCCCGACCTCGGGCCTCGAAAGCACTAGAGGTTTTGACAGGACTTGCTTGAGGCAGAGGAGGGCCTGATCGCACTCCTCGATCCATTTGAATGCAGACTCCTTGCGTAGAAGCTTGAAGAAGGGGAAGGTGTGTTGAGCAGACTTGGCGACAAAACATGACAGCGACACAAGCATTCTATTTAGTGATTGGATGGGCTTATTTGTGTTTATCATGGAGAACTCGGAGAAAGCCTTGCAAATGTCTGGATTTTCTTCTATTCCTCGTTCCGTTAGGTAGAATTCGAGGAATTTGCCTGCTCATACGCCGAAGGTGCACTTCTCAGGGTTGAACCTCATCCTACACTTCCTCTCCGTCTCGAAGAACTTCTTGAGATGGGTGGTATGGTTGACCTCTTCTCGTAACTTCATGATCATGTCGTCCATGTAAACTTCGAGCATGTCCCCGATTTCTCCCCAGAAGACCCTATTCATCATCCGCTGATAGGTCGCGTCGACGTTCTTCAAACCGAAGGGTATTATGTTATAGTAATAATTGCCTGACTCGGTCATGAAGGCCATGTATTGTTTGTCGGCCTTCGCCATGGGGATTTGATTATACCCCGAGTATGCGTCCATAAATGATAGTAGTTTAAAATTTGCAGAATTGTCGACGAATTTATCGATGTTAGGTAACGGGTAAGCATTTTTGGGGTATGCCCGATTGAGATAAGTATAGTCAACACACATCCTCCATTTTCCATTATGTTTCTTAACTAATACAATGTTGGACATCCAAGTTGCGTACTGGGCTTCCGATATAAAATTTTCCTCTAGGAGGTCTTTTACAGCTTTTTCAACAACCTCCGCTTTCTCGGAAGACTGCCTACGCCTATGTTGAACTATGGCCCTAGAGGCCAAATCTATGGTGAGGTGGTGGCATGCTACGTTGGGGTCGAGGTAGGGAATTTCCGCAGAACTCCAAGAGAATAGGTCAGCATTCTCCCGGAGTCAGGCTTTAAGCTGCTTCATCGCTAGGTCAGGGAGTCCCATGCCAATCTTCACACTTCTTCCTGGGTCATCTTCGAGCATGATGAGCTCGAAGTCTCCATCTAGAATAGGGCGCGTTGGGTGGGATAGCTGCTCGTTGTCTGTTGGAGATGCATCTTTAGATTCTGTGCTCTGATCCTGCTTGTTGGGGAAGCGGCTATTGGGGTCGACGGAGTTGACGTAAGGGAGTGGCTTCTGCTCCTCAGTCCGGGCTGGTCTGCCGGTCGACTTGGGGGGGACGTTGATTGAGTTGAGCCCTTTGAGCGCCACCTCAAAGCATATCCTGGCCGCCTCAATGTCCCCGTGGAAGGTGATGACTCGACCTCTGGTCGTGTAGTACTTCATCTTCAGGTGGAATGTAGATGGTAACACGGTCAGTTCAGTCAAGGTCGGCCTTCCCATGATGCACTAGTACAGGGAGGAGCACTAGATCACCAAGAAATGGACTTTCACCTGTATGGCTATCTCCTCGGCCCCGAATGTGATGAGCAGCTCAACGTATCTCAAGGCTTGGTGGTGGTACCGTTGAAGCCCTGCAGGTCAGAGCCAGCATACGGGGTCAGGTGTCTTTCGTCAAGCTGGAGGGTCGTAAATAGATGGGTGTGCATATCAATATCAAATTTAATTACTAATATCAATCAAACCCATATCTCCCTAAACCCCATTTCTCGTCTTTTGTTCATTTCGTCGTCTTCAATCATCTCGATTTTATCGTCTCCATTCATCACGAGCTCATTGTCTCCATTCATCGCGATTTTCATCCTCTTTCATTCATCGTGAGTTTCATCTCCTTCCTCTCATTGTCAGGCTCTGTCTCCTTTATCTCCTCAGAAATCCGAGAAACAAACCTCCATCATCACACGACCATTGTCACACATACAAGAAACCTTTGTCATATCTCATCATCGCACGACCATTGTCACACATACAAGAAACCTTTGTCATATCTCATCATCGCACGACCATTCTCACAGCTCGATGACGACATGCACAGCAAAAACCCCAGACTAATTGGGTTGTCTTTCTTTTTTCAATTAGGGTTTAAATTTTTAGGTAAAATATTAGGGTTTAATATTTTAGTTAGAACATTAGGGGTGAGTAATTTATGTTGTATTTGATGTTGAATGGTGAAAAAAATGAACTGGATTCCCATTGATATGTGCATAGATGAGATTACAACCAGCTACTTTTGAAAACATCAAATTATTTTCCCAACGGCCAAGAAAAAGAATAATTATAAACCATTTTTAGCTCTTGTTGTCTAATTAGTGGATTAATTGTTAAATGTTTTTATAAACCATTTTAAGTTCTTATTTGAAAATTTCTATTGATGCTGATTGAATATCACGAGATTGAAGACCGAGCAAAGCCTAGGTATCCTCCTCCTCTGAGCAGGTATATTTTTTTTAATTAATTTTCACCTCCCCTATCTTTCCTTATATGTGTTGTAAGTCAAAGTTGCCAAATTAATTGTTGCATGTCGGTCCTATTTTAACATTTCGATATTTGTGTTCACATAGGGGTAACCGTTTGATAAGACATTAGTATCTCGTGTTTGCTTCTGAACCAGCTGAAATGATTTATTTCGAGGTAAATAATTGCTCTAGTTTATTATTATCGTGTTCGTGTTGGGTATACAGTGTCCCCTATTTCTATGTCAAATAAAAAACCATGCTAATGGCCCTATTTTATTATAGTAATATTGTACATTTGAATAGTATAAGAATTTTTTTATAATAGAGCTCTAGGTCTTTCTTATGTAACAGATTGATTATGTTGGATAATGATAAGTTGATTAAGTTTCTCTTATGGATTGTATTTGCTATTTCAAACTACTATGTATGTTGCTAACATGTTCAATAAGAATTTATACTGAATGACCCTTACACTTTAACCTAATTTTCTGGTGATTTAGGGATCCTTGACTGAGTTGTACTGAATGTTTATACACACCCCATGTCACATAAAACTATACATAAATCAAATAAAAATTCAGTTGTTTGCTTAGAACTATACATGAGTTGCTACTTTTTGTTGATGATAATACTTTTTGTTGATGATAGTACTTTCTGATAAGTACATGATTGTAACCACAATGATTAGAATTGTTGCAAAGGTATACTGATTATTGATTAATTGCATGGTGAATATGATTTGATAGAAATTATTCCAAGCAAGGGCTAGTGTTAGGAGGTTCACTACTTAAGAACCTGAGCCTTTGCCAATCTCAGAATTACGGAACACACGAAGGCATTCTTCATCATCTGCGGCTAGTGGTTTACCTCCATTGGGAAGGTACATAACTGTACTTAGTATCATTTGTATATGCTTAAAAAATATTTTTAAAGTTGTATAAAACAATAATATCTATTATTTGGATACATTACGTAAAACAGAAGCTATTTTTTGTTTTATTTTATCGTAGAATATACTTTGTGTAGTTTAAGAAGTAGTTTATAGTTTTTATTTTTTCAATGCAACTCTGTAAGTGCAATTTCGAAAAATTTCTAACTTCGATATTTTAACTAACTTCAATCTCATTAACAACAACTAACTATCACACACCCTAACATGAAATTTGAGTTAACCTACAACACTAACATTTAACAGCCCCTTAGCAACATTGAAAATACCAAGAGATTAATTCTAATTTCTTTTAAGCATAACTAATTCAAGTTACAATTAACACTAATAAAGTGGTGACTACCTTCTTGTAACCTATACTAACCAATCAAATTCAAGTACGTAATAGAAATTAACAGAGCTAGGTCTAACAATAACTAATAAAACCTTCTTTAAACATCCATGGTTCTTGAATTTTCTATGTAAACAACGAAGTAGATGTTATGTCCAAATCATAACAAAATGTCCAACTGATTTAGATGACTATATTTATTGCCTGCTTTACTGTATAATAAATTAATGCTTCTAAGTAGGTATTATCCTTGAAACTTATATTTGTTGCTGCATATCTTCTTTATATAGATTTCTCATGGTGGAAACATTTAGATTGATGGTCATCTATGCCACAAAGTTTTTCATATGTGATGAAATAAATGTAACATGTTTAGTTTAATGTATCTAATTTTCAAAGTCCTAGCTGATTCCCTTAGAAATATTGTGTATATGGTGGTTGTTTTAGGTTGTTATATTGTAGAAATTGAGGTGAATCATGTGTGTTGTTTCAAGATATGTTCATCAAACTACTGAGTAATGAGTAGATAAAACAGTGGTAAAAGACTACTAGGCATGAGTGATGAATGTGACTTGTGAATGCCAGGTGAATTACTTTTGAATCCAGGTTCTTCATATAGGTTGAAAGTTTGAAATTTGATCAGAAGTTCAAGTTTGACAAAAACAAAACTCAAGTTCAATGAATCATCTTCCACTACTAAATTACTTTCGGAGCATTTGTTAATAAATCAAAGACAATTTTTAAATTTTCAAGAAATTGAATGCATCATTTCCATTAGGAATTTTCTATATTAATTTTTATTTAAATATACTTTTGTCCATTACCATTAAGGCGACTTTTGATTTTTCCTTCATAATTTCTTTTTGCAATTCCACCTGCTGATGTAATTTCCAATATCCATGTTGCAGGATTATAACCATATTTGATCTTAGGAACTCCTTGGATAGCCTAAAATATTCATACACTAAGTGATTATAGTGGTGTAATATTTCACAGATTTTGATGAAATAAAGTGGTTTGTTTTGTTTACTATTTTGTCTCGTTTTTAAATCTTATTTTAATTTGGATGGTGATTTAAGGTTTATGAGTCTCTCTTTGCAAATTATTACTTATGATCTTAATTCTTGATGTTGTAGACATATATCAAAGAATAAAGACTAGTGAAACAATATATCATTCTGGTTTTTGCAAAGATGGCTATATATTAAGGTTAGTCATCCCTAGTATTGACCTTAACTTTACTTTGCTGCTATTTAAGTGTTACAATTTATTTAAAATAGACTGAATCGAATTAATTGTTTGGCAAACCGTCTGTTATTTAGAACCAAACTGAACCGTTAGTAAGTAATTTTTTTTACTGAACTGTTTTATTTGATGAATTATATTGTGTTATATAATGAAAACTGAAAAGGTCAAAACACTATAAAGTGTCTAGAAAATCAGTAAATGTTAAATCATTGTAAATCTTAAATCTATCTCATAAGACAACATATTACTAAATATATATTAATGTTAAATCATTGTAAATTAGACCATATATATTAATGTTAAATCATTAAATGTTATCTATATGTTATTATATGAATGTGTAGCATATTAGACCATATTACCATAGAAAATCAGTAAATGTTAAATCATTGTAAACCTTAAATATATATATATTAATGTTATCTATATGAATGTGTAGAAAATTAGACCATATTACTATTGAAAATCATGTAAACCTTAAATCTATCTCATAAGATAACATTTTTAAGGAATCTTAACTCAACCAAAACACAAACATGTTAAATCATATTACTATTGAAAATCAGTAAATGTTAAATCAGTAATTTTTGTACTTAACTGTTTTATTTGATGAATTATAATGTGTTATATAATGAGAATTGAAAAGGTTAAAACACTATAAAGTGTCTAGAAAATCAGTAAATGTTAAATCACTATAAACCTTAGGATTTGACTTTCTACTGATGGCATGAATCCATATGGTAGTTTAAGTAGTAACCATAGTTCATGGCCTGTTTTCTTGATTATTTACAACTTATCTCTTTGGTTGTGCATGAAGAGGAAACATGTTATGTTACCTATGATGATTTCGGGACCAAAACAGTTTGGAAATGACATAGATGTCTATCTAAGTCCTTTAATTGATGACTTAAGAAAGTTTTAGGATGAAAGAATTGACATGTTTGATAGTTTTTCAAATGAAACTTTCAATTTGCGGGCCATGTTATTTTGCACCATCAATGACTTTTCAGCTTATGGTAACTTGTCTGGTTATAATGTTATGGGGCATATAGCATGTCCTATATGTGAAAAAGATACTTGCTACCATCAATTGGATAAGGGAAAGAAGACTGTTTATCTTGGACATCGAAGATTTCTTAAACATAACCACCCATACCGAAGATTGAAAAAGGCTTTTAATGGATATCAAGAGTATGAAGTTGCCCCGAAGGCCTTAACTGGAGAAGAAGTCTATCATCGGGTGAGGAACTTAAGTATTAGCTTTAGAGAAAAAAAACAAAAAAAAAAGTTGCTAATAATAATATATGGAAGAACATTGTATGTCATGGATTTTCAAAGTTGAGCTTAGACATAGAGACATCATGACAGGCATGGAAGATTGGAACGATATGAAGGTAAAATACTCTGTAGGTAAAGTCTATCATTACCTCAAAAAGGATGAATCTGATGTTGGATAGAAACACATGTTATTCAATACTATTGCTAGACCGAGAGCTCTCTTTACTCCGTGGATGGCGTGCCACCGTAGACTTGCAAAAAAGGTGCATCTCAAAAAGTTTGGTTTTACTACATATGACAGATGTAAATTCTGCAACACAAAGGAAACGATTGACCATCTGTTATTCCAATGCCCGACGTTTAAAATTTGTTGGCAAGAAATTATGGTCTGGGTGGGGTTTCAACATACCCCTTGCGATTGGCACGAAGAACTGAAGTGGATTATAACACAGTGCAAGGGTAAGGGCTGGAGGAAGTGCCTCCTGCGTAGTTCTGTAGCGGAGACTATTTACGAAGTCTGGAAATATCGTAACAATGTCGTCTTTGGCAATACTGTGAATACCATTGAGATTAGAGATGTAGTAATCTCTACCCTTGCAAACAGAGGGTGGGTTAATCCTAAAATGAGACATCATATAGCTAACCTCTTATAGATTAGTGGGTTTTTTGTTGTTTTTTTGTGGATGGGGGTTCTTTATACCCTTGTATATACTCTCTTTTGGCTTTATATAAAGTTCTTTATTCCAATATATATATATATATATATATATATATATATATATATATATATATATATATATATATATATATATATATATATATATATATATATATATATATATATATATATATATATATATATATATATATATATATATATATATATATATATATATATATATATATATATATATATATATATATATATATATATATATATATATATATATATATATATATATATATATATATATATATATATATATATATATATATATATGGAAGAAGAAGTCAGTGTTCTTTGACCTTCCATATTGATCTAGTCTTGATTTAAGATATTGTATTGATGTAATGCACGTGGAAAAAATGTGTGTGATAGTGTAATCGGAACACTTCTCAACATTCAAGGTAAGACAAATGATGGTTTAAACTCTCGTTTAGATATGGTTAAAATGAAAATAAGAGAGGATTTAGCTCTACAACCAAGAGGTAACAAAATGTATCTACCCCCGGCATGCCATATGTAACAGCCCAATTTTTCAATAAGTGATTAATTGTGCTAATTAATTGGTTTATGTGATTTATCTGATTTAAATAAATTATTGGATTTATTTAAATGAGTTAATGGATTTAATTAATTTATTCTACTTGGTAGAATAATGTGGATTTATTAGATATTCTCTAATTAATGATAAAATGAGATATTTTGTGAGAAATGAATTGATAGATATTTTTGAGAGAAGAATTATGATGGAAAGAAAATAAAAGGATATATAAGGGAAATTGGAGAGAAAAGAAAAGAGATATAAACATAAGAGAAAGAAAGAAAGAAAATGAGAGAAAGAATAGAGAAAGAGGAGAAAAGAGAAGAGAAGAGGGAAACTTGGAGAAATCATCAAGAATCAACTTCAAGCTTCAATCCAATCAAGGTAAGGGTGAGAAACATTATTATTTGATCAATGTGTATGATTATGTATGAGTTGTGTTGGATTTGTTGGTAGTTTTCTCTATTTTCCATTTCTAGGGCATAAATGGTTTAATCGGTAGAATCGAGTTTTGAACGGTTAGAATTCAAAATAAATTGCATAGTTTAGTCGGGTAATGTTTAGCCGTGACTATTGGATTTCGTTTGATTGAATTTGGTTGAGTTTGTGAGTTTTGACATTTTTGGATAATTGAGGGTTTGAGATTTGAGTGAAAATCGGACGTCGTAGAAATCGTGTTTAATGGTTCTAATTCACTGCTATATGTTAGGTGAGTATGAGTATGTGTTTGTTTCGAAAAAAAAAATTGAATCGGTCGGATTTTTGGGCGAAAATGCAAAATCCCGTAGCCGTGTTTAGGCAAAATTCTGGTTTTTCGGAAAACTTCGAAGATTCATAAATCTTGAACCGTAAGTCGGTTTTGACCCCCGTTCGAAGCGTTGGTAAGTTAACGAGATTGTCTTTCTAGAAAAAATGGCTTTGAGACATGTACCTAGTTCAATTATAGCAGAAAATTGAAAACATATTGTTATGTTGATGTTTACCGTCGCGAATGTGTGTGATTGATGTGTTATTGTGCAGAATACTTTTGTTATATAACGTATAGCTTGTGCATGTTGTGATATGATATGCTGTGGGTAGCCGTATGGCGTGAATCCTAGATGGTGGAATCGATTATGAAATATAGTCTTTTGACAAATATATGCATATTGTTTGTATGTGAAGAATGCATGAGAACATATTGTGAATATGTGTGCATTGCTTGATAAATGTGGTAATGATATTGAAGTGTAAATGCATATTGATTATATGCGATATTGTGAATGCATGAGAACATATTGTGAATATGTGTGCATTGTTTGAAAAGGTAATGAGGTTGAATTATGAATGCATATTTGTTGTATCCGATTATTATGAATTAATGCATGGGAGCATATTGTAAGATATGCGTGCATTGTTTGACAAATATGTTGATGAAAAGTATGAATACTTGATTATATGATATGTTGTGTGTGCAATCCTGTTTAATTCTTGAAGGGAGGAATTATGTGAATGCATGGGATTAAGACGTGTGATCGGTCTTAAGTGCATTTTGTTGTTGATTGCATATGCATCATTTAGTCAAGAGGCAATGTTTGCTAGTTTTGTGGAGACTAGTGGCTTGTCCCAAACCTAGAAGGGTGAGTTTGAAAGCTTAGGGAACGGGCTTTTGTTGTTATCGGTCTAGAAGGGTGGACCCGGTTTAAGTGTAAAAACCGAAAAATGATAACAAGTGTTGGTACCACATGGCATGAGTTGCATTGAGTTGCATTGAGTCTCATGGAATGAATATATGATTGTTGTATGAAGTTATGCATAGGTGTATGTCCATTACTTGTGTAATTGAGAGTTGTGAATATGTGATCATTGTATGAAAGTATGCTTATGAACATGAATTGTTGATTTGAGAATTGTGAATGTGTAATTGTGAATTAATGAGTAAACATAATATGTGTATGTTCATGTAGAATGTTGAGATTTATGGATACGTGCATGATGAATATGCTTGGTGATTATCCATATTTGATTATATATATGTTGTATTGTACATGATGAGTTATAATGAATTGTGGTGAGAAAATGTGGAATATATGTATTTTGCGCTTGTGTATTTGTGTATATATAATTATATGCATTGTTATTATGATAATATTTCTCACCCTTCTGCTGGAATGATGTCCTACATGACATCGTGCAGGTATCAAGGAGTAGTATTGCTCGTAGTTACGAGGTCGCTTTTGGTGTAGCCGTTTAGTGATTTAATTATGTTGGGTCGAGTCATGCTCTGGTCATGTAACACTGGGATCGTTGGGGTTGTGTTTAAGATATACATTATGTACTCTATAAGCGTGTTTATATCCATTGGAATATTATGATGTTGGCCTTAGTGCCTAAGTGATGTTGTTTTATGTGATAAAAACAAATGTTTCTTTTATGAAAATTGTGGTATAATTGAATCCGCTGCTACATGCAAAATGAAGTTTTGTAAAGCATAATTTTATATTGAAATAGTAATGAGCATGACAGGTGGTTTTGATATTTTGAAAGTTATGTGTAATGCCTTTTGTAAATGCATGGAAATTTACTCTGATTATTCATATATTATCCGTGGGGTTTAGAAGGGTGTTACACCATACATTGTCAAAAGAAGAGAAAATAAGCTTTTGTGAGTGTCCACATGGTGTGAAAGTGCCTAATGGCTACTCTTCAAATGTCAAAAGTATAGTGTCAATACAAGATCTCGAACTAATTGGCTTAAAATCTCATGATTGCCACATTTTGATGCAACAACTACTACCTGTGGCTATTCGTGGCATCTTGCCTAAAAATGTTCGACGTGCCATGACTAGATTATGCTTTTTCTTTAATGATATATGTAATAAAGTGATTGACCCTGATAAATTGGATGAGATGGAAAACGAGTCTATCACTATAATGTGTTAGTTGGAGATATTTTTTCCTCCTTCATTTTTTGACAACGTGGTTCACTTAATAGAGCATCTAGTTAGAGAGATTAAATTGTGTGGCCCTGTTTATTTAAGATGGATGTATCCTTTTAAACGATACATGAAGATATTGAAAGGTTATATGAAGAACCATTATCATCCTGAGGCGTCTATTGCTAAAAGGTACATCACAGAAGAAGTCGTTGAGTTTTGTACAGAGTATTTGTCAGATGCAAAACCTGTAGGATTACCCAAGTCTCGTCACGACGGAAGATGTGACGGTAAGGGTACACGTCTAAAGATTAGGCATATGGTTGAAGGGGAAGTTTTTCAAGCTCATTTATATATATTAAATAACACTGATGAGGTTCAGCCATACTTTAGTACACATAAAACCATTGTCAAAGCCAAAAAAACCTCGAATGTCCGAAAAATGGGTGTTGAAAGAGCATAACAGAACATTCTCAAAATGGTTTAAAACCAAGATTATGAATGATAACAATGCTTCAGATACATTAAAGTTTCTAGCATATGAGCCTAACTTTAATGTCTTATGTTGGAGTGGGTACGATATAAACAAATTTTCCTTTTGTACGTAATCACAGGATGATAAGAGTACCATGCAAAATAGTGGGGTAATGGTAATGGCTTCTTCGATACACTTCTCTAGTTCAAAAGATAAAAATCCCATCTTGGTATCTATATCTTACTTTGTCATTATATAAGAGATTTGGGAGCTCAGTTATGTGAAATTTAAAGTTCCTATTTTCAAATGTAAGTGGGTTAATAGTAATAATGGTGTACAAACTAATGAATTGAGATTTACATTGGTGGACTTGGATAAGGTGGGATATAAGGAAGAACCTTTTATCATGGCAGCACAAGCAATACAAGTATTTTATGGAAAGAAACCCTCAAATAGTAGGTGGTAGGTTGTCCTCCAAAGAAACACAAATTATAGTGATGAAAATGAAGATTTAACTCTAGACATTGATCACAATACTTCTTTTTCAACACGAAGGCCTTCTTTTAATGATGAAAATGAAGTTGATGATGTTTATGCCACACGTTATGATCATCAAGAAGGGATTTTGGAGGATAATAGAAAATAACAAATAACATTTGGATTTTATCTGTATTTTGTTGGATCTATACAATGCAATAATGAAATTTTAAACAATTCCTGCATTCATGGATGCTTTATCTGTCTTTCTCTTCGTATAATTTCTGAAATTTTCTTAAATTGTTCCAACAAAATCTCCTTTATATATCTTTTGTACTGAATTAAGTAGATTTTCATCATTAAAAACAGATTATGAGGATGCTGAATTGGATTAGTTTTTACGTTGGTTTACTGTTAATGAACGTTATGTGAGCTATGTTAATGCTGTTAGAATACTCAAAATGTTATACTCTGGTTTAATCTATTTCTAGCACTATTGGAATGTTATTAGGATGTAGTTAGTTTGAATCTTATTGTGTTAGTTAGAGTGTTAGAAAGTATGAAGTTGGTCTTGAGTCCATGAGCTGAATTGAATTGCTGTTTTGTTTATCATGTTGGATTGCCATGTGTTTATCATGGTAAAGGTACACATTGCAAACATAAGGGGTTTAATAAACCTCGACAGGATAGTGTGAGCCACTCTTCAGAAGCATATCCCACACTCGATGAACACACTTCAAGCGTAGATGGTGCACCCCCTTTTAGGAACTAGCCATTCCAAGAGCGTAGGTAGTGGAGTCTAGAAATGTCCACCCCAAACCAGGTCAAACCTGGGGGAAAGGACGATAACCTTACATATGGTTAGGAACAGTTCCTAGTAACGATGTAGAATGACAGTAACTCTTCCTGATCAGAGCTAGTAACAATGGAACTCCAGGTGGGACCACAAAATTTGGTAGACACGCACAACACTGGTGGCATACACAAGACAAACAAATTTAAAGATACATACATGATAAGCAAGTATTTATGCAATGGAAAATTTCCAATCGATCCAAAGCGTGGGGGCCAGCAACCCATACGGGGGGCCAAAGCACCAGAAATAAGAAATAAACATATCAAGCACAAAAATCAAAATAAAGGCACTAAGTATAATGGTAAGTATATAAATATTTTTATCTTCGCAAATTCATAAAAGCACAACTAAGGTTACAGGAAAATAAAAAAAATCATCATCAAGCTTCCTCGCTCTAAGACGCTGCCCCACGGTTGTCCACTAAAGCGTGGTCCTGAACAACTTTGAAAGGGTCCAATTCCGTGCTGGTAATAGGGACGTCTGAGAAGAATTCTTTAGCTTGGACCACCATCTAGTAGAGGGTTATGTACACGTTCTTCAAAGTCAGCTGAAGAGACTCCCAAACTCTCTCTTTTAGATCAGGCACCTGGACATCATGAACCATTCGGTCTTCAACACAAGACTCCTTCAAAACACCAATATCTGCCTCTTGAAGGAGTTTCCTCTCTGCTTCTAAGGGTGAATCCAACTCAGCAACACGGGCAACCAAGGTGGAGGGAGAGTTGTATACCTTCACATCCTTCTTAAAATCCTTAACACGACGAATTTTGTCTTAGAGAGAAGTTGTATCATACTAACACTTAGAGTGCTTCTGTTTCATATCTTCACATTTCCTTTCTAGGTATCCCTCTCCTCAGAAGGATTACCCATAACTTAGACATCGATCTGACCAACAGGAGCTATTGAAAATAGAAAAGCCTCTCAGTAAGTGTAATAGGTGGCCTTAGAGAAAAGCTTCATCTTTTCCTCCTCGTGGATATTTTGGACGAAAGACATATCTTCCACGAACATAGTAACATCAACTTCATCGGGAGCACGGGGAATCCGAACAAGAAGAATAGCGAGAAGTATGAGAAAAGGAATAGTTGATCCTGAAGAAGCATCCCCAGAAAGACGAGCCCGTTTAGAGGTATCTTCCTCAAAGAGGGAACTCTGGTCCTGATGCTGACATGTCTTCGCTAGAGCAATAGAAGGTTGTGGTTGATCCTCCACAGTCAAAGCTGTAGAAGCATGCTTCAGTCTCAAGTTTTGATGATGTCAACACTACTCAAGGTCATCTCTTGATTGCAAAAAGACAAGCATTTCAAAGTTATCAAGATCAAGTCAAGCTATCTTTCAAGTCAAGCTACATTTGGAACTATGATTCTTCAAGACTTGGACGTATTGCGGGTATATCAAATTCTACCCTTATAATTGATATACAAGTGTTCAAAAACATCAAGCATTTTAGCATAATACATGAGCATGTTTTTTGAAACTTTAAAATTGGTATAACATTCATTTTTAAAAGCATTTTTCTGAAAAATAGCAGTGTTAACCGATTAACCATATAGGTTAACCGGTTAACCATTTCAAATTTTAAATAATCTGGGCTAACGTTCCAGTGTTAACCGATTAACCACATAGGTTAACCGATTAACACTGAACGTACAGTGAAAAATGGCTTTGTTTCAAGTTCAAAAATTATTTGAAATTTACACCATTTCATATTTTTGAAATCTACTCAAATATACCTTTTTGAAAGGGTATTTTACTCATATAAATTCTGAGTTTTTCAATTTTTGAAAAACAACACTAAAAACTTCTAATCTCCAAACACTTTCTACATTCATTTTCAAATTGTCTTAGAATCAAATTCAACATTTTTCAAAATCTTTTCTAAGTGTTCATATGTGCATAAACTTTCATATTCATCTTTGAACACTTGTGTTGAAAATTATAAGAGTGAATTTTGATCATTTGGAGAAGATCAACTTTGAGATTATTATTCTCAATACAAAAATCTTTACAAGTATTTGTATTCTGACTTGTGATCCAGGATTGTTGAACACAAGGGTGAGTGTTTACAAGAGGATTGTTCTTGTACACTTGTTAGTTTTATTGTTTGATAGTAGGCCTCACCGGTTGATGGTGTGATAGGTTGTACTTTATTAAACAATAGTGAAAACTCTCTTTCGTGTTGAAAGGGGAGTGGAGTACTCTCGGATTGTGAGGGGAACCACTATAAATCCTGGTGTCCACTATTCTTTTATTTTCTTCTGCTTTCATAACCAAGAACACAAACCAGTAAAATTTCAAGAAACCATAAAAACCGGAAAAATTTCTAAAGTCCTAATTCACCCCCCCCCTCTTAGGCATACTCTGTACTTACAATTGGCATCAGAGCAGGTTAAGGTAACCTGTTCCTAACGATTCAGTATGGCTTCCGCAAGTACCAACCCGGTTTTCAAAGATGGTGGAAGTAGTAACAAGCCACCACTCTTTTCTGGAGAATACTTCGATTTTTGGAAAATCCGTATGAAGGCACATCTTGAGGCTCAAGGAGATGGTATATGGGAAACCGTAGAAACGGGTCCACATGTTCCTACAAGTGTGGTAAATGGTGTTGGAACCCCACAGATTAAATCCTCATATGATGAAGATGACAAGAAGAGAATCTTGAATGAGAAGAAAGCAATCAACATACTTCAAAGCGCTCTCAGTATGGATGAATTCTTTCGCATATCACAGTGTCAATCGGCAAAACAGATTTGGGATACCTTGGTAGAAACGCATGAAGGAACAGCAGAAGTAAAAAGATCAAGACTTAACACGTTAAGTCAAGAATATGAGATGTTCTGTATGTAGCCCGGTGAATCTATTGTTGCCTTGCAAAAAAGGTTCGTTCATCTAACAAATCATCTGATTGCTCTCGGGAAGACCTTCACCAATGATGATCTCAACTTAAAAGTCCTAAGATCCTTGACAAGAGAATGGCAACCGAAGGTGACCGCCATTTCGAAAAAGAAAAGTCTTTCAACAATGACATTCGCTTCATTATTCGGGAAACTTCAAGAGCATGAACTGGAACTTGGAAGGCTTGAGAAACATGAAAGTCAAGACAAGAAGTCCAAAGGAATTGCCTTGAAGACTGACACAAGGGATGATAAAAATGACGAATCTTCCGAAGACAAAAATTTCATGCTTCTAGTAAAGAAGCTTGGTAAGTTTTTTAATAATAATAAAACTTCTTCTTTTTCTAAAAAGAATAGACATTTCAGGAAAAAGGAGGCACCCACATCAAACCAAGAAATTACATGTTACGAATGTGGGAAACAAGGTCACATAAAGCCAGATTGTCCGAAACTCGCAAATAAAGGAAAATTCAAGGGCAAGAAGGATTTCAAAACAAAGAAAGCTTATGTCGCATGGGACGACAACGGAGTGAGTTCATCATCGGAATCAGATAACGATGAATGCGCAAATATGGCTTTAATGGCCTCTCACCACTCCGATGACGAAAATGAGGTTAGTAGTAATTTTTCTGTCTATGATAATGATGCACAAGAAGTTATAGATGAACTTCTAAAAGAGTGCAAGACTTTGTATAAAGACATCTCATCACAAAAGAAAATAATTTTAATTTTAGAAAAACAAAATTCTGATCTCTTGAAAAATATTGAAGATGAAAAACAAAAAGTGATGGATGAAAAACAAAGTCTTGTATGTAAGAATTGTGAGTCTTTGTCTTTTCAAATTGTTCAACTTAAAAGAGTTTTAGAAAGATATGAAAAAGGTCAAATTGGCTTGGAAGAAATTCTTAAACATCAAAGATATCCTAATGACAAAAGTGGATTGGGATACTCTAAATTTTCAAAACCAAGCACCAATAAGACCATTTTCGTAAGAGCAAGTGAACAAATTGTTAAAGAAGAGACAAGCACTTCTAAAATTCAGCATCAAAATCATAACAAGAAAAGAATTGATAAGAAAAAGAATTATATTCCTAGATATAGAAGTCATTTTCAACCTACATGTTTTTATTGTGGAATTAAAGGGCACACACCTAATGCCTGCTATGTACGTAATATTGGTGTTGCAAAGGGGCATTATGTGTGGGTTGAAAAGGGTACTAACTATCAAGGACCCAAAGAAATTTGGGTACCTAACACTACCTAATTTTGTTTTGTAGGTATGCTTGAAGACAACCACAGATCAATGGTATCTTGATAGTGGTTGCTCGAAGCATATGACGGGAGATATAAACAAATTTTCAAGTCTATCATTAAAGGCCAAAGGATACGTCACTTATGGTGATGATAATAAAGGAAAAATTCTTGGAGTTGGAACCATTGGTGCACCTCCATGTACAATCATCGAAGATGTTCTTTATGTTGAAGGCCTTAAGCATAACCTGCTTAGCATCAGTCAATTGTGTGACAAAGGGTTCAAAATCAACTTCACAAAGGAGGAATGCTTGATCGAACACGAAGTCACTCATGAGATTCTGCTAAAAGGTAAAAGATATAATAATATTTTTATGATCTCTTTTGATGATTCTTCCTTGAAGGTAAAATGTCTTATGGCAAACAACAACGAGGCATGGCTTTGGCATAAAAGATTTGCTCACATTCACATGGAGCATCTAAACAAATTAATCAAACATGATCTGGTTGTTGGGCTTCCGAAGATAAAATTCATCAAGGATAAATTATGCGATGCATGTCAAAAGGGAAAACAGACCAAGACAACTTTCAAATCCAAGCAAGTGGTTTCTACATCAAGACCACTTCAATTGTTGCACATGGATCTGTTTGGTCCATCAAGAACAAAAAGCTTCGGAGGTAGTATTTATGCTTTAGTTATTGTTGATGATTTTTCTCGATATACCTAGACAATGTTTTTAGTGCAGAAAAATGATGCTTTCAAAGCATTCAAAAAGTATACAAAACAAATTCAAAACGAGAAGTCACTCACTATAGCCTCCATAAGAAGCGACCACGGTGGAGAATTTCAAAATTCAGACTTTGAAGAATTTTGCGAAGAACATGGAATTTCTCATAATTTTTCTGCACCAAGAACTCCTCAACAAAACGACGTCGTAGAACGGAAGAATCGTTCACTAGTTGAACTTGCTAGAACAATGCTCAGCGACACAAATCTTCCAAAATATTTTTGGGCAGAAGCAGTAAACACGGCGTGTTTTGTAAGCAACCGCGTGAATATTCGACCGCTACTCAAAAAGACTCTGTATGAGTTGTTCAAGGGAAGGAAACCAAATATATCATTCTTCCACATATTTGGCTGCAAATGCTTCGTTCTCAACAACAATAAGGACAATCTCGGTAAGTTTGATGAGAAGTCCGACGAAGGTATATTTCTTGGTTACTCTCTTTATAGTAAAGCATTTAGAATTTTTAATAAAAGGACTCTTACCATTGAAGAGTCTATTCATGTTTCGTTTGATGAGACTAACCCCTCGAAAGAGGATAATATTGTTTTGGATGATGATGATGATTTTGTAGATACTCCACAAAATGAAGAAATTGTTTCAAATGATCAAACAATATTACGAGAAGATGTTACTCAAGAAAATCAAGATCTTCCGAAAGAATGGAAAACACACAAAGATCACCCAATTGATAAAGTTATTGGTGATATTAGTCAAGGCGTTGCAACTCGACTTAATTTAAAGGATGCTTGTCTCAACATGGCGTTTGTATCTCAAATTGAACCATCAAAGATCGATGAAGCTTTAGGCGACGACCAATGGATTATAGCAATGCAAGAAGAACTTAATCAATTTGAAAGAAATCAAGTTTGGACCCTTGTACCAAGACCATATAATAAGCATATCATAGGAACCAGATGGGTGTTCAAGAACAAACTTGACGAGAATGGGATTATAGTTCGTAACAAGGCAAGATTGGTCGCACAAGGCTACAACCAGGAGGAAGGAATTGATTTTGATGAAACATTCGCTCCGGTAGCAAGATTAGAAGCAATTAGATTACTACTTGCTTACGCTTGTTCTATGAATTTTCAGTTGTTCCAGATGGATGTCAAAAGCGCTTTCCTGAATGGGTACATTAATGAGGAAGTCTACGTCAAACAACCTCCGGGTTTTGAAGACTTCAAAAATCCCTCACATGTTTTCAAACTGAAGAAGGCTCTCTACGGTTTAAAACAAGCACCACGAGCATGGTATGATCGCCTTAGCAACTTCTTATGTGAGAAAGGATTTACAAAAGGAAAGGTTGACAAGACGCTGTTTATAAAGAAAATCAAGGGTAACACCTTGTTGGTACAAGTCTACGTCGACGACATCATATTCGGATCAACAAACAAAGAACTTTGCAAAGAATTCTCACTCATGATGCGAGAAGAATTCGAGATGTCCATGATGGGAAAGTTAAATTATTTTCTTGGACTACAAATCAAGCAAACCAAGGATGGAATCTTTCTCAACCAATCCAAGTACTGTAAGGAATTAATAAAGAAATTCGATATGGATAGTTGCAAGATGATGTCTACTCCTATGGGATCCGGAACGCATGTTGATCAAGATGAATCTGGTACTCCAATTGATATTACTAAATATCGAGGTATGATTGGTTCATTACTATATTTGACGGCAAGCCGTCCTGACATTATGTTTAGTGTTTGTTTGTGTGCGCGCTTCTAAGCAAATCCGAAGGAATCACATCTCACTGCTGTGAAGAGAATTATCAAGTATCTCAAAGGAACGACCAACGTCGGATTATGGTATCCTAAAGGTAGTACTTGTTCTTTAGTTGGTTATTCTGACGCTGACTATGCAGGATGCAAAACCGATAGAAAAAGTACAAGTGGTACATGTCACATTCTCGGAAATGCTCTAGTATCATGGGCCTGCAAGAAGCAAGCTTATGTAGCACTCAGCACCGCCGAAGCAGAATACATCGCCGCAGGAAGTTGCTGTGCACAGATTTTATGGCTGAAACAACAACTTCTGGATTATGGTGTTGACCTCGGATGCATTCCTCTACGATGTGATAATACTAGTGCCATAAATATCACGAAGAATCCGGTTATGCATTCCAGAACAAAGCATATCGATATCCGGCATCACTTCCTTCGAGATCATGTATTGAACAGAGATGTTGATGTTACTTTCGTCGACACACACAACCAACTCGCCGACATCTTTACCAAGCCTTTGGCGAAAGAACCGTTCTACAAAATTCAGAGAGAACTTGGGATTCTTGATGAAGGTGACATCTGACCTTTTCTCTAATATGTGTATGCATCATTTATGATATGTTTTCATATGTTTTCATTCTGTTTTTAAGTATTTTTCAAAAATTCGAGTGTGTTAACCGATTAACCTATATGGTTAAATGATTAACACTGTTGAATTTTCAATTCTGATTAAATTTTTTAATGTGTTAACCGATTAACCTATATGGTTAACCGATTAACACTGTTAATTTTTCTAAAAAATCAGAAACGAAAATCATTTAAGTTTTTGAAAATATTATATATTATAAATGTATTTTTATGTGGTCCATATTCTCTCAAATATCCAAATCCATATCCAAAATCCATATTCCCTCTTCAAACCCTAACTTCTCTCTCCCACTCTCTAAAGGACACGGCGTACGTTTTCAGCAGTTTCTTCCCATGTTGCTTCTCCGAAGCAATCTTCTAACTTTCGCTTCTGAGACACTGCTTCATCTCTGGATTTGATTGCCTTGTTCAGTGCATGCTGGACACTATACCGGGTCATCACTTCTTCCTCACACTTCTTGATGCTAGACTTCAACTTCTCTTCGAGGTCGGAGATTTGCTGCTTCAGCTTATCTTCCCTCTTCTTGTTATTGGTGAGCGTAGCATTCCAAGTTTTATTGCAAGAGGATATCTCTCGGTGTGCTGCGTCGAGCGCTTTCTTTTTGGCTTCCAGCATGTCATGGGAGCTTCTGAACTCTTGCCCCAGACGTTCACGCTTTTTCTTTTCTTCAGTCAACTCAGCCCCTAGTCTGTTTACTAGCTCGATCTGTTGCTGGAAAGCATATACAGCCTTGTTTTTCTCACTGCGTACTTGGGCTAACTCTTGCTCTAACCCTTCATTAATCTTCATCAAGGCTTCTTTTTCCTTCACAACTTGCTCGTAGACTTCTCTAGAAACAGTAGTCGGCTCTGCTACCGGAACGGGAACAAGAATTGGTGCATCTGGGAATGGCATCCGCAACTGACTAGCCCTCTCCTGAATCCAAACTCTATAAGGTGCATAGGCCTGACAGTCATTCTTTCCTAACAGTGGTTTCCCTTTGCGGTTAATACGTGTCCAGGCACGTTGCAACTTGGCTAATAACTCCCCCTTCACATCCCCTGTGAAGTACAGAGATTCCTGTACTTCTTCCTCCTGAGGTGGATTCTTCAGCGCATATCCGAACTGGCGAATGAATAGAGAAGGGTTGTAATTGATACACCCCTTTCTTCCTATCAACGGTACATTAGGGTACCCCGAACAACTGAAGATGAGCTCGGATCCCAACAAATCTCGATCAAACCATACAACGTCTTCGGAAGATAGCCTCATCAGGCGTTCTGACCAACTGGCTGAGGTTGCACTGTCTACAAATGGTCCCTTTGTGGGAAGGTGACTCTTGAACCACATATTCAACAGAGGAGCACAGCAGTACACAGCCTTTCCTCTTCGGTGCTCATTCTTATAGTGCAATGAGTGGTAGAAGTCTCCAATCAAAGTTGGCACTGGGTTGCCTGCAGCAAACAGATAGAAAGCATCCAAATCCACAAAGTTGGGCAAGTTAGGAAACAGCACAATTCCATAGATGCATAAAGCCAGAATAGCATTGAAAACCACCCAACAACCGCTCTTGGCGTATTCTCGAGCTTTGACAACTAAGAAATCCAGAGAGAAACCTGACACCCCAAGCCAAGAAGTCAATAACAGATCTGCAGCGTTCATATGCAAGGCTTTGGCTAAGTCCTCCAACTTGGGCTCAGCAGCAGAGTGAATAAAGGGAACCTTGTTCTGCACGGGGAGCTCAGTAAACTCCACATACTCCTCAATGGTAGGCCCTAGAATAAAGTCAGCAAAAGTAAAGCATCTCAATGCGGGGTCGTAGAACTGCATCAAGGTGTATAGCCCGTTCATCTCATCAGCAGTGGGCTTACAGACTAATCTCAGTAATCTCCCATGGCTCATTCTGAAGCTTCTTCTAACCTCCTCATCGGCGAGAGATATCAGACCAAGCAAAGAAGTAATATCAGGTGCAGGCAGCTTATACGCAACTGTTTTCCT
Organism: Lathyrus sativus; assembly: GCA_963859935.3. Taxonomy (NCBI): domain Eukaryota; kingdom Viridiplantae; phylum Streptophyta; class Magnoliopsida; order Fabales; family Fabaceae; genus Lathyrus; species Lathyrus sativus. The sequence goes on from OZ012738.1 coordinate 523,359,262, forward strand.
CAAACCAGCCATAATCAATACTCAGAAGTCTGGGCACTAGAACTAGGGAAATGCAAATGCACCTGCAGCACAGACACTCGTTAGTGAAATGCAAATGATAATGGATATGCAGGCAATGCAATGCAAGTATCATACAACAGGGACCAAAGCTGTAGCTGAATAGCCTGAACCCAATCAAGAAAGGTCTCAGATAGACCATCCAGAAGTCATCAAACCCTGGTCTCAGATAGACCTAAAACAAAGCCTCAATACTGGTCTCTGATAGACCCCATAATCATAACTCCATCTGGTCTCTGGTAGACCTCAAATCATATCTCCAATTGGTCTCTGACAGACCTCATAACACATCTCCAAATAGTCTCTGACAGACCTCAGAATACATCTCCAAATGGTCTCTGACAGACCTCATAACTCTCCATAAATAACCAGGATCTCTGATCAAGAAATAACCGGTAGTCTGAAGGTCTGGTTACCTGCATAACCCCAAATCCCCTCACAGGTGGGTGGCCCTATAACTGGCACAAGGTACGGCATCCTATGCGGTCGTCGGTGTCACAGACTTTCAGGGTTGATGATACGATTCCCAGAAGGAGTGGCATCATCAAATCCTGAAGAGGCCTCACTCAGCCAACTTCCAAATGATCGGTTCCCGAAGTCGACAATTCAGCTGACCAACAACCCCTTCGACCCAAAGGGTAGAAAAAGAAGCCAACCAGAAGAACCTCGTCCGAGTGTAGATTTCATGAGACACTAATGCAAGCAAAGCCGGCACGCGCCCACTACTTTCTACGCTAATTCTAGGTGCCCTCAAGCCCAGGTCCGGCTTATCCCTCAATATCAGAACACCCGTCACACCCCAAATACAGCAATAATAATCAATATACAAAGCTGAAAATACAAGGTTAGAAATATACAATAACTCCATACAAAATCCTCGACGGGAAAACAAGCGCTAGGATTGACTCGCTCAAAGGGACGTTGGATCCCAAATGCATAAGAACCATCGCAGTTCTTAGCAGCCAGGGGACGTTGGGTCCCCAGCAGAGTCGCCAGCTGTCGCTACTGCGAAAATCGGCGCCGGCTGAACAGAAGAGTCGCCACCGTGCGTTATTTATCCCACGGGAGGGAAAGGGAACGCTCAGAGTAAACCTCGCACATCACGGGAAAGGTATGGTCATCGCAACCAAAACCTGGATTCGGGAGTCGGTTACGCAAGGGGAAGGTATTAGCACCCCTCACGTCCGTCGTACTCGACGGGATCCACGCTTGTTTTCGGGTATGGATTGTTATTCTATCTACGCTAAAGGTCTGGGGTTAAAAGGAAAGAAAATGAAAACAAAATGACTCGGCAAAGTATCGCACTTCATGCCTACGTATTCCCGTCTGGAACGAGAAATCAGAGTCAACGTAGTTCGCCTACCTACGGGAAAGGAGGGGAAGGTTGCTCGCTAGGATATCGCATCCTATGCCTACGTACTTTCATACAGCATGAAAGATCAGAGCAAACGTAGTTCGGGCCATGTACGACACAAGTCTGTCCTTGATTGATTTTATTCCTTCTGAAAAAGGGTTTCTGATTAACAGTCCCGGCGGACAAAAATGACGTCTTGATGAGTTCACATTCTTTTACGGAAGAAGTGTCTTTTATTGTGTTTGAAATCTTTATGTATTTTTCTGTTTGTTTTGAGGAAGAAGAGATAGAACTCTAACCTATGGTTGCGAAGGGAAACAAACTAACCTAATGTTATCATGCATGGGTTAAGACCTAGTGTCTATCATGCTCCTCTCTTGCACAGAGAGAAACAGAGATCCTAAGGGATAGGCAGAAACAGAAACAATATCAGATATATATAGCAAAACAGTAAAATGCATGGATGCAACAATACAAGCGAGGCAAGGGAGTCCCACTCAACCTCGAACCTAGAAAACAATAGGCAAAAGTGAACAGACTTCACTTTCAACCCAGCAGGGTAAACAGCAAACAATACAACCAGGAAACCAATCAATACATCAGCAAATGAAATACAGCAAACAAGAAGCAGCTTCAGCAGCTCTGAATCAACATCTGGCTTCAAGTAATCTCCAACCAGCTATAGGCTTCAACAAGCATCAATCTCCATCTTCATGGCCTTCAGGCAAGGGCTTTGATCATCAGTCTTCTATAAGCAATGGCTTTTCTTCAAGTTCAAACCTCCAGGATGAGGAGTCAGTCACAAGAGTGAAGTGAATGAATGTTAGACAGTTAATTACCTACCAATGGTGGTTCATCAACTGTTAACATTAAACAGAAAGTTTCCTCTCAAAAGTTCTATCTTTCAAATATATTCACTGATCCTTCCAAAGGAAGGAGGTGGATATTTGAAAGAGACCTTGAATCATAGAGAAAGGATGGATGCAGACAAGGCATTCCATGTTTGAGAAACAAGCTTTCTAATCTAGAGCTCTGCCTAGCTCCTAAACCCTAGTCTCCTCAGCAGCTGCTAGCAAGGACCTCCTCTCCAACTCTGGCAGTTGATCTTCAATCTATGGATCTCCAATGGCTTTCATCTCCTCAAGTCTTCAATCTCCCAAGTCCCCAGACAATCCCAATACCCAAGCAAGCAAGCAATAATCCCCAGAGGGCACACCACACCAGTCAATCAGATATAACAGAGTATTAATAGCAGTAGGGGAATCCTAATTTTTTCTCTAAGGGATCTACTAACCACCCATAGCCCTTATAGTCCCATAACTAATCTATTCAAACCCTAAGTCCTAAGGGAAATGAAATCAAACTTCCTAAGTCATCACCTAAAACCCTAATTTGTTCAAGTTGTTCAAACCTACATTAATCACCTAAAATTAATTCCTAAAAATGGGAACTAAATTAAATCTACAAGTTCAATATCTAATCTAAACAACCTAAAAAGAATGAACAAAAAATATGAAAGCATTTAATAGAACAAAAATTAGCAAAATCATGCATGAAATGAACTATTTAAAATGACATTTATTTAAAAAATATGAAAAAAATATCAAATAAAAATAAAAATGCAATTTTATTTTATGAAAATTTTCTACACATTCTAATGAAAATAGTGTAAAAAGAATGAATTGAAAATGATTTTTTTATGTATTTATTATGAATTTTGGAAAATGCATAAAAGAATTAAAGAAAATAAAAGAATTAATAATGAAATAAAGGGAGGGGGGTAAGAATAGCAGGCGCGTTCAGTTGATATTTCATTGGGCCAGGCAAACAGGGGGTGCGCGTAGCAAATTTGGCTTAAGCCCAAAACCATTCAGCAACAATGAAAAATAAAAAGAGGCGCAGGGGGTGCATTCAGAAACAGATTCATGTTCAAATTGAGTGGGCCTGATAACTGGGGGGTGGGGATATCACAACAATCTTAGGCCCGCCCGTTTCAATTAATGAAACGGTGCGTTTAGGGCACCTAACTAATTCCCTCCAAAATCAGATTAAACCTCAGCCACACGATGGGCTTCTGAGTCAAAAGTCTTGCATGAATTGGACAGTCCAGATTTCGTCTTCCTCCTTGGATCATCTAGGGTTTCTGAAACCCTCATGCACATGCCATGAACGTCCAATATTCAAGCTCTCGGTTCTCTCTCTCCAGGCCATGAAACGCTACGATCTAAACATGAAACTTACTCTAAATTTCTCCCTCTACACGTCTATGGTCTTAGATTGCATTAAAACTCAGCCAATCAATAAACCCGATAGCAACAATCTCTGACTTCATGAAAACACTCTGCAACTCATCAGCACAATTCTCAATCAAACTTACCCTAATCTAATCTATGACTAATGGTGATTATTCTGATCTATCAAACTAAGATTATAATGCATTAACCTAAGAGTTCTAGGTCCTAACAGTTTGGTACACCTGCTAACAATCATCACTAAACTACTCCAAATTCATCCTAATTGCTCTACTAACATCCTACATTATATCTAAACTAATAAAATCATGCTAACCTAATTGAATCAAGCTGTGGCAGAGAAAATGCACCTGGTGTGAAAGCTTGTGGATGATGATGAAATTCGTGGATCTGAGACTTGTGAGGCTTGGATCCTGATCTACAATTGCTCTACTTGCTTCTGTTTGCAATACTTGAATGAAACTTGGCTTGAATTGTGCTATCAACTTGAAATTGCAATTTTGATGTTGATGATGGAAGTGCTCGAAAATGGATTGATCACACCTTGTTCTTGGTTGAATTCTGATCTGTGATGATGAATCAGTATGATGAAGTTGATTTTGATGGTGATTGGTGAAGAATTTGAGGAATTGAAGTGAAAATGCAATGAGAAAGAGTGAGAGAATTTGGGAAATTCTTGGTGAAAAATGAGTCCAACCCTTGATCAATCTTCATTTCATGAATATATAGTGTTCAATGGTAACTTCTAGATCCCTCTTACACATTCCCTTGCCTTCCAATTTTGATTCATTTTGGCTATGTTTCTTAAAATGCAAGTAACCAAGGATAACTTTGAAATCTTCCACTAAACTCAAAAAAGTACTTGAACCATTGTCTTTAGAATGTCTTTTCCATTCAAAATCATATATTGGAAGTCTCCATTTGGACTTATAAATCTCCCAAACCATTTTCCACTTTGACTTTATTCAAATTATAAGCCATTTTAGTTCAAATTTAACCAATCATGCAACTTCATGTTATGAGCTTTTCCAACAATTTGTGACCTTCTTTCTAGACTCAAAATCACATTTTGAACAAGTTTGATGTTGTAAGTTTTTCCATTTGAGGCCTCCTTGTATGAGTTTTGGACATAGGTTAAAATGACCTGTAATTCACAAATGCCCAAAATACCCTTTGCTTGCCAAGACCATAAGTTGAGTTCCACACATCATATGAAGGCATGCTATACCATTCTAGAAAGCTAAGACAATGAGGAACAATTCTTATGTTGACCAAGAATTCATTTGAAATCTCCTTGAGGGGTAAAAATTGCTTGGAAGTCAAGTCACTTTCACAGACAAAATTTCAGATACCTCAGATGACCTGTAACTTGCAAGGACCATAACTTGAGTTCTATAAATCTCCTTGATGTCTTCCACCACTCAAGTTAAAGGTCTTGAGATCCTCTACAAGTTTCATGTTGGCCAAGAAGCCATTTGAAGCTAGCATTTTGACTTATCTTGCTTGGAAATTTGACCTAAACTAGGGGATTTTACACAGAAACCCTAATTTAGAAGCTCCTCTTCTCCTTGATTTCTCTTGAATTCTCCTTGTCATATCTCCATATCCTTATTTATATGTCCAATGATGAACCCCACACCTCTCCACTAGACTTGAATGCCCCTTAAATCAGTCAATTGACCTAGGGTTGACCTAGGGTTGACCCAGATGAAACCCTAGTTGACTGCCTTCAGCTACAGCTCTTGTGCTTTCATCAATGACTTGTCTCCTTCTCCAAATGACTTTCTAAGTCTCTCATAATGTCTAGATACTCTCCATGCCTTCAACTCACAGCTCACAACCCTCTTGTTGGCCCTCAGATACCCTCAGCTAGGAGATGGACTCAAGGCTTGATCTGCTGAACTCTTTGCTTTCAAATTATTTCCTGATGACTTGAATGAGATTGAATTGGGATAATAACCTCTTGATAGGCTTCCAGAGATGAGAATAATGATTGGCCCCCCTGTTGCATGACTTGCTATGCTTATGCTATGCAGATGGTTAGTCTATGTACATGACTCTATAAGCAAATGCTAATGATATTAAAACATAAACCCAAGGAGTAAGGTTGGGAAAATTTTAGGGTGCAACAGCTGCCCCTATTCAAGCGACTTGGACCCGATTGGGTGAAGAGCCCGGAGCCTTCAGACATTCGCGGTACGAGACGGTTGAATACTAGTGAAACCAGAAATTTGCCAACCGCAAACTAAATTGCGCTTCTGCTTGAGGAACGACATTCATCAGCTGAATCTGACTGTTATAACAACCCACTGATCTCGCGCGACCGTGCTGGGGATTGTCTTCATCGTTCTGAAGAGGATTCTGTCATAACAGATTGCTTACTTGTCCACGTTAGGACTCTGTCTGTCATCAATACGAAGAACTCTCAACTAGAACCTGTCCACGTTAGGACTCCACTTGCTGTTAACCCAGAAAAATCTCGGCAACTCCGCTGGGGATAATTCGTCTGCATTTCCATAAACTGAATCGTCCACGTTAGGAATAAAACTCTTTCACGTTAGGAGTAACATCTGTCCACGTTAGGAATAACATCGTCCGTGTTAGGAATCATTTCTCCTGTATCTATCCACGTCAGGACTAACCCTTTCATCTTTCCACGTCAGGAAGCAATCTTCTTTCCACATAAGGAGAACTATATCAATCTGTCCACGTAAGGACTCCAATACCACTTGACATGTCCGCGTCAGGACTCCAATCTTTCCACGTAAGGAATCAACCTTGATACGCCCGCGTGAGGACTCAATCTTTCCACGTAAGGAATAAACTCGTCTTTCCACGTAAGGAAACCATTTTTCTTCCACGTAAGGAATCCATTTCTTGAATCTGTCCACGTCAGGACTAAACTCTTCCACGTTAGGAATACTCTCTTTCTTTCCACGTAAGGAACCAATCTTGATATGTCCGCATGAGGACTCTGATCTTTCCACGTAAGGAATACCAACTTCTTTCCGATCTGTCCGCGTCAGGACTCATTTTTCCACGTAAGGAATGCCATCTTAATCTGTCCACGTAAGGAATCCACTCTTTCCGCGTTAGAAATCACCTCTTTTGATATGTCCACGTAAGGACTACATCGTCCACGTTAGGACCCACTTTTCCACATTAGGAATAATAATTTCTTTGATTTGTCCGCGTCAGGACACTGATCTCGTCTTGATTTGTCCACGTTAGGACTTATGCGTCTTCGACCCGCTGAGGAAATAAGACTTGTCCACGTGAGGACTCACACCCTTGTCTGATCTGTCCACGTCAGGACACCAACACAAAGAGTAATCACTTTTGTTGAACGCCATGACCTCCCATTCCACTAAGTTCGAGAACTCGAATCTGCCCACGTTAGGACTAACACACCTCACCAATCCGGGGAAATAAACCTGTCCACGTTAGGATGCCCACTTCTGAAGAAATCCCGTCGATCTAGGAGTAAACTGTCCACGTCAGGACTTAGTTCTCCAATGACCCTCACCTACAAACTTCTTAGCACTGACGTGACAGCGACTTTGAGATGAACTCTACTGGGGATGTCTGGAAACCAACTATCGGACGCCTGCTCTGATGCCCGGCGGCCACTTCTGAAATTCTGATTCATGGGACCCCTGATGACAACTAAATTCTGCCTGGGAATAAAGAGAAACTTATCCTGATAACTCTGTGGGGAATACAGCCGAAACTGACATTATCATTGGATGTCTCATGCCGAGGTCTTGACTGTTTGATCGTTCATTTGAGCAAGAATTCTCTCCACCTGAACTGCTAGAGTACAGAAACTGCTTCAGCAAAATTAATGCTGAAGATAATGCCAACTCCGCCGGGGATAGCCAGATGCTACAGAATTATTCCAGCAAAATAAATGCTGGAAGGGTAATGCCAACTCTGCTGGGAAATTGGGAACTCAAACCAAACGCCTTGTTGAAGTAACCCCCTGCTGGGGAATATAACTTTGCTGGGGAATAGCAGATGTGCATAGTTCGATCGGACTTTCTGCTGGAACGTGAACTGATATCACCAGTATCTCTGACAAAACAAATGACAGGACCCACCATCAACTCTGCTGGGGAGAGTCTTGATCTTCGAGTTCCACTGGAAGGAATGAAAACGCTTGCAAAGAGAATTCCGCTGGGGATGGGATGATTCTCTTGGGGAAAATCTACTGACTCCGCTGGGGGAGAGTGCATGACCCTGCGGGGAAATATGAACCTGTCTGAATACAGCCTTATGATCTTAGAATCGCCAAACTCTGCTGAGGACGAATAACTTTTCTGCTCCCTTTGGGTAAGCTACGGCTAGCTGGGGAATTCTATCCTTCTTCAGGAAGAACATGCATGACCTGCGTGGGGACTAAGTCTTTCATTATCGCAATCTTTTGATCATCTTCCTCGTATGGTTATGAAACCTGCAACAACACAAACAAGACACGACAAGCCTATGCAATCAAACCAATTCAGGTTAGTGACGTTACACCCAGTTAATTCAAAGCTTTAACAATTGTTGGCAAGGGCCAGTGATGTTATACTCATGCTAGCTTCAATAAACTTAGGCGTTTTATCATGCACAAAACAGTAAAGAACAGGCATCAAGTACTGAATAACCTATTTTCATTGATTGGGCCCCTGAATGGGCGGAGTTTTTGTACACGGGATGTAACTCCTGAAAAGAGGAAGCTACGCAAAGCAAATACATAAGTATGCAAGTATGCACAAGAAGCATGAATATTGACAAATTAAATTTTGTACACATGTCGGCAACGGGATGCAGATGAACACCACGAACTGATCCTCCCATGACTCATCCGACTCTGACGCTTTCCCGGTATCCCCACTTCTGAAGAGATTGTATCCGATAACTGACTCCTCAAATGTATTCTCCCGCATCGATGCTCATTGCAATATCAAATTCGGACCGCAGTCATTTGCTTTTCAAATCCCTAACTTTTGCGTGAACCGCCCTTTACGGGTTTTCAGCTCACCGGGATACCCTTTTTTGCCGAAGCCGCCCAGTGTAGGTTTTCAACTTCGCGGGTGTACATTTTTTCAATTTTATCCCTAACTTTTGCCCGAACCTTTCATTCTGTTTTTGGTTCGCCAGGATGCCCCATTTTTGCCTGGACTCTCTTTTTCTGTCCAGCGGGTCTATTTTTAAGCAAAGTATTTTTTAACTGCGTCCGAATTCACAGGTGACGCAAAGCCTTCTCCGTCCATGGTGGACAACAACAACGCTCCTCCTGAAAAGACCTTCCTGACAACGTACGGCCCTTCGTAGTTGGGGGTCCACTTGCCCCTGTGATCTGCTTGCGGCGGGAGAATCCTTTTCAGCACAAGGTCGCCCGTCTGAAAGCTTCGCGGAAGTATCTTCTTGTCGTACGCCTTCTTCATTCGTCTTTGGTACAAACGACCGTATGCCAGAGAAGCTAGCCTCTTTTCATCCATCAAACTCAGTTGGTTCAATCTATTCGTTACCCATTCTGCCTCGTCCAGCTGAACGTCTCGCAATACCCTCAGAGAAGGGATCTCAACCTCTAATGGTAGTACTGCTTCCATTCCGTATACTAACGAGAACGGAGTTGCCCCGGTTGATGTGCGTACCGTCGTACGATAACCGTGCAAAGCGAAAGGTAGCATTTCATGCCAATCTTTATAAGTCACCACCATTTTCTGGACAATTTTCTTGATATTCTTATTGGCCGCCTCAACAGCGCCATTCATCTTGGGTCGGTAAGGGGAGGAGTTGTGATGTTCGATCTTGAAATTCTGACAGAGCTCCTTCATCATTTTGTTGTTCAGATTTGAACCATTATCCGTGATTATCCGCTCGGGGATCCCATATCGGCAAATGATATCTCTTTTGATGAATCTGGCCACCACTTGCTTCGTTACATTCGCGTAAGACGCCGCTTCCACCCACTTGGTGAAATAATCGATTGCTACTAGGATGAACCGATGCCCGTTAGAAGCCGTCGGCTCGATCTTTCCAATCATATCGATTCCCCACATCGAGAATGGCCAGGGAGATGACATCACATTCAGAGGACTTGGAGGCACGTGTATCTTGTCGGCATAGATTTGGCACTTGTGGCACTTCCTCGCGAACTTGAAACAATCAGTTTCCATCGTCAGCCAAAAATAACCTGCCCTCAGCAGCTTTCTCGTCATAGCATGCCCACCAGCATGCGTACCAAAGGTACCTTCGTGAATTTCCTCCATGAGAAGCTTTGCCTCTTTCTCGTCTACACAACGCAACAACACCAAATCGTGGTTTCTTCTGTATAAAACGCCATCTGGATTCAAGTAGAAATTACCCGCTAATCTCCTGAGAGTCTTCTGATCTTGACTGGATGCCCCAGCTGGATACTCTTTATTCTTCAGGAAATTAAGGATATCAAAATACCACGGTTTGTCATCAGAGGCTTCATCAATAGCAAATACATAAGCTGGCCTGTCCAACCGAGAGATAGTGATTTGGGGAGCTTCGTTCCAGAAGTTGACTTTGTACATGGAAGACAAGGTGGCAAGGGCGTCAGCCATTTGATTATCTGCCCGCGGTACGTGATGCAATTCAACTTTGTCAAAGAAAGGCAACAATCTCCTTGCATAATTCATGTAATGTATCAAGTTAGGCTGCCGTGTCTCCCATTCCCCTTTGATCTGATTCACCACCAGAGCTGAGTCTTCGTATACGTCTAGATGTTTGATTCGCAAATCAATGGCTTCTTCAAGCCCCATTATACAAGCTTCGTATTCGGCCTCATTGTTGGTAACGGCAAAGGTCAATCGGGCAGTAAACGGGATGTGCGACCCGTGTGGTGTCGCTGCTCGAAAAATGCATCGCGCAACGACGGGGAGGCGAAAAGAAAGGACAGACAGAAGAGTCGCCACCGAACTTTATTTATCCCATGAGGGGAAAGGAAAATATCGAGAAAACCTTAAGAAAATAATGGATAAGATGGTCTCGCAACCATGAACGGGTTCGGAAGCCGGTTATGCGAGGGGAAGGTATTAGCACCCCTCGCATCCATCGTACTCGATGGGAACCTTTTGTTTGTCGATGTGTGAATTTATCTGCTTAAATATTATGCTATAAGAAGAATGTTTCACTGGGTAAAAGAAAGGTTTGAAACAAGAAAGTTAGGAGGAAAGAGAGAACGAGGAAGAAAAGAGAAAGAAACAGACTCGGTAGGACTTCGCAGTCCTATGCCTACGTATTCTCAATAGATGTGAGAAAGTCAGAGTCGACGTAGTTCGGGGAACTACAGATATAAGGGGGATTGTGCTCGGCAAGGATTGTGGCCCTTGTGCCTACGTATCTTTACTTGAAAAAGTAAAGAATCAGAGCAGCCGTAGTTCGGCCTACGGTGTGTTGATGTTTTTTTATGGATTATGCTATCGTGCGCATTCTAGCAGTTTAGGTGTTTTGCTGCTCGCTCGTTGGAGACTTAGGCATTACCTGTTTGCGGTAGAACGGACGTAACATATCCTTTTTGAAAGATTGATTAGTTTTCGCCACGCGGGGCAAGGAGTCGCTTTTGATTGATTGGATTGTTTTTTAGGGGCGAGACAAGTCCTCAGATAGTAACCCCTACGGGTAGTACCCAATTCGTTATCTCAAAGTTTTTGTTATAAAAAAGGTGTCGCGAACGAGGCGTCTTTGTATTGAAAGACGAGCGTCGAAACCACCCTCACTACAGTGGGCATCCCTATGCTCGGAGAAGAAGAGGTCTACACCCAATCCTCTCTCTTTAATTCAATGCAAAGAGAACTTCGTTCTCTTATTAAAGATGTTTTTGGTTTTGAATGGTAAGTGCTTTGCGACAGAGAACCCTACAGTAAACGTCAGCACTCGGGATAGGAGAAGGCCTACGCCTAACCACTCCACGACCATTCAAGTTTTTGTGATGAAAAGATTTGAAAATGCACTCAGTACGAGACCGAGGTTTTAGGTGAAAAGGGTTACGGAAGGAATGTGGAAGCGAGATGGTGGATAAAGAGATATGTGATGGATAAAGTTACGTCTTCGTATCGAAATACGAGTATCGAGACCACCCTCACTACAGTGGGCATCCCAACACTCGGAGAGGAAGAAAGTCTACACTTAATCCCCTCTTTTAATTCGGTACAAAGAGAAATCAAATTATTATGGTTTGAAAAAGGACTCGGTACGAGACCGAGGTTTTTATGAGGAGATGTCGGAAGCGTCTTTGCATTGACAGACGAACGTCGAGATCACCCTCACTACAGTGGGCATCCCTATGCTCGAAGAAGAAGAGGTCTACACCCAATCCTCTCTTTAGCTCAACACAAAGAATCGATTTTAAGGAGATGAGATTTGAAGATGGACGGGAAGCGTCTTCGTATTGAAAGACGAGTGTCGGAACCACCCTCACTACAGTGGGCATCCCAACACTCGGAGAGGAAGAAAGTCTACACTTAATCCCCTCTTTTAACTCAATACGAAGATGATTTGATTTTGAAAACTGTTTGACAAAGTTTTTGAATCGAGTCAGGACAAATAATGAAGAGAGAAAAGGGGTGGTCTCAGATCCAACATTACCTATCAATAATTTGACTGGTAATGAATTACGGAGGTCTCGTCATCGACCCAAATAGATGAAAATAGGATAAAGGCCCAATAATAAATGATGAATAAATTCCAACTCTAAAAATGTAAAATAAAGGAAGATATGAAACTTAGAATAATATGTAAAATAAAATAAGCTTTAAAGAAACTACTATAAATGAAGTATTATAAACCAGGAAATTAGAAAATAAAATAATATATATGAAGTAATCTAAAATTAATAGGAAAAAGATATTACTAATTTATAAATTAAAATAAAAACATACATATTTTTTAAAATACTAAAACAAAAATAATATACAAACTTAAAACAAGACAAAAGCAGTGGGTTTTATGAAATAAAACAGGGGTGAGGAGTATGTGAATCATAATGGGTTTCAAACCCGTTCATCATCACACTGCTCAAAAACGGGGGGTGTCACCAGTTATATTGAAAGGAAACGGCAAAGCCCACTTACCTTAAAACCAAATCTCTCTTAGAACAAACTGAAAAGGGGAAAAAGAAGTCTGGTTACCAACATCGCATCACCATCGATTGTACCAGAGAAAACGGACGAGGATCCTTCTTTCCAATTCGCGCAACACTCTCTCTCAATTTTCCTCTTCATCATTCCCGCGGTGCTCTTCATTTTCTCCTCGTCGAACCTTTCTCTGTCTTCTCGTTCACTTTCTGGGTTCATCAATTGACCTCAGGTTGAATCAGTTTCCATTCTCCTTCCTTCGACATTGCGATTTGGTTGCGTGAAGCTCAAACTCTTCTTCTTATTATCTTATTCTTCTGCTTTGATTTGGATTTAAGGGTGATTGTAGCAACTCCCTTGAAGTCGCATGAATCCGGAGTTTTTCCCATTTTATTATAGTAACTATCAAAAGCATAATTAGCATGTGCTATCACATTGTCAGGTTCATAGCATGGTTGTCCTTGCAGCAACAGAGAGCATTCAACTTTTCCAGGTCCACACGCCCAATCTAATGCAGCCTGTATCATCTTTGGATCGGCTCCGTCTTTTGCAACACAGAAAGTTTGATTACTTGTATCATTCGCCAACACTGCTCCTGATCCAGTCAAGTGTAAAATGTAAATTGGCACACCGTTTGAATCAAATAATCCCCAGTTTTTCTCCGACAATGGCCCAGATTTTGTATCCTCGTTGTATAGTTCGTAGATGTAAGTACTAACAGCAACTCCCGGATGTTTTGGAGTTCCGGTTTTGTTAAATACATGCTTGATCAAATTGCTGTTGTAATTATTGGCATTGTCTATTGTTGCGTCGGGCTCGTTCGATCCTCCTTTTGAAGGCCACCCTGATTCTGTTACCACTACGGGAATGTTGGTGTAGTTTAGAAAAGCCATTGCAAAGTATGCTGCGTCAACCATGGCATCAAAGACATTGGAGTAATGTAGAAGAGTATTAGAATCAACGGCTTCTTTGTTTGGAGGCAGAGGCTTGAAGAGTGCATAATCTAACGGGATCACACCATTTGATTGCATGTAATCGTAGTAAGGGTAAATGTTGAGCATAAGATAAGAGTCGGTGGACTGCAAAAAATCAAGTATCGGGACTAAAACTGAATTCAGCGATCGGTTAAAGAAAGCCTGTGAAGGTGGAAACGAATCAAGGATGATGGACGAGGAAAGTGGCGTCGAGACTTTAACTTGGCGATCAAGATTCGACGCAACGAGGGCTGAATGAATGTACTTAATTGCATTGACAAGAACTTTCGCCACATTAGGCAGAGCAGTCAAAACCTCAGAACCGACACAAATGGCAGTAATATTTGTAGCCGGATAATGTGCTACCACATTACGAGAAACCCAATTGGCAGCCGAAGCATTCGATTGACCAATTGCCAAGAGTTCTTCATTAGGGACAGTTATGACAACTTGAATGCCTGTTTTAGCAAGTGCAATGAGCATAGCTTGGTCAGCATCATACAATCGAACGTGCCGAATTTGTTGTGCTTTGAGTAGCGCGACTACTTGAGTAGGGTGTGGCATATCTGAAAGGTCAGTTCCTATATTCACTCCAACAAAAGGTTCATCATCAGCAGCAACAAGAGAAAGAGCAAAAAGCAGAAGAAGAAAACGCAAAGCCATAGATAGATTCAAAATCAATTCAATCTACCTGAAAAAGAACTCAATAATGAGAGAGAGAGAGAGAGAGAGAGAGAGAGAGAGAGAGAGAGAGAGAGAGAGAGAGAGAGAGAGGTGAATAGGAAGTGAAAAAATGAAAAGAGAGGAAAGTGGGGTAAAGCTGTGTTTCTTCTGAGATAAATATTTAAGGTGGTTTTGTTATGCTGTGATGAAGAGTTTCGTTAAGACCTCATAGAAATGCACTACTGCTTCAATGTCGGGCGCGCCAAAAAAAACTGCACGTTCTTGCAGCAGGAGCTGTACCACGTGATGTTGTGATTGATATGAGAGATGCGAACGGGATGAGGGCTCGCTCGAATGGCTTATAACAGGACTTGCAGAACAAACTGTTCGCAATGCCGAAACCGCATAACAAGCTCTTCATGACAGTGTAGATACGCCCTATTGAAATAACTCTACCGTTCTTCCTCAAATACATTTAGCAGAAGAACATAACCGCATGAACTCAAAGCATTTCTCGCGAAGCTTTCTTTCTTGCTGCAGAACTCTTTCTCACTTCTGACTTGTTTTGATTTGGGTTGTTCAGGTCTGTGAATGATTTAGGTTTGTAATGTTTTGGCTGTAAAACGTATGGAGGCTAGAGGATGGTGGCGAAAAAGTGAGTTATATGGTATGCGGTAGCTTGGAATGTATGGAGGTTGAGGACAGGTTCGCAAATGGTTGTCTAAGTTGAAGGAAGAAGGCCCTGTGTGTGCAGTCCCCCCCCCCCCCCAGTTCAAGAAAAGGAAGAGGGTTTTTTTTTTAAGGTTAGAATCCCTTATCGCCTCCAAATGAGGTTTTCCCCCCCTCTTGCTCATTCTGTGATGTCCTTTTTTTTGTACAGGTTATGCAGGCTGTAGGTGTGTTTGTTGGTCTGGCGTGGCTTGGTATTTTTGTCTTGTTGTAGCTGTGGTACAGTTTATGCAGGCTGGTTGTGCAGAGGTAGCAGAATGTTTTTTTTTTTGGTCTGGTGTGATATTGTGTAGCAGGCTTTTAGCTTGGTAGTGATCTGTGAAATTACAGCCGCCTAACCCTAAAACTTGGATATTTTGAAATCCATCAGGTTCTATCACGTCCACACCGTTCGGCATTACTTCATCGTAAAGATTCTTGGAGACCATAAGTGTACCCAGCTTCTTGAGACCAGTGAGTACTCTAAGAGCACCTGTGATATTTTCCAGCTTGTTATCAGAAATCGACAAGAACGAAAAAGACTCGAGTCCACGTATCTCAGACGAAACCTGTCCCTCAATATGATTAGTAGCAAGCCTCAATGCAGCAAGTGACTTGCAATCATAAAGGGTCGGCGGCAAAACAACACTAAACTTATTGTTACCAAGATCAAACGTAACAAGCTTAACCAATCCCGAGAAATTGAACACCGAAAGATTTGCTTCCAATCTATCAACCCTCAAATTCAACACAGTAAGATTGTTACAATTCATCAAAGACGGCAGAATCATACCGGTCAAATTGTTGACATGAAGAGGCAACTCGTCCAATTTCAAAGGCTTACCGATATCCTTCGGGATAAAACCTGTTAAATGATTGGAGTAAAGCTCCAAACTATAAGATTTGTAAGGCTAACAATTCCATCACCAATTGTTCCATCAATTTTATTCGGTGGCAATGATATTTCAACGAGTGAAACAACATCATAAATATCAATTGGGATATTCCCTGATAGACAATTGAAACCTGCTCTAAATCTCTCAAGCTTAGAACATGCACCTAAACCAGTCTCAATAGCACCATCAAAATCATTGGAAGAAAAATCCAAGAATCTCAAAGAAGGATTCTTATGCGCTACACAAAAGTCTGAAATTGGAACATGACCTATGAAGTTGTTGTTACTTACATTGAAAAATATCAAATTTCCTCCTTCTGCAAGATTCTGAATCAAAGAAACCGGTAATGTTCCATTGAATAAATTACTAGACAAATCAAACACTTGAACAACACTTGTGTTTCTGTTTCCATTCCAAAGTAACAATTCACCAGAGAAATGATTGTAACTCAAATCAAGCACTAAAAAATGATTAAGAATGAAAAAAAAAAATTTGATTTTGAAGATTACCATGAAGCTTAAGTAATCACTATCTTACAATCTGGAGGAGAAAGACAAACGGTTTTGCAACATATTCCCTACAACCCGCGAATCTTCCTAGCATTCCCATAATTAGATAACGTCTTGTGCATATGCCGGTTAAAACCAATAATTTCTCAAAATGCAACTCAAGATCATTTTGGAATAAAAACATTGAATGTAGACTTGAAGCTAGTTAAATCCAAGATTAAAAGAAAATGGCATGCAATCCATTTGAATTAATGAAATCTTGAAATTATCCTAAAATCAACTATCTTCTCTTCAAAAGATTAAATCCCAAGGCCTAACACCAACCTGCACATATTAAGTCAAGTCTTGGATTTAATCAATTACTCATCCAGGCTTATGGATGGAGAGTAACTGATATTGTCTTGAATAATCACCCCTCAGAAAGAGCACATATTTTTCTTTTATCTCCGCAAGAATCATCTACAACTTACTGGGGGTCATACTCACTAAAGGCACACTCGGGGTCTTTCTGAGAGAAGCATTCGAACATTTTATCCAAAAACCAAATGATCACTGGTAACAAAAACACATCCCCACAGATACCTAGTGGGATAGAATGAAAAGGGTAGGACAAATTTGGGGTATGACAGATGCCCCTATCTAATTGGCTTTGACCGAGTAAGATGAATTGCTGCAGCGTTCACTTTGCAAGGTAAAAGTCAAGTAGATACAAGGAAGACTCTGAATTTGTCCAAAAAAGAAAGTAAATGCTTGGGAATGAAATACTAGATACCTCGCAGAGGTTGCTAACACCAAAAGGATGTTAACAGAGAGAAACTTGACACCAAAAGGATGACCAGCCTATCACCAAAAGGATGATAGTACACTCACACACACTGCTCTGACATCAAAAGAAAACAAGGGAGTCCATTACCAAAAGGATAATGGAAAATACGCTAGTCATGACACCAAAAGGATGCCAGACCCATCACCAAAAGGATGATGGAGCGGAAGAAAATCAACCCTAACACCAAAAGGGTGTAGGGATCCATTATCAAAAGGATAATGGAAAATACGCTGGTCATGACACCAAAAGGATGCCAGACCCATCACCAAAAGAATGATGGAGCGAAATACAATCAACCCTAACACCAAAAGGGTGTAGGGATCCATTATCAAAAGGATAATGGAAAATACGCTAGTCATGACACCAAAAGGATGTCAGACCCATCACCAAAAGAATGATGGAGCGGAGACGCTAGTCATAACACCAAAAGGATGCTAGACCCATCACCGAAAGGATGATGGAACGAAACAAAATCAACCCTGACACCAAAAGGATGTAGGGAGGATAAGCTTCTCTGAAGAGATTGCCACTTATCGCTGCAGATGGATAAGCTTCTCTGAAGAGATTGCCACTTATCGCTGCAGATGGATAAGCTTCTCTGAAGAGATTGCCACTTATCACTGAAGATGGATAAGCTTCTCTGAAGAGATTGCCACTTATCACTGAAGATGGATAAGCTTCTCTGAAGAGATTGCCACTTATCACTGAAGATGGATAAGCTTCTCTGAAGCGATTGCCACTTATCACTGAAGATGGATAAGCTTCTCTGAAGAGATTGCCACTTATCGCTGAAGATGGATAAGCTTCTCTGAAGAGATTGCCACTTATCACTGAAGATGGATAAGCTTCTCTGAAGAGATTGCCACTTATCACTGAAGATGGATAAGCTTCTCTGAAGAGATTGCCACTTATCGCTGAAGATGGATAAGCTTCTCTGAAGAGATTGCCACTTATCACTGAAGATGGATAAGCTTCTCTGAAGAGATTGCCACTTATCACTGAAGATGGATAAGCTTCTCTGAAGAGATTGCCACTTATCGCTGAAGATGGATAAGCTTCTCTGAAGAGATTGCCACTTATCGCTGAATATGGATAAGCTTCTCTGAAGAGATTGCCACTTATCACTGAAGATGGATAAGCTTCTCTGAAGAGATTGCCACTTATCGCTGAAGATGGATAAGCTTCTCTGAAGAGATTGCCACTTATCGCTGAAGATGGATAAGCTTCTCTGAAGAGATTGCCACTTATCACTGAAGATGGATAAGCTTCTCTGAAGAGATTGCCACTTATCGCTGAAGATGGATAAGCTTCTCTGAAGAGATTGCCACTTATCACTGAAGATGGATAAGCTTCTCTGAAGCGATTGCCACTTATCACTGAAGATGGATAAGCTTCTCTGAAGAGATTGCCACTTATCGCTGAAGATGGATAAGCTTCTCTGAAGAGATTGCCACTTATCACTGAAGATGGATAAGCTTCTCTGAAGAGATTGCCACTTATCACTGAAGAAGGATAAGCTTCTCTGAAGAGATTGCCACTTATCGCTGAAGATGGATAAGCTTCTCTGAAGAGATTGCCACTTATAACTGAAGATGGATAAGCTTCTCTGAAGAGATTGCCACTTATCACTGAAGATGGATAAGCTTCTCTGAAGAGATTGCCACTTATCGCTGAAGATGGATAAGCTTCTCTGAAGAGATTGCCACTTATCGCTGAAGATGGATAAGCTTCTCTGAAGAGATTGCCACTTATCACTGAAGATGGATAAGCTTCTCTGAAGAGATTGCCACTTATCGCTGAAGATGGATAAGCTTCTCTGAAGAGATTGCCACTTATCGCTGAAGATGGATAAGCTTCTCTGAAGAGATTGCCACTTATCACTGAAGATGGATAAGCTTCTCTGAAGAGATTGCCACTTATCGCTGAAGATGGATAAGCTTCTCTGAAGAGATTGCCACTTATCACTGAAGATGGATAAGCATCTCTGAAGAGATTGCCACTTATCACTGAAGATGGATAAGCTTCTCTGAAGAGATTGCCACTTATCGCTGAAGATGGATAAGCTTCTCTGAAGAGATTGCCACTTATCACTGAAGAATGGATAAGCTTCTCTGAAGAGATTGCCACTTATCACTGAAGAATGGATAAGCTTCTCTGAAGAGATTGCCACTTATCACTGACGATGGATAAGCTTCTCTGAAGAGATTGCCACTTATCACTGAAGAATGGATAAGCTTCTCTGAAGAGATTGCCACTTATCACTGACGATGGATAAGCTTCTCTGAAGAGATTGCCACTTATCGCTGAAGAATGGATAAGCTTCTCTGAAGAGATTGCCACTTATCACTGAAGATGGATAAGCTTCTCTGAAGAGATTGCCACTTATCGCTGAAGATGGATAAGCTTCTCTGAAGAGATTGCCACTTATCACTGAAGATGGATAAGCTTCTCTGAAGATATTGCCACTTATCACTGAAGATGGATAAGCTTCTCTGAAGAGATTGCCACTTATCACTGAAGATGGATAAGCTTCTCTGAAGAGATTGCCACTTATCGCTGAAGATGGATAAGCTTCTCTGAAGAGATTGCCACTTATCGCTGAAGATGGATAAGCTTCTCTGAAGAGATTGCCACTTATCACTGAAGATGGATAAGCTTCTCTGAAGAGATTGCCACTTATCGCTGAAGATGGATAAGCTTCTCTGAAGAGATTGCCACTAATCGCTGAAGATGGATAAGCTTCTCTGAAGAGATTGCCACTTATCACTGAAGATGGATAAGCTTCTCTGAAGAGATTGCCACTTATCGCTGAAGATGGATAAGCTTCTCTGAAGAGATTGCCACTTATCACTGAAGATGGATAAGCTTCTCTGAAGAGATTGCCACTTATCACTGAAGATGGATAAGCTTCTCTGAAGAGATTGCCACTTATCGCTGAAGATGGATAAGTTTCTCTGAAGAGATTGCCACTTATCACTGAAGAATGGATAAGCTTCTCTGAAGAGATTGCCACTTATCACTGAAGAATGGATAAGCTTCTCTGAAGAGATTGCCACTTATCACTGACGATGGATAAGCTTCTCTGAAGAGATTGCCACTTATCACTGAAGAATGGATAAGCTTCTCTGAAGAGATTGCCACTTATCACTGACGATGGATAAGCTTCTCTGAAGAGATTGCCACTTATCGCTGAAGAATGGATAAGCTTCTCTGAAGAGATTGCCACTTATCACTGAAGATGGATAAGCTTCTCTGAAGAGATTGCCACTTATCACTGAAGATGGATAAGCTTCTCTGAAGAGATTGCCACTTATCACTGAAGATGGATAAGCTTCTCTGAAGAGATTGCCACTTATCGCTGAAGATGGATAAGCTTCTCTGAAGAGATTGCCACTTATCGCTGAAGATGGATAAACTTCTCTGAAGAGATTGCCACTTATCACTGAAGATGGATAAGCTTCTCTGAAGAGATTGCCACTTATCACTGAAGATGGATAAGCTTCTCTGAAGAGATTGCCACTTATCACTGAAGATGGATAAGCTTCTCTGAAGAGATTGCCACTTATCACTGGAGATGGATAAGCTTCTCTGAAGAGATTGCCACTTATCGCTGAAGATGGATAAGCTTCTCTGAAGAGATTGCCACTTATCACTGAAGATGGATAAGCTTCTCTGAAGAGATTGCCACTTATCACTGAAGATGGATAAGCTTCTCTGAAGAGATTGCCACTTATCGCTGAAGATGGATAAGCTTCTCTGAAGAGATTGCCACTTATCGCTGAAGATTGGATAAGCTTCTCTGAAGAGATTGCCACTTATCACTGAAGAATGGATAAGCTTCTCTGAAGAGATTGCCACTTATCGTTGATGAAGGATAAGCTTCTCCCAAGAGATTGCCACTTATCGCTGAAGATGGATAAGCTTCTCTGAAGAGATTGCCACTTATCGTTGATGAAGGATAAGCTTCTCCCAAGAGATTGCCACTTATCGCTGAAGAAAGATAAGCTTCTCTAAAGAGATTGCCACTTATCGCTGAAGATGGATAAGCTTCTCCCAGGAGATTGCCACTTATCGCTGAAGATGGATAAGCTTCTCTGAAGAGATTGCCACTTATCGCTGAAGATGGATAAGCTTCTCTGAAGAGATTGCCACTTTATCGTTGAAGTCTGCTGGAGATAACTCACTGGGAAACGCCCATGATTTATTGAAGATGCCCCTGTCTGGGCCAAATTGATTTGAAGATCTTGATTAACCACGAGGTTGAAATACATCATGTGATACACCCGTGGTCTTGAAAATGTGCCCTTGACTGGCCTGGATTTTGCTTTTGATTTTCTTGAATTTCGTGGTATGACCCACGGCCTTTGCAGATAATGCCCCTGACTGGGCTGCTGATTGCGTTGAAGCTCTTGGATTTGCCCAACACATATTGCACAACTTTGTGGGGAACTCCCACAGTCTTGAATGAAATGCCCCTGACTGGGCTAATAGTTGCTTTGAAGCTCTTGAGTTTGCGCAACAAAAGTTGCACAACTTCGTGGGGAACACCCACAATCTTGCTGAGAATGCCCCTGACTGGGTTGATGATGATCTTGGGAATCTTCAAGATTGATCCTAGATATGAACTCGCATATGCGGATGCTTAATGATAATGATGTTCCATAAATGGAAATGCAAATGCGAATGCTAGAGCGCGAAGATGCAAGGGCTGGAGAAACATGATACGATATTGGATATGCGTATGATGCAAGATGCTTATAAAGCCGAATGCAATGCGTATGATGCATATGATCGCAGATGGTAATGGGAATGCAGGTGATTGGGAATACAGGTTGGAGACACCAGCTTGGTGGACTTTGGTGGTTGCCAATGCTGATTGGACCTTGAGTTGGAAGTACCAGACGAGGGTTGGTGTTCGGAGAGTAGACCAGATGGGGCTGGTTGGCGAAAGGTTAAGCTGTCAAAGGAGAGCTGATTTGTTTGCCTGATGGAAGCTGGACTTTGGAATAAGGTTTACCAGACAAGAACTGGTGAAATGGCTAAAAGAAGGGTGACCAGATGAGAACTGGTTTAAAAGCTGACATATACCAGGCGGGAATTGGTATTCACCGAAGGGTTGACCAGATAGGACTGGTTTGGAGTTTTAAAGGTTTGACCAGTTGGGGACCGGTACAAAGGTTACAAGGTTTTGACAGGTTTAGGCTGTGGGATGAAGGATCCAATGACAGCAAGGCCTTTTCGGACGGTTAAGGTTATTTGGGTGAGGTGATGGTATGATTCCCCAACACTCGTTTTGAACTCAACAATTGTTGATGAAGATGAGCTTGCTTGAATAACTTGCCATGAGACGACCTCAAGATGGCTTGCCCCAGAGTTTGTACCACGAAAGGGATTATCATTGTTTAACTGATTCTCGTGGTTGGCTTCAATATACTCTTTGGAGTAGTTTGCTCTTGAAAGAGCGTTGAAGCGACTTAACTTATCATGATTGAACATCGGAGGGATCTATCCTCAAGTCAAAGAAACTCTGGGTGGCCTGCCCCTGATCGGTATAATTCACTCTTGATCAACCGCTTCTGGAATGGTTTGCCCCATAATCAACCGTTGTTTGGGGATTGCCTCAGACTGACTCATTCCAAATTCTTGGATCTCAATGCCCCAGTTCCATAGGGCTACAAAGTATGCTCGATTCTGATCCAGACTGCTGAATAGTCTAGTCCTGTTTGATTGCTTTATGTTAGAATTTCCTCAATGCCAACCACTGACTTGCAATTAAAATTGTTTATTCACGAATGGTAATTTTAATGCGAAGTTCATGCAACTTTTTTTTTTAAAAGAATTGTCGTTTATTGAGTGTCGTGATAGTGAGACGAATGGACCATTAGTCCAAATGTTGTGCTAACTTGATTGGTGTAAAATATATAGCAAGGAAAATAACACCAATGCTGATGATTAGCAAATACATGAGGAGTCAGGTTACGCAACCTTGCGATAGTATGCTTTCAGAATAAACCTCGACTCAATTAGGTCTTTCGAGGGTTGTAACGTGGTCTGGCTCACGGTTATAGAAACAAAGGATATTAGGCTCAAAGTTAATTTGTACCCACCCCTTCTTCTTGTTGATCTCCATACCTACGTTCAGTTAATTCTACACCTATTTGACGATGTAAGCTTGATGGTTTCAAGGTTTGCTTGAAATGGCAGCCACCTTATTTTGCTTTTTGAAGGATGTCAGTGACCCTTTGGGGTGACCACTGAATGTTATTTTGTTTTTGGTTGAGGGTTTAAGGACCTCTTTTGATTTTTATTTTGATCCCTAACTTTTGCATGGACTGACTTTGCTTGTCAGATCCATCGGGATAGCCTTGATTTTTGCCTAAGTCCCCTTTTGAGGTGTTTGACTTAGCAGGCTTTTGATTTTTTTGAATTTTGTTGGAAAATTATGACTGCCACGTCATGGGTCATTGATGAACAACCGTCTTGTCTTTGGATTTTGAGTGCGAGGTTGGATTAACTGAATAACTACCCTGCCCCAGGTTGAGTGTAAGGGTTTGAATGTTCGAAGAAACTCCTACTTCTAGGCTCGAAGTGGTTGACTAGGGATTAACTCCTTATATCTCCGGTGTTTAGGGGATTTGAAACAATGCCTGTACATCATCGACGAGATTTTGTCTGAAAGCATACGGTTTGCAATTATGGGTATCTCGTTTTCGTCATCCTCCCTCTAATCTTTGCTAAAACAACAGTGATAAAGTGGAGTGAATAGAAAGGTGTATGTGTCTGTGATAAGTGGAAATAATGAGTGAATACGACGTGACTGATTCGGAAAATGCATAATCACCTCATTAATATTACCATTCAAAACAACAATGTTTAAACACAAGTAGCAATTAACAGGAAATAAACTACAAGATGCAAATGATAAAAAACGCCTAAAGACTGCCAATGTCGAGGACATCTGCCTGTCTGGACCACACTGGCTTTTGGGAATGACCCTTGAAATCTTCGAGCTTAGACAGCTGAAAGGTTGACATGAACGACCAAACTCCCTTCTGGAAACGAGATGTACCCTTTGTCGATCAACTGTTGCACTTTTGCTTGGAAGGCTTTGCATTCTTCAGTCGAGTGCCCCATGGATCCACCATGATATCCACACTAAGCTTTGGGATTGTACCCAGGAGGGTAAGGTTCTGGCACAGGCTTAAGAGTTTTAGGCTCTACCAATGAATTTTGGATCAGATATGGGAGGAGCTGACTCTGCGACATAGGGACGGGATGAAGAGGAGTAGTCCTTCTTTCCAAGTTGTTGATAGGCCTATGCTGATTTCGGCGTTGACAGTTCTGTTGCTGAGGAACATAAGGTT
The DNA here is from genome assembly GCA_963859935.3 of Lathyrus sativus. NCBI lineage: Eukaryota > Viridiplantae > Streptophyta > Magnoliopsida > Fabales > Fabaceae > Lathyrus > Lathyrus sativus. The sequence goes on from OZ012738.1 coordinate 523,383,957, forward strand.
GTTGGCACTGACTGGGGCGTTCCTCATGTGCAGGCCCTTTCATCCTCATATTTGGCCCAGGAATAGGCAATAGTTGTGGGCATGGAGATTCTGAAACCAAAGACAGTAAGATACGCTCATGACCTGATGCAGCTTCAGGGAAGAAAGCAGGGATATCCACTTCTTTTATAGCAACTGGAATAAGCCCACCTGGCACTTTTATACCGCTTGGCGTGAACTCAAATGCTTTTGAATCGATTAAGTCTTGGACGTGGAATTTAAAAGCTTTGCATTCTTCCACATTATGGCCCGGTGCCCCAGAATGAAAATCACAATGGGCACTTGCATCATAGCCTTGTGGTGGCTTACCAACAAACGGAGCCAGAGTCTGAAGTTCAACTAATCGAAACTGAAGCAATAGTTGCAACAATTGAGTATAAGTCATAGGAATCCGGTCGAAACTTCTTTCGGGCTGCTTCAGCCTCTGCGCATACCTCCCAACCTTAGGATTGTCTTGGGAAATAAGAGGTAGCTGCCGACGGGGAAATCTTGGAATCTTAGGTTGTGTAAAAGATCTACGAGGCATATCGCGCTCTCGAAGATATTCCATAGGTACGGGTTGAATGATCATTTTTGCTGCGACCTCAGGCCTAAAATTTCCGTCCTTTCTTAGCACATTTTCCATGACTTCCAGAATCTGGTCCATCTGGGTCTTCAGTTGATGAACTTCTTCCTTGAGCATTTTCTGATCCTGACGCAAAGCTTGCATATCCACCATGAATTGTCCCATCTGGCTTCGGACTTCCCTTAACTCTGCTTGGACCTGCTCCATAGTCCACTCCTGCTCCATAGTTACCTCGGCTTGCATTTTCTGACTTGGACTTTTATGGTGTCTACGTTCCCCTTGCTTCAAACTCTTTACAGCTCTTCACAAGTTCAACGGGAGTGTCGGGAAATCAACTGCGGGTTATGAATAGAGGATGGGTGAGGCCTTAGTATCTGGATAGAGAAAATGCAAAATGATGCAAAATGCTCATGCAAATGCAATGCTATGAGTGCACACGAGAACAGATCCATATCAAGGATCTAAATCATATATCCTGCACAACAACAAAAGGTATCTCTCCCCTCGGGTGGGCAATCTACTGGTTTATAAGAGGGTATCCCAAAGGCTTTTAAACAAAGTCCCATGCACTAGCCCTCGAAAGTTTTCCATCATAACGACTACTCGTAAGACGGTAATCCCTTCAAAGGATGAACACAGAGTCATGTCTCAGCAACCTTTGGAATAAGGTTCTACAAAGGTCCTCAGAGTCGCGGACTCCCACGTCGGAAATAAAGACGTCACTACGACTACACGTAAGACATAATCATTCCAACGGGGTCTCATCTGAGCGGTGGAATTCGATCCAACTCAACGAGTCCTAAGTCTCGCAAATCAGAAAGAACCCACCTCCTATCTTAGTGTGTACTTGAAAGCTCGGGTAGAAAGCCTTATCTCACAAACCATCCAAATAAACCCAACAGTTAGTGAACATAACATAATAAAAATAAAAGCAAATAAAACACAAACACGACAAACAAAATAGGTCTGGCTCGCTAAGAGTTGTCCCCAGCAGAGTCGCCAGCTGTCGCTGCTCGAAAAATGCATCGCGCAACGACGGGGAGGCGAAAAGAAAGGACAGACAGAAGAGTCGCCACCGAACTTTATTTATCCCATGAGGGGAAAGGAAAATATCGAGAAAACCTTAAGAAAATAATGGATAAGATGGTCTCGCAACCATGAACGGGTTCGGAAGCCGGTTATGCGAGGGGAAGGTATTAGCACCCCTCGCATCCATCGTACTCGATGGGAACCTTTTGTTTGTCGATGTGTGAATTTATCTGCTTAAATATTATGCTATAAGAAGAATGTTTCACTGGGTAAAAGAAAGGTTTGAAACAAGAAAGTTAGGAGGAAAGAGAGAACGAGGAAGAAAAGAGAAAGAAACAGACTCGGTAGGACTTCGCAGTCCTATGCCTACGTATTCTCAATAGATGTGAGAAAGTCAGAGTCGACGTAGTTCGGGGAACTACAGATATAAGGGGGATTGTGCTCGGCAAGGATTGTGGCCCTTGTGCCTACGTATCTTTACTTGAAAAAGTAAAGAATCAGAGCAGCCGTAGTTCGGCCTACGGTGTGTTGATGTTTTTTTATGGATTATGCTATCGTGCGCATTCTAGCAGTTTAGGTGTTTTGCTGCTCGCTCGTTGGAGACTTAGGCATTACCTGTTTGCGGTAGAACGGACGTAACATATCCTTTTTGAAAGATTGATTAGTTTTCGCCACGCGGGGCAAGGAGTCGCTTTTGATTGATTGGATTGTTTTTTAGGGGCGAGACAAGTCCTCAGATAGTAACCCCTACGGGTAGTACCCAATTCGTTATCTCAAAGTTTTTGTTATAAAAAAGGTGTCGCGAACGAGGCGTCTTTGTATTGAAAGACGAGCGTCGAAACCACCCTCACTACAGTGGGCATCCCTATGCTCGGAGAAGAAGAGGTCTACACCCAATCCTCTCTCTTTAATTCAATGCAAAGAGAACTTCGTTCTCTTATTAAAGATGTTTTTGGTTTTGAATGGTAAGTGCTTTGCGACAGAGAACCCTACAGTAAACGTCAGCACTCGGGATAGGAGAAGGCCTACGCCTAACCACTCCACGACCATTCAAGTTTTTGTGATGAAAAGATTTGAAAATGCACTCAGTACGAGACCGAGGTTTTAGGTGAAAAGGGTTACGGAAGGAATGTGGAAGCGAGATGGTGGATAAAGAGATATGTGATGGATAAAGTTACGTCTTCGTATCGAAATACGAGTATCGAGACCACCCTCACTACAGTGGGCATCCCAACACTCGGAGAGGAAGAAAGTCTACACTTAATCCCCTCTTTTAATTCGGTACAAAGAGAAATCAAATTATTATGGTTTGAAAAAGAACTCGGTACGAGACCGAGGTTTTTATGAGGAGATGTCGGAAGCGTCTTTGCATTGACAGACGAACGTCGAGATCACCCTCACTACAGTGGGCATCCCTATGCTCGAAGAAGAAGAGGTCTACACCCAATCCTCTCTTTAGCTCAACACAAAGAATCGATTTTAAGGAGATGAGATTTGAAGATGGACGGGAAGCGTCTTCGTATTGAAAGACGAGTGTCGGAACCACCCTCACTACAGTGGGCATCCCAACACTCGGAGAGGAAGAAAGTCTACACTTAATCCCCTCTTTTAACTCAATACGAAGATGATTTGATTTTGAAAACTGTTTGACAAAGTTTTTGAATCGAGTCAGGACAAATAATGAAGAGAGAAAAGGGGTGGTCTCAGATCCAACATTACCTATCAATAATTTGACTGGTAATGAATTACGGAGGTCTCGTCATCGACCCAAACAGATGAAAATAGGATAAAGGCCCAATAATAAATGATGAATAAATTCCAACTCTAAAAATGTAAAATAAAGGAAGATATGAAACTTAGAATAATATGTAAAATAAAATAAGCTTTAAAGAAACTACTATAAATGAAGTATTATAAACCAGGAAATTAGAAAATAAAATAATATATATGAAGTAATCTAAAATTAATAGGAAAAAGATATTACTAATTTATAAATTAAAATAAAAACATACATATTTTTTAAAATACTAAAACAAAAATAATATACAAACTTAAAACAAGACAAAAGCAGTGGGTTTTATGAAATAAAACAGGGGTGAGGAGTATGTGAATCATAATGGGTTTCAAACCCGTTCATCATCACACTGCTCAAAAACGGGGGGTGTCACCAGTTATATTGAAAGGAAACGGCAAAGCCCACTTACCTTAAAACCAAATATCTCTTAGAACAAACTGAAAAGGGGAAAAAGAAGTCTGGTTACCAACATCGCATCACCATCGATTGTACCAGAGAAAACGGACGAGGATCCTTCTTTCCAATTCGCGCAACACTCTCTCTCAATTTTCCTCTTCATCATTCCCGCGGTGCTCTTCATTTTCTCCTCGTCGAACCTTTCTCTGTCTTCTCGTTCACTTTCTGGGTTCATCAATTGACCTCAGGTTGAATCAGTTTCCATTCTCCTTCCTTCGACATTGCGATTTGGTTGCGTGAAGCTCAAACTCTTCTTCTTATTATCTTATTCTTCTGCTTTGATTTGGATTTAAGGGTGATTGTAGCAACTCCCTTGAAGTCGCATGAATCCGGAGTTTTTCCCATTTTATTATAGTAACTATCAAAAGCATAATTAGCATGTGCTATCACATTGTCAGGTTCATAGCATGGTTGTCCTTGCAGCAACAGAGAGCATTCAACTTTTCCAGGTCCACACGCCCAATCTAATGCAGCCTGTATCATCTTTGGATCGGCTCCGTCTTTTGCAACACAGAAAGTTTGATTACTTGTATCATTCGCCAACACTGCTCCTGATCCAGTCAAGTGTAAAATGTAAATTGGCACACCGTTTGAATCAAATAATCCCCAGTTTTTCTCCGACAATGGCCCAGATTTTGTATCCTCGTTGTATAGTTCGTAGATGTAAGTACTAACAGCAACTCCCGGATGTTTTGGAGTTCCGGTTTTGTTAAATACATGCTTGATCAAATTGCTGTTGTAATTATTGGCATTGTCTATTGTTGCGTCGGGCTCGTTCGATCCTCCTTTTGAAGGCCACCCTGATTCTGTTACCACTACGGGAATGTTGGTGTAGTTTAGAAAAGCCATTGCAAAGTATGCTGCGTCAACCATGGCATCAAAGACATTGGAGTAATGTAGAAGAGTATTAGAATCAACGGCTTCTTTGTTTGGAGGCAGAGGCTTGAAGAGTGCATAATCTAACGGGATCACACCATTTGATTGCATGTAATCGTAGTAAGGGTAAATGTTGAGCATAAGATAAGAGTCGGTGGACTGCAAAAAATCAAGTATCGGGACTAAAACTGAATTCAGCGATCGGTTAAAGAAAGCCTGTGAAGGTGGAAATGAATCAAGGATGATGGACGAGGAAAGTGGCGTCGAGACTTTAACTTGGCGATCAAGATTCGACGCAACGAGGGCTGAATGAATGTACTTAATTGCATTGACAAGAACTTTCGCCACATTAGGCAGAGCAGTCAAAACCTCAGAACCGACACAAATGGCAGTAATATTTGTAGCCGGATAATGTGCTACCACATTGCGAGAAACCCAATTGGCAGCCGAAGCATTCGATTGACCAATTGCCAAGAGTTCTTCATTAGGGACAGTTATGACAACTTGAATGCCTGTTTTAGCAAGTGCAATGAGCATAGCTTGGTCAGCATCATACAATCGAACGTGCCGAATTTGTTGTGCTTTGAGTAGCGCGACTACTTGAGTAGGGTGTGGCATATCTGAAAGGTCAGTTCCTATATTCACTCCAACAAAAGGTTCATCATCAGCAGCAACAAGAGAAAGAGCAAAAAGCAGAAGAAGAAAACGCAAAGCCATAGATAGATTCAAAATCAATTCAATCTACCTGAAAAAGAACTCAATAATGAGAGAGAGAGAGAGAGAGAGAGAGAGAGAGAGAGAGAGAGAGAGAGAGAGAGAGAGAGAGAGAGAGAGAGAGAGAGAGAGAGAGAGAGAGAGAGAGAGAGAGAGAGAGAGAGAGAGAGAGAGAGAGAGAGGTGAATAGGAAGTGAAAAAATGAAAAGAGAGGAAAGTGGGGTAAAGCTGTGTTTCTTCTGAGATAAATATTTAAGGTGGTTTTGTTATGCTGTGATGAAGAGTTTCGTTAAGACCTCATAGAAATGCACTACTGCTTCAATGTCGGGCGCGCCAAAAAAAAACTGCACGTTCTTGCAGCAGGAGCTGTACCACGTGATGTTGTGATTGATATGAGAGATGCGAACGGGATGAGGGCTCGCTCGAATGGCTTATAACAGGACTTGCAGAACAAACTGTTCGCAATGCCGAAACCGCATAACAAGCTCTTCATGACAGTGTAGATACGCCCTATTGAAATAACTCTACCGTTCTTCCTCAAATACATTTAGCAGAAGAACATAATCGCATGAACTCAAAGCATTTCTCGCGAAGCTTTCTTTCTTGCTGCAGAACTCTTTCTCACTTCTGACTTGTTTTGATTTGGGTTGTTCAGGTCTGTGAATGATTTAGGTTTGGAATGTTTTGGCTGTAAAACGTATGGAGGCTAGAGGATGGTGGCGAAAAAGTGAGTTATATGGTATGCGGTAGCTTGGAATGTATGGAGGTTGAGGACAGGTTCGCAAATGGTTGTCTAAGTTGAAGGAAGAAGGCCCTGTGTGTGCAGTCCCCCCCCCCCCAGTTCAAGAAAAGGAAGAGGTTTTTTTTTTTAAGGTTAGAATCCCTTATCGCCTCCAAATGAGGTTTTCCCCCCCTCTTGCTCATTCTGTGATGTCCTTTTTTTTGTACAGGTTATGCAGGCTGTAGGTGTGTTTGTTGGTCTGGCGTGGCTTGGTATTTTTGTCTTGTTGTAGCTGTGGTACAGTTTATGCAGGCTGGTTGTGCAGAGGTAGCAGAATGTTTTTTTTTTTTGGTCTGGTGTGATATTGTGTAGCAGGCTTTTAGCTTGGTAGTGATCTGTGAAATTACAGCCGCCTAACCCTAAAACTTGGATATTTTGAAATCCATCAGGTTCTATCACGTCCACACCGTTCGGCATTACTTCATCGTAAAGATTCTTGGAGACCATAAGTGTACCCAGCTTCTTGAGACCAGTGAGTACTCTAAGAGCACCTGTGATATTTTCCAGCTTGTTATCAGAAATCGACAAGAACGAAAAAGACTCGAGTCCACGTATCTCAGACGAAACCTGTCCCTCAATATGATTAGTAGCAAGCCTCAATGCAGCAAGTGACTTGCAATCATAAAGGGTCGGCGGCAAAACAACACTAAACTTATTGTTACCAAGATCAAACGTAACAAGCTTAACCAATCCCGAGAAATTGAACACCGAAAGATTTGCTTCCAATCTATCAACCCTCAAATTCAACACAGTAAGATTGTTACAATTCATCAAAGACGGCAGAATCATACCGGTCAAATTGTTGACATGAAGAGGCAACTCGTCCAATTTCAAAGGCTTACCGATATCCTTCGGGATAAAACCTGTTAAATGATTGGAGTAAAGCTCCAAACTATAAGATTTGTAAGGCTAACAATTCCATCACCAATTGTTCCATCAATTTTATTCGGTGGCAATGATATTTCAACGAGTGAAACAACATCATAAATATCAATTGGGATATTCCCTGATAGACAATTGAAACCTGCTCTAAATCTCTCAAGCTTAGAACATGCACCTAAACCAGTCTCAATAGCACCATCAAAATCATTGGAAGAAAAATCCAAGAATCTCAAAGAAGGATTCTTATGCGCTACACAAAAGTCTGAAATTGGAACATGACCTATGAAGTTGTTGTTACTTACATTGAAAAATATCAAATTTCCTCCTTCTGCAAGATTCTGAATCAAAGAAACCGGTAATGTTCCATTGAATAAATTACTAGACAAATCAAACACTTGAACAACACTTGTGTTTCTGTTTCCATTCCAAAGTAACAATTCACCAGAGAAATGATTGTAACTCAAATCAAGCACTAAAAAATGATTAAGAATGAAAAAAAAAATTGATTTTGAAGATTACCATGAAGCTTAAGTAATCACTATCTTACAATCTGGAGGAGAAAGACAAACGGTTTTGCAACATATTCCCTACAACCCGCGAATCTTCCTAGCATTCCCATAATTAGATAACGTCTTGTGCATATGCCGGTTAAAACCAATAATTTCTCAAAATGCAACTCAAGATCATTTTGGAATAAAAACATTGAATGTAGACTTGAAGCTAGTTAAATCCAAGATTAAAAGAAAATGGCATGCAATCCATTTGAATTAATGAAATCTTGAAATTATCCTAAAATCAACTATCTTCTCTTCAAAAGATTAAATCCCAAGGCCTAACACCAACCTGCACATATTAAGTCAAGTCTTGGATTTAATCAATTACTCATCCAGGCTTATGGATGGAGAGTAACTGATATTGTCTTGAATAATCACCCCTCAGAAAGAGCACATATTTTTCTTTTATCTCCGCAAGAATCATCTACAACTTACTGGGGGTCATACTCACTAAAGGCACACTCGGGGTCTTTCTGAGAGAAGCATTCGAACATTTTATCCAAAAACCAAATGATCACTGGTAACAAAAACACATCCCCACAGATACCTAGTGGGATAGAATGAAAAGGGTAGGACAAATTTGGGGTATGACATGTGGCGTGGTGATGATTGCCCCTATTCCGCTACCATAAGCATTCACAGCTCCGTCAAATATCATCTTCCATTTGGACCCCAACTCTGGTCCCTCGTCTGGCAACGGCTCTTCACAATCTTTCATCTTGAGGTACATGATATCCTCGTCAGGAAAATCAAACCTCATCGATTGGTACTCTTCAATAGGCTGCTCCGCCAGATACTCAGACAGCACACTCCCCTTTATAGCCTTTTGCGAGACGTATTGAATGTCATATTCAGTCAAGACCATCTGCCAACGGGCAATTCTTCCTGACAACGCCTGCTTTTCGAATACATATTTGATAGGATCCATCTTCGAGATGAGCATGGTTGTATGATTCAGCATGTATTGCCTCAAACGCTTGGCGGCCCAGGCTAGCGTGCAACAAGTTTTCTCCAGCATTGAGTATCGAGATTCACAGTCTGTAAACTTCTTACTCAAGTAATAGATCGCATGCTCTTTCCTCCCCGTCTCGTCGTGTTGACCGAGAACACAACCCATGCTTCCCTCAAGAACCGTCAAATACATGATCAAGGGTCTCCCTGCCACTGGGGGTATCAAAATAGGAGGCTCCTGCAGATACTTCTTTATTTTATCGAACGCCTTTTGACAATTTTCGTTCCACGTTACAGCTTGATCTTTCTTTAGCAGCTTGAATAATGGTTCACACGTGGCCGTTAGGTGAGATATGAACCGGGCAATGTAGTTCAATCTCCCTAAAAACCCGCGCACCTCTTTCTCTGTTTTAGGCGTCGGCATTTCTTGAATCGCTTTTATTTTAGCAGGATCGACCTCTATTCCTCTTTCGCTTACGATAAACCCCAGCAGTTTACCCGATCTCACCCCGAAGGTACATTTATTAGGGTTCAGCCTCAGCCTGAACTTCCTAAGCCTTTTAAACAACTTCAGCAGATTCACCAGATGCTCTTCCTCTGTCTGGGATTTGGCAATCATATCGTCAACATAAACTTCGATCTCTTTATGCATCATGTCATGGAAAAGAGTCGTCATCGCACGCTGATATATTGCCCCAGCATTTTTCAAACCAAAGGGCATCACTTTGTAGCAAAATGTTCCCCAAGGCGTTATGAAAGTAGTCTTCTCCATATCCTCTGGCGCCATTTTAATCTGGTTATAGCCTGAAAAGCCATCCATGAAGGAGAATACGGAGTACTGAGCAGTATTATCAACTAACACGTCAATGTGAGGAAGTGGAAAATCGTCTTTTGGGCTTGCTTTATTCAAATCTCTATAATCCACGCACATTCGAACCTTGCCATCTTTCTTTGGCACTGGCACGATGTTGGCAACCCATGAAGGATACTTCGTCACAGCCAGGAAACCAGCGTCCCACTGTTTTTGAACTTCCTCTTTGATCTTCATTGCCATATCTGGTCGAGTTCTGCGAAGTTTTTGTTTGACCGGCGGGCAATCTTCTTTCAGTGGCAGGCGATGCACAACCATATCAGTATCAAGCCCCGGCATATCTTTATATGACCAAGCGAATACATCATTATACTCTCGGAGCATTTCAACCAGTCTTCGCTTGATATCACTCTGCAGTGCGGCTCCGATACGAATATTCTTCTCAACCCCTTCCGACCCCAAATTGATAATTTCGATGACCTCGTCGTGAGGCAGAATGGCTCTTTCCTCTTGCTTCACTAACCGATACAGTTCTTCAGGAACGTCGCTATCTTCGACAACCTCTTCTTCGGCCTGGAATACCGGGTGCTCGAAGTCGGGACGAGTCATAGGTGGTTCAAGGATGTCATCTGAAAATGTTATCCTGCAAAAGGAATGGTTAAGTGCTTCAAAATGCGTATAAAGCGAATAACCACGTTGCCATTTTATTGAAAAAATACAAAACAAGAAAGACAGGGATTACGGTATTTGCACATGAAAAAACGCCATTTATTTAATGATTAACACGCAATGTTTATAACAACACAGCCCTAAGCAAATCCTGATGCCCCGGGCAAGACATCAGATTATTCAACAATTAATAAAGCAAAGCATTACTGTTTAAAAGTCACAGGAACAAGCTCCTGAATAGACCAGTTGCACAGTCCTTGTCCTGGCGTGCTTGGCTGAATCCAGGCATCCATATCACAGTCGCTGTCTCCTTCATCAGACTCTGAAGCAGCATTGACAGTTTCATGACATACTCCACTGGCAGAGATGGTAATTGACTTTCTGAAACGGGGGGCCCCCACGGAAGGAGTTGATGACGACGGTCGGTACCCCAGTCCGAACCGGTCCATCTTCACAGGAATGTCCAGCACTTTGCCCCAGCCCTTTGCTTCTCCTGCTTCTACTAGCGCTTGAGCTTCTTTATACGATGAGACAGCTATCTCTGGCACTTTGCTCGGCCCGGGACCCTTGTCCTTGATGCGCAAACCTTCGAATGCCTGGCATGGTGTCTCGTGGATCTCTCCGTCGACTTCCACATATTTAAACGAAGATAGATGGCTGACCAGGATGTCTTCTTCTCCGCACACGGTGACTACACTGTCCCCGACCATATATTTTAACTTCTAATGCAGGGTAGACGTGACAGCCCCTGCCCCATGAATCCAGGGTCTTCCCAGCAAGCAGCTGTACGCAGGCTGTATATCCATGATATAAAACTCCGTTGCAAACACTTCCGGCCCCACTTGCAGAGGCAAGGTAATCGATCCGAAGACTGTTCTCCGCGTGCCGTCAAACGCTCTGACCACCAAATCACTGGGTGTACACAAGATTCCTCGATCATCCAGCTTCATCATCGCCTTCTTGGGCAGCACATTCAAAGATGATCCGGTGTCAACCAATACGTGCGACATTACTGACCCTCTACACTCAACAGATACATGTAATGCCATATTATGATCTCTCCCTTTCGGAGTCAAGTCAAAATCGGTAAAGCCCAAGCTGTGGCCTGCATTCACATGCGCCAGCACTCCTTCTAGCTGATTCACGGAGACATCCTGGGGTACAAAAGAAGTGTCCAGGACTTTCAGCAAAGCATTTCTGTGAGCTTCCGAACACAGCAACAATGACAAGATAGATATTTTGGACGGTGTCTGTTGCAGATGCTCCACAATCTTATAATCACTTTTTCGAATCAAGCGCATGAATTCTTCTACATCCTTCGATGCTGCTTCTTTTTCACTTGCTTGAACTGGAACATTTTCAACCACTTTCCCTTTTCCTTTCGCTAGTCTTTCAGCCTCCACTTCAGGAGATATAAAGATCCTGCCACTCCTTGTCACGCCTCCTGAACCAACAACATTATCCACAATCTCCACTGGCTGCTTGTTAACATCAATCTTTATCCCATCACAATACACCTCTAGCCCATACGACCATGGGACTGCTTTCGTGTTCTCGTACGGGATTGGCCCGGCCTTAGTTATGGTAATCGGTGGTCGCTGAGCTGGTGCCGCAATAGTGATCGTCTTCCGAGGAATCGTTACCGTGGCCACATCACTCCGATTATCCACTACTGCCCCTGCAGGCTCGTCAGTTGCCGCTCGGTCAAACTGCAATATACCTTCATCAATTAAAGCCTGAATGCCTTTCTTCAAATCCTCACACCCCCCAGCTAGGGTCCAACAATCTAAGCAATACTCGTTACATCCTGGGTAAACACCTCCTTGCAACAGTCGACTCTTTATCTCGCTCAGTGGCGTCTTTAAATCTTCAACATTCATAATAAGATTCAGGCCTTCCTCAGTCAGAACGGCGTTAGCCCCATGATCGGGCATGGGTTTCTGGACTATATTCGGACCTGCCGTTCCAAAATTGATAGTCTTGTTGTCTAAAAGATCCTGCACAACGTGCTTAAAAGCATGGCAACCTTCTATATCGTGGCCCGGGGCCCCAGAATGAAACTCACAGTGCCTGCTTGCATCATAGCCGAACGGGGGAGCTCCCGTTATTGGTGCCAGAGTTCTTTTCTCTACCAGATTCAATCCCAACAATGTCTGCAATAAATCAGCATAGGTTGAGGGAGGCTTCTCAAACGCTCTTCTCGGCTTATTACCCTGGAATCTTCGTTGAGCCTGCTGTGCCCCCTGCTGAGGCTGCTGCTGCTGTGGCATTGGCTGCTGCTGAACCGGTTGTTGTTGCTGGAGGGGTTGTTGTTGATATGGGATAGTAACACTCGACACCTGCTGCGGCTGACGATATTGACCTCTTCCCCTGCCTCGGCCTCGGCCTCGGCCTCCAAATACCGCGCTTGCCTCGCCCTGACGGCGCCCACCATAAGCTTTCCTATTACTGCCAGATGCAGTTGATTCCTCGACTTGGAACTTTCCTTGCTTAATATTACGTTCAATCTTTTCTCCCATTAGAATCAGGTCTGAAAAACTGGCCAGAGACGTATGAAATAGCATATCATGAAACAGCCCGGTGAATGTGCCGACAAACATATCATTCATTTCCTTATCTTCTACAGGAGGACGGACCCTGGCAGCCATATCGCGCCACCTTTGCGCGTACTCTTTAAAACTTTCCCCCTTCTTTTGCGAAAGCCCGGCCAACTGGACCCGATTGGGTGCCAAGTCGCTGTTATACTTGTAATGGGCTACGAACGCCTCCGCCAATTGCTTCCATGTCTTGATATCAGTTGGCTCCAACCCCATGTACCACTCTAGGGAAGGGCCCGACAGACTATCTTGAAAGAAATGCATTAGCATTCTTTCATCAGTTGAGTATGCAGACATCTTTCTGTAATAAGCTCGTACATGCACCTTCGGACATGTGTCTCCTTTGTACTTGTCAAACGTAGGAGCTTTGAATTTAATTGGTACCCTCAAACCAGGTACCAGACCCATGGTTGCCATGTCCAATCCCACAGCACTTTGATTTAAGACTCCCTTCATTTGCTCTTCCAGCATTCTAATCTTTTGGGAATCATCCATCGGCCCTTCAAAACCTCCTCCGGAGAAGGCGTCCTCCTGCTGATCTTCTTGCCACATACCATTTCCAGCCCCGTACCCATCATATCCATTATTACGTCCAGCTCTGATCTGATTCATCCCTGGACCTCGGCCTCTGTTGCCGTACCCTTGAACACCTCCAGCAGGACCAACAGCCATAAATCCAGTACCATTTCCGTTTCCAAAGCCTCCGTAACCCTGATTGACCATACCATAACCATCTTGCCCAAAGCCTTGAGCATTAAAACCATACTTCCCAGTGTTATCGAATCCTTGATCGTTGAATCCGAACCCAGTATTGACAAAGTCGTTGCCTCCTAGATTATCTCCCAAATTGACATCGCCCAGCCCAGCATTATGGACAGCAGTCTCATTCCCCACTCCGACGTTACCATTCACAGCAGCGGTAGCGTTGTTGACATTAGCAGCAGGTATATTGATTACAGGCGGAGCCACTGGCGTGGGAGTGCCGTCTCCATGAGCAGTATCAACCCGGACAGACTGATGATCTTCATTACCATGACCAGCGTTGCGAGCCAACAGAGGCTGGACCATGGCCTGCAAATTCTCTTGCCCTTTTGCTATAGCTTCCATGGTCTGCATGAAGAGGGCGAGCTTCTCGCGCACATCTTGCATCTCGTTCTGCATTTGGTCCATGATTTTTCGACAATTGGAGCGTGTAGAATAGCGGTGCGGATGCTGATCTGCAATCCTGTTAAGTACCTGATGCAAAGCAGGAAATAAGATACCATCCAAAGATTACCTGTAATGCAATATGAATATGAATGCAATGCAATGTGTCTGTGCATTAGGGAAATTCATTCCCCCAGTTCTAGTGCGAAGGTGCCGGTGCAGTGACGGTGCTGACAATAGGAATATCGGAGCTGAATCATAGAAAGCCTCATATATTGCAGGGAGAATCAATAAGCCCAGGGTACAATGTCACTGAGAGTACAAAGAAGGCATGACCTCAACCAACAATCCTGGTGATGGTCAGCACTATGCAAATAAAGCATACAAGTTACTACATGAAATGATCAAATCCTCCCAAAAGTCTGGTACTCCTCTATCAACTTCTTGGTCTCCGGATGGCTTGGTCGATCAAGCAGCCCTTCGACAAGCTGGTTTCTCCTCTTAAGGACACGGCGTACGTTTTCAGCAGTTTCTTCCCATGTTGCTTCTCCGAAGCAATCTTCTAACTTTCGCTTCTGAGACACTGCTTCATCTCTGGATTTGATTGCCTTGTTCAGTGCATGCTGGACACTATACCGGGTCATCACTTCTTCCTCACACTTCTTGATGCTAGACTTCAACTTCTCTTCGAGGTCGGAGATTTGCTGCTTCAGCTTATCTTCCCTCTTCTTGTTATTGGTGAGCGTAGCATTCCAAGTTTTATTGCAAGAGGATATCTCTCGGTGTGCTGCGTCGAGCGCTTTCTTTTTGGCTTCCAGCATGTCATGGGAGCTTCTGAACTCTTGCCCCAGACGTTCACGCTTTTTCTTTTCTTCAGTCAACTCAGCCCCTAGTCTGTTTACTAGCTCGATCTGTTGCTGGAAAGCATATACAGCCTTGTTTTTCTCACTGCGTACTTGGGCTAACTCTTGCTCTAACCCTTCATTAATCTTCATCAAGGCTTCTTTTTCCTTCACAACTTGCTCGTAGACTTCTCTAGAAACAGTAGTCGGCTCTGCTACCGGAACGGGAACAAGAATTGGTGCATCTGGGAATGGCATCCGCAACTGACTAGCCCTCTCCTGAATCCAAACTCTATAAGGTGCATAGGCCTGACAGTCATTCTTTCCTAACAGTGGTTTCCCTTTGCGGTTAATACGTGTCCAGGCACGTTGCAACTTGGCTAATAACTCCCCCTTCACATCCCCTGTGAAGTACAGAGATTCCTGTACTTCTTCCTCCTGAGGTGGATTCTTCAGCGCATATCCGAACTGGCGAATGAATAGAGAAGGGTTGTAATTGATACACCCCTTTCTTCCTATCAACGGTACATTAGGGTACCCCGAACAACTGAAGATGAGCTCGGATCCCAACAAATCTCGATCAAACCATACAACGTCTTCGGAAGATAGCCTCATCAGGCGTTCTGACCAACTGGCTGAGGTTGCACTGTCTACAAATGGTCCCTTTGTGGGAAGGTGACTCTTGAACCACATATTCAACAGAGGAGCACAGCAGTACACAGCCTTTCCTCTTCGGTGCTCATTCTTATAGTGCAATGAGTGGTAGAAGTCTCCAATCAAAGTTGGCACTGGGTTGCCTGCAGCAAACAGATAGAAAGCATCCAAATCCACAAAGTTGGGCAAGTTAGGAAACAGCACAATTCCATAGATGCATAAAGCCAGAATAGCATTGAAAACCACCCAACAACCGCTCTTGGCGTATTCTCGAGCTTTGACAACTAAGAAATCCAGAGAGAAACCTGACACCCCAAGCCAAGAAGTCAATAACAGATCTGCAGCGTTCATATGCAAGGCTTTGGCTAAGTCCTCCAACTTGGGCTCAGCAGCAGAGTGAATAAAGGGAACCTTGTTCTGCACGGGGAGCTCAGTAAACTCCACATACTCCTCAATGGTAGGCCCTAGAATAAAGTCAGCAAAAGTAAAGCATCTCAATGCGGGGTCGTAGAACTGCATCAAGGTGTATAGCCCGTTCATCTCATCAGCAGTGGGCTTACAGACTAATCTCAGTAATCTCCCATGGCTCATTCTGAAGCTTCTTCTAACCTCCTCATCGGCGAGAGATATCAGACCAAGCAAAGAAGTAATATCAGGTGCAGGCAGCTTATACGCAACTGTTTTCCTCAAACCAGCCATAATCAATACTCAGAAGTCTGGGCACTAGAACTAGGGAAATGCAAATGCACCTGCAGCACAGACACTCGTTAGTGAAATGCAAATGATAATGGATATGCAGGCAATGCAATGCAAGTATCATACAACAGGGACCAAAGCTGTAGCTGAATAGCCTGAACCCAATCAAGAAAGGTCTCAGATAGACCATCCAGAAGTCATCAAACCCTGGTCTCAGATAGACCTAAAACAAAGCCTCAATACTGGTCTCTGATAGACCCCATAATCATAACTCCATCTGGTCTCTGGTAGACCTCAAATCATATCTCCAATTGGTCTCTGACAGACCTCATAACACATCTCCAAATAGTCTCTGACAGACCTCAGAATACATCTCCAAATGGTCTCTGACAGACCTCATAACTCTCCATAAATAACCAGGATCTCTGATCAAGAAATAACCGGTAGTCTGAAGGTCTGGTTACCTGCATAACCCCAAATCCCCTCACAGGTGGGTGGCCCTATAACTGGCACAAGGTACGGCATCCTATGCGGTCGTCGGTGTCACAGACTTTCAGGGTTGATGATACGATTCCCAGAAGGAGTGGCATCATCAAATCCTGAAGAGGCCTCACTCAGCCAACTTCCAAATGATCGGTTCCCGAAGTCGACAATTCAGCTGACCAACAACCCCTTCGACCCAAAGGGTAGAAAAAGAAGCCAACCAGAAGAACCTCGTCCGAGTGTAGATTTCATGAGACACTAATGCAAGCAAAGCCGGCACACGCCCACTACTTTCTACGCTAATTCTAGGTGCCCTCAAGCCCAGGTCCGGCTTATCCCTCAATATCAGAACACCCGTCACACCCCAAATACAGCAATAATAATCAATATACAAAGCTGAAAATACAAGGTTAGAAATATACAATAACTCCATACAAAATCCTCGACGGGAAAACAAGCGCTAGGATTGACTCGCTCAAAGGGACGTTGGATCCCAAATGCATAAGAACCATCGCAGTTCTTAGCAGCCAGGGGACGTTGGGTCCCCAGCAGAGTCGCCAGCTGTCGCTACTGCGAAAATCGGCGCCGGCTGAACAGAAGAGTCGCCACCGTGCGTTATTTATCCCACGGGAGGGAAAGGGAACGCTCAGAGTAAACCTCGCACATCATGGGAAAGGTATGGTCATCGCAACCAAAACCTGGATTCGGGAGTCGGTTACGCAAGGGGAAGGTATTAGCACCCCTCACGTCCGTCGTACTCGACGGGATCCACGCTTGTTTTCGGGTATGGATTGTTATTCTATCTACGCTAAAGGTCTGGGGTTAAAAGGAAAGAAAATGAAAACAAAATGACTCGGCAAAGTATCGCACTTCATGCCTACGTATTCCCGTCTGGAACGAGAAATCAGAGTCAACGTAGTTCGCCTACCTACGGGAAAGGAGGGGAAGGTTGCTCGCTAGGATATCGCATCCTATGCCTACGTACTTTCATACAGCATGAAAGATCAGAGCAAACGTAGTTCGGGCCACGTACGACACAAGTCTGTCCTTGATTGATTTTATTCCTTCTGAAAAAGGGTTTCTGATTAACAGTCCCGGCGGACAAAAATGACGTCTTGATGAGTTCACATTCTTTTACGGAAGAAGTGTCTTTTATTGTGTTTGAAATCTTTATGTATTTTTCTGTTTGTTTTGAGGAAGAAGAGATAGAACTCTAACCTATGGTTGCGAAGGGAAACAAACTAACCTAATGTTATCATGCATGGGTTAAGACCTAGTGTCTATCATGCTCCTCTCTTGCACAGAGAGAAACAGAGATCCTAAGGGATAGGCAGAAACAGAAACAATATCAGATATATATAGCAAAACAGTAAAATGCATGGATGCAACAATACAAGCGAGGCAAGGGAGTCCCACTCAACCTCGAACCTAGAAAACAATAGGCAAAAGTGAACAGACTTCACTTTCAACCCAGCAGGGTAAACAGCAAACAATACAACCAGGAAACCAATCAATACATCAGCAAATGAAATACAGCAAACAAGAAGCAGCTTCAGCAGCTCTGAATCAACATCTGGCTTCAAGTAATCTCCAACCAGCTATAGGCTTCAACAAGCATCAATCTCCATCTTCATGGCCTTCAGGCAAGGGCTTTGATCATCAGTCTTCTATAAGCAATGGCTTTTCTTCAAGTTCAAACCTCCAGGATGAGGAGTCAGTCACAAGAGTGAAGTGAATGAATGTTAGACAGTTAATTACCTACCAATGGTGGTTCATCAACTGTTAACATTAAACAGAAAGTTTCCTCTCAAAAGTTCTATCTTTCAAATATATTCACTGATCCTTCCAAAGGAAGGAGGTGGATATTTGAAAGAGACCTTGAATCATAGAGAAAGGATGGATGCAGACAAGGCATTCCATGTTTGAGAAACAAGCTTTCTAATCTAGAGCTCTGCCTAGCTCCTAAACCCTAGTCTCCTCAGCAGCTGCTAGCAAGGACCTCCTCTCCAACTCTGGCAGTTGATCTTCAATCTATGGATCTCCAATGGCTTTCATCTCCTCAAGTCTTCAATCTCCCAAGTCCCCAGACAATCCCAATACCCAAGCAAGCAAGCCATAATCCCCAGAGGGCACACCACACCAGTCAATCAGATATAACAGAGTATTAATAGCAGTAGGGGAATCCTAATTTTTTCTCTAAGGGATCTACTAACCACCCATAGCCCTTATAGTCCCATAACTAATCTATTCAAACCCTAAGTCCTAAGGGAAATGAAATCAAACTTCCTAAGTCATCACCTAAAACCCTAATTTGTTCAAGTTGTTCAAACCTACATTAATCACCTAAAATTAATTCCTAAAAATGGGAACTAAATTAAATCTACAAGTTCAATATCTAATCTAAACAACCTAAAAAGAATGAACAAAAAATATGAAAGCATTTAATAGAACAAAAATTAGCAAAATCATGCATGAAATGAACTATTTAAAATGACATTTATTTAAAAAATATGAAAAAAATATCAAATAAAAATAAAAATGCAATTTTATTTTATGAAAATTTTCTACACATTCTAATGAAAATAGTGTAAAAAGAATGAATTGAAAATGATTTTTTTATGTATTTATTATGAATTTTGGAAAATGCATAAAAGAATTAAAGAAAATAAAAGAATTAATAATGAAATAAAGGGAGGGGGGTAAGAATAGCAGGCGCGTTCAGTTGATATTTCATTGGGCCAGGCAAACAGGGGGTGCGCGTAGCAAATTTGGCTTAAGCCCAAAACCATTCAGCAACAATGAAAAATAAAAAGAGGCGCAGGGGGTGCATTCAGAAACAGATTCATGTTCAAATTGAGTGGGCCTGATAACTGGGGGGTGGGGATATCACAACAATCTTAGGCCCGCCCGTTTCAATTAATGAAACGGTGCGTTTAGGGCACCTAACTAATTCCCTCCAAAATCAGATTAAACCTCAGCCACACGATGGGCTTCTGAGTCAAAAGTCTTGCATGAATTGGACAGTCCAGATTTCGTCTTCCTCCTTGGATCATCTAGGGTTTCTGAAACCCTCATGCACATGCCATGAACGTCCAATATTCAAGCTCTCGGTTCTCTCTCTCCAGGCCATGAAACGCTACGATCTAAACATGAAACTTACTCTAAATTTCTCCCTCTACACGTCTATGGTCTTAGATTGCATTAAAACTCAGCCAATCAATAAACCCGATAGCAACAATCTCTGACTTCATGAAAACACTCTGCAACTCATCAGCACAATTCTCAATCAAACTTACCCTAATCTAATCTATGACTAATGGTGATTATTCTGATCTATCAAACTAAGATTATAATGCATTAACCTAAGAGTTCTAGGTCCTAACAGTTTGGTACACCTGCTAACAATCATCACTAAACTACTCCAAATTCATCCTAATTGCTCTACTAACATCCTACATTATATCTAAACTAATAAAATCATGCTAACCTAATTGAATCAAGCTGTGGCAGAGAAAATGCACCTGGTGTGAAAGCTTGTGGATGATGATGAAATTCGTGGATCTGAGACTTGTGAGGCTTGGATCCTGATCTACAATTGCTCTACTTGCTTCTGTTTGCAATACTTGAATGAAACTTGGCTTGAATTGTGCTATCAACTTGAAATTGCAATTTTGATGTTGATGATGGAAGTGCTCGAAAATGGATTGATCACACCTTGTTCTTGGTTGAATTCTGATCTGTGATGATGAATCAGTATGATGAAGTTGATTTTGATGGTGATTGGTGAAGAATTTGAGGAATTGAAGTGAAAATGCAATGAGAAAGAGTGAGAGAATTTGGGAAATTCTTGGTGAAAAATGAGTCCAACCCTTGATCAATCTTCATTTCATGAATATATAGTGTTCAATGGTAACTTCTAGATCCCTCTTACACATTCCCTTGCCTTCCAATTTTGATTCATTTTGGCTATGTTTCTTAAAATGCAAGTAACCAAGGATAACTTTGAAATCTTCCACTAAACTCAAAAAAGTACTTGAACCATTGTCTTTAGAATGTCTTTTCCATTCAAAATCATATATTGGAAGTCTCCATTTGGACTTATAAATCTCCCAAACCATTTTCCACTTTGACTTTATTCAAATTATAAGCCATTTTAGTTCAAATTTAACCAATCATGCAACTTCATGTTATGAGCTTTTCCAACAATTTGTGACCTTCTTTCTAGACTCAAAATCACATTTTGAACAAGTTTGATGTTGTAAGTTTTTCCATTTGAGGCCTCCTTGTATGAGTTTTGGACATAGGTTAAAATGACCTGTAATTCACAAATGCCCAAAATACCCTTTGCTTGCCAAGACCATAAGTTGAGTTCCACACATCATATGAAGGCATGCTATA
Source organism: Lathyrus sativus (assembly GCA_963859935.3). Classification (NCBI taxonomy): domain Eukaryota; kingdom Viridiplantae; phylum Streptophyta; class Magnoliopsida; order Fabales; family Fabaceae; genus Lathyrus; species Lathyrus sativus. Next base: position 523,404,895 of record OZ012738.1, read on the forward strand.
CCATTCTAGAAAGCTAAGACAATGAGGAACAATTCTTATGTTGACCAATAATTCATTTGAAATCTCCTTGAGGGGTAAAAATTGCTTGGAAGTCAAGTCACTTTCACAGACAAAATTTCAGATACCTCAGATGACCTGTAACTTGCAAGGACCATAACTTGAGTTCTATAAATCTCCTTGATGTCTTCCACCACTCAAATTAAAGGTCTTGAGATCCTCTACAAGTTTCATGTTGGCCAAGAAGCCATTTGAAGCTAGCATTTTGACTTATCTTGCTTGGAAATTTGACCTAAACTAGGGGATTTTACACAGAAACCCTAATTTAGAAGCTCCTCTTCTCCTTGATTTCTCTTGAATTCTCCTTGGCATATCTCCATATCCTTCTTTATATGTCCAATGATGAACCCCACACCTCTCCACTAGACTTGAATGCCCCTTAAATCAGTCAATTGACCTAGGGTTGACCTAGGGTTGACCCAGATGAAACCCTAGTTGACTGCCTTCAGCTACAGCTCTTGTGCTTTCATCAATGACTTGTCTCCTTCTCCAAATGACTTTCTAAGTCTCTCATAATGTCTAGATACTCTCCATGCCTTCAACTCACAGCTCACAACCCTCTTGTTGGCCCTTAGATACCCTCAGCTAGGAGATGGACTCAAGGCTTGATCTGCTGAACTCTTTGCTTTCAAATTATTTCCTGATGACTTGAATGAGATTGAATTGGGATAATAACCTCTTGATAGGCTTCCAGAGATGAGAATAATGATTGGCCCCCCTGTTGCATGACTTGCTATGCTTATGCTATGCAGATGGTTAGTCTATGTACATGACTCTATAAGCAAATGCTAATGATATTAAAACATAAACCCAAGGAGTAAGGTTGGGCAAATTTTAGGGTGCAACACACATCACTTCAATCTCGTTGCATGTTTCTTCTATTTGATGATGCAGCTTCAATTTGTGTTGATTCGTTGAGATTTAGCTTTGGTTAGGGTTTAATTTTGTTTGAGGCATGGATGGAGAGGGATATTGGTAATATTGTGGCGTTTTGTTTGTTGTTGTGTTTGAGATTCGTGAGAGTGTTCTGAGAGGAGCTGCAGAGGGGGATTTGGGAGAAGATGGAGCTAGGGTTTAGTTGGGTGAACAGTATTCAGATCGTTGGAGAAGAAGATAGGTTTTGTTGTTTGGATAGGTGGACTAGGGTTTTGGGTTGGGTCCAAAGCCCAAGCGCGTATTACTGACGCATACCCCCCATTTGCTCAATTCCCCCCCGTTTGAGAGATCAGAGTGAATTAGTTTGGGCCTTAGGCCCTAATTGCTGTCCACACCCCCCTGGGCGTAGGCCCAATGAAAATTGACTGGAAATTTGCTAACGCAGCACCCCCAGGCGTTTTTTTCTTTTCTGTGTTTGATTATTTGTTTTTGGCAAACCTGGGCCCTGCGCCCAGTGCTTTTAGCACCCCCATATGTGAGCCCAATGAATTAATAACTGAATTCTTTGCTGTTAGTACCCCCCTCCAGTTTTATTTCAATTTTATTTTCTTTCAATTTTTTTTATTTTCTTTGCATATTAAATAATTCATAATAAAATGGAAACAAGTGATTTTTTAATTCTTCTTCTTTCTACCATCTCATCATAATTCCTAGAAAATTAAATAAAAATAAAAATGTCACTTTATTTTTGTTTGTTATTTTTTTGTATATTTTCCATTTAATTGATCTCTTTTAATATTTTTAGTGCATACATGTCATTAGAAAATTAATAAAAAATAGTAGATTTAGTCAAATAATCCCGTTCTTTTTTCTGTAGACTCGTAATTCAGTGTAGAATTTTATAGTGCAGAAACCTTAGCTTAATCATGCATTTTCATTTTAATTGCATTTTTTCATTGTTATTGATGTTGAATAAATTGGTTTATGGATATGCCTGTGTTGCTGATTTTAGTTCTTTCATCTGGTGTTGAATTTTGTTCTGATTTTTCAGTATGTTGTCTTAGAGCCATGTAGGTCTCCCATTGGATTTTTGATAGATTTTTGTAGGGTGTTCTGATACGATTTGTCTGAGCCTGAAGTTAGGGGAAGTCTTGATGACTTCTGACTCTGAAGTTCAACTGTGGTTGAACTTCAGAGATAGTCTCTTGTGGTTTGTTGGCCTGTGGGTTCTTCTTGAAGTTGGGAGCTGGTTGAAGTCCTGTTGGAGCTTGCAAAGATGCATTGGATTGAGGCTTAGTCTAGGAGCTTGTTGTCTGTTTGTGAGGTTTGAGATCCTGAAGTTTGAAGGGAGTTTATGGTACTTTCCTGAGGAAGGCACTATGAATGACTTTCATTCTTTCTTCTCACCTCTTTCTTAAGTATCCAAGGATGTCGGAGCCGACTTGTGAGTTTAATTCCTCCTGAGGAGGGATGTAAACTGATCACATGTTGTTGAGCCACATGGGATACGATTCCTAAGTGGAAGTCCCCTAGTACTTTCCTGAGGAAGGTCCTATGGGTCTATTCACTTAGTTCCAGTAGTTTGTCTAGGATTTCTCAAGTATCCAGTGATGTTGGAGCCAACTTGTGAGTTTAATTTCTCCTGAGGAGAAATGTAAACTGATCACAGTTGTTGAGCCACGTAGGGTACAATTCCTAAGTGTCAGCCTCCTAGTACTTTCCTGAGGAAGGTCCCATGAGTCTGTTCACTTAGTTCCCTTAGTGCCTATAGGTTTTCTCAAATATCCAGTGATGCCGGAGCCTTCATGTGAGTTTAGTTTCTCCTGAGGAGGAATGTAAACTGATCACAGTTGTCGAGCCGCATAGGATATGACTCCTGAGTAGTAATCTCCTGGTACTTTCCCGAGGAAGGTACCATGAGCGTGTCTGCTTAGCTCCTTTTCTCTGGTAAGCTTGTTCTGAAGCTTGGAGACTGGGATTGATTCCTCTTGCTTAGGTTTTGATTAGAGTTTTTGCTTAGGTCCCTGCTTAAGGTGTTGCATAGAGTTCTGTTTAGAGATAGATTAGGAGATTGTTTCAGGTTTGTTAGGGGCCTGGCCCAGGAGTAGCTTCTTGTTTTGTAGATAGAGGCTTGTCAGGTTAGCTTGCCTTCTCTTTGGATTGTTTGACTTGTATGGTGTTATGTTGCATTAGACTTAGGTATTCATGTAGATAGTTCTGAACAGGTGCATCCTAGAAGTAGACTTTGTGTGCATGAGAAGTTGAGGTGGTCCTCCTTCTGCTTGTTTGTTATTGAGTGGCTTTGCTTGTTGGTATTTGGTAGAGCTGAGCTCCCTTGCCTCTGTGGTTTGCGGCCTCTGTGCCTTGTTTGTTTAGTCGTTGCATTCATGCATAATCTCAGTTTTTCTTTACTTTGCAGTTTCTTGTTTGTAGTTCAGTTCTGTTGCCATGATCCCTTAGGAGCTCTGACTTCTCCGCTGCGGAGTCGTTATGATAGACATTAGGATGGTCAACCAGGTGTGATAGCAGTAGGTAGATTCCCATGTTTCTCAGCTATAGTTCTAGGGTTTCCCTTTCCTTTCTGTAGGAGCTTTTGAGTAGCTTGATCCGTAGTTAGCAGAACTACAGCTGCTCTGATTCTTCGTACCAGGCGAAGATATGTAGGCATAGGATGCGATATCCTAGCGAGCACACTGACGACTAACCTTTAGTTCTCTCGCGGCTGTGCGATCGAGACTTTCCCGCTAACGACTAATTGTTATCCCTTTCTCCTACCCGAGCGCATTTGAGAGCAGATCGTATTTGTAGGTTCCCGAGCCTTAGAGACCAGTTTGTTTTCTCACTGCTGTGTGAGAGCCCCTGTTTACCCGTAGTTAGTCGAACTACGTTTGCTCTGATCTTCCATACTGTGTGGAAGTACGTAGGCACAGGACGCGATGTCCTGGCGAGCAACCTTTTCCCCGTTTAGACGTAGGCAGTTGAACTACATTGACTCTGACTTTCCCATTGCACGAGGGAATACGTAGGCCCAGAACACCGTATGTTCTGTCGAGTCCTGTCCTTTTATTTTCTTTTCAGACCAGCCATTAGCGTAGATAGATAACACACCCTTTTACCTATAAACACCAAGCGTGGATCCCATCGAGTACGATGGACGTGAGGGGTGCTAATACCTTCCCCTTGCGTAACCGACTCCCGAATCCAGGTTTTGGTTGCGATGACCATACCTTTTCCCGTCTTTGCGAGGTTTACTTCGAGCGTTTCCTTTCCCGCTCTGAGGGATAAATAACGCACGGTGGCGACTCTCCTGTCAAGCCGGCGCCGATTTTCGCAGTAGCGACAGCTGGCGACTCTGCTGGGGACTAGTCTATAGCATCTAGGGACTTTTCCCATCCCTTATGCTGGGACCGTTTCCCATCCCCTACGCGAGTCAATCCTAGCGCTTAGGTGTTTATTTGTTGGGTGTTGTGCATATTGTGTTTTACTTTTCTGCACTTTACTTTTCTGTACCTTTACCTTTCCGCATTTATTTTCCAGCATTATATTATTATGATTATTGCTGTGGGCAGAGGGAGGTTACTGTGAGTGAAAAGCCGGACCTGGGCTTGAGTACGCACCTAGATATAGTTGCGGAGAAGTAGTAGACGAACCTGTCTGCTGAGCAGGCACAGTTCCCTACGAAAATCTGCGCTCAGACGAGATTCTTGCAGAGGTGCTCCTTTCCGGTCCTGAGGATCTGAGGGGAGTCCAGACGTGAGGGTTGTCGACTCTGGGGACCGATCATTTGGAAGTCAGCTAAGCGAGGCCTCTTCATGATTTAATGATGCCACTCCTTCTGGGAATCGTATCGTCATTCATGAAAGTCTGTGACGCTGATGACCGCATAGGATGCCGTACCTTTGTCCGTGGATTAGGTCTATCCTACCTGTGAGAAGGACTGGGTTATTGCAGGAAAACTGGCCTTCAGAAACCATGATTCAGTACCTTTATCAGATGGTGTTCTTGATTCATCTCCAGGTGTGTTGTCTGGGTCAAATGGGTTTCTTATCTGAGGTTGAGGCTATTATCAGATGGTATTCTCGTCAGATACAGAGGTTCAGATGGTTTTCTTACCAGGGGATTGATATTTTGAGTATCAGATGATAGTTAGTGGCATGAGATTCTGGTGACCGTGTTGGTTTTCTGTTCTTGATCACAGAGATATTCCTCTTCAGGCTACAGCACAGCCCCTGTGTTCACAGATTGCATTATTTATCATATTGCATCATTGCATTACCATCTGCATTCAACTAACGTGTGTGTATTGCAGGTACATATTTTCCCTTCCAGCTCTGGTGTTTGTTCCTAGCAAGACATGGAAAACCTGAAGAGAGTATTGCCCTATAAGTTTCCGTCGCCGAATATCAGTCTATTGTTAGAGTTGATTGCTATTGCTAAGAAGAGGGGAATGGGTGACTTCAGAAAGAGATATGGGAGGATTCTGACCTACGTTTATCAGCCATCTGCCTACGAGACCAGCGGCATTTATACTCTGTTACAGTTTTACGACGCGGAGCTCAGGTGTTTTGTATTTCCCGACTTCGTTTTGGCTCCTACCCTGGAGGAGTATTCGGCACTTCTGGATATACCGATCCGTGAGCAGATGCCTTTCTATCGTACGGACGCTGAGCCTAAGCTGGCTGAGCTTTCTGCCATCCTGTGCTTGAAAGAGTCTGAGCTGTCTGGGAAGATGATCAGAAGAGGAGACGTATGGGGATTTCCATTGGATGTTTTAGTGGAGAAGGCTCGGGAATATGCCCAGAAGGGTAGCTGGGGTGTTTTTGACGTCATCCTTGCTGTATGTGTGTATGGCATCGTGTTGTTCCCGAACATTCCTGATTTCGTTGATTCTGATGCCTTCTATATTTTGGCTGCGAAGAACCCAGTTCCTACTTTGCTGGGGGATATCCACCATTCAACTCACTACCAGAATGAAAAGCGACGAGGAAGGAATGTGTCTTGCTGTGTACCTCTCCTATGCAGGTGGTTCACCAGTCATATGCCTAAGTCAGGCCCGTTTGTCACATCTATCAATTCTCTAGGATGGCCCGAGCGCTTAATGGGATTGACTGCTGAGAACGTGGTATGAGTCAATAAAGAGGTATTTGGAGCTGAAGTCATACTCAAAGGCGAAGGATTCCCGAATGTTCCGTTAATAGGAAGGAAAGGTTGTGTCAACTATAACCCTTCCTTATTGATCAAGCAATTTGGGTACGTACCTCAAGGAGCGCCAAAGCCCGAGGAGATACAGGAATCTCTGTATCTCACCGGGGCAATAGGGAAAGAAATGCTGACCAAACTTGAGAAAGCCTGGAAAAACTTGCACAAGAGAGGGAAGCTTTCAGGTAGCAGAGGGGATACTCGAGTTCCTGGCCCATATGTAGAATGGATTCGTGAGCGAGCTGTGAAGTTCCTTATGCCGTATCCAGCGGTTCAGCCATTGCATCCTTCTCCAGTGGAGGAGCCTACCACTGTGGACATGCAGGTCTACAAGCAGCTGATGGCGGAGAAAGAAGAGCTAGCAAGGGCTAAAGAGGCTTTAGAGCAGGAGAATGCCCAGCTTCGGCATGAAAAGATTGAAACAGGATACTTTTCTAAGCAACAGGCTGAGACTCTGAAACATCTGAAGACTACGCTATTGGAATTGACTGAAACCAAGAAGCGTCTAGAGTTAGATGTAGACTCAGTTAGTAGTGTGTTGGCCACCAAGAAGCAAGAGCTGGAAAGGGCCTACACAAAGCTAGCCAAGTTCAGAGAACACTGGGATCTCACTATGACCAAGCGCAAGGAGCGAGAAGAAGAGCTGAAGACACAGATTGCTCAGTTAGAAGAACAGGTCAAGGTGAAGAACGAAGAGCTTGAAGAAGAAGCCTGTCGCCGATACGAGGCCGAGCGCAAGTTGACAGATGCCATGAAGAATTTGGAAGATTTCCAGCATAGAGCAGATGCCAAGAGACCCAAACCTGGGGGCGGTGCCAATGATAAGGCTTGGGAAGACTTTGTCAGAGACATCCAGGGGACGGTCAGGAAGAGGGATCGACTGATAGAAGGTTTGATTTATCAACCGGATCATGCAGAGACAAAGAAGATGGTCGAGGACTTCCGCAACCGTACCCGTATTTGATTTCTCTCTTGTATTCTGTATGTTGAGATCACCACCAGGCATGTTGGCTGGGATCCTCTTTGTCATATCAGCTGTGTGGAGCATAGTTATGTAACCTCTTGACAAGACTATTATTCTAATCAATATATGAGGGTTTTTCCAAATATTGTCTTTATGGTTTATCTCGTCTTGCTACCACTGACACTGGAATTGGAGGGAAAATATCTCCAATGCACACATGCACGCTAGCATTTTTGTATTTCTGTTTGCATAAATCATACTGCATAGCAGGTCAGAGCACTTATCCAACCTTTGTTTTCACCAGAGGGTAATTCTCGGGGAATTGTTTGAGGCAAGAGTGGAGTGCTGAAAACGACCAAGGGGCTGAAGCAAATTTGAGCGGAATCAAGCAGTGTAGTCCGTTACAGGTAATTGGTAGCTATGTCTGAAGGCAATTTCCAGGTTCCTAACACTTTGGCAGGATTCGCCACGGCGTCCAACCATCAGTATGATTCTATGGAAGGCTTCCCGCAAGCGAACAATCTTACTGCAGACCAAGTTGTACAGCCTACTGTCCAGAACCGAGATCAGCATGAGCAGTTTGTTGCCCAAAATGAACATTATCCTCCTGTTAACAATCAATGTGTTGCTTTCCCCGCAATGAATTACCGAAGAGATATTCCAGTGACCGGGTTAGTAGACCCAAGAGCTCTTGACGATGGTAGAAGACTCCGAGTGTTGGAAGAGCAAATGAAAGCCTTGGAAGCGAAAGATGCCGTCAACCTGGATGCTGTAGCCATGTGTTTGGTTCCTGACCTGGTGCTACCGTACAAGTTCGAAATGCCGGAATTTGAAAAATACAGGGGAGATAGCTGTCCAAAGTTGCATTTGATGATGTTCTGTCGGAGGATGACTTCGTTTGTGCGAAATGACAAATTGATGATCCATTGCTTCCAGTATAGCCTGACTGGGGCATCGTTGAGATGGTATATGCAATTGGAGAGTAATCAGATTCGATCTTGGGTGGATTTAGCCAGAGCTTTCATGAAGCAGTATGATTACAACTTGGATTTGACTCCTAGTCTCGTAGATCTGCAAGAATTGTCTCAGGCGGAAAATGAATCATTCAGAGCGTATTTGCGAAGATGGAAAGAATTGTCTGCTAGTGTTCAACCACCGCTTCCGGAAAGGGAACTGGTTGACATCTTCTTGGGTACTCTGAAAGGCCATTATTTTGACAAATTGTTCAGTTGCACAAGCTTTGTGGGCCTGATGAGGCTGGGAGAGATTGTTGAGCGAGGACTCAGGAGTGGAAAGTTTCGAGGTGTTCCTTACGTCCCAGTTAATAAGATTGAGTCAGTTGTCAGTTCTCAAGAAGAGTGGGAAGTAGGAGATGACGCCACCTCAGAATCTCTAGCATCTCAGGATCAGTTTTCAGACGCTTCAAGTCAATGATCATCCTATCGCCGATCGCGTCAGCATGCTCCACGAAGACCAAGGAAGCCTGAAAGGCAGTTTACTCAGCTACCGGTGTCGTACAGTCAGTTGTTGCCAGATCTGGTCAGAAGTGGATTGATAGTGCCGAAAGAGACTAAGCCGGTGATTCCACCGTATCCGCCAGGTTTTGATGCCAACGCCCGCTGTGAGTACCATGTTGGGGCACAGGGGCATTCCACCAACGATTGTAAGGTGCTTAGAAGTCAGATTCAGGATCTGTTAGACTCTAGCCGTATTTGCATCACTCCTCAGGGTTTCATTCAGATTAATGATTTTCCATCCTCCAGTTGTGTGGGTTCGTCAGTTAACGTCATGGAAGACTCCACAGGAAGTGTGTGCTCTGAAGATTGTCAATCAGAAAGTTCAGTTGTATGGGAGAAATTTCTAGAGGTTTTCGCGCCGGATGCCGCATCTGTTTTCTCTGCTTAATCCGTTTAGTTTTTGTGCACTAGTATTTGCCGACCACCGCCAGGATTGTTGGCTGGGGTCGTTATATTCATACTCATTTGTGCTTACCTGCTGATTTTGTTGGTTGTACATGTGTGGGAGATGTTCGTCTGTGTGCTTATAGCTTGAGTTTCTCTTTGTCTCGTTATGAATATGTGTTTGTTTGCTACGCTGCATTATCATTTAGCAGGTATATCAGAACCGTGGGCCTTATTCCCTCATCGTCTCAGTTTGTTGCAGGAACTCCTTCAGAGATATGGAACAGAATCAGTTTGAATTGATCGAAGTCCAAAGCCAGCTGGGGCAGATGATGAGAGACATGCAAGAGATGCGTTCAGAGCAGAAGATTCTCAAGGAGGAGAACAGTCAGCTGAAGACCCAAATGAGCTTGATCATCGAGGTAGTCAAGAATGTGCTTAGAAAAGAAGACGATCAGCTATTTGAAGCCGCAATGAAGAAGCTCGCGCCACCTGTGCATGTGGAACCTGAGCAACAGCAACAGAAGATACATCCGGCTCAACAGAGGATCCAGGAAGGGAAGCCAAAGAGAATGTTTGAGGCACCACCTATGACCTATGCTGAGCTCTTGCAGACCTTACTGAGGTTTAATCTGGTTGAGAAGAGAACGTTGGCACCACCAACGAGAGTGTTTCCTCATGGGTACGATGCCAATAAGCAATGTGAATTTCATTCCGGGGCATTCGGACACGACATCGAGGGTTGTCATGCTTTTAAGCACAATGTTCAAGACTTGATTGACTCATACGATATTGAATTCACGCCGGGCGGCGTAGCTGTGCATATTGCTCCTGTCTCAGTCGATGCTAAGATGACAGATGTTTCTAAAGCTGCAGTGGGTCAGAAGCGTATCCTGGACTCCATGGTGTCAGAATCTCCAGGCCCACAATTGTTGCCTATTCCTGGGGCAGATATGAGAAAGAAAATGGCTAAGCATAAGGAGAGCGTTAATCAATACATTGAAGATCAAGAAACCGATGTTGCATTGGATACGAAGGGTGTTCAAGGGTCAACCCGATACCAGCAGCAGCAGCCCCGGCAACAGAATAATCGGGGGTATAAAAGATGTCAGAATCAAGGTCCTTTGGCAAGCCGTCATTTGGAAACTCCTCCTATACCGTACGCACAGCTTCTGCAGACATTGCTTCAGCTCCAATTGGTTCATAAAAGGACAATGGCTCCCTTAACGGGACCACCACCACTGGGGTATGATGCCAACGCTACTTGTGAGTTCCATACCGGGGCACCAGGCCATACGGTTGAGAACTGTAAAGCATTTAAGCACAAAGTGCAGGATCTGCTTGATAGTGCAGCAATCAGCTTCGGGCCGGGAGGTCCCCAAATCATCTGAATGAAGAAGGAAGGGCTCTATAATTTGGTTGAGTCGTTGAAAGCAGATCAGGGCAGCATCGAAGTGTCCCTAATAAAGATAGCTGGTTCAGCAGCAGGGCAGATATGAAAGCCCGGTTCTCGGAAGCTAGCATATTTTCTTTGTTTTAGCTTGTCATTTCTTTACATTTGTAGTTGCTTTCCTGTTTGAATTTGTAATCTTGTTTGTAAAACTTGTTGTTTTCATTTCAATTGATGATAATGAAATAAATATGCATGGTTTTGATTAAATCCATTCGTGCTCACTAACTGTTTTGCAAATATCCAACGCTTGGTTAAGAAGAATCTGGGGAGGATGACGAAAATGACCGACAGGCAACTACCGATATTGTATGCTTTTGAAATAGAACCTGTTGATGATGTACAGGCATTGTTTCAAACCCCTAAACACCGGAGATATAAGGAAGATAATCCCTTGTCAACCCCTTTGAGCCTTGTAGTAGGAGTTTCTTTCTGAAAATGAAAAAACCCTCGATCTTTAACCTGGGGCCGGGTAGGTGTTAGCTAATTTGACCGAGCATCCAAATTACAAAAGGAGTGTCCGTTCGAGGAACAATCACGTCCCTAGAGGTCGTGCCTAAAAAGACCACAATGGTTCAATCAAGAGCGGGGCAGCCACATCACTCCCCAAAGAGTCAGACAACCAGGGTCACACGACTTGTTCGAAAAAAAAAAGAAGAATGAAAAAGAATCAAAAGCCTGCTAAGTCAAGAAAACTTCAAAACAAATGACTTAGGCAAAAATGAGGGCATCCCGCTGGACTTAAAAAATCAAAAGAAACTCAAAAGGAGGCAGTCCAGGCAAAAGGTAGGGATATGAAAAGAAAAAGATGAAAAGGATTCAAAGAAAAATCCTCGATGGAAATACGAGTCGTGTGACCTCAAGTGTCAAAGATGAAAAGGGAGTGGCTGTCACTCCAAGAGCCGAAAGTTTCTCGAGCTATCACTCCTATCTTTCAACCTCTGAGAGGTGAGCGCTAAGGTCAAATTAGCTGAACATAGGATCGGAGAACATCAAGGAGAATGGTGGGGTTAAAAATAAACTTTGAGCCTTTATCCTTTCCTTTCAAAACCATGAACCTGACCACATTACAACCTTCAAAAGTCCTAATTGAAGCAGTTTGTTTCGAAAGCATACTCCGGTAAAGGTCGTGTCGATTCTGACTCTTAAAAAAGGTTCCTCTTACCATGATGGTACTGATGTTGATAAATGTTTTATGCATTATATGCCATAAACTGTTTTTCCTTTTCCCAGTGAACAGATTGGATGTCAAAGCTGTCATATGTGTTGCATTAATACATCTTTTATGCAGAACAACTTGTTTTACTTGCAAGTAAGCGCTGGACAGCAGAAAAGCTTCCTACAATGGAAAGTATGGTCAAGATAGAATGCAGAACGCCCGAATGTTCCGAGAACAGGGGCAAGCTATTATTGTGATCCCCAGTCAGGTCAGCCCTTCGAAGTCAGTTATTCTGGGGCAATCAGGTTGAGGTTCGGTGAATACGTCGTAGTCAGGAGGTACTACTCTGAATCAGATAATCGGGGCAAGGTCATTGCAGTCAGGGGCAGACCATCTTAAGCGCGCAAAGGTTGTGCGAGAAGCCGTTGAGGTGAAGTGTCTCTCAGAAGTTCAGAACGCTGAGGCATGTTATATCAGACCATCAGAAAACAGATTTTCAGATTTCCTTTCAAGGACTATCCCCACAGAGGTCCTGTAGGCTGGGGCATATCAGAAGCGAAAGGATTGTTGTTCTCCGTACCTATAGGGTCATTCAGAGTTATTCGAGCGGATGCAGTCGATTTTCGAGAGCGAGATGAATGCGGGAAGTCGTGTCACTACCCCTTGACTCTTCACTAAAAGGCTGTGTATTCAGGAAGAATGTTTTCCAGCGTCAGTTGTATCTGACCCAGCAAGATAGCTTAAGAGCTCAAACCCATGTCTGCGATTACTGCGAAGCCCATCCGCGTTGGCGCATCAATTTCCGAATCCGAGCTTCGTCAGTATGCGGGAAGATTCCCTTCATTTTCGCCAGCAAAGTCCAATTTGTCATTGGTATGGGTAAGTTATTCCCAGAGGAGTCCAATCATATTCAGCACGTCTGCCATTCTCCAGCGGAGCTATATTCCCCAGCAGGGTATTACTTCGTTGATGGTGTTCGGTTAAGTTCCTAATATTCCCAGCGGAGTTGATTTCACTCTCCCAGCATTTATTTTGCTGGGATAATTCAGTGATATCCAGTTTATCCCCAGCAGAGTGGGCCTCGCCTTCAGCATTTATTTTGCTGAAATGGTTCTGTACCCGGCCTTCTCCGGCAGTTCGAGCCTGCATTAGCATATTGCATGCATCATATTGGCATCATACTTGCATATCATGGTCAAAGTGCGTAGCATTTCCATCCGGAATGGAGCATTACGCTGTAGAAAGATCACAGCATATGCATATGCATACGAAGTATAAGTCAGGTTTTCTATCAGCCTCATATGGCGCGTGAATTACTCTGTGATCAGTTCAGGGGCATTTATCCAGCAACAGTATTCAGACAGTTCAGCAGATTATTTGTATCTCAGATCATACAACGATTATGCTTTGATCAAGCAGTCATCTGATATCGGCATACTTTTCTTCCCGTCAATTCATATTGACGATGTGTTCCTCCAATAAGTGGATTTCTCCGTCTACCATTAGACGTCTTGAGTACGAATGTGGTTTTCTTCCCGTCTATCAGTAGACGATGTGAAATTTTGGTGGATTTTCAATAAGGGTTCAGAATAGAGTTTTTCTAGCAAGTGGCTTTCCTTTCCGTCTGTCAGCAGACGATGTGAAGTTTCGGGTTACTGTTCAGCGGGTTTCTTATTGCCAGATCATATGTACGATGAGGTGTTTCCCCAGCGAGTCTTCTCCGGCTATCTTTGGTCGTTGAGTGGTTTCAGAATGATACTTTGGACATTGGTTTTCTTTCTGGTTGTTGGATATGATGACGTTTAAGAGGGACTTTTCTGACTGTCAATCCTTATTGATGTCGAGGCTCTTCGAAGAATGTTCAGTTTTCATGATTGTCGGTTCTTATTGACGACATGGTTCCTTAAAAGGTGGTTTTCTTCCCGTCAGTCCATACTGACGATGTGGCCCCTTCAAGGATATTGATCTTTCCATCAATTCCCGTAAACAGAAGAATTCTGAAATTCAAAGGATGGTGTTGAATTGCGTTATGGTGCCTTTCCGTCTACCCTTAGACGATGTGAGTATGGAGATTATGTCTTCCCGTCTATCCTTAGACGATGTGAATTGGTTTGTTTCATCAATCAGGATGATCCCGTCTACCCTTAGACGATGTGAGTATGGAGATTATGTCTTCCCGTCTATCCTTAGACGATGTGAATTGGTTTGTTTCATCAATCAGGATGATCCCGTCTACCCTTAGACGATGTGAGTATGGAGATTATGTCTTCCCGTCTATCCTTAGACGATGTGAATTGGTTTGTTTCATCAATCAGGATGATCCCGTCTACCCTTAGACGATGTGAGTATGGAGATTATGTCTTCCCGTCTATCCTTAGACGATGTGAATTGGTTTGTTTCATCAATCAGGATGATCCCGTCTACCCTTAGACGATGTGAGTATGGAGATTATGTCTTCCCGTCTATCCTTAGACGATGTGAATATTGATTTGTTCATCGATCAGGATGATTCCTTCCATCTTTGGGTGATGTGAGTATGTTTCTCTTCCTGCCTATCAGTAGGCAATGTGAAAGGATCAGGTGTTTTGTTGCAACCCTCAGGGTTTGTTACATAGGGTATCACAAGCAACGGGTATTCCAATCAGGAGTTCTTTATCAGATGATTGATCAGTTTGGTGCCATAATGACTGGACGTGGTTTTCTGGACTTTATTCCCCAAGCAGCTTACAGTATATGCTCGCGGTTGGCAAATTTTCGGGTTTTATTTGTATTCAACCGTCTCGTACCTCTGAATGTTTGAAGGCTGAGCGCTCTTCAAACCCTTCAGGTCCAAGTCGCTTGAATAGGGGCAGCTGTTGCACCCTAAAATTTGACCAACCGGTTCTCCTATCTGACTCGTGGTTTAATTTCATATTCGCAAATCAGACGCGTGATATTTGTGCACAAACGGAGGATATCAGAGTTTACAGCTTGATTTTCGTCTATCAGATATGGCAGATCTAGTCCAGATCACCAGGGTTTTATTTTCGGGAAATTGCGCGCTCCTCGGTGATTTTTAGCTTGCACAGTGATTTTGAGGATATTCTGATGCCCGGGGATCTCTGTTCGATTCGATCTGGTCTCGTGCGCTCTTTTATGGGGGTCATTTGCATTCATCTGCATTTTTTAGGATTTTAATAGACTTTTGTGAATTTTAGATAGGCTCTATAGATTTTTCTGGAATTTAAATAGAGTTTTTGTATTTTTTTAAATAGCTTAAATCTCTTTTTAGAATTTTATAGATTTTAAAATAGGTTTAATTGTTTTTTAAATCATTTTTAGAATTTTATAGATTTTAAAATAGGTTTAATTGTTTTTTAAATCATTTTTAGACTTTTTATAGATTTTAAAATAGGTTTAATTGTTTTTTAAATCATTTTTAGACTTTTATATAGATTTTAAAATTAGGATTAGTAGAAGTTTAGAGTCAATTAGATCTTAATTGTTTTTTTAGATTTAATTAGGATAATATAGAATTAATTAGACTTTTAATCACTTTTTAGAGTTTAATTAGGTTAATTGATTTTTTTAGAGTTAATTAGGTTCTTAATCATTTTCAGATTTAATTAGGTTGATTATAGAGTTAATTAGGGTTTTAATGTTTTTTTAGAGTTTATTAGTTTTAATCAAGATATTAATCAGTTTTTTTTATTTTTTGGGGGGTTTTTGTTCACTTTCGTGGGCCCAGGAGGTGTCCTTTTTTGAGGCCCAGTTCTCAATTGGTATCAGTCCAGAAAAAAGTCCAGGAAAAGGCCAGCTTTGTCCAGTCTTCTCCCAGAAGCTTCTAGAAAGTCCCAGCGAATTCCAGTATTATAAAAGCTGGCAGCCACGTGTTGCTTAGAGAGTTGGCCCACGTTACACTCATTCAGACCCCACACGCATTCCCTCTCACTCTCTCTCCGAGGACACGCGGCGCGCATGCAATCACGCCACCACCCACTCAGGCTCCCCCAATCCACGCCACGCGTCCCAAACACGTGTCTCCTCCCTGCACCATTCCTTCACCACCTGTCATCACTACACGCGACGCCGGAGAAGCCACCGGCCGGCATGCAAAGTCCGTCCGGCCGCCCTTAACGCCACCGTCTTTCTCGCCGGAATCCTCAAAAAGTACAGAAACGCCAGAAATCCACTTCTTCACCCCGATCGCCTCCGATCTCCTCCGTTCCCCTTCGTCTCCACCTCGCCGGAAAATTCATATGCACGCCGGAAACTTCAAAGAAATTCCAGAACGCATTCAAACCTTCATCTTCGTCATCTCACCAAGAACGATTTTCCAGCGTAGGATCTTCATCGTGACTCCTAGGATCTCCATCAAGATTCCCAGAAAAGCGCCAAGATCTTCAATCGTCTTGCTTCGTTATCCAAGAACACTTCAGTTTTTCTCAGAAAACTTGTAGATCTTCATCAGCTTTCAAGAAACTTCGCGCTTCAAGATATTTCAACGAACTTCGAGAGTCCCTCATCCTGTTCTTGCTTCGCCCAGAGATTTGAGAAGAGAGTTTGGTTGAGAGTTGTTTGGAGGTTCGTTTGAGAGATTCTGAGAACCTTTTTTCTCCAACGAGCTTCAAGAACTCTTCGCTAGTTCTTGCTCCAGCCAGGTACACATCACTTCAATCTCGTTGCATGTTTCTTCTATTTGATGATGCAGCTTCAATTTGTGTTGATTCGTTGAGATTTAGCTTTGGTTAGGGTTTAATTTTGTTTGAGGCATGGATGGAGAGGGATATTGGTAATATTGTGGCGTTTTGTTTGTTGTTGTGTTTGAGATTCGTGAGAGTGTTCTGAGAGGAGCTGCAGAGGGGGATTTGGGAGAAGATGGAGCTAGGGTTTAGTTGGGTGAACAGTATTCAGATCGTTGGAGAAGAAGATAGGTTTTGTTGTTTGGATAGGTGGACTAGGGTTTTGGGTTGGGTCCAAAGCCCAAGCGCGTATTACTGACGCATACCCCCCATTTGCTCAATTCCCCCCCGTTTGAGAGATCAGAGTGAATTAGTTTGGGCCTTAGGCCCTAATTGCTGTCCACACCCCCCTGGGCGTAGGCCCAATGAAAATTGACTGGAAATTTGCTAACGCAGCACCCCCAGGCGTTTTTTTCTTTTCTGTGTTTGATTATTTGTTTTTGGCAAACCTGGGCCCTGCGCCCAGTGCTTTTAGCACCCCCATATGTGAGCCCAATGAATTAATAACTGAATTCTTTGCTGTTAGTACCCCCCTCCAGTTTTATTTCAATTTTATTTTCTTTCAATTTTTTTTATTTTCTTTGCATATTAAATAATTCATAATAAAATGGAAACAAGTGATTTTTTAATTCTTCTTCTTTCTACCATCTCATCATAATTCCTAGAAAATTAAATAAAAATAAAAATGTCACTTTATTTTTGTTTGTTATTTTTTTGTATATTTTCCATTTAATTGATCTCTTTTAATATTTTTAGTGCATACATGTCATTAGAAAATTAATAAAAAATAGTAGATTTAGTCAAATAATCCCGTTCTTTTTTCTATAGACTCGTAATTCAGTGTAGAATTTTATAGTGCAGAAACCTTAGCTTAATCATGCATTTTCATTTTAATTGCATTTTTTCATTGTTATTGATGTTGAATAAATTGGTTTGTGGATATGCCTGTGTTGCTGATTTTAGTTCTTTCATCTGGTGTTGAATTTTGTTCTGATTTTTCAGTATGTTGTCTTAGAGCCATGTAGGTCTCCCATTGGATTTTTGATAGATTTTTGTAGGGTGTTCTGATACGATTTGTCTGAGCCTGAAGTTAGGGGAAGTCTTGATGACTTCTGACTCTGAAGTTCAACTGTGGTTGAACTTCAGAGATAGTCTCTTGTGGTTTGTTGGCCTGTGGGTTCTTCTTGAAGTTGGGAGCTGGTTGAAGTCCTGTTGGAGCTTGCAAAGATGCATTGGATTGAGGCTTAGTCTAGGAGCTTGTTGTCTGTTTGTGAGGTTTGAGATCCTGAAGTTTGAAGGGAGTTTATGGTACTTTCCTGAGGAAGGCACTATGAATGACTTTCATTCTTTCTTCTCACCTCTTTCTTAAGTATCCAAGGATGTCGGAGCCGACTTGTGAGTTTAATTCCTCCTGAGGAGGGATGTAAACTGATCACATGTTGTTGAGCCACATGGGATACGATTCCTAAGTGGAAGTCCCCTAGTACTTTCCTGAGGAAGGTCCTATGGTTCTATTCACTTAGTTCCAGTAGTTTGTCTAGGATTTCTCAAGTATCCAGTGATGTTGGAGCCAACTTGTGAGTTTAATTTCTCCTGAGGAGAAATGTAAACTGATCACAGTTGTTGAGCCACGTAGGGTACAATTCCTAAGTGTCAGCCTCCTAGTACTTTCCTGAGGAAGGTCCCATGAGTCTGTTCACTTAGTTCCCTTAGTGCCTATAGGTTTTCTCAAATATCCAGTGATGCCGGAGCCTTCATGTGAGTTTAGTTTCTCCTGAGGAGGAATGTAAACTGATCACAGTTGTCGAGCCGCATAGGATATGACTCCTGAGTAGTAATCTCCTGGTACTTTCCCGAGGAAGGTACCATGAGCGTGTCTGCTTAGCTCCTTTTCTCTGGTAAGCTTGTTCTGAAGCTTGGAGACTGGGATTGATTCCTCTTGCTTAGGTTTTGATTAGAGTTTTTGCTTAGGTCACTGCTTAAGGTGTTGCATAGAGTTCTGTTTAGAGATAGATTAGGAGATTGTTTCAGGTTTGTTAGGGGCCTGGCCCAGGAGTAGCTTCTTGTTTTGTAGATAGAGGCTTGTCAGGTTAGCTTGCCTTCTCTTTGGATTGTTTGACTTGTATGGTGTTATGTTGCATTAGACTTAGGTATTCATGTAGATAGTTCTGAACAGGTGCATCCTAGAAGTAGACTTTGTGTGCATGAGAAGTTGAGGTGGTCCTCCTTCTGCTTGTTTGTTATTGAGTGGCTTTGCTTGTTGGTATTTGGTAGAGCTGAGCTCCCTTGCCTCTGTGGTTTGCGGCCTCTGTGCCTTGTTTGTTTAGTCGTTGCATTCATGCATAATCTCAGTTTTTCTTTACTTTGCAGTTTCTTGTTTGTAGTTCAGTTCTGTTGCCATGATCCCTTAGGAGCTCTGACTTCTCCGCTGCGGAGTCGTTATGATAGACATTAGGATGGTCAACCAGGTGTGATAGCAGTAGGTAGATTCCCATGTTTCTCAGCTATAGTTCTAGGGTTTCCCTTTCCTTTCTGTAGGAGCTTTTGAGTAGCTTGATCCGTAGTTAGCAGAACTACAGCTGCTCTGATTCTTCGTACCAGGCGAAGATATGTAGGCATAGGATGCGATATCCTAGCGAGCACACTGACGACTAACCTTTAGTTCTCTCGCGGCTGTGCGATCGAGACTTTCCCGCTAACGACTAATTGTTATCCCTTTCTCCTACCCGAGCGCATTTGAGAGCAGATCGTATTTGTAGGTTCCCGAGCCTTAGAGACCAGTTTGTTTTCTCACTGCTGTGTGAGAGCCCCTGTTTACCCGTAGTTAGTCGAACTACGTTTGCTCTGATCTTCCATACTGTGTGGAAGTACGTAGGCACAGGACGCGATGTCCTGGCGAGCAACCTTTTCCCCGTTTAGACGTAGGCAGTTGAACTACGTTGACTCTGACTTTCCCATTGCACGAGGGAATACGTAGGCCCAGAACACCGTATGTTCTGTCGAGTCCTGTCCTTTTATTTTCTTTTCAGACCAGCCATTAGCGTAGATAGATAACACACCCTTTTACCTATAAACACCAAGCGTGGATCCCATCGAGTACGATGGACGTGAGGGGTGCTAATACCTTCCCCTTGCGTAACCGACTCCCGAATCCAGGTTTTGGTTGCGATGACCATACCTTTTCCCGTCTTTGCGAGGTTTACTTCGAGCGTTTCCTTTCCCGCTCTGAGGGATAAATAACGCACGGTGGCGACTCTCCTGTCAAGCCGGCGCCGATTTTCGCAGTAGCGACAACTTGGAAATGCAGTTGATCTTTGCTATTAAGAACCGCATCAAAGTCAATTGGATTTTGACTATTATGTATCATCTGCAGCAACAACTTCATTGCATTACCCGACTGCCGTATGCTCGCTTGGTTTCTAGAATTCTGAAATTAACTGAACTTGACCTCAACAGAGAACCATCCTCCAAGATGAAACCTACAACTAATGAGATCAATGAGATTAATATTGTGAAGAATACTGGAATCATCAAGGCGGCTAACGGTACCTACAGGTATACCGATGACGGTCCTGTGTATCACGCATATCCAATGCCTGAAGGGGGTCTTACTAGTGAGTTTCTCTATACAACCATGATGAACCAGCATCGAGAATTCATGAATATGCATAGAGAGACCTGCCGAGCAATTGCCTCCCTCAGAAACCTCATTCTTAACCCTCCACATTCCAACACTCGAGTTGTGGACGAAGAGATTGAAGAAGAGGATGATAGTGATGAAGAAGAAGACGAGGAGGATATGGCGGATGAGGATGCTTAGAGAATATGTTCCTGTTGTTGTTTTTATTGCTTTGCTTTCTAGTCTTAAGTTTTATGCTTCCATTTGAACTATGTTTTATTGTAACAAGTACAATTTCTATTTGCTGCATTTTATATGTACTACTGTTTATGCTTTGTGTTTACTTGGCTTTGCATGTGCTTATTACTATATATGCTGCTATATTGTGATTTCTTTGAAAGCTCTTCCTTTTTGCTGACGTCAAAGGGGGAGAAGAGCTTGGTTCTGTTAATATGTCTCTCTGTGTGCAGATTTTTTTTCCTCTGTTAAGATAGGGGGAGTTGCTAGACATAGGGGGAGAACCATATCAAGAACCAAGAGATATCGCACAACATTTTTTATTGCCATCATCAAAAAGGGGGAGAATGTAGAAGCATGCTTCAGTCTCAAGTTTTGATGATGTCAACACTACTCAAGGTCATCTCTTGATTGCAAAAAGATAAGCATTTCAAAGTTATCAAGATCAAGTCAAGCTATCTTTCAAGTCAAGCTACATTTGGAACTATGATTCTTCAAGACTTGGACGTATTGCGGGTATATCAAATTCTACCCTTATAATTGATATACAAGTGTTCAAAAACATTAAGCATTTTAGCATAATACATGAGCATGTTTTTTGAAACTTTAAAATTGGTATAACATTCATTTTTAATAGCATTTTTCTGAAAAATAGCAGTGTTAACCGATTAACCATATAGGTTAACCGGTTAACCATTTCAAATTTTAAATAATCTGGGCTAACGTTCCAGTGTTAACCGATTTACCACATAGGTTAACCGATTAACACTGAACGTACAGTGAAAAATGGCTTTGTTTCAAGTTCAAAAATTATTTGAAATTTACACCATTTCATATTTTTGAAATCTACTCAAATATACCTTTTTGAAAGGGTATTTTACTCATATAAATTCTGAGTTTTTCAATTTTTGAAAAACAACACTAAAAACTTCTAATCTCCAAACACTTTCTACATTCATTTTCAAATTGTCTTAGAATCAAATTCAACATTTTTCAAAATCTTTTCTAAGTGTTCATATGTGCATAAAATTTCATATTCATCTTTGAACACTTGTGTTGAAAATTATAAGAGTGAATTTTGATCATTTGGAGAAGATCAACTTTGATATTATTATTCTCAATACAAAAATCTTTACAAGTATTTGTATTCTGACTTGTGATCCAGGATTGTTGGACACAAGGGTGAGTGTTTACAAGAGGATTGTTCTTGTACACTTGTTAGTTTTATTGTTTGATAGTAGGCCTCACCGGTTGATGGTGTGATAGGTTGTACTTTATTAAACAATAGTGAAAACTCTCTTTCGTGTTGAAAGGGGAGTGGAGTACTCTCGGATTGTGAGGGGAACCACTATAAATCCTAGTGTCCACTGTTCTTTTATTTTCTTCTGCTTTCATAACCAAGAACACAAACTAGTAAAATTTCAAGAAACCATAAAAACCGGAAAAAATTTTAAAGTCCTAATTCACCCCCCTCCCCCCCTCTTAGGCATACTCTGTACTTACAAAAGCAACAACATAAGCTGGTCAGCCCATGGGGCAGCTGTAATAGCCTTCACACCATATGATGCAAAATGAGTTTTAGAAGGAGGCGCAATAGCCTGGCCAATAGGACCAGGTTTCACGCCATTAACAGATACAATAATGTAAGGTTTTAGAAACCATCCATTTTGTTTATAAAATTCAAACACACAAGTAAAAAGAAAGAGAAAACTTCTTTGCATACCCTTTTCACTGGGTCCACCAAAAGTGGCGACCAATCAGAAGAGCTTCTAACCACAATGTTTTTCGTATCTGTATGCATGAGCCCTTAAAACAGAGTGAACTCTACTATCTATGTATCCACCCAATTATATTTTCTTGCGTCAGCCGACTTAACTAACGCAACCCCTTTTAGGGATAGTTCATTGACCTTATAATGCTCTTAGGGGTTAAGTCAACAAACTTCGTCTGGTCGGGCCCCACGCTCCAAATGATCCTTGATATTATTATCGATGAGGTCTCATTTATGGGCTTTTCGATAGGCCTTGACATAGTCTTTAACACACTTCATTCTCAGGCTAGCAGCCTCCATTTTTAGAGTCAGTAAATCATGATAATTCAAAGTTCCTGCGGCGTGAGAAGGAAAGGAAATGAAAGCAGTCACATGATCACTTTTAACTTTGTATTTAGAGAAAAAAGCGTTGAAAGAGAAACCCCTAAAGGAAGCCCCCTCTTTCTAAGAACCTCTAGAGAATCTCTCTGAATCAGGATCATCGAATATATATGATCTTATGGGCCACATGATCATTAACAAAGGGGGAATAGTTAGAACCAAAAGATACCCCGACCTTAACTATGGGAGATTCATCGCTCTCATAATGGCTAGAAAAACTAACGAGACTATTGCTCATATTGACTATATTAAAGTAAATGCTGAAGATATGAAATGCTAGAGGTAAGGAGGGTATTTGGTAAAGTAGAGTATGATGAAAAATCACAGTTTAATGAGGAAGAAGGGAAGATTTGTGCAAAGGACAACAATCGCTATGGTAAATGCTCTTGGAAAGGAAAAGAGAAAAGCAATCGCAAATAGAAACTGACTCTTAAGGATTGTGAAAAGTTCCCTCTACACTCGAAAACCTGTACATATAGGTGAAGGCAAACAACGAACCATATCAACGGAAGCGGGAGACTACACGACTTATGGTTGTATTCTTCCTAGGGAACGTAAACAAACTCAAGTTTACTTGAGTACACTATAAGTAACGTCATGCCCTAACTTGTCATCTCATGCCACACGTCACAGAAGAGCACCAAAACATTTTAATGATGAAAAGACATTTAATGTGCATGTTCTCCACTAATTTTGCAACTGATCCAAGACGATTCCAATTCTGACCTAAAGTGAACATCACCCTCAAAGGTCGGCCCTGACCTCTAAAGACTTTTTCGACTAATATCTACCCTGCAAGTTTCGTGGGAAACTGTTTTGGGTCGGCCAAAGCCCCAAAAAGGCCAAGGCCCAATCCAATACCAATCCACTCCGAACGATCCAACTTATAAATGTCACCATACATGATATTCAAGATACACTATTCTAATCTTCATTTTTAATAGACTCATCTTGAATCCAAAATTGATTTGGTGATTAGAATAAAAATCTTGTAATTCTACCTCACACCACCGTATCAAAAATCAACACTACTGATTTAAAATCATTTACCATCGACAGACATTCTTGAACGGAAAACCCTCTTTATAAAAAAATTTAGGAAGAAAATACGATTCATGAATGAAAAAAATGCAAAAGGTAGATATTACTTTTAAAAAAAAAAAAGGGCTAAAACTACATAGCCATGATATTTAGAAATGAAAAGAAAAGATGAGACTTATATTATACTTTATCTCCCTTGATTACAACATATACACAAATAAAGAAATGAATTTGTATTGTAATTGTCGTGTAGTGTTTGATGGATAGTACACTACACGCAAACAAGTTCATCACAACCTCCAAAGTTCAATCCAATTATTACCTCTCCACCTTACCAACACTATACCTTACATCATTCACATTTTAAAATAATATCCATGAAAGCAACTTATTCCATTAATTAAAATACCATTCCATCCCTAACTTTATAACACATTAAAAACATCCCATAAATAACTTTGTTGAGGTAAGCTTTCAGTTATAAATGTAACTATTGTCCACTCCCTCTCTTTTGATTCTCTTTCCATTGGGTCCCTCCTCTGTCTGTTTCACATTTAACATTACAAAACATTATCATCATAACCAAAATAATATTATAGTTAGCCTCCTTACACATATTTTTATCATATAATTTGGTATTTTCTTTTCTGTTTTTGAGAGTTTTGGTTTAGAGGGTTGACATGGAAGAAAGATATGAGCCATTAAAGGAACTTGGTTCTGGAAATTTTGCTGTTGCTAGGTTGGCTAAAGACAAAAACACTGGTGAACTTGTTGCTCTCAAATACATTGAAAGGGGCAAAAAGGTCAATTTCTTTGTTTTTTCATTCTTGTTTTCTTGAGTATTCTTGTAACTTTCTCTTGAATATTTCTGATGCTAGCTGATACATGATTTTTCTTGGTTCATATTTTTTTTATTATTGGAAATTAGTTTAGTCAATTTTGTAATTTACTGTAATTATTATATTGATTTGTGTTATTTCAAAATCTTGAATGTTTCAATTTTTCAGAATAAATTGAATTAGCTTAAAGTATGGAGACGTGTAGTGTATTATCATAGCTTAATTAGCTTAAACTTTGGATTAGGGATATTTAATTTTTTCATTCAAATTCTTTCTGATATGCGTTTGTTCTGAGTGAGTTTGATTGTGATATCAGATTGATGAGAATGTCCAGAGGGAGATAATTAACCACAGATCGTTAAGGCATCCTAATATTATCAGATTCAAAGAGGTAACAGTTTTACTTTCTTTAACTGTTTCTTCATTAGGTTTAGAGGAGCATTCGCATCATTACAAGGTCATAATCGTTTGCGTTCAATCAGTGTTGCGCGATTAATTTGTAGTATTCAGAGATTTCAGAAGTTATAGTAAAATGATGAATGAGGTATCTGTTCTGCAGGTCATGCTGACACCTTCTCATTTAGCCATTGTCTTGGAATATGCTGCTGGTGGTGAACTCTTTGAGAGGATATGTACTGCTGGCCGATTTAGTGAAGACGAGGTTAAAGAATTAATGTGGTTGAATTGAACTTCTGTTTTTTCTTTTGAAACATTTGTATACGCGAATAACTTATTCACGTTGAAATTTATCGTGTGAATGATTTTCTTATATTATTACAGGCAAGATATTTCTTCCAACAGCTAATATCTGGTGTTAGCTACTGTCATTCAATGGTATGCGTGCACTTAGAATCTGTTGTATTTTTCATTACAAACTCGTGTTTTATATTATGCCTCGTGCTATAGGAAATTTGTCATAGAGATCTGAAATTGGAAAACACGCTCTTGGACGGAAATCCATCTCCTCGGCTTAAAATTTGTGACTTTGGTTACTCCAAGGTTAATACTATTTCACCTAATTGAGGATTTCTGGCCATATATCATATATTGTATTTTGTATCATATCCGAGGTTAATAGTTAGTATTTGTTTATGTTTCCCATTTAATTCAATACTCAATTGCAGTCTGCGCTATTGCACTCTATACCAAAGTCAACAGTTGGAACTCCTGCATACATTGCTCCAGAGGTTCTGTCACGAAAGGAATACGACGGAAAGGTACCTGAGATTTTCTCAAGAGCCTTAAAAACCATATTTCAAACCACATGTTAATGTTATGGCTATTAAGTATTAACAATCACGGTTTAACATTTGACATATAGTAATAGTATAGTCTCACATCGATTGAAAAGTTCATCGTTTAGTCCAAAATGATCAATTCAGCAAGTGTTTTTGGCTCTTGTATAGACTGCAGATGTTTGGTCATGTGGTGTGACTCTTTATGTCATGCTAGTTGGTGCATATCCATTTGAAGAACCAGAAGATCCTAGAAATTTCAGAAAGACTATTGGGGTAAGCTTTTATTTAACTTCATCTTCAAAATGCCAATGATTAATTGAGTAATCTCGAATAGCAGAGAATTTGAACTTTGATTCTCTGGTTTGGTAGAGAATAATAGGTGTTCAGTACTCCATTCCCGACTATGTACGCGTTTCTGCAGAGTGTAGGAATCTTCTATCTCGCATCTTTGTTGCCGACCCTGCCAAGGTATTTCAAGTCGATTTAGATACTGTATTATGCTCGATTTTTTGAACTAATTATTTATGTTCATTGTTAAAGAGGATCAGTCTCCAAGAGATAAAGCATAACCCTTGGTTTTTAAAGAACTTGCCTAAAGATATCATTGAGGCTGAAAGAAAAGGTTTTGTGGAAACAAAGAAGGATCAACCAAGCCAAAGCGTGGAAGAAATCATGAGGATCATACAAGAGGCAAGTGTACCAGGACCGGGGTCGAAAGTTGGCGAAGGTGGTCAAGCTGGTTCCGGTTCAATGAACATTGAAGACGACGAGGAAATCGATGTTGATGTGAGTGGTGAGTATGAGTATGAAAATGCGTGATTGATGCCTTCATTGGCTGGCTGGCTGGCTACATTGTTTATAAGACATTGGTCTGCATTATTATCAACATTTACCACACTGCAACATTCATGTTGTAAAGATAAACACTATACCTGGGTTTGAAATAGGGTTTTGTGTTTATTTGAGTGTGAATAACATTTGATAAAAAGGCTTGAATTGATTTTCATTCAGTAAATCCCAAACTAAGGGCAAAATGGTTTGATACAGTTTTTATGAGCCGTTCAAAAACTTTGGTTTTATGAAAAATGTACATTTGCTACACTCACTTGACTTTTTCTAGACATAGAAAGTTACATCGTTTTTATAGGTGCAAGATTGTTAAATCCAAACTCTTGTAAATTTGACATTTAGACTTGTATTAATTTAGTTTAACTCGCATTGAAGAGAGGTAGTTTATAACTAATTCGAACTAAATATTGTAAGATGTTGCTAACAACATTTTATAATTTAGAATGAGCCATGCCTTTTTTCATTTAACACCAATCCAGAAGGAGAAGTAGAAGGCAAACGGAAAACAAGTTGCGATGTTATTTGTTTTACATTGCAAAATCAATCCTCTTGAACTCTGTAAAAGATCAATTGTTTTTGGCATAATAAAATAAGAAACGCCAAAGATAAATGGTATGAGAGGTGCATGTGAAAAATAATATATACATTGATAATTTAATAAGACATCACAAAATAACAGAGTTTTCTTTTAAATATTTCTGAAGTTTTTCTTTATGAAAGAACCTCTTTAAAAATTTAACAGAAACTTTATATTTATATTTATACAAATGTTTTATTGAATTAAAAGATAAAGTAGAAAAGAACAAGTATATTACTCTTTTTTGTTTGATCATATTCGATTTAGT
Source organism: Lathyrus sativus (assembly GCA_963859935.3). Classification (NCBI taxonomy): domain Eukaryota; kingdom Viridiplantae; phylum Streptophyta; class Magnoliopsida; order Fabales; family Fabaceae; genus Lathyrus; species Lathyrus sativus. The sequence goes on from OZ012738.1 coordinate 523,432,042, forward strand.
ATTTAGACTTGACCAATAGAGTCTGAACACAGTTTTGAGTAGATTCTGATTCAATGGTTATCTAACCATTGATTCCACTACTCTAACCAAATTCAATACCACTAGTACTTGAATTTGAGTTGTTGGCTCTTTTTACAATAAATGTTGTAAACAACCTTATGGAAGATGTCTCTGCTTTTTTCCTTGATATCTGTAGCAGATACATTATGATACACATATTTCTATAAGACCATACATGTAAGTACAAACAGACTCTTCTTTGCCTTACATCTCAATCTAATAGCAAGACTGTTAAATGTAATTCATATTGTGTCGAAGTCGAAATAGCAAGGAAGCAGTCGAAGTCTAAGTCAAGTGTCAAAGTGTCGAAGCTTTCAGTGTGTCGAAACAGTTTGTTTTGACACAAATTTATTTTGATGAGATTTGATATGATTTAGATTAGATTTGATTTTGAATATTTTAGGCCTTTTATGTTTTGAGCTTTTGTAAACCTAAAACTATAAATAGGTGTCTTGCTTTGTAATCAATATTAGAGCAAATTTCACAGTTGCAGAGTTTAGCAAGTGAAAGTTCAATAGTAATAAGAAATCCCACAGTTTGTAGGTAGTACAATTTTCTCTAAATATTTCTTCTCTCATTCTTTTCTTTCTTGCTGTTTGTTTGTTATTCTTCTTCTCTTTTGTTGTTCTTGATAACTCTTCACTAGTTATCACCATTATTATCATATTGTGGGTTTGTTCATCAATCTTGAGATCAAGATTGAAGGAAATTCTTCATAGGGTGTGAGGTGAGAAGTATGAGAGACGAAAGCAGTTGTCTCAAAGATTTTGAGATCGTTGGCTCCAAAATTCGACCACGTGGTGTTTGCCATAGAAGAGTCGAAAGATCTGTCAGTGTTGACGAAGGAAGAGCTTCAAGGGACTCTTGAGTCTCATGAACAGAGGATGGCTGAGAGAGCTGTAGGAAAGTCGAAAGATATGGCTTTGCAGGCGCAGTCAGAAAAGGCAAAGGTAGTTGGAATGACAACAAAGGAGGAAACCAGTCGAATCAGAAGAAACCTTGAAACCAAGGCAACCAAAGAGGTGGTGCAGCAGGTAAAGGAAGAAGTGGTGGTCGAAAGACAGACAAAAGCCACATTCAATGTTTCAATTTCCAGAAGTATGGTCATTATGTTAGTGATTGTCCAAAAAGGAAGAGAAATCAAAAGACTGATGCAAAGCTGGCGAAACATGAAGAAGAAGAAACGTTGCTAATGGTTACAACAAAAGATGAAGAAAGATTCCAAAATCAGTGGTACTTGGACTCATGATGCTCATCACACATGACTGGAAGGAAAGATTGGTTTGTCAACATGAAGCCCTCATTGAAGAACACAGTGAAGTTTGCAAATGACAACACTCTAGCAACTGAAGGTGTTGGTGATGTTCTGATTATGAGGAAAGATGGAAAAAGGTCAATAACTTCCAATGTGTTGTACATACCAGACATGAAGAGTAATTTGCTCAGTATAAGGCAGCTTGTCGAAAAGAACTACAAGGTAGTTGTCGAAGACAAGATGATGAGAGTTCTCGACACAGGTGGTAGATTAATCTTGAAGGCTCCAATGTCTTAAAATAGGACCTTCAAGATTGAACTCAATGAGATGGAGCACAGGTGTCTAGCAACTGCAGCCAGCAGAGATGAGTGGTTATGGCATTTTCGACTAGGTCATCTCAACTTTAATGACATCAGAGAACTGAAGAGAAGAAATATGGTTTCAAGATTACCAGAAATCGACATTCCAAGTGAAGTCTGTGAGGAGTGTGTTCAGTCGAAACAAGACAAGAATAGCTTCAGCAAGGATGCAGGAAGGAAGTCGAAGGTAATACTTGAAGTCATATACTCTGATGTATGTGGTCCAATCCAGGTGGATTCGATTGGTGGCAATAGATACTTTGTCACGTTTATAGATGATTACAATTGAAAGTTGTGGACTTACCTCATCAAGAAGAAAAGTGATGTGATTGAGGTATTTTCCAGATTCAAGTCCATGGTCGAAAGACAGAGTGGTCGAAAGCTGGAAATTTTGAGGACTGATGGTGGTGGAGAGTATGTGTCGAAAGAGTTCGATACACTATGTGTAAAAGAAGGGATTGTGCATGAGGTGGTTCCACCCTACACTCCACAGCAAAATGCGATTGCAGAATGGAAGAACAGAACCATCATGAATATGGCGAGAAGTATGTTGAATGGAAAGCATCTACCCAAAGAATTATGGGGAGAAGCAGTTTCGACAGCAACATATATATTGAACAGATGTCTAACGAAGAAGCTTGAAGGAATCACACCAGAAGAATGTTGGTCTGGTGTCAAGCCTAGTCTCAGTCACTTGAAAGTGTTTGGATCTATAGCACATAGACATGTGCTAGATCAGTTGAGAAGAAAGCTTGATGATAAGTCAAATCAGATGATCTTGATAAGATATCATTCGACAGGAGGTTACAAGCTGTTCGACCCAGTGAATAAGCAAGTAGTGATCAGCAGGGACGTGATCATAGATGAGCTTAAAGAATGGGATTAGACTGAGAATGCCAAGAAGGATTTAGTGAGAATCTCTTATGAAGAATCAGCCACTGAAGTCGAAATAGAAGTTCGACAGGAACCAGTTGCAGATGAAGCAGGTTCAAGCAGACCTCGACGAACATGAGACATGCCTGCAAGGTTGCAAGAATGTGTAATTACATCAGATGATGTAATCGATGAAGAGGATGAGCTGGTACATTATACTTTCTACGCAGATGTCGAACCAGTCAATGCAGCCGAGGCATTGAAAGATTCGAAGTGGGTGAAAGCAATGATTGAAGAGTTGGAGTCCATTGAAATCAATGATACCTGGTCACTTTTCGAATTGCCGCAAGGCAAGAAGGCAATTGATGTGAAGTGGGTTTACAAGGCGAAGGTAAATCCTAAAGGAGAAGTAACTCGACACAAGGCGAGACTTGTGGCGAAAGGATTTCTTTAGAAGGAAGGAATCGACTTTGATGAAGTATTCACACCTGTTGCTAGAATAAAAATAATCAAGTTGGTTGTTGGTCTAGCAAATATGAACAACTGGCACACATGTCAGATGGACGTGAAGTGTGTATTCCTTAATGGCCCCTTAGATGAAGAAGTTTATGTTGCACAACCAGCTGGGTTTGTGAAACAAGGCGAAGAAATAAAGGTGTACAGGCTTCATAAAGCTCTGTATGGACCTAAGCAAGCTCCAAGAGTATGGAATAAGAAAATCGACAGCTTCTTAAGGAAGAAGGAATTTGTGAAGTGGACAACTGAGAATGGAGTATATGTAAGAAGAAGCAATGGCGAATTGCTTATAATATGTCTCTATGTTGATGATTTGTTAATAACAGGAAGTTGCAAGAAGGAGATTGAAGATTTCAAACATGACCTGTGTGAGGAGTTTGAAATGTCAGACTTGGGAAATCTCTCATATTTCCTTGGCATCGAATTCTATAAAATAAGTAGAGGTTTGATGATGCACCAAAGAAGATATGAAGGCGAAATACTCGAGATATTTGAGATGTAAGATTGCAACCAAACTTCGACTCCAGCTGAGCCCAAATTGCAATTGTCGAAGGATTCATATGAAGATGATGTCGACCCAACCCAATACAGAAGACTTATTGGGTCACTTAGATACCTTTGTCACACAAGGCCTGACTTAGCATACAGTGTTGGTATGGTAAGTAGATTCATGCAGAAGCTAAAGGTATCACACCTAGCAGCGGCAAAGAGGATACTGAGGTATCTGAAAGGAACTCTCAACTATGGCATTTTATTTCCAGCAGTTGATGAAGAAAAAGAATGAAAGTTAGTGGGATACACAGACTTCAGTTGGTGTAGTGATGCCGAGGATAAAAAATCCACAGCTGGGTATGTGTTTATGTTAGGTGGTGCGCCAGTTGCTTGGAGTTCGAGAAAGGAACCAGTAGTGGCATTGTCATTATGCAAAGCAGAATATATAACTGCTTCTCTTTGTACATGTAAAGCAACTTGGATGGTGAATTTGGTCGAAGAAATCATAGGAAAGAATCATGGATCAAGTACCATGAAGATAGACAGCATGTCAGCTATCAACTTGGCGAAGAATCCAATAGCTCATGGTTGAAGCAAGCACATCGAAATGAGGTTCCATTATCTTCGAGAACAGGTAGCAGAAGGGAAGATGAAGTTGGAACACTGTAGAACTGAGAATCAGATTGCAGATATCATGACGAAGGGAGTGCAGGTCGAAGCCTTCAGAAGACTAAGAGTCATGATGAATGTAGACAATTTAGACACAATGAATTAGGTGGTATGTTAAATGTAATTCATAGCGTGTCGAAGTCGAAATAGCAAGGAAGCAGTCGAAGTCTAAGTCAAGTGTCGAAGCTTTCAGTGTGCCGAAACCGTTTGTTTTGATAAGATTTGATATGATTTAGATTAGATTTGATTTTTAATATTTTGGACCTTTTATGTTTTGGGCTTTTGTAAACCTAAAACTATAAATAGGTGCTTTGCTTTGTAATCAATAATAGCACAGATTTCACAGTTGTAGAGTTTAGCAAGTGAAAGTTCAATAGTAATCAGAAATCCCATAGTTTGTGGGTAACACAATTTTCTCAAAATATTTCTTCTCTCATTCTTCTCTTTCTTGCTGTTTGTTTGTTATTCTTCTTCTCTTTTGCTGCTCTTGATAACTCTTTACTTGTTATCACCATTACTATCATATTATGGGTTTGTTCATCAATCTTGAGATCACGATTGAACGGAATTCTTCATAGGGTGTAAGGTGAATTTCCAACAAAAACCATAAGCCACTCCAGAGTATGAGTCTCGAATTAAATATGATAGAAACATAATCTTATTCTAAGCAATGTCAATAATCTCATTATCTTGGATTAAATATTTTGACTTTGAAATCATTGACAAGCTCAGAACCATATGGTAATAAAAAAAGGCATGGCTCTGATACCTCTTTCAAGGAAATTTCTATAGTAATACCTCTTTCAAGGATATTTTATAGACCTTCAGCAATCCTTTATCAAGTCCAATAAGTTAAAAATATGTTTAACTTTTTCATCATTTAAATTCAATGGAATCACTCATTTGAATATGGTAGGAAAAGCCATATGATATTTTTCATGTGACACTTGATTCCTTCTAGAAGAAGAAATATACTTTTAAGGAGAATAGCTGTTTTAAAAGAGACAATTGTTTGAATATTATTTGTTTTGTGGTTTGATGATTTGCATCCTATCATTTGTATTGATCAGATATTCTCTTAGAGTAGGTTCATGCTTGTTATAAGGTCATAGAACCTTCCTTCGAACCATAGTTTGGAAGGCGATGTCCTTGGTGGGACCTCACATTAATCAACATTATAACTCTTCTTGCTCTTGACATGATGATCAATTGGTTTCTCAAAAAGATTTAGCATCAATGGGATTTCATATTTGGCCTAGACCATGATTGTTTATGGGTCTTCTGTCTAGGATAAAATAGTAGCCCTCAAAGCCTAGCTTAGTGAGACCGAGCTGAAGTTTGCCTTTTTGTGTTTGAGGAATGGTCAATAGACATGGGTTGGTTACCCTATGGCCTTGACCTTATTGATCCTTCGCGTCGTTGCAATTTGTCTTCTTTGGTTTTAGTAGGTTGCATGATTTTAATGTTGTCGGTCCATGCATGTTTTTTTATAGAAATTTTACATTGGTTTACACTTTTTTGGATTATTCAAATCTTGACTCTTAATATATTTCTTCTATGTGACACTAGTGAGATACATGTACATTCGCACGAGTACCAGTGTGTTACGTGCATTTGTTTAAAAAATATAGAATGAAAAGAAAAACAAAATTGGTTAACCAAAAGAATTTATTATTTTTCCGTATATAAAAATATTTTAATCAATAAGATATTTTTCCCATATATAAATATTATTTTTGTTTAGATATTATTTATAAAATATTTGAATCAATAGTAAATTTATTTTTGTAGATGAATTTGAATTTAAAATTATTTTTCTTGTTGAGATATAGTCAAATCTATTTTAAAAAATAATCAAATATATTAAAATCAATTATACATCTTAAGAAATAAAAATTATTTAAAGTTGTATTAAATAAATCATTAAGAAATTGACGGTAGTCTAATTGTACTAAAGTTCATGCATAATTACCAACTGAATTGGCTTAAGAAAACTTTATTATGTATCTTTTAACAAATATTTTTAATCAATTTATAAATGACAAACATTTTTCTCGTAAATACATTTATACAACTACTGTCTTCGTTATATATTAATAACATACATTTTAAGTAACTCATTTTTTTAATGTTTGGATCAGTAACTTATATTTTTCCCGTGTGATTTTATATACTTGTATCAACTACACAAAAATGATAATCTAATTGTCGCACCTTGAAAAATACAAATCGAGAACACGACCCTCGCGCGAAAGGTGTGGAAATGCGGTTCGACATGGTCGCCACCGAATATTATTTATCCCAAAAAGATGGGCAAGGAAAATATTGAGAAAACCTTTAAGAAGACAGATAAGAACACGATCGTTGCAACCACGTTCTAGGTTCAGGAGTCGATTATGCAAGGGGAAGGTATTAGCACCCCTCACGTCCATTGTACTCAACAGGAACCTCTTAGTTCGATTTGCGATGGACATTATCTAAGCTTACTTGTTTTCTTCTCAATGGTGAATACGCAACGGTAAGATAAAAGGATTCGAAGCTAAGGGGAAAATGGGTGGTTTAAGAATATGGTGTTCGCCAAGGATTGGGGCCCTTATGCCTATGTATGCTCATTCGAATGAGAATGAGGAATCATAGCTTTCGTAATTCGACTAAGGGAAAAATAGAAGGGAAAAAGAAGATGGATGAAATTGTGCACGGAATGACGAAGAAAAATGGAAGTGTGTTCGCCAAGATCATCACAATCTTGTGCCTACGTATCCTACGTTCAGACGAGAATGAAGAATCAGAGCGTCCGTAATTCGTGGAGGCGACCATGAAAAGAGAGGGATTGAATTGGTATTAAAGTTTGATTTGGAAATGAAAGATTAAATGACAAACAACCCAATGGGCGTGCCTCGAGAGCTGTCACTCAAGAATCCAAGAAATGCGAGATTCCAAGAACTCAGTTCTTTCAGGAGTTGATTGAAGATGCTTGAGGAAAGGTTGAATATTTTGAATTCGAAATATTGAATGAACAACAACTCAAGGGGTGTGCCTCGAGACCTACTCATTCGAAGATTCAAGGAATTCTAGACTCCAAGAATCTCCTTCTTTCATAAGTTTGATTACGAAAATGTTTGAATAAGAATTAAGTGTTTTAAGGCGAAAGGTTGAATGAACGAAAAACCAAAGCGTGCGCCTCAAGAGCCATTCATTCGAAGATCCAAGGAATGTTAGACTCCAAGAATCTTCTTATTTCGAATTTTGTTAAGAAAAGCGTTTGAAAAAGATTTAATCGAGTTGGTTGCGAAAAGAGATTGGTGAGGCAAAAGGCGCTCGACTTACGAATTTGAATAAAATACCACTTGACGTTGGATCAAGGATTTAATTGTATTAGCGTGGGAAGAAGACTGAAAAGATGTTGATTTGAAAATGGCTCGATGACGAGTCGAGGGTTTGGTTGAAAAGAGGTGAGAATGGTACTAGTCCCTAAGGGTGCTCCTAATAACGAAACCATGATGAAATATGTGAGTGTGTGCAATAGGTTGATGACGAATGCTTACGAGAAATCGACTTACAAGGTGTGTTTTAAAGTGGCTCGACGATGAATCGAGAATTAGTTTGAAAACAATTTAGTTTATGCTAGTCCCTAGGGGTGCTCCTAATAAAAAAACCACAATTAAAGAAATACGAATGCGTACATTAGAATGGGAGCGGAGTACATGTAAGTTACACGGGATTCCACAAAATAAAAGGGTTCATTGTAAGGTAGCCTAAGAGGAAGACGTGTGTGTGCAAAGTGTCCTAAACTAAGCCTTGAGCTAGAGTCGGACAAAAGCTCAAAGTTAGGGTTTCTATATACAGTCCAAGTTCCATTGCTCGGAAAAGTAACCACAGTCCACCAATTTAGGCTTTTAGGGTTTTGATAATTGTTATTGTGTTTTCGAAAAGTGCGAACAATATATGAACAAGATGAGTATGATATGAATAATGTGAATAATATGACAAGATATATAACAATATAATCAAGATAATATCCACAATAGTATATTCAAGATAATATTAACAAGTATATGAACAATAATAATATAATCAAGATATACTGACCGAAATTAAAACAAGAGTATATTGACAGAAATTAAAGTTAGTTGTTAGTTGATATTGAATGAATCAAGTCGAAATGTAGCGCTAAACCGTCGTAACTCGATCTATGACGAAGATCAAACTATAGGAGGTCGCGCAAGTTGATATTCGTGCTAGAAACACGACGGAGAAATGATATTGAGGATCATTTTCCAAAGTAATCATGCCACACAAAAAGAAAAGGTGATGGTCTCGTCTTAATCACAAACTTGTGTTAATTAATTGAAGGTAACCTATCACGATCCCAAAGTATAGAAAATGACCTCGATAATCATTCACTACAGATTTGAAATAATAAAGGTTAAACAACCTCAAAAATCAACATTCATGAATAGAAAGACTTCATCGATAAAAAAACAAAATGAAAATAAAATTGGTCTCATCTTAATCAAGATTTTAAATCGATAAATCGACAACCTATGATATTAGACTTTCATTGACCAAAAATAAAATAAAACCAAAATGGAATGAGAAATCGAAACGAGAATAAAAGGGAAAGTGAATCAATCGTGATTAATCAAAACAATAGAACCAAACTAATAAAAATTATTTTATTATTATTTTTGAAGAAACAAAATTCTATTTAAAAAAATAATTAAACAAAATGGAGGGTGTGCTTGGAATTTATGGGGTGTTACAAGAAAACAAGGGAGGATCATGTGGGCTCGGGGCCCATCACCTTTTCCATACAAAAATCTGGTGTGTATATATATATATATATATATATATATATATATATATATATATATATATATATATATATATATATATATATATATATATATATATATATATATATATATATATATATATATATATATATATATATATATATATATATATATATATATATATATATATATATATATATATATATATATATATATATATATATATATATAAAAGTGAAGTGAGAGTCTCATAAAACCAAAACGGACCATCAGGCCCAGACCCAACCCACCAATCTTAATAAAACAAAATTTAAAAAAGAGAAAATGATTGTAACCATCATCATCGGGCTTCACTTTTTACAACAAAAACCACACAAAGGTCAAAATAAATTCAAAAAAAGGAAGACAACAACAAGAGCACAACGAGTCACAAACGCAACTCTGTTTCCAACCTTCTTTATTCACACGACTTTGAATCTTGCTTCAACTCGTTTACATTTGGATCGACCACGGTTTGATTTTAAGGTTCGTGGATTAGTTTTGTTTTTTTTTTATCTTCTTTGATTCTTTCTAGTTTGTATCGTTTTGATTTCGTTGTATTGATTTTATAATCCATTTCCCTTTTCTCAATCTCTCTGTGTGTTCTGTTTCTGTTTGACTCTGAATGTTTTTTTGGGATTACGAAAGAAGGTTGAGATTTATGGTTGTGTTGCGATGAGAATTGGATATCAAGCTATTAATTAACTTGAATCACAAAACATGAAGTTCACCACCGAGCTTTGATTTATCCAAAGGAAAGGGTAAAGATCGAAGAAAACCCTAAGTGCACTATATAATAACCCAACTAGAGATCTAAGGTTCGGGGGTTAGTTATACCAAAGGAAGGTGTTAGCATCCTAAGTATATGTAGTACTCTACAGGAACTTCTTGTAAGTATTTGTGTTATGTTAAAGTTTGCTTGCTACTGTTAGTGTTAAGATAAAGACCTAGGGTATATACAAATTATGCTCGCCAAGCCATCACATATCGTGCCTACGTATCCTGACTAGGACGGAATCAGAGTAATCGTGGTTCACCTAACTAGGGGGTGAGGAACTCTTAACCATGGTCAAGGTTCCAGAGAGAAGTAAGCATTCATAACCATGATACTTACACAGAGTTAACCAACTCTCTAAGTCAAAGTTGAAAACTAACTAAAGTTGACCTTAACCAAAGTCAAAGGGGAGAGTGAGTACTTATAACCATGATACTCACATAGAGTTTACCAACTCTATAACTAATTCTAAGTTACAAGACCAATTGGTTCTAACCAGATGATCGCGACTTTCTGAGTCTAACCTTAACTGACTGCAAGTGCACAGTCTATCGCGTAGTAATAAAAGATATCGATCCTAACAGGGACTCGTAATCAAACTAGAGTTTTCGGGCGTTACTATGTTTAGCTAGGTTGGATATGGTTTAAGGGAAAAGATGCAAAAGTAAAGGCTAAAGTAAGAAAGACCTAAAGGTTTCTTAGAATATTAATACGAGGAATCGGTATGCACTGACTTAGTTCTTTGAGGATTCAACAAGTTACCGACATAGTTTAATAAATTCAAAATAGTTTTCAGAAGAAAATGATGGTTTAAAGACCTTTGTCTCACGTTGGTTGTTGACGCTAGTCGCAACTCTAAGGCGGAATGTATGCTTTCACTATCCTGTTCGGGGTTAAAATTGATTTTTGAAAACCCTTGAGTTCTAATCATTTTAAAGTGCTTTCGCTGTATTTAAATTAGATGCCTAGTTTTTACTATCTAGTCCTAGCCTCAGCTTTCGCATGTCGGTTCATACCTTGATGAATCTCCCACTGTCGTGGCGAGATTAGTTTAAACAAATTCTCGTTTTCGCGACGAAGTTTAGTTTAACAAATTGAATTAAAAACTATGGCCAGAAACAAGTTTGAAAAAGTGAAAATACGCCGGTTATTATCGAATCTCGTCCTACTAGTTCATTACATAACGATCGATACAGTTTAGATAGACATGAATCTTAAAGCAGACATAATTAAATTAAAGCAACAGAACATGTAAACATACATTATAAAGCAAATGGAATTAATTAATAATAATAGAACCTGTAAACAATTCTGGTTCGGCACTTGGATAATCCCCCACAATGTCGGCAGGATTACTCTGACGACGATTAACGTACGGAAAGTTTAAAGAAAATAAGATACAACTGAATTCTTAAAGGAAAATAAAGGAAAAGAAACAAAGCAGAAACAAGAATGGCTTTCTGTAGTAAATTCGGCAGCATTTTGTGGTCTTCAATGCGGCTCCCCCCTTATTTCAGTCCTCAAGCTCTCCTTTTATAGTGAATGCTTCTTATGTGAACTGCCTCTGGAAGTGCAATTGAGGGAGAGAAAATCCAGGGAGTCGTGCTTCTGTTTTTGGGCTTCTGCTGCACGTTCTCAAAAGTGGACGTTGAGCTGATTTTGCCAGTGTGACGGTCGTAAGGAGTGCATGACGTTCGTGACGTTCGTCACGTTCATGACGGTCGTCACACACGTGACGGTCGTAAGGGACCTGTGACGACCGTCATATCAGCAAAATTCATTTCTGTTACTTTTTTCGTCCTTTTTCTTCTGTTATGTGTCTTTTAGTACTTGTTTTCCTTGCCTTGCTTCATTTGAGTGTTAACTTTGTAAACTTGCAAAATACTTAACAAATAATGCGGAGAAGGTCCAAAGTCGGGGTGAAATCGACCATTAGTAGCATAAAATCATGACATTTAATATATACGTTTTCGCGTTATCAAACTCCCTTAAACTTGAATCTTTTCTTGTCCTCAAGCAAAAAGTATAAGAGCTGAGACGATGCAGTTACACTATGCGTTCCTTTGCGTTTTCAAAGTAGCTTCAGAGGCGATTAGTCGGGAAGTCGGAGAGAATTTACAACAACACGCATATGATAGTGACACTAAGCGGTAAGCTCTCGAAGGCCTCCTTCTTATACGAGTCGGTTCCAATCATGTTGCTGTAGCTCGGCGTAAAGTTCATCGCACCAAGTTTTTCCAGTTTCGTTCCAGCGCAATCACATTAAGCCCTTTACCGCTTTGCACGCACGTAGTGGAATAGCCTGTTAGTGATTTCGGTCTTTCCTTTATACGGGGTCTGGTGCACGAGTGCGGTACCCTATGACATGTCCTCTTTGTAAGATGATGATGATGATAATAATAATAATAATAATAATAATGATGATGATGATGATGATGATGATGATGATGATGATGATGATGATGATAATAATAATAATAATAATAATAATAATAATAATAATAATAAAAATAAAAATAAAAATAATAATAATAATAATAATAATAATAATAATAATAATAATAATAAAAATAATAATAATAATAATAAAAATAATAATAATAATAATAATAATAATAATAATAATAATAATAATAATAATAATAATAATAATAATAATAATAATAATAATAATAATAATAATAATAATAATAATAATAATAATAATAATAATAATAATAATAATAATAATAATAATAATAATAATAATAATAATAATAATAATAATAATAATAATAATAATAATAATAATAATAATAATAATAATAATAATAATAATAATAATAATAATAATAATAATAATAATAATAATAATAATAATAATAATAATAATAATAATAATAATAATAATAATAATAATAATAATAATAATAATAATAATAATAATAATAATAATAATAATAATAATAATAATAATAATAATAATAATAATAATAATAATAATAATAATAATAATAATAATAATAATAATAATAATAATAATAATAATAATAATAATAATAATAATAATAATAATAATAATAATAATAATAATAATAATAATAATAATAATAATAATAATAATAATAATAATAATAATAATAATAATAATAATAATAATAATAATAATAATAATAATAATAATAATAATAATAATAATAATAATAATAATAATAATAATAATAATAATAATAATAATAATAATAATAATAATAATAATAATAATAATAATAATAATAATAATAATAATAATAATAATAATAATAATAATAATAATAATAATAATAATAATAATAATAATAATAATAATAATAATAATAATAATAATAATAATAATAATAATAATAATAATAATAATAATAATAATAATAATAATAATAATAATAATAATAATAATAATAATAATAATAATAATAATAATAATAATAATAATAATAATAATAATAATAATAATAATAATAATAATAATAATAATAATAATAATAATAATAATAATAATAATAATAATAATAATAATAATAATAATAATAATAATAATAATAATAATAATAATGGTTTTTTACGGTTGACACAGAAAATGAGAGAGGAAGTTTTTATGGTGTGATATAGGTGAAGAGTTATGAAGGAAAAGTGAGGTTTCTTCTATTATTGAAAAGAAAAAAAATTGAGAGAGAGAGTATGAAAGAGGTGATAATATTGAGAGAGTGATCTGGAGATAAGGTAGACGTTACCTCCTTTTTACTTCAGTCGTCGGGTGGCATCCGAGCCCTATGATGCTTCTCGTGTTGCTTCATTCATAACCATGCTCACCTTACCTATACCAATTTTGAGAGAATTCTTGAAGTTAATTGCTTGGAAGAAGGGATTAGCTCAGGCACAAGTTAGAGATGTCGTTTCAGCTCAAAAACCACTAATTGAATTATGTCTTGAAAATCATGTTGGGTTGAACGGGGATGAGAACGCAGATAGCTCATCTGCATTTAGAAGTAACATCCATTATGATCGTCTGCACAATTCAGTTGATTTTGCACTTACTGTTGTTCTAGATTCTGCTCACATCCCACACGTCAATGCTGCTGGTGGTGCTGCTTGGTTGCCTTACTGTGTTTCTGTAAGATTGAGATATTCATTCAGTGAAAGTGTTAATGTATCCTTTCTCGGCATGAGTGGTAGCCATGGTGGGAGGGCATGTTGGTCGCGTGTTGATGATTGGGAGAAATGCAAACAGAGGGTGGCTCCACCAGAGAGGAAGTACAGTGTCTGGATTGGAGGATCAATCCTTGCATCCCTCAGCACCTTCGGATCAATCCTTGCATCCCTCAGCACCTTCCAGCAGATGTGGATATCTAAGGGCGAATACGATGAGTCTGGCCCATCCATTGTTCACAGAAAATGCTTCTAAGCCCAAAATGGTTCGATAATGGTAAGTTATTTTTGCTGTGGTTGCTTTTTTTTTTTGGTGTCTCTGTCGTGTCATGTTAACTATGCTGCCAAGGAAATCAATATGGTGTTTTTCATCAATGATAAATTAGTTGAGTGGTATGCATCGAAGCAAGCTATAGAATTTGTTCATGCAACAACCTGCAAAGAGCACCCTGACACTGTTGGTACTGCAATGATAAGTGGACTACAGGAGGCTGTTCGCATAATTGACATATCAAATACCGATAATGATGCAGCTGCTGAATGAAGCTCGATGCCACGTAGTTGCAACTGTACATGCTCAAGGGAAGCAAGTATTGAGCTAGCTTTGAAGTACGCACTCTATTACTCCTTCATTTCACATGTGGACTGTCACCTCCGACCGCGGCATTTTCAACTTGAAAAAAACAATACTTCAGGCCATAATTTTTGAATAGGTTGGATGAAATGATTATTTCCAGCCAACCCGGTGCCGACATGGAGGTCGTAGCCAAGATGTTTGGATTGAAGACGAAATATTGGGTGAGATAAGCAGTGGATTGAGAAACGGTTCACAAAGGATTGTTCGCCACACCGATGATATCACTTACGGTTCTAAATACAATAAAGTTGTTACGCTTATTAATCAGGTTGTATCTACTGCTCTGCTTGAAAGCTCAAGTCCTGAACAGGTTTCTGCAGCTGCTAAGGCTTTCATGACAGCTGATCTGCCTCATGAATTGAGTGAACTTCTTGAGAAGATTATGCTTCAGAATTCTGCATTCAGTGGGAACTTCTCATTTTGACAGCAATAAAGATGCCTCTTGGAGTAGTTCCTGCAGGTACAAGAAATGGCATGGCAAAATCTCTGCTTGATTCAGTTGGCGATCCTTGTGCAATAGCCAATGTCGTTCTTGCTATTATACGAGGCCATAAGCGATAGCTTGATATGGCTACCATCACACAAGGAGAAACCATATTTTTCTAATGCTTGCTTGGGGTTTAATTGCTGATATTGACATCGAGTCGGGAAAATATCGGTGGATGGGAAGTGCTCGTTTAGATTTTTACGCTCTCTGTAGATTATTCAATTTGAGGCAATACAATGGACGTGTTTCATTTATGCTTGCACCTGGGTTTGAGTCTTATGGGGAGTCTACCAGTTACCCTGCCAAATCCACTATCAAAGGCAACAACAATGATCCAAGTGTTGAAGCCTGTACTGAAAAGTTTGCTGGAGAAAAGATTTAGTTGTCTGGCTGTTGTTTTGATGCACTCGTACACTTTCCCGCAGCATGAACAACAGGTTGAGAGGTTCGCACCAGATCTTTGACGCCTTGTGCAAGCTTTCTGCAGATTCAAATGCCAACGTACACGTGCTGCAGCAGCTATCACTCGCCTCTTGCATTCTCAGAAAGTTGATAATGCTGTTGCAGATTGTGTGAATCGTGTCGGCACTGTTCTTGCGTTAGTTTCCTTGTTGGACTCTTCTGTCAATGAATTTGTTTCCACATCAGAGGAGCTTGAACACGGATATTCTGATCGGGATGCTCTCGTGCGTAATTCAGGAACTCGCCTTTCAGTTTCTGCATACGAATGCAGTCTCCAAATCATTTGAAAAAAACAGGGTAATATTACAACTGGAGATACTTATTCAAGCAAGTCAAAACGTACCCATGAGAAGCTTCATATTAAGCCATATTTCCAAGCCATGTTAATATAATTACAGCTGTGACACTCCAAGCTGACCCCACAAGCTTTAAAGTTGTTTCTAAGCCATGAGCCAATTGCAAAAAGTGAATAACACGTCAGCTACAAAGAAAAATCAAAACGACATAAAAAAAGTCTCAGTATGAGTCACGCAACTTGCATCAATGAATTCATTTGAAACGCAGTGAAAATTGCAAAACGGCAAATCATTTTTTCTCACTCTCATCTATAAATAGGATGCATACCTCTTCATTTTTCTCAAGCTTTTGAAGCCAAAAAATCCCTGCTAATTTTCTTCTTCAATTCCTCACTACGAAACCTTTTCGTTCATTTTTTCTTCTCCTATTTCCTTCCATCAAATTCACTCCAATAGAGACAAATTCATCCAGAATCAAAGAAGAAGAAAGAAGAAGAAAGAAGAGGAGAGTTTCGGTTTCATCATTTACCTGAGTTTGAAAGGTAGTTTGAGCTTCACCGTCATTTTCGATCCGTTACTTTTGGTTGCATTTCTTTGAACTGTTGATACTGTTGTGGAGAGCTTTTGATTACGATCCATTTCGTGTGATTTTCGAGTCCCGCCGTTTTGATTTAAGCGAGCACCGAAGCATCCATGGCTGTGAACATTGTCGCGTGTGAGAGCTAGAAGAAGATGATGTTTCTGTTTATTTTCTCTTTCTCCTTTTCAATTGTTATTTCATTTATTTTCTTTTTATTATTTCTTTTAAGAACTTGGCCGTGTGGGCCTTTTCCTTTTTTTTATTGCTATTAGTTTTTTTTTAAAAAAAAAACAATAATAATATTCTTGAAAAAAAGCACTTAAAAAATTATTTGAAAATATTTTAGTTTTGGATTAATTGTTGTTTTGTTTTGGATCTTGAATTTTGATAAGATCTCATCAATATCAATGGACTTTGAGTGTTGATTTTATCCACTAAAAAGAGATGATTGATATTGATGATGATTTAATCAATTTAAGATTCAAATTGAAATTTCTTTTCATTTTAATTTTCTTTCTTCTTCTTTTTATTTTTGATCGATGAAATCTATGGATCATAGATTGTTGATTATCAAGGTTGTTTAATCTTCATTATTTCAAATCTATGGATGAATAATCATTGAGATAATTCTCCGTACTTTGGAATAGTGATAGATTACCTTTGATTAATTGATTAAAAATCTTGATTATGATGAGATCACTACCTCTTTTCTTTTTGTGTGGCATGTTTTAGGAGAGTGATTTACATATCACTTCTCTAACATGTGTTAACACTAACATTATTATTGACCGGCCTCAGATAGTCGTGGTTTCTACATAAACCCGATTACGATTGCTTAACATAGCGCTAAAGTGTCCCTTAATCGGAAAATGATCATTCGTGGCTCAAACTTACGTTTAAAAGTCCAAGTATGATTAGTTGCTTGTCTTAAGTCCAATACCTATGAAAATCATTGTTAGGAGGCTTTGATTCTATCAATCCTCTAATGAGTTTTCATTAACCTTGGTCTAAAGTGCAAGAATTAATCATCATTGATCATATGTTCTAACCACTAATTACTAATTCACTAACAATATCCTTGTTTAATTTTGTTTATATTCTCTTCTTACTCCTTATTTCTTACTTTTATGTTTCCATATTACCATTTCATATCATATCTTTGTTTATGTTTATGTCATTTCTCTTTTGTCCACTTGGACCATACCTTGTTCAAAACACTAATAAAGGATAAAAAATATCTAAAAAACTTGGTGCTATTAACTTTGTGGTTATGCTCTTGGACTACTCTTAGACCTTGGACTTCATGGACCTTTGGACTTAGAATTAGGACTTTCATTCCTATGCTTGGAGTATTGTGGATCTTAGCCTTTTTTGGCTCGCTCATTAGCTTATGCTTTAAATCAGATGGAATTCTTTTTGCTTGCTATGGAGTGTGCTACAAGTCGGTTAGATCTTTCTTACCTCTAGCTCTTATTTTGGTTTCTAGGATAGTCACTTCATCTCCTCCCCTTCTTAAATTTTCAAAACTTTCTCCCTCTTTCAAAACCTTCTTGGTTTCAAACTTCAAAACCGCTTTCGCAATAAAACCTTGACTTTCGTCAAGTGATTTTCAAACTTTGTTCTTCTTAATAAAAGTCAATCAATGTTAATCATGCTTTGACCAATTTCAAAAGACATAAAAAAAATACAAAAACTCATCAACTCTTTTTGTGCCTTTATGCACTTTTTCACTTTAAAACTTTTCATAAAGTTTAGACATGATTCATTTCTATAGTTGAGATGTAATTCTCCTATTCCCCATATTATTAAGACTTTGACATTTTCCACGTTGATGTTGAGTGATAGTCTTGTTGATAATCCAAGCAAATCCTCCATCTTTATGTGACGCAGATGTTGTCTTAATACTCGTGGGTGAATAGTCGCAGTTTTCTCCTTAAAATGGCGACTTGTCTTTACATCTAAAGTCAATCAAAACCAACAAATTTTTGTCATTTGTACCACGAACTACGGGGTTTTGATCCCATATTGCACTTTGTGGGTACGTAGGCATGAGACGATAAGTCTCTCCAAACACAAAAATCTAAAAAATAATTCTCTTCTCATCTCCCCAATCTCTTTTCAAACAAACCATTTTCAAACCAAAAAACGTAAATATTTCAAAGGGCTCCTATAGAGTACTATAGACGTTTTGGGTGCTAACACCTTCCCATTGCGTAACCAACCCCCTTACCCCGATCTCTGTTTCTTGTTCTCGTTTTAGAACTCTTTGGTTTTGTTCGCTCTTTTTCCTTTCCTTTATTTGGATAAAATAAAAGTGCGGTGGCGACTCTTGTTTTTTTGAGTTAAGTTAATTAATAACTTACGCTCACGATTTTTACCGCTACAGAAAAGTGGCGACTCTGCTGGGGACATTTAGGTTCCTAGTGGGTTTCGCCTACTTTGATTTATTTATTGTTTTTTGTTTGACTTGTTTGTTATTGATTGTTCTGTTTTGGTACCTGGTAATCTGTGTGGTGAGATAAGTCCTATACCCGGACTTGAGTTCACTTATGATAGGAGGGTGGTATAGTCTTGTTGGCTTACGTGGAGTAGTCCTTACTAAGCTGACTTGAGATCCCCCGCTAGGTGGAGGCTCCTTTGGAATTACTGATGTCTTACGAGTAGTCGTAATTGATATTACTTTTCCCGATTGGGAGCCTGAGAAGCTGAGGACCTTAGAACTCTTTATCCCATCTTGGCCTTATTAGGACGTGGTGCGGTGGCTGTTTAGGTGTAGACTTGAATTAGTCGTTACGCGATACCACACTCAGATGAGTTTCTCTTGAGAATATTGTTGGCCGACGAGTAGTCGTTTAAGCCGATAATATCCAAAAGATGGAATTATGATTCTGGGAACTTTTTAGAACCTTGTTCTACAGGTGATGATATAACCATAGTACATACCATTGTGGGTTGGTTGGTTCTTACCTTTGGCTCCATGCTCGTGCCGAACCTTTGAACCTGTGTGCTTTGTATGTCTTGTTTGTGGGTGTTGCATCTTGCACTCATGCATTCATGAGCATTGTGTTTCAGTTGGTTTTTAAGGATCTCAGAGATTTTCCTTTGCAAACATCGCAGATATTGTTGATTATGGACATTGGAAGGAGAAACACTCAGAAGTACAGTTTTCGGGCTCCTGATCTTACAGAGTTGAGAAAGCTAGTGTCCTTGGTAGATGTTCGTTCAGGCTTCTTATCTCGTTATGGGAGACTTTTATTTGTTCTTTCTACCAACATTGAAGACGGAATTCTGAATACCCTTATGCAGTTCTATGATCCTATTTACCGATGCTTCACTTTTCCCGATTATCAGCTCATGCCGACCTTGGAAGAATATGCTTATTTGTTGGGTGTACCGGTTTCTGATAAAGTTTCGTATACTGGTTTGGAGGAAGCTCTTAAGCCTCAAGATATTGTTGTAGCTACCCATTTGACAAAATCGGATATTGATGCAAATCTAAAGACTAAGGGAGGCCTCAAGGGTTTGACTGCTAAGTTCTTGATTGAGAAGGCCACTTTATTTGCTGACATTGGTCGCACATTGGCGTTTGAGGCTATATTTGCTTTACTCATCTACGGACTAGTCTTGTTTCCTAATGTTGATAGTTTTGTGGATGTTAATGCTATCAGGATTTTCTTGATTAGGAACCCTGTTCCAACTTTGCTTGGTGACACTTATTTCTCCATCCATAGTAGGACTTCTAAGGGAAACGGTACCATTGTTTGCTGTCTACCTCTGCTGTATAATTGGTTCGTTTCACACTTACCCCAGACATCTGCTTTTAGGAAAAACAAGGATTGCTTAAGGTGGTCTCAAAGAATTATGTCTCTTACGCATGTTGATATCACTTGGTCTTCTTCGGTTTATGATAATGTCCAGATTATTGATAGTTGTGGAGAATTCGCCAATGTTCCTCTTCTTGGAATACAAGGTGGAATTAACTACAACCTGAGTCTAGCTCGCCGTCAGCTGGGTTATATGCTGAATGATAGGCCTAAGAATATTTTATTAGAGGGTTTATTCTTTCAAGGAGGGGATGATTCTCTTGGTTTGAGAAGAAAAATGGCTCATGCCTGGACTAAGATTCACAGGTTGGATAGAGGGGAGCTTGAAAGACAAGTTTGCATTGCCTTGGAACCTTATACGCTTTGGGTGAAGAAGAGGGCTATGGAGCTTAAGATGCCTTATCCTATTGAGAAACCCCTGACTACAGTGATCTTTACGCCACTCCCTACGCCACTCCCTGTTTCTTCTGATGATGTGAAGACACTTCAAGATGCTTTGGCTAAGATGAAGGAAGAGAAAGAGATGTGGGAAAGTAAGTTTCAAGCTTCTGACAAAGAGAAGATGGAATTGCAAAAACAGATGAAGGAGAAAGATGACTTGATAGAGTTACTTGAGCGCCGCGCTGTGAAGAGGCATGCAGAGGATTTATTTTCCTCTACTACTCCATCATCACATCCTCCTACTTCTGATGCTTGGAAGGGTATTGTGGATCAGCTTGTGCTAGAGAAGATCACCATGAAGCATAGCTATGAGAAAGAGATTAAGAGACTCCGAAGGAAGTATCAGCTTGGATCGTCATCAGATGTTCCTTAGGACCTAGCTTTTTCTTATTTTGATATTATTGTATTTTGTACTTCCAAGTGTAACTCTTTCCAATATTCAATGAAATGAGATGTTTATCAGTATTTCAAAAAGTGTTATTTTTCTTTATGATGTTTGTAATTGCTTTATATCTTAAAGATCCTTGAAAACTGGTTGAAACACCTGCATTTTGCATTTGCATTCGCATCATCGTGCATTGTGTGTTGCCTTTTCCAGATGTCTTATTTGTTTCTTTTGGCCTTCCTTCAGTCAAGCTGTCGCATCACTACAACACTCGGGCTAACTCTAAGAAAAAGATGGATCAGTTGCAACAAGAGAACCGCGAGCTCCATGAAGAGGTATCAACTCTGAAAGAGGGTTTAGAGAGACTCACTGCTGCAATGGAAGCTATGGTGGCTGCTCAGAATCAGCCACCACTACCTCCTTCTTCTCCTGTCCAAAGAACTGTGATTTCTGAGATCGGATCAACACCCATTTCTGTGGCCCCGATTAATACTTCTCAATATCAAATGCCTGTTGGTTTCCCTTGGGGCATGCCTACCAATTATGTGCCAGAGGGATATCGACCTCCTGTTCCCGAAGGTTCTAGAATCCCTGCTGTCATGGCTGTACCACCTCCTGTGGTTAATGTTGTTCCTAATGCGGAAGTTCCGGTTGTTCCTACTGTCATACCTATGCCACCGCCTGTAACTCACACTATGCCTTATACTGAAGAACAAATTTTCCACACTGCTCCGAGCGAGAGTTTAGATGTTATGGATCGAATAGATGACTTTCAAGATCAGTTTGCTGAAATGCAAAGAGAAATCAAGGCTTTAAGGGGAAAGGTGTTATTTGGAAAGAATGCTCATGAGCTTTGTCTTGTTCCAAATGTGAAGATTCCCGCCAAGTTCAAAGTTCCGGATTTTGAGAAATACAAAGGGAACACTTGTCCGCAAAGTCATTTGATCATGTATGCTAGAAAGATGTCTACCTATACTGACAACCATCAGTTGTTGATCCACTATTTTCAAGATAGTCTTATTGGTGCTGCGTTGAAGTGGTATATGGGACTCGATAGTACACAAATCAAGACATTCAACGATCTTTGTGAAGCTTTTGTTCGTCAGTATAAGTATAATCTTGATATGGCGCCAGACCGTGATCAGCTCTGCGCAATGTCTCAAAAAGAGAAAGAAACTTTTAAAGAATATGCACAGAGATGGCGTGAAATTGCAGCTCAGATAAGCCCTCCGCTTGAAGAGAAAGAAATGACCAAGATTTTTCTGAAGACTCTGGGTCCATTTTACTATGAAAGGATGGTTGCGAGCGCTCCTAGTGATTTCACGGAAATGGTTAATATGGGGATGAGATTAGAGGAAGCTGTCCGTGAGGGACGTCTGATAAAAGAAGGAAATTCTGGAAGTACGAAAAAGCCTGGTGTTGGGTTCCCTAAGAAAAAAGAGGGAGAAACTAATGTTATATCTCAGGAAAGGTCTAGAAGACGCAGAGTTGTGAACAACAATGGTAGTCGTCGTCAGCAACAAGTAGCATCTGTTACGCCTGTTATCAGTAACACCCCTATCGCTCAAGCTACTGCAAGTTATCAACCATGTTTCCAAGAGAAGACAACTCAACAAGGTCGTACACAGAGGAAAACACAATTTGATCCCATTCCAATAACGTATACTGAGCTATTTCCGGCTTTAATAAAGAAGAATTTGGTTCAACCTCGTGATCCGCCGGCTGTTCCAACTAAAATTCCATGGTGGTATAAGCCAGATGCTCATTGTGCATTTCATCAAGGTGCCCCTGGACATGATATCGAAAATTGCTATCCTCTGAAGCATGAAGTTGCAAAGCTCGTAAAAAGCGGTATTCTGTCTTTTGAAGATACCAACCCTAATGTGCAATCAAATCCGTTTCCTAATCATGGCAATGCAACTGTCAATATGGTATATGGTTGTCCTGGTACATACCATATTTTCGATATTCGCTGGATTCGGAGATCGCTTGTTGAAATGCATGCCACTTTGAGTGAGTTCCATGATATTGAGCATGATTATGCCGCCTGTTGTATTTGTTCTGTGAACCCTCGAGGGTGTGTGATTGTAAAAAGGGACTTACAAAAGATGATCGATGAGAATTTGATTCAAATTACTGCAAACAGAAATGAAGTGGAGAACAAGGTGAATGTCATAGTCCCACGTTTCAATATTCCTGAGCGAGTTGTAATTTCTTACAATAGTCAGAAATCTGCTGTGACGCCTTTGGTCATCCGTTTGCCTGGCCCGACACCGTATGAATCCGATAAAGCTGTTCCCTACAGATACAATGCTACTATGTTGGAGGATGGAAAAGAGGTTCTCATTCCTTCTCTTCCCTCAGTTGTGACTATTGCTGATGTTGGACGTGTAACTAGAAGTGGTCGAGTATTTGCTAATGTGCCCTCAAAGACAAGTGAAGATACTGTGGGTAAGCAAATTCAGTTGAAGACTTCTGTGGAGTTTGGTCAATCAAGTGATGTAAATCAGAAGTCAGATAATGATGACGTATTGAAATTGATCAAGAAGAGTGAATATAATGTGGTGGATCAACTGTTACATACACCGTCAAAAATATATGTTTTATCTCTGTTAATGAGCTCTGAGGCTCATCGTGAATCGTTGCAGAAAATATTGGAACAAGCTTATGTAGATCATGATGTGACTGTTAACCAGTTTGATAGCATTGTTGCCAATATCACTGCGTGTAACAATCTGAGTTTTTATGATGAAGAGTTGACTGAGCAAGGAAGAAATCATAATTTGGCTCTCCATATTTCCATGAATTGCCAGAAAGACGCTCTATCCAATGTGCTGGTTGATACTGGGTCATCGTTGAATGTGATGCCAAAATCTACTTTGTCCAGATTATCTTATCAAGGTACTCCTATGAGGTTCAGTGGGGTCATTGTGAAAGCCTTTGATGGATCGAGGAAAACTGTGATTGGAGAGGTTGATCTCCCTATCAAGATTGGTCCGTGTTTTTTCCAGATCACTTTTCAAGTCATGGATATTCGTCATGCTTACAGTTGTCTTCTAGGACGCCCATGGATCCATGAAGTTGGAGCTGTTACTTCGACACTGCACCAAAAGTTAAAATTCGTGCAGAATGGTAAACTTGTTGTTGGTGGTGGAGAACAGGCTATGTTGGTAAGCAGTTTGTCGTCTTTTTCTTATATCGATGCGGAAGAGGATGTTGGAACTCCGTTTCAGGATCTTTCTGTGGTTGATAAAGCTGTTAAGAAGGATGGGGTGTCCATGTCTTCTTTAAAAGATGCACAACATGTAGTGGATAATGGCCAAGCTCATGGATGGGGCCGAATCATTGAAGTTCATGAGAAAAAAGATAGAGCTGGTTTGGGTTTTACATCTGGTTCAACCCGAAAAGAGCTGAAAAGTATTCATGAAGTTTTTCGAAGTGCTGGGTTCATCCATTGCAAAGATCATTCTACAGCTGCAATTCTTGAAGATGACCAAGAGGAAGAAATGCCCAACTTTGTGACACGTGGATTGATATGCCAGAATTGGATCGCTGTTGATGTTCCTACTGTTGTTCATGTTTCAAAGTAATTTGTTTTTGTTTCTTTCAAAAATCCTTTCACTCTGCCCAAGGTGAAAGTGAATTTGTGAGGGCTTTGTTTCAACTTTTATCATCATCAATAAAATGTTCTTATGTTTATCCATATGTTGTTTTCCTTTTTTGCTTTACTTCTGAAAAATGGTAACATAAAAAACCAAAAAAAATATAATAATGTTATAATCACTCTTATCTGCATAATATTTTCATTTTTTTTGTTCATATTCTAAAATCAAACATAAAATCATTGTGCAGATTGATTGTTAAACCCATTGGAAATAATGACCATATGCCCTCTCCCAACTTTGAGTTCCCTGTGTTTGAAGCGGAAGAGGAGGATATTGAAGAAATCCCTGATGAGATTTCTCGATTGCTTGAGCACAAGGAAAAGGCCATTCAGCCTCATGAAGAGCCGGTGGAGTTGGTTAATCTGGGTTCCGATGATGATAAGAAAGAAGTCAAGATTAGGGCACTGCTTCAGTCAGATGTTAAGAAGAGGATGGTAGAGCTTCTTAGAGAATATGTTGACGTGTTTGCTTGGTCCTATCAAGACATGCCTGGTCTTGATACTGGTATTGTGGAGCACCATTTGCCATTAAAGCCTGAATGTTCACCCGTGAAGCAGAAATTGAGAAGAACTCATCCTGACATGGCCGTGAAGATTAAAGAAGAGGTTCAAAAGCAGATTGATGTTGGTTTTCTTGTGACCGTCGAATATCCTCAATGGGTGGCCAATATTGTGCCTGTTCCAAAGAAAGACAAAAAAGTCTGAATGTGTGTTGACTATAGAGATTTGAATAAAGCAAGTCCAAAAGATGATTTTCCACTACCACACATTGATTTGTTGGTAGATAATACTGCTAAGTTCAATATCTTTTCATTTATGGATGGATTTTCCAGTTATAATCAAATAAAGATGGCACCTGAGGATATGGGAAAAAAAACATTCATTACACCCTGGGGAACATTCTGTTACAGAGTGATGCCCTTCGGCTTAAAAAATGCTGGTGCAACGTACCAGAGAGCTATGCCCACTCTGTTCCATGATATGATGCATAAAGAAATTGATGTCTATGTGGATGATATGATTTGTAAGTCGAAGACTGAAGAAGATCATATTAAAAATTTATTGAAGTTGTTTCAACGTTTGAGAAAGTTTAAGCTCCGTCTGAATCCTAATAAATGCACTTTTGGTGTTCGTTTTGGAAAATTGTTAGGCTTTATTGTCAGTCAGAAAGGCATTGAAGTTGATCCTGGTAAAGTTAAAGCTATCCAGGAGATGCCTGCGCCCAAAACAGAAAAACAAGTAAGAGGATTCTTGGGACGTTTGAACTATATCTCTCGATTTATATCCAATATGACTGCCACATGTGCACCGATTTTCAAACTTCTCCGCAAAGATCAGGGTTGTGTCTAGACAGAAGATTTTCAGAAAGCTTTCGAAAGAATTAAAGAGTATCTGCTTGAACCTCCTATTTTGTCTCCTCCCGTAGAAGGAAGACCTTTGATCATGTATTTGACCGTGCTAGAAGAGTCTATGGGTTGTGTTCTGGGTCAACAAGATGAATCCGGGAGAAAAGAATTTGCCATTTATTATTTGAGCAAGAAATTCACTGATTGTGAGTCTCGGTACACGATGCTTGAAAAGACATGTTGTGCTCTAACTTGGGCTGCCAAGCGCCTCCGCCGGTATATGTTGAATGGTACAACTTGGTTGATATTTAAAATGGATCCAATCAAGTATATCTTTGAAAAGCCTGCTTTAACTGGGAGAATTGCTCGTTGGCAAATGTTGTTATCAGAATATGATATCGAGTACCGAACTCAAGGCGATAAAAGGAAGTGTTTTGGCTGATCATTTGGCACACCAGCCAATTGATGATTATCAACCTATTCAGTTTGACTTTCCTGATGAGGATGTGATGTATCTAAAGGTTAAAGATTGTGAGGAACCATTACCTGAAGAAGGACCTGAGCCTGGATCCCGTTGGGGTTTGATTTTTGATGGAGCTGTTAATGAATATGGCAGAGGTATTGGTGCAATTATTGTTACTCCTCATGGTTCTCATATTCCTTTTACTGCAAGGTTGGTTTTCACTTACACAAATAATGCGGCTGAGTATGAAGCATGTATTATGGGCTTGGAAGAAGCTATCGATTTAAGAATCAAGATTCTTGATGTGTATGGAGATTCAGCTTTAGTGATTAATCAGATTAAAGGGAAGTGGGAGACACGTCAACCTGATTTGATTCCTTATCGTGATTATGCAAGAAGGTTGTCAACTTTCTTTAATAAAGTTGAGTTTCACCATATACCAAGAGCAGATAATCGAATGGCAGATGCTTTAGCGACTTTATCCTCCATGATTGTGGTAAATCATTGGAATGATGTGCCAAAGATTAGTGTGATGCGTCTTAATAGACCAGCTCATGTGTTTGTAGTTGAAGAGGTTGTTGATGATAAACCATGGTATTATGATATTAAATGCTTTCTTCAGAATCAAGAGTACCCACTTGGGGCATCCAAGAAGGATAAGAAAACTTTGAGAAGATTGGCTGGTAGTTTCTTCTTGAATGATGATGTGATGTATAAGAGAAATTATGACATGATCTTGCTCAGATGCGTGGATAGACACGAAGCAGATATGTTGATGAAAGAAATCCATGAAGGATCCTTTGGCACCCATGCCAATGGACACGCGATGGCTAAGAAGATGTTAAGGGCAGGTTACTATTGGCTGACAATGGAATCTGACTGTTGTAAATATGTGAAAAAGTGCCATAAATGCCAGATTTATGCTGACAAGATTCATGTGCCTCCAACTCCTCTCAATGTTATCTCTTCTCCATGGCCTTTTTCAATGTGGGGCATTGATATGATTGGAATGATTGAGCCTAAAGCGTCGAACGGACACCGTTTCATATTGGTGGCTATTGACTATTTTACCAAATGGGTTGAAGCGGCATCATATGCAAATGTGACTAAGCAAGTAGTGGTCAGGTTTATCAAGAATCAAATCATCTGTCGGTATGGTGTTCCGAGCAAGATCATCACTGATAATGGGTCAAATTTAAATAACAAGATGATGAAGGAATTATGCGATGAGTTTAAGATTGAGCATCATAATTCTTCTCCTTATAGACCCAAGATGAATGGGGCTGTTGAAGTTGCTAATAAGAACATTAAGAAGATTATTCAAAAGATGGTTGTTACATACAAGGATTGGCATGATATGCTTCCTTTCGCTCTGCATGGGTATCGTACATCCGTTCGCACTTCAACAGGGGCAACCCCTTTTTCTCTTGTTTATGGCATGGAAGCAGTGCTCCCGATAGAGGTTGAAATCCCTTCTGTGAGAGTTTTGATGGAAACTGAATTGTCTGAGGCTGAATGGTGTCAAAGTAGGTACGACCAGTTGAATCTGATTGAAGAGAAAAGAATGACGGCCTTGTGTCATGGCCAATTATATCAACAAAGAATGAAGAAAGCATTTGATAAGAAGGTTCGACCCCGTGTGTTCAGAGAAGGTGACCTCGTGCTCAAAAAGATCTCGACTTTTACTACTGATTCTAGGGGCAAGTGGACTCCTAATTATGAAGGCCCATATGTTGTTAAGAGAGCCTTCTCTGGCGGTGCATTAATTCTTACAACTATGGATGGAGAAGAGTTCACTCGTCCTGTGAATGCTGATGCAGTCAAGAAATACTTCGCCTAAAAAATAAAAGAACAACTCGCTAAGTTGAAAACCTGAAAGGGCAGCTTAGGCAAAAATGAGCGTCTCGGTGGATTGAAAACCCGAAAGGGCGGTCCAGGCAAAATTAGAGACAAAACAGAAATAATCATCCCGGTAGATTGAAAACCCGAGAGGGCAATCTAGGCAAAAGTTAGGGATCATGGCAAGTAACTGCATCTGGCCAGTCTTGATCGTTTGAAGCAACATTTCCTATCAAAGGTTTTACTTCAGATATTCTCCGCTGAAGTCTCAAGCACAGTTGGAATTCAAAGTTGTTAGGGAGAATAATGGTCATTGTATTTCAATGTAGAACTTTCCATTGTACTTACCATTTTTCAAACTTTGTAATGATCCATGGAGTTACGCCATTTGCGGACTACCATTCTATCAATAGAATTTGGGCCTTTGTCCCTTTGTTTGCAATTCTTATTTTGTTTCTGTTTATAGAATTTCATTTTATTTTTTATGATGATTTTTGAAACAAATGTGAATAATTGATTTAAATTTTGAAAATTATAAAAACATTTTTCTTTGATTTGTGAAAATAAAAGAAAGGATGTCAATAGTAATCCCAAGAATGGTAGAATTTTGAAGCGAAAAGCGTAAGTGTTCTCTTCAGCAGGGTTCTTTCTTTCCCCTCTGGTAGAATTTATTGGCAGCTCCCCAGTAGAGTTGTGTTGATGTTTCCCCATTTGAGCTATATTGAAGTCTCTTCAGTAGAGTTTGTTGATATTCCCTTAGCAGAGTTTTGTTTCTTTGGATAAACCAGACGAGTGTTGAACGATTTTCCACAACAAAGTCTTGATTCAAATGATGAATATGTTTTATTCATTCAACCAGGTTATGATCGGACAGTTGAGAAATTTGAAGACCACTTCTCCTTGATGTTTTTGCCCAGGCGGAGATTTGTCTTTGATAATTCCTAACAGAGGTTATGCACATTTGCTTTGGATTATTCCCCAAGTAGAGAACAATGTTGAGAAGTGTTGACATAGCAGTCACCTGTAGGGTTTTCTCTCACCTTGTGATTGGGTGTTGATTTAAAATCCCCTACAGTTTGACTTTTTGCTATGATGTTAACTTCTTATTCCCCTGGCAGGGTTGGAAGATTTGTGTTACTATGTTTTCTCCAACAGTTTTTTTTCTCAAAGCGGAGTTCATATTGTTATTCCCTTTTGTTGAATTATTGATGGTTGAAGATTGATCTTTGGGGTCTTTTCCCAAGCGGTATCTTTGTCTCTTCAGTGAGATTTAAGCCTTGTAGTAGGATTTATTTTCCTTTGATGGCTCTTGTGTATCTCTTGCAAGTTTTCTGTTGCTGATCCCCAGCATGATCTCCAATGATATCTCTAACTTGCGGAGATTAGCCAAGTATTTCAGTGGTGTTGTGGTGTTTTGTTCACCTTCTGTTTGCCCTTTTTGTCTGATTTGTCAGCATATTCATACTCATATGCATTGCATGCGCATTCATTTTGGTTGAGCATAGCATGTTTTTGTTGCATTGTGCATCCTGCATTTTTTGTTGGTATTTCCCTTTTCCCGATGTTGTTATCCCGCAGAATGCGTGTGTCCTCTCTTTATTAGAGTGTCGACCCCTAAGCAGAAAATACCTACCACTTTTAATTCTCCACTGAGTTTATGCCTCGTGGAAGATGTTTTGTTTAGCTTTCCTCCCCAGCTTTTATCTGGATGGAATTGTTCCCCAGTTGAGTTATTTCCTCATTGGGTCGAGTCTTGTTTGACCGTTTCTTTCCAGTTTCCCCAACAACGGGAGGTTATCTATACCTTGTTATCCCCAACAACGGGAGGTTATCTATACCTTGTTATCCCCAGCAGACGGAGGGTTATATATTCTTCAACAACGAATCAGGATTCATTTTCCTTGGCCAGCAGTTGTTATACAAGGATATCCAGACACTTCCAGCAGTGTCATATCATACATACATCATTTACATCATACCATAACACATATGTCTATAGTACATTACCTAAGTGCATCATGTCATACATGCATACATAAAGCATAAACTAATGTTGTTATACAGAGTGCTACCTTTTTTTTTCAGGTTAATTATCCAACAAACAAGCTTATGATCTTTGGGACTGCTTTATTGTAACCTCAGGGTTACTTTATCCTCCTGATGAGCTTCTTATTACTTTGGGACTGCTTTATTGTAACCTCAGGGTTATTTTATCCTCCTGATAGCCTCTCATGACTTCAAGACTGCTTTAGAGCTACTGATTGCTCTATCCTCCTGAAATCATCCTATTACTTCAAGACTGCTTTAGAGCTATTCATTGCTCTATCCTCATGAGGTCATATTACTACTTCAAGACTGCTTTAGAGCTATTCATTGCTCTATCCTCCTGAAGCCATCTAATTATTTCAAGACTGCTTTAGAGTTATCCATTGCTCTATCCTCCTGAAATTACATTATTATTTCAAGACTGCTTTAGAGCTATCCATTGCTCTATCTTCCTGAAATCATTACTTCAAGACTGCTTTAGAGCTATTGATTGCTCTATCCTCCTGAAGACATATCACATTATTATTTCAAGACTGCTTTAGAGCTGTTGATTGCTCTATCCTACTGAAGCCATTCTATTACTTCAAGACTGCTTTAGAGCTATTGATTGCTCTATCCTCCTGAAGCCATTATTACTTCAAGACTGCTTTAGAGCTATTGATTGCTCTATCCTCCTGAGGTCAGATTTATCACTTCAAGACTGCTTTAGGGTTATCATTATTGATTGCTCTATCCTCATGAAGACATGCTGTTACATCAGTATTACTCCAGACTCCTGACAGTTCTCATTATACTACTGAAGAACTTTCCCCTAGTGGCATCTTTAAGCCCACTCAATCATGTTCAACCAACCATCAATATCACTCCATGCACTGGTGAGTGCAAATTTTTGGGCTTTTGTGTTCAATCCCCTTCAACCTTCCAGGTTACGACTGGCAAATATACCAATCTAACCCCTCAGGTTTCAGAAAATTGAACAGGGGCAGCTGTTGCACCCCAAAATTTGTCCTCACAATACAAGACTTTGTGTTCCAAGAAGGTTCACAAGGTTCACAAAATTCATAATTGGTCAGAAGAGTTGACAATTCCCTCAGACAATGCACCTCCTAAGCAGTGCATCCAAAACTAGGGTTTTGACTTTAATCAGGCTAAATGGACTTCCAAGACTTCAAGTGAGCTTCATAACATCTTATATGTGTATAAGAACCCCCATGTCAAGTTTCAAGACTTTTCTCAAAAGTTTGCTCAGTCAGATGATCAGATAAGTCAAAAGCAGTCAATGCAGTTAAAAGGTCAAACTGAGGTCAACTGTGGTCAAACCAAAGTCAAACTTCATGATTTTTTTTGCCAACATCAAAGAGAGGTAAATATCATATGGCATGCATTTTTTTTCTAAAAAGTAAAAATGGCACAATTGGCAGGAGGACATGTGTAAGGAGTTATGAGTGTGAGAGGTTGAGAGTTCGAATCTCACCTTTGTCATTTTTTTTGTTTTTTATTATTTTTACTCTAAATTTTTCTATCTTTCATTAAAAAAAATAACAAAAATAGTTTTTTATTATTATTTAATTATTATTTTCGTATTTTAATTAAATCATTTTTTAAAATATTATTTTTTTCACTTTTTTCTAAATTATTCATAAAAATATCCAAAAAATCATAAAATAAAAAATATTGAAAAAAATTTTGTTCTTTTTATAATATTTTTTATTTTAGGAATCAATAGGATTATTAGTTTTTATTTTAAGTTTATTTTAATTATTTTAAATTATCTAAATTTTATTTTTTCTTAACTAATTATTTAGTTTGGGCTTTAAAATGGGCTTTAGGGACATTATTGACAATTTGGTGTTAACCCTAATTTGTTCCCTATATATACATGTGTTGCCTTGTTGGAAAAAAGGGGAAAAAAAAAAAAACCTAAGAGGAGTGAGTGCCGTTTGCCGTTATTTAGTTTTCTTCTTCATCCATTACTATTGTTTCTTTTTCTTCATCGTTTACCGTTATTTCTTTTCATTCATCTATTACTATTGTTTCTTTTTCTTCATCGTTTACCGTTATTTCTTTTCCTTCATCTATTACTGTTGTTTCTTTTTCTTCATCTTTTACCGTTATTTCTTTTTCTTCATCTATTACCGTTATTTCTTTTTCTTTATCTATTACTGTTACGTTTATATATATATAATTTTTAAATTGTTAGAGTTTATATATATAAGATTTTTGATCGAATTATGTCGATACGATGTTTGCAC
Organism: Lathyrus sativus; assembly: GCA_963859935.3. NCBI lineage: Eukaryota > Viridiplantae > Streptophyta > Magnoliopsida > Fabales > Fabaceae > Lathyrus > Lathyrus sativus. The sequence goes on from OZ012738.1 coordinate 523,464,762, forward strand.
ATTTGTGTGCATGACGCGTGACATTTGTGTTAGTTCGATCTGGTTGCGATGATCGCATTTTTGTGTGAGCAATAATACTATTTTTTGCTTAATTTCTTTTTCTTTGCGATAAATTTTGTTTCGTCCGATTTAGATCTGGTTGCGATGAGCGCATTTCTGCGTTAGCAACATTGTTGGGTTATTTGGCACATTTAAAATTCATTATTGCTTTATTATTATTATTATTATTATTATTATTATTATTATTATTATTATTATTATTATTATTATTATTATTATTATCATTATTTATTATTATTATCATTATTATCATTATTATTACCATTATTATTATTATTGTTATCATTAATTTATTAAAATTTGTTATAATATAAAAATCTGTTTTTTAAAATAAATAACATTAACATCTTTTCCAAATTAATATGAAAACCTATTATTTTCAAGAAAAACTTTTTTTTAGATAAATTTAAAATAATAACTAAAAATCTTTTTTTTAAAATAATAACTAGAACCGTTATTTATTTTATTTTATTATTGTTCAATTCAAATTTCATTATCATATTGTATCTGCTCCTCTCATGTAACCTCGCGAACTTAACAATCGCTCTTTAAATTCTGCCTTTAAATTTCTGCTTGCATGGTTTAAATTATGACATTATCTCTCTGTTTGCATGATTCAATTATCTCACGCGTTTACTATTATTTCTGTCACATTGCACACATCCGAAGGTTAGGTCTAACTGTTTGGCCGCCGCGCCAATAGTCCGTAAAACTTCACACATTCAATTTCAAATCCTCAAAACTACAAACTACAAACCCTAATTTTCACAAATGCCTCGCCGCAGGCAAAATTACAATTTTACCCTTAGCATTAGGTCAAAGAGCCGCCACGCTCATTTTAGGGTTTCCCGCCGTGGAATCCCTAATTTAACCCTAATTACAACTTAACATTTCAACGTAGAGATTTGGAGTTTCTACACTCCACGTAAGCGTGTCCTTAAGATGCGTTTATTCCCCTTGAGACCTTGACCACAGTCAAGAAGTTTCTAACCTCCCTATTGAGGGGAACTACGATTACTCTGATTCCACTCCCGTAAGGATACGTAGGCACAAGATGCGATGTCTTGCCGAGTAAACTTAGAATTAACCCCCTTTATTATTTATTATTGCTTATTTATATTTTATTTATCTTTGCTATTTAATTATTTTGCTTATTATTTTATAATTGTTTCTTGGATGTAAAGTTGTTTAATTATTTAATTATTATTATGGTTAGTAATTAGGGAGTGTAACAACATGTATGTAATATTAAAATAAATTTAGATCACTTTTAAATAAAGATAATTAAAATAAACACGTCACACACGTAAGTCGATTTTAATCGCCGTCTCACTTCCTAAGGATATCCCTCAAGTTGCCTATGAATATTGGTTAAGTGGGGTGTATAAAGCAAGTCCCTCAAAAAGAAAATCATCAAAGTCCCTTATGGTTGCCTTTACGAATCGAGTCCCTTTCGAAAAATGATGATGGTCCCTTATATGTGCTTATTACATCCCACAATGGCCTTCAAAGTCAAATTGTCCCTCACATGTCCCTTAACATCCAAAGTAAGGACTACCTACTCCATTTTAGTAGGGATAGTCTTACTAAAGGAAAGAATGAAGAATAAGAAAGACCTTTAAACATTAGGGTAGGTTACTCCTAGGTGCTTGCTCACTTCAAAACTGTTTCACACTTAAACAAATTTTCAACAAGTTTTCAAACAAGTTCTTAACACATCCTTACATGGATTATTTATTAACTATTCTGAAAATTTTCTATTCACACACTACAATTTCAAAACAATTCAAAAGTGAGCTTAAGTACCTAAGAGCCCATGGATAACCATGGATGAAAAGGGTGCTAACACCTTCCCTTTTCATAACCTACCCCCCGGACCCAAAATATTCTCTAAGGTCTTTCCTGTTCTTTTATAACCTTTCCTTATGGATAAAATAAAAGTCGGTGGCGACTCTTGCTATCCGCAACATTGTTTAAAGTCAGTTCTCCCACCGTGTTACAGAACTGGCGACTCTGCTGGGGATCTATTTAAGAGGGGTACCCTTAGGAATTAAGATCACTTTAAATTGTTTGCCTTGTTTGCTTTATTATTATATTGTTGGGGTGCTCTTATGTGTGAAAGGTCCTAACCCGGATCTAGTGTACCTTAGGTAAATGGCAATAGACCAAGGAAACTGTACGACGTATATCGATACGGTTGATCTGGTGGCCATAGTTAGTGCGACTTCTTGGTTGGTGCTTATATTCCTTAAGTCAAGTTGAGGATAATATTGAGGCTGCCATATGTTGTCAATGCACTAACTGACTTTTAGAACCCTAGTTAACTCATCTTGGCCTTTAGAAAGTAGTGAGGTAACCGGCTTTGGTGCAGACTGAAGTTGGTTGACACTCGATACTACGCTCGTTGAGATCCTAAACTTGGAGGGTTTTGGTTGGCAAGTAAGTTGCCTTCTGAACAACCACCCTTGTGAAGGATCAATGATATTGAGATCCCTTAGAACCTGGTTACTTTTGTAGGACAGGATGAACCATCTAACTTCAGGGGAGGGTACTTGCCTTTGAACCTCATGCAAGCCTTTAAACCTAGGGCTATGGTGTGACTTGTTTGTGTGTGCCACATGTTTGTGATTGAGCATGACATCATGACATCATCATGCATCATAAGCATATCATTTTCCCTAACCATTTCAAGGACCAAAGGATTTATCTTTGTTCTTTGTTGCAGGTCATGGCTTCTGCTCGTAGAAACACCATCAGGATCAACTTTGTAGGGAGACCTGCTAAGCTCAAGGAGCTGGTTTCCCTAGTGCCTGATCATTCCCAGTTCAACAAGAGACATGGTCACTTATTGGATCTAGTTACTTCAGGGTTCAGTGAAGACATGATGAGTGTGCTGTTTCAGTTCTTTGACCCTAAGCACCATTGCTTTACATTTCCTGATTATCAGTTAGTTCCAACCATGGAGGAGTTCTCCAAGCTTCTGGGTATACCTGTTCTTGATCAGAAGCCATTCACAGGCTTAGAGAAGGAGCTTAAACCAGAAGTTATTGCTGCAGCTCTACATCTGAAGAAGTCTGACATTGTTCTAGAGACGAGAAGTGGAGTTAAAGGTATTCTTGCCAAGGTATTAATGGATAAAGTTCAAATGTTCTTGAAGGCTATGAGCTACGATGCTTTTGAGGAGGTCTTAGCCTTATTGATTTATGGCTTAGTGTTGTTCCCCAATCCTGATCAGTTCATAGACGTTCATGCCATCAACATATTCCTGAGTCACAATCCAGTGCCTACCTTACTTGGAGACATCCTACATTCTCTTCACACCCGTACTACAAGGGCAAGAGGAACTTTGATGTGCTGCATACCTTTACTTTCTAGGTGGTTTATTTCTCACCTTACTCGCTCAGTAATGAAGAATGAGCAAGGGTTCAGATGGTCCAAGAGGATCATGTCACTTTCTCACTCAGACATCCATTGGGGCTCCAGATCTATGGAGAATGTCACCATCATTGACCGTTGGGGGGAGTTTCCTAATGTGCCACTTCTAGGCATAAGAGGAGGCATCACCTACAACCCATCTCTAGCTTTACGACAGTTTGGTTACGCCCGGAGCGATGGTCCACATGACATGTTGATTCAGGGCATTGTGTTTGACTACGACAACGATCTTCAGGGTTACCGTCAGAGATTCATCCGAGCTTGGGGAAAGGTAAACAAGATTGACAGCAAGACACTGGAGCCTAAGTACACTATTCCTATGGAGGCTTATCTCAGATGGGTACGATCTCGTGCTCAGACACTCATGATGCCATATCCTGCCGTCCTACCAGTTACCATGGAACCTGTTGCTGAAGGAGACACAGCTTATACCATCCTTCACCCAGACATGCCTACTGATATGGAAGACTTGCAGAGATCATGGATCCAACTGAAAGAGCAAAGGGATACTTTTGAGGCTCATTACAAAGCAAGCCAAGCAAGGATCCTAGAGCTAACAAAGCTACTTCATGAGGAACGAAACCTCAACTCATACCTCAACACAAAGAGGAAACGTCCATGGGAGACTTAAAACCCCATCTTTTGTACTTATTTCGTTTTCATTTTTTTGTAAGCCTAAAAGGCAAAACAAGTTATTACTAATAAAAAGTTACTTTCTTGTTTGTTTAAGCAAATTTAAATCCTGCGGTCCTTGAAAACATTGCATATGCATTCCCATATCATTGCATCACAGGTTTATAATTGTGCACAGGTTTCTCATCTTCTCGCTGTTTATTTCAGCAATGGCTCTTGAACAATCAGTTAAGGATCTCCAGGCACAGAATGCACAGTTCCAAGAGCTGATCCTGAACCTATCCAAGGGGCAGGATGAATTGAAGACACTGCTGGCCAAGAAGACTAAGAAGGCTAGAAGGTCTACTGGGTTGCTCAACATGGGAAGAAGGTTCAAAGGTCCTGTCAAGACCAAGGAACATGTTGAAGACTATGAATCTGAAGAATCTGAGCAGGAGAGAGGCAGTCTCCACAACACTATGGGGGACTCTGATTCTGAGGCTAACTACTACCATGAGCCTAACGAAGACAAATTCAAGATGCTGGTGGATAGAATGGATGCTATGGAATTACAGAAATCATCTGGGCTGGATTTTGAGGATTTGAGCTTGATATCTGGGGTGGTCATACCCATTGGGTTCAAAGTTCCTGCATTTGTTGTCTATGATGGGGTCTCTTGTCCCAAATTGCATCTGAGGTCTTATGTCAGAAGAATTCAACCCCACACTGCTGATAAAAAGTTGTGGATCCATTTCTTTCAAGAGAGTTTATCTAGAGCTCAGCTAGAGTGGTATTATCAGTTGGAGAGTGTCAACATCAGAGATTGGAATGACCTTGCTGAAGCTTTCTACAAGCAGTATCAATACAATGCTGACTTAGCCCCCACTCGCATGCAGCTTCAGAGCATGTCTATGGGTGCCAAAGAAAGCTTTAAGGAGTATGCTCAGAAGTGGAGAGACTTAGCTGGAAGAGTTCAACCCCCTTTGACTGATAGGGAGTTGGTTGATATGTTCATGTGTACGCTGAATGGTCCGTTTTACAGTCATCTCATTGGAAGCTCATCATCTGGCTTCACTGAGTTGATCATGACAGGAGAGCGAGTAGAGAATGGTATCAAGAGTGGTAAGATCCAAGTGGGCACTTCTTCATCAGGTGTTGCAAAGAAGCCTCCTACTGGGAAGAGAGAATCTAATGCTGTGTATGGTCAGCCTGATCGTAACAGAAGGCATCAGTCTGTTAGTGCAGTTCATATTTCAAATCCAACTCCTGCAACAACAGAGCAGCCTCAAGGCAACCAACAGAGGGCTAGAAGACAGTTCACGAAGATCAACATGTCAATGGCTCAGGCATTGCAACACTTGTTGAAATCTGAACTTATTACCCTGAGGGAGGCCCCTCAGAATCCCAATGTTACCTCTCCCAAGTACAATCCCAATGCACGATGTGCATATCATTCAAACTGTCCAGGACATGATACTAATAACTGCTGGGTCTTGAAGAACAAAATTCAGGATATGATTGATGCTGGAGAAATTGAGTTTGATCCACCAGGTGCTCCAAATGTGATTACAGCTCCAATGCCAAATCACGAGAAGACTGTCAACGCCATTGATGAAGATATTGATGAAGATCTGCATGTCTATTCAGTTATGGAGTTGAACACACCATTGTCTGTTATCAAAAAGAGGTTAGTACAAGCTGGGATCTTTCTAGGTTGTCATGAAGATTGTCTATATTGTACCTATAAGCCGGATAGTTGCTTCATTTTGAGAGATGGGATTCAACATCTCATGGATAAATATACTATAGTGTTTGAAAGAAGACCAGCATCTGTAGAAAGTATGGTGGATCATCTGACTCAGGGTAAGAAGATTGAAGAGGTTGACATGGTTGACAAAGTACCACTAAGAATCACTTCAAAGGGTCCCATTAAAATCACTCATCAGGGCCCAATCAAGATTACTGCTGAAGGTCCTGTGAAAGTTGTTGCTGAAGCCAGAGTAGCTCCTCTGATCATTACCACTCCTGGTCCTATTCCTTATACATCTGACAAAGCTGTGCCTTGGCACTATGGGTCTGATGTTTACATCCATGGTGTCAAGCAGGAGCCTTTACCTGATATGCCTGTTGACATTGATAATATTGCTGGATCTAGCAAGATCACTCGTAGTGGAAGAGTCTTCTCTCCTCCAGTTGCTTCTAAGAGTGCAGTTACTCCTGCTGTTACTTCCACCACTGATGCTCGGGGCAAGGGTCCTGTTATTGAGCCTGTATCTACTGATGTGCCAGCTGCTGATGACCTCTCTAAGCAGATGGAAGAAGTACTGAAAATCATTCGCAAGAGTGATTATGATATTGTTGATCAGCTGGGGCATATTCCCTCAAAGATTTCTATGCTCTCCCTGTTATTATGTTCTGAGGCTCATGCCAAGTCATTGATCAAGTTTCTAAAGATGGCTCATGTACCCAGTGCAATTTCTGTGGACCAGTTTGAGAATTGTGTTGCTCACCTGACCTATGACAACGGGTTAGGATTTTCTGATGCTGACTTGACCCCTGCCAAGAGGGATCATAACAGGGCCTTGCATATTTCAATTGAATGCAGGGGCACTACCCTGTCTCATGTGCTGATAGACAATGGTTCCTCTCTGAATGTGTTGCCTAAGGAAGTCCTGAGCAAGCTGAGTCCTGAAGATACGGTATTGAAGCCCAGTAATATTGTGGTAAAGGCTTTTGATGGTTCTAGAAGAGTAGTGCATGGGGAAATTGATCTTCCAATCAAGGTTGGTTCTCAGGTGTTCACTGCTACATTCTATGTGATGGATATTCGTCCTTCGTACTCATGTCTGCTTGGTCGTCCCTGGATCCATGGGGCAGGTGCTGTGACCTCCACATTACATCAAAAATTGAGATATCCGGTGAATGGAAAAGTTGTTACTGTCTTTGGAGAGGAAGAATACTTTGTCAGCCATGTAAACACTTTCAAGTATCTGGAAGTAGAAGGTGAATACATTGAAACTCCATGTCAGTCATTTGAAGTGGTTCCCTGGGCTGTTAAGGATTGTGTGACTCCTCCTGCTGTGAAGAAGGTTCCTGTGGTCATCAGAAACCCTCCAACAATGGCAATGGCCTCCCTCAATGATGCAAAAGCTGTGGTGGAAGAAGGTGGTTGTACTATTTGGGGTCAGCTTCCTGATGTTCCATACAAGTCTGACAAGTTTGGTTTGGGTTTCACTGCAGAGTCCCAGAAGGCTGTCCGTCGTGCCCGTGCTGTTCGTATCACCAATCAAGGGGTTATCAATGCTGTGGGAGATCAAGATGAAGACTACAACTTGGAGGCATGGATTTTTCCTACTGTGGGTGCTGGACTCAATAATTGGACAGCTGAAGATGTTATCCCTATCTCCTTTAGTCAGGAGTAAATACTATTACTGTGTTATGTTTTTAACAATTAAAACTTTCAAGCCATGTGCCTTACCCGGGGCACAATGGTGTGCTTGTTACGGGTTGTCATTTCATTTGCATACTTCATTCAATAAAATCAGTGGACGTTTCGTTTTCGTAAATATTGCGTTCCTTGTCTTTCTTTTTCTTTTATTTTTGCTTTATCAGCTATGTGTTCTTACACACACCCACGTCACTAAAATGCAGATCCTCATCCACTCTGGATCCAGTTGATAACAGTTCTACTATTGCCAATTACAATTTCGAGAATCCGATCTATGAAACTGAAGACGGAAACGAGGACGATTGTGAAATACCTGTAGGGCTTGCTAGGTTGTTACAACAAGAAGAGAAAGCTATACAGCCACATGAAGAGCCAGTCGAAGTTGTGAATCTGGGAACTGAAGAAAACAGAAAAGAGGTCAAAATAGGGGCTGATTTAGAGGACAGTGTCAAGAGCAGGTTGATTCAGATGCTACGTGACTATGTGGAGATCTTTGCTTGGTCTTATGAAGATATGCCAGGGTTGGATACAGACATTGTGGTTCACCGTTTGCCAGTGAAAGAAGATTGTCGTCCAAAGAAGCAGAAGGTTCGTCGTATGCGTCCTGAAATGTCAGAAAAGATCAAAGCAGAGGTAATGAAACAGTTCAATGCAGGGTTCTTGGCCGTAACTTCTTATCCTCAGTGGGTTGCAAATGTGGTACCAGTTCCTAAGAAAGATGGTAAGGTACGTATGTGTGTAGACTACAGAGATCTGAACAAGGCTAGCCCTAAAGATGACTTTCCACTTCCTCATATTGATATTCTAGTAGACAACACTGCTCAGTATAAGGTATTCTCTTTTATGGATGGTTTCTCTGGTTACAATCAAATCAAGATGGCACCTGAAGATATGGAGAAGACTACATTTGTGACACAGTGGGGCACCTTTTGCTATAAGGTAATGCCATTTGGTTTGAAGAATGCAGGGGCAACCTATCAGCGTGCCATGGTGGCTTTGTTTCATGATATGATTCATCATGAGATAGAGGTATATGTGGATGATATGATAGCCAGGTCTCAGAATGAAGAACAACATCTTGATCATTTGCACAAGTTGTTTGAGAGGCTGAAGAAATACAGGTTGAGATTAAATCCAAACAAGTGTACTTTTGGAGTTAGATCTGGAAAGCTCCTGGGTTTCATTGTCAGTGGAAAAGGTATTGAAGTGGATCCTGCAAAAGTGAAAGCTATACGAGAGATGCCAGCTCCCCGTACTGAGAAGGAGGTTAGAGGTTTCTTGGGACGATTGAACTACATTGCAAGATTTATTTCCCAATTAACTACCATCTGTGAGCCAATCTTCAAGTTGTTGAAGAAAGATCAGGTGATGGAATGGAATGATGAGTGCCAGACTGCCTTTGATGAAATCAAGAGATATTTGCTAGAACCTCCAATTTTAATGCCACCAGTTGATGGAAGACCCTTGATTATGTATTTAACAGTATTAGACAACTCAATGGGGTGTGTATTGGGGCAACATGACGAGTCTGGTCGAAAAGAGCAGGCAATATACTACCTTAGCAAAAAGTTTACCGACTGTGAAACAAGATACTCACTGCTCGAGAAAACTTGCTGCGCTTTGGCATGGGCTGCTCGCCGACTAAGACAGTATATGTTGACCCATACTACCTTGTTGATTTCGAAGATGGATCCAATCAAGTACATATTTGAGAAACCTGCTCTCTCCGGAAGAATTGCAAGATGGCAAATGATCTTGACGGAATATGATATACAGTATACTACTCAGAAGGCCATTAAGGGGAGTGTTGTTGCTGATCATTTGGCTCATCAAGCAGTAGATGATTACCAGTCAATGAATTTTGAGTTCCCTGATGAAGACATTATGTCTGTTACCAAAGAACCTGGACAATATGACGGACCTGAACAAGGATCCCGATGGACTATGGTTTTTGATGGTGCCTCCAATGCACATGGTAATGGTGTTGGTGTTGTGATTAGTTCCCCTGAAGGTTGTCATACCCCGATTACTGCCAGACTTTGTTTCTATTGTACCAATAACATGGCTGAGTATGAGGCATGTATCATGGGTATGCAAGTTGCTATTGATATGAAGATTCAGTTCCTTGAGGTGTATGGAGATTCAGCTCTGGTAGTAAGTCAGATTAAAGGAGATTGGGATACAAAGCATGATAATCTCATTCCTTACAGAGAACATGTGTTGTCTTTGATCCCACATTTCAAAGAGATTACTTTTGGACATATTCCACGAAGAGAGAATCAGTTGGCAGACGCATTGGCCACCATGGCATCTATGTTTGAGATCAGCTGGGATGATGAAGCTCCCAAGATTACCATTGATAGATTTGAGAAGCCTGCATACTGCAATGAGATTGACACTGAAGGGGCAGAGGAGAAGCCTTGGTTCTATGAAGTGAAAAACTATCTTGAGGCTCAGGAGTTCCCTGAAGGGGCATCTGTCAAAGATAGGAAGTTCCTGAGAAGGTTTTCTGCTAAGTTCTTTCTGAGTAATGGCATTCTGTATAAGCGTAATCATGATTCAACTATTCTTCGTTGTGTGGATAAGAAGGAAGCTACAGAAATTATGGAAGAGATGCATGATGGGACCTTTGGCACTCATTCTAGTGGTCATACCATGGCAAAGAAGATTTTGAGAGCAGGTTACTATTGGTCTACCATGGAAGCTGATTGCTATCAACACTCCAGAACATGTCACAAATGTCAAATCTATGCTGATAAAGTACATGTACCTCCATCTCCATTGAATGTGTTGACTGCTCCTTGGCCCTTTGCCATGTGGGGCATTGATATGATTGGTGAGATCAAGCCTACTGCTTGTAATGGGCATCGTTTCATCCTGGTTGCTATTGATTACTTCACGAAGTGGGTAGAGGCAGCTTCATTTGCATCTGTGACTAAGAATGTTGTGGCTCGGTTCATTAAGAATAATCTCATATGTAGGTATGGTATCCCTGAAAGGATTATCACTGACAATGGCTCTAATCTGAACAACACTATGATTACTGATCTCTGTACGCAGTTCAAGATTAAGCATCACAACTCTTCTCCGTATCGTCCAAAGATGAATGGGGCAGTTGAAGCTGCTAATAAGAACATTAAGAAGATTGTACAGAAGATGACTATTACTTATAAGGATTGGCACGAGATGTTACCATTTGCTCTGCATGGCTATCGTACTACAATACGTACTTCAACAGGGGCAACCCCATTCTCCTTAGTCTATGGTATGGAAGCAGTTCTGCCTATTGAAGTTCAGATCCCCTCCTTGAGAATTATGAAGGATGCAGGCTTGGATGAAGATGAGTGGATTCAGACTCGACTTGACCAGATAAATTTGATTGATGAGAAAAGGTTAGCAGCAGTTTGTCGTGGCCAGATGTACCAGAAACGGATGATCAAAGCTTTTAACAAGAAGGTTAAGCCAAAGGTATATCAGGCTGGTGACTTGGTAATCAAGCGTATCATATTACCACAGGGTGATCCTAGGGGCAAGTGGACTCCAACATATGAGGGACCATTTGTAGTCAAGACAGTGTTCTCAGGAGGTGCCATGATACTGACTACAATGGATGGTGAAGACTTCCCACAACCTGTAAACGCAGACATAGTTAAAAAATACTACGCATAAAAAGAGACCCGCTAGGTTGACAGGCCTAGGCAAAAATAAGGGCATCCCGGCAAACCAAAAGGGTTTGGGCAAAAATTAGGGATATATATATAAAAAGATGTACACCCGGCAAGTCGAAAACCTGAAAAGGCGGCTTGGGCAAAAAAGGGTATCCCGGTGGATTGAAAACCTGAAAGGGCAATCCAGGCAAAAGTTAGGGATTAAAGCGTATGACTATGTCTCGTTTGGATCACTCATGAAATTGCAACCAGTTGTACTACTTAATCAAGCTCAAACAGATGAAGCTCCATCCAATCGTTTCCGTCTCAACAGCAAGAAGATGAGATACTTGAGTGGCAATAGTAGAATTGAAACTCAATAGGATTATTTCCCACATAGCTGATTCTTTTTGTAAAACTTCATGACAAAATTCTCTTACTAGGGTTTATGTCTCCTTGTACAAACTTACCCGTGTATGGGTCACTTTTGATATAAATAAACTCCATCTTTTGAATCCAGATTTACTTTTACCCTATTTACATAAGCGAAACGTCCATTGGTTGTGTTTGAATGTATATATGCCTTTTAATATGATTGATGTTTACCAGAAATGCATGAAAATGCAGTAATAGTATTTACTAAGGACGAACGAGGGAAGGATTTCAACGAAGCTTCGCCGGTTCATCTTTACAAGACAGTTACAAACCATCAGTAGGACTAATCCATTTTCACAAAGTCTAATCTCCCCTGGAATTTATATCCATCTCTTTTATCCTCATACGGATATACGGGAAATTACTTTCCAATAAGGGCACGATGAACGAAGACGGGATGTTATACTTATCCTACTATCAAACGAAAACGAAGGTTATCTATACCCTACTATCCCCAACAACGGGAGGTTATCTATACCCTACTATCCCCAACAACGGGAGGTTATCTATACCTTGTTATCCCCAACAACGGGAGGTTATCTATACCTTGTTATCCCCAGCAGACGGAGGGTTATATATTCTTCAACAACGAATCGGGATTCATTTTCCTTGGCCAGCAGTTGTTATACAAGGATATCCAGACACTTCCAGCAGTGTCATATCATACATACATCATTTACATCATACCATAACACATATGTCTATAGTACATTACCTAAGTGCATCATGTCATACATGCATACATAAAGCATAAACTAATGTTGTTATACAGAGTGCTACCTTTTTTTTTTTCAGGTTAATTATCCAACAAACAAGCTTATGATCTTTGGGACTGCTTTATTGTAACCTCAGGGTTACTTTATCCTCCTGATGAGCTTCTTATTACTTTGGGACTGCTTTATTGTAACCTCAGGGTTATTTTATCCTCCTGATAGCCTCTCATGACTTCAAGACTGCTTTAGAGCTACTGATTGCTCTATCCTCCTGAAATCATCCTATTACTTCAAGACTGCTTTAGAGCTATTCATTGCTCTATCCTCATGAGGTCATATTACTACTTCAAGACTGCTTTAGAGCTATTCATTGCTCTATCCTCCTGAAGCCATCTAATTATTTCAAGACTGCTTTAGAGTTATCCATTGCTCTATCCTCCTGAAATTACATTATTATTTCAAGACTGCTTTAGAGCTATCCATTGCTCTATCTTCCTGAAATCATTACTTCAAGACTGCTTTAGAGCTATTGATTGCTCTATCCTCCTGAAGACATATCACATTATTATTTCAAGACTGCTTTAGAGCTGTTGATTGCTCTATCCTACTGAAGCCATTCTATTACTTCAAGACTGCTTTAGAGCTATTGATTGCTCTATCCTCCTGAAGCCATTATTACTTCAAGACTGCTTTAGAGCTATTGATTGCTCTATCCTCCTGAGGTCAGATTTATCACTTCAAGACTGCTTTAGGGTTATCATTATTGATTGCTCTATCCTCATGAAGACATGATGTTACATCAGTATTACTCCAGACTCCTGACAGTTCTCATTATACTACTGAAGAACTTTCCCCTAGTGGCATCTTTAAGCCCACTCAATCATGTTCAACCAACCATCAATATCACTCCATGCACTGGTGAGTGCAAATTTTTGGGCTTTTGTGTTCAATCCCCTTCAACCTTCCAGGTTACGACTGGCAAATATACCAATCTAACCCCTCAGGTTTCAGAAAATTGAACAGGGGCAGCTGTTGCACCCCAAAATTTGCCCTCACAATACAAGACTTTGTGTTCCAAGAAGGTTCACAAGGTTCACAAAATTCATAATTGGTCAGAAGAGTTGACAATTCCCTCAGACAATGCACCTCCTAAGCAGTGCATCCAAAACTAGGGTTTTGACTTTAATCAGGCTAAATGGACTTCCAAGACTTCAAGTGAGCTTCATAACATCTTATATGTGTATAAGAACCCCCATGTCAAGTTTCAAGACTTTTCTCAAAAGTTTGCTCAGTCAGATGATCAGATAAGTCAAAAGCAGTCAATGCAGTTAAAAGGTCAAACTGAGGTCAACTGTGGTCAAACCAAAGTCAAACTTCATGATTTTTTTTTGCCAACATCAAAGAGAGGTAAATATCATATGGCATGCATTTTTTTTCTAAAAAGTAAAAATGGCACAATTGGCAGGAGGACATGTGTAAGGAGTTATGAGTGTGAGAGGTTGAGAGTTCGAATCTCACCTTTGTCATTTTTTTTGTTTTTTATTATTTTTACTCTAAATTTTTCTATCTTTCATTAAAAAAAATAACAAAAATAGTTTTTTTATTATTATTTAATTATTATTTTCGTATTTTAATTAAATCATTTTTTAAAATATTATTTTTTTCACTTTTTTCTAAATTATTCATAAAAATATCCAAAAAATCATAAAATAAAAAATATTGAAAAAAATTTTGTTCTTTTTATAATATTTTTTATTTTAGGAATCAATAGGATTATTAGTTTTTATTTTAAGTTTATTTTAATTATTTTAAATTATCTAAATTTTATTTTTTCTTAACTAATTATTTAGTTTGGGCTTTAAAATGGGCTTTAGGGACATTATTGACAATTTGGTGTTAACCCTAATTTGTTCCCTATATATACATGTGTTGCCTTGTTGGAAAAAAGGGGAGAAAAAAAAACCTAAGAGGAGTGAGTGCCGTTTGCCGTTATTTAGTTTTCTTCTTCATCCATTACTATTGTTTCTTTTTCTTCATCGTTTACCGTTATTTCTTTTCCTTCATCTATTACTATTGTTTCTTTTTCTTCATCGTTTACCGTTATTTCTTTTCCTTCATCTATTACTGTTGTTTCTTTTTCTTCATCTTTTACCGTTATTTCTTTTTCTTCATCTATTACCGTTATTTCTTTTTCTTTATCTATTACTGTTACGTTTATATATATATAATTTTTAAATTGTTAGAGTTTATATATATAAGATTTTTGATCGAATTATGTCGATACGATGTTTGCACATTTGTGTGCATGACGCGTAACATTTGTGTTAGTTCGATCTGGTTGCGATGATCGCATTTTTGTGTGAGCAATAATACTATTTTTTGCTTAATTTCTTTTTCTTTGCGATAAATTTTGTTTCGTCCGATTTAGATCTGGTTGCGATGAGCGCATTTCTGCGTTAGCAACATTGTTGGGTTATTTGGCACATTTAAAATTCATTATTGCTTTATTATTATTATTATTATTATTATTATTATTATTATTATTATTATTATTATTATTATTATTATTATTATTATTATTATCATTATTTATTATTATTATCATTATTATCATTATTATTACCATTATTATTATTATTGTTATCATTAATTTATTAAAATTTGTTATAATATAAAAATCTGTTTTTTAAAATAAATAACATTAACATCTTTTCCAAATTAATATGAAAACCTATTATTTTCAAGAAAAACTTTTTTTTAGATAAATTTAAAATAATAACTAAAAATCTTTTTTTTAAAATAATAACTAGAACCGTTATTTATTTTATTTTATTATTGTTCAATTCAAATTTCATTATCATATTGTATCTGCTCCTCTCATGTAACCTCGCGAACTTAACAATCGCTCTTTAAATTCTGCCTTTAAATTTCTGCTTGCATGGTTTAAATTATGACATTATCTCTCTGTTTGCATGATTCAATTATCTCACGCGTTTACTATTATTTCTGTCACATTGCACACATCCGAAGGTTAGGTCTAACTGTTTGGCCGCCGCGCCAATAGTCCGTAAAACTTCACACATTCAATTTCAAATCCTCAAAACTACAAACTACAAACCCTAATTTTCACAAATGCCTCGCCGCAGGCAAAATTACAATTTTACCCTTAGCATTAGGTCAAAGAGCCGCCGCGCTCATTTTAGGGTTTCCCGCCGTGGAATCCCTAATTTAACCCTAATTACAACTTAACATTTCAACGTAGAGATTTGGAGTTTCTACACTCCACGTAAGCGTGTCCTTAAGATGCGTTTATTCCCCTTGAGACCTTGACCACAGTCAAGAAGTTTCTAACCTCCCTATTGAGGGAAACTACGATTACTCTGATTCCACTCCCGTAAGGATACGTAGGCACAAGATGCGATGTCTTGCCGAGTAAACTTAGAATTAACCCCCTTTATTATTTATTATTGCTTATTTATATTTTATTTATCTTTGCTATTTAATTATTTTGCTTATTATTTTATAATTGTTTCTTGGATGTAAAGTTGTTTAATTATTTAATTATTATTATGGTTAGTAATTAGGGAGTGTAACAACATGTATGTAATATTAAAATAAATTTAGATCACTTTTAAATAAAGATAATTAAAATAAACACGTCACACACGTAAGTCGATTTTAATCGCCGTCTCACTTCCTAAGGATATCCCTCAAGTTGCCTATGAATATTGGTTAAGTGGGGTGTATAAAGCAAGTCCCTCAAAAAGAAAATCATCAAAGTCCCTTATGGTTGCCTTTACGAATCGAGTCCCTTTCGAAAAATGATGATGGTCCCTTATATGTGCTTATTACATCCCACAATGGCCTTCAAAGTCAAATTGTCCCTCACATGTCCCTTAACATCCAAAGTAAGGACTACCTACTCCATTTTAGTAGGGATAGTCTTACTAAAGGAAAGAATGAAGAATAAGAAAGACCTTTAAACATTAGGGTAGGTTACTCCTAGGTGCTTGCTCACTTCAAAACTGTTTCACACTTAAACAAATTTTCAACAAGTTTTCAAACAAGTTCTTAACACATCCTTACATGGATTATTTATTAACTATTCTGAAAATTTTCTATTCACACACTACAATTTCAAAACAATTCAAAAGTGAGCTTAAGTACCTAAGAGCCCATGGATAACCATGGATGAAAAGGGTGCTAACACCTTCCCTTTTCATAACCTACCCCCCGGACCCAAAATATTCTCTAAGGTCTTTCCTGTTATTTTATAACCTTTCCTTATGGATAAAATAAAAGTCGGTGGCGACTCTTGCTATCCGCAACATTGTTTAAAGTCAGTTCTCCCACCGTGTTACAGGTAACCCCTTTCATTCAAGTTTATTATTCTCGCTAAACTACTCAGTAATCAGTAGTTGGCGTTGCTTCTTTTCCTACCCAGTAACAGGTAGTTGATTATATCTCAATGAGTGGATTACTTTTTACCCAGTAACTGGTAATAAGTAATATATCTCTTTGTTTTCTACCCAGTAACTGGTAGATAACAATTCTCTTGTGTTTTTTGCACTTATTTTCTACTCAGTAACCAGTAGAAAGTATTTTACCTTTTCTCTTCGGTTCGAATATCTTCGCCCAGCAACTGGCAGTTGGTATCTCTTTCCCCGTTGAGTCGTTTCCTTTCTTTTATCAAAATAGGTTTTTTTTTCTCCTGTGGAGTCTCTTTCCTTCTTTTTCCTCCAGTGTTTGTTTTACTCCTATGGCATTTTCTCCCCACAGAGGTCTTGTGTCTGCATATCATTAGCATAATCATATCATTTTGTGGTCACTTAGGGCCAAAAATTGGGTTATTGTTATATTTAAGTCTCTTCTATCTGGTTGAGACAAAGATGTCTATCTTCATATCTCCGGATAGAAGAATCTTAAATAGGGGCAACTGTAATACCCTAATTTTTACCCCTAAGATCCCACATTTCATTTGCATATCATTCCACAAACAAGACCATACTTTTTGATTTTTTTTAGGTCCCTTGTTGTTTCATACTTGCTTTATGTTTGTTTCTGTTTACTAACCTCTAACCAAAAGACCAAAAATATTTTTTCATTTTTTTGTTTTGTAGGGAGATTCATGGCAAAGGAACGACTTAGAATCGAGTATAGCTATTTATGTGTAATTAAGGTCAAACTATCAAGGGATTACTTCATTTGCAAGTATCTGTATCAGTGGTCTATTTTCTCAAGAGATGATTATTCGAGGTCAAGTGGCCTTGAGGAGAATCATCAGTTTATCGAGCAGTGTTCTATGAGAAGTTTGGTCCAGTTTTAATCAAAGATTCAAAGTTTTGTCTGTATAAGTCAGGTTTGGTGAATATTCAATCGAGACGTTTTTATTGAGATGCAAGTAAGTGTTCATATAAGTGTGCCATTTCCAAGTGATTCTAAAGCATGATTGAAGGTATTGATTTTTGGGTTCATCATGACGTCAATTCCTTAAAGATTTATTTCATCCAAGAATTTGATTCAAATTAAATTTGAAAGAGACATGCATATGGTTTACTTGGAATGCAAGTTACTTGAAAATGTAAGGCATTCATCATCACTAATATTTCCCAAATTCAAAGTTGTCAAGGGTTCATTAAGACAAGACAATTGTCAAAGCTCAAAGTCCAAATACAAGCAGGGGCACATGATCAAGGTATAATGTCATTTGCTGGTGATGATGCTCCTAGGGCTGTTTTTCCAAGTATTATTGGCCGACTTCGTCATACTAGTGTCATGGTTGGGATGGTTCAAAAGGATGCCTATGTAGGTGACGAGGCCCAATCTAAAAGAGGTATTCTTACTCTTAAGTACCCCATTAAGCACAGTATAGTCAGTAACTGGGATGGCATGGAAAAGATCTGGCATCACACATTTTACAATGAATTGCGTGTTGCTCCTGAGGAGCACCCAGTGCTTCTAACTGAGGCTCCACTCAACCCAAAGGCCAACAGAGAAAAGATCACCCAAATCATGTTTGAGACCTTCAATGTACCTGCCATGTATGTGGCCATTCAGGCTGTCCTCTCCCTCTATGCAAGTGGTTGTACAACAGGTATTGTCTTGGATTCTGGTGATGGTGTGAGTCATACCGTGCCAATCTATGAGGGTTATGCACTCCCTCATGCCATCCTTCATTTGGATCTTGCTGGTCGTGATCTAACTGAATCTTTGATGAAGATCCTCACTGAGAAAGGGTATATGTTCACCACCTCAGCTGAGCGGGAAATTGTCCGTGACATTAAAGAGAAGCTTGCTTATGTTGCTGTGGATTATGAACAAGAATTTGAAACTGCAAAGAGCAGTTCCTCTATTGAGAAAAACTATGAGCTTCCTGATGGACAAGTTATCACAATCGGAGCTGAGAGGCTCTGTTTCCCAGAAGTCCTTTTCCAGCCATCTATGATTGGAATGGAAGCTGCTGGAATTCATGCGACCACCTACAACTCTATAATGAAGTGTGATGTTGATATCAGAAAGGATCTGTACGGAAACATTATTCTTAGTGGTGGTTCAACTATGTTTCCCGGTATTGCTGACCGTATGAGCAAGAAGATCACTGCCTTGGACCCTGAGCAGCCTGCATTGCGATTTTTTGTTGGGGGATATGTATTTGCTATTAGTGTCCATAGAGTTCAGCTTCTTCTACAGGTGTTAAGCGTAAAACGATTTCACCACCAACAGCAGCAGCAGCAACAAAACTCCAGTCCTGCACCAGAGGAACTGAGTCCATCTGAAATAAGTGAAATATGTGACTACTTCAGCCGTCGGGTGGCATCCGAGCCCTATGATGCTTCTCGTGTTGCTTCATTCATAACCATGCTCACCTTACCTATACCAATTTTGAGAGAATTCTTGAAGTTAATTGCTTGGAAGAAGGGATTAGCTCAGGCACAAGTTAGAGATGTCGTTTCAGCTCAAAAACCACTAATTGAATTATGTCTTGAAAATCATGTTGGGTTGAACGGGGATGAGAACGCAGATAGCTCATCTGCATTTAGAAGTAACATCCATTATGATCGTCTGCACAATTCAGTTGATTTTGCACTTACTGTTGTTCTAGATTCTGCTCACATCCCACACGTCAATGCTGCTGGTGGTGCTGCTTGGTTTCCTTACTGTGTTTCTGTAAGATTGAGATATTCATTCAGTGAAAGTGTTAATGTATCCTTTCTCGGCATGAGTGGTAGCCATGGTGGGAGGGCATGTTGGTCGCGTGTTGATGATTGGGAGAAATGCAAACAGAGGGTGGCTCCACCAGAGAGGAAGTACAGTGTCTGGATTGGAGGATCAATCCTTGCATCCCTCAGCACCTTCCAGCAGATGTGGATATCTAAGGGCGAATACGATGAGTCTGGCCCATCCATTGTTCACAGAAAATGCTTCTAAGCCCAAAATGGTTCGATAATGGTAAGTTATTTTTGCTGTGGTTGCTTTTTTTTTTTGGTGTCTCTGTCGTGTCATGTTAACTATGCTGCCAAGGAAATCAATATGGTGTTTTTCATCAATGATAAATTAGTTGAGTGGTATGCATCGAAGCAAGCTATAGAATTTGTTCATGAAACAACCTGCAAAGAGCACCCTGACACTGTTGGTACTGCAATGATAAGTGGACTACAGGAGGCTGTTCGCATAATTGACATATCAAATACCGGTAATGATGCAGCTGCTGAATGAAGCTCGATGCCACGTAGTTGCAACTGTACATGCTCAAGGGAAGCAAGTATTGAGCTGGCTTTGAAGTACGCACTCTATTACTCCTTCATTTCACATGTGGACTGTCACCTCCGACCGCGGCATTTTCAACTTGAAAAAAACAATACTTCAGGCCATAACTTTTGAATAGGTTGGATGAAATGATTATTTCCAGCCAACCCGGTGCCGACATGGAGGTCGTAGCCAAGATGTTTGGATTGAAGACGAAATATTGGGTGAGATAAGCAGTGGATTGAGAAACGGTTCACAAAGGATTGTCCGCCACACCGATGATATCACTTACGGTTCTAAATACAATAAAGTTGTTACGCTTATTAATCAGGTTGTATCTACTGCTCTGCTTGAAAGCTCAAGTCCTGAACAGGTTTCTGCAGCTGCTAAGGCTTTCATGACAGCTGATCTGCCTCATGAATTGAGTGAACTTCTTGAGAAGATTATGCTTCAGAATTCTGCATTCAGTGGGAACTTCTCATTTTGACAGCAATAAAGATGCCTCTTGGAGTAGTTCCTGCAGGTACAAGAAATGGCATGGCAAAATCTCTGCTTGATTCAGTTGGCGATCCTTGTGCAATAGCCAATGCCGTTCTTGCTATTATATGAGGCCATAAACGATAGCTTGATATGGCTACCATCACACAAGGAGAAACCAGATTTTTCTAATGCTTGCATGGGGTTTAATTGCTGATATTGACATCGAGTCGGGAAAATATCGGTGGATGGGAAGTGCTCGTTTAGATTTTTACGCTCTCTGTAGATTATTCAATTTGAGGCAATACAATGGACGTGTTTCATTTATGCTTGCACCTGGGTTTGAGTCTTATGGGGAGTCTACCAGTTACCCTGCCAAATCCACTATCAAAGGCAACAACAATGATCCAAGTGTTGAAGCCTGTACTGAAAAGTTTGCTGGAGAAAAGATTTAGTTGTCTGGCTGTTGTTTTGATGCACTCGTACACTTTCCCGCAGCATGAACAACAGGTTGAGAGGTTCGCACCAGATCTTTGACGCCTTATGCAAGCTTTCTGCAGATTCAAATGCCAACGTACACGTGCTGCAGCAGCTATCACTCGCCTCTTGCATTCTCAGAAAGTTGATAATGCTGTTGCAGATTGTGTGAATCGTGTCGGCACTGTTCTTGCGTTAGTTTCCTTGTTGGACTCTTCTGTCAATGAATTTGTTTCCACATCAGAGGAGCTTGAACACGGATATTCTGATCGGGATGCTCTCGTGCGTAATTCAGGAACTCGCCTTTCAGTTTCTGCATACGAATGCAGTCTCCAAATCATTTGAAAAAAACAGGGTAATATTACAACTGGAGATACTTATTCAAGCAAGTCAAAACGTACCCATGAGAAGCTTCATATTAAGCCATATTTCCAAGCCATGTTAATATAATTCCAGCTGTGACACTCCAAGCTGACCCCACAAGCTTTAAAGTTGTTTCTAAGCCATGAGCCAATTGCAAAAAGTGAATAACACGTCAGCTACAAAGAAAAATCAAAACGACATAAAAAAAGTCTCAGTATGAGTCACGCAACTTGCATCAATGAATTCATTTGAAACGCAGTGAAAATTGCAAAACGGCAAATCATTTTTTCTCACTCTCATCTATAAATAGGATGCATACCTCTTCATTTTTCTCAAGCTTTTGAAGCCAAAAAATCCCTGCTAATTTTCTTCTTCAATTCCTCACTACGAAACCTTTTCGTTCATTTTTTCTTCTCCTATTTCCTTCCATCAAATTCACTCCAATAGAGACAAATTCATCCAGAATCAAAGAAGAAGAAAGAAGAAGAAAGAAGAGGAGAGTTTTGGTTTCATCATTTACCTGAGTTTGAAAGGTAGTTTGAGCTTCACCGTCATTTTCGATCCGTTACTTTTGGTTGCATTTCTTTGAACTGTTGATACTGTTGTGGAGAGCTTTTGATTACGATCCATTTCGTGTGATTTTCGCGTCCCGCCGTTTTGATTTAAGCGAGCACCGAAGGATCCATGGCTGTGAACATTGTCGCGTGTGAGAGCTAGAAGAAGATGATGTTTCTGTTTATTTTCTCTTTCTCCTTTTCAATTGTTATTTCATTTATTTTCTTTTTATTATTTCTTTTAAGAACTTGGCCGTGTGGGCCTTTTCCTTTTTTTTATTGCTATTAGTTTTTTTTTTTAAAAAAACAATAATAATATTCTTGAAAAAAAGCACTTAAAAAATTATTTGAAAATATTTTAGTTTTGGATTAATTGTTGTTTTTGTTTTGGATCTTGAATTTTGATAAGATCTCATCAATATCAATGGACTTTGAGTGTTGATTTTATCCACTAAAAAGAGGTGATTGATATTGATGATGATTTAATCAATTTAAGATTCAAATTGAAATTTCTTTTCATTTTAATTTTCTTTCTTCTTCTTTTTATTTTTGATCGATGAAATCTATGGATCATAGATTGTTGATTATCAAGGTTGTTTAATCTTCATTATTTCAAATCTATGGATGAATAATCATTGAGATAATTCTCCGTACTTTGGAATAGTGATAGATTACCTTTGATTAATTGATTAAAAATCTTGATTATGATGAGATCACTACCTCTTTTCTTTTTGTGTGGCATGTTTTAGGAGAGTGATTTACATATCACTTCTCTAACATGTGTTAACACTAACATTATTATTGACCGGCCTCAGATAGTCGTGGTTTCTACATAAACCCGATTACGATTGCTTAACATAGCGCTAAAGTGTCCCTTAATCGGAAAATGATCATTCGTGGCTCAAACTTACGTTTAAAAGTCCAAGTATGATTAGTTGCTTGTCTTAAGTCCAATACCTATGAAAATCATTGTTAGGAGGCTTTGATTCTATCAATCCTCTAATGAGTTTTCATTAACCTTGGTCTAAAGTGCAAGAATTAATCATCATTGATCATATGTTCTAACCACTAATTACTAATTCACTAACAATATCCTTGTTTAATTTTGTTTATATTCTCTTCTTACTCCTTATTTCTTACTTTTATGTTTCCATATTACCATTTCATATCATATCTTTGTTTATGTTTATGTCATTTCTCTTTTGTCCACTTGGACCATACCTTGTTCAAAACACTAATAAAGGATAAAAAATATCTAAAAAACTTGGTGCTATTAACTTTGTGGTTATGCTCTTGGACTACTCTTAGACCTTGGACTTCATGGACCTTTGGACTTAGAATTAGGACTTTCATTCCTATGCTTGGAGTATTGTGGATCTTAGCCTTTTTTGGCTCGCTCATTAGCTTATGCTTTAAATCAGATGGAATTCTTTTTGCTTGCTATGGAGTGTGCTACAAGTCGGTTAGATCTTTCTTACCTCTAGCTCTTATTTTGGTTTCTAGGATAGTCACTTCATCTCCTCCCCTTCTTAAATTTTCAAAACTTTCTCCCTCTTTCAAAACCTTCTTGGTTTCAAACTTCAAAACCGCTTTCGCAATAAAACCTTGACTTTCGTCAAGTGATTTTCAAACTTTGTTCTTCTTAATAAAAGTCAATCAATGTTAATCATGCTTTGACCAATTTCAAAAGACATAAAAAAAATACAAAAACTCATCAACTCTTTTTGTGCCTTTATGCACTTTTTCACTTTAAAACTTTTCATAAAGTTTAGACATGATTCATTTCTATAGTTGAGATGTAATTCTCCTATTCCCCATATTATTAAGACTTTGACATTTTCCACGTTGATGTTGAGTGATAGTCTTGTTGATAATCCAAGCAAATCCTCCATCTTTATGTGACGCAGATGTTGTCTTAATACTCGTGGGTGAATAGTCGCAGTTTTCTCCTTAAAATGACGACTTGTCTTTACATCTAAAGTCAATCAAAACCAACAAATTTTTGTCATTTGTACCACGAACTACGGGGTTTTGATCCCATATTGCACTTTGTGGGTACGTAGGCATGAGACGATAAGTCTCTCCAAACACAAAAATCTAAAAAATAATTCTCTTCTCATCTCCCCAATCTCTTTTCAAACAAACCATTTTCAAACCAAAAAACGTAAATATTTCAAAGGGCTCCTATAGAGTACTATAGACGTTTTGGGTGCTAACACCTTCCCATTGCGTAACCAACCCCCTTACCCCGATCTCTGTTTCTTGTTCTTGTTTTAGAACTCTTTGGTTTTGTTCGCTCTTTTTCCTTTCCTTTATTTGGATAAAATAAAAGTGCGGTGGCGACTCTTGTTTTTTTGAGTTAAGTTAATTAATAACTTACGCTCACGATTTTTACTGTTACAGGGGTGTTCCACAAATGCGAACATGTTTTTTTATTCCATAATCCTTGCAAAAATCTATGACGTAAGTGCTTGCAAATTGGGCTCCATTGTCTGAGGTTATGATTCCCGAAAAACCTAATCGACATATGATATTCCTCCAATAAAATTTGTGAACCCTCTCGGCAGAGATCCAAGAAATAGCCTCGGCTTCCACCCATTTTGTGAAATAGTCAACTGCAACGATTAGGAACTTAAGTTGTCCTGAAGGAACTTTGCTCCCCACTGATGGACCGGACATGGAGATGAAATCAAACAGAGTGACTCAGCTGGTAGGTGTTTAATTGGAGTGGATACTTGGCACTTTTCGCACTTGCTAACGTACTAGATGCAACCTCGTATCATATATGGCCAGTAGTACCTGACTCTTAGGATTATTCCGGATAATGCTCTCACACCGATATGGCTACCACAGGCTCCCTCGTGAACCTCTTTAATTACCAATTCAATCTCAGGCTCTGACACACATCTGAGCATAGGTGTTGACCTACCCATCTTTTACAGCGTGTCCGAGATCATAATGTATCGGGAGGCTATTCTTTTTAATCTTTCGGGCTTCATTGACATCTTCAGGTAATATTTCATGGGTCAGATAGCTAATGATGGGCCTCATCCATCCTTGGACATCCTCTATTGTTAATACTTCCTCTGATTGAATGTTGGGTGCTTTGAGAACATCTTGGATCACAGTCTTATTCATTCTTGAACTCTTTGAGCTTGGTAATCGGTCTAGGAGGTTGGCTCGGGTATTGTCTTCTCTTGGATGTGGACGACTTTGAATTTTGAGAACGCTTTGGATATTCCTGAAGCTTTATGAAGGTACTTTATCATGGTGGAATCCTTCTCCTGTTACTCGTTCTTCATCTGTCCGACCACTAGCTGGGAGTCAGTCTTCACTAATAAATGTGTTACTCCGACCTCTTTCGCTAATTTCATTCCGGAAATCATAGCTTCATACTCTGCTTGGTTGTTACATAACCTGAAAATTGAAACCTAAAGAGTATTCTAATGTTAGATCTCTGGGTCCTTCCAGAATTATTCCGGCTCCGCTTCCCTTGAGATTCGAAGATCCATCTACATAAATGATCCATTTGTTTGAGATCTCTTCTCCAGCTGGTGCACTTAACTCTACCACAAAATCGGCCAGTGTCTGTGACTTGATACTGATTATGGGCACAAATTTGATGTCATACTCAGAGAGCCCTACTGCCCACTTAACCATTTTTCCTGCTAAGTCGGACTTTTTTAGTATTTGTTTGATTGGGTAATTCGTCTTGACTGTGATGGGGTGACCTTAAAAATAATGTCTCAGCTTCCAGGCTATGATAAATACTTCCAGCGCCAATCGTTTAATCTTCTTGTACCTTAACTCTGCCCCTTTTATAACTTTGCTGATAAAGTACACGGGTCACTCTCCGTCTTCTCCATATTGTACTAAAACTGAGCTAAGGGCTTTATTTGTGACCGACAAGTATAAGACTAAAGATGTGTTTTCTTTGGGCCTTACTAGGATAAGAGGCAAGGACAGAAAACACTTTACTTCTTGTAAGGCTTCTTCACATGCCTCTGTCCATTCAAAATTCTTAGACTTCCTTATTGCTACAAAGAAGTGTATTGATTTGTCTCCTGCACATGATAAAAATCGTGACAATGCGGCTAGTCTCTTGGTCAACTGTTGGACCTCCTTTTTCGTGGTTGGACTTCTCATATCTATTATAGCCTGGCATTTCTCCGGGTTCATTTTGATTCCCCGGTTGGTGAGCATAAATCCGAGGAACTTCCCGGCTTGTACTCTAAAGGTACACTTGTCCAGGTTCAGTCTCATTGTCGCAACTACGAAAAAGGGTCGGCGGAAACAAACAGAAGAGTCACCACCGAATGTTATTTATCCAAAAGAGAGGGAAAGGAAATGATCGAAGAAAACCTAAAATAATGGGAAAAGACAAGTTCATTGCAACCAAATCTTGGGTTTGGGAGTCGGTTACGCAAGGGGAAGGTATGAGCACCCCTCATGTCCATTGTACTCAATAGGATCCACGCTTGTTGTCTAATCTATAGGTGAAAAATATCTAAAAGCTACTGCTAAACGGGGGTGAACGGAAAGAACAGACTCGATAGGACATCGTCGTCCTATGCCTACGTATTCCCTCGTGCAATGGGAAAGTCAGAGTCAACGTAGTTCGGGAAACTACAGGTGATGGGGGGAAGGTTGCTCGCCAAGACATCGTCGTCTTATGCCTATGTATCCTCATCTGGTATGAGAAATCAGAGCAAACGTAGTTCGGGTAACTACGAGAAAGGGTGGAAAAGTGTTTTTTATGAGCGACGTTAAGTCTCTATTCCAGCAGTTAGGGACGAGGCCTGTTTGCGGTAGAACGGAAAAGTAACGTACTCTTTTTAAAAGTGAAGTTTGAAAAAACCCCGAAGGATGAAAAGGTTTGAGTTTTGTTTGTGATTTTTAATGAAGTGGATTGAGTTAGTTGGATACTCATGTCGCACTAAAGACTATGACACGGGGGCGAATGCGTCGCATATCGCCCAAAGGACATACGCTAAACACTCTAGACAAGCAAGGAGAAACCCCCACTCATCATTCCACATGTACTTAAGGCTCGTAGCATATGAAGCTTGTCATTCTTTATTAAGTGTCATGAAGAAAGGTTGAGGTGAGAAGAGAGAGACGCACACAAAGACCTAGGGAAAACTGAACCCTAATTATTGTCATGCAATGTGGCCCTAAAGTCAAGATTAGGAAGGAAACTAACATAATATTTTCAAGCTTGGATTGAAAGCCTAATGTCTCTCCTACTTCCATCTTAAGCAGAGGGACTAGGAATCCTAAGGGATCATGTGAACAAACACAAGTAAACACCTTACTTTTCAATCACAGATGAAAACCAAAAGCAAAAACTTAAACAAGACATGAAAGATGAGAGTGAAGAAAAGAGAGAAATAGAAGAAATAACTATACAAGCAAACATTGAACTTCATTATTGCATAAATATAAAGCATACATCATGATACATTAAAGGAGGACCTACACTCGTGAACACACATAGGAAAGATTCAAATGCACCTCAAAACATACTCACACATTCAAGTCATTCTCAAAGAAAAGACACATACCACAAAAACCCAAAGAGATAAGTATAAACTCATCCAAGTTAGAAACAAGGTCCAAATGACATGATCAAAGCCTAAGCCAAGTCAAAACAGAACATTATCACATCAATAAACCCATCCAAACCTCACTTAAACACAAGAAACCAAAGTGGGCTCAAACTAGGTCAAGCCTCATTCACATGCAAATCAACATCAAGCCATAATTGGGCTTCAATCAAAAATAGAAGAAAGACCCAATAAAATCCTAATAAATTTTAAAACCCAATTTAAACCATCCAAGAACAAGTGTACAAAGGATTAAGACATGGGGTGTATGGGAACATTACCAAATGCATCAAACAAAATAAAGTATGCAAAGCATCGAGCTCATGTCGAGGGTCAAACAAAATCAAAAGAGAAACAATCAAGAAAAGATCATCAAGACCTCAAACCAAAGCTCAAACAACCATCAATGAAGTATCCACACATGGGAGAAAAATTGGATCAAGAAGCCCAACAAAAGGTATCAAACCTCAAGCCAAAGTTCAAAAGGTCAAACATAAAAGCACTTTCAATATAAATTAATTAAAAATATTAAAATTGAATGAAAAATAAAATAAAAAATAAAAATATTATCCTAAGACATTGAAATAACAGAAAAGTATTTTTGGGATTTTTAGAAAAGGTTTTAAGTATTTTAAATAAATTAGAACAAAAGAATAAAATAAAAGAAGAAAAATAAAAGCCAAGCTAAACATGGGGGGTGCACCAGGAATTTCAACATGAACTAACATCATGTTATAAGCACATATGGGCCAGAGGAATGGGGGTGCGAAAATCAGAATATACTAAGCCCAATACCAGAAACGACCCAGCCAACACTCAGGAAAAAGCAAAAATTGCCAAGTGGGAGTTCATTAAATGACGTGGCGCCACATCATGGCCACATCACCTAAGTAAAACAGCCAAAACAAGACATGAGTCATTCGCCGGAGTTAGGGCTTCGATCGTCTTCTCTGGTCATTCCCACCGGAGGGGACTGCAAAACATGCCAAACCTGCCAAAAACCGACCTTAACTCGCACCTCTCCTCACGCTGGAACCAAACCTAACCCTAGTTTCTAAAGACTCCCATCCAAAAGCCATGAGAATGATCATGAAGAAAAAACATACAAACTAAAACATGCCATAAACATCATGATAATTATACCAAACTGGCCTATATCCATGTAGAACTTCAGTGATAAGAATTACCAATTTGAAAGAAAACTAAACGAAGATAGATGATATAGAGAATGTTTACCTAACGGAGTAGTTCTGTTGACTCTTGTCCTAGCATGCAAACCTTAAACAAATGCCTATAATGGCCTTCTAATGCTTCAGAGATGATGAACAGAGGCAGAAGCTCAAAGAAAAGTGACAAGGAAGAGAGCTTCGAGGAATGTAAGCTTTTAGGGTTTGTATCTTTGGCTGCTGAGTCTTGTGTTTTGCCCTAGGGTTCACCCTCTTTTATATGGGATGTGAAATGTGTTTAAAAACCAAATTACATCAGTTAAACATGTGGTTAAAAACTTGGTTGAAATTGAGAGAAATGAGAATGAGAGAGACACGAGTTGTCCTCTTGTGACAAGGTATGGTTGTTTTCTTTTAAGAGGCTGGGTGAGCAGACTAGAGAGAGAGCATTTGTCGTGTAAACTCAGTTTGTTTCTTATTTGGCAATATGGTGTAAAGGTGTGCATGGAAGGTACATGTAGTGTCTAACTTGTTTGGGTAATGTTTTTAGTCACAAGGCAGGTACATCACGCGTGAAATTGGTGGGAACAAAAGGCTGCAAGAAGGAAAAAAAGGATATGCCAAAATGCTCCATGAACAAAGTGTTGGATCAACTCGTGTCACTCATTTCTCTTCATCACAACTTGAAGAATACTTGGCCAAAAAATGGTATTTTGGGTGAGAAATGAAGATCATATGTCAATGAGCAAAGTTCATGTTGGAGTAAACTTGATACAAGACCAAAATCAACATGAAAGATCCACTTGAAAATATGTCCTCAAGAGCCATTCCCCACACTTAGTGAAATTTCACTAGATTGCCAACTTGTCAACTTGAGAAACCCAACTTGAAGACATTATAACTCGTGCTACAATGGATCAAATGATGAATTCTAACCATGACTGTAAAGCTTGAATGATGATATAAGATTATTGTGTTTGAAGGAAATCAAATTGGAGTTTGGAACATGGTGAAAAAGAGCTTGGAAGATTGATTCAAAACCTGCCTTGAAACTACTTAGAAAAAAAAATCCTAAGTTATGAATTTTGACATGATTGTAACCTCAAATTTGAATCCATATAACTTGATCTTCATTAATCCTATGAGAAAGTTTTAGTAATGGATGAAAAGCTTGGATCATGATATTTAACTCTTGTGTTGGACAAAACTTCAAATGGAGCCAAAATCCTAATGGAAATTGCCTTGGAAAATGGTTCAAAAATCTGTCCAAACTTGATGTCTTTGAAAACCCTAACTTTCAAGCACCATAACTTGAGTTTAAAATATCACATGATGATGAATTGGTACTCAAAAGAAAGCTCAGAGGATAGGGAACAACTTTAATGTTGGACAAAATTCCATCTGGAGCCTTGATCATGAAGGAAAGAGGCCTTAAAGATGGTTGTCCCAACCATGAAACTTTCTATAAATGGAAAGTTTCTAAAACCCTAATTTTCCAAAATGGCAAGTTTCAAACTTCTTGATTTTTTTGTGTGTGATTCCTTTGACATCCCTTGATCATTTTTCACTCATTAGTCATATTAAACATGTCAAACATAAAAATGACCTCAAGGAGTCAAGAGTTGACTTTTTCCTTGTACAATTAACTTTTCCCCCAATTCACATGATTTACAATCATCTGGTAAATTGAAACTCTTCTGATTAAAATTGATGATTAATCTTTCACCCTTAAGCACCCTAGGACATATAGAGGACCATGGAATCAAGTCTTGTCCAAAGAATCACACATACACCAATTTTATCCAAAACCCTAATTTCAATAGCATAAAGATAGGAGAAATCGACCCCGACTCAAAACCCTAATTCCTTTAAGTATACTGAAGAACTTCTTAAAAAAAGGTGATCTGTGTGGCATGGTGATGATAAGGTTTCAAAATTCTTGCCCATGAGGGTGTCATATGTCCAGAATCCAGCTAGAGAACCAAAGAAAGGAGGGTATGGTTTGCTTGTATCATTAACTCAAGGTTGTGGGACATATCTTGATGGTGATGAAACCATATGGCTTGAAGTGGCCATAAAAATGAAGATGTACCCCTGTTTGAGCCTTGAATATGAATCTCTCCTCTATGTGTGTTGAAAAAGATATCTTGATCCCTTGTCTAGAACTAGTGTTATGCACAAATGCCAATGCAAGATGCTATAAAACATAAGCCAAGATAAAAGAAAATGTTAGGCAAAGTTTGGGGTGCTACAGCTGCCCCTATTCAATAGACTTGGACCGGAAGGTAAGAAAAGCAACCGCTTTTGAACATTCAAGGTAAGAGGTGATTGAATACCAAAAGGAAACCCGGAAATTTGCAAACTGCGGGGATGTAGTGACGAGATGGTCAGCCGACGGCGGACTTAAGAACAGCGGGTGCCAACCAAAAGTTGGGATAACTGATATGGTAACTGATCCAAAAGGTAACAATGGCTACTAACCAAAAGTCAGAATCACCAGAGAGCTATGTCGGAAATTTATGAGGAAGAGGCTACTAACCAAAAGTTAGGATCAACCAGAGAAATATAACCAAGAGTTGTGAGGAGGAGGCTACTAACCAAAATTTAGGATCACCCATAGACCAACGACCAAAAGTTGGGATACAAGCTACTAGCCAAAAGTTAGGATCGCCAAGAAAAGATTATCATCAACCAAAAGACGGAACAAAAGCTACTAACCAAAAGTTAGGATCGCCAGAGAAAAGATTTCCAACCAAAAGTCAGAGTAGAAGCTACTAACCAAAAGTTAGGATCTCCAATCAAAGAAACCAACGACCAAAAGTCGAGACAAAAGCTACTAACCAAAATTTAGGATCACCAGGACGTATACTAAATGCGAACTTGACCGAAAATGAGGCCTACCAACCAAAAGTCGGGATAACGACTCCGCGGGGAATGAAAGAAGATCTACCAACCAAAAGTCAGGATAACAGCTACTAACCAAAAGTTAGGATTGCCAAGAATGAAACCATCGACTAAAAGTCGGGATAAAGGCTACTAACCAAAAGTTAGGATAAAGGCTACTAACCAAAAGTTAGGATCACCAAGAAAAGAGATTATCAATCAAAAGTCGGGATAAAGGCTATTAACCAAAAGTTAGGATAAAGGTTACTAACCAAAAGTTAGGATAAAGGCTACTAACCAAAAGTTAGGATAAAGGCTACTAACCAAAAGTTAAGATCACCAGGACGTATACTAAATGTGAACTTGACCAAAAACAAGGCCTACCAACCAAAGTCGAGATAACGACTCCGCGGGGAATGAAAGAAGATCTACCAACCAAAAGTCGGGATAATAGCTACTAACCAAAAGTTAGGATCGCCAAGAATGAAACCATCAACCAAAAGTTGGGATAAAGGCTACTAACCAAAAGTTAGGATCACCAAGAAAGGAGATTACCAACCAAAATTCGGGATAAAGGCTACTAACCAAAAGTTAGGATAAAGGCTACTAACCAAAAGTTAAGATCATCAAAAAAAGAGACTACCGACCAAAAGTCGGGATAAAGACTCCGCATGGAACAAGAGAGGACTACCGGCAAAAAGTCGTGATAACATCCACAAAATGACAGACTACCAACCAAAATTCGGGATAACATCCACAAAACAATAGACTACCAACCAAAAGTCAGGATAACATCCAAAAAATGACGGACTACCAACCAAAAGTCGAGATAACATCCACAAAACGACGGATTACCAACCAAAAGTCGGGATAACATCCACAAAACGATAGATTACCAACCAAAAGTCGGGATAACGTCTGAGAAAAGCAGGAAGTAGAATCGATCGATTTACAACTTGAAAAGAGAACTCCACTAGGGAAAGAGAAACTTGAACAAGTAAACTCTGTTGGGGAGCAAAACGAGCTAAAAACACCCACCGATGATTCTTGCTGGGGTCTGGTACCACAAAGGCTTATGAGTTATGCCGTTATCTGCTGGAGAGATGTTTGGCAACAAAAGTATCAAACATGGCTTATGCTTCACATGTATATGTTTAAATATGGCGTAATGTTCCATACGAAATAGAAATGCTACGTATTTTGGGAGGATGCTATGCAAAATGCAAATGTAAAGGACCACCACGAGAAGGTGCCGAGAGAAACGATGTTGCGGTGAGAATAGAATATCAAATTATTAATTAATTTGAATCGCAAATCTTTGATTCACAACCGGTCTTTAATTTATCCAAAGGAAAGGCCAAAGGAAGGAAAAACCTAATTTTTGCATCGTAAACACAATGCGGGGGAAAGATCTAGGTTCGGAGGTTGGTTAAGCTTAGGTAGGGTATTAGCACCCTAAACTTCTGTAGTACTCTACAGGAACCTCTTGTTTTAATGTTGCTATTTTGCTAAGTTATTTGCTTAAGGGTATACGCTAAGGGTTAGAAGGTGAAAGAAAGACCTAAGGGTTAGTCCTAAGTTTACTCGCCAAGATTCGCATCTTGTACCTACGTATCCGAGGTAGGGGATGGAATCAGAGTAATCGTAGTTCCCCTCGAAAGGGAGGAAGAGAAACTTCTTGACCGTGGTCAAGGTTTCAATGGGGAATAAGTGTTTTTAAGGAAGCGCTTACGTGGAGTGTGGTGACTCCTATTTCTATGTTGAAATTGAATTGAATTTAAAGAGGGTAAGATAGGTATTCCACAGCGGGAAACCTAATACGGAGTACGACGACTCCTTATCCTAATGCTAGGGTAAAGGGTAATTTGGTCCACGGCGGTGTTGCACCCCAAAATTTGACCAACCAATTATCGCATTTGGCTTATGTTTCGACTCATTTTGCATTCTGCATTTACATACCGTATACATTGCATTTTTGCAGCCAGATTGATTTTATCGGGATTACAGCCCTCTCCTGGTGTTTCAGGCATTTCATACCAGTTCGAATAAGCGGGTTTTGTGGAAAAATTTGTGCTCTTCCCGATGTTTTCAGCTCTTGCTGTTGTTTTTGAGGACATTTCGGTGTCCGGTTTTTACCGTTCATTTTGCTGTATTCGTGCTTTTTTTTTTCTAATCGATTTAATTGGCTTTATTGCATTTTTAGATTTTTTTCCCTTAATTTTTAAAATTTTAAATAGATTTTATTTGTTTTTCTAGATTTCAAATAGTTTTTAAATAGATTTAAATAGGTTTAATAGTTTTTGCTATTTTTTAATAGGCTTAGAATTTTATAGATTTAATTCATATTAATAGATATTTTCTTTTAGATTTAATTTAGAAATTAGTAGATTTAATTCTCTTTTAGAAGTTAATGGGGGGTTTTAGAAATTGATAGATAATTTCTCTAAATTTAGTTTCTCTTGTTTTAGATTTAATTGATTAGGAGTTTAGATTTAATTTCTTTTAGAAATTTATAGGATTAATTCTTTTTTTTAGATATTAATTGATGTCTTTTAGAAACTAACAGGTTTAATTCTTTTAGATTTATTTTTCTTTTAGAAATTAATAGAGTTAATTGCTTTCTTAGATTAGTTTATTTCTGTTTAGAACTCAGTGGGTTTTAATTTCTTTTAGAATTAATAATTAGGATTAATTAGGAATATTAATTAGCAGTTTTAATTACCTAGTTATTTTTCGTTTAAGTTCTAATCAGGTCATTAGCATTTTAAGTGAGTCTGTTAATCATTAATCCATTAATCAAGTGTTAATTGCAATCAGAGTTCTCATGGGTCAAGTGTCAGCTTTGGAGGCCCAGTCCACTACGCCACATGTCAGTATAAAGAGGGCCCCACGTCTTTCTCTCCCTGGACGCCACCTCACATCCACCAGACCCCACTCGCATGCCACGTTTCACCCACACGTGGCCCCGTCTCCCACACGTCCCTCTCCCTCTCTGCATGCAGCCACGTGTGGCCACCTCCATCTCCCCCGCTGCCACGTGCCTCCCGACCGTCTCCTTCACCGCCGACCATGCAAACGGCCGGAATTTCTCGCCGATAAAATCAAACCCGGCCGAACCTCGCCGCAACTACCCGCCAGAACTCATAACGGTCACCGGAATCTTAATCTTACCCACCGTGTTCATCACACATTCATCATTCTCCGATCAATTTTTCCAGAAAATCCAACTCCATCCCTATTCATCGCAATACATCTGTTGTTCTTCATGTTCGTAAGATCCAGATCTCTTCAAGAACATCACCGTGTTCTTCGCTAGATCTCCAGAATCTCAAGAATCCATCAGATCTTTGTGCGGGTTTCATCCAGATCTCCGTCCTGTTCATCAAGTTCTTCAGAGAAAAATCCAGAAACCTGCTCATACGTTTTCACTAGATCTCCTAGATCCGTTCAAGATATTCACCATTCTCCAGAATCATCAAGATTGTCATCACCTTCATCAGTTCGTCAGTGTTTCCAGATCTAGATCTAAACGCTTCTCCTTCAACATCGTTGTTCATTAAACTGTAAATCTTCAAGATCTCCAGCCTTCAGCTTCAACAAACTGTATCCACATCACGAACGCCATGGATCTTCCTCAAGCTTCCTCTGAGATGCAAACGTGTTTCCAGCGATAACTTAGACGAAGTTCTTCCGTAATCTAGTTCGTCATCATCATTTTATTCAGAGAATCATCCATAATAATAAAAGCAGCGCAGGCTCCAAAGCGTGGTTCTGACTTCGTTCTTGCTGTGGATCTTCATCTTGAAGTGTGAGGTTGGTCGATTAGATTTTGTCCGCTTCTAGTTGTGGCTTGAACAAGAGAAAGAGGTTAGGGGATGGGGAATGGAGGTGATGACAACGGAAGTGGAAGGGGAACGGCGATGGAGGTTTTGGATCGGAGAAGAAGGAGGTTGGTTGAGGGTGACGGCGGCAAGGTGAAAGAGGTAGTCCAGGGTTTTGGCCAGGCAGGATGAGGAAGACGAAGGGCTAAGTGGGGTTATTGGGCCTCGTGGCCCAATGTTTTCGCTGGAATGTACCTCCGTTCCAAACTTACACCCCCAGCCTTTCTTTTTTCTCTTTTTTTTTTGCTGTTAGAGATTTTGTTGGGCTGGGCCCAACGAGCTTCTGAATTATACTTCCGTTTCACTACGTGCACCCCCATTCCCCTTTGTTTCTTTTTTTGTTTGGATATTGTATTGTGGGCTGGGCCCAGAGTTTGTTTTTACTGCCTTACACCCCAGTTTTTAAGCTGTACCCCCTCCCCTTACATTTTTTTAAATATCTTTTGTATTGGATGGTTGATTGTAATAATTGTAGTTTTTATTTTTCTATTTTCTTTTAGGGATTATAGTCATAGTTTAGATATTAGAATATTATGCATATTTTTACTATAGATTTTAGTATAGAATTTATATTCTTTTTTTCTATTTTATTTATAGAATATTATGGAAATTTTTAGGTTATTTTCTATTATGTCATTTACATAGAATTTCCTATTTTCTTTAGATGGTATTTCTTAGAATATTATTGTGTATGGAATTTTTCCCTTCTATTTTTCTCTGTAGAAATTATAGAATATTGTACATAGGATTTTATTCTATTTTCTGTATGCATTTCCTTATATTTTCTTTAGAATAATTTCTACTAGAAATTAATTGCCGTATTTTAGGAGTAGCATATTATTTCCATTTAGTGTTGGATTTCTCTCCTCATTTCTCATTTCTTATCCGATTTTATCTGATTTTATTCTCGGCTGGCCGTGTGACACGATTCAATTGGAGAATGATTTTCAGTATCATTTCTCTATCTTGTCTTTGACACGAATATTAATACGCTACCTCTTAGAGTTCGATTTATCGTATAAGTCAAACCATGATGGTCTAAGCGTTACATTGGTATCGATTCAAGCGTCCTCATCAAGGATCCAGAGAGGAGAAGATTGGAATGGAGCTTGTGCACATGTCGAGAGCCAACAGAGCCGCTTCGTTCGTCATCATCTTTCTTATTCAAGTCTTCGTGCAACCGTTGAGTGTTGTGAGTTGTATCGTTAGATACGTAGGAAATGACAGTTGAGGGGTTTCCTCTCAATTGTCTAGGGTGTCTAGTATGGTACCCTTTGGGTGACATACGACGCATTTTCTCCTATGCTTTAGGTTCTTGCGTGTGTGTCCCGAGTTCCTTCCCGTTAGGCGTAGGCCTGCTTCCTCTTTGTTCTTGCCCCGTGCGATCGAAACCCTTTTCTCTCGTGTTCAGGCGATCGAGACCCCTTCTCTTGCCCTTGTGCAATCGAGACTCGCTTACCTATAGCGTCGAACTACGTTTGCTCTGATCTCTCGTGCCAGACGAGAGTATGTAGGCATAGGATTGTGATATCCTAGCGAGCTCCCTTTTTCCCTTTTCCCCGTTTGCTGTAGTTAGTTGAACTACAACTGCTCTGATTTCTCGTACCAGACGAGAATATGTAGGCATGGGATGCGATATCCTAGCGAGCATACTAACAACTAATTTCTCTATTCTCTCGCTGTCGTGCAATCGAGACTTTTCCGCTGACGACTAATCTATCCCTTTCTCTTGCCCGAGCGCAATTGAGGCCAGACCGTAGTTCTAGTTCCCGTAGGTTCTCATACCTTCGAACCAATGACATACTACGTCCGTTCTATCGCAAACAGGTAACGCCTAAGTCTCCGTCGAGCGAGCAGCATACACCTAACTGCTAGAATGCATACGCTAGTATCATCAATCCTTTCTCTCGCCCCTGTGTGATCGAGAACACCCTGTCTACCCGTAGTTAGCCCGAACTACGTAAGCTCTGATCTTTCACGCCGTGTGGAAGTACATAGGCACGAGATGCGATATCTCGGTGAGCAAATCCCCCCGTAGTTTCCCGAACTACGATGAATCTGACTTTCCCATTGCACGAGGGAATACGTAGGCATAGAGCGTGAGGCTCTATCGAGTCAGTTCTTTCCGTTTAGCTTTAGCAGCCGTAGCTAGATTGTTTTTCACCCGTAGACAAACCAACAAGCATGGATCCCATCGAGTACGATGGACGTGAGGGGTGCTAATACCTTCCCCTTGCGTAACCGACTCCCAAATCCAGACAATGGTTGCGATGAACTTGTCTTATACCTTTTCGTCAGGTTTTTTCCGATCGTTTCCTTTCCCGTTCTGAGGGATAAATAACGAAAGGTGGCGACTCTTCTGTCTTGACGGCCTCGTTTTTCGCAGTAGCGACAGGCGGGATACCTATGCAATTAGGGTTTGGAAAGTGAAAGGGTCAAAGGTAAGGACTATTGACGTGGCGATCAAACGACTAAACCTATTCCTTCGGAGGGGATTTAACGGTGAAATAATATAATGAAAGATAATTAAGTGGCAGTATTGAAATATGGAAATGTGCAAGAGTAAGAACGGAATAAAAGCGACGATTGCCTCGCATAAACTACAACCATGAAAAAAAATGAAATGCGATAGTAATTAAGTACAAACGAGAAACGTGAAAAGAACGACATAAGCGTTAGACATAATTAACGGGGCAATAAACGGGCAAAATTAATTCGTAACTGAAATCGAGATGTTAGCCATATTTTAAAGAAAAGTTTAATGTTAGTTTGGGAATTTGTCAGAAATGAATATTTACAAGAACTTGGATTTTAATTTTAAAAAATGGATTAATAAGCTAAATAATTAAATTAAATAAAAAATATTAACTTTGAAACCTAAAATTCTAAATCCCTAACTTAAAATTGTTAAGTTAATAATAAGTTTCCAATTAATTTGAAAGTTAGCGTTAGATAAAGTTTGAAATTGAGTTCTAGCATTAAGTCTTTTTAAAAAATGGTTTTTTCAATTAAAGGTTTTTTGAAAAACAAGTTTTAGTTTTAAGTTTTCTCTTTTTAAAAATGGTTTTAATTTGGTTTGAAAAATAGTTTGAATTTTAAATTTTAAAAAAATGTTTTAAGTTAATTACAATTTTTTTTTGTTTTAATTTTCAATTGTTAAAAATACGTTTTAATTAAATGTTAAAAATGGGTTTTAATTTAATAAATTAATTAAATTTATTTACAACTTTATAATCTAACTAAACTAAAAAGAAAATAAATAAAAGAATATAAACATAAACTAGGGGAGTGGGTCCATTTGGTCTTGCTAAAGCTTTTAGGGTTTGAACAACCCTCTTCCCCTTCCCAGCGGCGCGACAGCCATTGTTGATGTTCTGAGATTTTTTGCTTTCTGCGTTCCTTGCATGGATGTTCTTGCATCTTCTTCTTATTTCCACTTCACTGAAAAACGACACAAAAATGGGTGA
Source organism: Lathyrus sativus (assembly GCA_963859935.3). Classification (NCBI taxonomy): domain Eukaryota; kingdom Viridiplantae; phylum Streptophyta; class Magnoliopsida; order Fabales; family Fabaceae; genus Lathyrus; species Lathyrus sativus. The sequence goes on from OZ012738.1 coordinate 523,503,732, forward strand.
TTCGAAATATGATCCTTACCGGTGACACGGGTCTTGGGCAGTGCTTGCTTTGCCGGGTGATGATGACGGGATATCTCCCTCTGAATGCGGACGCGATTTGGTGATGGTTTGAGGTTGAGTTTTGGGGTTTCCCCAGAGCTCCTTCTGACCTCTCTTCTGGACTCGCGGGTTTGTTTGATGAACCTGATGTCCTTCTTTGTTGGCTTCCTTCTTCTCTTATTATTCTGGATCTTTCGTTGCCTCTCCCTTCCTTCTTCTTCTGATGATGAACTCATGCTCATTTTTGAGGAACTTGATATTGATGGTTTTATACTTCATTTTATGGGCCTAGGCGTTATTTTGTTGCGATTTTGATGATGAAATTGTTGAACTTTTCAGGACTTATTTGTTGTTAGGTTACTGTGAATCTTATGGCTTGGTTGAGGAATTTGTGGCGTTTATGTTAGATTTCTCAGGAACTTTATGGTTTTGATTTGTTTTGGTTGTTACGCTTTGACTGGGTTTATTTGTTGCTATTGATTTGGCTGTTGAGAAGAATTTGTTGTGTTTGTGAAGGAACTCGTTTTGATCCTATTTGGTTCAGAAACTTTTGGGAAATTTTGTTTATGACCTGTTTGGCAAAAAACATTTTTTAGAATAAGTGTTTTTTCCAAAGGCACTTTTTTCTAAAATCACTTTTTCTCTCTCCTGGGCTAAATTGAACAGATGTTGTCGGGGTGAAAAAATTAAAAGTCGGGAGCTGGCGACGATCTCGTCGTTGTTGCCCTCCCGACATACCCGATGATGAAAATTAATTGAGGGTATCAGAACAATCAGTAAACAAACCATTTTTATCGATTCTAACCACTTAACCATTATTTCCATCTGTTGTTGATTTTTCCAAGTTCGGAAAAGTCGAAGCGAAGATCGAACGTGGAAACAAATCTTAGAACAATTAGGAGTGCTTTGAATTTAGGAATTAAATTGTAATTGTAATCGTAACAAAAAATAGAATTTAAATAAATAAATCCAATTCTTTAATTTATTTCTCCGATCAAATTTCTCCAAATAATTCATCCGATTAAACTCAACTGAATAAATTCATTTAATTAAATTTATCCGACTAAATTCGTTCAGCTAAGTTCATCTGCTTAAATCCATACAAATAAATTCATCTGATTCAATTTACCCGACTAAATCCATCCGATCAAATTTCTCTGACTAAATTCACCTGATTAAGTTCATTCGATTAAAATTCATCTGATTGAATTCAAACGACTAACTTCATCTGATTAAACTCATCCAAATAAATTCGTCTGATTAAATTCGTCCAATGAAAATTATCCGATTAAGCTGTGACGTTCCAAACTCCGAATTCAACAATTAATCATCTTGCACGATTTAAATCCGACGCAACTGAGTTTAAACAAAACCTTTTGCAAATTAATTCGTATCCGATAATAGAATTGATGCATATGGCCTTAAACGGATAAGCAGAGAAATTCAATTAAACGATGAAACGAACTGCCTTCCGTATTGAAAATTCAAATCGCATCTCGAATGATTTAAACTCAGTAACCTGAATCATCTCAATTAACAATCATTATAAATTTAACACGAACCGAAATTCCACTATTCCTTTAAAATCGCCTGGTAACTAGCGGGAAGCAGGAAAACGTGCGTCTGTTAAAATAAATTCTTCAAAGCAAATTCTCGCATTGATTTAACCTGAATCCACTTATATTGCAACACATTTAGCTCCATTTGGTTTCAGAATCAAACGGCATTTCCGAAATCCAACTAACGACTGAATCTCGGCTCTTGAATAAAATGTGTTGTGTCTCGAGAAAAGTGACGTCAAAACCGCCGTAAAATTCAATTCATCCTCAACTAAGTCACATGACTCGAAGATGGAAATCCTAATCGTTCGAGGGATTCCTGAGGACGACTTTGCTTCCTAAACTGTCAGCAGACTGCAAATTAATGACCCTTTTGCCCTTCACCAATTAAATCGCACACAGTGTAATTTTCCTGCAAAAACCAACAGACTGGGCCAACCGGTTAACAGTTAAATAAAATGCAATGCAGAATGAGATTGAATATGAAATGAACCTAAACATCTAAGGGTAAAATTTGGGGTATGACAACATCTTACAAAAAACCCATCCTCATTAACATTCCAAAGCCCAACCTTCAAAAGCCACTTTCTGAAGGTCCTACTTAACTCTTCACAGAAAAAAATGAGCCATATTCTTCAAAAAGATATCTCATCCATGGACGAACCATCCACAACATCACATTCATACATCATATCACGCATAACATACCCATGAATGTGGAGCATTACACCATACAAATTCTAAACATGCACAAATAACATAGCATGACACGCATACATAACATATATTCATAACATAGGTTTAGGCTCGTGACTTATCATAAGAGTCTTAATCAATCCCCAGCTAGGTCGGTAGTAGATCTCCATCCAACCTTCTCCCTAGCTATTTTCTCATTGTCATTCTCACTTCACTTTTTACACCGATGTCGTCTAGTCACTTAGGTTCCTATACCGTTGTCATTCATTCACTCTGATTCTTATACCATAGTTTTTATTTTTGGTTCTTATACTGCTGCTATTTCTTCAGTTCTTACATTAATTTTCTTACCAATAATGAGCTATTAGTTCTTATATCGATGACGATTGAATTCGCAATCCCCAGCTATACCACTACAATTCCCCAAGCAGGAAGGCTTATTGGCTTTCCCCAATAAGTAACATCTCCACATAGTCTTTTAAAAGGAAAGGATTTCCCCAGCAAGCTCATTCACGGTGAGTCTTCCAGAGAATATATTTAGTAGTAGGTCATCTTGAATGACTGTTACCAACCAGCGAACAGGTTTTCACTTCTCACATCCCTCCAACTTAGCAACCTATCCTACATACAGGATAAAATCCACCAAATATATAAAAGTTTTTTTATCAAAGGTTCCACCAGGGTTTCATCAAGGGTTCCATTAGGGGTTTCATCATATTTTTATCAAGAGAGTTTCATTAGGAGCTTCATTAGGGGTTTCGCTAGGAGTTTTATAACGGGTTTCATTAAGGGTTTCATCAGGAGTTTCATCAAGGGTTTCGTCAGGTTTCAGAGGGGTTTCATCCAGGGATCCACCGGAATTTCATCAAAGGGTTCCACCAGGGTTTCATCAAAGGGTTCTATCGGGGTTCCATCAAGAGTGATCGGGGTATCACTAGAGTTCTACCTGAGTTCCATCGAGGGTGGTTAGAGTATCACCAGGGTCCTACACGGGTCTCACTAAGAATAATTGAATTCCAGTGGAGAATTGTACGAGTTCCATCAGAATTTCATTTGAATCTTACCAAAGGTTAGTCTGAGTACCAACAGAGTACCAGAGTCATCAAGTCCTTACATCCCTAAAGTTCCTACTAACTAAGTGCAAAAAATTTGGGTCTCTCTCTATATTTAATCATCTTCCACTATGAGAGGATGAAGACTCACCGTCATCATCATCCCAGTTTGAAGCTGATTAAATAGGGGAAACTGTCGTATCTCAAATTTTGATCATCTTATTTTCATTTTCAGTTAACTTAGAGTTTAAATCACTAACATGTCCAGAATCTCAAACAGGCCATCTAGCCAACCTCAGTAACCCAAAAAGTCAAAAGAGACTATTTGAACTTTTTGTTCATTGTTAGGAGTTAATCTTAGTTTAGAGTTTGTTTACTATTTTTGAACTTTTAAAAATTGTTATAGGATTCTTAGTTTAACTTAAATAGGCTTAAGAAGTTAATTAGTTACTAACTTACTAAAAAGTAAAATAAAATATTAGAATAGTTTTATTAGCTATTCATGATTAAAAATATTATTTAAAATATTTAGGCCATTTGAATCTAATTATTATTTGCATATGATTATTAATATTATTAAGTTATAGACTAGTTAAATTATGATTATTTTTAAATTATTGACAATTTGTTTGATGTTTGATACTTATTTAAGGAATCTGTTTATTTTTTTGTTGTGAATTATGTTGATGTGGTGCATTATCTCTTGGTTTGTTGCTTTGATTTTTTTTTTTGTTTGATATATTTTTATTTAAGTTTTGATTCACATAATTGAGTTTTATTCTTGTTTGTTTTTAAATTATATTTTAATAATTAAGTTAATTAGCCTTATTTTAAATTTTAAAGGAAAATCTCTCTCTCTCTCTCTCTCTTAACACAAGAATTCACTGCAAACTCTAAACAAGGCGATTCACACACATCACAAATTCAATCCGCTGCACAAGAATTCATCAACATCTCGCCTCGCAACACAAAGACTCACAAATTCAATACTCAGCAACATCACGCAACTCCAAATTTTTTTATTTAAAAAATAAAAATAAAAAATTCTGATATGATACAATAACGATATGTCTTAAATACTCGATGGATATAGCTACTTAATCTTATGTTTATTCGTATTTCTAAGATATGAATAAATCATCCTCATCCTTAATTCTTCTTTTTTAACTTTAACTACCTCATTACTTTTATTTTTTTTTAAATTATGAGAATCAAACTTTTTCTTTAATTTTTTTTTTCTTAACTTCAATAATTTTTTCTTTTTCTCAAAATTCTTCATTAATTATTATCAAATTTTGTAAATTCATTGATTTTTATTAGAGAATCATTTAACTAATATTCAATTTTAATTTTTTTTATACATATGTATTTTAAGCGTATCGAATCTAATACTTCTATCGTATCATGCACTGTGTATCGTATCATGCATTGGTCTTATCTCCTCTTATTTTTTATTTAATGCAATGGATTGAGAGTCTATATAATTTGCATTGGCATTACATTTGAAGTCTTGACTGGCCTTTTGTTTGGATCTTCTGTATTTAGTTTTGTCTTGGCATTCCTTATTTCAATGAAGCATTTTCCTTTTGTTTTTAAAAACTTTCAATTGAATATTGAAAATGCCATAATTCTGTCACCACTAAATCTTTTGTAAAGGGGACTTTCACTTTACTACCTTCATAGGTTTGAAGATGTGATTGAAGAGTTTTCAGCTATAGACTTTGCTCAAAATTTAAATGATACATAAGACTTTATATTTTCAGTGTGAAACTCAACTATATTGAGTGAACCAAGCAAAGAAGCAGTATCTTGAGGCATGTCATTGATTCTGATATACATGAAAAAATAACATGATAATATTAAATTAATTGATCACTATCTGAATTAATTTAGGTTAGTAGAGAACCAATAGGTCAATCACGAGTATAAGTGAAAGATATCATATATTTATCAAAATTTTTAAAGTAATGGATGTATGAGTTCTTCCATTTATATATGTTAAAATCTCTATAGTTATTAACAATGTGAGATTTCAACTCACACTTGTTATATTATTTTCAACAGCAATCAATAAAAAAACAAAATTTACAGAGAATATTGTTAGATAGATAAACATTTAATTTGAGAAAAATCTAATTTTTTAAAAATTAAATAGTAAAAAGAAATCTAAAATATAAAGTAATTAATTAAAAAAATAAAAAATGATTTTTCAATAAATATTTATTATTTTTAAATAAAACAATAACTTTTAAATAAAAAATAAAATATTGTTTATGGTAAAAAATGATTTACAAAAAATTGAATAAAAAATAATTATAAAATGAATTATGGATCCTGATTTATAATTATTTTGCAAAAATCATTTTATCAGCTTATAACTTATTTTTTAGACGCTATTTCAAATAGTGTTTTAGTTTATAGCTTATTATCTTTTATTTTATTTTTATTCTTATTATTTTAGCAAAAATCTTCTTTATCCTTTGTAATTTATTTTAATTTAAAATAAAATAAATATGTATTGAATATTTTTTTATGTCATTTCACATTTATAAGTTAGTTGAACCGTAAATTTAATCAAATATTTTATTTAATTTATCTGTTATTAGTCATCAACCATCAACTAGAAGATATAAATTATCAGTTATGAGTTACTATAAATTATGAACTATAAGTACTAATCAACCACTATTTCAATCAAACATAATTTTAATAACCAAATATAACATATAAATTATTTATTGTTATAAATTATTTATGAGAATTAAATCCAAGAGCATACTAATTATAGATAATAGGCAGTCAAAACTTTAACTTTTCTATACCGCAGGCCAGGCCACCTTACATAAGACTTTTTCATGTTTTTGGAAGCTAATTTTTATGTGACCACATGGGAACTATGAAAAATATAATGCATTAACTCATTTGGTGACAAAGAAATTGCCATAATGTTTGGTTTGATATCAGTGTACTGTACCTACCAAAGTAAGCCAAAATTGTGAATAGCTTGCCGTCACATTCACATGCTTATAGATGTCAAAATCATATGCTATTCTCGACATTGCTTTAGTTTTTAATTTTTTTTTATTTCAACATCTAAATATTTAAAGTGATTAATAATTAATAACATATCTTTTTGGCATTTTTAATATTATATAAATTAATAAGAAAAATAATTAAAACAAATAAATAAAAATAAAAATTTGTTTTTTCTCTTATTTTTAAAATTTAAAAGTTTTGCAATACACATCGTGATAATTAATGATTAAACACTTTCAGGAATACATCATAAACCATGTCATGTCACCAACCTAAAAAAGTTAAACTGGTGCGCAAATTCTCACGTCCTCCCTTTTCACCCCTCCGGTAATCTAATTCAAAATAAAACTCAACAAGGGTACATACCTATTTATCAAAACTCATATAAAGCATCTTCCAATGAGGTACACTGAAAATCACAGTAGAAAAATCATCTAAATTTAAGCTCTTCTTCAATCTGGTTCCTGAAGAGTTAGCATACCACTAATCATGAACTTAAAAGGCTATGAATTCCAAAAAAAAAATGAAAACCACAAGTACTTTGTGTTAAGCATTCATTTGTAGATTTTGTGCGCTCCTAACTAGACTTCAATTAACCATCTACTACACCTTCTTTTCTTTTCTTTTTTCACGATTTGGAATAATGGTTAAAATAATGTTGTGAATCTTTCGATAATGTGGGTGGAAGAGAGTTTGGAGAATTTGTTGGCTTACGGTTGTAGATCGAGAGTGGGCGGAGCTTTAAGATACAAGGTTGTGTTGAGAGGGTGCTATGTGGTTTGTGAACAGTTCCGAAGTGAAGTCAGTCAAGGTAAAATGAAGGTGAAGATGTGTTGTAGTTATTTGAGTGAGGCGGCGACGAAATATGCAGAGGGAAAAAATGAAGGGTTTGATGTGAAGATTGATAATGGTGGAGGCTGTAGTGAAAAGAAGGAGGTGGTGAGAGGCTGTAAAGTGCAGCGTGTTATTATGTTTTGTGGTGTGGTGTTGATATGTGAGTAGTGAAGATTAAGAGTTAGTGCAAGGTTTTAAGAGTGTATGAAATGGTTTTAAGAGGTGATCTTTAATGAGTTTTTTTGTGTAGTTTATGTTGTTGGTATATGAGAGTGAGCAGGAAAATGTGGGCTTGTCACGTAAAGTATCTCCGCCTTTGCTAATGAATATTGTGTTTTTTTAAAAACCATCACCATTTGTCCTTTATTTTGCTTTTCTATTTGAAAACGATGGAGAGAGTATCCTCGTGATGTGTTGATTAACCCCGTCTACGTGTATACTGGCCCTTTTTTATTCAATTTTCAAATATTAGGAATCAGGCGCCCCCTGTTGTATGTCTGTATCATGCTATATTACAAGGTCACTATAAAATGAAGAAAAAAAATAAAAGAACTTTTTTAAACTTAGGAAACAAGTGTTTAAAACAAACATTAAATATTAAAAAAATAAAATAAAAAATAAAATATTAACTATTTAAAATAAATCTAAATTAAAAATCTGATTAAACTTATTTAAATTAAACTGAAAATTAAAATGAAATCGGTTAAAAACGAATAAACAGTCTGGTATCGAAGTGCTCGAAAAAATAAAATGAATGCACCAAAATTATTGACGCAAAATAAACGTCTCGAAAAAATACATCGTTAGGTCAAATTTTGAAATAAAATTTTCCCGGTTGAAGTGCTCATACTGATCAAAACATGGTCGAAAAGTCATCAAAAATTAAAACGAACACGTCGGATTAAACTATGCAAAACATAGATTAATATAATTGACGACTGCAAGTTCAATTTTGAAACTTTTCGTCCACTAATTTTACGGATAATTGACTTTTAGTTTGACCGATTCGCTCGTAAATCCAACAGTTTATTCTGGCTAATAATTTGGGGCATTATACATGATGAAAGACTTGATAAGCTATACAGATGATATAAAAGAGAGGTGGGATCTTAGAGATGAAAATTAGGGTATGACACCTATTTTATCAATATATAATAAATAAAATTCTAATTATTATAATCATTTTCTAATTTACTCTACCGTCTCACCGCACCCTACTATTTCTACCACACCCCCAATAACATTTATTCAAATCATTTATTATAAATCGCACCAACATCTAATAATTAAATAAAACACCTAAAATCATCATAAATCACCAATAATTAAAAATAAAACAATTAATAAAATTGGGGTGTTAAACATGGTACAACCAAGCTGCTTCAAAACACATATCAAGACAAATCTCTTCAAAGACCTAATAGACTGGGGAAACCAGAAGATACTGCAGGGACAAGCCCTCTTTAAAACTCTCAAACTGCAGAAACAGGCTCTACCATACATTAGCAGTCGTCAAGTTCAATACAAGCATCGGGAAGTCATGCTAACATAACACCCTACCATCGTGTGATAATCAACCTTGTTACATAAGCAACCTCTCTAAGCCTTAACAATCCCCGACTCACCACATGGGCACTTGTTAAAATATTCAAACCATTGTCATGCATTAATCAAGTTGTTATGCTCTAGCGTCAAACCATTCATATCATCTCATTCATCTAGCGCATTTCCATAACATGAATTTAACATCTAAAAAAGTTCAATCCTACTTGGAACCTCATAAAAATCTCAATCTTACTTGGCACCTTGCAAAAAGCCCAACCTTACTTGGCATCTTACAAAAAACCCATCCTCATTAACAATTCCAAAGCCCAACCTTCAAAAGCCACTTTCTGAAGGTCCTGCTTAACTCTTCACCGAAAAAATGAGTCATATTCTTCAAAAAGATATCTCATCCATGGACGAACTATCCACAACATCATATCACGCGTAACATATCCATGAATGTGGATCATTACACCATAGAAATTCTAAACATGCACAAATAACATAGCATGACATGCATACATAACATATATTCATAACATAGGTTAAGGCTCGTGACTTATCATAAGAGTCTTAATTAATCCCCAGCTAGGTCGGTAATAGATCTCCATCCAACCTTCTCCCCAGCTATTTTATCGCTGTCATTCTCACTTCAGTTCTTACACCGATGTCGTCCAGTCACTTAGGTTCCTATACTGATGTCATTTATTCACTCTGGTTCTTATACCATAGTTTTTATTTCTAGTTCTTATACTGCTGCTATTTCTTCAGTTCTTACATTAATTTTCTTGCCAATAATGAGCTATCAGTTCTTATATCAATGACGATTGAATTTGCAATCCCCAGCTATACCACTACAATTCCCCAAGCAGGAATGCTTATTGGCTTTCCCCAATAAGTAACATCTCCACATAGTCTTTTAAAAGGAAAGGATTTCCCTAGCAAGCTCATTCATGGTGAGTCTTCAAGAGAATCTATTTAGTAGTAGATCATCCTGAATGACTGTTACCAACCAGCGAGCAGGTTTTCACCTCTCACATCCCCCAACTTACCAACCTATCCTTCATACAGGATAAGTTCCACCAAATATCTAAAGGTTTTTTATCAAGGGTTCCACCAGGGTTTCATCAAGGGATCCATTAAGGGTTTCATCATATTTTTATTAAGCGAGTTTCATTAGGAGCTTCATTAGGAGTTTCTCTAGGAGTTTTATAACGGGCTTCATCAGGGGTTTCATCAGGAGTTTCATCAGGAGTTTCATCAAGGGTTTCATCAGATTTCATAGGGGTTTCATCTAGGGATCCACTAGAATTTCATCAAAGGGTTCCACCAGGGTTTCATCAAAGGGTTCTATCAGGGTTCCATCAAGAGTAATCGGGGTATCACTAGAGTTCTACCTGAGTTCCATCGAGGGTGGTTAAAGTATCACCAGGGTCCTACACGGGTCTCACTAAGAATAGTTGAATTCCAGCGGAGAATTGCACGAGTTCCATCAAAATTTCATAGGGGTCTTACCAAAGGTTAGTTTGAGTACCAACAGAGTACCAGAGTCATCAAGTCCTTACATCCCCAGAGTTACTACTAACTAAGTGGAAAAAATGTGGGTCTCTCTCTATATTTTATCATCTTCCACCATGAGAGGATGAAGACTCACCGTCATCATCATCCCAGTTTGAAGCTGATTAAATAGGGGAAACTATCGTATCCCAAATTTTGATCATCTTATTTTCATTTTCAGTTAACTTAGAGCTTAGATCACTAACATGTCCTGAATCTCAGACAGGTCATCTAGCCAACCTCAGTAACCCAAAAAGTCAAAAGAGACTATTTGAACTTTTTGTTCATTGTTAGGAGTTAATCTTAGTTTAGACTTTGTTTACTATTTTTGAACTTTTAAAAAATGTTATAGGATTCTTAGTTTAACTTAAATAGGCTTAAGAAGTTAATTAGTTACTAACTTACCAAAAAGTAAAATAAAATATTAGAATAGTTTTATTAGCTATTCATGATCAAAAATATTATTTAAAATATTTAGGCTATTTGAATCTAATTATTATTTGCATATAATTATTAATATTATTAAGTTATAGACTAGCCAAATTATGATTATTTTTAAAATATTCAAACTATTTATTAGTATTATAATTAGTGTTATATAGTCAACTTGTTTTTCAAATAAGTGTGTTGGTTTAGTTGGTAGCAAGATGATTGTAGAGAATTTTAGTACAAATGTGGTTTCGAGCCTCCCTATTCTTACTTGTGGTTTCACTCTCTTTTATTTGTTTCTAACTTTATTTTAATTTTTATGTTATTCAAAAATTACAAATTATATTCTTTTATTATTTAAATCTAATTTTTGTTTTTCTATTTTAGGCATTTTTTTAAAGGGAAATGTTAACGAGTACCCTTAGGGCATTGGTTAAGAGATTAAAATGGTAAGTTGGACATTATTTAAGAGATTGAAAATACATTTTTTTTCTAAATACATGTGTATTCAATACCCTGAAAAGAGAAATAATCATACTTTTTAAAGAATATTGTGTGTATTGAGTGAACTAAATATAACATATTTTCCTTATTTGAAATTCTTAACTAGTGCCCTAAGGGCACTGGTTAGCATGACCCTTTTTTAAATAATCATTTTTATTTAATTCATGCAATTTTATCAAAAGAATCATAAAAAGTCATTATAGAAAAAAAATTTTAATTTTGTTTATTTTTGACACTTTTTCATTCTTAGAAAACAAGCAAAGCATTTTAGGAAGATTTTAAATAGGATTGATAAATTATGATTAAAAAAAAGTTAAAGTCAAATTATTTTTTATTTGATTTTTTTGATTATGTTAATCAATGCGTAACTTTCATCTTTTTTAGAATTGACTTAATATTCTCCAGTAAATAGATAACATTTTTTTAACCTAAGGGAATTCACACTTACAAAACAATTATGTATATATTTCCATATCAACAATTTTCTAATCTATTCACAAATCTACCATTTACAAATCCTACCCTAAAAGTTGTTGCTCTTCACATTGAAGAAGAACCACAACAAAATTCTAAAAAGCCTCCATCGCCCATCTTTGCACGAAAAGCACGAGTATGCCAAGAACAAGTAAAGGGAGAAGAATTACGAAGCAAAAAACCATGAAAAAGAAGGAGCTGAAAAGGAAGACTTTCACTCTTTGCTCACCAAGAAAAATGTCACCCCTATAGAGCTATTGATTTATTTGACGATTTGTTTGATGTCTGATACTTATTTAAGGAATCTGTTTATTTTTTTTATTGTGAATTATGTTGATGTGGTGCATTATCTCTTGGTTTGTTGCTTTGATTATTTAATTTTTTTTATATTTTTGTTTGATACATTTTTATTTAAGTTTTGATTCACATAATTGAGTTTTCTTGTTTTTTTTTTTAAATTATATTTTAATAGTTAAGTTAATTAGCCTTATTTTAAATTTTAAAGGAAAATCTCTCACTCTCTCTCTCTCTCTCTTAACACAAGAATTCACTGCACACTCTAAACAAGGCGATTCGCACACATCACAAATCCAATCCGTTGCGCAAGAATTCATCAACACCTCGCCTCGCAACACAAAGACTCACAAATTAACACAAGAATTCACTGCACACTCTAAACAAGGCGATTCGCACACATCACAAATCCAATCCGCTGCGCAAAAATTCATCAACACCTCGCCTCGCAACACAAAGACTCACAAATTCAATACTCAGCAACATTACGCAACTTCAAATTTTTTTATTTAAAAAATAAAAATAAAAAATTCTGATATGATACAATGACAACATGTCTTAAATACTCTATGGATATGGCTAGTTAATCATATGTTTATTCATATTTCTAAAATATGAACCAATCTTCCTCATCCTTAATTCTTCTTTTCTTCACTTTAATTACCTCATTACTTTTTTTTTATTACGAGAGTCAAACTTTTTCTTTAAATTTTTTTTTTCTGTTTCTCAAAATTCTTCATTAATTATTATCAAATTTTCAAATTCAATTGATTTTTATTAGAGAATCATTTAACTAATATTCAATTTTAATATATATATATATATATATATATATATATATATATATATATATATATATATATATATATATATATATATATATATATATATATATATATATATATATATATATATATATGTGTGTGTGTGTGTGTGTGTGTGTGTGTGTGTGTGTGTGTGTGTGTGTATTTTAAGCGTATCGAATCTAAAACATGTATCGTATCATGCAGTGTTTTTGTTGTCGGATACTATGCATTGGTCTTATCTCTTCTTATTTTTTATTTAGTATATCTTCTGAGAGTCGATATAATTTGCATTGGTATTACATTTGAGTTATGTGAAGTCTTGATTGGCCTTTTGTTTGGATCTTCTGTATTTAGTTTTGTCTTGGCATTCCTTATTTCAATTAAGCATTTTTCCTTTTGTTTTAAAAAACTTTCAATTGAATATTGAAAATGCCATAATTCTGTCACCACCAAATCTTTTGTAAAGGGGACTTTCACTTTACTACCTTGATATGTTTGAAGAAGGGATTGAAGAGTTTCCAGCTATAGACGTTGCTCAAAATCTAAACGATACATAAGACTTTATACTTTCAATGGATTTTGTATCTGGTTTACCGAGGACGCCGAGTAATTTTGAAGCTATTTGGGTTATTGTGGATAGATTGACCAAATCTTCTCACTTTATTCCTATGCGAATGGATTACCCGTTGGAGAGGTTGGCAAAACTGTACGTTGAGAGGATTGTCAATTTGCATGGTATTTCGTCTAGCATTGTGTCAGATAGATATTTGAGGTTTACTTCGAGATTTTGGGAGATTTTGCAAAGTGCTTTGGGTACGAAGTTGCGTTTGAGTTCAGCTTATCATCCGCAGACCGATGGTCAGACTGAAAGAACGATTCAATCACTTGAGGATCTTTTGATAGCTTGTGTGTTGGAGAAGGGAGGAGCTTGGGATAGCTACTTACCTTTGATTGAATTTACTTACAATAACAGTTTTCATTCGAGTATTGGTATGACACCGTTTGAAGCATTGTACGGTAGACGGTGTAGGACGCCATTGTGCTGGTATGAGTCTGGAGAGAGTTATGTGGTTGGACCCGAGATAGTCCAGCAGACTACCAATAAGATTAAGATGATTCAAGAGAAGATGAAGATTTCTCAGAGTCGTCAAAAGAGTTATCATGACAAGAGGAGGAAGGCACTTGAATTTCAAGAGGGAGATCACGTGTTTCTTCGAGTCACTTCTATGACTGGTGTTGGTAGGGCATTGAAGTCGCGCAAGTTGACGCCGCGTTTTATTTGTCCTTATCAGATTTTGCAGAAGATAGGAGAGGTAGCCTATCGAGTTGTTTTACCACCGTCGCTTGCTAATCTCCATGACGTGTTCCATGTATCTCAGTTGAGGAAATACATTGCGGATCCGTCTCATGTAGTCCAAGTAGATGATGTGCAGGTGAGAGATAACCTGACTGTGGAGACGTCACCTATGCGGATAGAGGGTCGGGAGTTGAAGCAACTTCGAGGTAAAGAGATTGCTTTGGTGAAGGTCGCTTGGGGAGGACCGGCTGGTGGAAATATGACTTGGGAACTTGAGAGTCAGATGAGAGAGTCTTATCTAGAGTTGTTTGAATCAGGTAACATTTTCGAGGACGAAAATTCCTAAAGTGAGGGAGGATTGTAACAACCCAATTTTTCAATAATTAATTATTTATATTAATTAATTGATTTATTTGGATGATTTTAATTATTGGAATTATTGGTAGATATTTGAGAGGAGAAATATGATGGAAGGAAATAGAATAGAAATGCATATAAGGAAAAGTGGAAGGAAAAGGAAAGAATAGAAACATAAGAGAAAGAGAAGAGAACGAAAGAGGAAGTGGAGAAAAGAGAAGGAAAAAGAAGGAAAAACTAGGAAGCTCAAGAACAACTCCTAGCTTCTGATTTAATTAAGATAAGGGTGTGAAATATCATTATCTTGTCAGTGGGTATGATTATGTATGTGTGTGTTTGGATTTGTTAGAGGTTTTCCCATCTTTTTCCATTCTAGGGCAGAAATGGATTTAATCGGTAGAATCAATGTTTTAACGGTTGGAACCCGGAATAAGTGGTGTAGATTAGTCGAGGATTGTTAGACTAAGAGTACTGGAACTAGTTGGAATTGAATCGGGTGATTTTGGGAGTTTTGGAGAGTTTTGGACAGTGAGGGTTTTGAACATCGCATACGTTCGCTAGCACCTTCGATAGGCGAGCAAGTCGCGAGTGTTCGCTAGCAACTCGCTAAGCGAACAAGCTAGCGAGTGGTCCCAGACTTGAATAGAATGTATTTGATCTTGTTCGCTGGTAGCGAGGGAGGTAGAGAAGGATTCGCTAGGAGCTCGCTGCAGCAAGTAGGTAGCGAAGCATTACAGTAGCTTTTGTTTGCCTTCGCGAGCTTGTTCTCTAGGCGAATAGGTAACGAGTGTTCGCTAGGAGCTCGCTAGGCGAGCAAGCTAGCGAGCGTGACAGCATTTTCATTTCTTTGTGATTTCCCATCCAATGTTGATTGTTTGGTTCTATTGTGTTAAATCTTTATCAGAAATGAATAGTTTGTGTACTGTTGTGATGTGATATGTTGTGGGTAGCCGTATGGCGTGAATCCTAGATTGTGGAATCGATTGTGGAATGTAGTTTCTTTGACAAATATGTGCATTGTTTGAATTGATTAAAAATGCATGATGATTTGTGATGAAGTTTGTTGTCGTTTGGCTCGATGATGCGAATGCATATTGATTGTATGCAATATTGTGAATAATCCATGAGAACATATTGTGAATATGTGTGCATTGCTTGATAAATATGATGATGTTGAAAGTATGAATACTTTGATATGATGTGTGAGTGTGCAATCATGTTATAATTCTTGTGTGATGGATTATTGAGTATGCATCGGATTAAGATGCGAGAACGGTCTTAAGTGCATATGATTGTTGATTGCATACACATCATTTGTGTCAAGAGGCAATGCTTGCTAGTCTCGTGGAGGCTAGTGACTTGTCCCAAACCTAGAGCGGGGTTTGAAAGCTTAGGGAGTGGGCTTTTGTTGTTATCGGTCTAGGGAACGGACCCGGTTTAAATGTAAAAACCGAAAAATGATAACAAGTATTGGTACCACATGGCATGAGTTGCATTGAGTCACATGACATAGAGATAAATGTTGTGTGAATGTATACATATGTGTATGTTATATGGATTGACGAGAATTATGAATGTGTGCATGATAAATATGCTTGGTGATTATTCCATAATTGTTTATATATGTGTATTGTGATATATATGTATATGTATGATGATAATGAACGGTGGAGAGAAATGCGGAATATGTGTATTCTATGCTTATATATATAATTATATGCATTGATTATTATGATAATATTTCTCACCCTTCTGTTGTTTTATAATGCTCTATGAGGAATTGCAGATTAGGATTGCTGAAAGTCTTTTATGAAGTATAACTGCATTGGTCTTATCTATTCTTATTTTTTATTTAGTGTATCTTGCAATGGATTGAGAGTCGATATAATTTGCATTGGTATTACATTTGATTTATGTGAAGTCTTGATTGGCCTTTTGTTTGGATCTTCTGTATTTAGTTTTGTCTTGGCATTCCTTATTTCAATTAAGCATTTTTACTTTTGTTTTTAAAAACTTTCAATTGAATATTGAAAATGCCATAATTCTGTCACCACCAAATCTTTTGTAAAGGGGACTTTCACTTTACTACCTTGATAGGTTTGAAGAAGGGATTGCATAGTTTTCAGCTATAGACGTTGCTCAAAATCTAAATGATACGTAAGACTTTATACTTTCAATGTGAAACTCAACTATATTGAGTGAACGAAGCAAAGAAGCAGTATCTCGAGGCATGTTATTGATTCTGATATACATGAAAAAATAACATGATAATATTAAATTAATTGTTCACTTTCTGAATTAATTTAGGTTAGTAGCGACCCAAGGTCAATCACGAGGAAACCATATAATAACAAGTTTAAAGATTATAGATTGAACAGACTAAAAAAGTAAAAAGACGATATATGTAAGTGTTGGAAGAGTTTATTATTAGGGAGTATTGAATATTGAATCAAGAATAAAATAAGTGAGAGATATCACATATTCATCAACAACTTTAAAGTGATGAGTGTATGAGTTCTTCCACTTATAAATGATCAACTCTCTACAATTATAAAAAATGTGAGATTCCAACTCACACTTGTTATATTATTCTCAACATCAACCAATAAAAAAACAAAATTTACAGATTTAAAATTGAAAAAATAAATTACAGCTCTTAAAAAATATTTTTTATTGCAAATATTCTATATAGAGAATATTGTTGGATAGATAAATATTTAATTTGAGAAAAATCTAATTTTTTAAAAATTAAATAATAAAAAGAAATCTAAAATATAAAGTAATTAATTTTAAAAAATGATTTTTTTCAATAAGAAATTATTATTTTTAAATAAAACAATAATTTTTAAATAAAAAATAAAATATTGTTTATTGTAAAAAATGATTTAAAAATAATGAATAAAAATTAATTATAAAATAAATTATGGATATAATTAACTGATTTATAATTATTTTACAAAAATGATTTTACCCGCTTATAACTTATTTTTTAGACGCTATTTCGAATAGCGTTTTAGTTTATAGCTTATTATTATTATTTTTTTATCTTTATTATTTTAGAAAAAATCCTTTTTATTCTTTGTAATTTATTTTAATTTAAAATAAAATAAATATGTATTGAAATTTTTTTATGACATTTTACATTTATAAATTAATTGAACGGTAAATTTAACCAAATACTTTATTTAACTTATCAACTATTAGTTATCAACTATCAACTATAAAATATAAATTATCCGTTATCAGCTACTACTATCCGTTATCAGCTACTATAAATTATTACCTATAAGGTATTAGTCAACCGTTATTTCAATCAAATAATTTACGAAAATTAAGTCCATGAACTTACTAATTATAGATAATAGGCAGTCAAAACTTCAACTTTTGTATACCGCACAAAATCCGCTTTAGGCTAAACGCCGGCCAGGCCACCTTACCTAATCGTATGTATAACTTTGATTTTTTCTCATTTTTGGAGGCTAATTTTTATGTGACCACATGGGAACTATGAAAAATATAGTGTATTGATTCATTTGGTGACAAAGAAATTGCCAAAATGTTTGGTTTGATATCAGTGTACTGTACCTACCAAAGTAAGCCAAAATTGTGAATAGCTTGTTTGTCAAAATCTATAGCTTGCCGTCACATTCACATGCTTATACATGTCAAAATTTTGGAGCAATTAATGATCTTGTGGGGGACAAAAGAATATTCTCGACATTGCTTTAGTTTTTAATTTTTTTTAATTTCAACATCTAAATAGAAAGTAGGAAGAAAATCTGAAACCAAAATAATGTATTGTGTTTATCGTTAATGCTTTAATTTTTCCTTTGATTTTAGCTCTTTATTTTTATAGCACAAAAACTCTTTTTTCTTCAAACTTGAAGTGTTTTCGAAAAACTAATTATGTTAATGTGTGAAAAGAATGGAGACTAGAGCTCTGAATAGGGAGATTTGAGGCAAAATGTTTCGGAGGATTTCTAGAGATATTTGAGGAGGCTTTGATCGACAATTAAGATATGGGAAGTATAGCCTTTCAAAATTTTTCATGTGTGACTTTCCGTGTATTTAAGGTTGATTTAAGGGTTTAAGAGTTTTGAGGCGAACAATGAGAAAAAGAGATTTTTGGCCTTCGTGGCCTAAATCGATTATTGAGAATTTTAACAGTAGGGGTTTATTTGGGAAAAAGGGAAACTACGCCTTCGTGGCCAAAAACTATGATTTGACATTGGTCTAACCCTGTAGAGAAATTTGATAGTGAGAACCCTGATGGTTGTGGTGTAGTGGTAAGTATTCCTGACAATTAGAGCATATATATGAGAAATAGTGATCTTTGGTCTTCATGGCCTAAACCTATTAGTGTGAATCTAACTTGGAATTCGTTGGGGAAAAGGGAGAGGTAGGCATTTGTGGCCAAAACCTTGAATTGTTATATGTCTAATCCTGAAGGAATAAGAATATTTGATAGTGAGTAACTCTGATGCCTTAGGGTGTAATTGAAGCAAAAATTGTGATTTAGGGCGTGAATATGTCACGGGATGGCTTAGTAAACCATAGGTTTTATGCCTTTATCGCCGTAAGACCTTAGGGATGATTTATAGATATTTTGGGGGCATTGGGGAAGTGAATCGTGTGGACTTTTGGGTTGATTTAGGTTCCGGAGCGTAACAGCGTCCGTCACGACTATTCATGTTTTTGGTCGAAATTGTTTTGGACGTAACTTTTGATCCGTACGTCCGTTTCAGCTCCCGTCGAAGCGTTGGAAAGCTAATGAACAGGGTTATAACATAGTATAGATAAAGGAATTGGTTTCCCAATATTTTTATATCTAATTATGTTTGAGAAGTCAATTGTGTATATGTTCTATTAATGAATCATGTTCTGATTCAGTGATATCTTGATGTTTTGATGCTGCGATTTTCCTGATGAATTACCATGAGGGTAACTATGATAATATGTGATAATATGATGAATTAACATGAGTAGGACTTGAAGTTTATGTGATTAATAAGCGATAGTATGAGAATTACTACGAGTATAATTATGAATTAATATGTGATAATATGTGATAATATGATGAATTAATATGAGTATGACTGTGAGCGTTATGTGATTTGTATATGATTATATGATGATTTCTATGATGGATGATAATGATTATATGATGACATGATGTATGATGATGATTATCATGATGAGCTATGATGACATGATGTATGATGATGATTATGATAATTGTAACACCCTTCTAAACCCCACAGAAAATATATGAATAATCAGAGTAAATAATCATGCATTCACCAAAGGGCGTCACACTTAACTTTCAAACATCAAAACCACCTGTCATGCTCATTAACACTTCAATAAATAATCATGCTTTTCAAAGTTTCACTTTGCATGTAGCAGCGAATTCATTTTACAACATAATCCCCTTAACGAAAACATTTATATTCACCACATAATTTCAATATTTCTTAGGCACTACGGCAAACCACTACAAGAAAAAAGGAGATTTACGACACTTGAGTTGCGACAATTATAACAAAACCATCCTTATTCCTGGATTGCGACGGTTGTCACGACAGTTAGGGTCAACTGTCGTAGATTTTTTGCGACAGTTATCAAAAAAACCGTCCTTATTCCTGGACTACGACAGTTCTCACGGCGGTTTGAGCCAACCGTCGCAAATTTTTTAGGCATGTTGTATAAAATAATGCGACAGTTACCAAAGAACCGTCCTCTTTCCACAATCGCGATAGTTAAGGCGAACTGTCGCAATTACTTTAGCCAATCATAATCAATACTTTTTTTATTCATTTAATTTTCCATTTTTTTCTTTCATTTTTATTTTCTAACCTTTTCAATTTTAGTAATTAATTTAGTAAATAATTATTATAATTATTATAATTTTCATGACAATGTAGCTTAATATTTTTGTCTAAAATAATAGTAAAATATTTTCTGTTTTATTATATAAATAGTTAAATTTTATTAAAATTAATTTTGGTAACAATGTTAATATATTTATACTTATTATAAAATTAGAATGATATTTTTAATCTCTATTTGTTCTATTTTATTAATTATTTTTAATGTGAATTGTGAAATTTTTTAATTTTAAATTAAATTTTAATAATTAATCTAAATTTATTAAAGAAAATATTAGTTTTACTTAATATATTTATTTTTTGGTTTTTGTGAAATTAAAAAATATAATTTTATATATTTTAGTAAAAATTAAATTAAAAATATCAAAAATTTACTATATATCAAAATTTAATAAACTCAAAATTTTAAAAATAGTTTTTATAGTAAAAGTTAAACACAAAATTAAACTATATATACTCTTAATATTATAAAATAAAAAATAAACAAAACATTTTAATAACATGCATTTATTAAAGAGAAATAAAAAAATTAATTAAATAAAACTGCATATGTGGACTGTGGATCTACCGTCGTTACATGTTCAAAATTTGCAAAAACTTCACTTCCCTCACAACCGCGACGGTGCCGTCATCTAAAATTTCATCTTCCCGCTAAAACTTAGAATTCATTCTCCTTGTACGTGTCTTTTTTTCTTCTTTCTAAGAAATCTCCGCTCACACCATTGGAGAAAGAGGGAAACAATTCTGTGTTTTCAGCACTCTCGCCGTCATTGCAAATCACCGTCAAAGCAACCACCATCAATTTGAATCTGAACAAGTTTGTCTTCTCAAACCCTAAATTACTTTTCAAACCTTGAATCAGATCCATGTTTGGATTTTACTCTGCATTTTGTATTCAATTGGTTCGGATTTTAATTATTATGTGTTTGATTTCTCTGTTTGAGAGTTAAATTTGAGTAAGAAAATGAATTATTTATCTGTGTGGACGTGTTATGTGGAGTTTCTTGATGTTGAAGGATTGCGGTTGCAAATTCATATTGTTAATTCAATGGTTTTGTCCTGAGTTGGTGTCGGGCTTGGTTTTGTTTCTGGTGATCGTGTTTGGCTGCGGCAGTTGCTTTCTCTATTGGGCTTGTTGTTTGATTTGGAGTCCTTGCCTTGTTTAAGAGTTTAAACTTGTAGCTTGATTTTTGATACATTGTTTATAATTCAGAATAGGCTTCAAAATATACCTTGTAATTTAAATCGAAATATCGGGTTGTATTATTTTAGACTAGATCTTCTATATAATTTTTTTGAGAAAGATTTCAACTACATCACAATGTTGTAATTCACAAGCAAAAATAGTCTTTACAAATTCATAAAAATTCCTCAATTCATCTCATCATTTAATCTATGCTGCTCTTTTGAGAATCATATTTCTGCAATATACAAGTCCTTGAATTCATAACTGCAACTCACTAATAACTGCAACTCACTCATAACTGCAACTCACTCATACAAGGTTGTGTTATTTTAGACTAGATCTTCTTTCTCATTTTTTAAGAAAGATATATTTGTTCATAGTAGCCAAATTAGTGCAGAGATATATAAGTGGTAGAGTGAGTATCATTGATTTCAACTACATCACAGTGTTGTAATTCATAAGTTAAAATAGTCTTAACAAATTCATACAACTTCCTTAATTCATCTCATCATTTAACTGAATTAAGCAGGTGATGTAGTTGATTTCAACTTAATTCATATTAACTTTGAATGAAGCAGGTTAAGAGATGCTCAGGTACCAAGAATCTTCCTGAATCCTTTTTCTTCCTTTGCTCTGCAATTCCAACTTTCTTCTGCGTGCTTCTTCTTCTTTCACCTTATTTCTTCCTTCCGATTCTGTAGCAGAGGGGTTGTGAGGCACGGGAGAGTTTGTGAAATTGCTTGAATTGTTGTGGCTTATATGTAGCATATGCGTTGTGAGGCACAAGAGAGTTTGTGAAATTGCTTGTTTTGATGTCTGCTACTGCTGATATTTCAAGATATAGGGACTACTTTAGGGATCTTGGTAGAGGCGAATTAGTTGAAGTGCTTGCAATTCCTAGCTCAAATCAGCACATGGTTTTCCAGCGAAGTGTTTCATATGTTGACCAGGCATGTATATGTACTCTGATAATTTTCTTCTTTTTAGTTGAATAATGGCCCAATCCCAGTTGTGTACATCTTGTCTATGGTATACATATTGAATGGTCTTAAATTGTTTTGGGTTCCGATATATATGAACATTTGAAACACTCCTGATGTTTATGCTCACTTAACAGTGATTATGGTTCTAATCTTCTTTTTGCAGGTAGCTGAATCTCTTGGGATAAGTTCTGAAATAATGCATTCAAAATATTCTTCTTGTCTTGACCTTTCCAAAGCAGTAAATGTACATAAGTTTCGTAGTTGTATTGATCTTTTCGCAGGTAGCTGTATTGATCTTTTCTACGCTGACTTTGCCTTTATTCAAAAACCTGTAAATGCGAATTGTGATTTGACTTTTTGAATAGGTAAACGGGGACAACACAAGTTCTGGGGAACGAGAATGTTCAAATATGGCGACGTTGATGTTCTTCATTTCCTTCTATCAAATTTGACCTGGTATATGCATTTGCAAAGCAAAGACATTGTATACAAGTGGTTATAATTTATAATTGTTGTTTCTATCTGTGCTTCATACTGCTATCTTTGTGTCATGAATTTATTTTTGTTTGGCACTTATGACAGCTTCGATATTTTACGTGACACCCCGGGCTTAGTTCGAACAGAATTTCTGCACACGGTGTATTTCATGGCAGGAACACAGGTTAGGTTTATATGTTTATCAATGAAGTAGGCCTGTCAATTTCTCTGAAAATAATACTTATGTTTCTGCTGATGATTCTAACATGAGATCAAAGATGATCTCCAATCATTATGGAGATGATGCATCTTTTGGCTTGTCTGTATCTCATTCCAGACAATGTTACAGTAACAAAGCCAGAGTCAAATGTTATTGTAACCGAGCCAGAATCAAATAAATCTCTTCATGAAGACACACAAACTGTTCAAAGCTTGGATGGTGATATTGCTGACCAGGGCTCTGTCTCTTCCAGTGCACATGAGTATAGGGGAGGATGATCTCCTTTCACAGCAGCTGGTCGTGTCCTCTGTACGTTGCAAACTGCTTAGGGAAAAATATGTTTTTGGTTCTGAACAGGTCAATATTATATAAATCATTAGGCCTTGTTCTTATGGTGTTGTTTGTGTTGTTTATTCATCATACCATAGATGCAAATTGCTTAGGGAAAAATATGTTTTTGGTTCTAAACAGGTAAATATCATATAAATCATTAGGCATTGTTCTTATGGTACTGTTTGTGTGTTTATTCATCATACCATAGATGCAAATTTCTTAGTGCAAAATATGTTTTTGGTTCTGAACAAGTAAATATCATCTAAGTCATTCAGTGCAAATAATACTTACCTCGACATTCAGTGGCAGGCTTCAAATTCTCGGCATGAAACCAGGATCCATGTTGTTAGCCTATTGAAGGAGTTACTCAAGTAAAATTGTAGGATTTATAATTGTTCCTTTACCGATGTTGTTAAGAATTTTTTGCAGCTTAATGATTCAAGGATACAATTATGTTATCATCTTAAATTATTTTGACCTTTTGACTAGGGCTGGAAGTAAGGCCAAGTCCATGAAAGATTTTATAGCTTCATCAGGAAGCTCTTCACCTGCCAGAGAGAGGGTAGGCTTAAGTCTCTCTGCAGTTAAGGCTTTAATGTTGCGAGAAAAGGAGGATAAACTTACCTCTGAGTTTAGTAGCGATGAGAAAGTTGTGCGTTTGATCAACTCTCTTTTTGATCCAGGTATGTGCATTTTAGGAAGGCTTGGTGACAATGTAACTGCACCAAACAACCTTTTCATGCTTATACTTTTCCTTTGACGTATTTTCCTGTGATGATCTTTCACTTTCATTGTAATATTTGCAAGATATTCGCAGAGGGAGATTTCCTTAGAAGGAAGATCAATTCAAGTTCAGAGGAAAGTGACCTAACATCTTTGCCAAGAGATATTCACGGTGCTCCTGCTGAAAGTCTTGAAAGAAAAGATATAAATGCTATGTCAACTCTGGTCTAGAATTTGTAACTTGAACTTAACTTTGATTTATAATGCTACTCCTTAGTTTTCCTTCTTTAGTAATGGCTGAAGAATATTTTTTTTATTTACTGATACAGCTGAGAAAATTTTGGTCTGAAGAACAGTATTTACCTGGAGTCCCCCAGAACGAGATTCCAGATCTGAAAACATGTCTTCTGTATCAACAATTTCAAGTAATTAATTGTTGTATTTCTCGGAAGAGGCTCCGTTTCATTGCAACTGAATCTCTAGAATCTATGATGATGCAAGCTAGTTCAAACATTAAAGAATCAGCCAATGATGATGATGGAGCTCCCGGTCTTATATGCTAGATTAAATATCGGGGAGCGTGTTCTTTGACTTGGTGCTGATTGCCGGTCTGGTGATTTGACATTGTTGGAAACTGGCGAGCCCGTGTACTCTCCTATCACCCAGGTTTGATATATTCATTTATTGTTCTCTATAATTTCTATTTCATCTTGTTATTATACTTGAGATATTTGTGATCATTTCATATAGGAAGGACCTTTGCATACAGAAGATTTAATCAGAGAAACAGAGGAGTTTGTGCTGCGGACTGGGAGGTCTGTAGAACAACTAAGATTCATCTTTGACCCAGTTTGTTACCTTACATTATATATCTGTTTTCATGTTTTCCTTGTACAAATCCCAATTCATTGTTTTATGTCACAAATCTTCTGACCGAGTCATCAACCTCATCTTGCTTTTTAATTAAATATGCCTTTTGAATTGTTTGACTTGATCTAAACCTATCACCTGTTGACTTACATCTATTACTTCCAGTACCAATGTCTGGGAATCTAAATGTATGGAATGTGTTTACTTAGATCTGTTTAAAATAATTTATATAAATTGAATTAACGAACTAGTTGGTTAATATAATGTTCACCTAATGGTATTTTGAAATTTGTTGATGATCGTGTGTCGGTTTCTCATGTGACTAGTATTGCAAATGCTGAGTTCATTTGACTGCAGATATGCATCCATTATGTAGTACCTTATTTTAAGCATCAACTATGCATTTCTTGATTACTGACTTACTTTTTGTGGTCAGTGTTGGGGCTGGCTGCTCGCGACTTCTCTCAGATATGCAGGCTTTCAAGGTCAGGCTCTGCCTTGAAGTGAACTTTTTGTTTCCATTATGAATGCTTCTAAGCTCTAACTCTTTTTAATATGCCTAATTTTCTGTTTTGAGTTCGTTCTGTTTTTCATCATATTTTAGGCAGCGAATCCTGGATGTATTTTGGAGGATTTTGTAAGATGGCACTCACCTCCTGATTGGACAGACAATGAGGCTTGTATTGAGGACAGTGATGTTTTTGACAGTGGCGAGTCATTGTCGATCAGAGGTCAGCTAAGTCGGTGTATGCAAAAAGAAGGTCTGCTATTGGTCTTTTTATC
Organism: Lathyrus sativus; assembly: GCA_963859935.3. Taxonomy (NCBI): domain Eukaryota; kingdom Viridiplantae; phylum Streptophyta; class Magnoliopsida; order Fabales; family Fabaceae; genus Lathyrus; species Lathyrus sativus. The sequence continues at coordinate 523,529,674 of OZ012738.1, forward strand.
CTATATTGATGCTTAAAATCTGCTGCTATACAGTTTCTTGTTTTTATTTTTATGTTATTGGATCATCAACATTTGATACAATAGTGAATTTTATCTGCTTGAAGCAAATATAGATTATTCAATGTATCTTGTCACCAATCTTGAGAAAATTTTGCTCTATGGTTATAAATTTTGTCATCATTTAGTTTTGTGGCTTTGATCTACAAAGTGGTTGTAGTTTGGTGAGTTGTTAGGAAGGTACCATGGAGCATTACACTATATAAAGCATGGATGGTTTTATGCACGCTGATGGAATAGCTCTTGTGGTTAACTGCTAGGATTAGGCTTTAGAACGTCTGAGGAAGGTATTTTTAGGCTTTAGAACTGCTAGGATTTAGGCTGAGGTAGGTATTTTTGATATTGAACTTATAATTAATAATTTCAAAGGGGATACTATGATGTAATGGTTGGAATTTTGGCCGTGTGACTAAGAGGTCACAAATATGAGTTGTTAGTTTTAGAAACAACCTCTTGCATATGTAAAGTAGGTAGGGTTACCTACAATAGACTTAGTCACAATGGGCTCACCTCTTTCCTGACCTCTGCTACAGCAGGGGCTCATAGCACTAAGTTGTTTTGTCATTGATATTGGAGTTTCATATTCCCAACTGCATTGTGCAAACCATGGGTTTGAAAGTCTTTGCTTCTTATGTGTGACGTCTATATCTTTATGGCATTTATATAAAAAATATATATTGCCTAAATTGAATATCATATAACATATATGGTAAAGCATATGCAGATAACTGAATTTAGATTGTTGCTTAGTTTTATTGTAGCACAATCTGTAAGAAACATGGCATTGTTGAGCACTTAAGTTGTTTTGATTCCATATCAGATTTTGTTTCTTCTGAATTTCATTAGATGTTGATGATAGGTAATTTGTGGCTAACATCTAAACCGGCTGTTAAGCAGGCACTTCTCTTCGATGAGGATTTGGCAGTGTAAGTGAATAATCAAATTTTGTATTTATATTCTTCCCTAATATCATTCTTGAATTTCATTTTGCATTCTTTTATAGAGAGGGCATACTCAATGCATTTGAAGACATCCATCCTTTAGAGAGGGCATTCTAATGTTTACAGAAACAAAAAAGGGATGTGACCAAGTTACAAAGCAGTTGAGAATGAATGGATGGCCAGCATTATCTATCCATGGTGATAAAAACCAGTCTGAAAGGGACTAGGTTTTGGCTGAATTTAAGAGTGGCAGAAGTCCAATAATGACTGCCACTGATTATTCACCACTGCTAGAAACTTCCTACCAAATGAGGTTTTTTGTGAATTTAGAACCAATGGTGGAATTTTAATAAAGTTTGTAGCCTCTAAGATATTGGAAGCTTTGAATTTAAGCATCTTAATTGTTCTGTATAGAGTAAATATGAAGGTTTGTTTAGTTTCTGCCTAGTTCATGTGTGACTAAACTATATCTTGATATGGTATACATCTTATACAGGGGTATGTAACCATGCTTTCCACTTCCATTGCATCAGTAGATGGCTCAAGACTCGTCAAGTGTGTCCTTTAGGTATGCATAATTTCTTTCATATCTCCTATATAATGTTTGACCAACATGGATAGAAGTGCATTTCTTAATGTATTTATTTTCTGCTATGATACAGACAACAACGAGTGGGAGTTTCAGAAATACGGCCACTAAATCCTTGACATGGTGGAGCAGCATCTGAGTTGCCCATCCTAGCTTTTGGAAAAATTGCAGCTGTATGTTATTTTCTTTTTCTTGTTAATTGGAATTTTGCAGGTAGAGACATGGGAAATGGAATAATTGTTGGATGTCTTATTGTTTCAACTGATTTTGTGTCTCTTTTGAGAATGAATCATCAAATTTGTTGAATGAATGTGTTATTACATATATGCTTCCTTTTCTCACATTAGGTGTAAAGTCATTATCTGTTGATATTAATCTGTTGTCATTAGAAATATTGAAGTTTTAATACATTTTTTTGTTTTGATAGTTACCTGTAACTGATTTGTTCGTTGACTTGTGCTAGTCTTGAGCCCAACCTCGAGAAATAGTGGTCGAGGTTCTTAAAGCTTTGCAAGGACTGAATGTCTGTTGGAAAAAAATTGGACACTATAATATGAAGTGCAGATGGGTCGTCGGCATCGCTGGTCATCAGGGAGGAATGGTGAACAATTCTGTGCTTAATAATAATTTCCTTGGAAATGTCAGCATTATTGAGAGTGAAGCCGTTCCAAAATCAAGTGTAGTCAAGTTTGAATTGTAGCTAGTTATCCTGATAACCCTAATCTATGATTTATTTTAGATTTAAATTAATTGTTTGATTACCTGTTTAACAACTTTTTCATTGTTATTCACTGATGCTCGCAAGAGATAGAAAACTCTTAGCTAAATATTAGTAGTTTGAAGCCAATGTTTAAGGGTATCTAAATTATTATTTTTCCTCATTCTTCTTTTCACAACTTGAGTGTGGAATAGGCTATGATTGCTTCAGATTCTGGGTGATCGACGATCCCAAGACTCCCTCTTTTTCCTGCTGTTTCACTGCTGAACTTGGAAGTTTTGGCTTTAAAGCTGAAGCTGTAGGAGGCTCCTCCTCTTTTAGACAAAGAAGACTCCTTTAATTGGTTGGGGTCTGCTATTGGTGGATTTTTTGTAACTGATATGAGATCAGCAGTGAAACAGATATGAGATCATTTTCCAGTATTGCATAGAAGGTGTGACAGAGGAGATTCAACAGATTTTTTTAAAAAAATATTTGCAAATTGTGGCGGTTCACACTGCCATAATATACCATAGTTTTTTTAAAAAATATTTGAAAATTACGACGGTTCAAACCGCCACAATATACAATAGTTTTTTTAAAAAATATTTGCAAATTGCGGCGGTTCAAACCGCCACAATATACGACGTTTGTACGGTTTGTACAACGGTTTTCACGACAGTTATCATTTCCAATTTATGTCAGTTCCAACCAGTCGTGAAATAGAGTTCACGACAGTTTTAAACCGTCACAATCAACAATGAAAATAAAAATCAAAAGGCTAGTAACGACGGTCTTTAACCGTCGCTATCTCCAGTTTAGGACAGTTCAAGCCCGTCGTGAAATATAACGACAGTTGTGTGTGACAGTTTTTTCAACCGTCGCTAAACAGCCTGGGGACACACGTTTCTGCGACGGTACTACTACCGTCATAGAATGTAATTGGTGGTGGTTTTAACCGTCGTAACCTGCCAAAATAGCCGTCGCAATTCATCGTTTTTCTTGTAGTGAACGTCACAATATTCTAATGAATATAAAAAAAACACAACATAGAGTACATAATGTATTTCAAAATATAAATCAAGCGATCCCAGTGTTACATGACCAGAGCATAACTCGACCCAACATAATTAAATTACTAAACAGCTACACCAATAGCGACTTCGCAACTACAAGCAGCTCTACTCTTGATACCTGCACGATGCCAGATAGGACATCATTCCAGCAGAAGGGTGAGAAATATTATCATAATAACAATGCATATGATCATATATGTACATTAACATAAAAATATGCATACACTACGATCTCACCACATCTTATCATAATCCACTCATATACATCACAATGCACATATTCCTAATTCACATCATTGTACAGAAACATACCCATCCATGTTTCTTCACCACAATTCATCACAAAGTACACACACACACACACACACACACACACACACACACACACACACACACATACACACACACACACACACACACACACACACACACACACAGATATATATATATATATATATATATATATATATATATATATATATATATATATATATATATATATATATATATATATATATATATATATATATATATATATATATATATATATATATATATATAACACCAAGCATATTTATCATGCATATACCCAAAGTTCTCAATTCAACAATTCACACACAAGCATACTTTCATATAACAATGATATATATGCCATGTGACTCATATAAAACTCATCAGTTCTCACTAATCCCTACTTGGGATTATGGGGACATCGTTTATACCCCACCAGGAACAACATCTCAGTTATTCTACCCCGGTGATTATTCCACTAGGAACGACATCTTAGTCATTCTACCCTAGTGTATACGACCATGTCACTATACCTCACTAGGAACAACATCTTGTTATTCTACCTCAGTGATTACTCCACTAGGAACAACATCTTGTCATTCTACCCCAATGATTACTCCACTAGGAACAACATCTTGTCATTCTACCCCAGTGATTACTCCACTAGAAACAACATCTTATCATTCTACCCCAGTGATTACTCCACTAGGAACAACATCTTGTCATTCTACCCCAGTGATTACTCCACTAGGAACAACATCTTGTCATTCTACTCCAGTGATTACTCCACTAGGAACAACATCTTGTCATTCTACCCCAGTGATTACTCCACTAGGAACAACATCTTGTCATTCTACCCTAGTGAGTATGAGCCTTACACATATACATATATTCACACAACATTTATCAAGCAATGCACACATATTCACTAATATGTTCCCATGCATTCTTCACATACAGTCACATACAATCAATATGCATTTACAACAATTATGCCAAACGGCAACCAAACGCTCTAATTATTTAAGCCTCACTTACTTAAAATAATTAATCTCGATTAATCGGTAAAATCGGCTAAAAGTCGGCTAAAAATAATATTTCTTTTCACCAAGTTATAAAACATATTATTAGCTTCAGTTTGATATAAAGAACGACAAAATCTGATAAACGGTGAAGAAGTTATGAATTTTCAAAGTTTTGAAAAATAATATTTTTCTCACACTTACAGTGTTAACCGGTTAACAGTTTCTGTTAACCGGTTAACAGTTTCTGTTAACCGGTTAACACTTTCTGTTAACCGGTTAACACACCCAGATTTTCAAAATCCTGGCGCATTAACACTCTGTTAATCGGTTAACGGATATTGTTAACCGGTTAACAGCTCCAAAAACTCAGTTTTTAGGCCATTTTTTATACCGTTAATCGGTTAACCCAAAGCGTTAACCGGTTAACACCTGAAATTTTGGAAAAACAATGTTACGAGTTTGTGCCCAAAACCTCCAAAAACCCGACTGATTTAATTATTTTCTCCCGATTAAATATCTACTCATTATTACCAATCATATAGTAACAATTTAGGATCATAAAGCGCAAATTCTACGACTTCCGATTCTCATCCAAAATCTTAACCTCCAATTGTCCAAAAATGTCAAAACTCACAAATTCAACCAAATTCAATCAAACAAAATCCAATAATCACGGCTAAACATTACCCGACTAAACTACACAATTTATTTCGAGTTTCATCCGCGAAAACATCAGTTTCTATCGATTAAACTCATTTCTGCCCTAAAATGGAAAATGAGCAAAAACTCTCCAACAATCCAAACCAATTCAACAAACACATAAATAATCATACACATTGATAGAATAATAAGATTTCACACCCTTACAATGATTAAATCGAAAGCTAAAAGCTGTTCTTAAGCTTTCCAAGTTTTTCCTTCTTTTTCTCCTCTTCCTCTTTCTTTGTCTTCTCTTTCCCTTATGTTTCTATATTTCCTTTTTCCTTCCACTTTTCCTTATATATCTTTCCCTTCTATTTCTCTTCAATATTTTTCTTCTCTCAAAATATCTACCAATTCCTTTAAATAATCATCCAATAATTTCAATTATTCAATTTAATTAACATAAATAATTAATTAATGAAAATTGGGATGTTACAATGATGAACTATGACGTTTGATGATGATGAATATGATGAATGATGATGCACCTATGATGTTGTTATGAGGATTGTAGCGGTAAAAATTGTGAGTGTAAGTTATTGACTAACTTAACTCAAAGAAAACAAGAGTCGCCACCGCACTTTTATTTTATCCAAATAAAGAAAAGGAAAAAGAGCGAACAAAACCAAAGAGTTCTAAAATAAGAACACGAGGCAGAGATCGGGGTAAGGGGGTTGGTTACGCAATGGGAAGGTGTTAGCACCCAAAACGTCTATAGTACTCTATAGGAGCCCTTTGAAATATTTACGCTTTTTGGTTTGAAAATGGTTTGTTTGAAAAGAGATTGGGGAGATGAGAAGAGAATTATTTTTTATATTTTTGTGTTTGGAGAGACTTATCGTCTCATGCCTACGTACCCATAAAGTGCAATATGGAATCAAAACCCCGTAGTTCGTGGTACAAATGACAAAATTTTGTTGGTTTTGATTGATTTTAGATGTTCAGACAAGTCGTCATTTCAAGGAGAAAACTGCGACTATCCACCCACGAGTATTAAGACAACATTTGCGTCACATAAAGATGGAGGATTTGCTTGGATTATCAACAAGACTATCACTCAACATCAACGTGGAAAATGTCAAAGTCTTAATAATATGGGGAATAGGAGATTTACATCTCAACTATAGAAATGAATCATGTCTAAACTTTATGAAAAGTTTTAAAGTGAAAAAGTGCATAAAGGCACAAAAAGAGTTGATGAGTTTTTGTATTTTTTATGTCTTTTGAAATTGGTCAAAGCATGATTAACATTGATTGACTTTTATTAAGAAAAACAAAGTTTAAAAATCACTTGACGAAAGTCAAGGTTTTATTGCGAAAGCGGTTTTGAAGTTTGAAACCAAGAAGGTTTTGAAAAAGGGAGAAAGTTTTGAAAATTTAAGAAGGGGAGGAGATGAAGTGACTATCCTAAAAAACAAAATAAGAGCTAGAGGTAAGAAAGATCTAACCGACTTGTAGCACACTCCATAGCAAGCAAAAAAAGAATTCCATCCGATTTAAAGCATAAGCTAATGAGTGAGCCAAATAAAGGCTAAGATCCACAATACTCCAAGCATAGGAATGAGAGCCCTAATTCTAAGTCCAAAGGTCCATGAAGTCCAAGGTCTAAGAATGGTCCAAGAGTATAACCACAAAGTTAATAGCACCAAAATTTTTTAGATGTTTTATCCTTTATTAGTGTTTTGAACAAAGTATGGTCCAAGTGGACAAAAGAGAAATGACATAAACATAAACAAAGATATGATGTGAAATGATAAAATGGAAGTATAAAAGTAAAAAAATAAAGAGTAAGAAGAGAATATAAACAAAATTAAACAAGGATATTGTTAGTGAATTAGTGGTTAGTGGTTAGAACATATGATCAATGATGATTAATTCTTGCACTTAGACCAAAATTAATGAAAATTCATTAGAGGATTGATAGAATCAAAGCCTCCTAACAATGATTTTCATAGGTATTGGAGTTAAGACAAGCAACTAAACATACTTGGACTTTTAAACGTAAGTTTGAGCCACGAATGATCATTTTCCGATTAAGGGACAATTTAGCGCTATGTTAAGCAATCGTAATCGGGTTTATGTAGAAACCACGACTATCTGAGGCCGGTCAATAAAATGTTAGTGTTAATACATGTTAGAGAAATGATATATAAATCACTCTCCTAAAACATGCCACACAAAAAGAAAAGAGGTGGTGATCTCATCATAATCAAGATTTTTCATCAATTAATCAAAGGTAATCTATCACTATTCCAAAGTAAGGAGAATTATCTCAATGATTATTCGTCCATAGTTTTGAAATAATGAAGATTAATCAACCTTGATAATCAACAATCTATGATCCATAGATTTCATCGATCAAAAATAAAAAGAAGAAAAAAGAAAATGAAATCACAATTTGAATCTCGAATCGATTAAATTATCGTCAATATCAATCACCTCTCTTGGTGGATAAAATCAACACCCAAAGTCCATTGATATTGATGAAATCTTATCAAAATCAAGATCCAAAACAATCAACACTTAATCAAAATATTTTTAAATAATTTTTTAAAAGCTTTTTCAAAAAATGAAATTAAAATACAAATTTAATAATAAAAGAAAAATGTGGAAAAATCCACATAGTTAAGTTCTGAAAGAAATGAAAAAAGAAAATAAAAATAAACAAATAAAAGAAAAGTAATATTGAAAAGTAGAAAGAGAAAACGAAACAGAGTTATCTTCTTCTTCTAGCTCTCACACGCGAAAACATTCACGGCCATGGATGCTAGCTTAAATCACAACGGCGGGACGCGAAAAATACGCGGTTGCAATCGAAATCAAGAGCTCTTCACAATGGTACCAACAATTCAAAGAATCACAACAAAAGGTAACGGATCGAAAATGACGGTGAAGCTCAATCTACCTTCAAACTCAGGTAAGAAATCAATCCAAGCTTCTTCTTGCTTCTCTTCTTCTTCTGAACGAATTCTGGTTCGAAATTGATCTGTGTTTGAGGTTGATTTGAAGTTAATTTGGTGGAATGAAGTATGAGAAGAGAATGAACGAAGGTTTTTCTGGTAGTGAGGAATTGAGGAAGAAAATCAGCAGAGATTTTTTGGCTTGAAAAGCTTGAGAAAATGAGTGAGAGATGAATTGTATTTATAGATGAGAATGGGTGAAAATGATTTGCCGTTTGTGAGATTTTTTTCTGCGTTTTGGGATGCAAGTTATGTGTGACCTGTTGTGATATTTTTTCATGTCGTTTTTGCTTTCTCATTTTTAGCTCATCACGTGTTATTCTTTCTTTTTACTTTTTCAGCTCACTTGGGTGACGTGGATTATTTTTCAACTGGCTCATATGCTATTTATTTTTGTTTCAGCTTGTGAATATGGCTTGGTTAATGGCTCACATTGATTGATGGCTGAAGTAGTGATATTTTTCACTTATTTCATATGGACTCAGTTCCTCTGGTGCAGGACTGGAGTTTTGCGGTTGTTGCTGATTCTGAATTATACAGGGATCGAGTTCGGTAATACGGCAAAACCGTTCATACCAGAATCTTCCTGCCGTGATTTAGAGAAACTACAAAAGGTAGCTTTTGAGGAAACGTGAAAATTCACCGTGCTTTTGGCAATTGCACCGCATATCCAAACACACCCTCCACTAATGCCAAGACTAATTCCATCTCGAGCATGAGCAGTCACAGTTTCTGCATTAAAAATCCCATCCCCATAGTTTGTACTGCTGACTCCCACTTCACCAGGGACAACTTCAGTTGCTGTTTGTAAACATGTGCTTTGCTGAGCTTGAATGCTGTTATTCAGCTCAGAGGTTTCATTCATGTCAACATTGCCATAGGTGCTAGAGGAGGGGAAATGGACATCATCAAGGTCTCCAGGGTAGTTTTCAACACTTTCCATAGAATCATCATTTATACTATGATATATTGTGTCCATTGCAATGACATTTCGCTGGGGTGTTTCATACGCAGAAGATGTAGGTGGTGCCATGGATGTAGCAAAATGTGACTTTTGTCTTTCTTCTTCAAGATTACCGGAATGAATATATTTTTCAAGCTGTTGAATTTGCTTATTCAGCCGTGACCTGTCTTAGCGAAGCTTTTCTATCTGCACAGAACTGAGATTTTCAACATTGTCAAGCAATTCATTAGAGATTGCAATAAGATTATCCTTGAACTCCTGCAAATGACTTGCTGCTTCAGGACATAGCCCTAACTTGTATCCGTGTATGCAATCCAAGCACAACTCTGGTGGCAAAAAAGCATTTCCCTGTCTGGCAAGGTTATCGTTACCTGGAGTTGGTGCAATAGAAGGAAACTTGGACATCGGGGGTTGAGGAGTGCATGAGGACTGGTATTTCTCAACAATTTGGTCAACATCAATGCTCTCGAGTATGTCATCGTCATCAATATTAATATTATCAGCTACAAATTTGTAGACTCTTTGGGTTGGCTAGTGTACTTTGTGTGATTGTTCACTGCGCCATCTAAAACCCGAGAGGTATGATTAGTGACAGCTGGAGTTGCTGTGACATTAAAATGGTTAAGCTTGTCATTCTCATAGCTTCCTTGGAAGGAAGTTGTTGTTTTGTGAAACTGAATGTCAACCTCAAGGAGCTACTCTCAAAAGCAGCTACAGATGGATAGACTGGTCCATTGTTATAGTTATCAACTATAAAATTCATCCTCCTACTGGTTACTTGGAAGATTCCCTGAATGACTTTAAGTGGTCGGACCATAGATGTTGGTAGCTCGAGAACGATTCTTTCATCAAGTTCGCTAGGAACATACCCAGGTGCAATGGTTGAAGAATTTTGATCGAGTTCATCAGTTGCAAGTTGAGAACCACTGGATTCCAAAGATGCCCGAACAGATTGCTCTGCTGATTCAGAAAGTATAGGCTGATTGTCTCCTTTATCTTGAATTTCATTAGTCCTAGCAACCAAATTCTCCGCATCCACCTGAATACAAATAGACTCCATCCGAAGAAAAGGATAAGAGATTCACTCCGGCGGAGTGCCAATGCCATGTAGAGCATGATTCAGCATCATGATTTTGCCTTACCGCAGGCTTAGCTTCCTCATCAGTCAATGATTTTTTGTTCAACCGCTCACCACTGTCCCGAAAATTCTGAGCACCAAATCCTTGAAAAATCAAAATTCTTCCAGTTACATCGCCTGCAGCCACAATCCTCTCAGCACAGTGGGATGATATGCCAGTAACTGTAATGGAACTACATTAATAACAGACTGAAGACAGTCCTCAACCAGTGGAACTTCAATTGTCCTACAAGAATTACCAGGGCATACAGAAGCAGCATCCCCTTCTGAACACATAACTATCAGACGACCTCTACGGGCATGAAATCGCTGAATAATAGACTGCTGTTTGCTGAAGCAAGCATCGCGTGTAGCTATAACAACAATCGGGAGACTTTCATCGACCAATGCCAAAGACCGTGTTTCATTTCGCCTGCGAGTATGCTTCCTCCAAAATTTTTGACGCAAAAGATAAGAGTAACAAATGAGGTCTCCAAACCTGATCATTAGGCAACACTCTTTGGCCGGCAATATTAATTCTACATGCAGAATGGTTCTCCACCAAAGATACAGGATTCATGAGACGCATATCACCAGCTGCTGAACTGCATCTTTCTTCAGCAATGCTTGTTCAACCTTCCTCTTATTTATCTCGCATAAGTTGAATGATGTATTTTAGATACAAGAGACCCTTCTTTGAGTTCAAGGTTTGGATGATGAAGCCTTCCAAGGGTCTTAATCTCTGCATAAAATTGTTGTTTCACTGCCACCAAGATTCCTTGTGATATCTCTGCCTTATAAGTTGCACCAAATCCTCCACTCCTAATACAGTTACTTGCATTAAAATTTCCTGTGGCTTAGACAACGTTTTCAAATGTCAATAGCACACCCATATCAGTAAACACGGTAACTTCTCTTTTGACAGAACCGCCAACCCGAGACCTTGGCTTCCACTTTCGCGTGAAGAAAAACAGAATCAATAAGTGCTATAAGAACCGAAACAATAACTGAAGCAGACGAGCGACATTGTTTACACAATCTGGAAGATAAGACTCGATATTCATTGTGGACGCATCATGACATGGCTCATTGATCAGCTTAGTGCCATCTGCCTTTGATGACTCCTTATTATCAAGCAAGCTGAAATTCCTGTCCCCACAATCCATTTCCATAGGAACAGAGGTTGAGGAGCAAGGATCAGGACATAAAGGTGAGGGATCCACAGCAGAACCAATTTTTGAGATAGTTTCTAGAATCTCAACTAACATATCCACTCCAGGCCCTCGTAACGAAGAAGCGTGGCACATTAATTCATCCAATCCACTGGATAAAGATGCAGGTGTTTCCCATGTAAGACCGCGCAAATATGTTCTGGAAGTAAACACTTTCACAAAACATCTCAAAGAATTTCTATCTTTCACAGCTTGAAGTCCACTACTGTTTAAGCATAACGCATCCAAACACTGGGGAATGCATGCAATGGCTTCTGAGACAGATTCAGAAGTAGCATGTGTGTCTTCTTGTTTCAATTGATTTATATGCATCTGCTGAGATTGAGATTTCTCAGAGGAAAAGTTTTCCTCATATTTGAGCGAAAACTCTCCATTCTGTTCATCAAGTTGAGATTGCAAGTATGGCTCTAAATAAGTTTCAGACTCCAACTTGTTATCAGGTGTAGATGAAAAACTATTTCTGTCATTCTGACCATAACTAATAGATTCTGACTGCCGGGCGTCAAACCCAGAAAATCCAGGCACCACTTTCGCATCATCCTGGAAAACACTCTGTATGATTTTCTTTCTAGGAGGTGACTTTTCAATACTATTTTCCAAATCTGGAGGATCACAAGGCACCAATTTGTTAAGGTTCATTGGTACATCTGAAGAAACAAGTTCTAGATGACCTGCCTCATAGTCTTCTGTCTCTTTCTCATTTGGATCTGAAAAAGCAGAAACAGATTCTTCTAATTTTGTGAGATTACTCATTCGAGAAAACATGATATTAGATGTCGTATCTGACAATGGTGCCAATTGACTCTCGCTCATCTCTGTATTTGAGTCCATGGAAATTTGAGTCAATCCTACTTCATTGGATTCCATCTGATAAGAGTCTGAAGATGCGTGGACTAGTTCTTGCGAATTCGAAAGGCTTCTTGATGGAGAACAAATCATACTTGAAGCTGGACAATTAATGATACCCACATCATTTTGAGCATTATCAACAGAAGGATCGGGTAGATCTTTTGACTCAACAATTTCAGTGATCGCACCATTTACCATCACATGATTATAAGATGGATTTTCTATATGACCATCACCTTCAACAGGATCAACACTGCTGCTGAATCCATTTATTTCATCGCCATGCACCATTTTAGGTATGTTTACATCATTTGATTGAAGATCAGAAAACTGAACTTCAACTTCTGTTGAGCCCAGTCCATCCTGTGGATTATTGTGAGTTATACCAGAAGATAGCTCGCCATTAAGGAAACTCACTGGAGGAACCTTCACAACAGTTGGATTAAGTTGGAAAGTTTCACATGTGATGCCTTGGAGGAAAGCTTCATGTAGATAACATCTTTTATGAGATCATCCCTTGGTTTCCATGCCTTGGAAATTACTTGATGACAAAGGCCTGACATGTGAGACTTGGAGAATGATAGCATAAGCTTGGTAGTGAAGCAAGGCATGAGATTGGCATGAAGAAACATGGGCGTATCTTGAATTTGGATTTTATTTTTGGCAAATGGACTTTGTAATTTGTAAATTTTTTGTGTAAAATTTGTGATTTGGACAATGATTATTGAAAATGGTTATGGAAATGAATAGAAAATGTGAATGAAGAAAGAATGGATCTTGAAATCATGCCTTGAATATCAAGTAAACTATGAACCATGAATCTTCCAACTTGAACCAAATCTAGAATGACACCCGTTCTTGAGAATTTGATGCCATGATGAACTCAAAGATCGATGCCTTCAATCACACTTTAAAATCACTTGGAAATGACGCACTTGAATGAACACTTTGGACTTGCATCCCAAAACAAACATCTTGATTGAACATCCACCAAACTTGACTTGTACAGACAAAACTCTGAATCTTCGATTAAAACCGGAATAAAACTTCTCATAAAACACTGCTCGACGAACTGATGATTCTCCATAAGACCACTTGACCTTGAACAATCATCTCTTGAGAAAATAGACCACTGATACATAACTTGCAAATGAAGTAATCCCTTGATAGTTTGACCAAGATGAGGTCAAACTTCCATCTGATTTAGACTCGAATGAATGTCCTTGCCATCGATCCCTTTTGCAGAATCCTAAACACACAGAGAAGAAGAAACAGACAAATTGAAAAATATTTTTGGTATTTTGGTTAGATGTTAGTAAACAAAAACAAACATAAAGAAAGTAAGAAACCCATAAGGGTGTGAAAGCTAAAAATATGACCTTGGTTGTGGAATGGCGTGCCAATGAAATGTGGGATCTTAGGGGTAAAAATTAGGGTATTACAGCTGCCCCTATTTAAGATTCTTCTATAGGGAGACGCGAAGATTGACATCTTTGTCTCGACCAGATAGAAGAGACTTAAATATAACAATAAACCCAATTTTTAACCCTAAGAGACCACAAAATGATATGATTATGCTAATGATATGCGAACATAAGACTTCTGTGGGGAAATAATGCCACAGGAAACAAACAAAAGCTCGGGAGAAAAAGAGAGACTCCACATGAGAAAACAAAAGAACAAGATCCTATTCCGATAAGGGAAAGGAAACGACTCAGTGGGGAAAGAGATACCAACTGCCAGTTACTGGGCGAAGATATTCGAACCAAAGATAATAGGTAAAATACTTTCTACCGGTTACTGAGTAGAAAATAAGTGCAAAAACATAAGAGAATTGTTATCTACCAGTTACTGGGTAGAAAACAAAGAAATGTATTACTTATTACCAGTTACTGGGTAAAAAGTAATCCACTCGTTGAAATATAATCAACTACCTGTTACTGGGTAGGAAAAGAAGCAACGCCAACTACTGGTTATTGAGTAGTTTAGCGAGAATAATAAACTTGAATGAAAGGGGTTACCAACTATCGGTTACTGGATAAGGTAAACAACATGTCAACTACCTGACACTGGGTAGGACAAACATGCTCGACTACCTGTTACTGGGTAGGGGAAAGAGATACATCATCAGCTACTTGTTACTGAGCAGCTCCAAACACACAACAAACTTCTCAAATAAAGAGACAACCATTTGTTGGAAAAAGATATTAACAACTCTGTCGGGGATCTTTAAAAGAGATACGAGCAGGTTGAACCATGCAATAGAATTCTCATCGGGAGTTATTCCACAGAAATTCCAATTGACAGAAAAGTTGGTCGGATAAAGATCCATCATTTCACAATAAACTTCTCTGTTGAGGATGAACTAGAGAAATGTTATTTATTGAGAAGGTAAATTTCTGGAGATTACACAAGTTGCTCAAATAAAGAGGCTTCCACATGAAGTGGCATAAGTAATTACCAAGAGAGTATTATCAAAACACTACTGGGGAAATCAAATCTTCATCTTCTGATGGGGATCAATAACAGATTCTGCCGAGGAAAATAAATCCTCAAAAATACCTTCTCGTCATCCCGGTTCCACAGCCCAGGGAAAACTAAAGTAACTGCTGCAAGAGACCAAAGTTCAATCCAGGAACAAACTGGAAAGAAACGGTCAAACAAGACTCGACCCAATGAGGAAATAACTCAACTGGGGAACAATTCCATCCAGATAAAAGCTGGGGAGGAAAGCTAAACAAAACATCTTCCACGAGGCATAAACTCAGTGGGGAATTAAAAATGGTAGGTATTTTCTGCTTAGAGGTCGACACTCTAATGAAGAGAGGACACACACATTCTGCGAGATAACAACATCGGGAAAAGGGAAATACCAACAAAAAATGCAGGATGCACAATGCAACAAAGACATGCTATGCTCAACCAAAATGAATGCGCATTCAATGAGTATGAATATGCTGATAAATCAGACAAAAAGGGCAAACAGAGGGTGAACAAAACACCACAACACCACTGAAATACTCAGCTAATCTCTGCGAGTTAGAGATATCATTGGAGATCGTACTGGGGATCAGTAACAGAAAATCTGCAAGAGATACACAAGAGCCATCAAAGGAAAATAAATCCTACTACAAGGCTTAAATCTCACTGAATAAATGGAGATATTTCTTGGGGAAAAGACCCCAAAGATTATCTTCAACCATTAATAATTCAACAATATAAACTCCGCTTTGAGAAAAAAACTGTTGGAGAAAAACATAGCAACACAAATCTTCCAACCCTGGCGAGGGGAATAAGAAGTTAACATCATAGCAAAAAGTCAAACTGTGGGGGATTTTAAATCAACACCCAATCACAAGGTGAGAGAAAACCCGACAGGTGACTGCTATGTCAACACTTCTCAACATGGTTCTCTACTTGAGGAATAATCCAAAGAAAATGTGCATAACCTCTGCTAGGAATCATCAAAGACAAAACTTCGCCTGGGCAAAATCATCAAGGAGAAGTGGTCTTCTTCAAATTTCTCAACTGTCCGATCATTTGAATCAAGACTTTGCTGTGGAAAACCGTTCTACACTCGTCTGGTTTATCCAAAGAAACAAAACTCTGCTAAGGGAATATCAGCAGACTCTACTGAAGAGACCTCCATATAGCTCAAATGGGGAAACATCAACACAACTTTACTGGGGAGCTGCCAATAAATTCTACCAGAGAGGCAAGAAAGAACCCTGCTGAAGAGAATACTTACGCTTTTCGCTTCAAGATTCTACCATTCTTGGGATTACTGTTGATATTCTTTCTTTTATTTTCACAAATCAAAGAAAAATGTTTTTATAATTTTCAAAATTTAAATCAATTATTCACATTTGTTTCAAAAATCATCATCAAAAATAAAATGAAATTCTATAAACAGAAACAAAATAAGAATTGCAAACAAAGGGACAAAGGCCCAAATTCTATTGATAGAATGGTAGTCCGCAAATGGCGTAACTCCATGGATCATTACAAAGTTTGAAAAATGGTAAGTACAATGGAAAGTTCTACATTGAAATACAATGACCATTATTCTCCCTAACAACTTTGAATTCCAACTGTGCTTGAGACTTCAGCGGAGAATATCTGAAGTAAAACCTTTGATAGGAAATGTTGCTTCAAACGATCAAGACTGGCCAGATGCAGTTACTTGCCATGATCCCTAACTTTTGCCTAGATTGCCCTCTTGGGTTTTCAATCTACCGGGATAATTATTTCTGTTTTGTCTCTAATTTTTGCCTGGACCGCCCTTTCGGGTTTTCAATCCACCGAGACGCTCATTTTTGCCTAAGCCGCCCTTTCAGGTTTTCAACTTAGCGAGCTGTTCTTTTATTTTTTAGGCGAAGTATTTCTTGACTGCATCGGCATTCGCAGGACGAGTGAACTCTTCTCCATCCATAGTTGTAAGAATTAATGCACCGCCAGAGAAGGCTCTCTTAACAACATATGGGCCTTCATAATTAGGAGTCCACTTGCCCCTAGAATCAGTAGTAAAAGTCGAGATCTTTTTGAGCACGAGGTCACCTTCTCTGAACACACGGGGTCGAACCTTCTTATCAAATGCTTTCTTCATTCTTTGTTGATATAATTGGCCATGACACAAAGCCGTCATTCTTTTCTCTTCAATCAGATTCAACTGGTCGTATCTACTTTGACACCATTCAGTCTCAGCCAATTCAGTTTCCATCAAAACTCTCATAGAAGGGATTTCAACCTCTATCGGGAGCACTGCTTCCATTCCATAAACAAGAGAAAAAGGGGTTGCCCCTGTTGAAGTGCGAACGGATGTACGATACCCATGCAGAGCGAAAGGAAGCATATCATGCCAATCCTTGTATGTAACAACCATCTTTTGAATAATCTTCTTAATGTTCTTATTAGCAGCTTCAACAGCCCCATTCATCTTGGGTCTATAAGGAGAAGAATTATGATGCTCAATCTTAAACTCATCACATAATTCCTTCATCATCTTGTTATTTAAATTCGACCCATTATCAGTGATGATCTTGCTCGGAACACCATACCGACAAATGATTTGATTCTTGATAAACCGGACCACTACTTGCTTAGTCACATTTGCATATGATGCCGCTTCAACCCATTTGGTAAAATAGTCAATAGCCACCAATATGAAACGGTGTCCGTTCGACGCTTTAGGCTCAATCATTCCAATCATATCAATGCCCCACATTGAAAAAGGCCATGGAGAAGAGATAACATTGAGAGGAGTTGGAGGCACATGAATCTTGTCAGCATAAATCTGGCATTTATGGCACTTTTTCACATATTTACAACAGTCAGATTCCATTGTCAACCAATAGTAACCTGCCCTTAACATCTTCTTAGCCATCGCGTGTCCATTGGCATGGGTGCCAAAGGATCCTTCATGGATTTCTTTCATCAACATATCTGCTTCGTGTCTATCCACGCATCTGAGCAAGATCATGTCATAATTTCTCTTATACATCACATCATCATTCAAGAAGAAACTACCAGCCAATCTTCTCAAAGTTTTCCTATCCTTCTTGGATGCCCCAAGTGGGTACTCTTGATTCTGAAGAAAGCATTTAATATCATAATACCATGGTTTATCATCAACAACCTCTTCAACTACAAACACATGAGCTGGTCTATCAAGACGCATCACATTAATCTTTGGCACATCATTCCAATGATTTACCACAATCATGGAGGATAAAGTCGCTAAAGCATCTGCCATTTGATTCTCTGCTCTTGGTATATGGTGAAACTCAACTTTATTGAATAAAGTTGACAACCTTCTTGCATAATCACGATAAGGAATCAAATCAGGTTGACGTGTCTCCCATTTCCCTTTAATCTGATTAATCACTAAAGCTGAATCTCCATATACATCCAGAATCTTGATTCTTAAATCGATAGCTTCTTCCAAGCCCATAATACACGCTTCATACTCAGCCGCATTATTTGTGCAATTGAAAACCAACCTTGCAGTGAAAGGAATATGAGAACCATGAGGAGTAACAATAATTGCACCAATACCTCTGCCATATTCATTAACCGCCCCATCAAAAATCAAACCCCAACGGGATCCAGGCTCAGGTCCTTCTTCATGTAATGGCTCCTCACAATCTTTAACCTTTAGATACATCACATCCTCATCAGGAAAGTCAAACTGAATAGGTTGATAATCATCAATTGGCTGGTGTGCCAAATGATCAGCCAAAACACTTCCTTTTATCGCCTTTTGAGTTCGGTACTCGATATCATATTCTGATAACAACATTTGCCAACGAGCAATCCTCCCAGTTAAAGCAGGATTTTCAAAGATATACTTGATTGGATCCATTTTAGATATCAACCAAGTTGTACAATTCAACATATACTGACGGAGGCGCTTGGCAGCCCAAGCTAGAGCACAACATGTCTTTTCAAGCATCGTGTACCGAGACTCACAATCAGTGAATTTCTTGCTTAAATAATAAATGGCAAATTCTTTTCTCCCGGATTCATCTTGTTGACCCAGAACACAACCCATAGACTCTTCTAGCACGGTCAAATACATGATCAAAGGTCTTCCTTCTACGGGAGGAGACAAAATAGGAGGTTCAAGCAGATATTCTTTAATTCTTTCGAAAGCTTTCTGACAATCTTCTGTCCAGACACAACCCTGGTCTTTGCGGAGAAGTTTGAAAATCGGTGCACATGTGGTAGTCATATTGGATATAAATCGAGAGATATAGTTCAAACGTCCCAAGAATCCTCTTACTTGTTTTTCTGTTCTGGGTGCAGGCATCTCCTGGATAGCTTTAACTTTACCAGGGTCAACTTCAATGCCTTTTTGACTGACAATAAAGCCTAACAATTTTCCAGAACGAACACCAAAAGTGCATTTATTAGGATTCAGACGGAGCTTAAACTTTCTCAAACGTTGAAACAACTTCAATAAATTTTTAATATGATCCTCTTCAGTCTTCGACTTACAAATCATATCATCCACATAGACCTCAATTTCTTTATGCATCATATCATGGAACAGAGTGGTCATAGCTCTCTGGTACGTTGCACCAGCATTTTTTAAACCGAAGGGCATCACTCTGTAACAGAATGTTCCCCAGGGTGTAATGAATGTTGTTTTTTCCATATCCTCAGGTGCCATCTTTATTTGATTATAACCGGAAAATCCATCCATAAATGAAAAGATATTGAACTTAGCAGTATTATCTACCAACAAATCAATGTGTGGTAGTGGAAAATCATCTTTTGGACTTGCTTTATTCAAATCTCTATAGTCAACACACATTCGGACTTTTCCGTCTTTCTTTGGAACAGGCACGATATTGGCCACCCATTGAGGATATTCGACGGTCACAAGAAAACCAGCATCAATCTGCTTTTGAACCTCTTCTTTAATCTTCACTGCCATGTCAGGATGAGTTCTTCTCAATTTCTGCTTCACGGGTGAACATTCAGGCTTTAATGGCAAATGGTGCTCCACAATACCGGTATCAAGACCAGGCATGTCTTGATAGGACCAAGCAAACACGTCAACATATTCTCTAAGAAGCTCTACCATCCTCTTCTTAACATCTGACTGAAGCAGTGCCCCAATCTTGACTTCTTTTTTATCATCATCGGAACCCAGATTAACCAATTCCACCGGCTCTTCATGAGGCTGAATGGCCTTCTCCTCGTGCTCAAGCAATCGAGAAATCTCATCAGGAATTTCTTCAATATCCTCCTCTTCCGCTTCAAACACAGGGAACTCAAAGTTGGGAGGGGGCATATGGTCATTGTTTCCAATGGGTTTAACAATCAATCTGCACAATGATTTTATGTTTGATTTTAGAATATGAACAAAAAAATGAAAATATTATGCAGATAAGAGTGATTATAACATTATTATACTTTTTTTCGGTTTTTTTATGTTACCATTTTTCAGAAGTAAAGCAAAAAAAGAAAACAACATATGGATAAACAGAAAAACATTTTATTGATGATGATAAAAGTTGAAACAAAGCCCTCACAAATTCACTTTCACCTTGGGCAGAGTGAAAGGATTTTTGAAAGAAACAAAAACAAATTACTTTGAAACATGAACAACAGTAGGAACATCAACAGCGATCCAATTCTGGCATATTAATCCACGTGTCACAAAGTTGGGCATTTCTTCCTCTTGGTCATCTTCGAGAATTGCAGCTGTAGAATGATCTTTGCAATGGATGAACCCAGCACTTCGAAAGACTTCATGAATACTCTTCAGCTCTTTTTGGGTTGAACCAGATGTAAAACCCAAACCAGCTCTATCTTTTTTCTCAGCAACTTCAATGATTCGGCCCCATCCATCAGCTTGGCCATTATCCACTGCACGTTGTGCATCTTTTAGAGAAGACATGGACACCCCATCCTTCTTAACAGCTTTATCAACCACAGAAAGAGCCTGAAACGGAGTTCCAATATCCTCTTCCGCATCGATATAAGAAAAAGACGACAAACTGCTTACCAACATAGCCTGTTCTCCACCAACAACGACGAGTTTACCATTCTGCACGAATTTTAACTTTTGATGCAGTGTCGAAGTAACAGCTCCAGCTTCATGGATCCATGGGCGTCCTAGAAGACAACTGTAAGCAGGACGAATATCCATGACTTGAAAAGTGATCTGGAAAAAACACGGACCAATCTTGATAGGGAGATCAACCTCTCCAATCACGGTTTTCCTCGATCCATCAAAGGCTTTCACAATGACCCCACTGAACCTCATAGGAGTACCTTGATAAGATAATCTGGACAAAGTAGATTTTGGCATCACATTCAACGATGACCCAGTATCAACCAGCACATTGGATAGAGCGTCTTCCTGACAATTCATGGAAATATGGAGAGCCAAATTATGATTTCTTCCATGATCGGTCAACTCTTCATCACAAAAACTCAGATTATTACACGCAGTGATATTGGCAACAATGCTATCAAACTGGTTAACGGTCACATCATGATCTACATAAGCTTGTTCCAATACTTTTTGCAACGATTCACGATGAGCCTCAGAGCTCATTAACAGAGATAAAACAGATATTTTTGACGGTGTATGTAACAATTGATCCACCACATTATATTCACTCTTCTTGATCAATTTCAATACCTCATCATTATCTGACTTCTGATTTACATCACTTGATTGACCAGACTCCACAGTAGTCCTCAACTGAATTTGCCTACTCCCAGTATCTTCACTTGTCTTTGAAGGCACATTATCAAATACTCGACCACTTCTGGTTACACGTCCGACATCAGCAATAGTCACAACTGAGGGAAGAGAAGGAATGGGAACCTCTTTTCCATCCTCCAACATAGTAGCATTGTATTTGTAGGGAACAGCTTTATCGGATTCATACGGCGTCGGGCCAGGCAAACGGATAACCAAAGGCGTCACAGCAGATTTCTGACTGTTGTAAGAAATTACAACCCGCTCAGGAATATTGAAACGTGGGACTATGACATTCACCTCGTTTTCCACTTCATTTCTGTTTGCAGTAACCTGAATCAAATTCTCATCCATCATCTTTTGTAAGTCCCTTTTCACAATCACACATCCTCGAGGGTTCACAGAACAAATACAACAGGCGGCATAATCATGCTCAATATCATGGAACTCACTCAAAGTAGCATGCATTTCAACAAGCGATCTCCGAATCCAGCGAATGTCGAAAATACGGTATGTACCAGGACAACCATATACCATATTGACAGTTGCATTACCATGCTTAGGAAATGGATTTGATTGCACATTAGGGTTGGTATCTTCAAAAGACAGAATACCGCTTTTTACGAGCTTTGCAACTTCATGCTTCAGAGGATAGCAATTTTCGATATCGTGTCCCGGGGCACCTTGATGAAATGCGCAATGAGCATCTGGCTTATACCACCATGGAATTTCAGTTGGAACAGCCGGCGGATCACGAGGTTGAACCAAATTATTTTTTATTAAAGCCGGAAAGAGCTCAGTATACGTCATTGGAATGGGATCAAATTGTGTTTTCCTCTGTGTACGACCTTGTTGAGTTGTCTTCTCTTGGAAACGTGGTTGATAACTTGCAGTAGCTTGAGCGGTAGGGGTGTTACTGACAACAGGCATAACAGATGCTACTTGTTGCTGACGACGACTACCATTGTTGTTCACAACTCTGCGTCTTCTAGACCTTTCCTGAGATATAGCATTAGTTTCTCCCTCTTTTTTCTTAGGGAACCCAACACCAGGCTTTTTTGTACTTCCAGAATTTCCTTCTTTTATCAGACGTCCCTCACGGACAGCTTCCTCTAATCTCATCCCCATATTAACCATTTCCGTGAAATCACTAGGAGCGCTCGCAACCATCCTTTCATAGTAAAATGAATCCAGAGTCTTCAGAAAAATCTTGGTCATTTCTTTCTCTTCAAGCGGAGGGCTTATCTGAGCTGCAATCTCACGCCATCTTTGCGCATATTCTTTAAAAGTTTCTTTCTCTTTTTGAGACATTGCGCGAAGCTGATCACGGTCTGGCGCCATATCGAGATTATACTTATACTGACGAACAAAAGCTTCACAAAGATCATTGAATGTCTTGATTTGTGTACTATCGAGTCCCATATACCATTTCAGCGCAGCACCAGTAAGACTATCTTGAAAATAGTGGATCAACAACTGATGGTTGTCAGTATAGGTAGACATCTTTCTAGCATACATAATCAAATGACTTTGCGGACAAGTGTTCCCTTTGTATTTTTCAAAATCCGGAACTTTAAACTTGGCGGGAATCTTCACGTTTGGAACAAGGCAAAGCTCATGAGCATTCTTTCCAAATAACTCCTTTCCCCTTAAAGCCCTTATTTCTCTTTGCATTTCAGCAAACTGATCTTGAAAGTCATCTATTCGATCCATAACATCCAAACTCTCGCTCGGAGCAGTATGGAAAATTTGTTCTTCAGTATAAGGCATAGCGTGAGTTACAGGCGGTGGCACAGGTATGACAGTAGGAACAACCGGAACTTCAGCATTAGGAACAACATTAACCACAGGAGGTGGTACAGCCATGACAGCAGGGAGTCTAGAACCTTCGGGAACAGGAGGGCGATATCCCTCTGGCACATAATTGTTAGGCATGCCCCAAGGGAAACCAACAGGCATTTGATATTGAGAAGCATTAATCGGGGCCACAGAAATGGGCGTTGATCCGATTTCAGAAATCACAGTTCCTTGGACAGGAGAAGGAGGAGGTAGTGGTGGCTGATTCTGAGTAGCCACCAGAGCTTCCATTGCGGCAGTCAGTCTCTCCAAACCATCTTTTAGAGTTGATACCTCTTCACGGAGCTCGCGGTTCTCTTGTTGCAACTGATCCATCTTTTTCTTAGAGTTAGCCCGGGTGTTGTAGTGATGCGACAGCTTGACTGAAGGAAGGCCAAAATAAACAAATAAGACATCTGGAAAAGGCAACACACAATGCACGATGATGCGAATGCAAATGCAAAATGTCGGTGTTTCAACCAGTTTTCAAGGATCTTTAAAATATAAAGCAATTACAAACATCATAAAGAAAAAAATAACACTTCTTGAAATACTGATAAACATCTCATTTCATTGAATATTGGAAAGAGTTACACTTGGAAGTACAAAATACAATAATATCAAAATAAGAAAAAGCTAGGTCCTAAGGAACATCTGATGACGATCCAAGCTGATACTTCCTTCGGAGTCTCTTAATCTCTTTCTCATAGTTGTGCTTCATGGTGATCTTCTCTAGCACAAGCTGATCCACAATACCCTTCCAAGCACCAGAAGTAGGAGGATGTGATGATGGAGTAGTAGAGGAAAATAAATCCTCTGCATGCCTCTTCACAGCGTGCCGCTCAAGTAACTCTATCAAATCATCTTTCTCCTTCATCTGTTTTTGCAATTCCATCTTCTCTTTGTCAGAAGCTTGAAACTTACTTTCCCACATCTCTTTCTCTTCCTTCATCTTAGCCAAAGCGTCTTGAAGTGTCTTCACATCATCAGAAGAAACAGGGATTGCCGTAGGGAGTGGCGTAGAGATCACAGTAGTCAGAGGTTTCTCAACAGGGTAAGGCATCTTAAGCTCCATAGCCCTCTTCTTCACCCAAAGCGTGTAAGGTTCTAAAGCAATGCAAACTTGTCTTCCAAGCTCCCCTCTACCCAACCTGTGAATCTTAGTCCAGGCATGAGCCATTCTTCTTCTCAAACCAAGAGAATCATCCCCTCCTTGAAAGAATAAACCCTCTAATAAAATATTCTTAGGCCTATCCTTCAGCATGTAACCCAGCTGGCGGCGAGCTAGACTCGGGTTGTAGTTAATTCCGCCTTGTATTCCAAGAAGAGGAACATTAGCGAATTCTCCACAACTATCAATAATCTGGACATTATCGTAAACCGAAGAAGACCAAGTGATATCAGTATGCGTAAGAGACATAATCCTTTGAGACCACCTTAAGCAATCCTTGTTTTTCCTAAAAGCAGATGTCTGAGGTAAGTGTGAAACGAACCAATTATACAGCAGAGGTAGACAGCAAACAATGGTACCGTTTCCCTTAGAGGTCCTACTATGGATGGAAAAATAAGTATCACCAAGCAAAGTTGGAACAGGGTTCCCAATCGAGAAAATCCTAATAGCATTAATGTCCACAAAATTATCAATATTAGGAAACAAGACTAGTCCATAGATGAGTAAAGCCAATATAGCCTCAAACGCCAATGTGCGACCAATGTCAGCAAATAAAGTAGCCTTCTCAATCAAGAACTTAGCAGTTAAACCCTTGAGGCCTCCCTTAGTCTTTAGATTTGCATCAATATCCGACTTCGTCAAATGGGTAGCTTCAGCAATATCTTGAGGTTTAAGAGCTTCCTCCAAACCAGTATACGGGACCTTATCAGAAACCGGTACACCCAACAAATAAGCATATTCTTCCAAGGTCGGCATGAGCTGATAATCGGGAAATGTGAAGCATCGGTAAATAGGATCATAGAACTGCATAAGGGTATTCAGAATTCCATCTTCAATTTTGGTAGAAAGAACAAATAAAAGTCTCCCATAACGAGATAAGAAGCCTGAACGATCATCTACCAAGGACACTAGCTTTCTCAACTCTGTAAGATCAGGAGCCCGAAAACCGTACTTCCGAGTATTTCTCCTTCCAATATCCATAATCAACAATATCTGCGATGTTTGCAAAAGAAAATCTCTGAGATCCTTAAAAACCAGCTGAAACACAATGCTCATGAATGCATGAGTGCAAGATGCAACACCCACAAACAAGACATACAAAGCACACAGGTTCAAAGGTTCGGCACGAGCATGGAGCCAAAGGTAAGAATCAACCAACCCACAATGGTATGTACTATGGTTATATCATCACCTGTAGAACAAGGTTCTAAAAAGTTCCCAGAATCATAATTCCATCTTTTGGATATTATCGGCTTAAACGACTACTCGTCGGCCAACAATATTCTCAAGAGAAACTCATCTGAGTGTGGTATCGCGTAACGACCAATTCAAGTCTACACCTGAACAGCCACCGCACCACGTCCTAATAAGGCCAAGATGGGTTAAAGGGTTCTAAGGTCCTCAGCTTCTCAGGCTCCCAGTCGGAAAAAGTAATATCAATTACGACTACTCGTAAGATATCAGTAATTTCCAAAGGGGCCTCCACCGAACGGGGGATCTCAAGTCAGCTTAGTAAGGACTACTCCACGTAAGCCAACAAGACTATACCACCCTCCTATCATAAGTGCACTCAAGTCCGGGTTAGGACTTATCTCACCACACAAATTACCAGGCACCAAAACAGAACAATCAGTAACAAACAAGTCAAACAGAAAGCGATAAATAAATCAAAGTAGGCGAAACCCACTAGGAACCGTTGGAGTCCCCAGCAGAGTCGCCACTTTTCTGTAGCGGTAAAAATTGTGAGTGTAAGTTATTGACTAACTTAACTCAAAGAAAATAAGAGTCGCCACCGCACTTTTATTTTATCCAAATAAAGGAAAGGAAAAAGAGCGAACAAAACCAAAGAGTTCTAAAATAAGAACACGAGGCAGAGATCGGGGTAAGGGGGTTGGTTACGCAATGGGAAGGTGTTAGCACCCAAAACGTCTATAGTACTCTATAGGAGCCCTTTGAAATATTTACGCTTTTTGGTTTGAAAATGGTTTGTTTGAAAAGAGATTGGGGAGATGAGAAGAGAATTATTTTTTATATTTTTGTGTTTGGAGAGACTTATCGTCTCATGCCTACGTACCCATAAAGTGCAATATGGAATCAAAACCCCGTAGTTCGTGGTACAAATGACAAAATTTTGTTGGTTTTGATTGATTTTAGATGTTCAGACAAGTCGTCATTTCAAGGAGAAAACTGCGACTATCCACCCACGAGTATTAAGACAACATTTGCGTCACATAAAGATGGAGGATTTGCTTGGATTATCAACAAGACTATCACTCAACATCAACGTGGAAAATGTCAAAGTCTTAATAATATGGGGAATAGGAGATTTACATCTCAACTATAGAAATGAATCATGTCTAAACTTTATGAAAAGTTTTAAAGTAAAAAAGTGCATAAAGGCACAAAAAGAGTTGATGAGTTTTTGTATTTTTTATTTCTTTTGAAATTGGTCAAAGCATGATTAACATTGATTGACTTTTATTAAGAAAAACAAAGTTTAAAAATCACTTGACGAAAGTCAAGGTTTTATTGCGAAAGCGGTTTTGAAGTTTGAAACCAAGAAGGTTTTGAAAAAGGGAGAAAGTTTTGAAAATTTAAGAAGGGGAGGAGATGAAGTGACTATCCTAAAAAACAAAATAAGAGCTAGAGGTAAGAAAGATCTAACCGACTTGTAGCACACTCCATAGCAAGCAAAAAAAGAATTCCATCCGATTTAAAGCATAAGCTAATGAGCGAGCCAAATAAAGGCTAAGATCCACAATACTCCAAGCATAGGAATGAGAGCCCTAATTCTAAGTCCAAAGGTCCATGAAGTCCAAGGTCTAAGAATGGTCCAAGAGTATAACCACAAAGTTAATAGCACCAAAAATTTTTAGATGTTTTATCCTTTATTAGTGTTTTGAACAAAGTATGGTCCAAGTGGACAAAAGAGAAATGACATAAACATAAACAAAGATATGATGTGAAATGATAAAATGGAAGTATAAAAGTAAAAAAATAAAGAGTAAGAAGAGAATATAAACAAAATTAAACAAGGATATTGTTAGTGAATTAGTGGTTAGTGGTTAGAACATATGATCAATGATGATTAATTCTTGCACTTAGACCAAGATTAATGAAAATTCATTAGAGGATTGATAGAATCAAAGCCTCCTAACAATGATTTTCATAGGTATTGGAGTTAAGACAAGCAACTAAACATACTTGGACTTTTAAACGTAAGTTTGAGCCACAAATGATCATTTTCCGATTAAGGGACAATTTAGCGCTATGTTAAGCAATCGTAATCGGGTTTATGTAGAAACCACGACTATCTGAGGCCGGTCAATAAAATGTTAGTGTTAATACATGTTAGAGAAATGATATATAAATCACTCTCCTAAAACATGCCACACAAAAAGAAAAGAGGTGGTGATCTCATCATAATCAAGATTTTTCATCAATTAATCAAAGGTAATCTATCACTATTCCAAAGTAAGGAGAATTATCTCAATGATTATTCGTCCATAGTTTTGAAATAATGAAGATTAATCAACCTTGATAATCAACAATCTATGATCCATAGATTTCATCGATCAAAAATAAAAAGAAGAAAAAAGAAAATGAAATCACAATTTGAATCTCGAATCGATTAAATTATCGTCAATATCAATCACCTCTCTTGGTGGATAAAATCAACACCCAAAGTCCATTGATATTGATGAAATCTTATCAAAATCAAGATCCAAAACAATCAACACTTAATCAAAATATTTTTAAATAATTTTTTAAAAGCTTTTTCAAAAAATGAAATTAAAATACAAATTTAATAATAAAAGAAAAATGTGGAAAAATCCACATAGTTAAGTTCTGAAAGAAATGAAAAAAGAAAATAAAAATAAACAAATAAAAGAAAAGTAATATTGAAAAGTAGAAAGAGAAAACGAAACAGAGTTATCTTCTTCTTCTAGCTCTCACACGCGAAAACATTCACGACCATGGATGCTAGCTTAAATCACAACGGCGGGACGCGAAAAATACGCGGTTGCAATCGAAATCAAGAGCTCTTCACAATGGTACCAACAATTCAAAGAATCACAACAAAAGGTAACGGATCGAAAATGACGGTGAAGCTCAATCTACCTTCAAACTCAGGTAAGAAATCAATCCAAGCTTCTTCTTGCTTCTCTTCTTCTTCTGAACGAATTCTGGTTCGAAATTGATCTGTGTTTGAGGTTGATTTGAAGTTAATTTGGTGGAATGAAGTATGAGAAGAGAATGAACGAAGGTTTTTCTGGTAGTGAGGAATTGAGGAAGAAAATCAGCAGAGATTTTTTGGCTTGAAAAGCTTGAGAAAATGAGTGAGAGATGAATTGTATTTATAGATGAGAATGGGTGAAAATGATTTGCCGTTTGTGAGATTTTTTTCTGCGTTTTGGGATGCAAGTTATGTGTGACCTGTTGTGATATTTTTTCATGTCGTTTTTGCTTTCTCATTTTTAGCTCATCACGTGTTATTCTTTCTTTTTACTTTTTCAGCTCACTTGGGTGACGTGGATTATTTTTCAACTGGCTCATATGCTATTTATTTTTGTTTCAGCTTGTGAATATGGCTTGGTTAATGGCTCACATTGATTGATGGCTGAAGTAGTGATATTTTTCACTTATTTCATATGGACTCAGTTCCTCTGGTGCAGGACTGGAGTTTTGCGGTTGTTGCTGATTCTGAATTATACAGGGATCGAGTTCGGTAATACGGCAAAACCGTTCATACCAGAATCTTCCTGCCGTGATTTAGAGAAACTACAAAAGGTAGCTTTTGAGGAAACGTGAAAATTCACCGTGCTTTTGGCAATTGCACCGCATATCCAAACACACCCTCCACTAATGCCAAGACTAATTCCATCTCGAGCATGAGCAGTCACAGTTTCTGCATTAAAAATCCCATCCCCATAGTTTGTACTGCTGACTCCCACTTCACCAGGGACAACTTCAGTTGCTGTTTGTAAACATGTGCTTTGCTGAGCTTGAATGCTGTTATTCAGCTCAGAGGTTTCATTCATGTCAACATTGCCATAGGTGCTAGAGGAGGGGAAATGGACATCATCAAGGTCTCCAGGGTAGTTTTCAACACTTTCCATAGAATCATCATTTATACTATGATATATTGTGTCCATTGCAATGACATTTCGCTGGGGTGTTTCATACGCAGAAGATGTAGGTGGTGCCATGGATGTAGCAAAATGTGACTTTTGTCTTTCTTCTTCAAGATTACCGGAATGAATATATTTTTCAAGCTGTTGAATTTGCTTATTCAGCCGTGACCTGTCTTGGCGAAGCTTTTCTATCTGCACAGAACTGAGATTTTCAACATTGTCAAGCAATTCATTAGAGATTGCAATAAGATTATCCTTGAACTCCTGCAAATGACTTGCTGCTTCAGGACATAGCCCTAACTTGTATCCGTGTATGCAATCCAAGCACAGCTCTGGTGGCAAAAAAGCATTTCCCTGTCTGGCAAGGTTATCGTTACCTGGAGTTGGTGCAATAGAAGGAAACTTGGACATCGGGGGTTGAGGAGTGCATGAGGACTGGTATTTCTCAACAATTTGGTCAACATCAATGCTCTCGAGTATGTCATCGTCATCAATATTAATATTATCAGCTACAAATTTGTAGACTCTTTGGGTTGGCTAGTGTACTTTGTGTGATTGTTCACTGCGCCATCTAAAATCCGAGAGGTATGATTAGTGACAGCTGGAGTTGCTGTGACATTAAAATGGTTAAGCTTGTCATTCTCATAGCTTCCTTGGAAGGAAGTTGTTGTTTTGTGAAACTGAATGTCAACCTCAAGGAGCTACTCTCAAAAGCAGCTACAGATGGATAGACTGGTCCATTGTTATAGTTATCAACTATAAAATTCATCCTCCTACTGGTTACTTGGAAGATTCCCTGAATGACTTTAAGTGGTCGGACCATAGATGTTGGTAGCTCGAGAACGATTCTTTCATCAAGTTCGCTAGGAACATACCCAGGTGCAATGGTTGAAGAATTCTGATCGAGTTCATCAGTTGCAAGTTGAGAACCACTGGATTCCAAATATGCCCGAACAGATTGCTCTGCTGATTCAGAAAGTATAGGCTGATTGTCTCTTTTATCTTGAATTTCATTAGTCCTAGCAACCAAATTCTCCGCATCCACCTGAATACAAATAGACTCCATCCGAAGAAAAGGATAAGAGATTCACTCCGGCGGAGTGCCAATGCCATGTAGAGCATGATTCAGCATCATGATTTTGCCTTACCGCAGGCTTAGCTTCCTCATCAGTCAATGATTTTTTGTTCAACCGCTCACCACTGTCCCGAAAATTCTGAGCACCAAATCCTTGAAAAATCAAAATTCTTCCAGTTACATCGCCTGCAGCCACAATCCTCTCAGCACAGTGGGATGATATGCCAGTAACTGTAATGGAACTACATTAATAACAGACTGAAGACAGTCCTCAACCAGTGGAACTTCAATTGTCCTACAAGAATTACCAGGGCATACAGAAGCAGCATCCCCTTCTGAACACATAACTATCAGACGACCTCTACGGGCATGAAATCGCTGAATAATAGACTGCTGTTTGCTGAAGCAAGCATCACGTGTAGCTATAACAACAATCGGGAGACTTTCATCGACCAATGCCAAAGACCGTGTTTCATTTCGCCTGCGAGTATGCTTCCTCCAAAATTTTTGACGCAAAAGATAAGAGTAACAAATGAGGTCTCCAAACCTGATCATTAGGCAACACTCTTTGGCCGGCAATATTAATTCTACATGCAGAATGGTTCTCCACCAAAGATACAGGATTCATGAGACGCATATCACCAGCTGCTGAACTGCATCTTTCTTCAGCAATGCTTGTTCAACCTTCCTCTTATTTATCTCGCATAAGTTGAATGATGTATTTTAGATACAAGAGACCCTTCTTTGAGTTCAAGGTTTGGATGATGAAGCCTTCCAAGGGTCTTAATCTCTGCATAAAATTGTTGTTTCACTGCCACCAAGATTCCTTGTGATATCTCTGCCTTATAAGTTGCACCAAATCCACCACTCCTAATACAGTTACTTGCATTAAAATTTCCTGTGGCTTAGACAACGTTTTCAAATGTCAATAGCACACCCATATCAGTAAACACGATAACTTCTCTTTTGACAGAACCGCCAACCCGAGACCTTGGCTTCCACTTTCGCGTGAAGAAAAACAGAATCAATAAGTGCTATAAGAACCGAAACAATAACTGAAGCAGACGAGCGACATTGTTTACACAATCTGGAAGATAAGACTCGATATTCATTGTGGACGCATCATGACATGGCTCATTGATCAGCTTAGTGCCATCTGCCTTTGATGACTCCTTATTATCAAGCAAGCTGAAATTCCTGTCCCCACAATCCATTTCCATAGGAACAGAGGTTGAGGAGCAAGGATCAGGACATAAAGGTGAGGGATCCACAGCAGAACCAATTTTTGAGATAGTTTCTAGAATCTCAACTAACATATCCACTCCAGGCCCTCGTAACGAAGAAGCGTGGCACATTAATTCATCCAATCCACTGGATAAAGATGCAGGTGTTTCCCATGTAAGACCGCGCAAATATGTTCTGGAAGTAAACACTTTCACAAAACATCTCAAAGAATTTCTATCTTTCACAGCTTGAAGTCCACTACTGTTTAAGCATAACGCATCCAAACACTGGGGAATGCATGCAATGGCTTCTGAGACAGATTCAGAAGTAGCATGTGTGTCTTCTTGTTTCAATTGATTTATATGCATCTGCTGAGATTGAGATTTCTCAGAGGAAAAGTTTTCCTCATATTTGAGCGAAAACTCTCCATTCTGTTCATCAAGTTGAGATTGCAAGTATGGCTCTAAATAAGTTTCAGACTCCAACTTGTTATCAGGTGTAGATGAAAAACTATTTCTGTCATTCTGACCATAACTAATAGATTCTGACTGCCGGGCGTCAAACCCAGAAAATCCAGGCACCACTTTCGCATCATCCTGGAAAACACTCTGTATGATTTTCTTTCTAGGAGGTGACTTTTCAATACTATTTTCCAAATCTGGAGGATCACAAGGCACCAATTTGTTAAGGTTCATTGGTACATCTGAAGAAACAAGTTCTAGATGACCTGCCTCATAGTCTTCTGTCTCTTTCTCATTTGGATCTGAAAAAGCAGAAACAGATTCTTCTAATTTTGTGAGATTACTCATTCGAGAAAACATGATATTAGATGTCGTATCTGACAATGGTGCCAATTGACTCTCGCTCATCTCTGTATTTGAGTCCATGGAAATTTGAGTCAATCCTACTTCATTGGATTCCATCTGATAAGAGTCTGAAGATGCGTGGACTAGTTCTTGCGAATTCGAAAGGCTTCTTGATGGAGAACAAATCATACTTGAAGCTGGACAATTAATGATACCCACATCATTTTGAGCATTATCAACAGAAGGATCGGGTAGATCTTTTGACTCAACAATTTCAGTGATCGCACCATTTACCATCACATGATTATAAGATGGATTTTCTATATGACCATCACCTTCAACAGGATCAACACTGCTGCTGAATCCATTTATTTCATCGCCATGCACCATTTTAGGTATGTTTACATCATTTGATTGAAGATCAGAAAACTGAACTTCAACTTCTGTTGAGCCCAGTCCATCCTGTGGATTATTGTGAGTTATACCAGAAGATAGCTCGCCATTAAGGAAACTCACTGGAGGAACCTTCACAACAGTTGGATTAAGTTGGAAAGTTTCACATGTGATGCCTTGGAGGAAAGCTTCATGTAGATAACATCTTTTATGAGATCATCCCTTGGTTTCCATGCCTTGGAAATTACTTGATGACAAAGGCCTGACATGTGAGACTTGGAGAATGATAGCATAAGCTTGGTAGTGAAGCAAGGCATGAGATTGGCATGAAGAAACATGGGCGTATCTTGAATTTGGATTTTATTTTTGGCAAATGGACTTTGTAATTTGTAAATTTTTTGTGTAAAATTTGTGATTTGGACAATGATTATTGAAAATGGTTATGGAAATGAATAGAAAATGTGAATGAAGAAAGAATGGATCTTGAAATCATGCCTTGAATATCAAGTAAACTATGAACCATGAATCTTCCAACTTGAACCAAATCTAGAATGACACCCGTTCTTGAGAATTTGATGCCATGATGAACTCAAAGATCGATGCCTTCAATCACACTTTAAAATCACTTGGAAATGACGCACTTGAATGAACACTTTGGACTTGCATCCCAAAACAAACATCTTGATTGAACATCCACCAAACTTGACTTGTACAGACAAAACTCTGAATCTTCGATTAAAACCGGAATAAAACTTCTCATAAAACACTGCTCGACGAACTGATGATTCTCCATAAGACCACTTGACCTTGAACAATCATCTCTTGAGAAAATAGACCACTGATACATAACTTGCAAATGAAGTAATCCCTTGATAGTTTGACCAAGATGAGGTCAAACTTCCATCTGATTTAGACTCGAATGAATGTCCTTGCCATCGATCCCTTTTGCAGAATCCTAAACACACAGAGAAGAAGAAACAGACAAATTGAAAAATATTTTTGGTATTTTGGTTAGATGTTAGTAAACAAAAACAAACATAAAGAAAGTAAGAAACCCATAAGGGTGTGAAAGCTAAAAATATGACCTTGGTTGTGGAATGGCGTGCCAATGAAATGTGGGATCTTAGGGGTAAAAATTAGGGTATTACAAGGATGATTTGTGACGTGTGCATCATGCATTCATGTGAATCCGAACTTCGGTTCAGGACCTCGATTACTTTGGCTTCAATCCCATTGTGTGGATGTGAAGTATTTTGATGTGCTCCGGTTCTCAAGTAGAATCGATCCTATTGATGGGGATCTATGGAGGGTTGGTGGCCCAGTGTCCATCGCGCTGTGATGATTGGTACCACATGCATTGAGTCTTGTTGCATTGCATTTATGAGTCTTTTTGTATGAATTATGATATTGTGACCTTTGAGGTATATTGAAGGATATGAATGTGTGGAATATGATTATGACGCCGTCTATATGTTGATTTTTATACATTGATTATTATGAATTGTTTTACTCACCCTTCCTGTTCGAATGTTACCTCCACGTGGGTAACATGCAGATGACCAGGTTCAGCCATGGACGCCGTTGAGGATACTTTTTGAAGTCTTTGAGTTCTTAGCCTTTTTGGTTAACTTAGAGAGTCTTTCTCTGATATGTAACATCGGGTTGAGTTCTTTTGAGTTAAACTATATACTGTTGAGTTATTTTGCTTACCTTCCCATATGAGGAAAACCTTGATTTATGCATTTTGAGTTCCGCTGCTTTGTGTAGTTTGATGTATTTTGGGTAAACCCATTGTTTACGGAGCCTTGACCTATTTTGAGACATTGAGAAATGTACGCCCTTTTGGTAGCTTTTTATGAAATATAATAATTTACTCTGATATCTGTGTTATTTTACCGTAATAATTATGGGGTAGAAAAGGGTGTTACAACAATCATTTGTCATAATCCACTTCATAGTAAAAATTCAACATTTAATTCACACCAATTGTTTTCCCTCTTTGTGGTTGGAGAACAATGGGTTTTCGCTCTTTTTCACTTGGTGAAAAATGGTGTCTCTTTTGTGTTTAAAAAGGATGATATCATATATTGGTTTGCATATGGTATCCTCAGGAGAGTTAGGTATGACATCCAAACTTCCTTTGGGAAGGACCCTTGGTTAGGTATTATTCCTTTAAAGACTAAGTTTCTCGGTCTTTTATCTAATCTTGTTCAGATTGATGGTTTAGGGGGAGAGATGAGTTTGATGGTTAAAAGGGATCTGATTTGGGATCTTAGGTTAAGGATACCTTTTTTTCTTAGAAACATATGTGTTTAAGGCCATTATCTCCCTGTTTTAAGATGTTAATATATCTCTGGATAATGATAAGCGAGTGTGGAAGCATAAAAATATAGGGTATTTTCTCAGTTGCATATGCTAATCTTCTTCATAGGGTTAGTTCTATCTCTACTTCGACTTCATTAGATGAGAGTATGATCCCACCTTATCTGGGCTAGTTGGGCTTTTTCTAAGGTCTTAGTCTTCACTTGGAAACTCTTGCAAGAGAGACTCCTCTCTAGAGAGAACTTGTCTAAAAGATAGGTGATTACTGATCCTAGTCGAATTTATTTCGTCTTATGCGGGGACTTGGTTGAGTTAGTTTCCCCATTGTTACTTGTAAGATATCCTTCTTTGTGTTGTATAAGATCTTTTAGTGGTTTGATTGACATGTAGTTATTCCTAGTGATCCTAGTGTCCTTTTTGAGTATTTTCTTTCCATAGGGGGCATGATTATATAAAGATTTGATTTTCTTATGATTTTGCATGAAGTAGTCTGGTACATTTGAAAAGCCCGTAATGATGTCATCATTCAGGAAGTCATCAAAACAACGAAATATGTGGAGGAGAAGAATTTTTTTTGGGTCTGAAAGTGGTTTCTTAATAAATCAGACGTGGACTCTTGCACTATCTATGTCTGGCTTTAGATCCATATCCTTTACTTCTACCAATAGTGGATCGATTGCCTTCCTTTATTCGGAGGTAGGTAGTGGCTTTTGGTTTTGGTGCTCTTTAGATGAGTTCCGATCTATTGATGGTGGAACTGGTGATTTGGAATCTAATGTGCTTCCAGCGAGGTTGATTTTTAGTAGCTTGAATCTTTATCTACAGGGCCCCTTGGTCCATTATGTTTGCTGGGTTATTTTGTTGGTTGATATTTTTTTAGGCGTACTTTCTTTTAATTTTTTGGTAGTTTTTGGATACTCCTAGTGCTTTGTAACTATACATTATGTACTTTGGTAATTTGCACCCCTTATAAATATATCATTTTTCCTTTCAAAAAATTAATAAATAGACAAGAAATGGGGTTTGGAATTAATTTAACCATTAATCATACAAACATTGCTCCAAAACAAGGGTTAAGAATTTTAGAACAAAATTTGGTTCTGCATCTGTATCTCTAAGTTTTGATGATAACAAGTCAGTATTTGTGTGAGAACAATTTTGGTACCCTAACGGTTTGTTATTGCATATCTTTAGCAAACAACTTTGATTCTGACTCTTGAACATGAAACGTTACAAGTTTCTGAATATATTGATCTAAATTGCTTCTGCTTAAACTCACGAATGAGAAGGTTCTAAGGAAACTGTATGTTGCGGCTGCAATATTCTCTTGGCTTTTGCTTCTGACGTGTAACTCTGATCAATTCACTTCTGAAGACTATTGAAGCTTTCGAAGATTAAACGTTGAAGGTTCTAAAAATTCTGAAGAATCTCAAGTTAGATATTGATGTAATCAAGCTTCTGATTGAAGATTGAAGTTTCTGAACTCAAGCTTCCAAAGATTAAACGCTGAAGGTTCTAAAAACTCTGAAGGATCTCAAGTCAGATATCGATGTGATCAAGCTTATGATTGATGATTCAAGTTTCTGAACTCAAGTAAAATCAACTCTTCTAACTCATGCTTCAGACAATGATTTATCCAGAAGCCACTGAAGAATAGAAGATAAGAACAAGTTTAAACATGGGAAAAATAATACATGCTACAAACTAATGTTCCTTCCACTAAGCGGATTTCGTGGAGTAAGGAAATTGAGGCGGTACGATTCTTGTCCCCTTCGTATTAAATTATTACTCAATTGGTCAGCTCATTCATGAAGAATACCATATCTGCCTTCCAAGGAATCTTTTTTATTGGCTATATAAAGACTTGAAGACTTGAAGAAAACATACATGCAAGACTGTTGTCAAAACATGTGCTGAAATTTTCTTTAAGTGTATTGTGTTTTTAACTTGTTTATACCTGTTTGTATAGAAGCAATCTTTGTAAACAAAACCTTGTAATCAAACTGTTGTTTGTATTTCCTTAAGGGACTAGTTACGTCAGTATCCTTGAGAATACATAGACTGTGTGTCTTTTTGGTTTGTTAGTCATCAGCGGTTGCTAGTGCAGTTGTAACTAGTTGATTATAGCGGATTAAGTTCTTGGGTATAAGGCAAAATCACCTTGGCGGGTAGACTGGATTAACTTTTAGATTTTCAAATGAACTATTATAAAAATAGAAGCGTATTTCTCTTTGTTGTTGAATAGTTGTGGTGTTTATTGAGTTAGTAAAAAGCTTTTATTTTTTAAAACCCCATTTCACTCCCCCTTTTCTTGTGTTTTTCTCACCTTCAATTGGCATCAGAGCTTCGGTTCTGATTATGATAAAAGTTTATCAAACACTTAACCATGTTCAGTACCAATCCAATGTGTGTGTGTGTGTGAGAAACAATGGTGGCTCCTACTATTCCAGTAGAGAAAGATCACTACAGTGCCAAACCACCAGTCTTGGATGGTGACAAGTTTGACTATTGGAAAGATAGAATCGAAAGTTTCTTTCTTGGCTATGATGTAGATATTTAGGATCTTGTTGTTGATGGCTACATTCATCTTATTAATGCTGCAGGAGAAAAAGTGTCAAGAAGTGCTATGAATGATCAACAACATAAAGATTATAAGAATCATCATAAGGCAAGAGCTATACTGCTAAATGCTATATCTTATATTGAGTATGAGAAAATAACAAACAAAGATACTGCTAAGTCCATTTTTTATTCTCTAAGAATGACTCCCGAAGGAAACACTCAAGTTAAGGAGACAAAGGCGCTTGCTTTAATCCAAAAATATGAGGCATTCAAAATGGAGGATGATGAAATAATTGAAACTATGTTTTCAAGGTTTCAAATGCTAGTCGCGAGACTCAAGGTTCTGGAAAAAGGATACTCAACTACTAACCATGTCAAAAAGATCATCTGAAGCCTTCCTAAGAAATGGAGACCTATGGTAACTGCCTTGAAACTATCTAAATATCTAAACATTATCAGTCTTGAAGAACTTGTTAGTTCTTTAAGAAGTCATGAGATAGAGCTTGAGGGAGATGAAACTCAAAGGAATGGAGAGTCAATTGCTTTGAAATCCAACTGTGAAAAGTCAAGGGATTATCAAGCTGAGGAAATATCAGAAGATTCTGATGAAGACTCAAAAGATGATAAATTATCATTAATCTCCAAAAGGGTCAACAGACTCTGGAAGAATAGACAAAATGGTCAAGGAAAGTTCAAAGGAGCTAGAAGGACTGTCGGTTGTTCTAACTCAACATCAGTACAAAGGAAGTTGAGTTCTGGAAAAGAAGTTGCTATGAATGCAAAGAGCCATGTCATTACAAGAATGAATGTCCCATGCTAAAGAAAGACAGAAAGCACAAAAAGAATTATGTAAAAGGCAAGAAATGACTCATGGCTACCTGTGACGACTCTGATTCAGAAGCAGAAGATTCAGAAGAAGAACAAGCTAATGTTGAATTGATGGCAATAACCTTTGATGTTGAAGTCTCTGGAGAACCCGAAGACAAAGTATCATCAGACTGAGAAGCAGAATCTGATCATGATTCTGAAAAGGTATTTTCTAATATCTCTCGTTCTGATTTAGAATCATGTCTTTCTGAAATACTGGAGAAATATCAAAGTCTTCAAAGTAAATACAAAGACCTTAAACAAGTCCAAGTAATTGCTTCTGAAACTTGTAATAAGCATGAAGAGAATATTTCTTCTTTAAATGAAAAAATATTTTCTTTAGAAATTACAAACTCTACTTTGAGAAGTCAAATCTCAAAATTAGAAGAAGAAATAGGTCCATATGCTTCCGGTACCAACTATGTATTTAGATATGACAGAGCTTTTTAGGACTTTCTGACTAAAAGCATAGATAGAAGCAAAATTGCTTCCTTAATATATGGAGTTAGTAGAAATGGCAAGAAAGGTTTAGGTTATACAAATACCTCTAAGATTGATGAAAGTATCGTGGTAAAACCAAAACCTCTCTATAAGAACTTTATACTTGCTGGCACATAAACTATTTATTTTGAGCTTGCACATAAACCTCCACCAACACAGAAATTTGTTTATAAGCCTAAATATCATGCACAAATACCACTTGACTATCCTGTTGCACATAAACCCAAATTTGCTAAACAATCTGGGAAAACTAACAAAAAAAGGACCCAGAAAGTGAGTACCTAAGGAAAAGATAGTTTATGTTGCAGACATTCTTAACAGCTCAACTGAAACACTAATCACGGTACCTAGACAGTGGTTACTCGCGACACATGACATGAAGAAGGCATATGTTCCAAAGTTTAGAACTTAAGCCTGGAGGCTTCATTGGTTTCGGAGGAAACCAGAAAGGGAAAATCATTGGCTCTGGAACTATCGGTAATGGTAAACTTCCCTCTATAACTAATGTTCTTCTGGTCGATGGTTTGATGCATTTCCGCTACTTGAAAGTGCAAAGACGGAGAGGCAAGAATGGAAAGACAGAAGAGTCGCCATCGAACTTTATTTATCCCATGAGAGGAAGGGAAAACATAGAGAAAACCCTAAGAAAGGAACAAATAAGATGGTTTGTAACCAAGAGAAAGGGTTCGGAAGTCGGTTATGCGAAGGGAAGGTATTAGCATCCCTCGCATCGATCGTACTCGATGGGAACCATTTGTTTGTCTACATGTGAAAGTATATGCTAACGGGTATTGATTTCTAAGAGTGTTCCAAGGGATAAAGAGAAAGGTTAGAAGCAGGGAAAGGAGAGATAAAGGAGGAGAAGAGACTCGGTAGGACCTCGCGGTCTTATTCCTATGTATTCTCAACGTGTATGAGAAAGTTAGAGTCAACGTAGTTCGAGGAACTACAGATAAAAGATGGAAGTGTGCTCGACAAGGATTGGGGCCCTTGTGCCTATGTATCTACACTTAAAAGAAGTGAAGAATCAGAGCAGTCGTAGTTCGGCCTACGGTTAACTGGTGTTTTTGTGGATGATGCTAACGTGTGCATTCTAGCAGTTAGGTGTATTGATGCTCGCTTGTGGAGTCTTAGGCGTTACCTGTTTGCGGTAGAACGGACGTAACATATCCTTTTTGAAAAGATTAATTTTCGCCTGCGAGGCAAGATGTCACGTTTGATTTGTGGAGGTTATTTTTAGGGGTGAAATAAATCCTTGGATAGTAACCCCTTGCGGGTAGTACCCAATTCTTTATCTCAAAAGAATTATTGTGAAAAGGTGTGGCAAATACAGTTATTTCTTCGTATTGAAAGATGAGTATCGAGACCACACACTCTATAGTGAGTATCTTGACACTCGAAGAGGAAGAAGTCTGCACTCAATCCTCTCTCTTTAGTTCAATACAAGGAGAACTTCATTCTCTTATTAAAGATGTTTTGATCTTGAATGGTAAGTGCTTTATGACAGTGAACCCTAAAGGTAATGTCAAGCACTCGAGATAGAAGAAGGCATACGCCTAACCACTCAACTACCATTCAAGTTTTATTGGGAAAAGAGTTTTGAAAATGCACTTGGTACGAGACCAAGGTTTTTAGTCTCACAGAGAAGGGTTTTGAAAATAAAGTTTTGAAAAGAGAGGGTGGTGAATATAACATGATAGGTTGATGGCGATGCATGAAGCAATCGACTTACGAGGGTTGAAAACAAACAGGGTAAGCGGTTTGGTGGAAGAGAGGTGAAACCCTAAGGTGGTTCAATTTGAAAAGAGTTTGAAAATGGATTGACGTTGGATCAAGCCTCGTTTATTCTTTATTTTGAAAATGTGTTCTAGCCTAATTCACTTTTATCTTTCTTAGCAATTATCAAGCAAGCATGAAAAGAACTAAGCTGTTACATGGTAACGGGAGAGGGATACATACAAAATACAAGGGATTGCGAGAAATAAATTGTCTCATTGTCAGGTAGCCCAAAAGAAAGCCGTGTGTGTGCGAGGTGTCCTAAGCTAAGCAAACGGGAAAGAGTTCAGACAAAATATCCAAACTAGGGTTTATGAGGTTTCGACAATTTTATCGTGTTTTTAGTATTTTGAATGAAATAAACAAGTAAAGGGTTAGATGACCGTATGTATAATATAACAGGATGAAATATGAACAATGATGATAATATGCACAAGGTAATAAACAAGATAATATCAACAGAAAATATAAACAGAAAACATGTACGAGAATATAAAACAGTGAGATATTAATATAAATTAAAAGTCGGAGGTTAAAAATTAGTGAAATGGATCAAAAGAAGTAGGATTTCTTCTTAGTCATAAACTTGTGTCGATTAATCGTAGGTAATCTCTCACGATCCAAAAGTATAGAAGAATGATCCAAATGATCCTCTTCTACAGATTTGAAATAATGAAGATTAACGACTTTGATAAGGTGACATTTACGAATGTAAAGACTTCATTGACCGCTAAAAATAGGATAAAATCGAAATGAAATTTGAAAATAAAGTTAAACCTCGTCTTAATCGCAAACTTCATGTTAACTAATTGAAGGGAACTTCTCACGATCTCAAAGTAGAGAAAATGACCCAAATGGTCCTTTTCTATAGGTTTGAAATAATGAATGTTTTAACAACCTCGAGAAATAACGTTTACGAATCAGAGACTTCATTGGTTCGAAAAATAAAATAAAATCAAAAAATGAAGAAGAAAATGAAAGGTGAAAAATTGAGTGGTCTCGGATAAACTATTAGCTATCAATAATTTGACCGATGATGATTTTAGAGGTCTCGTCATCGACCGAAAACGATAAA
Source organism: Lathyrus sativus (assembly GCA_963859935.3). Classification (NCBI taxonomy): domain Eukaryota; kingdom Viridiplantae; phylum Streptophyta; class Magnoliopsida; order Fabales; family Fabaceae; genus Lathyrus; species Lathyrus sativus. Next base: position 523,572,137 of record OZ012738.1, read on the forward strand.
AATGAAATAAAAATCCGAAAATGAAAAGGAAATTTGATTCAACAATAATTACCAAAGAATATTAAAATACCAATTGGAATTATTATGCATCCCGATTAAAAAGGAGTATGTACATGAGATTAATAGAAGTTAGCAAAATCATTTAAAAAAACAAATTACAAAAAAAACCTCATTATTAAAATTATAAACAAAAAGATGAGGGGTATGAAAATCCTGGGTGGGTATATTGGTTATCTAGTAATGGAAATCATATGGGCTTACCCATTAGCCCATCATTCCAAGAAAAAGTGCAATGAGGTAATAATAAATAAAAAAAAAAGAATAAATCAGGCCACCTGCCCTAAATCCAACCAGCAAATGTTTTCATAAAAAAAAAACGGAGGGCAGGTCAAATGGCAATGTGAAACAGATACCAAGACAATCACTCATTTCCATTTCCTTTTAAAAAAACAAGAATATGTAATAAAAAACGGTATCAGGCGGAAGCATAACCATCCTCTACCTCGCCTCAATCTCGCTCGCTCACCCTCAAATATACGGTCTGTTTCGAATCACCCTCCTTCCGTTCCTTCTTCTTTCCACTTCTCTGGTTCTGTTTTCACTCTATTCTTTTCTTCTCATGATTTCTTGTTTCTCATCCAATTTCCACTTTAGATCCGATTTTTTGAAAGGGGGTTTAAGGGTTTATTGAAGCTACGTGAAGGAGGGTTAATAATTGTTGTAGTGATAAAAAGCTGCAGAATCTATTGAAGATAGATTTTGGGTTTGTGGATCTGATGGAGATTATGAAGCTTTGAGGGTTGAAGGTTGATGGAATTTCAAGTTAGAATAGTGAAGGTTTGTGGGGGTTTTGTGGTTGTGTATCAAGAGGGTCTGTCGTGAGTTTTTTGGAATGATGTTTGAAGAATGTTTTCAGACTTGAAGAGAGTATTGTGGGTTTTTTTTAATGAATGCTGCCTCCCCTGCATGAACTAATGAACCCCTCTTTTATATCCCATGAATTAGGGTTCTCATGATAAATTTTGCTGGAATTTTTTTGTGATATGTCTATACTAGCCTTTCCCTGTTCAGGATGTGCTTTTGCCGAAAATGTGTTATTTTTTTTTGCTGTATTTTGCTGCCGCTTTTTTGTTGGTTTGCGCAGGTGAAACCTTGGTAACCATCCAGTAGCATGTTCCATCTTCGACTGTCATCATTTCAAACCAAGTTTGACTATAGCAACCCTAAAATCACCGTTTTGATCAATTCACCTTTACTCATTAGAAGATGGGCATTTCTTGAGGTCTGTGGATTACTTTGATGCACACAACTCATCCCTTTGGAACCACTACTCTTATTACAGATGAGAGTCTAACACACCTTTCCTATTGTCTGTACAGAAACTAAAAATACAAGTATCTGATGGCCGAGTACATATACCAATGAACTTGAACAATATTCATGTGTCAAATCTTCCTCGTGGTATAAACTTCTCGTGCAAACTTTTTGGTATACCGATACTTATGCATTTTGGCTTAAGAAAGTTCATATCTTGGCTGCAATAAGTATTCTTGAGTCTCTTTTGCTAATTGCAAAAAGATTTCACAGAGCACTAATCTTTCCTTGGATCCTATTATCAACACTGCTCTTAGTAGCTTAAAAAGTCTTGGATGCGCATGCTGCCGTGGCCCTGAGTAGTGCGCATGAGAAGGCAAGTCGACCAATGATTGTTGTGGACCAGCCCTTGATGAACGATCCATGACTCGGTTGTAGCGAGTAATAAGGTACGGCAGAAACAACGCTGATGGGTTGAACAACATCAGGGTTATAGAGAGCACAAAGTGCAACAAGAGTTAACTGAGAGGAACCTGTTCCAATAACAATGTGGCGACCTTCTGTTACAACATTTCCAACTACATTATCTAATCTCACTACTTCCTTTGCAAATTCCAGCTCAAGAAACCAGCAAATGCTTGATGGATCGGAAAAGTAACTTATAGATTTCCATCTTGGGATTATTATTGTGTGCCCTCTACAAAGCCCACTTGAATAACTGGATTGTGTATGGGAAGAAACCAAATGAAGGTTCAAATATTTTCCACTAAGGAAACGTGGTAGGAGCAACGGATCACACTGAATTTGATAAACAACACTATCTCTCGATTAAAGATCAATTTGAAGTGAATCAATTTAAAATGCACTTAATGACTCAGCATGCATGCAACCGTCATGTTGCAATTGTCTGAACATTTGGTTACACTAAGGAAAGGTGTTAGGATCCAAAACGTCTATAGTACTCTATAGGAACCCTTTGAAATATCTACACTTTTTGGTTTGAAAATATTTGTTTGAAATGAGACTGAGAAGATGAGAAGAGAAATATTTTTTAAGATTTTTGTGTTTGGAGAGACTTGTCGCCTCATGCCTACGTACCCACAAAGTGCAATATAGGACCAAAACCTCGTAGTTCGCGGTACAAATAACAAGATAGGTTTTTTATGGTTGACTTTAAGTGAAAAGACAAGTCGTTATTTTCAAACAAATAGTTCCAATTAAAGAGATGACTCATGTCTAAACTTATGGAAAAGTTTTAAAAGAAAAAGAAAGTGCATAAGGCACAAAAGGCTTGAAGGAGTTTGAATTTTTTTATGTCTTTTTGAAAAGAGTCAAAGTATGATTAATATTGATTGACATTTATTAAAGAAAAGAAATTTTTTAAAAAGAACTTGACAAAAGTCAAGGTTTTATTGTGAAAAGGTCATAGTTTTAAAACAATAAAGATTTTGAAAAAGGGAGAAAATTTTGAAAATTAAAGAAGGGGTGGAGAAGAAGGGACTATCCTAGAGCAAAAAGATAAAAGCTAAGGATAAGAATGGTCTAACCACACAAGTAAGCTCCACAATATAAGCATTATTTCTTTAGATTAGGCCTTGATCAAAATAAGTCTTCAAAAAAAAAAAACTCCAAGTACCCAAAATTCAAGGTTTGACATCACAGGCTTCCAAGCATAAGTTAAGATCCTAGTTCTAGGTCCAAAACTCCATGTCTAATGAAAATGATAGTAGCCATAGTCCACCATTAAGATAATAATTTTTAGGGGTTTAAACCATTATTAATATTTTTGGTTCAAATGGACAAAAGAAAAAGAGAGCGGAAGCACAAACAATAATATGATATGAGATGATAATAATGGAGTATAAAAATAAAAGAGAGATAAGGAGCGAGAAGGAAACATAAACAAAATTAGCATAATAATATTGTTAGTGAGTTAGTGATTAGTTGTTAGAACAATTCATTAACAATGGTTAAATAATGAACTTAGGCCAAAGTTAATGAAGACTCATTAGAGGATTGATAAAATCAAATCCTTCTAACAACAAGTTTCATAAGTAATGGACCCAGGAAAAATAATCAATCATACTTGGACTTTCAAACATAAGTCTGAGCCACAAATGATCATTTTCCGATACGAGACACATGTAGCGCTATGTTAAGCAATCATAATCGGACTTATGTAGAAGCCACAACTATCTGAGGTCGGTCAATAAAAATGTTTGTACTAATGTATGCTAGAGAGATGATATGTAGATCATCCTCCGAAAGCAATACCGTATGAAAAGAAAATAGGAAACGATCTCATCTTCATCAAAAACTAAAATAAGTTCCATTGATATTGAAGATTTTCATCGATCAAAAGAAAATGATAGATAGATGAAGAAATTCCAAATTGAACTACACAAAGATGTAATCCAAGGCAAAGAACAAAAGGAAAGGGAAGGAAAAGGTAATGGAACCAAAAAAGTCCCAAAAACAAGCAAAAATCACATTCTGGACATTGGTTAATCGATTAACCATTTGCATGTGCAAATGTGTTAATCGATTAACACTGCTAAGACAACAAAAAAATTTAGAAAAAATTCAGCATTCATGATCCAACCATTTCTTCAAACACCTCATGATCATGGATGAGAATTAGCATAAAAATTCAAGTAAAACAGTAACAAATAACACCAATACAATACAATTTGCAAGATCCAAAGATCAAGCAACAAGAATCAACAATATATCACATTGTGGAAGATGGATCAAGAACAACAATGGTGTAATGAGGGTTTACCACTTCAAATATGAAATTGCTTCAAATTAACTTCAAGAGCCACACTCCAAAGTCTTGATATACTGAAATTGATGATGAAAAAGTGATTGGATGAAGGTTTTAGCTCAAAGATTAGTAAGTTCCAATGAAGAACTTATTAACTTTCAAAAGAAGAAAGAACTTTGGTGAATTTTGTGGTTGAAAGGAATTGAGTGAAATTTTAGCAAGGTGATTTTGGCTGTCAAAGCTTGAAGAATGAATGAAATGAAGCCTCTATTTATAGAATTTAGGGTTGGAAATTTTGGTGGTTTGAAACCAAAATTAGGCTTGGAATTTGAATTTGGAGGCAAAATCAAGATCAAATGGTGATTAGTGAAGGTGTATGGTGGGATTTAATTATGACGAGGTAGGAGAATTAAAATGAAGTGATCTAGAATATTCTCATGATGAAATATTTGAAAATTGGTGCCAAAATGATGCAGAATTTGAATTTGCTGTATTTTTGCCAAAAATACACTGGTTAGTCGATTAACCATTTGATGTACAAATGTGTTAACCGATTAACACAGTGAAAAAGTGTGAAAATGGCTTTTTGATGTGTTGTCTTGGTTTCGACTCGATTCTTTTGACTTGTCAAAGAAGGCATGGAAGTAAACACATGAATTGTAGAATTTCTTGAGTAATAGTCAACCAAATCTTAGCAAACTCTTGATCAAATGATTTGAATTGCTTGCAGATCAACTTTGACTTTGTTCAGATAAAATTTATTCGAGTTAAGGGACTGTTGATTGATGTTCTTGATTCCAAACTCTTCCTGAAAAAGTTAGTAAAGGAAAAAAAATAAACATATTTTTGGTATTTTGATTAAAGGTTAGTAAACATAAACATACAAATAAAAGCAAACAAGAAACACAGAGATGCTCAGTGATCCGTGCAAGGTATAAAGCCAAAGATGAGAGGGATAAAGGAACCAAAACATGATCTTGTTTGTGATGCAAAGATGCAAGTGAGATGTGGGAAATTTTAGGGGTAAAAATTAGGGTATTACCCATAGCAGTAAGGATCTCTTCAAGAAACAGCCAGTCGACACAATCACATGCTTGTTGAAAATCCATTTTGAATGTCAAGCACTTCCTCTTCCTTCTTTTTTGAAAAATTGAGAGTTTCATTCACAAGTAAGACGTCATATAACAATTGTCTCCCCAGTATGAAAGGAGATTGCGATTTAGAAATAAGCTTATCCATGACTGCACTCAACCTTGAAGATATTATCTTGACAATGATCTTGTATACGCAACCAACTAACCCAATCGGCCCGAATTCCTTTAACTTTTGAGGGTTATTAACCTTAGGAATGAGCGTAATAAAAGATGAAGCCAACGCCTTAGGGAGACTAGCATATTGGTGGAAATGGTTGATGACATTTGAAACTTCACCTCCATCGATTTCCAACATCTTCTCAAGAACTCCAGATTAAAGCCATCAGGGCTAGGACTTTTAGAATCTGAATCCCCTGAAATGGCATCCCATATCTTAGCCTGTGAAAAAGGTTCCACAAGTTTGTTGTTCTCTTCAAAAAAGTATTTGACAACATTCTTAATATTATCAGCACCTTTTAGCCGCACTTCGCCATATTTGGTATTCAAAATATTATTCCTACGAATTCTGGATTTCAGCATGGCATGGAAAAAATGGGAATTAGAATCACCATCACTAAGCCACTTTGATCTGGACTTCTGTTGAATCAAACTTTCTTTACATTTTAGGTTCTTCCAAATATTTTCAATTTCCAACCTCCTCTTCTTGAGTTTCGATTCTGAATTAATACCTTCAATACACTCCAAAGCATTTTCTATATCTTCCAAATATTGCACACCCTTTCAATGTTCAAGTCAACTCACCCGAATACATTCTTGTTCCACCATCTCAATTTGACTCGCATCAATTTAAATTTCATGCCAAACACAAAATTAATTTTCAATATTAATTTCAATATTAATTTTTTTGAGAAACTTAAAGAAACTTAAAGAATATTAGAGATTGAAAGCACAAAATATATATATTTGACATTCTTGTTTAAGTTTCTTGAGAGATTGAAAGCAGGAGTTAGAGCATATTTGTGTGTGTATTTTGTGAACATTCATACACAATTGACATATTATTTAACTATTATTTTTAATGATTCGTATTTGCAAACTAAAAAATAACTTTGATTTATAAGAAAATATTAAAAATATTCTAACAATTATTTACTCCCTATCACTTTCTCTAAAAATAAAGTGTAAAATAATTATAAATAAAATAAATAATTGACAAAAAAGAGAGTTAATAATACATTTGTAAGATAGATAAACAGTCCTCAATATAGACCTAAAAAGATTCTAAAAAAGAAATTCCACTATTTTTAGTAAAATAGTAGGTTCGGCCAATATAAGTAAATCTTATCCAAAATTCATAAAATTGAATAGTATTATTCTTAACATTTAATGTCTTAAAAGTGGTTTCACTGAAGGAATGAATGCATGAGATCTCCAAATCAAAATTGAATTGGTTAAGAAAATGTCATAATCTTAAATAAAAACATAGTCCCTCTCATATGACCCTAAAAATTCTGTAAAGATAGAACCTCTCCATTTTTTTTACCATTAAAGCTAAAATAGTGGGTCACACGTTATGGAGTAATATTAATTTTTTACTATATGAAATCTTTGACATTGATGTCGAATATTTCTATTTGAAAAAGAAAACACTCGTCTTTATGATTAATAAAAGACTTGCAATTGATTTAGTTATTACTCTAAGTTCTCACACCAACATGTCTTTATAGGTGTTAAGTTTCAAACATAGTATTTTTTATTTCAAAATTTGATATAAAATAATAATAAAAGTTAAATGGATATGAATATATAGGTGGAGCATTTGTCCTATATATACTCATTGATTTGTAGCCATATAAAAGTGAATTTGGCACCCAATCAACAACCAGAGGAGATGGAACTTTCTAATTACAAACTTGAAATCCCATCTTACAAGCAGAAAAGAGCCAATAAAATAAAGAAAATGATTGAGCAAAGTCATTTTGCTAGAACTCTTCTCTTACTTCTAGCAATCATGGGAACTTCCATGGTTATAGGAGATGGCATTCTCACTCCTTCCATTTCAGTACTTTCAGCTGTTAGTGGAATCAGTTCTTCACTAGGTCAAAGTAAGCACTTTATTTAATTAATGCTTTATTTTTTTATTATTATTATTTGCTATGATAATATGTGATTTTTAACTGTTTATTTATTTATTATTTTTTCAGATGCTGTTGTGGGAATTACAGTAGCGATTTTGGTGGTTTTATTTTCTATGCAACTGTTTGGTACTGGTAAAGTGGGAGCTTTATTTGCTCCAATTATTTTAATATGGTTTTTATTCATTGCTGGAATTGGTCTCTATAATTTATTCAAATATGATGTTGGAGTATTAAAAGCTTTTAACCCTAAATACATGGTTGATTATTTCAAAAGAAATGGAAAAGAAGGTTGGATATCATTAGGCGGAGTCTTCTTATGTCTAATAGGTGATTATTTATTAATTAATTAACAATATCATCTACTCTATTAATTAATGATTAATCTTGTTTTAATTCTAACTAAGATATATTTGACCTATAATCATAGGATCTGAGGCCATGTTTGCTGATTTGGGTCACTTCAATGTTAGAGCAATTCAAGTAAGCAAATAAAATTTTACATTTATTATATACTTGTATTTTATCAAGATTATACATTATAATAAAATAATATTATATATGTATGCAGATTAGTTTTTCTTTTGTTACATGTCCTGCAATATTGGCAGCATATGTTGGACAAGCAGCATATCTAAGAGAGTTCCCTGATAATGCTTGTTATATGGAAGAAGAGTTTATTGGTGATATGAGGATTACAACAACGTTAGTTTCACTGATAATGCTTGTTATATGGACGAAGAGTTTGTGGATGGTTATCCTTTTCTTTTGTGTATTTGGTTTTACTGAGATTCTCTATTTCACTTCTCAACTAACCAAGTTCACAGGAGGAGGATATTTCCCAATTGTGCTAGCTTTGTTCTTGACAATGATTATGGGAACTTGGCATTATGTACACAAAGAAAGATACATGTTTGAGCTTAAAAACAAGGTTTCTACTGAGTATTTGAAAGAATTGGCTATTAATGCAGATGTCCACAGAGTTCCTGGAATTGGACTTCTTTATTCCGAGCTCGGTCAAGGAACACTAGCTACAAGAGAAGAATTCTAGCAAAATGGCTTTGCTCAATCATTTTCTTTATTTTATTGGCTCTTTTCTGCTTGTAAGATGGGATTTCAAGTTTGTAATTAGAAAGTTCCATCTCCTCTGGTTGTTGATTGGGTGCCAAACTCACTTTTATATGGCTACAAATCAATGAGTATAGGACAAATGCTCCATCTATATATTCATATCCATTCAACTTTTATTGTTATTTCATATCAAATTTTGAAATAAAAATTACTAATAATTTCTAAAGAACTATACTATTTTATAATAATATGTTAAAAAAAAGTTAGATATAAAACTTGACATACCGTTGCCATTATCTTTAGCCCATAAAACAACGAAAACATATTTGAGCATGGGAATAAGAACAATGATGTAGATGATGAGAGACAAAACTCTAAGAATGTCATCCTTGTTTTTTATTCCATCCGTAAAAGTACTTGCACACACATAAAGTGGTGATACAAACTCAGCGTCATGTTCCATCTCACCTACATTACAAAATCATATAAAAGTTTTGTTGATACAAAATATAATAAAAAAGAATGACTCCACAAAAATTATCGATGAAAAAAACACATGATATTAAAAAATATGATTTGACCTAACTCAATTCTATAAAATCGGTCCGTAGAGTGAGTATTACCTATATATTATCACTTCTAATGTATCTACTGACATGTTTCCTCACTTCTATCCTTGTTATTTTACCACACATTAATCTCATGCACACTCATATAAAGGATGAAAAGTTGAAAAAAATACACAGAACAAATTATAAATTTTTAACACGAATACGTAAGAGAAACACACAAACCAGTCCCACTGGGCGTGCCAATTTGTTTACTATTAAATTTGGTAAATAAATACAAGTTTTTATTAATACTTAAGGGATCAAACTCGAAAATCTCTCAGACATGTCAGTGTGTCTATCAATTGCGGAAGCTCATAATATTGTCGAAAATGTTTGGAATGTTGGTTGTGATTACTTAGAAAATAAGGAAAATGTTCAGAGAACAAAAGACTGAAATTAAAATGAAGAAAAGACTGTTGACGTCGAAAGACAAAAAATGTAGGGAAAGAAAAAAGGGTTGAAATTAAAGTGCGAGTAATGTAAACTGGGAAGAAAAGTAAAGGAAACCGGAAAGACTTTAATGCATAAAAAAGACGTTTAAAGTAAAACTGCTAAAAATGTATAAAAGGTTTGAACACATACATACATCTTTCCTCACTCGTTTCTCAAGACGCATGCACTTTGAATTTACATAAATGTGTACAATTTGCATACCTCTTACGAAATGAACCTAAGTGAAATTTTGGTATGCAGATCTCAGATGTCCCAAGTACATTGGTCTCTTCTAAAACAGAACAAGGACAGAACATGACCATTTTAAATCCCTTTAACATCTGCAGACTGCCAGAACTATTTATCTAACCATTTAAATTGTGCAGAATTGTAAATGTTGAACGATAAATAACACAATGATTATTAACCCAATTCAGTGCAACCTCACCTACATCTGGGGGCTACCAAGCCAGGAAGGAAATCCACTATTTGCATAATTAATTTAGAGCTAAACTCCCCCGTTTACAACCCCTCACTTAATCTCTATCCAATGCAATTTTTGCCTAGAACCCACTAGACAAGAGACCCCTCTCACTCCCCCTCAATCACCGCAGTGATATTAACCAATTCAAGGTTACAAATGAATAATGAAGACACACTTCAAACAAATCTTGATTTTGCTTAACAACTTTAATCAAGAGACACATCACTCTAGCTTAAAAGCTTTGAGTGACACAAATAACAATTTACAAATAACAACCTAGTCCAATTCACACATTAAACAATGAGTGGATGGCTCACACAATTAACACAAATATGTCTACCACGATGTATCAAAAGATACAAAGGATGACTTACAAAGTCACACACACAAACTCTCAAAACCCTTATTTTACACTCAAGTTTTTCTTGTTATGAGTGCTTAATTTACCTTGCTTCTGCGCCTCCTTAAATAGTGATGCAGACTGGGCTTGGGCTGGTCAAAAGTAACAAACATTAGGTTTAACCAAGTTAAACCACTTTCCATAATTCAAGGTGCTTTCAAATAGGTCATAGACGTTCCATGTTATGCTCTGTGATCGATGGTTTTTACACGTTATTTTACAGTTTATTTCAGTTAATCATTTGTTTTGTCTTGTCGCATTTTAGTTGTTTTTATTACATTTTACGCGTCGATTTGGTATTTTTACTGTTTCTAGGTTCAGGTATACAATAAAGGAGAAACAGAGCAAAAATTGGGAAAAATGGCAAGATTTCGGAAGAGTTTTGTTGTGAAATCTTTAGCAGTCTGCACGAAAACGATCATAACTGGAGTTCCGGGAATCCGTTTGAGGCGTTCTAAAAACCGCCGGAAAGCTAAGAGAGAGAGCTACGACTTTAGTGTTGGAGTCGAAGTCAGATTCGAAACAGGGGTGCAACATGGGTGCCCGTGTTGTGTGACACGGCCCGTGTTGCAGGATTTGCTCAGAAAAGGCGATTTTTGGAGAAAAAACAGTGGCACAACACGGGTGCCAAAAACTTGACCGGTAAATTAGCAAGTGTACTAATTGTACCGATGTAGTAATAAGGGGAAATTCCCCGAATATCGATCTCGCGGACTGCGTATGAACACAAGTTCTAAAATAATACAATTGAACAAAAAGTCATAGGGGTTTGGTTTGTTTCTTACAATTTTAAAGGCCAAAAGGCAAAAAGCAGTAAAATAAAGGTTTTAGACAGTTATGAGAAGCATGCTAGAGTAGGGTGTATGAAAAAACCTTGTAATAACCTTAATCCTTATTTTTCAGAAATCACTGCTCAATTCAATCGTTACCGGTTTTAAAGATTAGTTGACTCTAATTCCTTAGTAGAAAACTCTTTGGTATTCTTCCTATGCCCCAATTCCTTGGCGGTATAGGAACAATCCCAAGCAACATATTTTATCTAAAACATTACGGTTACTATAGGGTATCCCCATTCCTAGGCAATATCTACTATAGTATTATCGTATAAACGCGTTAACGATCGTTTTTCCAAACCTAAGGTTAACCGTAAAACAAATCCTTATTTGTCAAATAAGAAAAGCCATAAGAAAATTATACAATAACAACGATGATTAGAAAGTAGTGAAATCCATTATTCAAAGGAAACAAGGTTATTACAGAGTCAATTCAGGGACACCCCCTAGCATTGGGGGGTTTAGCTACTCATAATAATAAAAATAAACTCAACAATAAAATTCAACATTACAAGAGAATTGGTTGCTTTGATCTTCAATCACTTCCGCTCATGAGGATCTTCCGTTCCCAAATCCTTGATCGCTTCAATCTTTATCGTCCAATTTATTTTCCGTTCAAAAGTTCAATCCTTATCCTCTCTCAAAACACGTATCAAATAGTCTCAATTAAAACTAATCACTAGGGAAATACCCACAATACCCTCGGGGATCACAAGAGTCAAAAATATAAGAAAAATAGGGAAAAAAGCGCTTCCTGCAACACGGGCCGTGTCAGGCAACACGGGCGCCCGTGTTGGCTTTCTGAAAGATTTTTCGCGTGAAATTTGCAAGTCCCAGGTGTCACAACACGGGCCGTGTCACACAATACGGGCACCCGTGTTGTGCCACTGTTTTTTCTCCAAAAATCGCCTTTTCTGAGCAAATCCTGCAACACGGGTCGTGTCACACAACACGGGCACCCGTGTTGCACCCCTGTTTCGAATCTGACTTCGACTCCAACACGAAAGTCGTAGCTCTCTCTCTTAGCTTTCCGGCGGTTTTTAGAACGCCTCAAACGGATTCCCGGAACTCCAGTTATGATCGTTTTCGTGCAGACTGCTAAAGATTTCACAACAAAACTCTTCCGAAATCTTGCCATTTTTTCCCAATTTTTGCTCTGTTTCTCCTTTATTGTATACCTGAACCTAGAAACAGTAAAAATACCAAATCGACGCGTAAAATGTAATAAAAACAACTAAAATGCGACAAGACAAAACAAATGATTAACTGAAATAAACTGTAAAATAACGTGTAAAAACCATCGATCAAACTCCCCCAAACTTAAACCATTGCTTGACCTCAAGCAAAAAGCTTGGATAAATAATTTTCAAGTCAAACAGTACATCAAGTGAAGGGTTCAGGGTGTAAGGCGTGTCGATACTCATACGTGAGTCTTAGTTCTGACTGCTCAAATCAGCTCTTTCGGTACTCATCCGTTAACGAAGGCATTACATAAACACATACCGCAGTAAACTTACGGACCTAAATCTCCCTTTCGGCCACCTCTCCAACTATGCTTTGGGCTTAAGTCTTTTCTTCGATTTTCTACCCCTTTCATTCGGATAATCAGATTAAGGCATGCACATTTGCTCGAGATTTTTTTCTGTGGCACCTTTATTCTTTTTCTCGCTCACAGACGTTTATTAGTCCACTTTGGGACGAATATATAGATTCAACCGCCGTTAGGCTAAATAACCGGGTGAGGGTTACCCAACTTAGAAGGACAAGTTGTCTTTACCGTCATTATTCAACTCTTTTTTTTTTGTTGCCACACATCATTCTCAAAACAAATTTTTTTTTATTATGCAGGACTATCACAATGAACTAATCGGGGTATACTTTTCAAATCCAAGTACTATGGCACAAATCTACACGTTGGACTCGTTTCCTTACTCTGGGGAACCTAGGGTGTTCAAGTTATACCTCAATTTCCAAACTTTCCCAAGTTCCTTAGTTCAAACTCCACTTCCCTTGAACTCCAAATACTTTCTTGACTACCTTACACACCTACTAATCACAAGAAAAAAATTTATGATCTCCATATGGGCGAATTCGATGTGATTTTTACCGAACTTAAAAATAAAAAGGTGTTTAAATAGACAATTCAAAACGGTAAAACCTCCCCCAAACTTGAACTAAACATTGTCTCAATGTTCAAGAATCAAGAGAAGAAGAGGTGTACTCACAGAGATCCTCACAAAGGGGTCGACAGGTAATGCAGTACCTCTTCGCTGCTTCCACGTTTTCCCTTGTAAAATCTCGTTTATTCCTGCAAAAACAATAACAACAAAAAAAACAACATCAATTCATAAAACCGTGGGTTGTCTCCCACGCAGCGCTTCGTTTAACGTCGCATGGCTCGACGATCGACTCCCCATTATTATGGGGGGTACTTCAACTTCCAAACTCTATTGCTCGACTTCTTCGCAACAGAATATTGTGCCGGTTCAGAGATAAGAGCAACTTGAAATGGTTTTGATCGTTCTCCCTTCTTAGTTGTGTTAATCTTCCCAACTGAAGGTTTGACATCTTTCGCCTTACCTTTCTTTCGACCCTCTTGAGTTTTTAAAGTGATTTCCTCATCAAAAAATTTCAAAGTGAGCGTACCTTTTTCCATATCAATATTGCACCGACTAGTAAGCAGGAACGGCCGGCCAAGTATGATCGAAGTTTCTTCATCCTCGGGTATATCCATGATTTAAAAATCAACGGGGTAAGTGAAGTTATTGATTGTCACTAGAACATCCTCTGCTAGCCCATATGCCATCTTGGTTGTGTGGTCGGCAAACTTCAAGCTTGTTCCCGTATCGCTCACTTTTCCAATATCTAGCTTTTTGAAAATTGATAACGGCATGAGACTCACACTAGCACCTGAATCGATCAGGACTTTCTTAAAAGTTCGATCCTTTATAGTACATGGAATTACAACTGGTCCAGGATCCTTCATCTTGATTGGTATTTTCCTTTCTTATTCTATTTCCTTGCATTGCTCAGTTGTGGTCTTCGATTCTTCACCCATTGGTCTCTTTTTACCTATAACCTCTTTCATGAACTTCTTGTACAAAGGCATTTGCTCAAGTTCTTCAAAGAAGGGCATGTTGATTTCCAATTTGTTGAACATTGCACTGAACTTTCTGAAGTCTTTCTCGTTCTGATCCTTCTTTGTAACTCTTTGAGGGAATGGTAATTTGATTTTCGGTTTGACCTCCTCTTTCTTTTTCTCTCCAGTTGACTTTTCCGTTAGTACAGCTTCTTCTGGTTCGTTTATTTTTTTTCTTACCTCAAGTTCCACCTCTATACATTCTTCCCCCTTTGTTTCCCCCTCTTCTATCGCTTTCTGATTTCTTGTTTTGACAGCATTAATAATCTCTTGATTTTTCGAATTCGGTACTGTCGCGCTCGGGAGGGTTCCTTGAGCGTGTGTTGAGAGGTGTTGGGTTATCTGTCCCATCTGCGACTCAAGGTTTTTGATGGAAGCTGTGATGTTCCTTTGAATGTTTCGGGTTTCTTCTTGGAATTGCATACTTTGAGCTGCCATTCTTTCAATAGCTAACTCCCATTCTGCTTTTTGAGGGGCCTGTTGTTGTTGTTGTTGTTCATATGGAGGTTGGTTTTGGTCTTTCCATGAAAAATTAGGATGATTCTTCCATCCTGGATTATAGGTCTGAGAATACGGATTGTTCTGCCTCAAAACTTTTATCTCTTTAACTTGTTGAGTAGTCGCAAGACAATGCACAGTATAATGGGGACCATTACAAATCTCACAACTAATAACTTTGACAGGTTGAACTTGAGCTACGGTTTCAGTACTCACCTTCATCCCTTTAAGCCTTCTTTCCACTTCAGCCTTGATTCGATCTTCCATTTTCACAACTTGTGCGGCCAACTTCAAGTCAACTGTTTCTTCCGGATTACTCACACTCCGGTCATATAATTCCAGATGTTCATTTGCAGCAATCGCTTCAATAATTTTTCTGATTCCAGTGGCTGTTGTAAAGTTGGATGAACCACCGGCTGCTGTATCGATTAGCTGCTTAGTCTTCATCTTAAGACCATTCACAAACATCTGCATCTGTTCAGTTTGATTTAGATTGTGAGTAGGACATGCAACCAATAACCGTTTGAACCTTTTATACGAGTCCCCGAGTGATTCTCCCTCCCTCTGTTTAAAATTCATAATATCATATCGTTTGCGAATATACACAGAGGCAGGAAAATACTCATTCAGAAAGGCTTTTTCCATTTCTTCCCACGTAGTAATACTTCCGGCTGGTAAGGAGTAAAACCATTCTTCAGCTTCTTCAGATAAAGTGAACGGGAACATTCTTAACCTTTTAGCTTCATTTGTGTGTCCTTCAATCTTTAGAGTAGTGCTCATCGTCAGAAATCTCTGTAGATGCTTATTTGCGTCTTCGCTAACCTTTCCGGTGAAAGGTCTCCTCTCAAGGTGAGTGATTGTGCTCGGATGCAGCTGAAACTTTGTGACATTCACTAGTTGATTCACAATGGTCATCTGGTTTGGTTGAGCATTTTCCCCTCCATAGTCTCCCAAAAGTCTCTCCGCTGGTGGGAGATCCGCCATAGCTTCAGTATCTCTTTCTGATTCTGAACCCGAATATGAATGAACAGAAACTCCTTCCTCTTCTGAAGCTAATAATCTAGCTTGCCTACGTCTTTCGCGTAGAGTCCTTTCAATTTCTGCGTCCAAAGAAAAAATTAGCTGAGGGATCTCCTCGCATGAAAGTGTTAGACGCAGATTAGTAGTAACAAAATAAAAATAATAAAAATTAAAATTAAAAACTGAAAATAAAATTTTGGTCGCAGAGCAACAAAATTTCAATTGAATTAGAATTAAACTTATATTCTGGCAGTCCCCGGCAACGGCGCCAAAAACTTGACCGGTAAATTAGCAAGTGTACTAATTGTACCGATGTAGTAATAAGGGGAAATTCCCCGAATATCGATCTCGCGGACTGCGTATGAACACAAGTTCTAAAATAATACAATTGAACAAAAAGTCATAGGGGTTTGGTTTGTTTCTTACAATTTTAAAGGCCAAAAGGCAAAAAGCAGTAAAATAAAGGTTTTAGACAGTTATGAGAAGCATGCTAGAGTAGGGTGTATGAAAAAACCTTGTAATAACCTTAATCCTTATTTTTCAGAAATCACTGCTCAATTCAATCGTTACCGGTTTTAAAGATTAGTTGACTCTAATTCCTTAGTAGAAAACTCTTTGGTATTCTTCCTATGCCCCAATTCCTTGGCGGTATAGGAACAATCCCAAGCAACATATTTTATCTAAAACATTACGGTTACTATAGGGTATCCCCATTCCTAGGCAATATCTACTATAGTATTATCGTATAAACGCGTTAACGATCGTTTTTCCAAACCTAAGGTTAACCGTAAAACAAATCCTTATTTGTCAAATAAGAAAAGCCATAAGAAAATTATACAATAACAACGATGATTAGAAAGTAGTGAAATCCATTATTCAAAGGAAACAAGGTTATTACAGAGTCAATTCAGGGACACCCCCTAGCATTGGGGGGTTTAGCTACTCATAATAATAAAAATAAACTCAACAATAAAATTCAACATTACAAGAGAATTGGTTGCTTTGATCTTCAATCGCTTCCGCTCATGAGGATCTTCCGTTCCCAAATCCTTGATCGCTTCAATCTTTATCGTCCAATTTATTTTCCGTTCAAAAGTTCAATCCTTATCCTCTCTCAAAACACGTATCAAATAGTCTCAATTAAAACTAATCACTAGGGAAATACCCACAATACCCTCGGGGATCACAAGAGTCAAAAATATAAGAAAAATAGGGAAAAAAGCGCTTCCTGTAACATGTAACACCCTTCTAACCCCGCAGAATAAATATAAATAGATCAGAGTAATTATCATGCATTTCACAAAAGGGTGTCACATAACTTTTCATAACATCACACAACACCTTTCATGCTCAATAATATAAAAATAACTTCCTGCTTTTCATACACCTTCACATTAACATGTAGCAGCGGATTTGCTTTAATCATGATAGACATAATAAAAGTCTCATGCTCATCTCATTTTTAATACTTAGGCTTAAAAGCCAATTCTTTATATAATTCAAAATAACAACAACAGAATAAATTAGAGTACATAAAATATCTCTCCAAATATGAAATCAAAATATTCCCCGGTGTTACATAATCAGAGCATGACTCGACCCAAAATAAATAAAGACACAACTCAAGCTACTCCAACGGCTACCTCGTGCTAGAAACAACTCTACTCCTCAGTACCTGAGCGATGTCGTATAAAACATCATTCCAACAGAAGGGTGAGAAATATTATCATAATAACAATGCATATAATTATATATACACAAATACACAAGCACAAAATACATATATTCCACATTTTCTCACCACAATTCATTATAACTCATCATGTACAATACAACATATATATAATCAAATATGGATAATCACCAAGCATATTCATCATGCACGTATCCATAAATCTCAACATTCCACATGAACATACACATATTATGTTTACTCACTAATTCACAATTACACATTCACAATTCTCAAACCAACAATTCATGTTCATAAGCATACTTTCATACAATGATCACATATTCACAACTCGCAATTACACAAGTAATGCACATACGCATATTCCACCATTCTCACCATACTTCATCATAACTCATCATATACTTCACAAAGCATATATATATTGTAACGCCCCATATTGCTTTCAGGATTACCGACTGACCCCACAAACCAACACGAGTCTTTTCAGCATGCTTTGTCCTCAATCACACGCTTTCCAGGAAACTTCCCAGAAGGTCACCCATCCCAGAATTGCTCCAAGTCAAGCACGCTTAACTGTGGAGTTCTTATGAACGGGCTACCGAAAAGAAGATGCATCTTGTTGGTATAGGTAGTACCAATTAATCCTTATAAGCCTTCATTCAACCATGCAGTCCCATACCTGCATAGCCTCAGGATCCCTCTCATTCGGATGTGAATTCGGTTTTCCCCTAGAAGCTGCTAGGAGTGTCTCATTGTCATGCCTCATGACACCGACAACCACTCCCTCACCCACGGGTGTTACATGTAACCACCGTCCTCTTTCACCTCAGGTGTTACATGCCCACCAGCTTCCGCTTGGTTCGTCCCCGAACCACATCGTACTGGGAGAGGTATGGCTTTGATACAACACGGGCCGTGTCAGGCAACACGGGCGCCCGTGTTGGCTTTCTGAAAGATTTTTCGCGTGAAATTTGCAAGTCCCAGGTGTCACAACACGGGCCGTGTCACACAATACGGGCACCCGTGTTGTGCCACTGTTTTTTCTCCAAAAATCGCCTTTTCTGAGCAAATCCTGCAACACGGGCCGTGTCACACAACACGGGCACCCGTGTTGCACCCCTGTTTCGAATCTGACTTCGACTCCAACACGAAAGTCGTAGCTCTATCTCTTAGCTTTCCGGCGGTTTTTAGAACGCCTCAAACGGATTCTCGGAACTCCAGTTATGATCGTTTTCGTGCAGACTGCTAAAGATTTCACAACAAAACTCTTCCGAAATCTTGCCATTTTTTCCCAATTTTTGCTCTGTTTCTCCTTTATTGTATACCTGAACCTAGAAACAGTAAAAATACCAAATCGACGCGTAAAATGTAATAAAAACAACTAAAATGCGACAAGACAAAACAAATGATTAACTGAAATAAACTGTAAAATAACGTGTAAAAACCATCGATCACTCTGCACTGCCTAGAATCTCGCCTGAGATAACTAAGGAACCCTACCAGGTTTCCTAAAATTTAGCCTGAGCATACTCATGCATTATAACAGAAAACCAACACGTGTCCTTGCTGTCAGCTACTTGATGCCATGACACTCAGTATGACATCCAATTCACTTTGTGCTAGCTAACTAAACTTACCCTGCAGAGCACTTCTGCAGAATCTTCTTCATAACAGTAGACACAAATGTTTTATAGTTTCATAAAAAGTCTCAAAGATCCTTTTTATGAACACCAATTAAATCTACACTTTGTTCCTAATAAATCTCTTTGACCTGCACTTATTGATGAGGTATATCCAACAGGATCTCATCAAACCAAACCATTTCTGTCAAGAGATATAAAATAACAGCTCCTGCTGTACCAAACAGCGATGTCATGACATTCAATATGACATCTAATTAAAACACATGACAATAGTACTGCCATAACAGGTACAACGATGTCATGACATCTGTCTTGACATCTTCTCTTGTTCTACCAGACAACGATATCATGACATTGGCAATGACATCTTTGATTAAAACACATGACAACAATACTGTCATAACAGTAGATGTGGATGTAATGACATCTGACTTAACATCAGTGCAGAATCATGTTTTACCAAAATTTATTCAATCATAGAACCATGTACAATCATAGAATCATGGAACTAACAATCTCCCCCTTTGGCAAATTTTGGCTAAAACAACCAAGCAACTTATCAGGGCAGCAACAGTAGTTTTCTCAAAAGCATCAAGCCTCTCAAACTATCATGCTCCCCCTTAATAGTAGCAACTACACAATACTACTCTTTTCTTAGCAGTAGGAATGGATAACAACACTTTACTCCCCCTTGGTTTAGTCAAAAATTGACAAAAATTGGAGTAAATGTACAAACATATGCTCATAACACATCAAACAGAGCCAAACCCAAAAACTGAATCATAAACATCATGCTTTAAAGCTAGACTCAATTATCAACCTGCACATGGTGTCCAAACATCCAGTCATCTCACAATCTTCCAAGAGATACACACACTGCTTGATCCCAATCAATATGAAGACTGCACCACTGCAGCAACAATCCATGGACCAGGACTTAAACCCCCTGCTGAACTCAACATAAATCAGAGCACTAAGTTTTATTATCCAACTTATGCATATGAGCTAGCACACTGACTACTTTACACCATGATCCAGAGTAGTCTTGACCCCTACCTCCACATCATTGTCCAACATGATACAACACTTCTGAATGAAATTGTGAGTATCAATCATAGTCCTAGTTTAACCCATCAGCCAGCACAATGTCAAGACAAGTAATGCAGCTACACCTTCAGACTTCTACACAACTCCCCTTGTCATGCATAATCATCACTCCCCCTAAAAGAGAGAACCCAAACACATGAAGAATCACTTCATCATCTTCCTATTTACACACTGCACTTTTACACCCCTTGATTCACAAACCATACTAGACCAGATAGCAGAAGAGTTGCAGGATAGACATAACTATCTGTAAGCTTAATCAAATTCATCTTTGAAGAACTGGAACAAACAAGATCAAGGCTGATGATATCTTGGTCTTCATCTTCACCATTCATACAAGACAAAACACTTGGATAGAGACCAAAAGTCTTGCTGACCAAAACAAATCCCTTCAGTGGGGGTCAGATCATAAGGTTCTCACCTTTATATTACTTCCAATAAGCTTGTACACGTCTGATTTGATCTATTGACATCCAATGATAGAACCAAGAACAGAAACATTGTCAAGTTCATCATGAACTAGAACAGTAACACAATGTCACAACATCTGGTATGACATTCCACCCTCCTAGAGGCATACACTCACAAACTGCTTGAAACCACAAACAATCTTGAGAAATAACTGTCCTATTGCAGCAACATATCCTAGATAGAAGTATACCTCCCCATATCAAGGATAACTAGTGCTCTATTTCCAAAAGCACGTGAATGGAAAACATAAGACTCATCTTCATGTTTTCAAGAGCTCATTCCTTGTTCAACATACCTCCTGAACGCATTCACTTACTGCTTGAACCATAGGTAACTAGTACGCTCATCAGAAAGAAACTCTCCTCTATCTTCTATAAGAGTTGCACCTTACAGCAAGAAACACCCAAGATCACCACATTATCTCACACGACCAACTCCATGCTCATACAGTGATAAGGTATCACCCGATCCACCTCTTCCTAGAGTTACCACTTCTCCACAGGAATTCTGGTCTGAGTCAGAGAACAAGATAGACACCCCATAAACCAAGACATTCTTTCCTCATCATTCTCCCATATGATAAGTTAGAACACTTTTAATTTAACTAGTGAATATTCACTTCCATATAACATATCATCATCTAGACTTTCATGCAATCAACCAATGATCCACTCCAGTCTTGTACAACACCTTCACATCATATTCCAAGACAGTCCTTTTACCTCATCATTCTCCCGTATGACAAGATAGAGTACTTTTTAGTCAAGATGTGAATCACAAGTTCCACAAAAGATCTTCAAGTCCTTCTCCAAGGAAAAACAAACCAGATGATACATATCACAAACACAACTTCAATGGTTCTTTATATGCTCACAACTGGACTTACTACTGCCTAGTAATCCAACTGAAGATCTTCAGAGGATACAGCTCCACCAGCTTGATCAAAAACATCTCCAAAAGAAGGTAATCTTCCATAGGCAATTTAGGGCTTCTACCACAAGCACCAATATATGAACAGAAACATAACTTTTTTTGATCTTCAAACAACAAGGGTAATTTTCTCCAAGCACACTACTTAAATAACCAAATGACACTATTTGGTTACTCAACATGTTTCAGAGCTCTAGAAAATCTTCTGATCCACCAAGGAAACCTGATCTTCAAGTTACATACCCTACTTGCTCCATAGAAAGGCATCTTAGATACACCAAGGTTTGGACCTGAAACATCTACTCCTTCTCGTAGCTCCCACAAACTTCATGAGATAGATCATATCAAAATGATGTACCATTACTTCAACTAAGACTCTGAAGATTAGCTTGATGTCAGAACCTCTGATGAGACATCCGCTGGTGACTTTAGTCCTTTATTTCTGTTTGTTTCTTTTCCAAAAAAAAATTATAATCGCATGCTTTTTCGTTAGTTATTTTGTTACAACTGTGAGTTTTCTCTATGTTCTTTAACGAAAGACTTGTGGTGTGATATGATTGATTAATTTTATGCATTCTTGGTATGTATGTGTGATTAAACTCTAAATTGTACATCACTAGTGGTAGATCACTAAACCTTGTGATATTTTGAGCCTAATAATGGATATACATAAAAAGTCCATCTCTTTCTTTCTTGTGTGATTTCACTCATGTTTGTTAGTCTCTAGAACTTGAATTGACTCTTGTTAAAGCTTTTTATTTACTTGTACACATTGAAATGATAAACGCATGTTGTTTTGTTTTATTTTTAGCCAGTTAACCTTGATAATATTACCCTTGTTTTCAAGCCCTTTTGAGCCTATTATCCTTTTTTTAAACTTATTACAAGCCGAAAAGTGAAAAATAAAGAAATAACCCTAATCAAAGGGTTAAGAGAGTCTTGTATGGAGTTGTGTGGGGTTTAGAATTATCTTTGAATTATTATTGTAATGTTGTTATGATGTTGGCACAAAAGGAAAAAAAAATGAAAAAAATATAAAAAATAGAGAAGCAATTGAGAAGATAAAAAAGTTGTCAATACATATCTCTTCTGGGAAAAAAAAAGAATAAAAGGAAAAAGAGAAGATAAAAAAGTTGTGAGGTTGTTGTTTGAAAGCAATTGATGTATCATGTAGTTCAAATCCCACAATTCTTTCAATTTTCTTTTAACTCTTTGGTTTTAGCCTAGTACCCCTTACGATTTATCCTACCCTTACCTTGGCCACGTTACAACCTTAATAAAAGTCCTTTTGATCTTTGTGCGCATGTAAGTCAATTGTGAATGTTAGAGTTTTTTTTCAAGCTTATGGTAGTACTAACTCTCATGTTGTGTTTTGAGTGTAAACATGTAACCTAAACACTTGAGAATTGAGTGGAAACAATTTATCTTGTGAGGATCTTGATGTTTGTGATGTACTTTTGGTAATCTACTTTTCATATATTTTTTTAATGTCACAAAAGAGTTAATCACTAATTTCATATTCTTGAAGCTTAGAATTAGAAGTTTGCTTGCACTTCGTTTCCAGAGAACCTTTGAGATTTCATGCTCTGTTTGGTTTTTGCTTTGAAGTTTTTGTTTTAAATTCTTGATTTTGCTCGGAGTGTAAAAGTTCAAGTGTGGGGAAATTTGATCAGTTCATTTTGATGCACATTTCTCTATGTTTAGACTTAAGCATTTCTATGGTTTTGTTTGTTTATTTTTCTATTTTATGATGTTTTTATATTTCAATTTATTTTCAGCCTTATTTGATTTTCGTTTGTTATTTTCAGCATTAGCAACTTTCAATAAAAAATTCATAGCTGGAGCTACAGGAATCTAATTGAGACGTTCTACCAGTAGTTGGAAAGCTAAGAAAAAGATCTACAACTTTCATGTTGGATGAAGAATCTGATTCAGAGTGTATGGATCTCGAATAATTCGTCGAAGTTTCTAACTGTATAAATTAAGTTGTTTCGGGTCATTTTTATTTGGCCTGGTTTATGTTTCCGTTCCGGTTGAGTGTGTAATGCAATCCTTATTTTGTTTATAAGGTTTGCTGCCGTGCTACAGGAGGGGGGCCTAGCTTTCACCAATTTTATTTTTGCTTTCACATATTTCATGGCGAACTAATCTTCAATCTGCCGGATTCAAATTCCGTAATTCTTTGAGGTTATTATCAATTTCAATTTAATTTAGTTCCTTTCTAATTTATTCTATAATTTTCGTTTGCTTAATTCGTTTCTTATAGAATATATTGAATTTAATTCGGTTGATATGCATGTCCCTTATGTTAATTGCGTTTTAACTTAGCTTTTTTATTATTTCGCGCTATCTTCAACTGTCTGCTTAATTCGGTGATTAGGAATATAACTCGTGTAATATTGTCGACGCTTCTTTGTTCAATATTGCAAGCGAATAGGAATTATAACTGTTTAGGGAATTGGATTTGTAATAACTGATGATGAGTTGGTAGTCGAACCAGTAGATTAACCTGTTTTAATCACTTATTTCAATAATCACTTATTTACTTTGTTTATTTTCTTAATCGAATTCTAAAGCAAAACAACCCCCCTCCCTCCATAATCGTTTTCAATTGGTTAATTCATCATCAAGAATCTTTGTGAATCAACATCTCAGTCATTGTCGCTTTACTACATTTTTCAAAAAACTCGTTTTTGATCCGTGCGCGACAGCGAATCAGTCGCACATTCTCCTGCATAAATGAGACCGAATTTATCTAATTCTTACCATAGCATTTTCAGTTTTGTGTAATAAAAAAAAGAGTCACCTTTTTTGAGAGTGCATATTTCTTCTTGAATATCACCATGATAGAATTGATCTTTAAGCTCTATTCATATGCTTGGTGCCGTTTCCATCCACAAGATGCTCAGAGAAATCTCAGGTTCAATATAATTGTTTAACAATGACATGATCACGGTGTTGCATCGATCCAATGCAATAGAATCGCGATCTTCATCTGATGGTCTAGGAAAAGTTCCATTAATGGAGTGTAGTTTGTTCTTGGATCTTAGAGCCATGGTCAAGGACTTCGATCAAGAATAACAGTTTCTTGCATTCAGTAGTGGAGGAACTAATACCATCGTAAAATTTTCGCTAGGATGCATGAAATAGAGATTGCGAGTATCACTTTGATATCCCCTGTTAAGATTTGAAGCAGGAGCACAACCACTATGGGTGTTCGAAAGGATTTTCAACTGACATTGTTGAAGCAGAAAGAAAAAGAAGAAAAACTAAAGGTAAAGAATGATCGATGAAAGAAGATGAGAAAAGAAACAAACTGATATTTGTGAAAAGAAAACGAGTATATAGCGACAATGGTGGTGATGAAGCCACGGGTCGATTATACCATGTGAAAATTAAACTAAAACACTGTTGAACAATATTGAGTATCTAAGTTTGCATTGATAAAGAGAATTACAAAAATCTACCAAATGATGATAAACTATCCACTACTTATATGAGTTGTAATCACTAAGATAAAATAACTAATTTATAACAACTTCTTAACTACCTAACAAAAACACTTAGATTAGTTATAATACAGCTCCATTTAATAGTTTCATCCATAGTAAAATTAACTTGTTGGACAAGTAACTTCACTCGTCTCTACTATTTTCTTATGTTCAACAATAGGCAACAACAAAAAAATAAAATAGAACATCGAAAATAGAGAAAATAATAGATAGAAAGATTTAGAAATTTTGCAACTTTGCTGCTGATAAAAATTTGAAAATGGGTATTGTTAGATCTAGAACAAAACTAGAAATGTATGTATGGTATTTAAAAACGGGAAGAAAAAAAAAAGAGAAAACTAACTTTCTGATCTAGAAAAACAAACAAGAAAGTGAAAGAGGTTGTTTTTTTAGAGACACTAGTCGCGATGTTGAGAGAAAAAGACAATAAAGATGATGATGGTGATGAATAAATGAATTTTAATTTGATATCATTAATGGTGCTGAAGAAAATAAGCCATGAGTTCATTATGATTCACAATTTAGGAAATTAGTTAAATGATATCAATTTGCACACAACGTATAATTCACAATCTGCTTTCTTATTTACGTTAGAGCAACAACTTTAACTCCTTTACAGTCTCAAAACTTACATGACTTGTTGGAGAATTCACAAACTATAAATAAAATTGAACACACATATTTATCATATAATACACCAACTCAACTGTAGTCAACATGATACAAACATATCATATACCATTTTATTTCACTACATGTCTCAATGTTATAACTCATATGTCATTCCAACTTTGAGAAGTCTCTTGTGTGGGATTGCAATGGACTGTTCTCCCTGTCTAAAGTTCTTCCTCAAGAAGCTATAAGCATAGTTCACAACAATCTTATTCAAAATGGAAGAATTTGGATGAGCCACAACCTCAGCTTCACCTATCATATACACCACTCCTCTTTCCATTGCTTTGTCTATAAACTTAATCTCCTCTTCAGGTCCTTGAATCATAGGTGCATAGAAATTTGATGATTTTGTCACACTGCCTGGTAATGATCTTATTGAATCTGATGACACATGAGACACACCAATACTTGGGATGATTCTACTAGAAGAATTAGTAGACTTTGGTTTCACATCTTCCATTTGT
The DNA here is from genome assembly GCA_963859935.3 of Lathyrus sativus. Taxonomy (NCBI): domain Eukaryota; kingdom Viridiplantae; phylum Streptophyta; class Magnoliopsida; order Fabales; family Fabaceae; genus Lathyrus; species Lathyrus sativus. The sequence continues at coordinate 523,598,433 of OZ012738.1, forward strand.
TCATTCTCATTAGTAGAAATAGGCACTACTAATTCTCCACTTGTTGCTGCTGCTACATTTGTAGTAGTAGTTCCTTCATTAGCCTCAAGCATGAAATTCTCTTGTTGAATGAATCCTTTGAGATTTTGTATTAATTGCGACTCGAACTCAACAGGCTCCTCGAGCACATCGTTGTAACCGCGCCTCACCACACATCGGAAAATTCTATACTCTCTCGGCTCCACTTGTCGAAACAAAAACCTCTCTTCCGACGCAACTCTACTAACCGGAACAGTCTTGATAGAAACAAACACAACGACCGAATGAATCGACGGAACACTAGCTACGAAATGCGGAAATATCGGAGGAATTCCTTGTACGAGCTCGGAATAAAGAAGTCCGATTCCAGGAATTCTGTGGACATCTGCATTATTAGCCAATTCTTTCAAATACTCAGTAGAAACCTTGTTTTTAAGCTCAAACATGTATCTTTCTTTGTGTACATAATGCCAAGTTCCCATAATCATTGTCAAAAACAAAGCTAGCACAATTGGAAAATATCCTCCTCCTGTGAACTTGGTTAGTTGAGAAGTGAAATAGAGAATCTCAGTGAAACCAAAAACACAAAAGAAAAGGATAACCATCCATAAACTCTTCTTCCATATAACAAGCATTATCAGTGAAACCAATGTTGTTGTAATCATCATATCACCAATAACCGCAATACCATATGCATGACTAATCTTATCAGTGGTTTTGAAGGCAACACAAACCACAATACATCCAAGCATGAACATGTAGTTGATCTCTGGAATATACACCTGACCTTGATGCTTTGTTGAAGTATGAACAACCCTAACCCTAGGGAAACAACCTAGACTTAGGGCTTGTGATATAATGGAAAATGCTCCTGAAATCATAGCTTGGCTAGCAATAATGGCAGCACCAATGGCCACAACAAATGTAGGCCAATACAAAGGGTCTGCAAATTATTCACATTAATTAATAAAATCGAAAATCGATTAATTAATCGAGATTAATTCATAATGGTGAAATTAATTACCTGGTATACTGTCATAGAAAGTGTTGGAGACTTTGTCAGGGAACTCTCTTAGATATGCTGCTTGTCCAACATATGCTGCCAATATTGCAGGACATGTAACAAAAGAAAAACTAATCTGCATACATATATAATATTATTTTATTATAATGTATGATCTTGATAAAACTAATCTACATACATATACAATATTGCAATATACAAGTATATAATAAATGTATTATTTTATTTACTTACTTGAATTGCTCTAACATTGAAGTGTCCCAAATCAGCAAACATGGCCTCAGATCCTATGATTATAGGTAAAATATATCTTCGTTAGAATTAAAACAAGATTAATTAATTAATAGAGTAGATGATATTGTTAATTAATTAATAAATAATAATTACCTGTTATACATAAGAAGACTCCACCTAATGATATCCAACCTTCTTTACCATTTCTTTTGAAATAATCAACTATGTATTTAGGATTAAAAGCTTTTAATACTCCAATATCATATTTGAATAAATTATAGAGACCAATTCCAGCAATGAATAAAAACCATAATAAAATAATTGGAGCAAATAAAGCTCCCACTTTATCAGTACCAAACCGTTGCATAGAAAATAACACCACCAAAATTGCTACTGTAATTCCCACAACAGCATCTGAGAAAATAAAATAAAAAAAGACAAAGTTAAAAATCACATATTATCATAGTAAATAATAATAATAAAAAATAAAGCATTAATTAAATAAAGTGCTTACTTTGACCTAGTGATGAACTGATTCCACTAACAGCTGAAAGTACTGAAATGGAAGGAGTGAGAATGCCATCTCCTATAACCATGGAAGTTCCCATGATAGCTAGAAGTAAGAGAAGAATTCTAGCAAAATGACTTTGCTCAATCATTTTCTTTATTTTATTGGCTCTTTTTTGCTTGTAAGATGGAATTTCAAGTTTGTAATTAGAAAGTTCCATGTCTTCTGGTTGTTGATTGGGTGCCAAACTCACTTTTATATATCTGCAAATCAACGAGTATAGTGCAAATGCTCCACCTATATATTGATATCCATTCAATTTTTAGTACTATTTCATATCAAATTTTAAAATAAAAAATGCTATACTTTGTTTGAAATTTAGTACCTATAAAGTTACAAAGAAAATTCTTAAAAAATAAACATTGTAGGCTTCAACTAGTGATTCCACTTTTGAGGTATTACCTTGGGAAGGTTTATTGATATTAATATTATTACTTGTTTCTTTTAATGTTGTTGTAAGGGTTAGAGTAATAACTAAATCAAGATTGGATCTCTGAATTATAAACAATAATTACAAATATTATGTGAATATTAATCTCATTGTAAGTCTTTTATTAATCATAAAAACAAATATTTTTTTTCTCAAATAGGAATATTCAACATCAATTGTCAAAGATTCCATGTAAAAAATTAATATTACTCCATAATGTGTGAATAAGACCCACTATTTTAGCTTAAATGGTAAAAAAGAAATGGAGAGGCTCTATCTTTAGAGGTTTTTTAGGCTCATATGAGAGGCACTAGTCACCTATCGTTTTCATTTAAGATTATGACCTTTTCTTTCTTTCTTTTTTTCAAATAAATTTTAAATATTATTTATATCTCACTTATCAGTTAGCTTGTTAAACCGATAATTAACTAATTTAATTTTGATTTGGAGATCTCACACATTCATTCGTTTTATAAACCTACTTTTAAAAGATTGAATGTTATGAATAATACTATTTATTTTAATGAAATTTGAATAACCGAACCTACTATTTTTCTAAAATTTTTTCTTTAGAACTTTTTTTAGGTCTATATTGGGGACTGTTTATGTATCATAAGAATTTATTATTAACTCTCCTTTTTCGAAAATACAGTGTACAAAGTTAATTTTTTATTTGCAAATATGAATTATTAAAAATAATATTTAAATAATATGTAATAATTGTTAGAATGTTCACAAAATACACACAAATATGTTTTAACTCTTACTTTCAATCTCTCAAGAGACTTAATTAGTATATTTAATTTATTTTTTTTTAAAAACAAACAAACATATCATATAATTAGAGATATATATTTTCAATATTAGTTTCTAAAGAACTATAATATTTTATAATACATAAAAAGAAAATTAAATATAAAATTTGTCATACCGTTCCCATTATCATTAGCCCATAAAACAATGAAAACATATTTGAGCATGGGAATGAGAACAATGGTGTAGATGATGAGAGACAAAACTCCAAGAATGTCATCCCTGTTTTTTATTCCATCTGTGAAAGTACTTGCATACACATAAAGTGGTGATGTACCAATATCACCATACACAATCCCTATGCTTTGAAATGCCAAACTCAACGTCATGCTCCAACCCACCTACATCACAGAATCAGAAAGAAATATGGTTGAACCTAACTCAATATTACAAAATTGATCGGTAGAATGAGAACGGCTCAAACTATTAATAGATGATATGATTATAAACTACATACCTTGGAATGGTGATTTGTATTCATAGAAACTCTTCCAGCTTCTAAATTGAGAGAATCTACACGACGGAGTTTTGCCCATGACACCTTACGATCTTTCAGCTTCTTCTCTGGAATGTCCTTTGTTATTGTCTCTGTGTCTTCCTCTATGTTCATTTGATTTGTTTCACCTCCAGACATTTTGATAAATGGCTTAATGTTTGGGCTGGAAGTGTTGAAGTCCTACTTTTGCATTGGTTTATATAGTCACAAGTTTGGTAGATCTCAATGTCCTACATTAATGAAATAAATATTATTTTAATTATTGAATTTTCTTACAAGTAAACAAAATAATTAAATTTTAATTAAAGTTATTCTACTTACCAATAATTGGACTATTTTAATTACGATTTCCGCCACCCACTCAAAGTCCAAAGTTGACTATAGAAGGTTTACATGTCAGTTAAATTTTTATATATTATCAGTTATCAATTATATAGTTGAAACTTGAAAGTGTAATACTAAATTAGTAATGGTTCAATTATTTTTGGTTTTCTTCGTCACTAATGTAGAATTTAATGTGTATTTGATATTGAAGAGTTGGCACGTATGCTAGATGACCAAAGCATTGACAAAAGAGAATGGGAGAGAGACATTAGAGTAGAAAAAGATGAAAAGTAGCACATAGGTAGGGAGGGAAGGATCTAGGAATTTATGGAATGGAGGCTGAAAATTGTAATAGGAATTTATGGAAAAGACTAAACAACCTCAAGATCTTTAAAGGATTAGAAATCCAAACATAGAACAATCTAGATGACCATATTCGTTCTAGCACTAAGCTAATTCCAAACTAAAGATTTTACAACTACTATAATTTCATGACTCTTTTTATCCCACCATTAAAAAGACTATCACTTTTTATCAACTAAATAGCTCTTCCAACAACTAGTCAAACGAGAATCCTGCAATTTCTCTTCACCGTCCTCCGTTATGCAGAGTCAAACAACAAGTTATTAGAAATATCAAGAGGAGAAATACATAACCAATCCCCAACAGTCATGTTACAATTAATAAACAAATGACAATAAAACTCTTCAGCATCAAGACATAACAAACATATAAGACTATGAACACATGATATAATTTTCTTCTTTACAAGCTTATATTTCATTTGAAGTTTATTTAAGAGCAACTTCCACAATAACACTCGTATGTTACTGGGAATATTAGATTTTCGAACGCACCTCAAATCGATATCCGGCAGAAAATTCGGGCTGACAAAAAAGTTTAGTCTGAAAAACACATATTTAACCGAGAAGCCACTTAAGTCACACCACCACACAAATTGATCCATCATTTCTGTAACAGGGGAATATGATTAAAAAAAGGAGATTATCGCAATCAGAGCTTGTCGGACTAGATAAAAGTGTTCGGCCGTCATGAGTAGCATCCACATCGGATCAAAAGCAATACACAAGTAAGAGAGACGTCACATATTCACCTAAAACCTTAAAGTGATAAGTGTACGAGTTCTCTCACTTATAAAGTGTTCAACCTCCACTTTTCTAAGCAATGTGGGACTTTCAACTAACACGTGTACACACAATCTCCCCCTAAAATGTGAGTTCATCTCTTATTCTCCTCCTCAAGCAGAACCTCTTTCATCCACATACACTTGTACCACCATTGTGGGCACTATAACGGAATACGTCACCTGACCACCACATTGTCAGGAAGACTTTCGATACAATAAGTTGGTCCCTTAATTGAACCATCGGCTTTGATACCACTGTTGGGCCATCATGAGAAGCATGCACATTGGGTGAAGAGCAACACGCAAGTGAGAGAGACACCACATATTCACCCAAAATCTTAAGGTGATGAGTGTATGCATCCTCTCACTTATAAAGTGTTCAACCTTCACTTTTCTAAGCAATGTGAAATTTCTAACTCACACTTGTATACAACAAAAAGCTCCATGTTTGAACACACACACACGCACCATACTCAATTGCCATCTAGCTAAGAATCAGTTTCATTAATCCTCTTTTTTTTTGTCTCTGCAAGTAATCGAACAACACAGAAAATTGCATACAAAGTGGATATGCACCAATCCAATAGTCTCTCCAAATATTAATGTTGATTATGTTCACTACCTTACACGAAATACTCCTACTGAACCAATTATTTTCTACACCCTAAATTTCCAGCAAAATCCTTAAATCCCTCCACCATAATAATGATTTTTAATTGTCGACGAAAACAAATGTATCACGAATTGAAGCCTTAATATCCCCATATTTGAAGGAAAACACTTTATGTCATGACAAATATTCCTCTAATAAAATCCTCCGGCCCCATTTACTCAGTAATCCCTAATTGAACAAATCACGATGTCTTACATCGAACCCCCTTTAAGCTATTGAGGTACAAATTGTAGATCACGCCACATGTAACATCTCAGTCTGCTTTCAAGATTACTGAATGATCCCACAAACCAACACAAGTTTTTCAGTATATTTTATCCTCACTCACAGGCTTTTTGGGAAACTTCCCAGAAGGTCATCCATCCAAATACTACTCGAAGTCAAGCACACTTAACTATGGAGTTCTTATTTGTTAGGCTATCAAAAAGAAGATGCATCTTGTTGGTATATGTAATATCAATCAATCCTTATAAGTTTTATTTCAACCGTGGAGTACCATACATGCACAACCTTATGATCCTCTCATTCCGATGTGAATTCAGGAGAACACTCCCCGCCCTCTTCGGCCTCGGATGTTACAACCACTCCCCAACCTCTTAGGCCTTGGGTGTTACACCACCCAATTGATTATCATATGGTTTTCTTGACCAATCCACAAGAGCACTCTCCAGGTCTTGATGAACTCTCAAGTGACTAATTTTGGTGTTTTGTAGAAGGAAGAGGAGAAAAGAGGACTTGCATTCAGTACCGAGTTCAGCAATGTCACTCTTCCTCTAAGAGAGACAACTTTTCCTTCCTAAAAGGACAACGTATTCCTCAACTTAGATACAACCGGAATCCCTGAGAAACTCCTTCTAGGGTTTCACCTAATCAGAATGCCAAGGGAATTAAAAGGAAAATGAGTAATAGCACATGCTAAAAGGTTAGAAACAACCTTAAAGAAATCCAATTTAACATTGAAACCAATAATCCTACTTTTATGGAATTTCACAGATAAAACAGAACAAATCTGAAACCAACGAAGCAAGGCTTTTATCAACCAAATATTCTCCAACGACGATTGGGCCAAAATCATTGTGTCGATAGCGAATTGGAGAAGATCGAATTGAAGATTATTGGTCAAAGCGAAAGGATGGAAAAAGATAAAAATGAAAAGGAAAGTGGAAAGAGGATCCCTTTAGCGATGGTCTATCCTAGCTTTAAATTCAATAGTTGGACTACTGTTTATCAAAATTGGGAGGGAAAAGGAGAAAACACACGCCTTAATCCATTTTAACCACTTACTACCAAAGTCTATCCTTTTTAGAACATAGAACAAGTAGTCCCAAGAGACAAAATCGAAAGGCTTTTCAAAATCCACTTTGAAAAGGAATAATCCTTTTATATTTCTCCGAGTAAAGTCGACCAACTCGTTAAGCACCAAAACTCCGTCAAACATTAAACCTCTATTTGGAATAATATCTGAGTGATCCACCTATACAAGCTTATTCAAAAAACCCTTCAATTTCCCCGTCAATAATTTATAGATTGTCTTATATATGCTACCAATGAGACAAATTGGGTGATAATCGTTCAAGTTTTGATGATTCTGACTTTTAGGGATTAAAGGACAAAGTTTGTTGTCATAGCCTTAGGAAGATGTGTCTGTAAAAATATCGTTTATGCAATCAAACATATCAAGTTTTATAATTTCCAAACTAAATTTGAAGAACTCCATGGAGAAGCCGCCAAGGCCTGGGCTCTTTCCTCCAACAACATTCCAAATGAATTCCTTGATGTCTTATAAAGAGAAAGAAGCCTCCAAACCAATTATATCTTCATGAGATAGCTCGTTAAATGATACTCAGTCTAGCACTCGTGATCTACCTTTAGTATTTTTAGCACTGCACATGACTTCGCCACTTCCCCAAAACGCTTGTGCCATAGAGTTCTCCATTCTTTGGATCTTTGTTTCATCTAACATACAAATATCCAACTTTCCTGAACTTATAAGATTCCTAATTAGATTTCTCTTAGCTGGATTTTCTCCTCCTTTGATATTGAAAGATAACACATTCATGACTAAACTTAATTGATACCATCCTTCTTTGCAATCCTTTCTTGATCCCTAATTTTAAGGTACTTGATTTCCGCTATGTAAGGTACTTTATCATCTCCTCCTCTAATACCAAGATAAGAGGATTTTTTGTAGGTTTTAGATTGTTCACTTGTTTTGGCCAACATTTTTTGTGACACCTGATTTATTTGGTTTATTCTTAGATTTCGTTTTTTTTTTAAATTGGCCTTTCATAATGATTGGTTGATATCGAAAATGTAAAATGATGTCCTCTTTTTTAAATAATATGAAGAATTTTTAAAAATTGATAGATAGAATTAATTTTTTTCATAGAAGTTGTCATTTAGTTCTCCTTGCACTTTCTACAAAACGGGTCGCTGTAAACTCCTTTTGTGTTTTTCTTGTATAGGTGTGGCTCAAAGGGGATAACACAGTCCATGTCATGGGACACAACTAGGCCATGTTGGTCTCAGAAAATTTATATGGGAAGAGCCATTTTCGCTCGATATTTAGCGTTTGTTTCTCCAGTTCAATCCAATACCTTCTTATTACCTGAAAAAGATGAAAACAAGATACACTTTAAAGATACCCTTTAAAGACACACACTCACTCAATGCTTAAAAGCTTAGGAGTGATTGACAAAACTTACAACTCAAGAGAGACAGTCCTACTCTTATACCAAGATGATATTAGAGAGGCTCACAATTAACACGAACACACAAACCCTAAAATATTACTTAACAACAGTGCATGTTCCACACCAGAATTAGGGTTGTGTCATCCTATTTATAAACATTATCTTGACTAGATTTGGGCTTTAAAAAAACGCAGCAAGGCAGTTGCTAAAAGTCTGCAGATTATTCTCCATAAAAATAGGTCTTCAATCAAGGTTTCCTAAAAGGTATCAACATTTAGAAAAACAAAACATCTTTAAATTCAACCAGAATCTTTGATTCCTCAATCTTGGACGTCACATAAGATCACTTAATATTCACAGAATATTCAGTAATCTGTAATTAAACCAGTTGTATCCAAACTGCAAAACTGTAACAAACAAGATGTCAAATCTTCACGTTAGGACATCTTGTTCAACATGTTTTTCTTCATGTTAGAACATCTTTTTCAACATGTTGCTTCCAAGTTAGTTTTTCCAAAATTACTGTCAATCACAAATACAGAGACTTAACAGATTGGACCCAGGTATGAAATTTTTTTGTAATCAAGCGGTGGTGAAACAAGAACAAGAGATGGATTTTCATTCGGATACAGGTAATACGAATTTGTAAAATTGATGAAAAATCAGTGAAGCTCTAGTGTGGCATTGAAGAAAGAAGCATAGATTAGGATTTAAGAATGCAATGATAGGGAAAGAAAATTGCAGGAGAAATGAAGATTCATAATGAAGCCCCAAAAAATTACATAGAAAACGATGAATCAAATAAAAAATATAATAATGACTATCCGAGCTTGTTAAACTCTGATACCATGTTGATGACAAAAATCTTAAGTGAAATAAATGATGAAAACATAAAAACAAAATAAAAAAGTTGAGTCATGATGAAAAATATATCTGTTTCATTGAATAAATAATAACAAGAGACTAATATAACTAACTACACTAAAAATACTTAACTATACAAAACAAAATACAAAACTACTTGTATTACTCTAACCATCTTAAACAAATACATCCTTGCTATTCAAATTATATATATATATATATATATATATATATATATATATATATATATATATATATATATATATATATATATATATATATATATATATATATATATATATATATATATATATATATATATATATATATATATATATATATATATATATATATATATATATATATATATTCATTTTTATATTGGAGTTATATCATTTATTAAATTTTTTTTTACTCCCACTTTCTTCTCAATCAATGAAGATGTGAAAGAGTTTGATTTCTTCTTTTCTTTTTAATTTTTACCCAATAATAAAAAATCATCTCACTTTCTAATATTATTAGTTCTTTATCATTCTTTCTTTTTATTTTTTTATTTTACTTTCTCTTTTATTCCAAAGATACCATTAGTGCTTATGGAAAATTGTCTATTTTCAAGGATCTACTTTTCAATGAGACACGTTTTGCATTTCTTTGATTTGTCTCCACCTACTACCACTCTATCCCTCTTATACATCATCACCAGTGTCCTATATTCTCTCTTCTGAACCAATAATAGTTATACAGCAACATCAGTATACCCCACATAAATTCAATCGAAATTCAACCTTTTTTTTTTAAGAAAAACATCTTTTTGTCACTTTAACCAACTTTTTCCAAAGTAATTTCCACTAATTTTCTTTTAAATGAGATATAAGTAAAATAAAAAATAAAAAATAAAAAACTCTTAAATGGTGCTGTGGAAATGAATTAGGCGGTGCCTAAATTTTTCTTTGGGACCAATAATAAATTATCTCACTGACTAGGTAAAAGGTTCATAGCTGCAGCTCAAATTTTCTACTGTCGTGATGCGATTTCCAACACATCAATTTTAACTTTTAAACTAAAATTAATTATAAAGAAAAAATCATTTTTAATAAAATACAACCAAATATTTAAAAAGTGGATTCTATAGATTGAGAATAAACTTTGTCTCCTTTGAAAATAAAACCAAGCATACACAGCATATTGATATAGACATGGTGAGTAAATCAAAGAAAACACGACCTATATAGTCACTAATGGATGGCCGTAATAATATTCTTCTTTTTCTTTTTTGTACAAAGCCGTAATGAGATTCTTATCTCACAGAAAAAATTAAAAGAAATGACACACTACGTAAGAATTTTTAACACATGTATACCTTTTGAATGATAGTATTCAACTTTACCTCCTTCGTCAATTATATGCACAATTATCTTGTTCTAACGTATTACTCTCACCGATTCTTTTCACATTTTATCTTTTTAAATTTATTAAGTAATGAATATATTTGACCAATAATACAGACTAAATACATTAATTATTTAATAAATTTAAAAATATGAAGTTTTTTTTTTTAAAAAAACCGGAAAAAATATTATTTTTCTTACTAATTTATAATTATTTAGTTATTAAATAAGTCAATTACAATATTATTTAACTAAAATAAATATATAAAACTTCGTTTGGGATGTTGATTTCTAGTAATTCTAAAATCATATTTCTTCTATTCAAATATCTGATGTCTTTGAAATTGAGATGACCAAGTCTATAGTGCCATATTCATTCATCTCTGCTAGCTGTAGTTGCAAGACACATGCTCCATCACATTAAGTTCAATCTTGAATGTTCTATTTTGAGACATAGGAGCCTTCAAGATTAACCTTCCTCTTGAGTCGAGAACTCTCATCATCTTATTTTTGATCGATACCTTGTAGTTCTTTTCGACCAGCTGCTCTATGCTGAGCAAATTACTCTTCGTGCCTAGTACGTACAATACATTGGAAATTACCGACCTCTTGTCATCTTTCCTCATAATCAGAATATCATCAATACCTTCAGTTGCTAGAGTATTGTCATTTGCAAATTTCACCATGTTCTTCATTGAGGATTTTACGTTTACAAACCAATCCTTTCAACCAGTCATGTGTGATAAGCATCCTGAGTCCATATACCATTCTTCCTGGAATCTTTGTTCGTCTCTTGTTGTGACCATCAACAACATCTCTTTTTCTTCATGTTTCGCCAACTTTGGATCAGTTTTTTTTATTCTTCTTCTTTTCTTGACAATCACTAGAATAACGATCATACTTCTGACAATTGTAACATTGAATGTGACTTTTGTCAGGTTTTCGACCACCGCCTCTTCCTCTACCTACCGCACCACCTCTTTGGTTGCTTTGGTATGAGGACTTTCTCTAATTCGACTAGTCTTTTTCTTGTTGATTTCGACCAGTCGAATTATTATAGTTGTAAATGCCAAATATATTTTAAGTCGAGTTATGTAGCCAGACAAGGTTAAGCATGAACTAGGTTATGATAGCAAGAAAGGTCGAGCAATGCAGAGAGCTAGGTAAGTATCTCATATAACCCGGACCAGTCACATAACCCGACTCCCATTATCCGAGCTTCTACAAAGTCGAGTACAGACCCCATCAACTCGGTACTTACGCCAGATATGAGCTCAGCTGGAATACCAACAGTTGTAATGGTGGCGGCGCATCAATGCGGACGTTACCAGAGCTTCAAAGCCTACATTCATGAAAGGGAGTTACAACATTGATGGCCATGTAACGTCAGAAGGCCAAAAGACTTCTCTTAATGGCATATCTTAATAGAAGATTATAAAAGGGGCTCCCACATGAAGGTTAAGCAAGACACAATCATTTTGAGACAATACACAGCACAAGTGTAGTTCTCAAATCCCCAAATATCTCTCACATTATAAACAACGTAGTTCTTCTTGTCCAGGACAAGGGGAATTAGCATTTTTGGTGTATCTAACCATTTTTTGCTAGAACATTTGGCCCATTGTAGGGTCTAGGTAAAACTCTCCCAGGCTACACCTTACACTAACAACATATCCTCTGAAGGAGATCCTCCAGATATGGCTCAACTGCTAACCATGATGGAGGTCATACATCAGCAGAATGAGACGCTGCAAGACAACATACAAGTTCTGCAACAACATAGTCAAGTTGACGGCGACCATGAGGAGGAGGTTCTCGAGCCACAACCTCTTTCTTAAGAGATATGGGATGACCACATTCCAGAAAACTTTAAAGTACCATCACTAACCTCTTATGATGGGAAGACGGGTCCTCAAGAGCATATTATTGCCATTAATAATCAAGTGGCCATAGTTGCCCCTTCAAATTCACTGAAGAGCAAGCTCATGGCCGGTACCTTTAAGGATGTAGCTCAAAGATGGTACATGAGCCTTCCCCGGCTCTCCATCGTAAGCTACTAAGACTTGATTAAGAAGCTAGTACAACATTTCTCGCCAAGCAAGCACCAGAAGGTGTCCACGACCATAATGTTCAGTGTTCAACAGAAACTGTCAGAATTACTACGTGAGTACCTGGATCGATTCAATGAGGAAACCCTTAAAGTATCTCATCTAAACTAGGAACTATTTGTGGGAGTTTTTCAACATGGATTACGAGTCGGACAGTTCAATGAGTCATTAGCTCAGAAGCTGGCTATTAGCATGGATGAGATCACTACTTGGGTTGAGTGTTACATCAAAGGAGAAGAAAGTAACCAAGAAAAAATAGCCCGAAACAATAGTGAAAAGATAAAGAATAGGGAAAAAGCGTCAAACAGAAGAAAGGAGCATCCTTGGTAGCTATGCGAGAGCGACATGCTCCCAAACCATACATATGAGTCGGACAAAGACCTTACCCTATTAAATGCAAGCAAGGGAGATATCCTTAAAGAAGTCAGCCATATGAACCTGTTACCGGAGCCTCATCGTCCCAAAAGAGCCAACGCTATCATGAGAAGGCAACCTGAGGCTTGGTGTAATTACCACCGTATACGGGGACATCACATCGAGGGTTGTCAACAGCTGAAAAAACAAATTGAAGCTATAATCTAGAGAGGTCATCTCTTGGAATATGTGAAGGATTCTCGACCATAAAATAACAAGAGAAGTCCCCGTTGAGATGACCTGGGACCAACAAATTTAGCCTAGAAGAAGAGTTCAGATACCGAAGATGGTCACGAGACAAAGACAACTCAGCACACACTAAACACCATCGCTGGAGGGTTTGCTGGTGGCGGAGAAACAAGTTAGGATAGAAAGAGATATGTTAGGGGAGTCATGCATATCGACCAGAGATCTCCAGAGAAACCGAAAGGCAACTTACATGCTGTAACATTCTCAAAACGAGACACCATAGGAGTCCTAGCTCATGAAAATTATCCCATGGTTATTAAAGTACAAATAAGAGACTGGAGCGTGAAAAGGGTATTGATAGACCCCGGAAGCTCATCTGACATACTGTATTGGGATGCTTTCATAGGAATGGGGATCAATATGATCGAGTTATTACCATTCAAAGGCAGTCTAGTAGGATTCTCGGGAGAACAAGTGTAGGTGCTCGGGCATCTAGTATTGCCGACCACCTTTGGCAACACGGCTAATGTGAAGACCGTCCGAGTGAGGTACCTGTAACACCCCCTTTCTATACCCCTAAATAATACAAATAATCATTTAGGCACGTAATCAATATATCATCAGAGTATAATTACAATCACGGTATAAAAGGGGCATATCACATTATACCAAAAAATTCAACATATACAACACCTGCTCAACAGATATGCAACAACGGGGCAACACCCACAAGGAAAATATTTAGAACATAGGCGGAAACATCTAAACATTTCATAACTTCCAAAACATGTAATCACATACATGCACATCATTCAAGTTGATTTACAACATCATCAATATAAAAAATATTCAACCAGCATGTTTACATAAACATTCATCAGCAGATACAAGCATAGATGTATCACAAAAGAATCAAAATAATCCCTAGCTACCGGTGCTACATATCAGAGCCGACCGACCAAAAAGGAATGAAGCCACGCTTCACAAAACTCCAGCAATCTAATCTGCAATGCCTCATAGAGCATTATAAAACAGCAGAAGGGTGAGAAACAATATCGTAATACATAATGCACATAAACATATATATATATATATATATATATATATATATATATATATATATATATATATATATATATATATACACACACACACACACACACACACACACACACACACACATAACGTCCAATAACGTCTTTCGCCTTCCCACCGCAACTCATCCCACTACACCATACATCACAATGTATTCACAATAAATTACTTACAACTAGATTACCAAGCATATACAATATGCATCAACAATGTTTATATCAATTCATAAACATACACACATATACATATATATTCACACATACATGTATCTTCAAGCCTTCCATTCATGCCAATTATCAACAATCTACATAAACATCTACATTCATGTTTATTCACCATACATCATGCATAGATGTTTACATGCAACTCATAGAGACCGACACACGACTCTATGCAGATGCAAATGCGGTACCGACTCATTTCAGCAGGTTCAATTGAAGAACCAAAAATAACCATCGCTCACACCCCACACGGGCACACGAGGTTCTGCAGATTCTACACGGAATCAAATATAACCATCACAACATACGAGGTTCTGCAAATCCACCGAGGGATCAATAAATAACCATCGCTCACACCCCACAAGGGCACACGAGGTTATGCAGATTCACCGAGGAATCAATATATAACCATCGCTCACACCCCACAAGGGCACACGAGGTTCTGCAGATTCACCAAGGAATCAATCAACACAAGAATGCATACCATGATGCTTGACATGCAACATGACCCATGACACTCTTGAAATGCATACATGTTTACAACCATACTCATGCATTCAAAATATATGTATCACAAAGCATATATATATATATATATATATATATATATATATATATATATATATATATATATATATATATATATATATATATATATATATATATATATATATATATATATATATATATATATATATATATATATATATATATATATATATATATATATATATATATATATATATATATATATATATATATATATATATTCATCATCTATTCAAACCAATTTCATACATGGTTCACATTCACAATCAATCTCACCATGCATTTCTATTCAATTCAAATAAATGCACAAAATTGCCAAACGGCCACATTTCACACCTCACAATTCACAAACTAGGATTCACGCCATACTTACCCACAACACACATAACAACATATAATTAGTCATCTCAGATAAGGAATGATCGTAACCGAACCACACAACCAATCCACGAATGGAAAACACAAGAAAAGAAAACATGTTGCTGTGTTCGCTAAGCTTCGCCTGGAGAAGCCTCTGGCAAACCTTCGCTACTTCGTTCGCTTGGCGAACTTGTCAACGAAGACCACTGGGGGTTATTCTGGAATTACTCGCTAGCACACCCGCCTGGCGAACCTTCGCCACACTCATTCGCCTGGCAAACTTGCCAGCGAAGACAGGGTGTTTGCTACTGACTTGGTTCGCTGCTGCTCGCTGGGCTTCGCCTGGCGAACCTGTGAACTCAGAACTCCCATGGCTGTTCAAAAGCCCAAACCTCACAAACCGACCGATTTAATCTAAATCAGTTCCAGTAGCACAACCCACTCATCACCCGACTATACTACACCGTCCATTCCAAATTCTAACCGATAAAACTTAGTTTCTACTGATTAAATCAACTTCCGACCTAGAAATGGAAATATAGAAAACAATCCAATACATCCAAACTAGCACATACATGATTACATACATTATGAAGATGATAAAACTTCTCACCCTTACCTGATTAATCGCAAGCTAAGGTTGATTCTTGATGACTCTAGGTTTGTTCCACTCTCTCTTCTTTCTCTTGTTTTTCTTCTTAATGTTTCTATCTTTCTCTTTTCTCTCTATATCACATATTCTATTTTATTTCCTTCCAAATTCTTTCCACACACTTATCAATTAATTCTCACAAAATATCCACTTAATATTATCACTAATGCCCAAAATACCCTCCAACCTATTTTTACCCGAAACTCTCAAAGTCGGCAAAAATAGCTCAATATGTAAACATAACATATTATCACACAAATTCCACATAAATAAAATAATTACTTAAATAAATCAAATAAGGACTCAATAAAAATGAGAATTCAGAATCGGGGCGTTACAACTCTCCCCCACTTTAGAAATTTTCGTCCTCAAAAATATTACCTGATCCAAACAGTTCTAGATGCGACTCACGCATCTTACTCTCCAATTCCCAAGTCATATTGCCTTCCGCAGCACCTCCCCATGCCACTTTCACAAGTGAGATATCCTTGTCTCTGAGCCTCTTAACTTCACGATCCAAAATCCTAACCGGTAAAACCTCAACTGTAAGATTATCCCTTACTTCCACATCATCCATCGGAATCACATGTGACGGATCCGGAACATACTTCTGAAGTTGCGAAATATGAAACACATCATGCGAATTCGAAGGTTCGGAGGCAACGCCACACGATAAGTTACAACACTAACTCGTGCAGTAATCTGATACGGAACAATGAAACGGGAAGTCAACTTCTTCGACTTCAAAGCACGACCCACACCCGTAACCGGTGTAACCCTCAAAAACACATGGTCGCCTTCTTGAAACTCAAGATCCTTTCTTCTCTTATCATGATAACTCTTTTGCCTACTCTGAGAAACTCTCATCTTTTCCCGAATGAACTTCACCTTCTCCGTCGTTTGTCGTACCATCTCCGGTCCAACTACCGACTTCTCTCCGGTTTCATGCCAACACAAAGGTGTTCGACATCTCCGACCATACAAAGCCTCAAATGGCGCCATACTAATACTTGAGTGAAAACTATTGTTGTAGGTGAACTCAATCAATGCCAAATAACCATCCCAAGCACCGTCTTGCTCGAGCACACAAGCACGCAACAAATCTTCCAATGATTGAATCGTCCTTTCGGTTTGACCATCCGTCTGCGGGTGATAAGCCAAACTTAATCTCAACTTAGAACCCAAAGCCTTTTGCAAACTTTCCCAAAATCTCGAAGTAAATCTAGGATCCCTATCCGACACAATACTCTTAGGAACCCCATGAAACTTCACAATCACACCAACATAAATCTCGGCTAGCTTTTCCAAAGGATAACTGATATCAATCGGAATAAAGTGAGCAGATTTAGTAAGCCTATCAACAATTACCCAAATAGCATTGTGACCTCTTTGCGTATTAGGCAATCCCGTAACGAAATCCATCGATATACTATCCCATTTCCACTCTGGAATGTCCAACGGTTGCATCAAACCACTAGGCTTCTGATGTTCCACTTTGGACTTCTGACAAGTAAAGCACGAATACACAAACTGAGCTACATCTCTCTTCAATACGGACCACCAAAAGATTTTCTTCAAATCTTGATACATCTTATTCGCTCCCGAGTGAATACTTAAGTTACTTCGGTGTCCTTCCTCCAATATCATCTTTTTCAACTCTACATCATCGGGAATACAAATATGACTACGTAATCTCAAAACTCCAAGATTATCAACCTTGAAGTCCTCATTCTCATTCATCATCAAATCAACGAACTTCAAATCCAACTTTTGCTTTTCGCACACGGTAGCAAGAAAATCATTCGTAACATACAACATACCAAGTTTCACACTACTCGGCATTATCTCACAAACCAAAATCAAATCTCTAAAACTCTCCAACAATTCCCATTCTCTTACCATCAATGTTGACATATGAACCAACTTTCGACTTAAGGCATCAGCTACCACGTTTGCCTTACCCGAATGGTAATTCAAACCAAAATCATAATCCTTAAAAAACTCTAACCATCTCCTCTGCCTCATGTTCAATTCGTTCTGATCAAATAAATATTTCAAACTCTTGTGATCACTAAAAACTTCAAATCTCGCACCATAAAGATAATGTCTCCAAATTTTCAAAATAAACACCACGTCCGCTAACTCCAAATCATGCGTAGGGTAGTTCTTCTCATGCACTCTCAATTGTCTCGAAGCATAAGCCACAACTTTCCTATCTTGCATTAAAACACCACCTAAATCGGATAAGAAAGCATCACAATAAACCACAAACGATTCCGTCGGATTTGGCAAAATCAAAACCGGCGTCGTTGTCAACCTCTTCTTTAGCTCAACAAAACTCTTCTCACAATCAATATCCCAAACAAAAGCCTTTCCCTTACAAGTGAATTGAGTCAACGGAAGTGCCAACTTCGAAAATCCTTCAATAAACCTCCGATAATAACCGGTTAATCCCAAAAAGTTTCGAATCTCCATAACTGACTTAGGAGCTTCCCACTGCATTACCGCATCAATCTTGGACGGATCAACACTAATACCATTACCAGAAATAACATGCCCAAGAAAACTCACTTCCGATAACCAAAATTCACACTTCGAGACCTTGGCATATAATTGTTTCTCTTTCAAAATCTGCAACACAACTCTCAAATGCTCTACATGCTCTTCTTGGGACTTAGAGTAAATCAAAATGTCATCGACGAACACAACCATAAAACGATCCAACTGATCATGAAAAATACGATTCATGTATTCCATAAACACACCTGGTGCATTAGAAACTCCGAATGGCATCACTGAAAATTCATAATGACCATACCGTGTCCTAAAAGCCGTCTTTTGAATATCCTCCTCTTTAACACGAATCTGGTGATAACTCGATCTCAAATCAATCTTACTAAAAACACGGGCACCAACCAATTGGTCCATCAAATCATCAATTCTAGGAAGCGGATACTTGCTCTTAATAGTTACCTTGTTGAACTGCCGATAATCAATACACAACCGCATACTCCCATCTTTCTTCTTAACCAACAATACTGGCGCACCCCAAGGAGAAATACTCGGCCTGACAAACCTCTTTTCCAACAAATCATTCAATTGTTTCTTCAATTCCATTAACTCCGATGCTGACATGCGATATGGTGCCATCGAAATCGTTCTAGTACCCGGAACTAGGTCAATCGAAAACTCAACTTCCCTCTCCGGCGGTACATCCGAAATGTCCTCCGGAAATACTTCTGGAAAGTCGCACACCATTGGAACCATATCCAGTTCAACCTTACTCTCTACCGACAAAGATGCAAACAAACAGAAAACTTGAGCTTCATCCGCCAAAAGTTTCTTCAACTCTTTAGTGGATAGAAAACTCTCTTCCTCATCATCTTCCACAGAAGGAAATCTTACCAACTTGTGATAACAATCAATACAGACTCTATTATACTGCAACCAATTCATACCCAGGATCATATCTAATCCTTCTAATGGCAAACACACCAAGTCCATAATGAAGTCTTTACCATACATGGTCAAAGGACAACTTAAACATACCAAAGACGTAGTTACCGACCCCGAAGTGGGTGTCTCAATAACCATATCACCACCACAAGAAGACAAACACAAATCCAAACGCTTAGCGCACTCAAAAGAAATGAACGAATGAGTCGCTCTGGTATCAATAATAGCAACTAAAGGCATATTATTAATAAAGCATGTACCTTTAATCAACCGATCTGCATTAGTAGTGTCTGCACCGGCTAATGTAAATACCTTCCCACTTGTTGGAGCTTTCTTTGGCTTAGTACACTTTGTACTAATATGACCAACTTCCCCACAGTTGTAACACTTCACCACGTTCCTTCTATAATCAGTCGTAGCATGGCCGGCACCTCCACAGTTAACACACTTCGCTTCATCCTTATTACACTCAAAAGATTTGTGCCCCACTTCACCGCACCTATAGCACTTAATGGGACCAGAACTTCCACCTCCGGACCTCTTAACAAAGTTTTCCCTATGCTTGCCTTTATCAGCAGGCGTCACATAAGGTCCACTCCTTACCGGTTGCTTTCCTCTCTTCTCATTCGAACTCTTATAGTGAGTAGAACGAGCTTTACTATCCTCTTCAAAAATTCCACAGCATTCGGTCAAGTCCGAAAATCTCCTTATCCTCTGATAGTCCACCGCTTGCATGATCTCAGGGCGCAAGTCATTCTCATACTTAACGCACTTGGAAAATTATGTCGTCACCGCATCATAGTGAGGATGAAAATTCACCAACTCTTTGAACTTAGCCGTGTAATCTATCACGGACATATTTCCTTGTTTCAATTCTAGGAACTCTATTTCCTTCTTTCCCTTCACACTCTCAAGATAATACTTTCTCAAAAATTCGGTGCGAAATAAATTCCAAGTGATTTCCTCATCGTCTACTTCAAGAACTTGTCTCATACCG
Source organism: Lathyrus sativus (assembly GCA_963859935.3). Classification (NCBI taxonomy): domain Eukaryota; kingdom Viridiplantae; phylum Streptophyta; class Magnoliopsida; order Fabales; family Fabaceae; genus Lathyrus; species Lathyrus sativus. Next base: position 523,619,146 of record OZ012738.1, read on the forward strand.
ACCCACCAGTCGTCAACTTCTTCTCTCAGCATGTGAGTCCCAAGTCTCACCTTGTTCCCTTCAGCATAATTCATAACTCTAAAGATCCTCTCGATCTCCTTTAACCAAATTTGAGCACCGTCCGGGTCAAACCTTCCCTTGAATACCGGCGCACCCTGCACTGCCCTAGCCATTGCCTCCAATGCAGCAGCCATCGCATTGTCATTACGACTAGCCATATTCTGATTATTACCAAAAATGACAACAAGGTTAAACAACCGTTCAACCAACAAAACAACGAGACAGACACAACTGACTCAACACTGGCTCTGATACCACTTAATGTAACACCCCCTTTCTATACCCCCAAATAATACAAATAATCATTTAGGCACGTAATCAATATATCATCAGAGTATAATTACAATCACGGTATAAAAGGGGCATATTACATTATACCAAAAAATTCAACATATACAACACCTGCTCAACAGATATGCAACAACGGGGCAACACCCACAAGAAAAATATTTAGAACATAGGCGGAAACATCTAAACATTTCATAACTTCCAAAACATGTAATCACATACATGCACATCATTCAAGTTGATTTACAACATCATCAATATAAAAAATATTCAACCAGCATGTTTACATAAACATTCATCAGCAGATACAAGCATAGATGTATCACAAAAGAATCAAAATAATCCCTAGCTACTCGGTGCTACATATCAGAGCCGACCAACCAAAAAGGAATGAAGCCACGCTTCACAAAACTCCAGCAATCTAATCTGCAATGCCTCATAGAGCATTATAAAACAGCAGAAGGGTGAGAAACAATATCATAATACATAATGCACATAAACATATATATATATATATATATATATATATATATATATATATATATATATATATATATATATATATATATATATATATATATATATATATATATATATATATATATATATATATATATATATATATATATATATATATATATATACACACACACACACATACATAACGTCCAATAACGTCTTCCGCGTTCCCACCGCAACTCATCCCACTACACCGTACATCGCAATGTATTCAAAATAAATTATTTACAACTAGAGTACCAAGCATATACAATATGCATCAATAATGTTTATATCAATTCATAAACATACACACATATACATATATATTCACATATACATGTATCTTCAAGCCTCCCATTCATGCCAATTATCAACAATCTACATTCATGTTATTCACCACACATCATGCAAAGATGTCTACATGCAACTCATAGAGACCGACACACGACTCTATGCAGATGCAAATGCAGTACCGACTCATTTCAGTAGGTTCAATTGAAGAACCAAAAATAACCATCGCTCACACCCCACATAGGCACACGAGGTTCTGCAGATTCTACACGAAATCAAATATAACCATCGCAACATACGAGGTTCTGCAAATCCACCGAGGGATCAATAAATAACCATCGCTCACACCCCCACAAGGGCACACGAGGTTCTGCAGATTCACCGAGGAATCAATATATAACCATCGCTCACACCCCACAAGGGCACACGAGGTTCTGCAGATTCACCAAAGAATCAATCAACACAAGAATGCATACCATGATGCTTCATATGCAACATGACTCATGACACTCTTGAAATGCATACATGTTTACAACCATACTCATGCATTCAAAATATATGTATCACAAAGCATATATATATTCATCATCTATTCAAACCAATTTCATACATGGTTCACATTCACAATCAATCTCACCACACATTTCTATTCAATTCAAGTAAATGCACAAAATTGCCAAACGGCCACATTTCACACCTCACAGTTCACAAACTAGGATTCACGCCATATGGCTACCCACAACACACATAACAATATATAATTAGTCATCTCAGATAAGGAATGATCGCAACCAAACCACACAACCAATCCACGAATGGAAAACACAAGAAAAGAAAACATGTTATTGTGTTCACTAACCTTCGCCTGGAGAAGCCTCTGGCGAACCTTCGCTACTTCGTTCGCTTGGCGAACTTGCCAGCGAAGACCACTGGGAGTTATTCTGGAATTACTCGCTAACACACCCGCCTGGCGAACCTTCGCCATACTCATTCGCCTGGCGAACTTGCCAGCGAAGACAGGGTGTTTGCTACTGACTTGGTTCGCTGCTGCTCGCTGGGCTTCGCCTGGCGAACCTGCAAACTCAGAACTCCCATGGCTGTCCAAAAGCCCAAACCTCACAAACCGACCAATTTAATCCAAATCAGTTCCAGTAGCACAGCCCACTCATCACCCGACTAAACTACACCGTCCATTCCAAATTCTAACTGATAAAACTTAGTTTCTACCGATTAAATCAACTTCCGACCTAGAAATGGAAATATAGAAAACAATCCAATACATCCAAACTAGCACATACATGATTACATACATTATCAAGATTTTAAAACTTCTCACCCTTACCTGATTAATCGCAAGCTAAGGTTAATTCTTGATGATTCTAGGTTTGTTCCACTCTCTCTTCTTTCTCTCCTCCTCTTTTCTTTCTCTTGTTTTTCTTCTTAATGTTTCTATCTTTCTCTTTTCTCTCTCTATATATCACATATTCTATTTTCTTTCCTCCCAAATTCTTTCCACACACTTATCAATTAATTCTCACAAAATATCCACTTAATATTATCACTAATGCCCAAAATACCCTCCAACCTATTTTTACCCGAAACTCTCAAAGTCGGCAAAAATAGCTCAATATGTAAACATAACATATTATCACACAAATTCCACATAAATAAAATAATTACTTAAATAAATCAAATAAGAACTCAATAAAAATGGGAATTCAGAATCGGGGCTTTACAGTACTTAATAGTTGTCGTACCTCGAAATATACGATCCTTGCGATAGACGCGGAAAAAACTTTCGAACAGAGTCGTCACCGAACTTTATTCATTCCAAGGAAGGAATAGGAAAATATCGATAAAACCTTTAAAAGAAAGAACATGATCATCGCAACCAAGTTTTAGGTTTGGTAGTCGATTACACAAGAGGGAAAGTATTAGCACCCTCTAGGTATGTTGTACTCAATGGGAACCTTTTGATTCGATTCGAGAGAAAAGTTAGCTAAGTTTGCCTGTTTTCTTCTAATGATTCGGTTATAAGGAGGAAATGGGTGACTTTTATTAGGGTGCTCGCCAAGGATTTGGGTATTTGTATCTACGTACTCATGCAATGAGAAAGTCAGAGCATCGTAGTTCATGAGACTACGGTAGAAGGTTTGAGGTAAAAAGAAAAAAAAGTAGCTCGCTAGGATCTCGCAATCCTATGCCTACGTACCCTCATAGTGCAATGAGGAAGTCAGAGCAATCATAGTTCGGAACGACTACGGTAAGTTGGTGTCTTTTATGAGAGAGTGTTTAGGTCGCATTCTAACTACTAAACATTGGCTTGTCTGCTTATTAGGGGAGGCTGAAGGGCTAGCTTATATGCACAAAAGAAGGGACTAAACAATTTTCTTTTGAAAAGTGTTTAAGTTGTGGATCGCACGGGGGCGATGACTTAATGTATTAGGGTTTTTGATTGAGAGAAAAGAATTTGATTTGAATAGGTTTAGGGTTTCAATCGCACGGGAGCGAGAGAACGAGGTTTAATTTGTTAAGTGTTTTAAGGGAGAATGACGATTATTCGATAAATGAGACGTCAGTCTCGCAACCAATTAATCAGGGCATTACTGGGATGCTAGATCCCAACGACACATTTTCCATTCAATTAATTACGAAATCATGTTTGTTGGACATTGAACTCTATTTCCAAATAATTAGGGAAAGTATTTTATGGAAAAAAAGGTCGAGCAACCCACAACCCAAGGCGTGCGCCCCAAGAGCAGTCACTCAAGAATCCAAGGAATGCGAGACTCCAAGAACTCGGTTCTTTTGTAATTTAATTAGGAAAATGATTTGAATATGATTAGGGTATTTTGATTAAACGTGTTAGGTATTTTAAACGAATTAAGTGTTTTAATAGGATTGAGTATTTTAGAGATGAAAGATCGAAATGACCACAATCCAAAGTGTGCGCCTCGGGAGCGATCGTTTAAGGATCCAAGGAGTGCTAGACCTCAAGAATCCACTACCTCCATTATTAATTGAGAAAAAAGTATTTTTGTGTTACGTTTTAATTGTATTAAGGTTTGAATGGATTAAAGGTTTTTAAAAGAATTAATTATTTTAGAAATGAACGACGGAACAAACACAACCCAAGGCATGTGCCTCAAGAGCATTCGTTCAAGGATCCAAGGAGTTTTATACCTCAAGAATCCATTACTTCCATTAAGAAAAGTAATACGATTAATCGTATTTGAGAAATAATTTAATTAGATTAAATGCTTTAAAAGTTTTGTATGTCTTAAAATGAAAGACAAAACGAACACAACCAAAGGTGTGCGCCTCAAGAGCGTTAATTCACGGATCCAAGGAGTGCTAGACCCCAAGAATCCGCTACTTTCATTGATTAATTAAGAAAAAGTTTTAGAAGTATTTAACAAAATGGGTCATAGATGTTATCATGCAAAATGACCCTAAGGTTAGGATTAGGAGGGAAGTCTATCTAATATTATCATGCTTGGATTGAGAGCCTAATGTCTATCATACTCCAAGATTAATCAGAAATTAAGTTGGACAAGGAATCCCTAAGGGAGCATGTGAATACGAAGTAATCAACAAGTAAACACAAAACAACTCAATCACAAAGAGAAATCAAACATCAACCAAGGTTCAAGACAAAGTACCAAGCTCGAGGCCCATCAAGAATTTAATCAGGAATTAATTAGAATAGGCGTCAAAATTATGACAAAAACAAGAACTACTTACAAATGTCATAAAGGGTTAATCACAATCAAAATCTAATCGCAATTAATGTCACAATTAAAATCCAAGCTAAAATTAAAATGCAAGTTAATCTACAATTAAAATCAAGGTTAAAAGTTAATCAACAATTAAAATCAAGATTAATTCTAAATCAAATTTTAAAATTAAAAATACAAAATTAATCAAAGTTTAATCAAGATTCAATGCAAAATTAAAGTCAAAATTTAATCACAATTCACAGTTTAACCAAAATTAGTATTAAGACTAAAAATAAAAATATAAATCAAAAAACAAGGTCTAACCTAAGATCAAAATTTAATCAAACTAAAATAAACAATTAATTAAAATTTAATTCAAAAAATAAAATTAAAATCAATTTCTAATCCAAAATTAACCTAAATAACCTAAAATTAAACCTAAAAAAAAGAACAAAACCACAACCTAAAATAAGGAGGGTGCCGTAGTAATTATGGTGGTGCCTTAGCATTCCAGGCGCATGGGCTTTATCGTCGTAGGCCCAAGAAATTTTACTATACAACCAATGGGGGTTAATTAGTGATAAGGGAGGGCAAGAAAGTCATGTGGGCTTAGGCTCGGCCCAAGCAATGAGGAACATGGTTTAAACCTAAATGACCTTAGAGGTCCTCAGCAACAACAATCTTTCCTCACTCTTCTTCAGCCGCACAACTTCCTTTCCCTCCATTCGTGAAACCTCACCAACCCACTCCGCCACACCATCTTCTATAAATTCTCAGCCTTTGTCCTCCTTACTCTCAATCAATCGTGACCTACTCTCCGTTTTCACGTCGCCGACCTTCTTACTCCGGCCACCCTTCCTCTTCTTCATCCATGGCCAAACCTTCAGCGTTCGCTCCCTCCATCAAAGTTCAAACATTATTCTCTTCTCCCTCAAACACACCAGCAAAAATAGCAAGTGTAAGCTAAAGTTTGAAAGCAACAAGCCACCATATACGGAAAAATAGCTTAAATACCAGAACAGATAACACAAGTACAAGAACAAAAAATACAGATACAAAATCAATTCAAATCAGAAAATCGGAGTTCCAAGGAGGTTACCACATTTACGCAACGACGACGATGGAAGAACACTACAACAAGTATGAAGTTTTCATTATGTTCTCTCTTTCACTCTATGATATACTTTCTCCTTCTTCTACTTTTATGCTACTATTGATGTTGAGTTCGAATCGTTGTTGTTGTTGAGGTATGCAAAGTGTATGCTGCTGAGTTTGTTGCAGGTGCTTGAATCAGCAAATTCTTGATGCAGTTTTGTGTACAGATCGATGGTTCATTGATGAAGATGGATATTTGAAGTTTGTTATAGAATTGAAGGAGTGGTGCGGTAAAGCAGCAAGCAAAAAAATGTTAAGTACCCAGTTTTGTCGTCTCCACAGGGATCAGTGCGATATGAACGTCGTTCAACGATTTCTACATTTATAAACTTATTGTTAAAAAGTTTTGGTTTAAAAGGGTTCAGGGAACCATAAATAAAAACAGAGAATATAAAATAAAGAGTGAAATATAAACGGAGCCTTGTTGGGATTAGATTTCATCAATTGATAATATATGCATTCTTCTGATCAAATTAAACACAACGCAATCATTCGTCTAATATCATCACATATCACTCACGACAGAGCTTATCTCTAACGCAGCGTCGAGAGAAAAACTGTTTTGTCTCATTGGTGATCTCTCACCCAACAAAAACACAACACAGAGCATTAAGATCTGATACTCACGCAAATGCTAAGCCTAAATCTATCTCTAGCGTTTAGGACCTAACCGGTAATCATCCTAGATCCAGATCCGAAAAGTATATCTCTATCATGATTCAAATCAAAGATTAACAGGTAAACAAGAATGAAACCCATATCAGATAAACAATTGTTTTGCATAAAATACAATGATCAGAATACGTACACATGCTTAACCCTTTTTACATGTATTCATCTAATCCGCCAAATGTCGGTGAACACCGTTCTTCATCACTATTATCACATACCCACACAATATCATATTGATCCTACCCATGCTACTTAATCAACATAACACCATAGAGGATAAAATGAATATCAACTTCAAAACCATGTCAAAAGTTTATTCATTGATAGAAGAAGATCTAAGATCAAAGATGTGAAAAGATTTTGTCAAGATCCACAAATACATAATCAAAGATATTCAATTAATAGAGAATCCAAAATAAGTTCACAAACATATATTAGATGAAATACATAAGGTATCAAAAGATTACAATCCAAACCCCAACAAGAGATCGAAGATCTTACCTCCTCCCCCTTGGGGTTTTGTGTTTCTCTCTCTAAGAGAGATAAGTTCTGATGTTTCAAAATGTTACAAAATGAAGTTCTCTCCCAAAAATGGAGTTATGACCTAAAAATACAAGAAAATGACTTAAATACACGTTCAGGATCTGTCACGTTCGCTAGGCGAATAGCTAGCGAACGCGAACTTTTGGAACTTTCAGATCTGTTCAATTCTGGGCTCGTTCGCTACCTGCTCGCTAGGCGAGCTGCTAGCGAACTGACGACATTTTTCTACTGTAAGTGTTCGCTGGAGACTCGCTGCGCCTTCGCCTAGCGAATGCTCGCTGCCCCCTCGCTGCATCTTCGCCTAGCGAGCTTGCTGTTTGTTTGTTTGCTTTCTTGGTTCCTTTGCCCATTTCTTGTGTCTTATATTTCACTTGTTTTGTGCCTAATTCCTGCACAATAACACACAAATCAAAGGTACCAAGAGATTTTCACACTATATTGCAAACCAAATAAAACAAGAGTGGTTTTCAACACTTTCTTGACGAAATTGAGTGAAAGATGCCAACTTTTGATAGATCAAATAAGTGAAATTTGACATCTAACAACTCGCCTCAACTAGCTTTTTGCTTGTCCTCAAGTAAAGTATACCTCTCATTTCGCAATAAGAGGATTTGCTCAAGACTAAGATTCACCCAAGAATGGATAAAATTGGCTCAAATACAAATGATGCAACAAGCCATGGTTTCAAATGTTTAGAATCAAACAATGTAAAAGAACTAACTTCTTAAAGCAAATATAAAGCCATGTATCAATCAACAACTATGTTTTTCATGAATGAATCACCCTATCTCTCCTCTTCGAATATGGATTGAAGAAATTACGCATTTGCAACCGCGAGGACAATTTCACTCAACTAATAAACAATACAAATATCAATTCAATTCATACAAAATCTAACAATCAAAAGCAAAAATATAGAAGCAAGAAGATCACTAAGGTCTTTAAGGTTGTAGCTTGGTCTGGTTTACAAACAAGGGACATTTATAAGGCCATCGAAACTAAATTGCCGATGCGAAAGAGACATTCACCGAACACGTTATTTACACACCTCAACTTCATTCCATTTGTTTCTTAGTTGCAAACCTTCACAAACCTTATTTCACAACTTATTTATTCACTATTTTTCTTTTCCAAGCAAGCACTTTTTTTTCTCTTTTTTTTTCTTTTTTCTTTCTTTTTTCATATTCACACAATTTTTTTTTTGGTGCTTGCTTGAATTTTTCAAAAGTTGTAACAACCTACTATCTTCCTTTTTCATTCGCCCCAACTTAACTTTTACTCAACCCTCAAGTGAATGATCTTAGCTTTTTATGGCAAAGAAGACAATTAAAATAAATTCAAGGGTTCAAGAAAAATGTTAGAATCTCACAAAATTAAGAATGAGATTCACATTGTTTAGGCTAAAAGGGGGTAACGAATTCTCTCTACTCACGGGTAAGTTGCATTTGGACATGGTTGTGCTCAATACAAACAAGTGCCTTGATCATTTCTAATGCTTCCACAAATTTACAATGATAACAAGATAAAGCATGAATCATACGAATCAACAAAGTTTATCAGAAATCCAGCATTTAGTAAACAATGGAAGCTTTCTCACAAATTGTGGTTTTTGGTCCTAAGTGAAACAATCATTCAAACAAGTTGCCAAAAGAACAAATTTCATTTGCACAAAGACTTAAGTTCTTAAGCATTCTAAAATTCTAAACAAGGGAAACCATGTACCTTGACAACATTCACTTGTTTCATATTATCATCGCCATCCAAACTCGATCGAAGCTTCATTGAATACTTTTGTACCGATAGCAACCACTCTAGAAGGAGTTTTCGCCATTCCTGAACACACTAGAAAAAACATAAAAAGAAACAAATATATACAAAATATACAAAGCTTAAAAACATAGAACCGTTGCAATGCACTTCAAAATATCAACACCAATCCCCAGCAACAGCGCCATTTTGTTGGTGTGGTAAAGCAGCAAGCAAAAAAATGTTAAGTACCCAGTTTTGTCGTCTCCACAGGGATCAGTGCGATATGAACGCCGTTCAACGATTTCTACATTTCTAAACTTATTGTTCAAAAGTTTTGGTTTAAAAGGGTTCAGGGAACCATAAATAAAAACAGAGAATATAAAATAAAGACTGAAATATAAACGGAGCCTTGTTGGGATTAGATTTCATCAATTGATAACATATGCATTCTTCTGATCAAATTAAACACAACGCAATCATTCGTCTAATATCATCACGTATCACTCATGATAGAGCTTATCTCTAATGCGGCGTCGAGAGAAAAAATGTGTTGTCTCATTGGTGATCTCTCACCTAACAAAATTACAACACAGAGCATTAAGATCTGATACTCACACAAATGCTAAGCCTAAATCTATCTCTAGCGTTTAGGACCTAACTGGTAATCATCCTAGATCCAGATCCGAAAAGTATATCTCTATCACGATTCAAATCAAAGATTAACAGGTAAACAAGAATGAAACCCATATCAGATAAACAATTGTTTTGCATAAAATACAATGATCAGAATACGTACAAACGCTTAACCCTTTTTACATGTATTCATCTAATCCACCAAATGCCGGTGAACATCGTTCTTCATCCCTATTATCACATACCCACACAATATCATATTGATCCTACCCATGCTACCCATGCTACTTAATCAACACAACACCATATAGGATAAAATGAATATTAACTTCAAAACCATGTCAAAAATTTGTTCATTGATAGAAGAAGATCTGAGATCAAAGATGTGAAAAGGTTTTGTCAAGACCCACAAATACATAATCAAAGATATTCAATCAATAATGAATCCAAAATAAGTTCACAAACATATATTAGATGAAATACATAAGGTATCAAAAGATTACAATCCAAACCCCGACAAGAGATCGAAGATCTTACCACCTCCCCCTTGGGGTTTTGTGTTTCTCTCTCTAAAGAAATGAAGAGAGATAAGTTCTGATGTTCCAAAATGTTACAAAATGAAGTTTTCTCCAAAAATGGAGTTATGACCTAAAAATACAAGAAAATAACTTAAATACACGTTCAGGATCTGTCACGTTCGCTAGGCGAACAGCTAGCGAACGCGAACTTTTGGCACTTTCAGATCTGTTCAATTCTGGGCTCGTTCGCTACCTGCTCGCTAGGCGAGCTGCTAGCGAGATGACAGCATTTTGCTAATGTAAGTGTTCGCTGGAGACTCGCTGCGCCTTCGCCTAGCGAATGCTCGCTGCTCCCTTGTTGTATCTTCGCCTAGCGAGCTTGCTGTTTGTTTGCTTTCTTTCTTGGTTCCTTTGCCCATTTCTTGTGTCTTACATTTCACTTGTTTTGTGCCTAATTCCTGCACAATAGCACACAAATCAAAGGTACCAAGAGATTTTCACACTATATTGTAAACCAAACAAAACAAGAGTGGTTTTCAACACTTTCTTGACGAAATTGAGTGAAAGATGCCAACTTTTGATAGATCAAATAAGTGAAATTTGGCATCTAACAAGGAGATGCTGAGATGAGGTTTGCCGAAACAGAAAAGTGAGGCTCTTTTTGCCAAATCAGTAGCAGTCAGGTTTATATGGAATTTAGGGAGGGTAGAAGAGTATTTTCAATTGAATTCTATTAGAGGTTAGTTTAGGAATTTGAATTGAATTTTGTTAACAGAATGTGAAGGAATTAGAATTGATGGTCATGTGTTTGTATTTTTTCTTTTACCACTTTTTGTCATCTACAATTTGTAATTTGTCGCTATGTATTTATCTTTTTCTATTGTGCACTTTTGCTGCTCTTACATTATGAACCTCAATCGATCTCTTTGATATGATCTGGTATAGCAACACAATAAATAAACCAATAAATAGTATCCAACTTACTATGGAGAAAGCTTCATCAAGTTCAGTTTCACGTTTGGTTACTACTTTTTATCATCCAACCAATGTCTAGTAGAAACACAAACAACCAACCGACTAATAAACCATTTAAGTTTGAACCAAACACCACGACCATCACCAAGGCTCATGAACCTAAGAAGAAAACAAAAGATGAGCCAAGAGATAAGCATAATAAACGTGGCTTCCAAGAACACAACTTGTGATTGTGTAAACTTATTGATGTTATCAAAGCCAGAAAGTGCCTATGGGAGTCTAAAAGCATAGTAGTCCATGCCAGAATCTATGGTTATAGTTGATTCTGCGTCAAAGAGGTTACTACTCTTGGCCACAATGTTGAGAACATATCCAGGTGCACACAAAATTTACCATTATAGGTTATGGAATTTGAAGGACAAGCCATTGAAAAATTGATAGGTAGGTACCTACTACCTACCCAGTTGAGAAAAAACAAAAAGACTTTAACTTGAAGCTGGATTTGGGTGTTTGTACATGAAAGATGAAATGGGGTTGAATTTAGATGCGAAATTTGGATACTGGATTAGTAAATGGAGAATTGAGTATTTGAATGGGTTAAAAAATTGTTTGGGAAAATGGATGTTTAAATGGTATAAAATGGATATGGATTAGAAAGTGGTTTAATTGGATTAAAAATGAATTTGAAAATGTAGGTAAAAATGGTTTGAAATATGGATTGAATTTGAGCTTGTGTTGGACATGAAAATGAGTTAATGGATATGCTTTGGATAATTGAAATTTGAAATTGAATTCGAAGGGTGAATGATGGTGAACTTGAATGATGGTGATGGCTATCTTAAATTCCAAGCAACTTGTATTCCACATGAATCTTGTTTCTAAACTTAACATGCTTAAACCTTGATCCACTTGACAATTTGAACTTACTTGAATGTAATACCCCATAATAATGAATCCATACCAACTCCAAGCAATAAGTAACATCAAATCTTTGATCACAATGAAACATTAATCCAATGAACCTCAACTGATAAAAGTCCACAAGCTCAACCGTGAATGAAAACCCTAATCCTCTTTGAGATACACTAATAATGATGAAATGACTTGAGCTGAGAAGGAGTCAAACCCTGATTCACACCAATGAAATCCTGACATAATACTTCTAATGAATCCTCGAATGGGGAAAACCTTGGAGCTTGGTGAACCTCTAAATAAGAATATATTCCTGATAATGTGAACTCAACCCTGAATGAATATGAGAATCTCACAACAAAAAAGAATCCCAAGCATGCACATAACACCTTGATCCCACGTCTTAGGAGCTCAATGAAATGCATGATTGAAAAGTTATGACCTAATGGAGATGCGGATGAATTCGAACATAAGCCAAAAAAAGTTGGAAAAAAGGTGGGACAAATTTGGGGTATGACAATAGTCAACGCTGTTGCACCCTAAAATTTGCTCAACCTATTTCACTTGGTTTATGTTTCAATATCATTAGCATTTGCATATAGAGTCATGTACATAGTCTAATCATCTGCATAGCATAACATAGCAAGTCATCCAACAAGGGACCAAGTGCTATTCTCATCTCCTTACGTGGAAAGAGATGTTTCCTTACGTGGAAAGATTGTGATTCCTTACGTGGAAGGGTGGGTCCTAACGTGGACGATGTATTCCTTACGTGGAAGAGTTTAGTCCTAACGTGGACAGGTTATTCCTTACGTGGAAAGATGTATTCATAACCTAGAGAGTTTAGTCCTAACGTGGACAGGTTATTCCTAACGTGGATAGTTTATTCTTAACGTGGACATGTGTTATTCCTAACGTGGAAGAGTCTATTCCTAACATGGACGATTTATTTATGATGAAATGCGAGCGAATTATCCCCAGCAAAGTTGCCGAGATTTTTCCGTGTGGACAGCAGGTGGCGTCCTAACGTGGACAAGTTTAGTTGAGATTTCTTCGTGTTGACGACACAGGCGTCCTAACGTGGACAAAGTTCAATTCTTACGATGATAGAATCTTTTTCAGGCTGATGAAAAGAATCCCCAGCACGGTCGTTAATGGATCAGTTGGTTGCTGTAAACAGTTAGATTCAGTTGATGAATGTCGTTCCCCAAGCAGTGGTGCAGTTTATTTCTGCAGTTGGCAAATTTCCGGGTTCTTAGTATTCAACCGTCTCGTACCTCGAATGTTTGAAGGCCATTTGCTCTTCACCCAATCGGGTCCAAGTCGCTTGAATAGGGGTAGCTGTTGCACCCTAAAATTTGCTCAACCTATTTCACTTGGTTTATGTTTCAATATCATTAGCATTTGCATATAGAGTCATGTACATAGTCTAATCATCTGCATAGCATAACATAGCAAGTCATCCAACAAGGGACCAAGTGCTATTCTCATCTCTATGGGCCTATCAAGAGGTTATTATTTAAATTTAAGCACATCCAAGTCATCAGAAAGAATGGAAAGTCTAAGAAGTCTGTGGATCAAGCAGTGAATCTATCTCCTATCTAAGGGTATCTGAAGATCATCAAAGAAGTTGTGAGCTGTGAATTGAGCATGGAGAGTATATAGACATCATAGAGGACTTATAAAGTCATTTGGAGAAGGAGACAAGTCATTGATGTGATCACAAGAATTGCAGTTGAAGACAGTCAACTAGGGTTTCATCTGGGTCAACCCTGGGTCCACCCTAGGTCAAATGATTGATTGAGAGGCATCAAGGTCTATTTGAGAGATGTGGGGTTCATAATTTGACATGTAGATATGGATATGGTGTTGTTCCAAGAAGAAATCAAGAGAAATCAAGAAGAAGAGGAGTTTCTAAGTTAGGGTTTTTGTGTAAAATCCCCTAGTTTAGGTCAAACTTCCAAGCAAGATAAGTCAAAATGAAAGATTCAAATGGATCCTTGGCCAACATGAAACTTGTAGAGGATCTCAAGACCTTTAATTTGAGTGGTGGAAGACATCAAGGAGATTTATAGAACTCAAGTTATGGTCCTTGCAAGTTACAGGTCATCTGAGGTATCTGAAATTTTGTCTGTGAAAGTTACTTGTCTTCCAAGCAACTTTTACCCCTCAAGTAGATTTCAAATGAATTTCTGGTCAACATAAGGGTTGTTCCTCATTGTCTTAGCTTTCTAGAATGGTATGGTATGCCTTCATATGATTTGTGTAACTCTACTTATGGTCTTGGCAAGCAAAGGGTATTTTGGTCATCTAAGAATTACAGGTCATTTCAAGCCTATGCCCAAAACTCATACAAGGAAGCTTCAAATGGAAAACTTCACAACATAAAACTTGCTCCAAATGAAATTTTGAGTCTAGAAAAGTGGCCATGAAATATTGGAAAGGCTCATAGCTCAAGGTTTCAAAATTGGTAGATTTAATGAATAAAAAATGACCTAAATTTGAGATTTTTCATAATTTGGCCAAATGGGGTGAAATTATAGGTCATTTTGATTGGAAAAAAATGTTTTAAGAACATTGGAAAAAGTGGATTTTTGAGTTTGGTTCAAGATTTGAAAGTTATGCTTGGTTGCTTACAAAAGAAGTTACATAATCCAAATCCAAGGGAAAGTGTGCATGGGAAGTTTCTACAAAGATCTAGAGGTTTCTAATTCCATCTATATATTGAATTGAATAGCTTCATGCCATGGTTGGTGATTAACTGTGCTCATAATACCAAGTTACACTTCAATCTTCCAATTTGCAAAAGCATCTCAAACTCCATAAAATCTCTATCAATTTCCATTTTTCTTGATTTGATCATCATCAACATCTTTCATAGATCACAATTCCATCAGAATTTGGTTGATTTGAAGAAGAACTCGTGTTGTTCAAGTTCATCTTCCAAGGAGCAAGAACTTTGTGATTACAAGATTCAAGGAGTTTGCACAAGATCCATTGCATACAGAATCAAGAATTAAGTTCACTGATCAATTCCCAAGCATTGCAAGCATTGGATTTGAAGAATTCAACACCTGTTTTCATCATTTACACCAGGTTAGTTTTCTCTTCGAATTGCTTGATTTAGTTAGAATCATAGAGGATTAGTAGGTTAGAATGGTTAGGCATAGTTAGGTGATTGATTTTGGTGAATTTGGGACCAATCCATGGAGGTTGCCATTGGAGTGCACAATCTGTTAGGGTTTATAACTCATAGTTTATGGCACGATAATCCTAGATGAATAGCTCAGGTTGATTAGCATGGCTTGTAGATCATATTAGGGCAAGAATTAGGAGGAATTGAAGTGGTTGATGACAGTGCATAATGATGGATTCAGGATGTTCTACCTATCGGGTTTGATTTGTGGTTGAGTTTTAGAGGAATCTATTGGTATGGCTGTGTAGAGGGAAGAGAATGGATCAACTTTTCTCTTTACATCGTGAGCTTTCATGGAGAATTGAGGGAGAACAGAATGGTTGAAGGTGCGTGCATGGAGGTGATTTCTGAAAACCCTAGGGTTTGTCCAAGGTTGAAGATGAAGGAGAGCCACACGATTCAGGGTTTGACCTTGACTTGGGATGTGATCTGATGGTCACGGTTTAAAATGAAATTTGAAGGGAGAGACTGTGCACTAAACGCACCGTTTCATTAATATTCTCAGACTGGGCTTTATGATCGCTTGCTAATGCCACCCCCTCAAATCAGGCCCAAAGCTAATTTCAACTAAAATCTTTACTAACTGCACCGTTCCAGTTTTTTTGTTTTTTGATTGAGTTTTCTGAGTCATTGGGCCCAGACGCGCATTGCTAGGCGCGCCCCCCAGTCTGGGCCCATCTTATTCTTTTAACTGAATTGATTGCTTGCTGCACCCCTCCTCCAAATTTAATTCACATTATTTCTTTCATATTTTTTTAATTTCTTTGAAAATTCACAACAAATAGAAAATTGCTTATTTTTGATTGGTTGTTTTTGCATATTTTTCTTAATTCTGTCAAGAAAATTATCACATAAAAAAATTAACATTGCATTTTATTTTTGTATTTTTAGCATATTTTTTTCTTTTAAATAGGATTAAATAATGTTTAGTTTAGTGCATGAAATTGTTAATTTTAGTTTAGCTAGATGCTTTAATATTTTGGACCCATTCTTTTTAGGTTGACCTTTATCTTGTATATAAAATTTAGTTCATGATTTTAGGATTTAATTTTAGATGATTTGTTTAGGTGTGATTAGAAGAATCAAAACTAGGGTTTAAGAGATAACATAGGTGAATTAAATCATTTCCCTTAGGAGTTGTAGGCTGAATCTTTGAGGTATGGGACTATAGGGATTATGGGTAGATAATAGATCCCTTAGAAATATTAGGATTCCCCTACTGCTATTAGTATACTGCTTATATTTGTTTGACTGTGTGGTGTGCCCTCTCTAGGGTTATTTTCATTTGTCTGTATGGGGTATTGGGTTTGCTTGGGGATTGGGAGAGCTGAAGACTTTGATGATGAAGGCCATTGGAGATCAAAGAGATTGAAGACCAACTTCCAGAGTTGATGAAGAAATTCTTGCTAGCGGCTGTTGGAGGCTATAGGGTTTAGGAGCTAGGCAGAGCTCTAGAGCAGAAAACTTGATTCACAAACATGGAAGGCCTTGTTTGCCTCCATCCTTTCTCTATGATTCAAAGTCTCTTTTAAATATCCACCTCCTTCCTTTGGAAGGATTAGTGAATGTATTTGAAAGATAGAACTTTTGAGAGAAAACTGCCTGTATAATGTTAACAGTTAATGAGCCACCCTTGGTAGGCAATTGACTGTTTAACATTCATTCCCTCTTGTTGACTGATATTCATCCTGAAGATTGAGGCTTGAAGAAAAGCCCTTGCAGATTGAAGACTGATCATAAAGACCTTGCTTGAAGGCTGTGGAGATGGAGATTGATGCTTGCTTGAAGCTTATAGCTGTTGGAGATGACTTGAAGACAAATATTGATGCAGAGCTGCTGTGGCTGTTTATTTCCTGATGTATTGATTGGTTTTCCCGGACTGTATTGCTTGCTGTTTACCCTGTTAGGTTGAGAGTGAATCTTGTTCACTTTTGCCTATTGTTTTCTAGGTTCGAGGTTGAGTGGGACTCCCTTGCCTCACTTGTATTGCTGCATCCATGCATTTTACTGCTTTATTGTATATATGCTATTGTTTCTATTTCCGTCTATTCCCTTAGGATCTCTGTTTCTCTCTGCGCAAGAGAGGAGCATGATAGACATTAGGTCTTAACCCATGCATGATAACATTAGGTTAGTTTGATTCCCTTCGCAACCGTAGGTTAGAGTTCTGTCTCTTCTTTCTCAAAACAACCAGAAAAACACAATAAAGATTTCAAACACAATAAAAGACACTTCTTCCGTAAAAGAATGTGAACGCATCAAAACGTCATTTTTGTCCGCTTGGACCAGTAATCAGAAAAACCCTTTTTCAGAAGGAATAAAAACAATCAAGACAGACTTGTGTCGTACGTGGCCCGAACTACGTTTTCTCTGATCTTTCATGCTGTATGAAAGTACGTAGGCATAGGATGCGATATCCTAGCGAGCAACCTTCCCCTCCTTTCCCGTAGGTAGGCGAACTACGTTGACTCTGATTTCTCGTTCCAGACGGGAATACGTAGGCATAAAGTGCGATACTTTGCCGAGTCATTTTATTTTCTTTTAACCCCATACCTGTAGAGTAGATAGAATAACAATCCGTACCAGAAAACAAGCGTGGATCCCGTCGAGTACGACGGACGTGAGGGGTGCTAATACCTTCCCCTTGCGTAACCGACTCCCGAATCCAGGATTTGGTTGCGATGACCATTCCTTTCCCTCTTTGCGTTAGGTTTTCCCTGAGCATTTCCTTTCCCTCCGGTGGGATAAATAACGCACGATGGCGACTCTTCTGTTCAGCCGGCGCCGATTTTCGGAGTAGCGACAAACGCTACTTCACCCTATAACATCATTATAGGTCGGCCATTGTTAGATGCCCAACTTTGCTTATTTGATCTATCAAATGTGGGCATCTTTCACTCCTATTTGTCAAGAAAGTGTTGAAAACCACTCTTGCTTTGGTTGGTTTGCAACATATTGTGTAAATGTCTTGGTACCTTTAATTTGTGTGTTATTGTGCAGGAATTAGGCATGAAAAAGTGGAAATTAAGACACAAGAAAGATGACAAAGAAATCAAGACAGCATGCAAACAACAGCAAGTTCGCTAGGCGAACTTGCTAACGAAGCTGCCATCAAAACATCACAAAGTTCGCTAGGCGAACTATGTAGCGAAGGCCAGGAATCAATGCACTGTTCACAACAGAGGAGAAAAGGGACCTAAATTTGCTAGGCGAAGGAGGCAGCGAAGGACTCGCTAGGCGAAGTGGTAGCGAAGCTCTAGCGAACACTCCCAGACTTGAGACAGAGGGGAAAGGACCATAAACTCGCTAGGCGAAGCTCACAGCGAAGGCTTCGCTAGGCGAAGAATTGCTCTCCTAGCGAATATTTGGAAATATCTCAGGGGCGGTTTAACTGTTCAGAGGCACCTCAGGTGCCTAATTTGTTGTTCGCTAGGCAAAGGATCTGTTCGCTAGGCGAACATGACAGATCCTGAATGTACTATTTAAGTATTTTTTTTATTGCTTTTTAGGTCAGAATCTATTTTTTTGTAACATTCTTACATCAGAACTTATCTCTCTTCATCTATTTTAGAGAGAGAAACACAAAACCCTAAGAGGGAGGAGGTAAGATCTTTGATCTCTTGTTGGGGTTTGGATGTAATCTTTTGATACCTTATGTATTTCATCTCATTTATGTTTGTGAACTAGTTTGGATTCTCTATTGATTGATTATCTTTGGTTGCCTATTTGTGGGTCTTGAAAAAACCTTTTCACATCTTTGATCTCAGATTTTCTTCTATCAATGAACAAACTTTTGACATGATTTTGTAAATTGATATTCATTGTATCCTCTTTGGTATTGAGTTGATTAAGTAGCATGGGTAGCATGAGTAGGATCAATATGATATTATGCGGGTGCGTGATAATAGTGATGAAGAACGATGTTCACAACCATTTGGCAGATCAGATGAATACATGTAAAAAGGGTTAAGCGTGTGTACGTATTTTGATCATTGTATTTTATTCAAAACAATGGTTTATCCGATATGGGTGTCGTTTTTGCTTACCTGTTTATCTTTGATTTGAACCGTGATAGAGATATACTCTTCAGATCTGGATCTAGGATGATTACCTGTTAGGTCCTAAATGCTATAGATAGGTTTAGGCTTAGCATTTGCGTGAGTATCAGTTCGTAATGCTTTGTGTTGTGTTTTTGTTGGATGAGAGATCACCAACGAGAAAACATGGTTGTTCTCTCGACGCTACGTTAGAGATAAGCTTTGTCGTGGGTGATACGTAAGGGTATTAGACGAATGATTGCGTTGTGTTTAATTTGATCAGAAGAATGCATGTGTTATCAATTGATGAGATCCAATCCCAACAAGGCTCCGTTTATATTTAAGTTTTTACTTTATATTTTCCGTTTTTATATTTTCTGTTTTTATCCATGGTTCCTTAAACTTTTTAAACCAAAACTTTTGAACAATAGGCTTAGAAATATGGAGGCCATTGAACGACGTTCGTATCGCACCGATCCCTGTGGAGACGACAAAATTAAGTACTTAATATTTTTTTCTTGTTGCTTTACCGCACCAATAACCATCACTCGACGCCCTGGAAGCTTCACTTTCAACTCTGTATTTGACCATGAAATTCCCACTCGGAGATAACCGGGTTGGTATTATTAAAGGCGATCAGGGGCTGGTGAGAGAGTGTTATAAGGATAGTCTAAAGTTGAAAAGAAAGGAACCCACAGGAGAAGCATATCCCAAAAATACTCTTAAAGTTCACTTGGTCGACATAGACCCACGTAATGATTGAGTTGAAGACAACATAGTGCCCAACGAAGAAACAAAGCAAGTTCAGATTGGGCACCTACCGTCCCATGTTACACACATCGGGGTTAACTTGTCCCAGAATAGGAGAAAAAGATCGTTCAAACACTAAAAGACAATGTGAATCTTTTTGCCTGGAAACCTTCAGACATTCCAGGGATAGACCCCAATTTCATGTGCCATCACTTAGTAATCGATCCGGATATCAAGCCAGTGGTGGTGATGAAAAGAGGAAAGCAATTGTAGAGGAAGTCGAGAAGTTGTTACAGGTCGGGTTCATCAAGGAGTTCAAGTATCCGACCTAGTTATCTAACGTATTGATGGTAAAGAAGAAATCCGGGATATGGCGAATGTGTGTGGACTTCACGGACCTCAGCAAGGCATGTCCTAAATATCCATATCCATTGCCAAACATTGACCAACTGATAGATGCTACATCTGGGTTCCCTTTGCTCAACTTTATGAATGCATACTCCAAATACAATCAGATCCGGATGAATCCAATAGACGCACCAAAAACCGCCTTCATGACACATCAGAGCAATTATTATTATGAGGTCATGCCCTTTGGACTAAAAAATGTTGGGGTTATTTACCAAAGCCTGATGGATAAGGTGTTCACTACTCAGATAGGTCGGAATTTGGAGGTCTATGTAGATGACATGGTTATCAAGACAAGTGCAAAATGGTCACATGTAAAGGATTTCATAGAAACCTTTGCATCCATAAGAAGCTACCACATGAGACTGAACCTGGACAAGTGTACCTTTGGAGTACAAGCCGGGAAGTTCCTCGGATTATGCTCACCAACCGGGGAATCGAAGTGAACCCATACAAATGATAGGCTATAATAGGTATGAGAAGTCCAACCACGAAAAAGGAGGTCCAACAGTTGACCGAGAGACTAGCCACATTGTCACGATTTTTATCATGTGCAGGAGACAAATCAATACACTTCTTTGTAGCTATAAGAAAGTCTAAGGAGTTTGAATGGACAGAGGCATGTGAAGAAGCCTTACAAGAAGTAAAGTTTTTTCTATCCTCGCCTCTTATCCTAGTAAGGCCCAAAGAAAACACATCTTTAGTCTTATACTTGTCGGTCACAAATAAAGCCCTTAGCTCAGTTTTAGTACAATATGGAGAAGACGGAGAGTGACCCGTGTACTTTATCAGCAAAGTTATAAAAGGGGCAGAGCTAAGGTACCAGAAGATTAAACGGTTGGTGCTGGTAGTAATTATCACAGCCCAGAAGCTGAGACATTATTTTCAAAGTCACCCCATCACAGTCAAGACGAATTACCCAATCAAACAAATACTAAAAAAGCCCGACTTAGCAGGAAGAATGGTTAAGTGGGCAGTAGAGCTCTCTGAGTGTGACACCAAATTTGTGCCCATAATCAGTATCAAGTCACAGACACTAGCCGATTTTGTGGTAGAGTTAAGTGCACCAGCTGGAGATTATTAGGTTCATTTCGCATTTTGTGGTAGAGTTAGCTGGAGATCATTAGGTTCACTGGACGATTTTGTGGTAGAGTTAAGTTCCTCCGATTTTGTTCAAGTCACATACCCCAAAATTTACCCTTATATCATTAGGTTCATTTCGCATTTCATTACATTCTGCATTGCATTTTAACTAACCACTCGCCTAGTCTGTTGGTTTTTGCAGGAAAATCACACAGTGCACACTTTAATTTATGAAGGGCAAAAAGGGTCATAACTTACAGTGTGCTGAAAATTTATGAAGCAAAGTCATCATCAGAAATTCCTCAAACAATTAGGGCTTCTATCTCCGAATCATGCGATGTTTATCTGAGAATGGTTTGAATTTTGCGACGGTTTTAACGTCTGGTTTCTCGTGACACAGTGCATTTTGTTCAGGAACTAGAAGTAGTCATCAGTTGAATTGTAAAGGGTTGTTTGCGTCCTAAACCATATGGAGCTAAGTGCATTAAAATACAAGTGAATTCGGGTTAAATCGGTGCGAGAATTTGCTTCGAAGAATTTATTCTAACAGACGCACGTTTTCCTGCTTTCTGCTAGTTACCAGTCGATTTTTAAAGGAACAGTGAAATTTTGGGTCGCATCGAATTTATAATGAATATCTGTTGGTTTTGACCATGATTATCAATCGAGCTGATTCAGGTTACAGAGATGAATTATTCGAGATACAATTTGAATTTTCAATGCGGAGGACAGTTCGTTTCGCCGTTTAATTGGATTTCTCTGCTTATCCGTTTAAGGCCATATTCACCGATTTTATTATCCGGTACGAATTAATTTGCAAAGGGATTTGTTTGAACTCGGGAATTACGTCGGATGAAATTTAATTCTAAGTTGCGTGAGATGTTTAACTTTCAGATTCGGAGGTTGGAACGTCCAGTTTCATTTGGATGAATTTAACCGGATGAATTTATTTGTATGATGTTAATTGGATGAATTTAGTTGGATGAATTTAATCAGATGAATTTATTTGGATGAATTTAATTGGATGAACTTAATCAAATGAAGTTAGTCAGATGAATTTAATCCGATGAATTTGTTTGGGGAAATTTGCTCGGAAATGAATTCAGTTTATTAAGAAAAATTGAATTTATTTATTTAAATTCTATACATTCTTTATTACAACATACAAGAATAATTACAAGATTAATTCCTAAGATCTACATTCCTAATTTTGCTAAGAGTTCTTCGAGTCCAATCCTTCGCTTCGACTTTTTTTCGGACCTGAAAAATCGACAACAGATGAAAATAATCGTTAAATGGTTAGCATCAATTTAATTAAAAAAGTGGTTTCTAATCAGTTCGATACCCTCAATTATATTTCATCATCGGGTACGTCGGGAGGGGTAACAAGTAAAGGCCACCGCATCCCCCGACTTTTAATTTCCGACCCCGGCACGGACTCGGCAATATCTGTTCGAGTTCATTCCAAGAGAGAGAAAAAGTGATTTTTGGAAAAGTGCTTTATTGGAAAAGTGATTATTCTAAAAATTGATTTTTTTTGCGTCCATGCCAAACAAGACCTAAAAGATCCATCCAAAGAAGTAAAGAAACTAGTAGAATCTGAGCAACCAAAGGATGAAGGAATCAAAGATAAGGAAGGAGTGAAAGACGATAAAGTTTATGTACCACCCCTCCTTATAAACCTCCAATTCCATACCCATAAAGATTGAAACAAATCAAATTAGATAACCAATATAAAGTGATCAAGAAGCTCCATGTAGAGATTCCATTCACCGAAGCCATTACCCCGATACTGTCTTATGCCAAATTCCTTAAAGGCATATTAACCAACAAATGAAGGCTTGATGATCCAAAACCCTTAGAATGCAATTCTATTGCCGAAAATAAGCTTGCTAAAAAAGAGAAAGACCCAGGAAGTTTTTCTATACCTTGCATTTCAGGAAATCAAGTTATCGATAAAGCACTTCAGGACTTAGCATCCAGTGTCAGCTTAATTCCTTTAGCCGTTTGTAAGAGGTTAGACCTAGGAGAGTTGCAAACAACTAGGATGTCCCTTCAATTAGCCGATAGATCTGTTAAATATCCTATAGGAATTTTAGAAGACGTCCTGGTTAGGATTGACCAACTCTATATTATAACAGATTTTATTGTCATGGATATTAAAGAAGACGACAAAATCCCAATCCTTCTAGGTAGACAATTTTTATCAATAGTTGGAGCTATAATAGATGTCAAGAGAGGAAAATGATGTATGAAGTAGGTGATGAAAAAGTAGAATTCATATTATCCAAATTCCTAATGGCACCAACCATAAATGACTCATGTTACGCTATTGATATCACTAATGAATGCATGAGAGAATTAGACCAAGCAAATCCCGTCAAAACGATTAAATTACCTTCAACTCCCATAATGTAGGATGACGAATTTGAAACTAGGCCTTATATAGATGACAACCTTTATGAATGCTTGGCACTCATTTCAAATCATATTCCATGTCCTAAGAAACCATCAATAGAACTTAAGGAACTATCTAAGAATCTGAGATACGAGTTCTTGGATGAAGAACTAAATCGTCCAGTCATAGTCAGTGCCACCTTAGATAATGAAGAAACCAATCAACTCTTAGATGTTTTGAGAAAATATCCCTCAACTCTAGGTTATAACATTTTTGATCTCGAAGGGATAAGCCCTTTCGTGTATATGCACCGGATTATGCTGGAGGAAGACTCTAAACCTTCCAGAGAACATCAACGAAGGATAAATCCTATAATGAGCGATGTTGTGAAAAGGGAAGTGTTAAAGTTATTAGAGGCTGGAATAATATACCAAATTTCTGATAGTAAGTGGGTGAGTCCTGTACATGTGGTGCCTAAAAAGGGAGGTGTCAAAACTGTACAAAATGAAAGAAGAGAACAAATAGCTAAGCGCATAGAAAGCGGTTGGGCGTATGTGTATCGATTATAGAAAATTAAACAAAGTAACTAGGAAAGATCACTTCCCCCTTCCATTCATA
Organism: Lathyrus sativus; assembly: GCA_963859935.3. NCBI lineage: Eukaryota > Viridiplantae > Streptophyta > Magnoliopsida > Fabales > Fabaceae > Lathyrus > Lathyrus sativus. Next base: position 523,643,652 of record OZ012738.1, read on the forward strand.
GACCAAATGCTTGAATGTCTAGCAAGACATTCTTACTTTTGCTATCTAGATGGATATTCAGGATTTTTCCAAATTCCTATTCACCCTGATGATCAAGAGAAAACAACCTTTACTTGTCCATATGGAACACTTTCCTATCGACGAATGTCATTCAGACTATGCAATGCCCTAACTACTTTCCAACGCTGTATGATGTCAATCTTTGCAGATCTCCTCGACGAGATCATAGAAGTTTTCATGGACGATTTCTCAGTATGTGGATCCAGTTTTAGAAACTGCCTAACCTCAATCATGTTCCAAACTGGGAGAAATGTCGTTTTATAGTTACTAAAGGAATAGTATTAGGACACATAGTTTCCACAAGAGGCATTGAGGTTGAAAAAGCCAAAATAGAAGTTACAGAAAACCTCCAACCACCGAAAATAATTAGAGAGATCCGATGTTTCCTTGGACACGCCAATTTCTACCGACGCTTCATTAAGAACTTCTCCAAAATAACCAAACCCTTAACCAACCTTCTTATGAAAGATGTTGAGTTCAATTTCTAAGATAAATATCTTGAAGCTTTCAAACACCTTAAATAAGCGCTAGTCTCTACACCTATTATGCAACCTCCCTATTGGAACCAACATTTCAAAATTATGTGCGATGCAAGCGACTATGTTGTGGGTGCTCTTTTAGGGCAAAATAAAGATAAGAAACTTCATGTAATTTATTACGCTAGTAGAACACTAGACGCCGCCCAGCTTAATTATGCCACAACCGAAAAAGAACTCCTCGCCATAGTTTTTGATATTAACAAGTTCCAATCTTATCTAGTCGGAGCAAAGATTATTGTTTACACAAATCACACTACTATCAGATATCTATTAAGAAAAAAGGACGCTAAGCCTAGATTACTTAGCTGGATCCTTTTGCTACAAGAATTTGACTTGGAGATCCGTGATAAGAAAGAAACCGAGAACGCGATTGCAAACCACCTTTTGAGGATAGAATACTTAAAACTAGACCACATCCCGATAAACAATGACTTTATTTAGATAGACTCATAGTAGCAGTAAGAACCAATCATAGTGATGACCCCGACCTCTACTTAGAATTAAACATTGAAAATGCCCTAGCAGTTACAAATGTACCTTGGTACGCCGATTTTGTAAACTACCTAGCTGCCGATATCATACCCCTTGATCTTAACTACCAACAGAAGAAGAAGTTATTTCACAATGTGAAACACTTTTATTAGGACAAACCACTCCTATTTAAGAGAGGCGCAGACGATATATTTCGTCGTTGTTTCCCAGAAGATGTGGAAAACATAATCAAACACTATCACTCTGCACCTTATGGTGGACATGCAGGCACATCTAAGACTTGCCCCGAAATTCTTCAAGCAGGCCTTTTCTGGCCAACATTATGGTGTGACATCCATGCTTACATTGTCAGATGTGACCAATGTCAATGCACTGGGAATGTCTCGAGACGTGATGAAATGCCATTACAAAATATCCAAGAAGTAAACTCTTCGACTTTTGGGGAAGAGATTTTATGGGACCCTTTCCACCGTCAATGGGAAACAAGTATATTTTGTGGCTTCACCTACCAACGATACTCGAGTAGTCATAAAATTATTCAAAAACTACATATTTCCTAGATTTGGAGTACCTCGCCTCGTTATAAGCGATGGAGGATCACACTACATATCAAGAATATTTGATAACCTTTTAAATAAGTATGAAGTTAAACACAGAGTAGAAAAACCCTACCATCCACAAACCAGTGGACAAGTAGAAGTGTCAAATAGGGAGATTAAGCAAATCTTAGAAAAGATTGTTTCAATATCTAGAAAAGATTGGTCCCTGAGACTACAAGAAGCATTGTGGGCTTACAGGACCGCTTTCAAAACTCCTATAGGAACAACCCCATACCAGTTAGTTTATCGAAAATCATGCCACTTACCCTTTGAGCTGGAACATAAAGCCTATTAGGCCATCAAGGTCCTTAATATGGACTATTTAGAAGCCGGTGACAAACGCATTCTCGACATCCATAAATTAGAAGAGCTACATCGTAATGCTTATGAAAATGGATTATCTATAAAGAAAGAACTAAAGCATGGCATGACAAAAGGATTTTTAAGAAATAATTCAACATACGAGATCTGAAATCATTCATGTAATCTTTTTATAGTAAACGGACAAAGATTGAAACACTATTATGGAGGAGACATCCCTACCTATAACTTTGGTCATACTCTGATCAAACCATCCGTTGCCACATCTACTAAGTAAGTTCCATAATCATCGAGCTACCGATGTTAAACAAGCGTTGTGTGGGAGGTAACCCACGACCATTTTATTTTGTTATTTATTTTTATTTTATTGTCAAAGATGAATTATTTACATTTATTATCTACTTAACAGGACTAACTTGTGTGATATTTATCTTTCAGGTCTCAAACCCCATCGCCTTCGATAGCATTCTCCACTAACGTTATTTTTCAGAATGCAGAACTTCGATGATATGCACGTTGTGTTCAGGGATGAAAAGTAGAGGAAACGATTTCTGATCCTTTTTGAGCGACCCATGCTCCCAACTAGATACCCTGATTCCAACTGCCTTGAAACCTTAGGTTTGAAGCCAGTGTGAGATACCTCAACTATCAACTCCAATGGGACGAATACTCTAATGCAATGAATGTCATGTACAGGAACTTAACCTTAGAATTCCTCAGCTCTCTCATTTACGAACCCTACGCTGGTAGAGGATTCAAAAGAGGGCATATTAATTTTAGATTATTTGGAAAAGAATACATCCTCAACCACAAAGATTTTTCCAACCTGTTAGGATTTCAGCATGGCCTAGATGATATGCATGATCTATCAGAAGTAAATGTTATGTAGGATGAGTTGGATAAGTTCTAGAGTCAAATCACCAGTGGAGGAGGCCCTAATCCTTCCATCCAACCGTCAAATAAGATCCATAACCCAACCTTTAAATATTTTCATATGATTCTAGCTCATACCTTTTTCAGAAAAAAGTGAAATCGACATCCAAAGCAGGGAGGAGGGGGTACCAGTGGTCAGCAATAGCAATATCCAGGTGTTTACTATGAAATTCGGTAAACAACCGCTGGTCTATCAATTCTGGGTAAACTTGAGTAACTTGCAGGATCGACCATACTAAATCCTAGAACATGTGCTAAGTTTGAAAAAAAAAGAAAATTGGAACTCCACGTTCGACTATGAAAGTTTTGTAAAGCAAAAATAACTTGGAAATTAACAAGGCTGTGAAATAAAGAACGTAATTCTTAATGCGTCGAAAGTTAAAGGCAAGGTTGTTTATTGTCTCGGATTGCGCATGTTTATTGTCGTTTAATTTTTATTTTCTTGCATTATGCTTGTGTTTTGTCTTGTTTTCAGGTATATTGCCTAATAAGAGCCTTCCATGAAGAAATGGAGGAAAAAGAGCAGAAAATGGAGTTTTGGATGAAAATTACACATACGGAGTTCCACATGAAGTGTAGAGTTTCTCACACGTTCTAACTGTCACTTGACCATGTCCACCACCTTTTGTACATGTGGCAGATGCCATGTCTAGATGGCAGGCGCCATCTTTGCATTTGGTGGTCCGGTCAAGGACGGTTGGAGCATGATGCCATGACCAGAGATATTCCCTACACACGAATTCTGAATAGGCTACGTAGTTTCGAATGCATTACTACATTATAAATAGGACTTAGATCTTTAGTTTTAAGCAGCTAGTCTTAGTTCTTGGCATAGGCATATATCCATTTATTAGAAGCAATAATTCGTCACATCGAGGGGTTATCACACCATTGTTGTAATCGAGGTTGGAGTATCGTAGCATATGAATTTTAAGCTTGCCATCATTTTACTTTCAAGTCAGATTTACTTTCAAGCATCGTACCAGATTCAAGTCTCCGATTTGGAGCAGGTTTTATTTTACTCACACTTTTATTATTATTCGCATTATATTTTGCCTTGCTTTAATTTGTTTAATTTTCGCACGATTTACATATCGCTTTTATTTCAAAGATTTGTTTTCTAAGAGTGAACTTAAGCGTGACACTTTCGTTCTTACTTTTGGAAATCGATCACGCGTTTAATTTCCGCACGATTTACATATCGCTTTTATTTCAAAGATTTGTTTTCTAAGAGTGAACTTAAGTGTGACACTTCCCTTCTTACTTTTGGAAACCAATCATGCATTTATTTTCCTTCACGATTTACATACCGCTTTTATTTCAAAGATTTGTTTTCTGAACTGAACCTAAGAGTGACACTTTCGTTCATTTGAAAACCAATCACGCAGGTTTTATTTCCCTAAATGATTTACTCTACAAACAAATTATTTATTATGTTTATCACCATCATGTCCAGCTAAATCTATTGCGTTGGGATGTGAGGACCGTCATTTCAACGATACTCCATATGTTGTATTTATAGAAACACTTTAGGGGATGTTTTGAATTTTAATGTAATTTTTCTAAACTTAAATTGATCGGTCATTTCGTGAATGGGACCGTATTTCTGTTTACGTAGTAACCGTGACTATGTTGGGTAAGATCGAAAGTCATCTGAAACTTTAGATAAGAGTTGGTTAGTTTTTAATTGATAAAAAAAGCAAAAGCGCTTTAGCAATTAATTAGGAAAATTTGGTATTATTAGAAAGTGATTTTAAAACTATTTTCGGACGCGTTTATAGATTTAGGATCCGGTTGGCCGAGCATATGCCGAAAATCCTTTGATATCAAAGTTTCCAATCAAAAACACTTTTTAACTGAGTCTTAGAGGTAGTTATATAAAAAAGGACTTTTCACTTTAACGCAAATGCGACCGATGCAGCATGAGCAGCTGGTATAGATTAAGGTCAGGTCTGGTTCTGATTACGCTAACGCGAAGGTTCTTTCTTGATTAAGTCTTTTCCAAGGAATAAAAAATTTCCCCACAAGTATTACTACTTAGACAATAGAAGTACTGTTTGATCGATGAGAACTATATTCCTGTATGCCTTTATTCTGAATTTGAATTCATTCCTTAATTAAATATTTTTCCCTATGCGTTTTGCTCTCTGTTTTCATTAGCTTTAGATAAACACCGTAACAATAGCAATCGATAGATTTCTATTGCTCTCTGTGGGATTGATAACCTTTTATATTACTCTGACGTACTCCGTATACTTGCGGATAGCATGCATCAGGAAGCGCTTCCTCGGGTACAACGTGAAAATTTGGCATGTTTCCCTGGGTTTGTAAACTCTCCAGTTTGTAGGGGTTCCCTCCTTCAGCTTCTCTACAATCGCAAAGGCATCCGAGTCGTCGAGGATGAAACGCGAAGTGACAACCAAGGGTTCCATCCCAGCCCACGCGGATGAAGATTCATCATTCTCATCAGCCAAGTTGTCTTCATCATCCTCGCCAACGTCTTCTACATCGACGATGTCTGTGTCATCCATGACGGCATCCTCGAGCTTGGGATCCATTTAACTTGAAAAGCAGAATGAAACAATGAATTTGACAACAAGGTCAAATCCATCCTTCCACCGCAAATCAAGTGAAAGGGCGAGGAAACGCTCGACACACATCCTCGAACGAAGCCCTTGCTGACAAGTGCATGACCGCGAGGAAATTCTCCTTGACGTAGAACACGGAACCCCCTCACCCCCTTAGCGGGGGAAAGACTCCCCAATGCTTAAGTTCCCCACCAGAATCAAGCGTGGGAAGTCTCCTCGACGAAAGACTTCCTCTTGGTACTCACGCATCCACAGGGAGAAGGTTACCCCGACGTCGAAAACAGCGAGGATGCTAAAGCTTCATTAGGTCCCCGAGACCTTCATCAGAAACTTCATGCATTTTCCCAGAATCTTCATGAAGTCCCTAGAATCTTCATCAGAAACTTCATGAGGTCGCCCGAAACTTCATGAGGTCGCCGGGAACTTCATGAGGTCGCCAAGAACTTTATGAGCTCCCAGAAAATTCACCGAAAACTTCATCGAAAACTCAAGAAATCCCTCATAAAATTCATAAAATGCCAGAAAACATATAAATCCTGGAGAAAGATAGAAAAATTACTTATAGGAAGAATAATTTGGAGATTAGGACGACGGGGCAAGGAGCTGACGAAGACAACGACGAAGAACATGCGTTAGGAGATTCGAGAGAACCTTGGGAGACTTTGAGAAATTCTTGAGCTAGAATGAGGTGAACGTGCAAATGAATCAGTCTTACCCCTTATTTATATCCTCTAGCGCGGGAAGCAAAGCATCACATAGGCACTCAAGCACCACTACTCGTAGCCGTCATAGGCATTTATTGCTTATGATACATGACCCTAGAAGAAGCCACATGTGTCCCTTCAATCCCCTTCACACGACTCGAGGAAATGACGTGTCCGTTCCTTTTGCTTCCATCACATCGTCCGGTATGTCGAGCACAATGCCTGACTATAGAGCTGCTGAGAATGCTTCCTCAAGAGAAATTGATAAAGAGCCATGACTATGTGTGACGGGCGGGCCTCCCCTTGAGCACATGTCCTCGGGATAAACACTTGATCGACCCTGACATCGACCACATGTAAACCTCACTGTCGAGCACAACTAATGGCTTCTACATATGTTATGCTCATAGCCCTGCGAGCTCAGCACCTCGAGCACGAGCGATGCTCCTCCGGGAAAGTCCCTGCACCCCCCCACCCCCTCGACGCAAGAATTGACTCTTAAGTCATCACTCTTATGCTTCAGAGCAACGACTTAGGGGATCCTGTTCGGGACAGGGCCAGAAGGATGGCCCATCCCAGCTCCCCCTCGAGGAGGGATCAATGAAGGCCCACTCCATCAACTTACACGGGGGACACTTTTCATGCGTCTTCCCCATGGCCTCCACATGCTCCCCATGCAGGGACACGTCAACAGCCAACTACCCGCGTTCGTGAGAACAAGTCTTCCACCTTCTGAGGTTCACGGGGAAGTTGGACCAGGATGAAGACCATGTACTGGTGTTTCCTACACCACGTAGATCTTGGAAGTTATCCCTATTGGGCCTAATGATCAAACCCAATGCAGATAACAATTGGCCCAGCTCTAGGGGCACATTATAAATACCCTCTTCCACTAGAGAGTCAAGTATTCTAATTTTCTTCACTTTTATGTACTTTCTTTCTCTCTCCCGCTGAAACTTACTTTAACATCGGAGTAACTTGCAGGTATACCCCCTCCTCTTCTCCACCACCGATGAACTAGGAGCTCACGACACGTTGCTAGCTGCTAATCTCTTTCTGGTCTGGTAAGATCATGTTTGATTTCTTAAGCACCTAATTTCCTAGTCTTATGTCCCTAATTTTAAAGAAGTTTGTATATATTGATTTCAATTTTAAAAATTAGAGAAGCTAATACTATATATTATTTTGGGTGAAGTGAAACATAAGGACTTTTCTGATTCATTAGTTCTGGTATTAATCACAAGTGATTGAGCGCAAATGGTTAATAAGCTCCAATTAAGAATAAATAATTTAGAATAACTCAAGTATTAATATTTACTATAAAAATATTAGGCCGTAAATTACTTACCTCTCAACATACCTCTAAATTACTAAGACCATATTCATTAAAAATCGAAGAATTAAAAACAAAGAAAAAAATTACTTTGTTTGGAAAGTGAATTTCTATTTTTTATTTTTATTTTTGAATGTTGGGGTGTCAATTATGAGTTTGAAGTCTCACATTAAATTAAATGAAAATGTGAATGTTAAGAAACCAATAAATGAGAAGACACATATAACTAATGTCATGAGGTTTTAGAGTAATTATGTAGTATCAACATTGATGGTTTGATTAAAAGTGGCGGGCTTCTTTGATTAGAAGTTTTTCAAATAATTTTTAGACAAGTGACTCCAAATACAAGAGAGGTTGAATTATGATATTAAAAATTTGTGATTATTTTAAGTATTTTATTACTTAAGAAGTAAATAGTATTAGGATCTCAAGATTAGAGAGAAAAGCAACAAAAAGAAAAAGCACAATAGTAAACTAGATAACACAAAATAAAGAGATAAGAGTTAGAAAGATGGCATAATAGAATTATGCAAGTTCGGCCTAACATTGGCCTAATCATGTCCATAAGATATTTTCTTGAAATTTCACTATAATATTGAACTTTTACATGTTATGCCAACAAACCCTTACACTACTACAAATAATACATTTTATGATAAAATTTTCATCTCACCTAACCAAAACCCGAGGTAAAAGGTCAAGGTGTGCCATGTTTTATTTTATTTTTAAATAAATTCCACATATTTCCTCGTTTTCTAAATGTAACCGAGGGGAAAATAATTCAAGACATGTTTCGAATCTCAACATCAACAATTTATGTTTTTATTTCTTTAAAAGTGATGTTTTATTTTTATTTTATTTTTAATTTTTAAACCGAGGTTAAATCAAAAAATTCACGTTTGAGGTTACATGTGTTTTTTATAGTAGTGTCGACTGTCGAGACAATCAAACCGAGAGATTTTATACTGACTTATACCCCAACCAAAAATGGGTTTTTCCACAGGATAAACTCACGAATCAACTAGAGGTTTTACATTTTGATCTCAATAACCAAATAGAATTTTTTTAAGCTGAGTTCTATAACCAACCTGAGATTTTGCATATGGTTGATCTCAAGAACCAAACTTAATTGTTCAGGAGTATCTCACTTTTGAAAATAACAACAGTGGTGCAACACCAATACAATTGTTTCCTCACAAGAATTTTTTCACTAAAAAAAAACTGAGACAACTTTGGTGAAAGAAAATTTTTAAGAGAGAGAAAATATACTCGTTTAAGAATGCACTCTTTACATCCATCTGATATAAAGTGATGTCATGATTTAAATCAAAAGAAACTAAGAGACGAATAAATTCTAACCTGTCAATTGGTGCAAAGGTTTCTGTATAGTCTATTCCTTCTTGCTGACTATAACCTTGTGCTACCAGTCATGTTTTGTTTCTTACGACCTTACCTTTTTCATTGATCTTGTTTCTAAATACCCATCTGGTTCCAATAATATGGACACCTTTTGGTTTCTGAACAAGATCCCAAACATCATTTCTGGGGAATTGATTTAGTTCTTCTTCCATAGCCAGAATCCAATAGTTGTCTTGAAGAGTTTCATTTATAGAGGTTAGTTCGATGAGAGAGACCAAGCCAAGAAGAGTTTCTTCAGAAGGTTTGAATGATGATCTGGTTTTGAATGTGTGTCTTTATCTCCCATAATCGATTCTACAGAATGAGAAGTTCTTGGTCTACTTTTCTTCTAATGAGATGGATCAACAACATTTTCTGATTAATTTGTTTCCGAGTCTTTAGTTTCAGCAGATGTATCTCTATCTCCAGAGTCTTTATCCTTAGGTTCTGAGAAGGTGATTTCTAAATCTACAATTTTCTCAACTAGATTTCATTTTTCAGGGTCAAGCTTATCATTAAATCTAACATGAATTGATTCTTCAACAATTCGTGTTTCTGTGTTATAGATTATGTAGCCTTTTGAGCATTCAGAATATCCTAAGAACAAACATTTTTGAGCTTCAGAATCAAACTTGTCAAGATTCTCCTTAGTGTTTAACATAAAACATGTACAACCAAAAGGATGAAAATAAGATATGTTGGGCTTTCTATTCTTCAACAATTCATAAGGAGTCTTACCCATAATAGGTCTAATAGCAACCCTGTTTTGAATGTAACATGATGTATTTACTGCCTCTGCCCAGAAATGTTTAGCCATATCAGTTTCTTGGATCATGGTACGAGCCATTTAAAGTCCTATTCTTCCTTTCTACAAATCCATTTTGTTGTGGAGTTCTAGAACAGGAGAAATCATGAGAAAGGCCATGAGAATAAAACAAATCCTCAAAGTATATGTTCTCAAATTCTCTGCCATGACCACTTCTAACTTTTACTATTTTGCAATTCTTCTCTGTTTTCACTTGAGAGCAAAAGATAGAGAATACAAAATGAGACTCATCCCGGTGTTTCAAGAACTTTACCCGTGTCCAACGACTATAGTCATCAATTATAACTAATCCATACTTCTTTCCGCTGATTGAAGTAGTTTTCACTGGTCCAAATAAATTAATGCGTATAAGTTCTAACAGTCTAGAGGTGGAAAAAACATTTTTTACTTTGAAAGAAGTTTTAGAGAACTTGCATTTCTGACATGCTTCATAAAGAGCATCTGAAGCAAACTTCAGATTTGGTAAGCCTCTGACCAGTTCAGGCTTGTTTAGCTGAGAAATCCTCCTTATGCTAACATGGCCCAAACGTCTATGTCGTATGATCAGTGCATATTTATGCACATTCTCATATATTTTTACTTAGGCATTTCTTTACTTTATTTTGATTATTTTTATGTTTTATTATGTTTTTACATTTTATTTTATTTTTGGTTTAATTTGATTTTCGCACTTTTTTTTCAGCTTTAGCAATCTGCATGGAAACGATCATAACTGGAGCTCCGAGAATCCGTTTGAGGCGTTCTAAAAATCGCCGAAAAGCTAAGAGATAGAGCTACAACTTTTATGTTGGAATCAAAGTCAGATTCAAAACACATTTTCCCAGAATATTCGTTGAAGTTGCAGCATTAGGATATTGTTTTAGTTTTGGGTCATGTTTTGGGCCTGGGTTATATTTTCGACCCAGTTGGGTTTTGAACCGGATCCATTGTTTGCCTTTTTAAGGAGAACTCGTGTTACTGTTCACATGAGTCACTATTCACGGAAAAATATTGTGGAGCTTTTTACGAATCCTATGGAGAACTAATCACTCTGAGTCGGTCTACCGTAATTCAGGTTCCAACACTTGAGATTATTATAATATTATTATTTGTTTAATTCCGTTCAATGATTTTATACTCTTGTATGCTTAATTCAATTGTATGATATATATTGATTTAATTTGGTTGGTTGTATGATCCTAACATAGACACTTTTACGTTTGCTTAATTCGTTTTTGTGTCTGAATAATCATGTTTGCTTAATTCATGAAGCTTTTTACCGTTTCCTTAATTCGGACAATAGGATCATATATCTTGCAATCCTTATCGCGCTTTCCGTTGAGTTTGTATCCAAATAGGAATGAACGGGTAGAATATTAGTATTATAACAGTCGATGATAGTAGGAATTGAATCGGTAGATTGACTTATTTCATAATCATTTTTTCACAACAACTTATTTTAATAATCATTTTTTTCTCTTAATCAAAACCGACCCCCCCCCATATTTCGTTACTGTATTTGGTTATTCCTACAAGAATCCTTGCGATACGATTCGAGTCATTGTCGTTGTACTGCATTTTTATAAAAACACTCGTTTTGATCCGCGTGCGACAACAGATCAAATTGGCACTGTTGTCGGGGATTCTTGTCGTTATTAATCAATTTTAGAGTCATAGGGTTAGTGTCCTCGAGCCTAGACCTTAGTTTCCTCGCGGTTCTGTCGAATTCACGTTTTAGAGTCCAAATCATTAAAAATCGGATTTTTTGAAAATTGCTTTCTAATCGAATTCTGTTATGGGAACTTGAAGCAGAAAAATTCTAGAAATGTTTATCCTGTTCTACGAAGTAGTTACGGGAGGTGTGCTTTCAAATTCCCAAATTCATCATTTTTCTATTTTTAATGATTTATTTATTGTTTTCATAGAATCGAAAAAATTCTCAAAATTCTATTTTTAAGTCATTAGATTAATTTCGGTGTTAGTTTATTTTTTTGAATTTATTTTGATTGATTTCCTTCTTTGTGTTTGTTTTTGACTTTTAGGGACATTGTTGGTATTTTGAATATTGTTGCTGCATTGCTGTGCATTAGTCCTGGCAACTAGGTCATCCAGTTCTGAGCTTGTTATTTTTGATCCTGAAGTAGAGAGAACTTTGCACACACGACGTAAAGCAGTCCAGGTTTCCACTAGTTCACCACCACCACCCACCATTGCACTTGATTTTGAAATGGCTGACAATAAAACCTTAAGGCAATTAGCTGCTCATGATGTGAATTATAACAATTTGTGTATTGAGTATGCTGCTGATGTTGTTCCTTTTGAATTAAAATCGGGTTTAATCTATTTGTTGCCCAAGTTTAGTGGTCTTGCAGGTGAAGATCCTCATAAGCATTGGAAGGAATTTCAAGTGGTGTGTTCTACGCCATTGAAGCCTGAAGGGATCACTGAAGATCATATCAAACTTCGAGCTTTTCCTTTTTCATTGCAGGGTGCAGCAAAGGATTGGATATATTCCCTCGAACCAAATTCAATTGCAAACTGGAATGCTCTGAAAAAAGTGTTCTTAGAGAGATATTTTCCTGCCTCCAGAGCTGCCTCGATAAGAAAAGAGATTTGTGGTATTAGACAGGGTAATGTGTCTTTGACCGAATATTGGGAGAGATTCAAACATTTGGTATCCAGCTGCCCTCAACACCAGATCACCGAGCAACTACTCATCCAGTACTTTTATGAGGGGTTGTTACCGATGGATAGGAACATTCTTGATGCTGCTAGTGGTGGAGCACTTGTTGATAAGACTTCAGCTGCTGCCAAGGCTTTAATTGAGAATATGTCACTCAATTCCCAACAGTTCACAACAAGAAATAATTCTGTCCAAATAAAGGGTGTGAACGAAATTCACGTATCTTCTCATGTTGCGCATTCCGACAAATCCTTCGAAAACAGAATGAGTGAGCTGAAAAATTTAGTGCAACAGTTGATAGTCGTAGGTAAGGCTTAAGAAGCCCATCAAACCCAACCACCAAGGTTATGTGGTATTTGTACTTCTACTGATCATCCTACTGATACATGTCCTGTTCTGCAAGATGATAAGCCTACTGAATTACCCCTAGCTTATGCTGCAGCCCTTTACAATCAAAGTAACAACCAGAACCGATACAACATTCCCGACCTGTTCACTAATAAGTACCACCCGAATTGGAGGAACCATCCCAACCTCCGATATGGAAACCCACAAACCAGCCAACAACCTAACCCACCTTAAGCGGTTGCTGCCCCTGCACCTTCCAGACCTTCTTTAGAGGAACTTGTTAAAAAAATGGCCGTCAACAACCTTCAGTTCCAACAAAGGACCGATGCTAGCATCCAGACCTTGAACACGCAGATGGGACAACTTGCTACTTAAATAAATAACATGCAAGCCCAAGGGTCGAACCAACTACCCGCCCAAATAGTAGTGAATCCAAAGGAGTTATTGTCTAATTTAGTTGATGATATTTATCCTGAGTTGTTATCTGGTTTTCCATCTTTATCAGATTATGATGATACTTACTCTTGCGATTTATGTACTGACACTAATGTTTGCTCTGTTGGTGCTAAGATTAATGCTGCCTTGCAGGATGATTCTTTTAATGATGTCGTTTATACAATTGAAACTCTTGATATCACGGCTGCCCCAACCAAATATTCTTCTGAACCACTTCCTGAGGATTTATATTATTCATCAAAGCTTCAATTTGAGCAGGAAGAAAAGTTATTGCAGGAACATAAGAAGGGAATTGGATGGACCTTGGTTGACACTCTTAATTTTAGCCCATTCATGAGTATGCGTAAGGTCTCAATTGAAGATGGAAGAAAAGCAGTGAGGCAACCCCTTAATCCCTTGATTCTTGATGTTGTGGAAACGGAGACCACTTTCACATGCCCATTCGACACTTTTACTTATCGAAGATTCTTCTTTGATCCTGGAATAAAAGTCGAAGGCACTAATAAATATTTCAAGGTCAATGGATACTACCCAAAGTTACGTTATAACATCTCCACTTTGGGAGAGGAGCCTGTAGAAGATCTCTCTTTGGAAAAGGCTGCTTATATGATCACTTATCCACCTTGACTCATCGGGTGTGTTCTTTCCTTTCTCTCACTCTTATTTATATTTATGTTATTTCATTGAGGACAATGTATGCTTTAAGTGTGGGGGAGGAAAACCTTTATTTTATTTGCTTGTTTTACTATTTTGTTTTGGTTTGTTTTCATTTATAATAAAAAAATAACAAAAAATTGCATCTTTTTGAAAGTTCTAGGCTAAAGACTAATTTGAGATTAGTTTGCGGAGACTTGGGAAAAATTCACAAGATCGGTATCATCTTAACACCGTAAGTCTCCTTCATGTGGAAATTGATTTGAATACTCTTTATGTTTTAACCTTAAATTCTCATTCTCTGACAGCTCTTGAGTAGTTTATTTTAGCAGTCAGCACCATCTCATACATACTCTACGCAGGGAAGCCGATGAATATAAGTGAGTGATCAAATTTTTAGCTTGAAAAAAAGAATAAGAAGAAAAGAAAAGGATGTAGAGCCTTCAAAAAAAATAGAGTTGAACAAAATTACTCGTTGTTAGTTGGTTCAGCAGTTTCTGGTACTGAACTTGGTAGGGCGGATTACGGTCCGATCCCCCGCAACTACAACTGAATAAGCAAAGGGTTATGTCACGTAAGTACCAGAACCCCAAACAAAAAGGATCAGAGTCACTAACCGGTCGCCTTGCTATGAGTGTGTGGAGATAACAGGCTTAATGTGATTGCGTCTGAATGAAAAAGAGCAAAAAGGAGGAAGAGTAAGTTAGGTTTCAGCATAATAGCATGATTCGAGTTGATTTGTATATTCAGTAGGTTTATGACTGCACAATTGTGGATTAGTGTTTCTACAATATCCCTAGTGTGTAAGATTAATACCTATCGATACAAACTTAACCGAAGAAGACTTACAGCCTGGAATGAGTAATTGTTGATGTGTTTGTGCTTTCTTTGTTGTGTTTTATTTTAATTTTGCTCGGAGTGCAAAAGTTCAAGTGTGGGGGAATTTGATCAGTGCATATTTATGCACATTCTCCTATATTTTTACTTAGGCATTTCTTTACTTTATTTTGATTATTTTTATGTTTTTACATTTTATTTTATTTTTGGTTTAATTTGATTTTCGCACTTTATTTTTCAGCTTTATCAGTCTGCACGGGAAACGATCATAACTGGAGTTCCGGGAATCCGTTTGAGGCGTTTTAAAAATCTCCGGAAAGCTAAGAGATAGAGCTACAACTTTCGTGTTGGAGTCAAAGTCAGATTATGAACACATTTTCCTAGAATATTCGTTGAAGTTGCAACATTAGGATATTGTTTTAGTTTTGGGTATGGGTTATATTTTTGACCCAGTTGGGTTTTGAACCGGATCCATTGTTTGCCTTTTTAAGGAGAACTCATGTTACTATTCACATGAGTCACTATTCACAGAAAAATATTGTGGAGCTTTTTACGAATCCTATGGAGAACTAATCACTCTGAGTCGATCTACCATAATTCAGGTTCCAACACTTGAGATTATTATAATATTATTATTTGTTTAATTCCGTTAGATGATTTTATACTCTTGTATGCTTAATTCAATTGTATGAAATATATTGATTTAATTTGGTTGATTGTATGATCCTAACATAGACACTTTTACGTTTGCTTAATTCGTTTTTGTGTCTGAATAATCATGTTTGCTTAATTCATGAAGCTTTTTACCGTTTGCTTAATTCGGACAATAGGATCATATATCTTGCGATCCTTATCGCGCTTACTGTTGAGTTTGTATCCAAATAGAAATGAACGCGTAGAATATTAGTATTATAACAATCGATGATAGTAGGAACCGAATCGGTAGATTGACTTATTTCATAATCACTTTTTCACAACAGCTTATTTTAATAATCATTTTTTCTCTTAATCAAAACCGACCCCCCCCCCCATATTTCGTTACTGTATTTGGTTATTCCTACAAGAATTCTTGCGATACAATTCGAGTCATTGTCGTTGTACTGCATTTTTATAAAAACACTCGTTTTGATCCGCGCGCGACAGCGGATCATCGTACACATTACTCTTCATTAACAGACACTAAGCATTTGACATTATGTTCACAGAGATCAGAAACTCTAATCTTGTAAATGTTGTTTTTCCTCTTTCTGGTAAAAAGGATTGAGCCAGCTTTTTTACCGACAGCCTTACAATACTTTTGATTAAAGATGATATCATAACCATTGTCACTAAGCTGACTGATAGACAATAAGTTATGCATCAAACCATCGACCAGAAGAACATTGGTAATAGAGGGAAGTTTACCATTACTGATAGTTCCAGAGCCAATGATTTTTCATTTCTGGTTTCCTTTGAAACCAACGAAGCCTCCAAGCTTAAGTTCTAAACTTTGGAACATATGCCTTCTTCCCATCATATGTCGCGAGCAACCATTGTCCCGGTACCATGATTAGTGTTTCAGTTGAGCTGCTAAGGATGTCTGCAACATAAACTATCTTTTCCTTAGGTACCCACTTTCTGGGTCCTTTTTTCTTAGTTTTCCCAGAGTGTTTAGCAAATTTGGGTTTATGTGCAACATGATAATCAAGTGGTATTAGTGCATGATATTTAGGCTTAGAAACAAATTTCTGTGTTGGTGGAGGTTTCTGTGTAAGCTCAAAATAAATAGTTTTTGTGCCAGCAAGTACAAAGTGCTTATAGAGAGGTTTTGGTTTTACCACGATACTTTCATCAATCTTAGAGGTATTT
Organism: Lathyrus sativus; assembly: GCA_963859935.3. Lineage (NCBI taxonomy): Eukaryota > Viridiplantae > Streptophyta > Magnoliopsida > Fabales > Fabaceae > Lathyrus > Lathyrus sativus. Next base: position 523,660,250 of record OZ012738.1, read on the forward strand.
GTACAACCTAAACCTTTCTTTCCATTTCTACTAACCCCATAGATTAAGGAAGCAATTTTGCTTTTATCTATGCTTTTAGTCAGAAAGTGCTGAAAAGCTCAGTCATATCTAAATACACAGTTGGTACCGGAAGCATATGGACCTATTTCTTCTTCTAATTTTGAGATTTGAATTCTCAAAGTAGAGTTTTTACTTTCTAAAGAAAATATTTTTTCATTTAAAGAAGAAATATTCTCTTCATGCTTCTTACAAGTTTCAGAAGCAATTACTTGGACTTGTTTAAGGTCTTTGTATTTACTTTGAAGACTTTGATACTTCTCTAGTATTTCAGAAAGACATGATTCTAAATCAAAACAAGAGATATTAGAAAATACCTTTTCAAAATCATGATCCGTTTTTGCTTCTCAGTCGGATGATACTTTGTTTTCAGGTTCTCCAGAGACTTCAGCATCAGAGGTTGTTACCATCAATGCAACATTAGCTTGTTCTTCTTCAGAATCTTCTGCTTCTGAATCAGAGTCATCCCAGGTAGGCATGAGTCTTTTCTTGCCTTTGACAGAATTCTTTTTATGCTTTCTGTCTTTCTTGAGCATGGGACATTAATTCTTGTAATGACCTGACTCTTTGCATTCATAGCAACTTCTTTTCCAAAACTCAACTTCATTTATCCTGATGTTGAGTCAGAATAACTGACAGTCCTTCTAGCTCCTTTGAACTTTCTTTGACCATTTTGTCTATTCTTCCAGAGTCTGTTGACCCTTCTGGAGATTAAAGACAGTTTATCATCTTCTGAGTCTTCATTAGAATCTTCTAATATTTCCTCAGCTTGATAAGCCCTTGACTTTTCAGAGTTGGATTTCAAAGCAACTGAATCTCCATTCCTTTGAGTTTCATCTCCCTCAAGCTCTATCTTATGACTTCTTAAAGAACTAACAAGTTCTTCAAGACTGATACTGTTCAGATCTTTAGATAGTTTAAAGGCAGTTACCATAGGTCTCTATTTCTTAGGAAGGCTTTTGATGATCTTTTTGACATGGTTAGTAGTTAAGTATCCTTTGTCCAGAACCTTGAGTCTCGCAACTAACATTTGAAACCTTGAAAACATGGTTTCAACTGTTATATCATCCTCCATTCTGAATGCCTCATACTTCTGGATTAAAGCAAGCACCTTTGTCTCCTTAACTTGAGCGTTTCCTTCATGAGTCATTCTTAGAGAATAAAACATGGACTTAGCAGTATCTCTGTTTGTTATCTTCTCATACTCAGTATAAGAGATAGCACATAGCAGTATAGTTCTTTCCTTGTGATTATTCTTATAATCTTTCTTTTGTTGATCAGTCATAGCACTTCTTGACACTTTTTCTCCTGCAGCATTAACAGGATGACTATAGCCATCAACAATAAGATCCCAAAGAAATACATCATAGCCAAGAAAGAAACTTTTGATTCTATCTTTCCAATAGTCAAACTTGTCACGATCAAAGACCGGTGGTTTGGCACTGTAGTGATCTTTCTCTACTGGAATAGTAGTAGCCGCCATTGTTTCTCTCTCTCTCTCTCTCTCTCTCTCTCTCTCTCTCTCTCTCTCTCTCTCTCTCTCTCTCTCTCTCTCTCTCTCTCTCTCCCACACACACACACACACACACATACACACACACACACACACACACTAGATTGGTACTAAACATGGTTAAGTGTTTGATAAAATTTTATCATAATCAGAACCAAAGCTCTGATGGCAATTGAAAGTGAGAGAGACACAAGAAAAGGGGGGGGGGGGTTGAAATGGGGTTTTAAAAAATAAAAGCTTTTTACTCACTCAATAAACACCACAACTATTCAACAACAAAGAGAAATACGCTTCGATTTTTATGTTGGTTCACTTGAAAATTTAAAAGTTAATCCATTCTACCCGTCAAGGTGATTTTGCCTTATATCTAAGAACTTAATCCGCTATAATCAACTGATTACAACTGCACTAGCAACCGCTGGTGACTAACAAACCAAAAAGACACACAGTCAATGTCTTCTAAAGGATACTGACCTAACTGGTCCCTTAAGGAAATACAAACAACATTTTGATTACAAGGTTTTGTTTACAAAGATTGCTTATATACAAATAGGTATAAACAAGTTAAAAACACAATACACTTAAAGAAAATTTCAGCACATGTTTTGACAACAGTCTTGCATGTATGTTTTCCTCAAGTCTTCAAGTCTTTATATAGCCAATAAAAAAGATCCGTTGAAGGGAAGATCTCGTATTCTGCATGAATGAGCTGGCGACTTGAGTCACGGTTTAATACGGAGGAGACAAGAATCGTACCACCTCAATTTCCTTACTCCATGAAATCTGCTTAGTGGAAGGAATATTAGTTTATAGCATGTACTATTTTTCCTATGTATAAACTTGTTATTATCTTCTATTCTTCAGTGGCTTCTGGATAAATCGTTGTCTAAAGCATGAGTTAGAAGAGTTGATTTTACTTGAGTTCAAAAACTTGAATCATCAATCATAAGCTTGATGACATCGATATCTGACTTGAGATTCTTCAGAGTTTTTAGAACCTTCAGTGTTTAATGTTCAAAAGCTTAAGTTCAGAAACTTCAATCTTCAATCAGAAGTTTGATCACATCAATATCTGACTTGAGATTCTTCAGAGTTTTTAGAACCTTCAGCATTTAATCTTCGGAAGCTTGAGTAGTCTTCAGAAGTGAATTGTTTAGAGTTACACATTAGAAGCAAAAGCCAAGAGAATGTTATAGCCGTAACATACAGTTTCCTTAGAACCTTCTCATTCGTGAGTTTGAGCAGAAGAAATTTATATCAATATATTCAAAAACCTGTAACTTTTCACGTTCCAGAGTCAGAATAAAAGTTATTTGCTAAAGATACACAATAACAAATCGTTAGGGTACCAAAATTGTTCTCACACAAATACTGAGTTGTTATCATCAAAACTTAGAGATACAGATGCAGAACCAAATCTTGTTCTAAAATTTTTAACCCTTATTTTGGAGCAATGCTTGTATGATTAATGGTTAAATTAATTCCAATCCCCATTTCTTGTCTATTTATTAATTTTTTGAATGGAAAAATAATATATTTATAAGGGGTGAAAATTACCAAAGTACATAATGTATAGTTACAAAGCACTAAGAGTATCCAAAAACTACCAAAAAATTAAAAGAAATTACGCCTAAAAAAATATCAACCAAAAAAACAACCCAGCAAACATAACGAACCAAGGGGCCCTGTAGATAAAGATTCAAGCTACTAAAAATCAACCTCGCTGGAAGCACATTAGATTCCAAATCACCAGTTCCACCATCAATAGATCGGAACTCATCTAAAGAGCACCAAAACCAAAAGCCACTACCTACCTCCGAATAAAGGCAGACAATCGATCCATTATTGGTACAAGTAAAGGATATGGATCTAAAGCTAGACAGAGATAGTGCAAGAGTCCACACCTGATTTATTAAGAAACCACTTTCAGGACAACAAAAATTCTTCTCCTCCACATATTTCGTTGTTTTAATGACTTCTTGAATGATGATATCATTACGGGCTTTTCAAATGTACCAGACTACTGCATGCAAAATCATAAGAAAATCAAATCTTTATATAATCATGCCCCCTATTGAAAGAAAATACTCAAAAAGGACACTAGGATCATTAGGACTAACTACATGTCAATCAAACCACTAAAAGATCTTATACAACACAAAGAAGGATATATTACAAGTAGTAATTGGGAAACTAACTCAACCAAATCCCCGCATATGAGGAAATAAATTCGACTAGAATCTGTAATCACCTCTGTTTTAGACAAGTTCTCTCTAGAGGGGAGTCTCTCTTGCAAGAGTTTCCAAGTGAAGACCAATACCTTAGAAAAATCCCAACTAGCCCAGATAAGGTGGGATCATACTCTCATCCAAAGAAGAAGTCGAAGTAGAGATAGAAGTAACCCTATGAAGAAGATGAGCAGATAACTGAGAAAATACCCTATATTTTATGCTTCCACACTCACTTATCGCTATCCGGAGATATATTAACATCTTAAAACAGGGAGATAATGGCCTCAAACACATATATGTTTCTAAGAAAAAAAGGTATCCTTAACCTAAGATCCCAAATCAGGTCCCTTTTAACTATCAAACCCATCTCTCCCCCTAACCCATCAATCTGAACAAGATTAGATAACAGACCAAGAAACTTAGTCTTTAAAGGAATAATACCTAACCAAGGGTCCTTCCCAAAGGAAGTTTGGATGTCATACCTAACTCTCTTGAGGATACCATATGCAAACCAATATATGATATCATCCTTTTTAAATACAAAAGAGACACCATTTTCCACCAAGTGAAAAAGAGCGAAAACCCACTGTCCTCCAACCACAAAGAGGGAAAACAATTGGAGCTCTATTTATAGCTACAAGAATATCACTCAAAATACCAGATGCACCTGTAAGCAGCCTTCCTTTCCACATCGTTGATGCACCCCAAAATTTGCCCAACCTTTCTTTACCTAGCTTGTGTTTCATTTCATTCATATTAGCATTGTCATTTGCATTGCATTGACATGTGTGCAGGAGATCAAGAGGTATGACTATAAATCAAGGGCTATAAAAGGCTATGAAACTAGTTAAGAGGGTTATTCAAGTGTTCAAGGGTTGATATCCTTAGCAAGGAAGTTAAAAAATCCTCAGAGAGAGGGTTGAAGCCAAATGTGTATGTCTCCTAACTTGAGAGTTGTGGGAAGATCATCAAATGATTCTGAAGCCATGAAGTTGGACTTGAGGTCTTGAGAGAGCTCATGAGAAGTGTTGAAGTTCATTTTGAAGTCTACACAGGTCATTATGTGAAAGATATGAAGCTATACCCAAGATTGGTAAAATTAGGGTTTCATCTAATCAACCCTAGGATAACTGATGATTTGAGGAGGGTTGAGGCCTAATTCAAGAGCCATGTGATCATGGATTGATGTGTTGAGATGTCCTAGGGATGATTACCAGGCCAACGTATCATGAATCAAGAGTGTGAGAAGTTGCTAGGCTAGGGTTGCTATGCTTGATAGTGTAAAATCCCCTAGTTTGGTGCCTAACTTCAAGACCACATAACTCAAGATGGGATTTTCATCTCACCTTGACCCCAACATGATTGTTATAGAGCATGATCTTAGCTTCAATTTGAGTACTAGAAGTCCTTGATAGGGTTTATAGAAATCAAGTTATGAGCCAGATAAGTTACAGGTCATCTGAGGCATGTGAATTTGGAGCTCGAAAGTTACCCAACTTGCATGACATTTTTGCCCTAGAAGGATGCTTTCTATTAACTTTTGGTCAACATGAATTTTGTTCCTTATTCTCTTATCTTTCTAGATAGTACTAGAAGTCCGTGATTGGATTTATAGAACTCAAGTTATGGCTTTGACAAGTCAAGGGTATTTTGGGTATTTGGAATTATAGGTCATTTTGAATTATGGGTCCATTTCACTATTTTAGGCACCTCAAATGAAGAATTGTTCAACTTGAAAGTTGTTCAAAATGGTGTTTTTAGTCTAACCATGACCCAAGCAACCATTGATATGGATTGAACATGGAAAAGTATGAAGAAATTTGGAAAAAAAATCATTAAAGGCATAAAGAATGAAAAAAATTCAAAATAAATTGTAATGGCTCAAAACTTCACAAGTTTATGCTTATTTTGATTGGAAAGGATACTTTGAGGATAATGGCAACTTCACATTTGTGATTTGAGGTTCATTTCATGGACATTGAATGAATTACTTCATGATGAAGTAACATGACAAATCTTGGCCATTGGATCCATTCAAGCCCTCAATCTGGTCCATTCATATCCCAGGAGCATTATGCAGTGAATTGGAGCAAAGTGTGAGAGGAAACAGAGCCATAATGCGCGTATGCCATAGGTGAATTTTGAAGGAAAAGGAAATTGTGGAATCTTCAATTTGGGCCATGATTGGGCCATCTTAAGATCCAAATCAGTTCTATTTAAGTTCCTTATGGTGTTCAGATAGTTTTTTTGGAAGGAATTGGTTGAGATTTCAGTTGTGGCAGTTAGAGATCATAGCTTTAAACTTCAAAACATGTTTTGCAATTCAGTGGTTTTCAAGAGGAATTGAAGTTACAGTTAGCACCAGGATCATTGATTGAAGGTTTCTGCACCTTTTGAAGCCCAGAATCAACCTGCAACTGCTCCAATTTGAAGCTTTTTTCCAGGTTTTTATTCTTCAAAACTGATCTTAATGTAGGCATGTTTAGATTGAAATCAGCATGTGGTTAAGTTTTAGATGCAACCTAGAACGATTTAGGATCTTAATGGTGAAGTTTGGTGATGATTCATGGTGAGATAAGATTTCTGTTTGGATTCGAATCTAGAGAATTATTGAGTGTTAGCATGATTTGGTGATTGATTCTTGATCTCTGAAGAGTAAGGATCATTTTTGTATAAGAAATTTTGAGTTTCGTGATAGTGATGGAATCGTGTAGTTTTCTGTTCATCTTCGTTTTTGGTGATTCATGAGGAATTGGTACAAATGGAGTGGATATTGTTGATCCTGATGAAGAGACGAAGAGAACGACATAGTTTTCTTGGAGTTTGGTGAGAGTTAGTTGCAGAGCTCGTTGGCTCTCGCAGGAGAAGACGGTGGCGTCCTTCTCCGGCCACCGTGGCTGTTTTCCCCCCTCTGTACCAGTTTCAAATTGGGACGATGAACCAGGAGCGTTGGATTTAGATGGACTCGTGGACTTGGTCACAGCATCTATTGGTTGAGAATGAGTGGAATTAGGGTTTGGTGAGGTGGCAGTTTGTGAGCCACCAGATCTGAATACTTTTATGTTGAACGGCTTTGATTAGGGAGCACTGTAGGGATTAGTCAACCTGAACACACCTTGCCACACACCAAAATGCAGTAGTTTCATTTAATAGGTGTCACGCGTGCGTCTGTTGGATCGTTTGACTAGTAATCCCATCCAGTGGCCATGATATTTTATGGTTTCTTTTATTTTCTTAATTGATTTCTCTATTTTATTTTAATTATTTTCCCATGATTAATTCATTTTAATTAGTTTTAATGATCATAAAAATATGCAAAAAGTATGTGGTTGCTCCTGATTTAATTCCTGATTTTTCCATGCCTTTAGATTTGATTTTGGTTTCATTTTCAATTTAATATCCATTTTCTATTTTTTGATAAATGTTTAAAAATGCATAAAATAGCTTGTTTGCTTGTTGATTTTATTTCCAATTCATGATTTTGATTTAGATGGTGATTTTTGGCTGGCTGATTGTAGACATGTTGTTGATGTTATGTGATTTTTGTTGAGATTTTTAGATGATTCTAAATAGGGTTTTGAGATACCTCATTAGAACTTTTCTAAAGCCTTGATAGAGCTTTTGATTCCCCTAGCTTAGGTGATCCTTGTAGCTAGTCTGTAGGGTTTCTTAGGAGTGTTGTGTTGCCTTTTGTCCCCTATGTGATTTCCTCTTTGGGCTTTGCCCTACCCTCTTTATTCAAGTCTTGAAGAGGAACCCTCTTGGGAGAGCTTAATCCTTCCTTTGGTTGGATTTTGTGCATTCCTCAGTGTTAGACTATGGCACGGATCTAGAAGGGGGGGGGGGGTTGAATAGATCCCCAATTAAAATTTGAGTCGGCGTTACCAATTAAAAATTGGTTTTAAAAATTGTTTTAAGTGCGGAAGCGGCCGAGGAAAATATAGTCTAAAACGAACGGTTATTGGAAAACCGGATATGCGTAAGCCTTTGGATTAATGACAATCTGGAAAATAGAATCACAACACTAATTACACTTATCAATTATCTACTTCAGTTGTTAGGATTTCTAGTTCCAATGATCAAAGAGCAAACCAAAACTAGATACACAAGTAAGATAATTTTGGTTCAAGAAATTTGTCAAACACTTGGTGTGCAAAACACTCCAAGTGATATTTATGTTGAGTAAGTGATTCCAACTAGCCTAGTACAATGTCTTATTGTACTTTGGAGTTAAAAACAGAGTTTTAACCTCTTACTCAATTGATATCACAATTTTGACAGATAGTGCTTATACAAAAATCACTTATTTTGAGCTATAACGTAAATGCTGAAAAATAGAGAAGACAAGTATTTGGTGAGGCAGTTCCCCCGTCGTCCTCGCTTTGGGGTACGTCTATCCTCAATTCTAAAACTAGAATTGAGATACATTTTATAGATATCACCTGTTGAATGTAACAGTTTATACAAGGATTGAGCAGCAAATATACAACAGAAATCTCAATGTGTTGAAAGTTGCTTTCACTCCTTGCCCCTTGATTCACGATGAATCAAGTCCTCTGATTGTTGTTGATGGACCTCTGACTCCAGCCACCTTATTGAATAACACGTTGTTGTTCAAACCTTCGGCTCCGGCTGATCTCAACAGCAACAAATTGAACCCGAGATCTTCCCTTCAAAATCACTGAATCCGCTACTAGACTTGTGAAGAACACCTCTTCACAATCACCTTCGCTCAGTTGACCCTTGATGAAGAATCTTGTCCAAAAAACCCCAAAAATCAAACCAATCTTGGAGGGTAAAACCCCAACGGTTTTATTCAAGAAAGAACCTGTCACAAGCTTCAACCCAAACTTGATTCTCCAATCTAAGCTTCGAACCTTATCACCTTGAATCTCTCACAAATGCATTTCAAAAATGATTGTGTGTAATTGAAATGTTGTGAGATGTTGAAGATGAAGATGATGAATCTTGGACACCTATTTCACTATTTCTTATTTTTGAACACATGAATCAAAGATTGTCAAATGTTGAAATGACACAAGTGGTTAAACAAGTATATATAGTGCCAACCCAATTTTAGACATAACAGTATTTCAAATATAAGAGGGAATCCTTTAAGAACAGAATTTCCGTGCGAACGGTCGACCGCAGCAGGTCTGTGCGTTGATGCATGGCCTGTGTTGTTTGGAAATATGGGAAATTCATCAGTATGCGTCGACCATACAGTCGGCGTGCGCTGACCCGTTGAAAACTATTTCCCTTATGTGCCGACCCTATGGTCGACTCATGCCTTTACGCGCTGACCCGTTGGAAAGTTTTTCCCTCATGCGCCGACCCTATGGTCGACTCATTGCCTTATGCGCTGACTAGTGGAGAATTGCTCTGATGCATGTGCCGACCCTATGGTCGACTCATGCCCTGCAAACCTGCAAAAATTCATCAGTTTGTGGTCTTTCATGCCTCTGGTCATGATTGCATTTTATCTACATATAGTATATTTATTACAGCAGTTTTAAGACTAGTATAAAAGGATATGGTAGGTGATACGTTGCATCTGTTTAGTAGATCTGGAGTTTCTAATTTCCAATCTATCCAGGGAATTTTTCATCATCAAAACCTGCATTGACCAATGTCTTGCAGACTTGTGTGATGTGTGGCGATTTGCCTCCACAATCTCCCCCTTTTTGATGTTGACAACCTGTATACAACTAAAACACCAAATATGCAATGTATACACAAATGTATACACAAGCTCCCCCTTTCTTTTGTAATATAAGGTTGTAGAACAAACTGTTGTTAATTACACAAGCTCCCCCTTTCTTTTGCAATATAAGGCTGTAGAACAAACTGTTGTTAATATCCTGACTTGGCTTTGGTGTTGGCTTGCTAGCTTGCTACATGTTCTTCTCCCTCTTTAACACCATCAAAAATAGAAGGAGAACACATCAATTAATAGAGAACAGACAATAGGTGATAGTTAATTACCAAACTTCACACATAAGAATGATAATGAACAAAAGTAACTTGAATTAATAGATAATTACGAGAACATGCAAAGTAGGTGAATATTCAGGCACACATAATACGGAAAAATGAAAAGTACATAGAAGAAACACATATGCAACTATGAAATATGCAACTATGAAACTAATATCCTCGACCTCGTCCTCGGCCCCACCCGGTATGCAGTATCGGGATTGAGGTAAGGATCCGAGAAGTCCAGAAATGCTTCTACGGACATGTTGAGGTGATGAAGAGAGTCGGTTATTTCCAAGTCTTGCCTTTCATGTGATTCAATCAGAGCTTCAATACGGGCATCCATCAGAGTCGAAAATGAGTTTAACCTTTCATTTTGGGTATGAAGCTCAGCTCTAATATGCTCCATTTGAGTATCTTGACTCCTCATGAAATTTTGTTGATCTAACTGCATGGACTGTAGCATATTAATGACTTTAGAGTTGTCCGAAGGTGGAGGAGGTGATGAGTGTTGGGAAGGTTGATAGTCTTGAGGGTAGCTGTGATATGGGTCGTAGAATCTACCCAGGGTAGTCCAGCCTGTGTATTGCCATTCACCCCATCCTTGATTTGTATAATCGTCTTCTTGTGCTTCTGATGGAGCTGAATACTGGACCCAATCGGTATTTGGAGGCGTATCTCGAACTGGAGATTGATGATAGTCTTGCGGCTCACATACAGGTTCTTGTACCTCTGCAGTTGTATCTTCTTCATCATCGTCTTCTTCACCTTGTTCTTCACTTTCTTCTTCAGAGCTGTCATCGAAACTGTCACGAGTCACCCGAGGAATATTGGCGCGACGGACAAATCTGTATGATCGTCGTTCAGCACACCAAAAATACCCCATCATTGCAAGGGTTTTGGTGCTAAATTCTTTGTCATAGGGGACTGAAACACAAGGAAATGTTGGGTATACAACATTTGCTGCGGCAAGAATTTCCGAAATAAACGACCCATAGGCTAAAGAAGTGCCTTTACTTGAGTCTCTCAGAGCAAAAATTCTGCTTGCAATATAGTATGGCCAGTTTATTTTGATCCTATGTTTCAATATATAGATGAGATGTACCTCAGCTTGTTCGACACGGGACATACCACCTTTTTTCGGTTGTAGTTGTTGCACCCCAAAATTTGCTCAATATCTTTTACCTGGTTTATGTTTCATTGCATTATCATTTGCATATCATGGCATATCATTCATCCAACAGGGGATCAAGTGTGATTATTATCAAGAGAAAGCCTAGCAAGAATCTTATCCAAGCTTGAGAAGTCATCCAAGTCATCAGGAGGTGGTGGGAGGTCTTGATCAGCTGAAGACCATCAATGGGATGTGAAGCATGAGGTGTGAATATGAGATGTGTATAGAGCTCATGGGGTGCCTAGAGAGCCATGTTGGAGCTAAATCAAGTCATTGTGTCAAATGCAAGAGCCACAGTTGAGGTGCAAGCAATTAGGGTTTCATCTGGATCAACCCTAGGTCAATTATGCAATTGAAAAGCATTCAAGCCTACTTTGAGGTCATGGAGTTCATGGAATGATGTGATAAGACATTTGTGGTGTTGTGCCAAGATCAAATCAAGAAGAATCAAGGATGTGGGAAGTTGCTAAATTAGGGTTTAAGTGCAAATTACCCTGTTTAGTGCCTAACTTCAAGGCCACATAAGTCAAGATACAAGTTTCAAATGGATCTTTGGCCAACATGAAACTTGTAGAGCATCTCAATACCTTTAATTTTAGTACTAGAAGTCCTCAAGGGGATTTATAGAACTCAAGTTATGGTCCAGACAAGTTACAAGTCCTCAGATGCCACTAAAATTTGTCTGTGAAAATCATCCGACTTCAAAGCTATTTTTGACCTAGAAGGAGGTTTCAGCTGAACTTTTGGTCAACATGGAAGTTGTTCCTCATGATCTTATCTTTCTAAATTGTACTATAATTCCTCCATATGATTTTTAGAACTCGAGTTATGAGGTTTACAAGTCAGGGGTATTTTGGGAAAGTGAGATTATAGGTCATTTTCAAGCATATGCCAAAATCTCCAACTTGCACTTGTCAAATGCAATTTTGTTCAACATGAAAGTTGTTCAAAATATGGTTTTTAGGCTAGCCAAGAGGTCATGATGGATTGATTGAGCTCATAGCAAGAGTTGGTTTGAATTGGTTTCAAAAAGGGGAATATTCAAATGTGTAAAGGAGGGAAAAATGCAATTTTGTGCTAGATGCCTCAAACCAAGCAAGTGGGTACATTTTCAGATTGGAAATTGTATTCTAAGAGTGTTGGAAATACCAGAATTTTGAGTGCAAGTCAAATTTTGGATATGTGGTTGCTTCACTTGTAAGTAACATTGCAAAATCAATGCACAAGGCAATTCAGTCCATTCTACCAATTCAAACTCATTCTAAATGACATGTGCAAGGTGTGAGAAACTTCTAGAACCAATGCAAAGCTTGCAATACACGACTGTCATAGTGAATTTGGATGAAAAACCAGAAAATGCAAACTACTGTTTTGGGCTTCGATTTGGATCCAAAAGCCCATGAAATGATTCTATATATTGATTAGAGTGTGTTCATATCAAGGTTGAGCATTATTTCTCACCAGAGCAAGCAAGAGCAAGTGAATTTTCTCAACTGCAAGTTCAAATCGGATTCTGAGTTTGGAGCCAATTCAAGCAAAATTGAAGTGTGCAATCTCTTCCTTGTGGATCATTGAAGCTATCTGGAGCATTTAGAAGAAAGCCACGAGCTCTAAGTACCTCTGTTTCAAGATCTATACCAGGTTAGTAACATTCAACTTCTAGCATGATTTAGCATGAGATGTTTAGATCTAGACTTGTGGTTAGGATCTACGCTAGACATATATCGTTTTAGGCTTGATCTGGAAGTAATTGATGATGATCGAAGATGACATAGCATATCTGTTTGGACTTGAATCTCTTGATTCATGAGATTTTATAGCAAGTTGTTTAGATCAGGATGATCAGTGCAACATGAGGAGGATTTCTATGTGTTTATTTTAGCATTTGGTGAGAGTTGATTTGGATGACATCTCTGAACATTGCTTCGTGTTTGCTTAGCTATTGAGAGTTAGATCATTTTGGTTAAAGATTTGGAATCTACGTTGAAAACTTAGTGGAATTGGTGTAGAGATTTTTATTTTTTGTTGCCTGAACCTGGACCCTCGCCGGAGAAAACAATCGGAGTCTTCTTCAGCCACCACCAACCACCACGCTCACTCTCACTCAGGTGAACTGGAAATATGAAGAAGATGATGTCTGAACCCTTAGATCTAGGTTGGACCATTGACTGACCTGAAGATCCAACGCTTGTGACTTAAAGTTGGTTTGGAAATTCTGAGATCAAAACACTGTCGTTTCACTTAATGCGCTGGCAAGCTCTAGCGCGTTGGATTGCTTGACCAGTCTCCAGATCCAATGGCTCATGTTTTATTTCAGCATTTTATTTCTTTTATTCATTTTTGTTTTATTTTAAATTCTTTATTGCTTCCAAAAATCATATTAAATTCATTCTTGATCATAAAATTATTTTTAAAATACCTCCATGATCATGAGAGAATTTGTGATTTTCTGAAATCAATAAAACGCATTTTCATGCATTTTTCAATTTAATTTGATTTTTCTTATTTTTGTTAATTCTTTTAATTTAGCATAATTGACCATCTGTTTTTGTAGAATTTTGTTCTTCCAATTGGTGATGAGTTTGGCTTTGATTTTTTAGTATGTTTTAGGGTAGATATTGATGTTCCCCTAGCATTTTTATTAGAATTTTAGAACAATATTAGGTTTTGTTTTAGGTATTGAGATTAGGACCCTCCCAAAATTGTGGATCCCCTTGACCTATCTCAATGTAGGAATTGTTTAGATAACCTAGAAGTTGATTTAGGCTTCAATATTTTTACACTAGGTTTTTCAAACATGTATGTTCCCCTAGGAATTTTATTAGAATTTTGCAACTTCATTTTCTATTTTAGTTGTATTGTGCAAGTTGCTTGTGTTTGTGGTTTCCTCTCTTGAGTGCTTTGGATTGTTTGGTTTGGTTGGTTGCTTTGGAGTGGGTTTAAGCTTGAGTTCTTTTTGGTGGAGTTTCTGGATTCATTGAAGATGCTTGGGATTGAAGATTGGAGCTTGGAGTTGAAGCTTTCTTCTCTTTTAGGAGTTTCTTAGGAGCTTAGGAATTAGGGTTTTAGGAAGTGCCTTAGACCTAGTTTTGATTATTTCTTCAAACATAGAGTGCATTGTTTGCCTCTATTCTATCCAATGACATAAAGTCCTTCTTGGGAAGTTCCATATCTCCTTAGGAGGGATGAGTGGTATGCCCAAGTGAGTAGAACTTTGAGGATACCTTTCATTTGCAATGTTGAGTTCTTAGTGATTTCCTTTTGTTGTCATTAGGTTTCTTAACATTATAACTTGATCTTGATGATTAATCCTTCTCTTGGAGTGTGCTTGTTGGAGCTTGAAGATTGATGAGGCTTGAAGATAGAAGCTTTCTTGAAGATGAAGTCTTGTTGTCAACTTTGCTGTCTTTCCAACTTTGCTATTTAGAGCTTGTTGTTGCTGTCTGCTGTAGGAGTTTGTTGCTGCTGCTTAGGTTGCCTCCTCTGTGTCTTTTGTTTTTCTCTGTATTGTTTGTTGGCTTGTGTTGCTTGCCCCATAGGTTTGAAGTGAAGTTGATTCACTTTGCCTATTTATTTCTCTAGGTTTGAGTTGGAGCCTGTCTCCTCTTGCCTATTGTTTTCCCTCTTGCCTCTCTGGTACTGTTGCATAGCATGTATGTTATTGTTTACTGTGTTTGCTTGCTGTCTTTTGTTGTTTATCCCCTAGGATCTCTGATTTCTTCTGTGCAAGAGGAAATTATGACAGACATTAGGTTTTGACCCATGCATGATAACATTAGGTTAGCTTCCCTTTCAACCATAGGCTTTTTAGAGCGTCTTTCTCTTCCCATCTCAAAACAATTCAAAAACACAGTAATAAGGATAACGCGTGTTGTACGTTACGAGCCTTAAGCTATTTGAGAAAAGGTTACTGGAGGGTCACTCTTCAGTAATCTTGCTGCTTAGTATGATACCCTTAGGGTGACATGCGACGTAGTCACTCTCAGATCACAAGTCTTTAGTACAGTACAAATTGTAAGCATCCTAAAAAAACAGTTCTTTCGTATAAAAACTCAAACAAACATTCAAACTCTGTTTTTTATCCTCTTGGACCTTTAATTAGGAAACCCTTTTCAAAAGGAGATAAAAAAACTGTCAGACAAACTTGTGTCTTCCGTAGCCCGAACTACGTTTGCTCTGATCTTTCATCCTGTATGAAAGTACGTAGGCATAGGATGCGATATCCTAGCGAGCAACCTTCCCCTCCTTTCCCGTAGGTAGGCGAACTACGTTGACTCTGATTTCTCGTTCCAGACGGGAATACGTAGGCATAAAGTGCGATACTTTGCCGAGTCATTTTCTTTTCTTTTAACCCAGACCTGTAGAGTAGATAGAATAACACACCCTTAGATAGAAAACAAGCATGGATCCCGTCGAGTACGACGGACGTGAGGGGTGCTAATACCTTCCCCTTGCGTAACCGACTCCCGAATCCAGGATTTGGTTGCGACGACCATTCCTTTCCCTCTTTGCGTTAGGTTTACTCTGAGTGTTTCCTTTCCCTCTTGTGGGATAAATAACGCACGGTGGCGACTCTTCTGTCATAGCCGGCGCCGATTTTCGCAGTAGCGACAGCTGGCGACTCTGCTGGGGACTCCAACGGTTCCCTATGCGAGTCAATCCTAGCGCTTGTCTTCCTGTCTGGGGTTTGTATGTATTTACCTTTCTGTCTTTACTTTAAGTACTCTATTATTGTTGTTGTGCTGGGAAGGGGTTAGATTGAGAGATAAGTCGGACCTGGGCTTAAGTTTGTACATAGACTTAGAAGTAGAGAGTAGTGGTTAGCCTGCTTGCTTAGCTCGCACCAGCTAGCCGCAAAATCTGCGCTCAGACGATATTCTCTTTGATGCTTCTTGCCTGGCCCTTAGGGCTCGACAAGTTGTCTGACCCGAGGATTGTCGACTCTGGGGACCTATCAATTGGGATTCAGCTAAGTGAGGTCGCTTCAAGGGATGATGATGCCACACCTTCTGGGTATCGTATCATCGCTCTTGAAAGTCTGTGACATTGAACCCGCATAGGATGTCGTACCTTGTCTGCGAGTTAAGTACATACTGTCGCTACTGCGAAAATCGGCGCCGACTGAACAGAAGAGTCGCCACCGTGCGTTATTCATCCCACGGGAGGGAAAGGAAACGCTCAGAGTAAACCTCGCACAACATGGGAAAGGTATGGTCGTCGCAACCAAAACCTGGGTTCGGGAGTCGGTTACGCAAGGGGAAGGTATTAGCACCCCTCACGTCCGTCGTACTCGACGGGATCCACGCTTGTTTTCGGGTATGGATTGTTATTCTATCTAAACTATAGGTCAAGGGTTAAAAAAGAAAATAAAATGAAAATAAAAATGACTCGGCAAAGTATCGCACTTTATGCCTACGTATTCCCGTCTGGAACGAGATATCAGAGTCAACGTAGTTCGCCTACCTACGGGAAAGGAGGAAAAGGTTGCTCGCTAGGATATCGCATCCTATGCCTACGTACTTTCATACAGCATGAAAGATCAGAGCAAACGTAGTTCGGGCCATGTACGACATAAGTCTGTTTTGATTGTTTTTATCCTTCTGAAAAAGGTTTTTCTGATTACTGGTCCAAGCGGACAAAAATTGACGTTTTGATGAGTTCACATTCTTTTACGGAAGAAGTGTCTTTTATTGTGTTTGAAGTATTTATTGTGTTTTTCTGCTTGTTTTGAGAAAGAAGAGACAGAACTCTAACCTACGGTTGCGAAGGGAAACGAACTAACCTAATGTTATCATGCATGGGTTAAGACCTAGTGTCTATCATGCTCCTCTCTTGCACGGAGAGAAACAGAGATCCTAAGGGAATAAACGGAAACAAAAACAATAGCAGATATATATATATATATACAGTAAAAACAGTAAAATGCATGAATGCAACGATACAAGCGGGGCAAGGGAGTCCCGCTCAACCTCGAACCTAGAAAACAATAGGCGAAAGTGAACAGGCTTCACTTTTAACCCAACAGGGTAAACAGCAAACAATACAGTCCAGAAAACCAATCAATACATCAGAAATGAAATACAACAATAAAACAAACAGCTTCAGCAACTCTGAATCAACATCTGGCTTCAAATAATCTCCAATCAGCTACAGGCTTCAACAAGCATTAATCTCCATCTTCAGGACCTTCAAGCAAGGGCTTTTACCATCAGTCTTCTATCTGCAATGGCTTTTCTTCAAGTTCAAACCTCCAGGATGAGGGATCAATCACAAGAGTGAATTGGGTGTTAAGCAATCAGTTGACTACCAAGGGTGGTGAACAGACTGCTTCTAACACATATGACATTTTCTCTCAAGAGTTCTATCTCTTAGACACTGTCACCAAGCCTTCCAAGGGAAGGGGGTGAGTGTTTTAGAGAGACTCTGTATCACAGAGAAGAATGGATGCAGACAAGGCAATCCATGTTTGGGAAACAAGCTTTCTAACCTAGAGCTCTGCCTAGCTCCTAAACCCTAATCTCCACAACAGCTGCTAGCAGGAAACTCCTCTTCAACTCTGGAAGTTGAACTTCAATTTCTGGATCTCCAATGGCTTTCATCTCCTCAAGTCTTCAGCTCTCCCAGGTCCCCAAACAAATCCCAATACCCAAACAAGCAAGCAATAATCCCCAGGGGGGCACACCACACTAGTCAATCAGATATATACAGTAGATTAATAGCAGTAGAGGAATCCTGACTTTTTCTAAGGGGATCTAATAACTACCCATAGCCCCTATAGTCCCATAGCTAACCTATTCAATCTCTAAGTCCTAAGGGAAGTGAATTAATTCTCCTAAGTCATCACCTAAAACCCTAGTTTGTTCATGTTATTCTCACCTAAACTAAACACCTAAAATTAATTCCTAAAAATATGAATTAAATTGTATCTACAAGTTAAATGTCTAAACTAAACAACCTAGAAAGAATGAACAAAAAATATTAAAGCATCTAATAGAACAAAAATTAACAAAATCATGTATGAAATGAAACTACTTAAAATGCTATTTATTTGGAAAATATGAAAAAAATATCAAATAAAAAATAAAATGCAATTTTTATTTTTTATAATTTTCTAGACTCTTTGAAGAAAATAATGCAAAAAGAATGAATTAAAAATAATGTTTTTTTCATTTTATATGATT
Organism: Lathyrus sativus; assembly: GCA_963859935.3. Taxonomy (NCBI): domain Eukaryota; kingdom Viridiplantae; phylum Streptophyta; class Magnoliopsida; order Fabales; family Fabaceae; genus Lathyrus; species Lathyrus sativus. Next base: position 523,678,382 of record OZ012738.1, read on the forward strand.
TTTAGAAAATGCATGAAAAATGTAAAGAAAATAAAAAGAAAATATAAAGAAGTAAAGGGAGGGGGGTGAGAATAGTAGCTCGCTGCAGTTGTTTTTTCAGGTGGGCTGAGAAGTGGGGGGTGCGTATAGCTATCTGAGTCTAAGCCCAACGTTTCAATTAAATGAAACGCGGCGTTTCGTACCAAGTCACTACCTCCGTTTTCCATTTGAATATGATCCGTTGGATGAGTTTTGGGCATAGGTTAAAATGACCTGTAATTCACAAATGACCAAAATATCCTTTGCTTGCCAAGACCATAAGTAGAGTTCCCCAAATCATATGAAGGCATACTATACCATTATAGAAAGCTAAGACAATAAGGAACAACTCTTATGTTGTCCAGAAATCCATTTGAAATCTCCTTGAGGGGTGAAAATTGCTTGGAAGTCAAGTCACTTTCACAGACAAAATTTCAGATACCTCAGATGACCTGTAACTTGCAAGGACCATAACTTGAGTTCTATAAATCTCCTTGATGTCTTCCACCACTCAAATTAAAGGTCTTGAGATCCTTTACAAGTTTCATGTTGGCCAAGGATCCATTTGAAGCTTGAATTTTGACTTATCTTGCTTGGAAATTTGACCTAAACTAGGGGATTTTACATAGAAACCCTAATTTAGACCCTCCTTTTCTCCTTGATTTCTCTTGATTTCTTCTTAGAATAACAACATATCCTTATTCTACATGCCAAATGATGAACCCCACATCCCTTCAATAACCCTTAATGCCTTTCCAACAATCCTTTGACCTAGGGTTGACCCAGGGTTGACCCAGATGAAACCCTAGTTGACTGTCTTCAACTGCAATTCTTGTGATCACATCAACAACTTGTTTTCTTCTCCAAATGACTTTATAAGTCCTCCAAGATGTCTAGATACTCCCCATGCTCTCAATTCACAACTCATAATTCCCTTGTTGACCCTCAGACACCCTCAGTTAGGAGATATACTCAATGCTTGATCCACTGAACCCCCTGCTTTCAAATTCTTCTCTGATGACTTAAATGAGATTGAATTAGGATAATAACCTCTTAATAGGCCTCTAGAGATGATAATAATGATTGGCCCCTGCTGGATGACTTGCTATGTTTATGCTATGCAGATGGTTAGACTATGTACATGACTCTATATGCAAATGCTAATGCAATTGAAACATAAACCAAGTGAATAAGGTTGGGCAAATTTTAGGGTGCAACAGCTGCCCCTATTCAAGCGGCTTGGACCCAATCGGGTGAAGAGCCCAGAGCCTTCATACATTCGCAGTACGAGACGGTTGAATACTAGGAACCCAGAAATTTGCCAACCGCAGAAATAAACTGCGCCACTGCTTGGGGAACGGCATTCATCAGCTGAATTTAACTGTTACGGCAACCCACTGATCTCGTGCGACCGTGCTGGGGGATAGAACATTGTCCACGTTAGGACGCCTGCTTCGTCAATTCGGAAAACTTCAACAACTTTGTCGGGGATGGCTCGTCTGCCTTCTCGTCAGAAATAAATCGTCCACGTTAGGAGTAAACTTTTCCACGTTAGGAATAACACCGTCCACGTTAGGGCTCACCTTTCCATGTAAGGAATGAACTTCTTCTTCGTCAAACTCCTCCACGTAAGGAATACGTCTTCTTTCGAGTCTGTCCATGTCAGGACTAAACCCCTTCCACGTCAGGAACACACTCTTTCTTTCCACGTCAGGAATACAAGCCTCTTTCCACGTAAGGAATACTATCTTTCCACGTAAGGAATCACATCTCGATTTGAATCTGTCCACGTCAGGACTCCAACTTGATATGTCCGCGTAAGAACTCCATCTTTCCACGTAAGGAATCACATCTTATCTTTCCACGTCAGGAATAACATTTCCACGTTAGGAATAACACTTCCACGTTAGGAATAACATCTTTCTCTTCCACGTAAGGAATAAGACTTTGTCTAGATTTGTCCGCGTCAGGACTAAACTTTCCATGTTAGGAATACACTCGCTTCCCCGTAAGGAATATAGCTGTCCACGTCAGGACTCACATTTCGTCTTGATTTGTCCACGTCAGGACTCGCCTCTTGACTTAATGAGAAAATAAAACCTCATCCACGTCAGGACTCGTGCACCTTCGACCCATTAGGGAAGTGAGACTTGTCCACGTCAGGACTCATACCTCAACCTACTGAAATAATAGAACCTATCCACGTCAGGACTTGCGCGTCTTCGACTTGCTGGGGAAATAAGACTTTGTCCACGTCAAGACTCCCACTTCTCTTAGCAAAAACCTGTCAGTAAACCCGTCCACGTTAGGACTCATCCTTCCCTTGGTCCGCAAACTTTTTACCACTGACGTTACAGTAGTTTTAAGGCTGACTCTACTGGGGATATTTGGGAAACCAAACTTCCGGACGCCTGTTCTGATAACCGGCGGTAACCTCTGAAGTTTTGGTTCATGAAACTTTTTAATGTTGACGTAACAACAACCTTGGAGGAAACAATCCGCTGGTCGGACTAGAGAAACTTCAACACGAAACTCTGGCGGGGACATAAGTAACTCTGCTTGGGGACAAAGAGAAACTTATCCTGCTGACTCTGTGGGGAGTAGTGCCAAGGCTGACGCTTCGTTGAATGTCTCACGTCGAGACCTTGAATGTTTGGTAATTTATTTGAGCCAGAGCTCTCTCCACCTGCAAGAGAAATAATACTTGAACACAAACGGTTAACCAACCTGGTTTATGCTTCAAACATGAGTATGTTTGGCAATGATGCAATGCTTCCTTCGACATGGGAATGCTACACGTTTATTTGGTTAATGCAAGTATGACACTATATGCTGACGCGAATGCAGACTCGAACTGCTGGGCACAGGAGCTGCTTCAGCAAAATAAATGCTGACAATAATGCCAACTCCGCTGGGGATAGCCAGGTGCTACAGAATCATGCCAACAAAATAAATGCTGGGCAGATGAAGTCGATTCAGCTGGGAAATTGGGAACTTAACCCAGCACCTTGTTGAAGGACCACCCTGCTGGGGAATAGCAGATGCGCTCGGTATAACTGGACTTCTGCTGGAAAGTGAACGGATATCACACGGTGTTTCGGCAAAGTAAATGCCATGATCCACACCAACTCTGCTGGGGAGAGTCTTAATCTTTGAGTTCACTGGAAGGAAATATAAATACTTGCTGAGAAGAGAACTCTGCTGGGGACAGGCTAATTCTCTTGGGGAAAATCCACTGGCTCCACCGGGAGAGAGTAAATGCCCCTGCGGGGAAAGGTAAACTGTATGAATACAGCTCACAAACATTAATCTTCTGCGGCTAAACCCACTCTGCTTGAGATACACTGTCTGAATACAGCCTTATAATCTTGGAATCGCCAAACTCTGTTGAGGATAAACGACTTTGCTGGAGAATGTCCTTCGGCTAAGCTGCGACTAGCTGGGGAATTCGATCCTTCTTCAGGAAGAACATGCATGACCTGCGTGAGGGTCGAGTCTTTCGTTAATGCAATCTTTTGATCGTCTTCCTCGCACGGCTATGAAACCTGCAACAACACAAACAAGACACGACAAGTCTATGCAACTAAACCGATTCAGGTCAGTGACGTTATTTTCAGTTAATTCAAAGCTTTAACAATTGTTGGCAAGGGCCAGTGATGTTATACTCATGCTAGCTTCAGTAAACTTAGGCGTTTTATCATGCACAAAACAGTAAAGAACCAGCATCAAGTACTGAATAACATATTTTATTGATCGGGCCCCTGAATGGGCGGAATTTTTGTACACGGGATGTAACTCCTGAAAAGAGGAAGCTACGCAAAGCAGATATACAAGTATGCACAAGAAGCATAAATATTTTGACAAATTAAATTTTTGTACACATGTCGGCGACGGGATACAGACGAACACCACGAACTGATCCTCCTACGACTCATCCGACCCTAATGCTTTCCCGGTATCCATACCTCCGAAACGGTTGTATCTGATAATCGACCCCCCAGGTATTCTCCCGCAACGACGCTCATCACAATATCAAATTCGGACCGCAGTCATTTGCTTTTCAAATCCCTAACTTTTGCGTGAACCGCCCTTTACGGGTTTTCAATTCACCGGGATACCCTTTTTTGCCGAAGCCGCCCAGTGTAGGTTTTCAACTTCGCGGGTGTACATTTTTTCAATTTTATCCCTAACTTTTGCCCGAACCTTTCATTCTGTTTTTGGTTCGCCAGGATGCCCCATTTTTGCCTGGACTCTCTTTTTTTTGTCCAGCGGGTCCGTTTTAAGCAAAGTATTTTTTAACTGCGTCGGAATTTACAGGTGACGTAAAGTCTTCACCGTCCATAGTGGACAACAACAACGCTCCTCCTGAAAAGACTTTCCTGACAACGTATGGCCCTTCGTAGTTGGGGGTCCACTTGCCCCTGTGATCTGCTTGCGGCGGGAGAATCCTTTTCAGCACAAGGTCGCCCGTCTGAAAGCTTCGCGGATGTATCTTCTTATCATACGCTTTCTTCATTCGGCTCTGGTACAAACGACCGTATGCTAGAGAAGCTAGCCTCTTCTCGTCCATCAAACTCAATTGGTTCAACCTGTCTTTCACCCATTCTGCCTCGTCCAGCTGAACGTCTCGCAATACCCTCAGAGAAGGGATCTCAACTTCCAATGGTAATACCGCTTCCATTCCATACACTAATGAGAACGGGGTTGCCCCGGTGGATGTGCGTACCGTCGTACGATAACCGTGCAATGCAAAAGGTAGCATCTCATGCCAATCCTTATAGGTCACCACCATCTTCTGAACGATCTTCTTTATATTCTTATTGGCCGCTTCAACAGCGCCATTCATCTTGGGTCGGTAAGGGGAGGAGTTGTGATGTTCGATCTTGAAATTCTGACAGAGCTCCTTCATCATTTTGTTGTTCAAGTTCGAACCGTTGTCCGTGATTATCCGCTCGGGGATCCCATATCGGCAAATGATATCTCTCTTGATGAATCTGGCCACCACTTGCTTCGTTACATTTGCGTAGGACGCCGCTTCCACCCACTTGGTGAAGTAATCGATTGCTACTAAAATGAACCGGTGCCCGTTAGAAGCTGTCGGCTCGATCTTTCCAATCATATCGATCCCCCACATCGAGAATGGCCATGGCGATGACATCACATTCAGAGGACTCGGAGGCACATGGATCTTGTCAGCATAGATCTGGCACTTGTGGCACTTCCTCGCAAACTTGAAACAATCAGTTTCCATCGTCAGCCATAAGTAACCTGCCCTCAGCAGCTTTCTCGTCATAGCATGCCCTCCAGCATGCGTACCAAAGGTACCTTCATGTATTTCCTCCATGAGCAGCTTTGCCTCTCTTTCGTCTACACAACGCAACAGCACCAAATCATGGTTTCTTTTGTATAAGACGCCATCCGGATTCAAATAGAAATTACCCGCTAATCTCCTGAGAGTCTTCTGATCTTGACTGGATGCCCCAGCCGGATACTCTTTATTCTTCAGGAAATTAAGGATATCAAAATACCATGGTTTGTCATCGGATGCTTCATCAATAGCAAATACGTACGCTGGCCTGTCAAGCCGAGAGATAATGATTCGGGGAGCCTCGTTCCAAAAGTTGACTTTGTACATGGAAGACAAAGTGGCCAAGGCGTCAGCCATTTGATTCTCTGCCCGCGGTACGTGATGCAATTCAACTTTGTCGAAGAAAGGCAACAATCTCCTTGCATAATTCATGTAATGTATCAAGTTGGGCTGACGCGTCTCCCATTCCCCTTTGATCTGATTCACCACCAGAGCTGAGTCTCCGTATACGTCTAAATTCTTGATTCGCAAATCAATGGCTTCTTCAAGCCCCATTATACAAGCTTCGTATTCGGCCTCATTATTGGTAACGGCAAAGGTCAATCGAGCAGTAAACGGGATGTGCGACCCGTGTGGCGTAGTGATGATTGCCCCTATTCCGCTACCGTAAGCATTTACAGCTCCGTCAAATATCATCTTCCATTTGGAACTCGACTCTGGTCCCTCATCTGGCAACGGCTCTTCACAATCTTTCATCTTTAGGTACATGATATCCTCGTCAGGAAAATCAAACCTCATCGATTGGTACTCTTCAATAGGCTGCTCCGCCAGATACTCAGACAACACACTCCCCTTTATAGCCTTTTGCAAGACGTATTGGATGTCATATTCCGTCAAGACCATCTGCCAACGGGCAATTCTTCCTGACAACGCCTGCTTTTCAAATACATATTTGATAGGATCCATCTTCGAGATGAGCATGGTTGTATGATTCGGCATGTACTGCCTCAAACGCTTGGCGGCCCAAGCTAGTGCGCAACAAGTTTTCTCAAGCATTGAATATCGAGATTCACAGTCTGTAAATTTCTTACTCAAGTAGTAGATCGCATGCTCTTTTCTCCCTGTCTCGTCATGCTGACCGAGAACACAACCCATGCTTCCCTCAAGAACCGTCAAATACATTATCAAGGGTCTCCTTGCCACTGGGGGTATCAAAATAGGAGGTTCCTGCAAATACTTCTTTATTCTGTCGAACGCCTTTTGACAATTGTCGTTCCACGTTACAGCTTGATCTTTCTTTAACAGCTTGAATAATGGTTCACACGTGGCCGTTAGGTGAGATATGAACCGGGCAATGTAGTTCAACCTCCCTAAAAACCCGCGCACCTCTTTCTCTGTTTTAGGCGTCGGCATTTCTTGAATCGCTTTTATTTTAGCAGGATCGACCTCTATTCCTCTTCCGCTTACAATAAACCCCAGCAGTTTACCCGATCTCACCCCGAAGGTGCATTTGTTAGGGTTCAGCCTCAGCCTGAACTTCCTGAGCCTTTTAAATAACTTCAGCAGATTTACCAGATGCTCTTCCTCCGTCTGGGATTTGGCAATCATATCGTCAACATAAACTTCGATCTCTTTATGCATCATATCATGGAAAAGAGTCGTCATCGCACGCTGATAGGTTGCCCCAGCATTTTTCAAACCAAAGGGCATCACTTTATAGCAAAATGTTCCCCAAGGCGTTATGAAAGTGGTCTTCTCCATATCCTCTGGCGCCATTTTAATCTGGTTATAGCCTGAAAAGCCATCCATGAAGGAGAATACGGAGTATTGAGCAGTATTATCAACTAACACGTCAATGTGAGGAAGTGGAAAATCGTCTTTTGGGCTTGCTTTATTCAAATCTCTATAATCCACGCACATTCGAACCTTGCCATCTTTCTTTGGCACTGGTACGATGTTAGCAACCCATGAGGGATACTTTGTCACAGCCAGGAAACCAGCGTCCCACTGTTTCTGAACTTCCTCTTTGATCTTTACTGCCATATCTGGTCGAGTTCTGCGAAGCTTTTGTTTGACTGGCGGGCAATTTTCTTTCAGTGGCAGGCGATGCACAACCATATCCGTATCGAGCCCTGGCATATCCTCATACGACCAAGCGAATACATCACTATACTCTCGGAGCATTTCAACCAGTCTTCGCTTGATATCGCTCTGCAGCGCGGCTCCGATACGAATATTCTTCTCAACCCCTTCCGACCCCAAGTTGATAATTTCGATGACCTCGTCGTGAGGCAGAATGGCTCTTTTCTCTTGCTTCACCAACCAAGACAGTTCTTCAGGAACGTCGCTATCTTCGACAACCTCTTCTTCGGCCTGAAATATCGGGTGTTCAAAGTCGGGACGAGTCATAGGTGGTTCAACGATGTCATCTGAAAATGTTATCCTGCAAAAGGAATGGTTAAGTGCTTCAAAATGCGTATAAAGCGAATAACCACGTTGCCATTTTATTGAAAAATACAAAACAAGAAAGACAAAGATCAAAATATTTGCACATGAAAAAACGCCATTTATTTAATGATTAACACGCAATGTTCATAACAACACAGCCCTAAGCAAATCACGATGCCCCGGGCAAGACATCAGATTATTCAACAATTAATAAAGCAAAGCATTACTGTTTAAGAGTCACAGGAACAAGCTCCTGAATAGACCAGTTGCACAGTCCCTGTCCTGGCGTGCTTGGCTGAATCCAGGCATCCATATCACAGTCGTTGTCTCCTTCGTTAGACTCTGAAGCAGCGTTGATGGTTTCATGACACACTCCACTGGCAGAGATGGTGATTGGCCCTCTGAAACGGGGTGCCCCCACGGAAGGAGATGATGACGACGGTTGGTATCCCAGCCCGAACCGGTCCATCTTCACAGGAATGTCCAACACTTTGCCCCAGCCCTTTGCTTCTCCTGCTTCCACTAGAGCTTGCGCTTCTTTATACGATGAGACGGCTATCTCCGACGCTTTACTCGGCCCGGGACCTTTGTCCTTGATACGCAACCCTTCAAATGCCTGGCATGGCGTTTCGTGGATCTCTCCGTCGACTTCCACATATTTAAATGACGACAAATGGCTGACCAGGATGTCTTCTTCTCCGCATACAGTGACTACGCTGTCTCCGACCATATATTTCAACTTCTGATGCAGGGTAGACGTGACTGCCCCCGCCCCATGAATCCAGGGTCTTCCAAGCAAGCAGCTGTACGCAGGCTGTATATCCATGATATAAAACTCAGTTGCAAACACCTCCGGCCCCACCTGTAGAGGCAATGTGATCGATCCAAAGACTGTTCTCCGCGTGCCGTCGAAGGCTCTAACTACCAAGTCACTGGGCGTACACAAGATTCCTCTAACGTCCAGCTTCATCATCGCCTTCTTAGGCATCACATTCAAAGACGATCCGGTGTCGACCAATACATGCGACATTACTGATCCTCTACACTCAACAGATATGTGCAGCGCCATATTATGGTCTCTCCCTTTCGGGGTCAAATCAAAGTCGGTAAAGCCCAAGCTGTGGCCTGCATTCACATGTGCCAACACTCCTTCCAGCTAATTTACAGAGACGTCTTGGGGTACGAAGGAAGTATCCAGGACTTTCAGCAAAGCATTTCTGTGAGCTTCCGAACACAACAGCAATGACAGGATAGATATTTTGGACGGCGTCTGCTGCAGATGCTCCACAATCTTATAATCACTTTTTCGAATCAAGCGCATGAACTCTTCTACGTCTTTCGATGCCGATTCTTTGTCACTTGCTTGCACTGGGACATTCTCAACCATCTTCCCTTTCCCTTTTGCTAATCTTTCGGCCTCCACTTCAGGGGATATAAAGATCCTACCACTCCTTGTCATACCTCCTGAACCAACAACATTATCCACAGTCTCGGCTGGCTGCTTATTAACATCAATCTTTATCCCGTCATAATACACTTCCAACCCATATGACCATGGGACTGCTTTAGTGCTCTCGTACGGGGTCGGTCCGGCCTTAGTAATGGTGATCGGTGGTCGCTGAGCTGGTGCTGCAATAGTGATTGTCTTTCGAGGAATCGTTACAGTGGCCACATCACTCTGATCATCTGCTATTGCCCCTGCGGACTCTTCGATTGCTGCACGGTCAAACTGCAATATGCCTTCATCAATTAAAGCCTGAATGCCTTTCTTCAAATCATCACACCCCCCGGCTAGGGTCCAGCATTCTACACAATACTCGTCACATCCTGGATAAACACCCCCTTGCAACAGTCGGCTCTTTATCTCGCTCAGCGGCGTCTCTAAATCTTCGACATTCATAATCAGATTCAACCCTTCCTCAGTCAGAATGGCGTTTGCCCCGTGATTAGGCATGGGTTTCTGCACTATATTAGGACCTGCCGTTCCGAAATTGATAGTCTTATTGTCCAAAAGATCCTGCACAACGTGCTTAAAAGCATGGCAACCCTCTATATCGTGACCTGGAGCCCCAGAATGAAACTCACAGTGCCTGCTTGCATCATAACCAAACGGGGGAGCTCCCGTTATCGGTGCCAGAGTTCTCTTCTCTACCAGGTTCAAACCCAACAATGTCTGCAATAAATCAGCATATGTCGTGGGAGGCTTCTCAAATACTCTTCTTGGTTTACCACCCTGGAGTCTTCGCTGGGCCTGCTGTGCCCCCTGCTGAGGCTGCTGCTGCTGCATTGGCTGCTGCTGAGACGGTTGTTGTTGCTGAAGTGGTTGTTGCTGGTACGGGATAGTAACACTCGCCACTTGCTGCGGCTGATGGTATTGGTTTCGTCCCCTGCCTCGGCCTCGGCCTCGACCTCCAAACACTGCGCTTGCCTCGCCCTGACGGCGCCCACCAAAAGCCTTCCTATTACTGCCAGATGCACTTGATTCCTCAACCTGGAATTTTCCTTGCTTGATGTTACGCTCAATCTTTTCTCCCATCAGAATTAGGTCTGAAAAACTAGCCAGAGACGTGTGAAACAACATGTCATGAAACAAGCCTGTGAATGTGCCGACGAACATGTCATTCATTTCCTTATCTTCTACAGGGGGACGGACCCTGGCAGCCATATCGCGCCACCTTTGCGCGTACTCTTTAAAACTCTCTCCCTTCTTCTGCGACAGCCCTGCCAATTGGACCCGATTGGGTGCTAAGTCGATGTTATACTTGTAGTGAGCTACAAATGCCTCTGCCAATTGCTTCCATGTCTTGATATCGGTTGGTTCCAACCCCATATACCACTCTAAGGAAGGACCCGACAGACTATCTTGAAAGAAATGCATTAGCATTCTTTCATCAGTTGAGTATGCAGACATCTTTCTGTAATATGCTCGCACATGCACTTTCGGACATGTGTCCCCTTTATACTTATCAAACGCAGGAGCTTTGAATTTGATTGGCACCCTCAAGCCAGGTACCAGACCCATTGTTGCCATGTCCAAGCCCACAGCACTTTGGTTCAGGACCCCCCTCATCTGCTCTTCTAGCATTCTGATCTTCTGGGAGTCATCCATCGGCCCTTCGAAACCTCCGCCGGAGAAGGCGTCCTCCTGCTGATCTTCTTGCCACATACCATTTCCAGCTCCATACCCATCATATCCATTATTACGTCCGGCCCTGATCTGATTCATTCCCGGACCTCGGCCTCTGTTGCCGTATCCCTGAACACCTCCAGCGGGCCCAAAAGCCGTAAACCCAGCGCCGTTTCCATTTCCAAAACCTCCATAGCCCTGATTGGCCACGCCATAACCATCTTGCCCAAAGCCTTGAGCATTGAAACCATATTTCCCCGCATTATCGAATCCCTGATCATTGAACCCGAATCCAGTATTGACAAAGCCATTGCCTCCCATGTTATCACCCAAGTTGACGTCACCAAGCCCAACGTTATGGACAGCAGTCTCATTCCCAACTCCGACGTTACCATTCACAGCAGCGGTAGCGTTGTTGACATTAGCAGCTGGTATGTTGACTACAGGTGGAGCCACTGGCGTGGGAGTACCATCTCCATGAGCAGTATCGACTCGTACAGACTGATGATCCTCGTTACCGTGACCAGCATTTCGGGCCAACAGAGGCTGGACCATGGCCTGCAAATTCTCCTGACCCTTCGCAATAGCTTCCATGGTCTGCATAAAGAGAGCGAGCTTCTCGCGCACATCTTGCATCTCGTTCTGCATTTGATCCATGATTCTTCGATAGTTGGTGCGGGTAGAATAGCGGTGCGGGTGTTGATCTGCAATCCTGGAAAGTACCTGGTACAGGGCAGGAAATAAGATAACATCCAATGATTACCTGTAATGCAATATGAGTATGAATGCAATGCAATGTGTCTGTGCATTAGGGAAGTTCATTCCCCGATTCTAGTGTGAAGGTGCCGGTGCGGTGACAGTGCTAATGATATAAAGATCGGAGCTGAATCACAGAAAGCCTCATATATTGCTGAGAAACCCAAAAACCCAGAATACAATGTCGCTGAGAGTATAACAAGAAGGCATGACCTCAACCAACAATCCTGGTGATGGTCAGCACTATGCAAATAAAGCATACAAGTTACTACATGAAATGATCAAATCCTCCCAAAAGTCTGGTATTCTTCTAGCAGCTTCCTGGTCTCCGGATGACTTGGTCGATCAAGCAGCCCTTCGACGAGTTGGTTTCTCTTCTTAAGAACGCGGCGCACGTCTTCAGCAGTTTCTTCCCATGCCCCCTCTCTGAAGCGATCTTCTAGTTTACGCTTCTGAGACACAGCTTCATCTCTGCTCTTGATGGCCTTGTTCAGTGCGTTCTGGAGATTGTACCGGGTCATCACCTCTTCCTCACACTTCTTGATGCTGGACTTCAACTTCTCTTCGAGGTCGGAGATTTGCTGCTTCAGCTTATCTTCCCTCTTCTTATTGTTGGTGAGTGTAGCATTCCAAGTCTTATTGCAAGAGGAGATTTCTCGGTGTGCTGCATCGAGCGCCTTCTTTTTGGATTCCAGCATGTCATAGGAGCTTCTGAACTCTTGCCCCAGACGTTCGCGCTTTTTCTTCTCCTCAGCCAACTCAGCCCCTAACCTGTTTAACAGCTCGATCTGTTGTTGGAAAGCATATACAGCCTTGTTCTTTTCACTGCGTACCTGAGCTAGCTCTTGCTCTAACCCTTCGTTGATCTTTAACAAGGCTTCTTTTTCTCTCACAACCTGCTCGTAGGCTTCCCTAGAAACAGTAGTTGGCTCTGCTACCGGAATAGGAACAAGAATTGGTGCATCTGGAAATGGCATCTTCAACTGACTGGCTCTCTCCTGAATCCAAACTCTATAAGGTGCGTAGGCCTGACAATCATTCTTTCCTAACAACGGCTTCCCTCTTCGGTTAATGCGCGTCCAGGCATGCTGCAACTTAGCCAATAACTCCCCCTTCACATCTCTGGTGAAGTACAGAGATTCCTGTACTTCTTCCTCCTTCGGTGGGTTCTTCAGCGCATATCCGAACTGACGTACGAACAGAGAAGGGTTGTAGTTGATACACCCTTTCCTCCCTATCAACGGAACATTAGGGTACCCAGAACAACTGAATATAAGCTCAGCTCCCAACAGGTCTCTATCAAACCACTCGACGTCTTCGGAAGATAGCCTCATCAAGCGCTCTGACCAGCTAGCTGTGGTTGCACTCTTCACAAAAGATCCCTTCACGGGAAGGTGGCTTTTAAACCACATATCCAGCAATGGTACACAAAAGTGAACATTCTTTCCTCTTCCCTTCTCGTTCTTGTAATGCAGTGAGTGGTAAAAATCTCCGAGCATGGTCGGTACAGGATTACCAGCGGTAAACAAGTAGAAGGCATCGAAGTCCACAAAATCCGGTACATTGGGAAACAATATTATGCCGTAAATGCACAGAGCCAGCACAACATTGAAGGCAATCCAGCACCCACTTTTAGCGTACTCCTGAGCTTTACCGATCAAGAACTGGAGTGAGAAGCCTGGAACTCCACGGGAAACAGTAGTCAACAGTTCAGAAGCATCCACATGCAAAGCTTTTGCCAAGTCTTCCGGCTTGGGCTTAATGCCCGAATGAATGAATGGAACCTGGTTCTGCACGGGTAACTCAGTAAACTCCACATACTCCTCAATGGTAGGCCCCATAATGAAATCAGCAAACGTAAAACATCTCAACGCGGGATCATAGAATTGCATCAAAGCGTACAGCCTATCTAGCTCTGTCTCCGTGGGCTTGGGCACCAATCTCAATAGTCTTCCATAGCTCATTCTGAAGCTCCTACGAACCTCCTCATCAGCCAGAGAGATCAACCCAAGCAGGGGAACAATATCAGGAGTAGGCAATTTGTAAGCAACTGTCCTTCTTAAACTGGCCATGACCAATCACTCAGGAATCCGGACACTAGAACTGGGGAAATGCAAATGCACCTGCAGCACAGACACACGTTAGTGAAATGCAAATGGTAATGGATATGCAGTAATGCAATGCAAGTAACATGCAACAGGGACCAAAGCTGTAGCTGAATAGCCTGAACCATATCAAGAAGTCTCAGATAGACTCTCTAGAAGTCTTCAAACCCTGGTCTCAAATAGACCTCAAACAAAGCTCCGATACTGGTCTCTGATAGACCCCATAATCATACCCTGAATGGTCTCTGGCAGACCTCAGATCACATCCCCAACTGGTCTCTGATAGACCTCAGAACTCATCTCCGAATAGTCTCTGACAGACCTCATAATTCTCCATAAATACCCAGGATCTCTGATCGAAAAACAAACCGGTGGTCTGAAGGTCTAGTTACCTGCATAACCCTGAATCCCCTCACAGGTGGGTGGCCCCATAACTGGCACAAGGTACGGCATCCTATGCGGCCGTCGGCGTCACAGACTTTCAGGATTGATGATACGATTCCCAGAAGGAGTGGCATCATCAATTCCTGAAGAGGCCTCACTTAGCCAACTTCCAAATGATCGGTCCCTAGAGTCGACAATTCAACTAACCAGCAACCCACGCCAACCAAAGGAAGGGGCAGGAGGCCAACCAGAGGAACCTCGTCTGAGTGTAGATTTTGTGGGACACCAAAGCAAGCAAAGCAAGCGGGCGCCAACTAATCTCTACTCTAATTCTAGGTGCACTCAAGCGCAGGTCCGGCTTCTCACTCAATATCAGAACACCCGTCACACCCCAAGATACAACAATAATAATCCATATATACAAAGCTGAAAATAAAGGTCAAAAATATAAATCCATACAAAATCCTCGACGGGAAAACAAGCGTTAGGATTGACTCTCTTAAGGGACGTTGGATCCCAAATGCATAAGAACTATCGCAGTCCTTAGCAGCCAGGGGACGTTGGATCCCCAGTAGAGTCGCCAGATGTCGCTACTGCGAAAATCGGCGTCGGCTGAACAGAAGAGTCACCACCGTGCGTTATTCATCCCACGGGAGGGAAAGGAAACGCTCAGAGTAAACCTCTCACAACATGGGAAAGGTATGGTCGTCGCAACCAAAACCTGGGTTCGGGAGTCGGTTACGCAAGGGGAAGGTATTAGCACCCCTCACGTCCGTCGTACTCGACGGGATCCATGCTTGTTTTCGGGTATGGATTGTTATTCTATCTAAACTATAGGTCAAGGGTTAAAAAAGAAAATAAAATGAAAATAAAAATGACTCGGCAAAGTATCGCACTTTATGCCTACGTATTCCCGTCTGGAACGAGAAATCAGAGTCAACGTAGTTCGCCTACCTACGGGAAAGGAAGGAAAGGTCGCTCGCTGGGATATCGCATCCTATGCCTACGTACTTTCATACAGCATGAAAGATCAGAGCAAACGTAGTTCGGGCCATGTACGACATAAGTCTGTTTTGATTGTTTTTATCCTTCTGAAAAAGGTTTTTCTGATTACTGGTCCAAGCGGACAAAAATTGACGTTTTGATGAGTTCACATTCTTTTACGGAAGAAGTGTCTTTTATTGTGTTTGAAGTATTTATTGTGTTTTTCTGCTTGTTTTGAGAAAGAAGAGACAGAACTTTAACCTACGGTTGCGAAGGGAAATGAACTAACCTAATGTTATCATGCATGGGTTAAGACCTAGTGTCTATCATGCTCCTCTCTTGCACGGAGAGAAACAGAGATCCTAAGGGAATAAACGGAAACAGAAACAATAGCAGATATATATATATATACAGTAAAAACAGTAAAATGCATGAATGCAACGATACAAGTGGGGCAAGGGAGTCCCGCTCAACCTCGAACCTAGAAAACAATAGGCGAAAGTGAACAGGCTTCACTTTCAACCCAACAGGGTAAACAGCAAACAATACAGTCCAGAAAACCAATCAATACATCAGAAATGAAATACAGCAATAAAACAAACAGCTTCAGCAACTCTGAATCAACATCTGGCTTCAAATAATCTCCAATCAGCTACAGGCTTCAACAAGCATTAATCTCCATCTTCAGGACCTTCAAGCAAGGGCTTTTACCATCAGTCTTCTATCTGCAATGGCTTTTCTTCAAGTTCAAACCTCCAGGATGAGGGATCAATCACAAGAGTGAATTGGGTGTTAAGCAATCAGTTGACTACCAAGGGTGGTGAACAGACTGCTTCTAACACATATGACATTTTCTCTCAAGAGTTCTATCTCTTAGAAACTGTCACCAAGCCTTCCAAGGGAAGGGGGTGAGTGTTTTAGAGAGACTCTGTATCACAGAGAAGAATGGATGCAGACAAGGCAATCCATGTTTGGGAAACAAGCTTTCTAACCTAGAGCTCTGCCTAGCTCCTAAACCCTAATCTCCACAACAACTGCTAGCAGGAAACTCCTCTTCAACTCTGGAAGTTGAACTTCAATTTCTGGATCTCCAATGGCTTTCATCTCCTCAAGTCTTCAGCTCTCCCAGGTCCCCAAACAAATCCCAATACCCAAACAAGCAAGCAATAATCCCCAGGGGGGCACACCACACTAGTCAATCAGATATATACAGTAGATTAATAGCAGTAGAGGAATCCTGACTTTTTCTAAGGGGATCTAATAACTACCCATAGCCCCTATAGTCCCATAGCTAACCTATTCAATCTCTAAGTCCTAAGGGAAGTGAATTAATTCTCCTAAGTCATCACCTAAAACCCTAGTTTGTTCATGTTATTCTCACCTAAACTAAACACCTAAAATTAATTCCTAAAAATATGAATTAAATTGTATCTATAAGTTAAATGTCTAAACTAAACAACCTAAAAAGAATGAACAAAAAATATTAAAGCATCTAATAGAACAAAAATTAACAAAATCATGTATGAAATGAAACTACTTAAAATGCTATTTATTTGGAAAATATGAAAAAAATATCAAATAAAAAATAAAATGCAATTTTTATTTTTTATAATTTTCTAGACTCTTTGAAGAAAATAATGCAAAAAGAATGAATTAAAAATAATGTTTTTTTTCATTTTATATGATTTTTAGAAAATGCATGAAAAATGTAAAGAAAATAAAAAGAAAATATAAAGAAGTAAAGGGAGGGGGTGAGAATAGTAGCTCGCTGCAGTTGTTTTTTCAGGTGGGCTGAGAAGTGGGGGGTGCGTATATCTATCTGAGTCCAAGCCCAACGTTTCAATTAAATGAAACGCGGCGTTTCGTACCAAGTCACTCCCTCCGTTTTCCATTTGAATATGATCCGTTGGATGAGTTTTGGGCATAGGTTAAAATGACCTGTAATTCACAAATGACCAAAATATCCTTTGCTTGCCAAGACCATAAGTAGAGTTCCCCAAATCATATGAAGGCATACTATACCATTATAGAAAGCTAAGACAATAAGGAACAACTCTTATGTTGGCCAGAAATCCATTTGAAATCTCCTTGAGGGGTGAAAATTGCTTGGAAGTAAAGTCACTTTCACAGACAAAATTTCAGATACCTCAGATGACCTGTAACTTGCAAGGACCATAACTTGAGTTCTATAAATATCCTTGATGTCTTCCACCACTCAAATTAAAGGTCTTGAGATCCTCTACAAGTTTCATGTTGGCCAAGGATCCATTTGAAGCTTGCATTTTGACTTATCTTGCTTGGAAATTTGACCTAAACTAGGGGATTTTACATAGAAACCCTAATTTAGACCCTCCTTTTCTCCTTGATTTCTCTTGATTTCTTCTTAGCATAACAACATATCCTTATTCTCCATGCCAAATTATGAACCCCACATCCCTTCAATAACCCTTAATGCCTTTCCAACAATCCTTTGACCTAGGGTTGACCCAGGGTTGACCCAGATGAAACCCTAGTTGACTGTCTTCAACTGCAATTCTTGTGATCACATCAACAACTTGTTTTCTTCTCCAAATGACTTTCTAAGTCCTCCAAGATGTCTAGATACTCCCCATGCTCTCAATTCACAACTCATAATTCCCTTGTTGACCCTCAGACACCCTCAGTTAGGAGATATACTCAATGCTTGATCCACTGAACCCCCTGCTTTCAAATTCTTCTCTGATGACTTAAATGAGATTGAATTAGGATAATAACCTCTTAATAGGCCTCTAGAGATGATAATAATGATTGGCCCCTGCTGGATGACTTGCTATGTTTATGCTATGCAGATGGTTAGGCTATGTACATGACTCTATATGCAAATGCTAATGCAATTGAAACATAAACCAAGTGAATAAGGTTGGGCAAATTTTAGGGTGCAACACATACCTGTGAGGGGTAGGTAGGTCTATTTGTAGGAAACCTTTAACCTCAGAGTACCTGGTTTATCTCTGTCAGTGAAATGTGGTTACAGGGTTCTTTTGAGTGGTTGGTTTGGTTTGAGGCGAAGATTTGATGGTTCTCAGGCTTCAGTACAGAGCAGCACAGTTTATCAGCATTGAACTTGATCTCCTGTTTGCATATGCATGTGCATTTTCATATTTGCATTTCATTAATGTGTATTTATGTTGCAGGTGTGATCATTCCCCTCTGATTCTAGTGTATCTTCTGGCCAGACATGGAGTCCATGAAGAGGACAGTTGCTTACCAGTTGCATTCGCCAGATATCAGTTCCTTGCTGGGATTAGTTGCTCTAGAAGATGAGAGAGTGAGGGCTGAGTTTAGAGTATCTTATGGGAGATTGCTTAGTTTGTTGTACAGGCCTTCAGCATTTGAGACGACTGGGGTGTATACTTTGATGCAGTTTTATGAGCCTCAGCTGAGATGCTTCCTGTTCCCTGACTATATTCTGGCACCCACTTTGGAGGAGTATTTTTTTATGTTGGGAGTTCCTGTGTTAGACCAGATGCCCTTTATACATGTTGATGTTGAGCCTGAGATGGCTACACTTGCTGAGATTGTCGGTTTAGACGCTTCTGAGTTCCCTGGAGGTTTGGTCAAGCTGAACGGAGCTTATGGTTTTCACCTGTCTGTCCTGGTTGAGAAGGCTACATAATGCACGAAGAGTGGATGTTCGGTTGCCTTCAGTGTCATTCTAGCTGTCTGCGTCTATGGGATTGTCTTGTTTCCCAATGTGCCAGATTTTGTTGACTTAGATGCCTTCTTGATTCTGGTCTCGAAGAATCTAGTTCCTACTCTCTTGGGCGATGTTTATCATTCTATTCACTATAAGAATGAGAAACGTCGTGGCAAGAATGTTTCTTGCTGTCTTCCTCTCTTGTACAAGTGGTTTCAGGGGCATCTTCCGAAGACAGGACCTTTTGTTGATGTTGTTGATACTTTGGATTGGTCTTCCCGGTTGATGGGGCTGTTTGCTGAGAACATCATTTGGTTTGATCGGAGTATGCTTGGCACTGATATTATATATAGTTGCAGTGGCTTTCCGAATGTCCCTTTGATTGGACGGAAAGGCTGTATCAACTATAACCTTTCTCTGCTGGTGAGACAGTTTGGTTATGCCTTGAGAGATGCTCTTGTTGAGGTTGAGATACAGGAACCTCTGTATCTCACGGGCTTATTAGACGAGGCTATTTTGATCAGGTTGAGACATGCATGGGCTAACATCCATAGGAGAGGGAAAGCTTTGCTTGGTAAGAGCAACAATAAAGTTTATGATCCTTATTTGGCTTGGATCCACGAGAGAGCTAGTATTTCCTTGATGCCATATCCTGTTGTGGAACCTTTGTATTTTCCATTGATTGAGGTACCTACTTCGGTAGTGATTGAAAAGTATAACAAATTGTTGGCTGAAAACGAAGAATTGAGAAAAGCCAATGATGAGTTAGAGAAAGAGATCTTCCAGTTGCGTCATGAGAAGAATGAAGCTACCTTCACTGTGAAGGAACAGACTGAGTTGATTAATAGGTTGGGTTCAGATTTGACTGAAGAGACCAACAAGAGGGAAAAAGTGGGAGTAGCCTTGAATGGCATTAGCAAGGTGCTTGCTTCCAAGAAGGAACTCTTAAACAAATCTTATTCCCGACTCGGCAAGTGGGAAACATTGTGGAATACCACGCTTACCAAGCGGAAGGAGCGTGAGGATGAGCTGAAGCTGCAGATTGCCACGCTAGAGGCGCAGATTAGAGCCCAGGATGCGAAAATTGCTGAAGAGGCATCACTTAGGAGCGCTGTTGAGCTTAGAGTGAGTGACCTTGGCAAGGAGCTGAGAGGTTATGAATTGAAGGCCGACTTCAAGAGATGCAGACTCGACGAGTGTTTTGGCGAAGGAACCTGCAAGGATGACGCCAAAAAGCTGAGATCCACTGTTAAGCGACATGCATTACTGATACAAGAGCTAATCTCCAGACTAGGTCATTCGGAGACGTTGAGGATATTGGAAGATGTCAGAGCGCGCCATTTGGCCTGATTTATCTTTGCTTTGCTTTTGTTATCTGTACTTGTATTTTGACCATCTCCAGGCTTGCTGGCCGAGGTCTTTTTCAGCTGTATTCAGTTGTATTCTTGTACTTTGCCTCTTGGCATTTGTTTATGTATGAGGTTTTTCTGATTCCTTGCTTGCTTGATTGGGACTCCATTGTCGTGATGACCTTCTCTCTGAAACTAGAATCGGGGGGGGGGGGGGGGAATATAACCTGTAGCATACTTATACATTTGCATCTGCATACTCATATTGCATGACCGGTTTTTTTTCTTGCATCTCTCAGGTTTCAGGAATGACAACCAGAGAACGCATCGTTATTCTACCAGGAACAACTGCAAGAGAATCATGGATCAAGTTCAAGTCGAGATGCAGGAAATTCGTGAGAAGTTGGCACTTTTCATGCAAGCAATGGAAACTGTCGTCAAGGCCCAGGAGAATCTCTAGACTCTAGTGCAACCGTTGCTGGTGCGGGCGAATGGAAATACTGATTATCACTCTATTGGAACTCCTCGCAGGGAGGATGGGATACCTACAGTGGTCGTTCCCACAAGTGGTGGAGTTGGTGCCGGTGATGGCAATGGAAATGGAAATACTGGCATTGGCACTGGTATTGGTAACACTGGTACTGGAAACGCTGGAAATGGTGATGGGAATGTTGTTAACGATACTGGCAATGCTGGAGATGCTAATCAAGGGTTCGATGACAACACTGGTTTTGGAAACAATAACCAAGGGTTTGGCATTGGTAATCATGATGGTAATCTTGGTTTCAACAATCAAGGCTTTGGCTATGATGGCTATGGTAACAACAACCAAGGGTATGAATACGGTGATGTTGGCTTTGGTAACATGAACAACAACGGTGCTGGGATGGTGCCTTTCAACACCGGTTATAGACTAGGTGGGGTCAATCAAGGATTCGGTAACAGAGGACGGGATCCTATTTTCAATCAACAGGGATATGACCGTAACGCTGGTTACGAGGGATATGGCAATGAGAATCTGAATTGGTGCGAGGATCGCCAGGAAGATGCCTTCTCCGGGAAAGGCGTGAGATTTGAAAGGCCTGATGACAATGATAGGAGGTTCAAATTGCTGGAAGAGCAAATCAAAGGGATAGCCAATCAGAATTTTGTTGGGTTAGATATGACCACTATGGGACTAGTGCCTGGGCTGAGGGTGCCTTTGAAATTCAAAGCTCCAACATTTGACAAGTATAAGGGGGATACATGCCCTAGAGTTCATGTACGTTCTTATTACAAAAGAATGTCTGCATACTCTGACGACGAGAAGATGCTTATGCATTTCTTTCAAGACAGTTTATCGGGACCATCGCTGGAATGGTACATGGGACTGGAGCCCACCCAAATTAGAAGCTGGAAAGAATTGGCTGATTCTTTTGTTAAACATTACCAATATAATAATGACTTGGCGCCAAACAAGGTTCAGCTGCAAAGTTTGTCTTAGAAGAATGGTGAGAGTTTCAAGGAGTATGCGCAGCGCTGGCGTGATATTGCGGCTAGGGTGCATCCCCCTTTGGTTGAAAGAGAGTTGATTGATATGTTTATTGGAACATTCTCTAGAATGTATTACGACAAATTGCTCAATGTCTCGATGGGTAGTTTCTCCGACATGATTCTCATGGGAGAACGGATTGAAAACGGAATTAAGATTGGGAAGATTCAGGCAGGTGAATCCACCTCAGCTGGAGGTGCAAGGAAAGCCTTTGGTGGAAGGAGACAAGGCAATGCCAGTGCGGTATATGGTGGTCGAGGTCGTGGAAGAGGTAGGAATCAGTATCAGCCACAGCAAGTTGCTAGTGTTACTATCCCGATACCTCAGCAAAAACAACAACAACAACAACAACAACAACAACAACAACAACGGCAACAACAGTCGCAACAACAGAGAATGCACCCTGCTCAGCGTAGAATTCAAGAGGGTAGGCCAAAGAGAGTATTTGAAGCACCTCCTTCAACTTATGCCGAACTTCTTCAAACGCTGTTGGGTTTGAATTTGGTTGAAAAGAGAACGATGGCCCCGTTGACGGGCACTCCTCCATTTGGTTTTGACGCTGGTAAACATTGTGATTTTCATTCTGGGGCGCCCGGACATGATATTGAAGGTTGCCATGCTTTCAAGCATAAGGTTCAAGATTTGCTTGATAGTAAGGCCATTAACTTTGGTCAGGATGGTCCCAATATTGTACAACAACCCATGCCGAATCATGGAGTGAATGCTATCATAACGGAAGAGAGTTTGAACTTGGTTATGGATGTGAATGAATTGAAGACACCGTTGAGTTGTGTCAAAAGTAGACTGTTGAAAAGGGGAGTATTCCCTGGATGTGATGAATATTGTCTGGATTGCTGGACCCAACCAGAGGGTTGCGTTGATTAGAAAAGAGGTATCCAAGCCATGATAGATGAGGGGATTTTGCAATTTGATCGGACTGCTGTTGAGAAGCCTGTTGAGGCATTGTTTGAAAAGCAGGATGAGATTGCAACGGTTACGATCCCAAGGAAGACTATTACGATATCGGCGCCTGCCAAGCGGCCGACTATCACAATAACAAAAGCGGGACCCGTTCCTTTTTAGAGTACAAAAGCTGTTCCATGGACATATGGGTTAGAAGCGTACTGTAATGGAGAAAAGATTGAGGTGAATAGCCGGCCGACAGGGGCAGTTGACAATGTTGTTGGAACGGGAGGCATGACCCGTAGTGGAAGAATCTTCACCGCACCTGAAGTTGAAGTAGAGAAGATTGCTAAAGGCAAAGCCAAGGTGAATGAAAGTGGACCATCCCAGTTGAAAGAGAAAGACACGTCGCTCAAGGACGTAGAAGAGTTCATGAGGCTAATTCGCAAGAGCGATTATAAGATTGTTGAGCACTTACAACAGACACCCTCAAACATTTCAATCCTATATTTGTTGCTTTATTCTGAGGCTCACCGAAATGCTTTGTTGAAGATATTGGACACATCATTTGTACCTCAGGAGGTTTCTGTCAACCAGCTAGAGGGGGTACTGGCGCATGTCAATGCTGGACATAGTTTGGGTTTCACTGGTTTTGATCTAACACCCAGAGGTCGAGAGCATAATATGGCTTTGCACATATCGGTGGAATGTCGGGGCACCGTAATGTCGCACGTTCTTGTGGATATCGGATCATCTCTGAATGTATTGCCTAAGAAGGCTATGATGAAGTTAGATATCCGGGGAATTATTTGCACGCCAAGTGACTTGGTTGTGAGGGCGTTTGATGGAACGAGAAGGTCGGTGTTTGGATCGATAAGGTTGCCGTTGCAGGTCGGGCCGGAAATATTTGACACTGAATTTTATATCATGGATATTCATCCAGCTTATAGCTGTTTACTTGGGCGTCCATGGATACACTCTGCAGGGGTTGTGACGTCCACGCTACATCAGAAGCTTAAGTTTGAAGTCGGTGGTGGCATCGTTACTATTTGTGGGGAAGAGGACATCTTGGTCAGTCATCTCTCATCATTCAAATACGTTGAAGTGGATGGAGAAATCCATGAAATGCCTTGCCAAGCCTTTGAAGGGTTGCAAATCAAAGACAAGTTCAGTGTTCCTAGCAAAGTGCCAGAGGTTGTTGTGGCTTCGTACAAAGACGCTAAAGCGTTGGTTCAGACTGGTGAGACCAAGGGTTGGGGTCAAGTGTTGGAAATTCCTGTCAAGATGGACAAGTTTGGTTTGGGGTATCGCCTTACATCGTCATCTTCTTCACAGAAAGCACCCAAGTTCAAAGGACCGGTGGTGATTACTTCAAAGGGAGTCTGCTTTGAGACGGTTAATGTTGTTTCCGACTCTGAAGACGGAGATGGTGATTGCAACATGGATGCGTGGATCAAGCCTAGCGTACCAGGACAAAGTCTCTGCAACTGGTCCATCCGGGAAATTGTCCCAGTGACTACAAAACAATAATGATTTGTTTTCTTGATTATTGTATAATCTTGTGTCCTACCCGGGGCACAATGATTTTGTTTTAGGGCCACCTGCTTATGTGTATGCACTGTTTAATCATTGAATAAAGGCGTTTTTCTCATACAAATTTTGTGTTCCCTGTTTTTCCTGTTTTGTTTTAACAATAAATGGCAACGTGGTTATGAGCTTTGTTTGCACTCATTTGAAGCATTTAACCATTTCCTTTGCAGGATTCATATTTCAGATGACACCGAACACGAACTTCCTATGACTCGCTTTGACTTCGAGCACCCGGTATTTCAAGCTGAGGAAGAGATTGTTGAGGATAGTGACTTGTCAGAGGAGTTGACTCGACTATTGAAACAGGAAGAAAGAATCATTCTGCCTCATCAAGAGATTGAGATTATCAACGTGGGGTCCGAGGGAGTTGTCAGGAACATCCGGATAGGGGCTGCACTGTAAAGCGACATCAAGCAAGGTCTGATTGAGATGTTGCAAGAGTACAGTGATATCTTTGCTTGGTCGTACAAGGATATGCCAGGATTGGATACTGACATGGTTGTTCATTGTCTGCCATTGCGAGATGAATGTCCTCCTGTTAAGCAGAAACTCAGAAGAACCAGACCAGATATGTCTGTGAAGATTAACGAGGAAGTTCAAAAACAGTGGGATGCTGGGTTCCTTGCTGTTACAACTTATCCCTCATGGGTCGCCAATATAGTACCGGTACCAAAGAAAGAAGGTAAGGTGCGGATGTGCGTAGACTATCGTGATTTGAATAGGGCGAGCCCAAAGGACGACTTTCTGCTTCCTCATATCGATGTGCTGGTCGATAACACTGCTCAATTATCCGTGTTCTCCTTCATGGATGGCTTCACGGGTTACAATCAGATAAAAATAGCGCCAGAAGACATGGAGAAAACAACCTTCATTACTCCCTGGGGAACATTTTGCTACAAAGTGATGCCTTTTGGTTTGAAGAACGCTGGGGCAACATATCAACGTGCAATGACGACGCTCTTTCATGACATGATGCATAAAGAGATCGAGGTTTATGTTGATGATATGATTGCCAAATCCCAGACGGAGGAAGAGCATTTGGTTAATCTGCTGAAATTGTTCAAGAGGCTTAGGAAATTCAGGGTAAGGCTGAATCCTAACAAGTGCACCTTCGGGGTGAGATCCGGTAAACTATTGGGGTTTATTGTGAGCGAAAAAGGAATTGAGGTTGATCCTGCTAAGATAAAAGCAATACAAGAAATGCCAACGCGTAAAACAGAAAAAGAAGTGTGTGGGTTTTTAGGGAGGTTGAACTACATTGCTGGGTTCATATCTCACCTAACCGCTACATGCGAGCCATTATTCAAATTGTTGAAAAAGAATCAGGCTGTGACCTGGAATGAAGATTGTCAAAGGGAGTTTGAAAAAATAAAAGAATATTTGCAGGAACCTCCAATATTGATACCCCTAGTAGCCGGGAGACCATTGATTATGTATTTGACGGTTCTTGAGGAAAGCATGGGTTGTGTTCTCGGTCAACATGACGAGACTGGACGTAAAGAGCATGCGATTTACTACTTGAGTAAAAAGTTCACAGATTGTGAATCCCGTTACTCAATGCTCGAAAAGACGTGTTGTGCGCTAGCCTGGGCTGCCAAACGTTTGAGACAATACATGTTAACCCACACAACCATGCTAATTTCAAAGATGGATCCGATCAAATACGTATTTGAAAAACAAGCACTCTCCGGGAGGATTGCTCGATGGCAGATGGTGCTGACAGAATACGATATTCAATATGTTTCTCAAAAGGCTATCAAAGGTAGTGTTCTGTCAGAGTACCTAGCGGAGCAGCCAATTGAAGATTATCAACCAATGAGGTTTGATTTTCCTGACGAGGATATCATGTACTTGAAAATGAAATATTGTGATGACCCGTTGCCGGATGAAGGTCCAGAGTTGGGTTCCAAATTGCAATTGATATTTGATGGTGTTGTTAACGCCTACGGTAGTGGAATAGGGGCAATTATCACTACTCCTCAAGGGACGCACATTCCCTTTACTGCCAGATTGACCTTTCCAGTTACCAATAATGAGGCCGAATATGAGGCGTGCATCATGGGTCTTGAGGAGGCTATTGATTTGAGAATTAAATATCTTGATGTATACGGGGATTCTGCTCTAGTGGTCAACCAGATTAAAGGAGAATGGGAGACGCGGCAGCCCAATCTGATACCCTATATGAATTATGCAAGGAGATTGTTGCCTTTCTTTGACAAAGTAGAATTGCATCACGTGCCACGAGTAGAAAATCAGATGGCCGACGCTCTCGCGACGTTGTCTTCGATGTATAAAGTTAACTTCTGGAATGAGGCTCCCAGGATTGTTATCTCTCGCCTTGATAGGCCAGCCTTCATATTCGCCATTGAGGAAGAATCCGATGGCAAACCGTGGTATATCGATATCCAAAATTTCCTGAAGATCCAAGAGTATCCGGTTGGGGCATCCAGTCGAGATCAGAAGACTCTTAGGAGATTGGCTGGCAATTTTTATTTGAATCCGGATGGCGTCCTGTACAAGAGAAACCACGACTTGGTGTTGTTGCGATGTGTGGACGAGAAAGAGGCTAAGTTGCTCATGGAAGAGATCCATGAAGGTACATTTGGTACGTATGCTGGTGGACATGCAATGACGAGAAAATTGTTGCGGGCAGGTTACTATTGGCTAACGATGGAAACAGATTGCTTCAAGTTTGCGAAGCGGTGTCATAAATGTCAAATCTATGCGGACAAAATTCATGTGCCTCTGAGCCCTTTAAATGTTATGTCATCACTGTGGCCTTTCTCGATGTGGGGAATTGATATGATTGGCAAGATTGAACCCACGGCATCAAACGGACACCGGTTCATTTTTGTAGCTATTGATTACTTCACCAAATGGGTGGAAGCAGCGTCATATGCTAATGTCACCAAACAAGTGGTAGCCAGATTTATCAAAAGAGATATCATTTATAGATATGGAATCCCAGAGCGGATTATCACCGGCAACGGTTCAAACTTGAATAACAAGATGATGAAAGAGCTGTGTTAGAATTTCAAGATCGAGCATCACAACTCTTCTCCTTATCGGCCCAAGATGAATGGCGCTGTCAAAGCGGCCAATAAGAACATAAAGAAGATTGTTTAGAAGATGGTTGTGACTTACAAGGACTGGCATGAGATGTTACCTTTCGCTTTGCACGGTAATTGTACGACGGTACACACATCAACCAGGGCAACTCCTTTTTCATTGGTATATGGTATGAAGGTTGTGTTACCATTGGAGGTTGAGATTCCTTCTTTGAGGGTTTTACGCGATGTCCAACTTGATGAGGCAGAATGGGTAAAAGATAGACTGAACTAGCTCAGTTTAATGGATGAGAAGAGATTGGATTCTCTATCATATGGTCGGTTGTATCAGAGCCGGGTGAAGAAAGCTTACGATAAGAAGGTATGCCCTCGAAGCTTTCAGACGGGCAATCTTGTGTTGAAAAAGATCCTCCCACCACAATCAGATCACAGGGGCAAATGGACTCCCAACTACTAGGGTCCATATATCGTCAGAAAGGTTTTCTCTAGAGGAGCCTTGTTGTTATCCACCATGGATGGTGAGGACTTTACGTCTCCTGTGAATTCGGACGCAGTTAAAAAATACTTTGCTTAAAGTGACCCGCTGGACAGAAAAAAGAGAGTCTAGGAAAAAATGGGGCATCCCGGCGAACTATAAAAAAGGAATAAAAGGTTCGGGCAAAAGTTAGGGATAAAATTGAAAAAATGTACACCCGCAAAGTTGAAAACCTGAAAGGGGCAACTTTGGAAAAAAAGGGTATCCCGGTGAATTGAAAACCCGCAAAGGGCAGTTCAGCAAAAGTTAGGGATTGAAAAAGCAAATGACTGCGGTCCGAGTTCGATACTGCATTGCATGGTGGTTTGGGAATAGCTGAGGATCGTTCATCTAAAACAATCTCTTCTGAAGATCGAGTACCGAGAAAGCGCCAGAGTTGGGCGAGTCATAGGAGAATCAGCTCATGGTGTTTGTCTGTACCATGTTGCCGACATGTATATCAAATGTGTTTTGTATCTTTCTTTGTGCTTCTTATGCATATATTGTATTTTGCTTATGCGTAACTTCCTCTTTTCAGGAGTTACATCCAGTGTACAAAGCTTTGCCTATTTACAGGCCCATTCAATAAAGCATGTTATTCAGTACTTGATGCTTGTTCTTTACTGTTTGTTTGTGAAAAACGCTGACGTTTTTTATGAACTTGCACTTGCATAAACTTGCTGGCCCTTGCCAATAATTGCTAAAACTTTGAATTGACTGAATAAATGTCACGGATATTAACTCGGATAGATTTTGTTGTGTAGATTTGTGTTGTCTCGTTTGTGTTTTGCAGGGTCCTTACCTTTGAAGCAAACGGTCAGGAATTGTATTCCCCAACCAAAGTCTCTTGACGTAGGGCTTGATTTCAGTTGATTTCGTTCCTTAGCAAGTCGTATCTTATCCCCAGAGAGCGGAAACGGCGCTTATTCCTACCAGATGTGGAATTGTCCTCCCCGAGATAGTATCACCAGGAATGTCACTTGAAGAGTATCCTCATGGAAGTTGTCCATAGGATATCCCCAGCAGGTCAAAATCAATATCCCCGGCAGGATATGCCTCCCCAGAGGATGGTTATTCCCTTTCCCCGCAGGTCATCATTCTTTCGTCAGGATAGTTATCCTCAGTAGAGTTTGTAGACTGTGTCCCGACAGTGTAGTTCTTCCCCCAGGAGGGTCGCATCTCTCCCCAGCAGAGTTGCTTGTTGTTTCCGGCATTTATTTTGCCGGAATACTTTGTGACACCCGTTCATCCCCAGCGGATTTGGTTCTGTTCTCAGCCATTTCATACCAGAGTGTTTCTCAGCAGTTTGAGCCTGCGTTAGCATTTGCATATATCGTCATATTTGCATCTACCCACACGCGTAGCATTTCCATGTCGAATGGAGCATTATGCTATTGTCAAACATATGCATTTTGAAACATAAGCAAGGTTGGTTAACCTTTTGTTTCTAAGTATTGTTTTCCCTGCAGGTGGAAGGAGCTCTTTCTCAGATTAATTACCAGATAAGAAAGGTCTCGGCGTGAGACGTGTAATGATAATGTTTGTCTTATTCACCAGAGAGTTGCTTGAATTAGTTTCTCTTACCCTTCCAGCGGAGTATTTCTTCAAAATTGTTGTTATGACAGTATCAAAAGATTTCGTGAATCAATTTTTGGAAGTTGCCGCCTATGTCGAAATAGGTGTCTGGCAGTTTGGGTTCAGAAAATTCCCAGTAGAGTCCTTCTCAGATTAGCTGCCATGTCCGCCTATGACGGAGTTATTTTCCTGTATTATCGGACAGAGTTATTTCCCGTAGTGGTGACGGAGTTATTTTCCTGTATTATCGGACAGAGTTATTTCCCGTAGTGGTGACGGAGTTATTTTCATGTATTATCCGACAGAGTTATTTCCCGTAGCGGTGACGGAGTTACTTTTCATGTATCGGACAGAGTTATTTCCCGTAGTGGTGACGGAGTTATTTTCCTGTATTCTCGGACAGAGTTATTTCCCATAGTGGTGACAGAGTTATTTTCCTGTATTATCGGACAGAGTTATTTCCCGTAGTGGTGACGGAGTTATTTTCCTGTATCGGACAAAGTCATTTCCCGTAGTGGTGACAGAGTTATTTTCCTGTATCGGACAGAGTTATTTTCCCGTAGTGGTGACAGAGTTATTTTCCTGTATTATTGGCAGAGTTATTTCCCGTAGTGGTGACGGAGTTATTTTTCCTGTATCGGACAGAGTTATTTCCCGTAGTGGTGACAAAGTTATTTTCCTGTATTCTCGGACAGAGTTATTTCCCGTAGTGGTGACAGAGTTATTTTCCTGTGTTATCGGACAGAGTTATTTCTCGTAGTGGTGACGGAGTTATTTTCCTGTATTATTGGCAGAGTTATTTTCCTGTATTATTGGCAGAGTTATTTTCCTGTATTATTGGCAGAGTTATTTCTTATTTGTTGATAAAACTATTTCCTCAGTGGAATTCGCCAAAGTTATTCCCTGTGTTGTTGGCAGAGTGAAGTTGTATTTTCGTATTGACAAACCCCATAGAAAAGATGGAGTATAATTTGGTGGATTTTGTTCTCCAAATAGTTTGTGCAGTTCGTGACTGCATTTGGCAAATTTTCGGGTTTCTTGGTATTCAACCGTCTTTTACCTCAATTGATTGAAGGTCGTTCGCTCTTCACCTAGTCGGGTCCAAGCCGTTTGAATAGGGGCAGCTGTTGCACCCCAAAATTTGCTCAACATCTTTTACCTGGTTTATGTTTCATTGCATTAACATTTGCATATCATGGCATATCATTCATCCAACAGGGGATCAAGTGTGATTATTATCAAGGGAAAGCCTAGCAAGAATCTTATCCAAGCTTGAGAAGTCATCCAAGTCATCAGGAGGTGGTGGGAGGTCTTGATCAGCTGAAGACCATCAATGGGATGTGAAGCATGAGGTGTGAATATGAGATGTGTATAGAGCTCATGGGGTGCCTAGAGAGCCATGTTGGAGCTAAATCAAGTCATTGTGTCAAATGCAAGAGCCACAGTTGAGGTGCAAGCAATTAGGGTTTCATCTGGATCAACCCTAGGTCAATTATGCAATTGAAAAGCATTCAAGCCTACTTTGAGGTCATGGAGTTTATGGAATGATGTGATAAGACATTTGTGGTGTTGTGCCAAGATCAAATCAAGAAGAATCAAGGATATGGGAAGTTGCTAAATTAGGGTTTAAGTGCAAATTACCCTGTTTAGTGCCTAACTTCAAGGCCACATACGTCAAGATACAAGTTTTAAATGGATCTTTGGCCAACATGAAACTTGTAGAGCATCTCAATACCTTTAATTTGAGTACTAGAAGTCCTCAACGGGATTTATAGAACTCAAGTTATGGTCCAGACAAGTTACAAGTCCTCAGATGCCACTAAAATTTGTCTGTGAAAATCATCTGACTTCAAAGCTATTTTTGGCCTAGAAGGAGGTTTCACATGAACTTTTGGTCAACATGGAAGTTGTTCCTCATGATCTTATCTTTCTAAATTATACTATAATTACTCCATCTGATTTGTAGAACTCAAGTTATGAGGTTTACAAGTCAGGGGTATTTTGGGAAAGTGAGATTATAGGTCATTTTCAAGCATAGGCCAAAATCTCCAACTTGCACTTGTCAAATGCAATTTTGTTCAACACGAAAGTTGTTCAAAATATGGTTTTTAGGATAGCTAAGAGGTCATGATGGATTGATTGAGCTCATAGAAAGAGTTGGTTTGAATTGGTTTCAAAAAGGGGGAAATTCAAATGTGTAAAGGAGGGAAAAATGCAATTTTGTGCTAGATGCCTCAAACCAAGCAAGTGGGTACATTTTCTGATTGGAAATTGCATTCTAAGAGTGTTGGCAATACCAGAATTTTGAGTGCAAGTCAAATTTTGGAAGTTACTATGTGGTTGCTTCACTTGTAAGTAACATTGCAAAATCAATGCACAAGGCAATTCAGTCCATTCTACCAATTCAAACTCATCCTAAATGACATGTGCAAGGTGTGAGAAACTTCTAGAACCAATGAAAAGCTTGCAATACACGACTATCATAGTGAATTTGGATGAAAAACCAGAAAATGCAAACTACTGTTTTGGGCTTCAATTTGGATCCAAAAGCCCATGAAATGATTCTATATATTGATTAGAGTGTGTTCATATCAAGGTTGAGCATTATTTCGCACCAGAGCAAGCAAGAGCAAGTGAATTTTCTCAACTGCAAGTTCAAATCAGATTCTGAGTTTGGAGCCAATTCAAGCAAAATTGAAGTGTGCAATCTCTTCCTTGTGGATCATTGAAGTTATCTGGAGCATTTAGAAGCAAGCCACGAGCTCTAAGTACCTCTGTTTCAAGATCTATACCAGGTTAGTAACATTCAACTTCTAGCATGATTTAGCATGAGATGTTTAGATTTAGACCTGTGGTTAGGATCTACGCAAGACATAGATCGTTTTAGGCTTGATCTGGAAGTAATTGATGATGATCGAAGATGACATAGCAGATCTGTTTGGACTTGAATCTCTTGATTCATGAGATTTTATAGCAAGTTGTTTAGATCAGGATGATCAGTGCAACATGAGGAGGATTTCTATGTGTTTATTTTAGCATTTGGTGAGAGTTGATTTGGATGACATCTATGAACATTGCTTCGTGTTTGCTTACCTATTGAGAGTTAGATCATTTTGATTAAAGATTTGGAATCTATGTTTAAAACTGAGTGGAATTGGTGTAGAGATTTTTATTTTTTGTTGCCTGAACCTGGATCCTCGCCGGAGAAGACAACCGGAGTCTTCTCCGACCACCACCAACCACCATGCTCACTCTCACTCAGGTGAATTGGAAATATGAAGAAGATGATGTCTGAACCCTTAGATCTAGGTTGGACCATTGACTGACCTGAAGATCCAACGCTTGTGACTTAAGCTTGGTTTGGAAATTCTGAGATCAAAACACTGTCGTTTCACTTAATGCGCTGGCAAGCTCTAGCGCGTTGGATTGCTTGACCAGTCTCCAGATCCAATGGCTCATGTTTTATTTCAGCATTTTATTTCTTTTATTCATTTTTGTTTTATTTTAAATGCTTTATTGCTTCCAAAAATCATATTAAATTCATTCTTGATCATAAAATTATTTTAAAAATACCTCCATGATCTTGAGAGAATTTGTGATTTTCTGAAATCAATAAAATGCATTTTCATGCATTTTTCAATTTAATTTGATTTTTCTTATTTTTGTTAATTCTTTTAATTTGGCATAATTGACCATCTGTTTTTGTAGAATTTTGTTCTTCCAATTGGTGATGAGTTTAGCTTTGATTTTTGAGTATGTTTTAGGGTAGATATTCATGTTCATCTAGAATTTTTATTAGAATTTTAGAACAACATTAGGTTCTGTTTTAGGTATTGAGATTAGGACCCTCCCAAAATTGTGGATCCCCTTGACCTATCTCAATGTAGGAATTGTTTAGATAACTTAGAAGTTGATTTAGGCTTCAATCTTTTTGCACTAGGTTGTTAAAACATGTATGTTCCCCTAGGAATTTTATTAGAATTTTGCAACTTCATTTTCTATTTTAGTTATATTTTGAAAGTTGCTTGTGTTTGTGGTTTCCTCTCTTGAGTGCTTTGGATTGTTTGGTTTGGTTGGCTGCTTTGGAGTGGGTTTAAGCTTGAGTTCTTTTTGGTGGAGTTTTTAGATTCATTGAAGATGCTTGGGATTTAAGATTGGAGCTTGGAGTTGAAGCTTTCTTCTCTTTTAGGAGTTTCTTAGGAGATTAGGAATTAGGGTTTTAGGAAGTGCCTTAGACCTAGTTTTGATTATTTCTTCAAACATAGAGTGCATTGTTTGCCTCTATTCTATCCAATGACATAAATTCCTTCTTAGGAAGCTCCGTCTCTCCTTAGGAGGTATGAGTGGTATGCCCAAGTGAGTAGAACTTTGAGGATACCTTTCATTTGCAATGTTGAGTTCTTAGTGATTTCCTTTGGTTGTCATTAGGTTTCTTAACATTATAACTTGATCTTGATGATTAATCCTTCTCTTGGAGTGTGCTTGTTGGAGCTTGAAGATTGATGAGGCTTGAAGATAGAAGCTTGCTT
Source organism: Lathyrus sativus (assembly GCA_963859935.3). NCBI lineage: Eukaryota > Viridiplantae > Streptophyta > Magnoliopsida > Fabales > Fabaceae > Lathyrus > Lathyrus sativus. The sequence continues at coordinate 523,712,247 of OZ012738.1, forward strand.
GAAGATGAAGTCTTGCTGTCAACTTTGTTGTCTTTCCAACTTTGCTGTTTAGAGCTTGCTGTTGCTGTCTGCTGTAGGAGTTTGTTGCTGCTGCTTGGGCTGCCTCCTCTGTGTCTTTTGTTTTTCTCTGTATTGTTTGTTGGCTTGTGTTGCTTGCCCCATAGGTTTGAAGTGAAGTTGATTCACTTTGCCTGTTTGTTTCTCTAGGTTTGAGTTGGAGCATGTCTCCTCTTGCCTATTGTTTTCCCTCTTGCCTCTCTGGTACTGTTGCATAGCATGTATGTTATTGTTTACTGTGTTTGCTTGCTGTCTTTTGCTGTTTATCCCCTAGGATCTCTGATTTCTTCTGTGCAAGAGGAAATTATGACAGACATTAGGTTTTGACCCATGCATGATAACATTAGGTTAGCTTCCCTTTCAACCATAGGCTTTTTAGAGCGTCTTTCTCTTCTCATCTCAAAACAATTCAAAAACACAGTAATAAGGATAACGCGCGCTGTACGTTACGAGCCTTAAGCTATTTAAGAAAAGGTTACTGGAGGGTCACTCTTCAGTAATCTGGCTGCTTAGTATGGTACCCTTAGGGTGACATGCGACATAGTCACTCTCAGATCACAAGTCTTTAGTACAGTACAAATTGTAAACATCCTAAAAAAACAGTTCTTTCGTATAAAAACTCAAACAAACATTCAAACTCTGTTTTTTGTCCTCTTGGACCTTTAATCAGGAAACCCTTTTCAGAAGGAGATAAAAAAACTGTCAGACAAACTTGTGTCTTCCGTAGCCCGAACTACGTTTGCTCTGATCTTTCATGCTGTATGACAGTACGTAGGCATAGGATGCGATATCCTAGCGAGCAACCTTCCCCTCCTTTCCCGTAGGTAGGCGAACTACGTTGACTCTGATTTCTCGTTCTAGACGGGAATACGTAGGCATAAAGTGCGATACTTTGTCGAGTCATTTTCTTTTCTTTTAACCCAGACTTGTAGAGTAGATAGAATAACACACCCTTAGATAGAAAACAAGCGTGGATCTCGTTGAGTACGACAGACGTGAGGGGTGTGTCGCTACTGCGAAAATCGGCGCCGGCTTGACAGGAGAGTCGCCACCGTGCGTTATTTATCCCTCAGAGCGGGAAAGGAAACGCTCGAAGTAAACCTCGCAAAGACGGGAAAAGGTATGGTCATCGCAACCATAGCCTGGGTTCGGGAGTCGGTTACGCAAGGGGAAGGTATTAGCACCCCTCACGTCCATCGTACTCGATGGGATCCACGCTTGGTGTTTATAGGTAAAAGGGTGTGTTATCTATCTACGCTAATGGCTGGTCTGAAAAGAAAATAAAAGGACAGGACTCGACAGAACAGACGGTGTTCTGGGCCTACGTATTCCCTCGTGCAATGGGAAAGTCAGAGTCAACGTAGTTCGACTGCCTACGTCTAAACGGGGGAAAGGTTGCTCGCCAGGACATCGCGTCCTGTGCCTACGTACTTTCATCTGAAATGAAAGATCAGAGCAAACGTAGTTCGGCTAACTACGGGTAAACAGGGGCTCTCACACAGCAGTGAGAAAACAAACTAGTCTCTAAGGCTCGGGAACCTACAACTATGATCTGGTCTCAAATGCGCTCGGGCAAGAGAAAGGGATAACAATTAGTCGTTAGCGGGAAAGTCTCGATCGCACAGCCGCGAGAGAACAAAGGTTAGTCGTTAGTGTGCTCGCTAGGATATTGCATCCTATGCCTACATATCTTCGTCCGGAACGAAGAATCAGAGCAGCTGTAGTTCAGCTAACTACGGGTCAAGCTACTCAAAAGCTCCTACAGAAAGGAAAGGGAAACCCTAGAACTATACCTGGAAAGGGGAATCTACATACTGCTATCACACCTGGTTAACCATTCTAATGTCTATCATAACAACTCCGCAGCGGAGAAGTCAGAGCTCCTAAGGGATCATGGCAACAGGACTAAACCACAAACAAGAAACTGCAACGTAAAGGAATACTGAAAATATGCATGAATGCAACAACTAGACAAACAAGGCACAGAGGCCGCAAACCACAAAGGCAAGGGAGCCCAGCTCTACCGAATACCAACAAGCAAAGCCACGCAATAACAAACAAGCAGAAGGAGGACCACCTCAACTTCTCATGCACACAAAGTCTACTTCTAAGATGCACCTACTCAGAAACTATCTAGATGAACCTAAGTCTAATGCAACACAATATCACACAAGTCAAACAACAAAGAGACTAACCCTAAGCAGGGCCTCTAATAAACCTGAAACAATCTCCTAATCTAGCTCTAAACAGAACTCTATACAAAGCCCTAAGCAAAGCTCTAAGCAACAACCTAATCAAAACCTAAGCAGGAGGAACCAATCCCAGTCTCCAAGCTTCAGAATAAGCTTACCAGAGAAAGGAAGCTAAGCAGACAAGCTCATGGTATCTTCCTCAGGAAAGTACCAGGAGGTTACTACTCAGGAATCATACCCTATGCGGCTCGACAACTGTGATCAGTTTACATCCCTCCTCAGGAGAGATTAAACTCACATGAAGGCTCCGGCGTCACTGGATATTTGGGAAAGAACCTATATGCACTAAGGGAACTAAGTGAACAGACTCATAGGACTTTCCTCAGGAAAGTACTAGGAGGCTGACACTTAGGAATCGTACCCTACGTGGCTCAACAACTGTGATCAGTTTACATTCCTCCTCAGGAGAAATTAAACTCACAAGTTGGCTCCAACATCACTGGATACTTGAGAAAACCTAGACAAACTAGTGGAACTAAGTGAATAGACCCATAGGACCTTCCTCTGGAAAGTACTAGGAGGCTGACACTTAGGAATCGTATCCCATGTGGCTCAACAACATGTGATCAGTTTATATTCCTCCTCAGGAGGAATTAAACTCACAAGTCGGCTCCGACATCATTGGATACTTACGAAAGAGGTGAGAAGAAAGAATGAAGGTCGTTCATAGTGCCTTCCTCAGGAAAGTACCATAAACTTCCTTCAAACTTCGGGATCTCGAACCTCACAAACAGACAACAAGCTCCTAGACTAAGCCTCAGTCCACTGCATCCTTGCAAGCTCCAACAGGACCTCCATCAGCTCCCACCTTCAAGAAGAACCCACAGGCCAACAAACTACAAGAGACTATCTCTGAAGTTCAACCACAGTTGAACTTCAAAGTCAGAAGTCACCAAGACTTCTCCTAACTTCAGGCTCAGACAAATCCTATCAGAATACCCTACAAAAATCTATCAAAAATCTAACGGGAGACCTACATGGCTCTAAAACAACATACTGAAAAATCAGAACAAAATTCAATACCAGATGAAAGAATCGAAATCAGCAACACAGACATACCAACAGACCAATTTATTCAACATCAATAACAGTGAAGAAAATGCAATTAAAATGAAAATGCATGATTAAGCTAATGTTTTTGTATTATAAAATTCTACGCTGAATTACGAGTCTACAGAAAAAAGAACGGAATTATTTGACTAATTCTACCATTTTTTATGAATTTTCTAATGATATGCATGCATTAAAAATATTAAAAACAAAATCAAGTAATTGGAAAATATGCACAAAATATAGGAAATAAAAATAAAATGACTTTTTTATTTTTATTTAATTTTCTTAACATTTTTCATGAAAGGGTTGAAAAAAAAGAATTATTGAAAAACATTTATTTACAATTTATTATGAATTTCTAATATGAAAATATAAAAGAAAAAATAAAAAAAGAAAATGCCATGGGGTTCAAATAGCAAGCTATTCAGGTTATTATCTACATTGGGCCCTCAATGGGGGTGCTAGAAGCAGTTGGGCGCAGGGCCCAGATTTTATAACTAAAAAAAAAACAACAATCTGAAATGAATACAGGGGGGGGGGGTGCAACACTAGTAAATTCTCAGTTTATTTCTTATTGGGCTTACGCCCAGGGGGGGGTGTTGAAAGTAAATTGGGGCCTAAGGCCCAACTCAGCTCACTCAGACTCACACAGGGAGGGGTGAATTGAGCAATTTGGGGGGTGTTAGCGTAGCAACTACGCTTGGGCCTAAGCCCAATCCAAACCCTAAACCAATCCGAACCCTAACAAACAAAACTACTCCTAATTCCTCTCAGGCACTGTTCATCATCCTAATCCCCCAAACCCTAGCCGCTTCTCAAACACTCTCTCAACCTTTTCTGAAACTGCTCCAATGCCACCTTCAATCCAACCCTCACAACATCTGCCGCTATCATGAACTACGCTCAGAAGCCCAAATCGCATCTTATCTACCCCACAGAACCTACCGTTCCACTAAACAGAGGATCTACTCTAAATTAATCAACCTAACAATCAAGCTAAAACGATACAGAGAAGGAATAAGGAGAGAACCTGGAGGAATGTGGGCGGTGGTTGACGAAGAGCGTATGAATGTTGGCGAAGAAACAAAGATCTGGAGATCGATGAAGGTCCTGATGAGTTCCTTGTTGAAGACGAAGAGTTCTGGAAAAAAATTGATGGAGAACGATGAGTTTCTGAGGATTTGCTTCGACTGAGGATGAAGATTCACGTGGATTTCTGGAGATCTTGCTTGAAGGTGGATGGAGATCTGAGATGATTTCTGGAAAACGTTGATGAAGGTTGTTTTGAAAGAACGGATGAAGTTGACGGCGTTCTGGAAAAAATCTTGATGGAGATTGTTGAAGGTTTGAGTGTTCTTCTGGAAATCTGCTTGAAGGTTGATGAATGTCTGGAAAAAAAAATTGGATGAAGATGATGGCGATTTGAGTGGTGGATGAAGATTGAAGTTGTTCTGGGAAATTTGATGGAGGAGGATGAAGTTGGTTTTAGTTGATTTCTGGAGAAACTTGTATGAAGGCGATGGCGTTTCTGGAGAAGAGGGATGAAGACGATGAAGGTGTGGGAGGGACGATCGGAGGAAGAAGATGATTTTCTGGGTTTTTGGTAGCTCCGGCGGAAAGGACGGTGGCCGGAGTTGGTTCAGGTGGCCGGCGGTATGCAGTTAGGGCGTTTGCATGGACGCCGGTGGTGTTCTGGTGAAGCTCCGGTGAGGGATGTCTGAGTGCCAAGTGGCGCACATGCGCTGAGAGAGAGAGTGAGTGGGGGACAGGTGGGCCACGTGGTGTGATTCTGAGAAAAACGTGTGGGTCCTCTGCATGGCCACCACGTGGCTGCTTTTATACCCTGGAAACGCGTGGCACCTTCTAGAATATTCTGGAGTGCGCTGGACTGCATCTGGACCTTTTGGACTTTTGAATAATTCCTGGACAAAAAGCAAACTGGGCCTTGCCAAAAACGCCCCCTGGGCCCATACGAGCTCAGCATGAAAAAAAAATCAAAAAAACTGCAAAACAAAATTAAAACTAATTAACTGTACTAATAAACCTACAATTAATTCTAACTAACACCAATTAAACTAATGGTTAATCCTAATAAACTCTACCCAATTCAATTAAACCCTAAACAAAAAGATTTAACTCCTAATTAATTCTAAAAAATCAATTAACCTAATTAAACTCTAAAAATTCAATTAATCCTAATTAAACTCTAAAAAATGATTAAACTAATTAAACTCTAAAAAATGATTAACCTAATTAATTCTATATCTCTACTAACTCTATTAACATTCTAATATTATTTAAAACTAATCAAAATCCATCATTTAGTAAGAAAAAAAACTATATTATTTTCTATATTATCTAAAAACACTTAAACCTATTTAAAAATCCATAGAAAATTCTAAAAATGATTTAAAAACAATTAAACCTATTTATCCTAATTTGTCACTCTATTTAATATGCTAAGAGAAAATTCACTAATATCCTAAAAATGATAAAAGCTATTTAAATTCTATTAAAATTCTACAAATGATTAAAATCTATTTAAAATATCCTATAAAATTCTAAAAAGAAAATTAAGCTATTAAAATATTCAAAAGCCCTATTTAAATTCCAGAAAAATCTATAAAGCCTGTTAAAAATTCACAAAAGCCTATAAAAATCCTAAAAATGCAGATGAATGCAAATGACTCCCATAAAAGCGCACGAGACCAGATTGAATCGAACGGAGATCCCCGGGCATCAGAATATCCCAAAATCACTGAAAAATCACCGAGGAGCGCACAATTTCCCGAAAATAAAACCCCGATAATCTGGACTGGGTCTGCCATATCTGATAGACAAAAATCAAGCTGTAAACTCTGATATCCCCTGCTTGCACAAAAATCATCTGTCTGAGCTGCGAATATGAAATTAAACCACGAGTCAGATAGGAGAATCGGTTGGTCAAATTTTAGGGTGCAACAGCTGCCCCTATTCAAGCGACTTGGACCTGAAGGGTTTGAAGAGCACTCAGCCTTCAAACATTCAGAGGTACGAGACGGTTGAATACAAATAAAACCCGAAAATTTGCCAACCGCGAGCATATACTGTTAACTGCTTGGAGAATAGAGTCCAGAAAACCGAGTCCAGTCATTACGGCACCAAACTGATTAATCATCTGATAAAGAACTCCTGATTTGAATACCCGGTGCTTGTGATACCCCATATAACAAACCCTGATGGTTGCACCACATACCTGATTCTTTCACATTGCCTACTGATAGGCAGGAAGAAATATACTCACATCGTCCAAAGATGGACGGGAAGACACCATTATTGAATACTCACCTCGTCTAATGATAGACGGGAAGACAACATTAATCTCCAAATTCACATCGCCTAAGGATAGACGGAAAGTCACCATAATGACAAATCAATTCACATCGTCTAAGGATAGACGGAAAGACACCCTGATTGATGAACAGATCGATATTCACATCGTCTAAGGGTAGACGGAATCATCCTGATTGATGAACAACTCATTATTCTCCTCGTCTAAGGGTAGACGGTATCATCCTGATTGATGAACAACTCATTATTCACATCGTCTAAGGGTAGACGGTATCATCCTGATTGATGAACAACTCATTATTCACATCGTCTAAGGGTAGACGGAAAGTCACCATAATGACAAATCAATTCACATCGTCTAAGGATAGACGGAAAGACACCATAACGCAATTCCACACCATCCCTTGAATCTCAGAATCCCTCTGTCTACGGGAATTGATGGAAAAGTCAATATCCTTGAAGGGGCCACATCGTCAGTATGGACCGACGGGAAGAAAACCACCTTTTAAAGAATCATGTCGTCAATAAGAATCAACGGTCACGCAAACTGAACATTCTTCGAAGAGCCTCGTCATCAATAGGGATTGATGGTCAGAAAAGTCCCTCTTAAACGTCATCTCATCCAATAACCAGAAAGAGAACCGATATTCAGAATCACTTTGAAACCCCTCAACAACTAAGGATAGCCGGAGAAGACTCGCTGGGGAAACACCTCATCATATGTATGATCTGGCAATAAGAAACCCGCTGAACAGTAGCTCGAAACTTCACATCGTCTGCTGACAGACGGAAAGGAAAGCCACCTGCTAGAAAAGCTCTATTTTGAACTCCATTGAAGATTGCCTGAAACTTCACGTCGTCTACTGATAGACGGTAAGAAAAGCATATCCTGGGGGAACCCCTTCTTGAAATCTTACTGCGATCACCCGCAACTTCACATCGTCTATGGATAGACGGAAAGAAAACCACATTCGTACTCAAGACGTCTAGACGGAGAAATCCACTTATTGGAGGAACACATCGTCAATATGAATTGACGGGAAGAAGAGTCTGTCGACATCAGATGACTGCTTGATTAAAGCATAATCGTTGTATGATCTGATACAACTAATCCGCTGAATCGTCTGAATACTGTTGCTGGATAAATGCCCCTGAACTGATCACAGAGTAATTCACGTGCCATATGAGGCTGATGGAAAACCTGACTTATGCTTTGTATGCACATGCAAATGCTTTAGTCTTTCTACAGCGTAATGCTCCATTCTAGATGGAAATGCTACGCATTTTGCAAATGTCATGCAGGTATGATGCAGGTATGATGCATGCAATATGTTAGCAGGCTCGAGCTGCCGGAGAAGGCCGGGTACAGAAAACCACTTCAGCAAAATAAATGCTGAAGGCGAGGCCAACTTCGCTGGGGATAAACCGGATATCACTGAATCGTCCTAGCAAAATAAATGCTGGGAGAGTGAAATCCACTCCGCTGGGGATATTAGGAACTTAACCGAACGCCTCGACGAAGTAATACCCTGCTGGGGAATGTAATTCCACTGTAAAATAGCAGACGTGCTGAATATGATTAGACTCCTCTGGGAATAGCTTACCCATACCAATGACCAATTGGACTTTGCTGGCAAAATGGAGGGAGTCTTCCTGCGCTCTGATGAAGCTCGGATCTGGAAATTGATGCGCTAACACGGATGGGTTTCACAGTAATCGCAAACTTGGATTTGAGCTCTTAAGCCATCTTACTGGGTCAGGTACACCTGACGCTGGAAAATATTCTTCCTGAATACACAGCCTTGAAGAGTCAAGGGATGGTGACACGACCTCCCGCATTCATCTTCGCTCTCGAAAATCGACTGCATCTGCTCGAATAACCCTGAATGGCCTTGCTGATACAGAGAACAACAATCCTTATGCTCCAGCTTATAGGACATCTGCGGGGATAGCCCTTGAAAGAGAATCTGCAAATTTGTTGCCCCGATGGTCTGATATAACGTGCCTCAGCGTTCTGATCTTCTGAGATACTTCACCTTGAATGCTCCTCGCACAAACCTTTGCGCGCTTAAGGTGGTCTGCCCCTGACTGCAACCCCTTGATTATCTGATTCAGAGTAGCACCTCCTGACTACGACGCATTCACCGAATCTCAACCTGATTGCCCCAGAATAACTGACTTCGAGAAGCTGACCCGACTGGGAATCACAATAAAGCTTGCCCCTGCTCTCGGAACATTCGGGCGCTCCACATTCTATCTTGACCATACTTTCCATTGTAGGAAGCTTTTCTGCTGTCAAGCGCTTACTCGCAAGTAAAACAAGTTGTTCTGCATAAATGATGTATTAATGCAACACATATGACAGCTTTGACATCCAATCTGTTCACTGGGAAAAAGGAAAAACAGTTTATGGCATATGATGCACAAAACATTTATCAACATCAGTATCAACATGGTAAGAGGAACCTTTTAGGAGTCAGAATCGACACGACCTTTACCGGAGTATGCTTTCGAAACACCCTGCTTCAATTAGGTCTTTTGAAGGTTGTAACGTGGTCAGGTTCACGGTTTTGAAAGAAAGGATAAAGGCTCAAAGTTTATTTTAACCCACCCGTTCTCCTTGATGTTCTCCCATCCTACGTTTAGCTAATTCGACCTTAGCGCTCACCTCTCAGAGGCTGAAAGATAGGAGTGATAGTTCGAGAAACTTTTGGATTTGGAGTGACAGCCACTCATTTTTCGTCTTTGACATTTGTGGTCACACGACTTGTATTTCCATCGAGGATTTTTCTTTTGATCCTTTTCGTCTTTTCTTTTTCATATCCCTAACTTTTGTCTGGACTGACTCCTTTTGAGTATCTTTTGATTTTTTAAGTCCAGCGGGATGCCCTCCTTTTTGCCTAAGTCATTTGCTTTGAAGTTTTCTTGACTTATCGGGCTTTTGATTCTTTTTCATTCTTCTCTTTTCTTCGAACAAGTCGTGTGACACGGGTTGCCTGACTCTTTGGGAATGATGTGGCTGCCCCACTCTTGATTGAACCATTGTGGTCTTTTAGGCACGACCTCTAGGGATGTGATTGATCCTCGAACGGACACTCCTTTTGCAATTTGGACGCTCGGTCAAATTAGCTAACACCTACCCTGCCCCAGGTTAAAATTGAGGGTTTTTCATTCACAGAAAGAAACTCCTACTACAAAGCTCAAAGGGGTTGACAAGGGATTATCTTCCTTATATCTCCGGTGTTTAGGGATTTGAAACAATGCCTGTACATCATCAGCAGATTCTTTTTCAAAAGCATACAATCGGAAGTTGCATGTCGGTCATTTTCGTCATCCTCCCCAAATTTTTCTTAACCAGGCATTGGACATTTGCAAAAACAGTTAGTGAACACGACTGGATTTAATCAAAACCATGCATATTTATTTCATTATCATCAATTTGAATGAAAACAACAAGTTTTACAAACAAGCTTACAAGTTCAAACAGGAAAGCAACTACAAATGACAAGCTAAAACAAAGGAAATATGCTAGCTTCTGAGAACCGGGCTTCCATATCTGCCCTGCTGCTGAACCAGCTATCTTTATTAGAGGCAATTCGGCGCTATCCTGATCTGCTTTCAATGACTCAAACAAATTATAGAGCCCTTTCTCCTTCATTCAGATGATTTGGGGACCTCTCTGCCCGAAGCTGATTGCTGCACTGTCAAGCAAATCCTGCACTTTGTGCTTAAAAGCGTGGCAACCTTCTATATCGTGACCCGGGGCTCCAGAATGAAACTCACAGTGCTTGCTTGCGTCATAACCAAACGGGGGAGCTCCCGTTATTGGTGCCAGAGTTCTTGTTTCTACCAGATTCAATCTCAACAATGTCTGCAACAAATCAGCATAGGTTGAGGGAGGCCTCTCAAACACTCTTCTCGGCTTGCCACCCTGGAATCTTCGTTGAGTTTGCTGTGCCCCCTGCTGAGGCTGCTGCTGGTGGTATCGGGCTGACCCTTGAACACCCTTTGTATCAAATGCAACATTGGTTTCTTGATCTTCAATGTACTGAACACTCTCCTTATGCTTAACCATTTTCTTTCTCAGATCTGCCCCAGGAATAGGCAACAATTGTGGGCCTGGAGATTCTGACACCATGGAGTCCAGGATACGCTTTTGACCCACTGCAGCTTTAGAAACATCTGTCATTTTAGCATCGACTGAGACAGGAGCAATATGCACAGCTACGCCGCCCGGCGTGAATTCAATATCGTGCGAGTCAATCAGGTCTTGAACATTGTGCTTAAAAGCATGACAACCCTCGATGTCATGTCCGAATCCCCCAGAATGAAATTCACATTGCTTACTGGCATCGTACCCTTGAGGAAACGCTTTCGTTGGTGGTGTCAACGTTCTCTTTTCAACCAGATTAAACCTCAATAAGATCTGCAAGAGTTCCGCATATGTCATAGGCGGTGCTTCAAATATTCTCCTTGGCTTTCCTTCGTGGATCTTCCGCTGAGCCGGATGTATCTTCTGTTGCTGCTGCTCAGGTTCCACAGGCACAGGGGGCGCGAGCTTCTTCATTGCGGCTTCGAATAGCTGATCGTCTTCTTTCCTAAGCACATTCTTGACTACTTCCATGATCAAGCTCATTTGGGTCTTCAGCTGACTGTTCTCCTCTTTGAGAATCTTCTGCTCCAGACGCATCTCTTGCATGTCTCTCATCATCTGCCCCAGCTGGCTTTGGACTTCGCTCAATTCAAACTGATTCTGTTCCATATCTCTGAAGGAATTCCTGCAACAAACTGGATGATGAGGAAATAAGACCCACGGTTCTGATATACCTGTTAAAAAATAATGCAATGCGTAGCAAACAAACACACATTCATAACGCGACAAAGAGAAACTCAAACTATAAACACACAGACGAATATCTCCCACACATGTACAACCAACAAAGTCAGCAAGTAAGCACAACTGAGTCTGAACATAACGACCCCAGCCAACAATCCTGGTGGTGGTCGACAAATACTGATGCACAAAAGCTAAACGGGTTAGGCAGAGAAACAGATGCGACACCCGGCATAGAAACTTCTAGAAACTTTCCCCATATTCAACTGAACTCTCTGATTGACAATCCTCGGAGCACACACTTCCTGCGGAGTCTTCCATGACATTAACTGACGAACCCCCACAACTGGAAGATGGAAAATCATTAATCTGAACACAACCCTGAGGCGTGATGCAAATACGGCTAGAGTCTAACAGATCTTGAATCTGACTTCTAAGCACTTTACAATCATTCGTTGAATGCCCCTGTGCCCCAGCGTGGTACTCACAGCGGGCGCTGGCATCAAAACCTGGAGGATACGGTGGAATCACCGGCTTAGTCTCTTTCGGCACTATCAATCTACTTCTGACCAGATCTGGCAACAACTGACTGTACGACACCGGTAGCTGAGTAAACTGCCTTTCAGGCTTCCTTGGTCTTCGTGGAGCATGCTGACGCGATCGGCGATAGGATGATCGTTGACTTGAAGTGTCTGAAAACTGATCCTGAGATGCTAGAGATTCTGAGATGGCGTCATCTCCTTCCCACTTTTCTTGAGAACTGACAACTGACTCAATCTTATCAACTGGGACGTAAGGAACACCTCGAAACTTTCCACTCCTGAGTCCTCTCTCAACAATCTCTCCCAGCCTCATCAGGCCCACAAAGTTTGTGCAGCTGAACAATTTGTCAAAATAATGGCCTTTCAGAGTACCCAAGAAGATGTCAACCAGTTCTCTTTCCGGAAGCGGTGGTCGAACACTATCAGCCAATTCCTTCCATCTTCGCAAATACGCTCTGAATGATTCATTCTCCGCCTGAGACAATTCTTGCAGATCTACGAGACTAGGAGTCAAATCCAAGTTGTAATCGTACTGCTTCATAAAAGCTCTGGCTAAATCCACCCATGATCGAATCTGATTACTCTCTAATTGCACATACCATCTCAGGGATGCCCCAGTCAGGCTATACTGGAAGCAATGGATCATCAATTTGTCATTTCGCACAAACGAAGTCATCCTTCGACAGAACATCATCAAATGCAACTTCGGACAGCTATCTCCTGTGTATTTTTCAAATTCCGGCATTTTGAACTTGTACGGCAACACGAGGTCGGGAACCAAACACATGGCTACAGCATCCAGGTTAACAGCATCTTTCGCTTCCAAGGCTTTCATTTGTTCTTCCAACACTCGGACTCTTCTACCATAGTCAAGAGCTCTTGGATCTACTAACCCGGTCACCGGAATATCTCTCTGGTAGTTCATCACAGGGAGAGCAACACATTGATTGTTAACGGGAGGATAGCATTCATTTCGGGCAACAAACTGTTCATGCCGATCTCTGTTCTCAACAGTTGGCTGCACAACTTGGTCTGCAGTAAGATTGTTTGCTTGCGGGAAGTCTTCCATAAAATCATACTGATGGTTGGACGCCATAGTAAACCCTGCTTGGGTGTTAGGAGCCTGGAAATTGCCTTCAGCCATAGCTACCAATTACCTGTAACCGACTATGCTGCTTGATTCTGCTCAAATCTGCTTCAGCCCCTTGGTTGTCTTCAACACTCTACTCTTGCCTCAAACAATTCCCCGAGAATCACCTTCTGGTGAAAACAAAGGTTGGATAAGTGCTCTGACCTGCTGGAGAAATGCTATGCAATATGATTTATGCAAACAGAAATACAAAAATGCTAACGTGCATGTGTGCATTGGAGATATTTTCCCTCCAATTCCGGTGTCAGTGGTAGCAAGACGAGATAAACCATAGAGACAATATTTGGAAAAACCCTCATATATTGATTAGAATAACAGTCTTGTCAAGAAGTTACATAACTATGCTCCATACAGCTGATATGACAAAGAGGATCCCAGCCAACATGCCTGGTGGTGATCTCAACATACAGAATACAAGAGAAATCAAATACGGGTACGGTTGCGGAAGTCCTCGACCATCTTCTTTGTCTCTGCATGATCTGGTTGATAAATCAAACCTTCTATCAGTCGATCCCTCTTCCTGACTGTCCCCTGGATGTCTCTGACAAAGTCTTCCCAAGCCTTATCATCGGCACCGCCCCCAGGTTTGGGTCTCTTGGCATCTGCTCTATGCTGGAGATCTTCCAAATTCTTCATGGCATCTGTCAACTTGCGCTCGGCCTCGTATCGGCGACAGGCTTCTTCTTCAAGCTCTTCGTTCTTCACTTTGACCTGTTCTTCTAACTGAGCAATCCGTGTCTTCAGCCCTTCTTCTCGCTCCTTGCGCTTGGTCATAGTGAGATCCCAGCGTTCTCTGAACTTGGCTAGCTTTGTGTAGGCCCTTTCCAACTCTTGCTTCTTAGTGGTCAACACACTACTAACTGAGTCGACATCTAACTCTAGACGCTTCTTGGTTTCAGTCAATTCCAATAGCGTAGCCTTCAGATGTTTCAGAGTTTCATCCTGCTGCTTAGAGATATATCCTGTCTCAATATTCTCATGCCGAAGCTTGGCATTCTCCTGCTCTAAAGCCTCTTTAGCCTTTGCCAGCTCTTCTTTCTCCGCCATCAGCTGCTTGTAGACCTGTATGTCCACAGTGGTAGGCTCCTCTACTGGAGGAGGATGCAATGGCTGAACTGCTGGATACGGCATAAGGAATTTCACAGCTCGCTCACGAATCCATTCTTCATATGGGCTAGGACCTCGAGTATCCCCTCTGCTACCTGAAAGCTTCCCTCTCTTGTGCAAGTTTTTCCAGGCTTTCTCAAGTTTGGTCAGCATCTCTTTCCCTATTGCCCCAGTGAGATACAGAGATTCCTGTATCTCCTCGGGCTTTGGCGCTCCTTGAGGTATGTACCCAAATTGCTTGATCAATAAGGATGGGTTATAGTTGACACAACCTTTCCTTCCTATTAACGGAACATTCGGGAATCCTTCACCTTTGAGTATGACTTCAGCTCCAAATACTTCTTTATTGGTCCATACCACGCTCTCAGCAGTCAATCCCATTAAGCGCTCGGGCCATCCTAGAGAATTGATAGAGGTGACAAAAGGGCCTGACTTAGGCAAATGACTGGTGAACCACCTGCATAGGAGAGGTACACAACAAGACACATTCCTTCCTCGTCGCTTTTCATTCTGATAATGAGTTGAATGGTGGATATCTCCCAGCAAAGTAGGAACTGGGTTCTTCGCAGCCAAGATATAGAAGGCATCAGAATCAACAAAATCAGGAATGTTCGGGAACAACACGATGCCATACACACATACAGCAAGGATAACGTCAAAAACATCCCATTTGCCCTTCTGGGCATACTCTCGAGCCTTCTCCACTAAGACATCCAACGGAAACCCCCATACGTCTCCTCTTCTGATCATCTTCCCAGACAGCTCAGACTCTTTCAAGCACAGGATGGCAGAAAGCTCAGCCAGCTTAGGCTCAGCGTCCGGACGATAAAAAGGCATTTGCTCACGGATCGGTATATCCAGAAGCGCAGAGTACTCCTCCAGGGTAGGAGCCAAAACAAAGTCGGGAAATACAAAACACCTGAGCTCTGCGTCGTAAAACTGTAACAGGGTATAGATGCCGCTGGTCTCGTAGGCAGATGGCTGATAAACGTAGGTCAGAATCCTCCCATATTTCTTTCTGAAGTCACCCATTCCTCTCTTCTTAGCAATAGCCATCAATTCTAACAATAGACTGATATTCGGCGACGGAAACTTATAGGGCAATACTCTCTTCAGGTTTTCCATGTCTTGCTAGGAACAAACACCAGAACTGGAAGGGAAAATACGTACCTGCAATACACACACGTTAGTTAAATGCAGATGGTAATGCAATGATGCAATATGATAAATAATGCAATCTGCGAACACAGGGGCTATGCTGTAGCCTGAAGGGGAATATCTCTGTGATCAAGAACAGAAAACCAACACGGTCATCAGAATCTCATGCCAATAACTACCATCTGATACTCAAAATATCAATCCCCTGGTAAGAAAACCATCTGACCCTCTGTATCTGACGAAAATACCATCTGATAATAGCCTCAACCTCAGATAAGAAACCCATCTGACCCAGACAACACACCTGGAGATGAATCAAGAATACCATCTGATAAAAGTACTGAATCATGGTTTCTGAAGGCCAGTTTTCCTGCAATAGCCCAGTCCCTCTCACAGGTAGGATAGACCTAATCCACGGACAAAGGTACGGCATCCTATGCGGTTATCAGCGTCACAGACTTTCATGAGTGACGATACGATTCCCAGAAGGAGTGGCATCATCAAGTCATGAAGAGGCCTCACTTAGCTGATTTCCAAATGATCGGTCCCCAGAGTCGACAATCCTCACGTCTGGACTCCCCTCAGATCCTCAGGACCGGAAAGGAGCACCTCTGCAAGAATCTCGTCTGAGCGCAGATTTTCGTAGGGAACTGTGCCTGCTCAGCAGACAGGTTCGTCTACTACTTCTCCACAACTATATCTAGGTGTGTACTCAAGCCCAGGTCCGGCTTTTCACTCACAGTAACCTCCCTTTGCCCACAGCAATAATCATGATAATATAATGCTGGAAAATAAATGCGGAAAGGTAAAGGCACAGAAAAGTGCAGAAAAGTAAAACACAATATGCACAACACCCAACAAATAAACACCCAAGCGCTAGGATTGACTCGCGTAGGGGATGGGAAACGGTCCCAGCATAAGGGATGGGAAAAGTCCCTAGATGCTATAAGTCCCCAGCAGAGTCGCCAGCTGTCGCTACTGCGAAAATCGGCGCCGGCTTGACAGGAGAGTCGCCACCGTGCGTTATTTATCCCTCAGAGCGGGAAAGGAAACGCTCGAAGTAAACCTCGCAAAGACGGGAAAAGGTATGGTCATCGCAACCATAGCCTGGGTTCGGGAGTCGGTTACGCAAGGGGAAGGTATTAGCACCCCTCACGTCCATCGTACTCGATGGGATCCACGCTTGGTGTTTATAGGTAAAAGGGTGTGTTATCTATCTACGCTAATGGCTGGTCTGAAAAGAAAATAAAAGGACAGGACTCGACAGAACAGACGGTGTTCTGGGCCTACGTATTCCCTCGTGCAATGGGAAAGTCAGAGTCAACGTAGTTCGACTGCCTACGTCTAAACGGGGGAAAGGTTGCTCGCCAGGACATCGCGTCCTGTGCCTACGTACTTTCATCTGAAATGAAAGATCAGAGCAAACGTAGTTCGGCTAACTACGGGTAAACAGGGGCTCTCACACAGCAGTGAGAAAACAAACTAGTCTCTAAGGCTCGGGAACCTACAACTATGATCTGGTCTCAAATGCGCTCGGGCAAGAGAAAGGGATAACAATTAGTCGTTAGCGGGAAAGTCTCGATCGCACAGCCGCGAGAGAACAAAGGTTAGTCGTTAGTGTGCTCGCTAGGATATCGCATCCTATGCCTACATATCTTCGTCCGGAACGAAGAATCAGAGCAGCTGTAGTTCAGCTAACTACGGGTCAAGCTACTCAAAAGCTCCTACAGAAAGGAAAGGGAAACCCTAGAACTATACCTGGAAAGGGGAATCTACATACTGCTATCACACCTGGTTAACCATTCTAATGTCTATCATAACAACTCCGCAGCGGAGAAGTCAGAGCTCCTAAGGGATCATGGCAACAGGACTAAACCACAAACAAGAAACTGCAACGTAAAGGAATACTGAAAATATGCATGAATGCAACAACTAGACAAACAAGGAACAGAGGCCGCAAACCACAAAGGCAAGGGAGCCCAGCTCTACCGAATACCAACAAGCAAAGCCACGCAATAACAAACAAGCAGAAGGAGGACCACCTCAACTTCTCATGCACACAAAGTCTACTTCTAAGATGCACCTACTCAGAAACTATCTAGATGAACCTAAGTCTAATGCAACACAATATCACACAAGTCAAACAACAAAGAGACTAACCCTAAGCAGGGCCTCTAATAAACCTGAAACAATCTCCTAATCTAGCTCTAAACAGAACTCTATACAAAGCCCTAAGCAAAGCTCTAAGCAACAACCTAATCAAAACCTAAGCAGGAGGAACCAATCCCAGTCTCCAAGCTTCAGAATAAGCTTACCAGAGAAAGGAAGCTAAGCAGACAAGCTCATGGTATCTTCCTCAGGAAAGTACCAGGAGGTTACTACTCAGGAATCATACCCTATGCGGCTCGACAACTGTGATCAGTTTACATCCCTCCTCAGGAGAGATTAAACTCACATGAAGGCTCCGGCGTCACTGGATATTTGGGAAAGAACCTATATGCACTAAGGGAACTAAGTGAACAGACTCATAGGACTTTCCTCAGGAAAGTACTAGGAGGCTGACACTTAGGAATCGTACCCTACGTGGCTCAACAACTGTGATCAGTTTACATTCCTCCTCAGGAGAAATTAAACTCACAAGTTGGCTCCAACATCACTGGATACTTGAGAAAACCTAGACAAACTAGTGGAACTAAGTGAATAGACCCATAGGACCTTCCTCTGGAAAGTACTAGGAGGCTGACACTTAGGAATCGTATCCCATGTGGCTCAACAACATGTGATCAGTTTATATTCCTCCTCAGGAGGAATTAAACTCACAAGTCGGCTCCGACATCATTGGATACTTACGAAAGAGGTGAGAAGAAAGAATGAAGGTCGTTCATAGTGCCTTCCTCAGGAAAGTACCATAAACTTCCTTCAAACTTCGGGATCTCGAACCTCACAAACAGACAACAAGCTCCTAGACTAAGCCTCAGTCCACTGCATCCTTGCAAGCTCCAACAGGACCTCCATCAGCTCCCACCTTCAAGAAGAACCCACAGGCCAACAAACTACAAGAGACTATCTCTGAAGTTCAACCACAGTTGAACTTCAAAGTCAGAAGTCACCAAGACTTCTCCTAACTTCAGGCTCAGACAAATCCTATCAGAATACCCTACAAAAATCTATCAAAAATCTAACGGGAGACCTACATGGCTCTAAAACAACATACTGAAAAATCAGAACAAAATTCAATACCAGATGAAAGAATCGAAATCAGCAACACAGACATACCAACAGACCAATTTATTCAACATCAATAACAGTGAAGAAAATGCAATTAAAATGAAAATGCATGATTAAGCTAATGTTTTTGTATTATAAAATTCTACGCTGAATTACGAGTCTACAGAAAAAAGAACGGAATTATTTGACTAATTCTACCATTTTTTATGAATTTTCTAATGATATGCATGCATTAAAAATATTAAAAACAAAATCAAGTAATTGGAAAATATGCACAAAATATAGGAAATAAAAATAAAATGACTTTTTTATTTTTATTTAATTTTCTTAACATTTTTCATGAAAGGGTTGAAAAAAAAGAATTATTGAAAAACATTTATTTACAATTTATTATGAATTTCTAATATGAAAATATAAAAGAAAAAATAAAAAAAGAAAATGCCATGGGGTTCAAATAGCAAGCTATTCAGGTTATTATCTACATTGGGCCCTCAATGGGGGTGCTAGAAGCAGTTGGGCGCAGGGCCCAGATTTTATAACTAAAAAAAAAACAACAATCTGAAATGAATACAGGGGGGGGGTGCAACACTAGTAAATTCTCAGTTTATTTCTTACTGGGCTTACGCCCAGGGGGGGTGTTGAAAGTAAATTGGGGCCTAAGGCCCAACTCAGCTCACTCAGACTCACACAGGGAGGGGTGAATTGAGCAATTTGGGGGGTGTTAGCGTAGCAACTACGCTTGGGCCTAAGCCCAATCCAAACCCTAAACCAATCCGAACCCTAACAAACAAAACTACTCCTAATTCCTCTCAGGCACTGTTCATCATCCTAATCCCCCAAACCCTAGCCGCTTCTCAAACACTCTCTCAACCTTTTCTGAAACTGCTCCAATGCCACCTTCAATCCAACCCTCACAACATCTGCCGCTATCATGAACTACGCTCAGAAGCCCAAATCGCATCTTATCTACCCCACAGAACCTACCGTTCCACTAAACAGAGGATCTACTCTAAATTAATCAACCTAACAATCAAGCTAAAACGATACAGAGAAGGAATAAGGAGAGAACCTGGAGGAATGTGGGCGGTGGTTGACGAAGAGCGTATGAATGTTGGCGAAGAAACAAAGATCTGGAGATCGATGAAGGTCCTGATGAGTTCCTTGTTGAAGACGAAGAGTTCTGGAAAAAAATTGATGGAGAACGATGAGTTTCTGAGGATTTGCTTCGACTGAGGATGAAGATTCACGTGGATTTCTGGAGATCTTGCTTGAAGGTGGATGGAGATCTGAGATGATTTCTGGAAAACGTTGATGAAGGTTGTTTTGAAAGAACGGATGAAGTTGACGGCGTTCTGGAAAAAATCTTGATGGAGATTGTTGAAGGTTTGAGTGTTCTTCTGGAAATCTGCTTGAAGGTTGATGAATGTCTGGAAAAAAAAATTGGATGAAGATGATGGCGATTTGAGTGGTGGATGAAGATTGAAGTTGTTCTGGGAAATTTGATGGAGGAGGATGAAGTTGGTTTTAGTTGATTTCTGGAGAAACTTGTATGAAGGCGATGGCGTTTCTGGAGAAGAGGGATGAAGACGATGAAGGTGTGGGAGGGACGATCGGAGGAAGAAGATGATTTTCTGGGTTTTTGGTAGCTCCGGCGGAAAGGACGGTGGCCGGAGTTGGTTCAGGTGGCCGGCGGTATGCAGTTAGGGCGTTTGCATGGACGCCGGTGGTGTTCTGGTGAAGCTCCGGTGAGGGATGTCTGAGTGCCAAGTGGCGCACATGCGCTGAGAGAGAGAGTGAGTGGGGGACAGGTGGGCCACGTGGTGTGATTCTGAGAAAAACGTGTGGGTCCTCTGCATGGCCACCACGTGGCTGCTTTTATACCCTGGAAACGCGTGGCACCTTCTAGAATATTCTGGAGTGCGCTGGACTGCATCTGGACCTTTTGGACTTTTGAATAATTCCTGGACAAAAAGCAAACTGGGCCTTGCCAAAAACGCCCCCTGGGCCCATACGAGCTCAGCATGAAAAAAAAATCAAAAAAACTGCAAAACAAAATTAAAACTAATTAACTGTACTAATAAACCTACAATTAATTCTAACTAACACCAATTAAACTAATGGTTAATCCTAATAAACTCTACCCAATTCAATTAAACCCTAAACAAAAAGATTTAACTCCTAATTAATTCTAAAAAATCAATTAACCTAATTAAACTCTAAAAATTCAATTAATCCTAATTAAACTCTAAAAAATGATTAAACTAATTAAACTCTAAAAAATGATTAACCTAATTAATTCTATATCTCTACTAACTCTATTAACATTCTAATATTATTTAAAACTAATCAAAATCCATCATTTAGTAAGAAAAAAAACTATATTATTTTCTATATTATCTAAAAACACTTAAACCTATTTAAAAATCCATAGAAAATTCTAAAAATGATTTAAAAACAATTAAACCTATTTATCCTAATTTGTCACTCTATTTAATATGCTAAGAGAAAATTCACTAATATCCTAAAAATGATAAAAGCTATTTAAATTCTATTAAAATTCTACAAATGATTAAAATCTATTTAAAATATCCTATAAAATTCTAAAAAGAAAATTAAGCTATTAAAATATTCAAAAGCCCTATTTAAATTCCAGAAAAATCTATAAAGCCTGTTAAAAATTCACAAAAGCCTATAAAAATCCTAAAAATGCAGATGAATGCAAATGACTCCCATAAAAGCGCACGAGACCAGATTGAATCGAACGGAGATCCCCGGGCATCAGAATATCCCAAAATCACTGAAAAATCACCGAGGAGCGCACAATTTCCCGAAAATAAAACCCCGATAATCTGGACTGGGTCTGCCATATCTGATAGACAAAAATCAAGCTGTAAACTCTGATATCCCCTGCTTGCACAAAAATCATCTGTCTGAGCTGCGAATATGAAATTAAACCACGAGTCAGATAGGAGAATCGGTTGGTCAAATTTTAGGGTGCAACAGGGTGCTAATACCTTCCCCTTGCGTAACCGACTCCCGAATCCAGGATTTGGTTGCGACGACCATTCCTTTCCCTCTTTGCGTTAGGTTTACTCTGAGCGTTTCCTTTCCCTCTTTGCGTTAGGTTTACTCTGAGCGTTTCCTTTCCCTCTTGTGGGATAAATAACGCACGGTGGCGACACTTCTGTCATAGCCGGCGCCGATTTTCGCAGTAGCGACAATAGTATGCGAGCGACAATCCACTGAAGGATGCGCTCCCCTGTACTGAGTTTCCCGGATGTGACCATTCTAGGAAAGGCATCACTGTTGACAATGGCATCTGGATAGGGTCTTTTGAGCATGTCATTTAGAGCGCTCTTAAATTCATACCCTGGCACCGTACGAGTGTCCGTTACCTCATGAAGAGGTGGTGCATCAGCATCGACAGTCAAATCAAAATATTTGTTCCATACTTCAGAATTCATGTTTACCAGTTTATTGCCGACAGAAGTGTGGAAATGTTGATCTTGAAAGTTACCCCGCAAATTTGTGTAGAACACCCGGACCAAATCCTCACTGTACTTTGTGTTGCACCCTAGAAAATTGAAGAACCCCTGAACTTCTAGCAGAGACAGAATTTGGGTGAGATGAAAGCGCTCCCCCGTTGCCTGGTAGAAAGCATGATGTGGAACTATGGCTCTTTTGCTGAGACTCTTGTTGAAGTTTTCAACAGCAGGTGGATGAACTAGTGAAACAACGGTAATGGGGACTGAAGCAGATGATGATGAGGCCCTTGATCTCTTACCTGTATTTTTGCGAAGAAAAGAAGCCATTGATGATGATTTTTGGAGAATTTGTAGAGATGAACTTTGAAGAGAGTAGTTGAGGATGATTTTGGAGAAGATGAAGACTATTCCCTTTAATAGAGAAAGGTTTTAGGGTTTTTGGGAAGAGGGAGGAGACAAGAGGACACAATAGATGCCTAGATGCAATTTACAAGACAAATGCCATATCAAATCATAACAAAAGTTGACTGCACATTAAATGGAGAAGAAGAGAAACTTGGAACGGTTTTCAAAAGAAAAAAAATTCTGGGTTTTTGCGCGAGCCGTCGACCATAGCCCCTGCATGCGTCGACGCATACTGTACATTTTTTTGATAATTTTGAAATTTTACAGCATGCGTCGACCGTTGTCCTATTTAGGTCGACTCATAACCTTCAAAAACCCAATTTTTCAGTTTCATATTATGCAGAATGCCACACTTGCCTATTTATCATGCCTATTCACCCTTTCACAATATGATTTGCATTCAACAATCATAGTATTAGCAGCAAAAGTCATATACATATATAAGTACCATGATTGTCAAACGATATAGTTAGTTTCAAGTCATGAATGTTTAGAGAGAGAGATATATAAAGAGAGAGAAGGGAGTAATATCACCTCTATACCGACCACACTTGTTAACCACATATTTGTACTTGCAACAAACTCTAAACTTGTTAGTGGTACAAAATCATAATTGTAAATAGATTAATTATGACCGTAGTAATTGTTAAACCCAATCAGAAATGTCGAGAATACCAAGTTCTCGACGGATATGAAAGAAGGGCTCATTGGCTAGCGGCTTTGTGAAAATGTCCGCTAGTTGGTTTTTGGTATCAACGTGTTCAAAGACAACGTCACCCTTCTCTACTTGGTCCCTCATAAAATGGTGTCGAATTTCTATGTGTTTGGTACGCGAATGTAACACCGGATTTTTGGTAAGATTTATAGCACTGGTGTTGTCTCAGAATATTGGAACACGTTCTAGCTTCAAATTGAAGTCCAATAGTTGTTGTTTAAGCCATAGGACTTGCGCACAACAACTACCGGCGGCTATGTATTCCGCTTCGACGGTTGACAGAGCAACAAACACTTGTTTCTTGCTGTGCCAACTGACGAAGGAATTTGAAAATAAGTGACACGTACCACTAGTGCTTTTCCTATCCGATTTGCAACCGGCAAAATCGGAATCGGAGAAGCCTACCAATGAACAATCATTACCTTTGGAATACCACAGTCCATATTTTGGAGTACCAGATAGGTATCGAAGTATGCGTTTGACATATTTTAGGTGGGATTCCTTAGGACATGATTGGTATCTGGCGCACATACACACGCTAAACATAATGTCGGGACGCGAAGTAGTAAGATAGAGAAGCGAGCCAATCATACCTCTGTACCTTTTTACCTCAACATTTTTACCACTTTCATCTTTACTCATATTTGCACATGTTGGCATAGGGGTGTCTATGGCATTTGAATTTGCCATGTCAAATCTCTTGAGAAGATCCAAACAATATTTTGTTTGGCTCACGAATGTTCCTTCCTTCAGTTTCTTGATTTGCAAACCGAGAAAGTATGTGAGTTCACCCATCATACTCATCTCGAATTCGCCCTGCATAAGCTCAGCAAACTCTCTTACGAGATTCATGTTAGTGGATCCAAATATGATATCGTCAACATAAATTTGTACAAGAATTAAGTGCTTTCCTTGACGTTTAATGAAGAGAGTAGTATCAACCTTTCCTCTTGAGTAGCCTTGATCAAGTAAGAATTTGCTTAGTCTCTCATACCAAGCTCTAGGAGCTTGTTTGAGACCGTACAAAGCTCTTTTTAGTTTATAGACATGATCAGGATACTCATGAGACTCAAAACCAGGTGGTTGAGCAACATAGACTTCTTCATTTATGAACCCGTTAAGGAACGCACTTTTGACGTCCATTTGAAATAATTTAAAATCTTTCGCACAAGCGAAAGCAAGTAAAAGGCGTATAGCCTCGAGTCGGGCAACCGGCGCATAAGTTTCCTCATAGTCGATGCCTTCCTCTTGGTTATACCCTTGCGCGATTAAACGCACTTTGTTGCGAGTTATTACTCCGTTCTCGTCCAGTTTATTTCTAAACACCCAGCGGGTGCCGATTACTCGATGACCTTGCGGAGGAGGGAAAAGGTCCCAAACCTCATTTCTAGTGAACTGATTCAGTTCCTCCTCCATTGACAAATACCAATGTTCATCGAGTAGGGCTTCCTTAGGGTTTTTAGGTTCCATCTGTGACACGAATGCAAAGTGATAACAAAAATTACTTAGCTTCGATCGAGTTGTTACACCCTTTGTGATGTCTCCAAGAATGTTTTCAATTGGATGGTCTTTAGATGACTTCCAAGCTTGAGGGAGATCATCGTTTGAAGGCGGATGAACTTCCTCTGTTACATCATGGTGTACATCCTTATCCTCCTCAATTTTGGCTTTGTCAGGTTGATCAATCCCCGTCTCGCCACTTTTGAGTATGTCTTCAGTGGATGTACCTGCACCATGAACAACACTATCCTTTCCGACATTTCTCGGGTAGGACTCATCAAAAGTAACATGCACAGACTCTTCTACAGCAAGTAATCATTTATTATATATTCTATATGCTTTACTTGATTGAGAGTATCCGAGAAAGATACCTTCATCGGCTTTGGAATCAAATTTTCCCAGGTTTTCCTTTCCATTGTTTAATACAAAACATTTGCATCCAAACACATGCAAGTGAGAAACATTTGGCTTTCGCCCTTTTAAAAGTTCATACGGTGTTTTATTTAGAATGGGGCGAATAAGCATCCTATTCAAAACATAACACGCCGTACTAATGGCGTCGGCCCAAAAATATTTTGGTAAACCACTTTCGTTAATCATTGTTCTTCCCAATTCTTCTAAAATACGGTTTTTACGCTCCACAGCCCCGTTTTGTTGAGGAATGCATGGAGCGGAGAAGTTATGATCTATACCATGGTTACCGCAATATTCTTCAAATAAGTAATTTTCAAACTCACCTCCATGGTCGCTTCTAATTGACACTATGTTTGTATTTAACTTATTTTGGGAAAGCTTAGCAAACTTTTCAAAAGTGGCAAATGTATCACTTTTACTTACTAAAAAGATGGTCCAACAAAACCTAGAAAAGTCGTCCACTATTACGAACCCGTAATAGTTTCCTCCTAGACTTTTGATCCTAGACGGCCCAAACAAGTCCATATGCAAAAGTTCAAGAGGTCTCGTTGTTGAAATTATCTTTTTGGATTTAAATGAGATCCTCGTTTGCTTCCCTTTTTGACAAGCATCACAAAGGTGATCCTTGGTGAACTTTATTTTGGGAAGTCCTAAGACTAGGTCTTTTGAGACTACCTTATTGAGTAAGTCAAAATTAACATGCGCTAAACGCCTATGCCATAGCCATGAGTCTTCACTCATAGTTATGAGGCATTTGTCGCTTGTTAATGATACTTCATTTAAGTCAAGCATATATATGTTGTTTACTCTAAAACCATTAAACATATTCTTCTTATCATTTTCATGCACAATTTTGCAACAATCTTCTGAAAAAGATACATTGTATCCTTTGTCGCATAATTGGCTAATGCTAAGCAGATTATGTTTAAGATTTTCGACAAGCAACACGTCGAAAATCATAGTAGAGGCGGGATTACCTACACTACCTTTACCTAGTATTGCTCAGCGGTTGTTATCACCATGAGTTACATACTCTTTCTTCTTAGCCACAAAGTCTATGAATAAGGATATGTCTCCAGACATGTGTCTTGAGCACCCACTATCGAGAACCCATCTTCTCTCGGTGGTCTCGACACATTTCACCTATCAAAACATAATTAGCACAAGGAGGTACCCAATGGCATATTGGGTCCTAATAGGTTAGCGACAAAATGGTTGCGTTTGGGCAACCATTGGTAGATGCCTTTAGGAACAAGAAATCTCCTAAACCGGCATTTACCAATGGAGTGGCCTTTCTTACAACAATATAAGCATGCAAAATCGACTTTAGAATCACTTTTACTTGCTTGATCCCTAATTACATATGCATATTTTTGGTATGGGTTAATCATACTTTTTCTAAAATCCTCTTTATCAATAGCAAATGTAATTTTAGTTTCAAGTGCCTTGTTTAATTTGGCCTTGAGGTTTCTAACCTCACCTTGCCAAATATGACAAGCATCACACCCAAAGTTGAAAGGATTTCTATTGTCCTTACAATCCGATTCATTGCCTTTCACAATGGAAGCCTTAAGGTCCTCTAATTTCTTTTCGGACTCTTTAACTTTGTGCTCTAAATACGTAAAAATTCTCTTATTAGAGGCAAGTTTCTTGAATGCTTCAACTGCTTCATTGTGTAAGGCATTAAATGCGGTTTGTAATTCTGAATGCGACATATTTGAGGACTTATCATATTTAGAGTGACGTACCTGTTTTTTCTTATTTTTCTGATGAGCGGAGAGACATAGATTCACGGACTCTTCTTCATCATTAGAGCTTTCACCAGAGGAGGAAGAGTCATTGTCACTTTCCCACGCTATGTACGCTCTCCTAGGCTTTGATGATTTCTTGTGTGACTTTGATGATTCCTTGTCCTTTTCGTTTTTGTTCATCGGACAGTCCGGTTTGTAGTGACCGGGCTTTCCACACTTGTAGCACGTCCCTCTAGTCTTTTTACCTTTTGAGTCATCATCCTTGGAGTACCTCGATTGTTTCCGGAAGTTTACCAAGTTCTTCTCGGAATGTTGGATGTCGTTCTTTCTCACGTAACGGTTATACCGTTTGACAAACAACCTCATATCTTCGCTCTTATCCTCTTCTTCTTCGTCACTTGAGGAGTAATCACTTTGCTCTTTTGCTTGAGACTTAGAGGAGGAAGTCTTGAGAGCCATTGATTTCTTTTCACTCACCTTCGTTTTGTCTTTCTTTTCCATCTTTTCGCGTTGGTCTAGGCTCAAGAGTACCTGTTCATGCTCTTGTAGTTTGCCAAACAATGTTGTTAAGTCTAATAAGGTAAGATCATGTGCTTCCTTGATGGCGGTCACTTTAGGCTGCCATTCCCTGTTAAGACATCTTAAGATCTTATTAGTAGCAACATCATTGGAAACAGGCCTACCTAATGAATGTAAACGATTGATGAGATGAGTAAATCTCTTTTGCATGTCAGCAATGGTTTCCCCTTGCTCCATGAAAAAGAGATCAAACTCTTGTGTTAATGTGTTGATTCTAGCCAACTTAACATCATTTGTCCCCTCATGGGCTATTTGTAGTGAATCCCACATGGCCTTAGCAGTAGGACAATGGGATACACGATAGTATTCATCTACACCTAATGAGGAGATTAAGATATTTTTGGCTTTCCAATCATAATTGTATTTTTTCTCATCGTCATCGGTCCATTGTGCTTCGGGCTTTGGCACAACTACGTTATCCGCATTGGTCATAGCAATTTCTATTGGACCATTGAGGATAACGTTCCATATTTTTTTGTCTATGGAGTTTATATGCACCCGCATACAGTCTTTCCAATAACTATAATTTTCACCGTTGAAAACGGGAGCTCTATTGTACGCCCCTTTTGGTTCGTTAGCCATTTTCTATCTACGTTGTATTTGAAGCACCGAATAACCGGAGCTATAGATACCACTTGTTAGACTATGGCACGGATCTAGAAGGGGGGTTGAATAGATCCCCAATTAAAATTTGAGTCGCCGCTACCAATTAAAAATTGGTTTTAAAAATTGTTTTAAGTGCGGAAGCGGCCGAGGAAAATATAGTCTAAAATGAACGGTTATTGGAAAACCGGATATGCGTAAGCCTTTGGATTAATGACAATCTGGAAAATAGAATCACAACACTAATCACACTTATCAATTATCTACTTCAGTTTTCAGGATTCCTAGTTCCAATGATCAAAGAGCAAACCAAAACTAGATACACAAGTAAGATAATTTTGGTTCAAGAAATTTGTCAAACACTTGGTGTGCAAAACACTCCAATTGATATTTATGTTGAGTGAGTGATTCCAACTAGCCTAGTACAATGTCTTATTGTACTTTGGAGTCAAAAACAGAGTTTTAACCTCTTACTCAATTGATATCACAATTTTGACAGATAGTGCTTATACAAAAATCACTTATTTTGAGCTATAACGTAAATGCTGAAAAATAGAGAAGACAAGTATTTGGTGAGGCAGTTCCCCCATCGTCCTCGCTTCGAGGTACGTCTGCCCTCAAGTCTAAAACTAGAATTGAGATAGATTTTATAGATATCACATGTTGAATGTAACAGTTTATACAAGGATTGAGCAGCAAATATACAACAGAAATCTCAATGTGTTGAAAGTTGCTTTCACTCCTTGCCCCTTGATTCAAGATGAATCAAGTCCTCCGATTGTTGTTGATGGACCTCCGACTCCAGCCACCTTATTGAATAACACGTTGTTGTTTAAACCTTCGGCTCCGGTTGATCTCAACAGCAACAAATCGAACCCGAGATCTTCCCTTCAAAATCACCGAATCCGCTACTAGACTTGTGAAGAACACCTCTTCACAATCACCTTCGCTCAGTTGACCCTTGATGAAGAATCTCGTCCAAAAACCCCCAAAATTCAAACCAATCTTGGAGGGTAAAACCCCAATGGTTTTATTCAAGAAAGAACCTGTCACAAGCTTCAACCTGAACTTGATTCTCCAATCTAAGCTTCGAACCTTATCACCTTGAATCTCTCACAAATGCATTTCAAAAAGGATTGTGTGTAATTGAAATGTTGTGAGATGTTGAAGATGAAGATGATGAATCTTGGACACCTATTTCACTCTTTCTTGTTTTTGAACACATGAATCAAAGATTGTCAAATATTGAAATGACACAAGTGGTTAAACAAGTATATATAGTGTCAACCCAATTTTAGACATAACAATATTTCAAATATAAGAGGGAATCATTTAAAAACAGAATTTCCGCGTGAATGGTCGACCGCAGCAGGTCTGTGCATCGACGCATGGCCTGTGTTGTTTGGAAATCTGGGAAATTCATCAGTATGCGTCGACCATACAGTCGGCGTGTGCTGACCCATTGAAAATTGTTTCCCTTATGCGTCGACCCTATGGTCGACTCATGCCTTTACGCGCTGACCCGTTGGAAAGTTTTTCCCTCATGCGCCAACCCTATGGTCGAGCCTTGAATTGACATTCCCCAGTATAGTACAAACTCAGGAGGTTTGCCTCCACACTCAGGAGGTTGAGCCTTGAATTGACATTCCCCAGTATAGTACATTCCTTTGGTTTGTACTATCTTTCTCCTTCAAGTCTTGATGAGGAGCCCTCTTGGGAGAGCCTAATCCTTCCTTTGTTTGGATTCTGTGCATTCCTTGGGAGGTTGAGCCTTGGATTGACATTCTTGGCATGGTATATTCCCTTGGTTTATATACTGTCATCCATCTCAAAGTCCTTTTCTTAGGATCCCTCTTGGGAGAGCCTAATCCTTCCCTTGGTTGGATTCTGTGCATTCCTCAACAGGTTGAGCCTGAGATGGACATTCTGTGTTGATACACTTTAAATCAGTTACCCTTAGATTGATATCTAGGACCAATACCCAGTCTTTTCTGTCCTATTGACATAGGATCCCTCTTGGGAGAGCCTAATCCTTCCTTTGGTTGGATTATGTGCATTCCTCAAGAGGTTGAGCCCATGATGGACCCTGGTGTTAACACACCTCTAACCTGATGTAGCCTGGGATGACTTCCCTGTTGTTCATTTTGGTTTCTCTCTCTCTTGTTTGAATTGTTTGATGCATTAGAATAGGTCCATGTTTAGATTCTTTTAAGCTAGGAGCATGACTGCTTAGAGGTTGAGTGAGTCTCCCTCTGCTTGTTTGCATTAAGGGTTGATGTGATCCTCCCCTTGCTTGTGTGTTGTTTTTCTTTTTATCTGTGTGTTAGCATTATGGGTTTAGCTTGTTTCCCTCTGCTTGTCTGTATTGACTATTTTCTTCTCCGCTTGATTGCCTAGAGGTTGAGTGAGTC
Organism: Lathyrus sativus; assembly: GCA_963859935.3. NCBI lineage: Eukaryota > Viridiplantae > Streptophyta > Magnoliopsida > Fabales > Fabaceae > Lathyrus > Lathyrus sativus. Next base: position 523,742,821 of record OZ012738.1, read on the forward strand.
TCCCTCTGCTTGTATTGTTGCATTGCATGTGCATCTTCACTATTTATATGTTTACTGTTTAGATGGTGCTTTATCTGTTTCTGTTTCCCACTAGCATGATCCCCTAGGGCTCTCACTTCCTTCGATAAGGAAGTGATGATTAGAACTTTAGGTTGAAACCTATGCATGATAACTTCTAAGAGTTCCCTATTTCAAACCTCGATCATAGGATGAATCCTTCGCATGACAACATTAGGACTTGACAGTTTCCCCGTAGAGTTCGTTCTCTTCTCTCTCTAAAATAACAGTAAAAAACGTAATAAAGGCAAGTTAGTGCAAGCGCGTTACGAGCCTTAAGCTACTTGGGTAATGATAATTGAGCGGCCTCCTCTAAATCGTCTAGAGTGTTTAGTATACGTCCTTCGAACGATATGCGACGCATTCGTTCCCAGGTCATAGTCTCTAGAGCTGTACATACTACAAACAACCCTAAAAAACAGTTCTTCCATAAAAGACAGAAAACAAACTTCAAACCTTTTTTGCCCCGTGGGCCCATAATCCAAAGGAAGCTTTTATGAAGAAAAGAGTGTCGTTAACTCTCAATTCTACCGCAAACGGTAACGCACGAGTCTCTGACGAGCACGCTGCATACACCAAATAGTTGGAACTGTTTGTTAACCCTACTTGAAAAACAGATGAATCTGAACCCGTACCCCGTATTATCCCGAACTACGTAAGCTCTGATCTCTCATATCCGTTGAGAGTACGTAGGCACAATATTGACGTATTGGCGAGCCACCTTCCCCCATTCCGTTACCCCGTTGTTAGCCGAACTACGTTGACTCTGATTTCTCGTTCTCTGATGAGAATACGTAGGCATAAAGTGCGACGCTTTGCCGAGTCATTTTCTTTCTTTTCATACCAGCCTTGATAGGTAGATAGTAAAACCAACCCGTCAAATAAACACAACAAGCGTGGATCCCATCGAGTACGATGGACGTGAGGGGTGCTAATACCTTCCCCTTGCGTAACCGACTCCCGAACCCAAACATTGGTTGCGATGACCTTGTCTTATACCTTTTCGTCAGGTTCTTCCAATCGTTTCCTTTCCCGTTCTGAGGGATAAATAACGAAAGGTGGCGACTCTTTTGTTTTTCCGGCACATTTTCGCGGTAGCGACAGCTGGCGACTCTGCTGGGGACTTCAGGTTCCCTATGCGAGTCAATCCTAGCGCTTGCGTGTTTGCTTGTTGGGTTTGTGTTTATTTATCGCACTTTACCTTCCGCATTTTATTTTCAGTATGATATTGTTATCTGTGCTGTTGTGAGAGGGGCATTCTGATGAGTGAGAAGCCAGACCCAGGCTTGAGAGCTGCATAGTATTAGAGTGGATTAGTGGTGGACGTGCTTGCTTTGCTTGTATCAGTTCCCATGTAATCCACACTCAGAAGAGGTTCTCTTTGATGACTTCTTATCGGTCCTTTGGACTCGAGGGGCTGTCGGATCTAAGGATTGTCGACTCTAGGGACCGATCATTTGGGATTCAGCTAAGTGAGGCCGCTTCAAGAGATGATGATGCCACACCTTCCTGGGTATCGTATTATCATTTCTTGAAAGTCTGTGACGCTGATGACCGTATAGGATGCCGAACCTTTTCCGTGATTAGGTCCATACTTGTGAGCAGGGTCGGGTTATTACAGGAAACCTTAACCTCCAGACAACCTGGTTTTCTTGACAGTGAATCAGTATTGTTGGTATCAGAGGATTCTTATCATCAGAGATGTTTGTTCTTGGCAGAGCAGAATTATTGGTCCTCTTTAGGGTTTTGTTATCAGAGCAGTGTTGTGGTTATGTTAAAGCAGAGCCTTGTTCTCCTCAACAGTGCAGTCACCTTGATCTCCTGCTGCATGATTGCATTTTGCATTGTTTGCATCCTCATTTGCATATCATTAACGTGTGTCTGTGTTACAGGTGCATATTTCTCCCCTGGTTCTAGTGATCCTCATGGATGATATGGCATCTCTGAAGAAGACTGTGGCTTACAGGCTACCAACACCTGACATCCGAGAGTTACGGGCTTTGATTTCGTTGGCTGATAAGACAGTGATGGAGATTTCAGAAAGAGTTATGGGAGACTTCTGGGTATTGTGGGTAAGCTTTCTACGTACGAGTTGAATGGTCTCTACGCTCTTCTGCATTTTTACGACTCGCAGCTCAGATGCTTTATTTTTCTAGACTATGTCCTAGCTCCGACCTTGGAGGAGTATTCTGACTTGTTGGGGGTGCCTTTGTTGAATCAGATGCCTTATTACCGTGTTGATGGTGAATCTGACTTGGGTAAGTTGACTGCCGCTCTTCATGTAGACGATTCAGAGTTGAAAGGAATGGTGTTCAAAAAGATTGGAGTTGATGGTTTCTCTTTGCCTTTCCTGATGGAAAAGGCCCGAAATTTTGCCAAGAAGGGTCGCTGGGATGTATTCAATGCCTTCTTAGCCCTTTGCATTTATAGGTTCGTGCTATTCCCAAGTCATCCAGACTTCATAGGTATGGATGCTTGCCATATATTCGCTTCCGGGAATCCAGTGCCCACTCTCCTCAGAGACGTCTACCATTCAGTTCACAGCAAGAATGAAAACAGAAAGGGGAAGAACGTGGCATGTTGTGCTCCTTTACTGTATAAGTGGTTTTCTAGCCATCTCCCTAAGACGGGTCCGTTCATTGATTCTGCTGAGTCTTCACCCTGGTCTGCACGTTTGATGGGTTTGTCTGCTGACAAAATTATTTGGTTTGATCGAGATCTATTGGGCAAAGATATTGTGTATAGCTATTGTGGCTTTCCTAACGTCTCCCTGGTCGGAAGGAATGGATGTATTAACTACAATCACTCTCTGCTGGTAAGACAATTTGGGTATGCACTATGAGGTCCTCCTGAAGAGGAAGAGATACAGGAATCTCTGTATCTCACAGGGTTGCTTGAAGGTGACACTTTGGTTAAGGTACAGAATGCTTGGAGCAAAATTCACCGAAAGGGAAAAGTCTTGCTAGGAAAAAGCAACAACAAGGCCTTTGATCCATATGTGGCTTGGGTCCGAGAAAGAGCCACCAAGTTTCTAATGTTGTTTCCCGCCGTGGAACCATTGTATCCTCCCATGTACAAAGAGCCTACCACAGTTGATATTCAGAAGTTCAACCAGGTACTCCAAGAGAAGGAAGAGCTACGAAAAGCCAACGAAGAGTTGGAGAAAGAGATTGCTCAACTTCAGAGAGAAAAGAACGAAGCAGTGCACACCTGCAAGAAGCAGACAGAGATAATACACCATCTGGGCGCTAATCTGACCAAAGAGACTGATTCTAGAGAACATCTTGGGTTGGACCTGAAGTCAGTGCATGGCGTGTTGACCACCAAGAAGCAGGAGCTGGATAGGGCATACCAGAAGTTAACCTAGTACGAGAAGTTGTGGAACAACACTTTGACTAGCCATAAAGAGCGGGAAGAAAAGCTGAAGCAACAGATATCCCAGTTGAAAGCTCAGATTGAGGTTAAAGACAAGAAAATAGAGGTTGAAGCCTCACTGCGACGAGACGTCCAGTATAGATTGGCTGAGACCAAGGCAAATCTACAAGATTGTCAACTCCAAGTTGATGCTAAGAGGAGTAGAGTCGAAAACCGTTCTGAAAAAGGTGTTTATGGGGGCGTTGCTGAGAATCTCCCAGATATTATCAGGCAGAGGGATCGGCTGATCCAGAGCCTACTTACTCAGCCCGACCATCCCGCTACAAAGAAGTTGTTTGAAGATTTCCGTGCTCGTGACCGCACTTGATCTCTTTGTATTTTCTTTGTACCCTTTATGCATTAATATGCTGATCACCACCAGGCCTGTTGGTTGGGGTCATGCCTTGTTGCTTCAGTTGTATGTGATTACAGTTGTACGCTGCCCGCGCGGGTTTTTCAGATAAATATATGAGGATTTCTTTCCATGATTAGATGTTAGACTTTATTTGTCTCGGAAACTAGGATCGGAGGGGAATCTCCCCAAGGCACAAACACACGTTTGCATTTGCATGAATCATTTGCATGATAGGTACCTTGCCGTTTCTAACCTTTTGTGTATGGAGGTTATTTCATGATTGACCGAAGGCAGATCCACCGCCACTCAACCAGAGCAAATCAAGCTAGGGAAATGGAACAAGTTCAGACCGACATCCAGGAACTCAGAGAGAGGATGGACCACTTCATGGAGCTCATGCAAGTGGTAGCTAACGGCCAAGACCAGCTCAGAACTCTAGTGCAGCCACTGATCTCAAGGGTTGACAGCAACGGTGTGCTTCATGGCGGGAACACTCCAAACCCTCCACTCGTCGAGACCCCTCAGGGTGGCATCCCTGTGACTGGAGGGAATGGGAGTGGTAACGGAAATGTTGTCACTAACATCAGACTTAATAGAAATACGAATGGCGTCGGTAACGGTAACTTTGAAGCCAATGGCAATGCTGGTATAGGCCATGGCAACACTGGAGGAACTGGCAATGCGGGGAACGCTGGGGCCGGTAATCTGTTTGGTATTGGTAATGCTAGGTTTGCTGCTGGCAATGGCAATCATCCATGGCTAGAAGACCGTTAAGAGGACTTGTTCTCACATAAGGGAGCTGAGGGCGAATTGAATTCTGAAGCCCGTCTAAGGTTCAAAGCCCTCGAGGATAAAATGAAGAGTTTTGAGAACTTGAATACTATGGGTGTTGACATGAATAAGTTGAGATTGATTTCAGACTTCAAGGTGCCTCCCAAGTTCAAGGTACCCGACTTTGAGAAGTATAAGGGCACCACTTGCCCTCGTGTCCATCTAAGGTCGTACTACCAAAAGATTTCCGCTCACTCTGAAGATGAGAAGTTGCTGATGCACTTCTTCCAGGACAGCCTGTCCGGCCCATCCTTGGAGTGGTATATGGGTTTGGAACCCACCAGTGTACATACATGGAAAGAACTTGCTGAAGCCTGTGTACGCCATTATCAGTATAACAGTGACTTGGCTCCTAACCAGGTTCAATTGTAGAACTTGTCTCAGAAGAACAACGAGGGATTTAAAGAGTACGCCCAGAGGTGGCGTGAACTGGCAGCGAGAGTTCAGCCGTCGATGGTTGAACGAGAGCTTGTTGAGATGTTTGTAGCTACTCTTCTGGGGGTTTATTATGAGAAACTAGTCAGTGGTATGTCAGGAAGTTTCTCCGATCTCATCATCACTGGAGAGCATGTTGAAAATGGAATCAAACTCGGGAAGATTCAGGGTGTTGATCTATCCTCAGCTGGAGGAGGAAAGAAACCTTACACCGGTAAGCGACTGGAAGGTGAGACGAGCTCTGTGTCTAATGCTCGGGGAAAAGGTAAAGGCCAGCGCCAGCAGGTCGATAGTATCATTATCCCTGTTGTCCAGCAACCTCAGCAGCAACATCATCAAAATCAGCAAGGGTACAGGAGGTACCAGAACAAAACACCTCTGGCAAATCGTCATCTTGAGACACCACCTATGTCATATGCTCAGCTTTTACAAACTTTGCTTCAGTTACAGCTAGTTCAGAAGAGAACTCTGGCGCCCTTGACAGGGACACCTCCACAGGGCTACGACGCAAATGCGAGATGTGATTTTCACTCGGGGGCACCTGGCCACTCGATTGAAAACTGTAAGGCATTCAAGCACAAGGTGCAAGATATGGTTGACGCCAAAATCATCAACTTTTCTGATAATGTGCCGAACGTCACAAAGAACCCCATAATGCCGAATCATGGGGGAGATGGGGTTAATGCCATTATTAAAGAAGAAGACTCTGATTTATTGATTGACGTCAAGGACCTGAAGACACCGCTCGGCTTCGTTAAAGCCAAGCTGATGAAGAAAGGCATCTTTCCGGGCTGTGGAGAGTTGTGTGTGGATTGTGCGATTCGTTCAGACGGTTGTGAACAGTTGGCAGCAAGGATTCAGAGTCTGATGACCGAAGGAATCTTGCAGTTTAGTCGGAGGGCTGAGAACAGATCTGGAGAAGTAATGCTGAAGCAGGATGATGAAGTTGCCACTATCACCATCCCTCGTAAGACAATAACCATTTCTGCGTCCAGGCCACCTACGATCACCATCACAAAGGCTGGGCCTATATCATTTGAGAGCACTAACGCTGTTCCATGGCACTATTGCGAAGACGTCTACTGTAATGGACAGAAATTGGAGTTGGAGCCATCTGGGCAGTCTGTGGACAACCTGGTGGGAACTGGAGGAGTAACACGTAGCGGAAGAGTATTCGCTCCACCTGATGTTGTGGCTGACAAAACTGACAGAGCTAAGAAAGCTGATAAAGGAAAGAATAAGGTCGTTGAGGAAACCTCTCGGGGGGTAGAGAAAGACCTACTTGTAAAATACACCGAAGAATTCATAAGATTGATCAAGAAAAGTGATTATAAGATCGTTGATCATCTTCATCAAACGCCGTCTAAGATCTCCATTCTGAATTTGTTGTTGTGTTCTGAGGCACATCGCAACGCTCTGCTAAAGGTCCTGGATGTTGCGTATGTACCACAAGAGATCTCGGTCAACCAGCTAGAGGGAGTAGTGGCTCACGTGAATGCTGGGAATGGGTTAGGGTTTACTGACCTAGAGTTGACGCCGAAGGGAAGAAACCACAATAGCACCCTGCATATCTCGATAGAATGTCGAGGAACAATTATGTCTCATGTGTTGGTGGACACAGGATCATCTTTGAATTTTCTCCCGAAGAAAGCTCTGATTAAGCTGGATACGAGAGGGCTGATCTGTATACCCAGTGATCTGGTTGTGAAAGCTTTCGACGGAACTAAGTGTCACGTCTTTGGAGAGGTAACTCTATCCATCCAAGTAGGGTCGGAAACTTTCGACGCAATTTTATATATCATGGATATCATGCCAGCCTATAGCTGCTTGTTGGGCTAGCCATGGATCCATTCTGCTGGCGCAGTGACCTCCACATTGTACCAGAAGCTGAAGTATGCTGTAAGGGGCAGCATCGTAACTGTTTGTGGTAAAGAGGACATAATGGTGAGCCATTTGTCATCTTTCAAATATGTTGAGGTGGATGGTGAGATCCACGAAAAATTGTGTCAGGCGTTTGAAGCTGTTAAGGTCAAGGATGTGACTCCAGTGATGATTGAGAAACCTGAGATGACTCTCTCTTCCTTCAAGGAAGCTCGAGCTGTTGTTCAAGCTGGCTCTGCCAACGGCTGGGGGCAAGTTCTGGAAATCCCTAACAAGTAGGATAAGTTTGGGTTAGGGTATTCTCCTTCTGCGGATGCTTCCTCCTCTCGCAGTGCGCCGTGCGTCAAAGGGCCGATCCAGTTCACAAGAGGTGGGGTGATATTCAAGAATGTCAACGCCGTGTCTGAAGACGACAAAGACAGCGATTGCGACCTGGACTCCGGGATTCAGCCGAGCAAACCAGGCCAGAGCCTCAACAACTGGTCCGTCCAAGATATCATCCAAGTCACAGGCAAAGAGTAATGATTTACTTTCTCCAATTATTGTACAACCCTGTGTCCTACCCGGGGCATAGTGGTTTTATTGTCAGGGCCTTATTTGGTTATGTACATACAATTTATCAATAAATCAAAGGGCGTTTTTCTTTGCATTCAAATTTTGTGATCACTGTTATTCCTGTTTTTATCTTTTGTTTTGAGAAACAATAAAATGGAAATATGGTTTGTGCTAACCTGCATATCCTTGTTTTAAGCTTAACCCTTGTTATTGCAGGATTCATATCGCATATGACATCGACTCTGAACCTTCTACGACTCACTTCGACTTTGATTGCCCGGTATATCAAGCTGAAGAAGAGATTGATGAAGACGAAGACCTTCCCGAAGAGTTGGCCCGTTTGTTGAAACAAGAGGAGAAGGTCATTCTGCCTCACGAGGAAGAGATTGAGATTGTGAATCTGGGTTCTGAGGAACTTGTCAGAAATGTCAGGATAGGGGATGCATTACAGAGTAATGTCAAGCAGAGATTGGTCGAGATGCTTCGAGAGTATAGTGACATCTTTGCTTGGTCATACGAAGATATGCCCGGACTCGACACTGACATAGTGGTCCATCATCTACCACTGCGATAAGATTGTCCTCCCGTTAAGCAGAAGCTTAGAAGGACACGACCAGATATGGTTGTTAAGATCAAAGAAGAAGTGTAGAAGCAGCTGGATGATCGCTTCTTAGCGGTCACTACTTACCCTCCGTGGGTCGCCAACATAGTACCTGTACAGAAGAAGGATGGTAAGGTACGGATGTGCGTTGATTATCGTGATCTGAATAGGGAGAGTCCAAAAGATGATTTCCCGCTCCCTCATATTGATGTGTTGGTCGACAATACAGCTCAATTTTTCGTGTTTTCGTTCATGGATGGCTTCTCCGGCTATAACCAGATCAAAATGGCGCCGGAGGACATGGAGAAAACTATGTTTATTACACCTTGGGGGACGTTCTGCTACAAGGTAATGCCCTTCGGTCTGAAGAACGCAGGGGCCACTTACCAACGAGCAATTGTCACTTTGTTTCATGACATGGTTCACCATGAGATTGAAGTCTATGTTGATGACATGATTGCGAAGTCCCAAATGGAGGAGGGACATCTGGTCAATTTGCTGAAGCTTTTTGAGAGGCTTAGGAAGTTCAGGTTGAGGCTGAATCCTAACAAGTGTACTTTCAGAGTATGGTCTGGAAAACTACTGGGGTTTATTGTGAGTGAAAAAGGCATTGAGGTTGATCCTGCGAAGATAAAAGCGATACAAGATATGCCAGCGCCAAGAACTGAAAAAGAAGTTCGTGGTTTCCTGGGCAGAATAAACTACATTGCAAGGTTTATATCTCAGCTCATGGCCACGTGTGAACCGATGTTCAAACTACTGAAAAAAGATCAGGCGATTATCTAGAACGAGGATTGCCAGAGGGCATTCGACAAGATAAAACAGTATCTACAGGAACCTCCGATCTTGATACCCCCAGTGGCCGGAAGACCCCTAATCATATACTTGACAGTTCTTGAGAATAGCATGGGTTGTATTCTCGGTAAGCACGACGAGAGTGGCAGAAAGGAGCATGCCATGTACTACTTGAGTAAAAAGTTCACAGATTGTGAGTCTTGTTACTCAATGTTGGGGAAAAAACGTGTTGCGCACTCGCGTGGGCTGCCAAACATTTACGACAGTATATGCTCAACCACACAACCATGCTAATTTCGAAGATGGATCCGATCAAGTACGTCTTCGAGAAGCAAGCGCTTTTGGGCAGGATTGTCAGATGGAAAATGGTGTTGACGGAGTATGACATTCAGTACGTTTCCCAGAAGGCCATCAAGGGAAGCGTATTGTCTTAATACCTTGTCGAACAGCCTATCGAAGATTATCAACCGATGAAATTTGAATTCCCTGATGAGGATATCATGTTCCTCAAAGTGAAATATTGTGATGAACCGTTTCCCGATGAAGGGCCAGATAAGAAGTCCCAGTGGAAATTGATATTTGACGGGGCAGTTAATTCTTACGAAAGTGGTATTGGGGCAATCATCATGACTCCCCAGGGATCCCACATCCCATTCACTGCTAGATTGACTTTTCCAATCACCAACAATGAAGCAGAATACGAGGCATGCATCATGGGTTTAGAGGAAGCTATTGATTTGAGAATCAAAAACCTGGATGTATATGGTGACTTGGCACTTGTTGTTAACCAAATTAAAGGGGAGTGGGAGACTCGTCAGTCGAATTTGGTGCCGTACATGAATTATGCCAGAAGGCTACTTCCATTCTTTGATCGAGTGGAACTCCATCATGTTCCTAGAGCAGAAAATACGATGGCGGATGCCTTAGCCACGTTGGCTTCGATGTATAAAGTCAATTTTTGGAATGAAGCTCTAAGAATTGTCATTTCCTGTCTTGATAGACCTGCATTCGTTTTTGCAATCGAGGAAGCCTCTGATGGCAAGCCATGGTTCCATGATATCCAGAACTTCCTCATGACTAAGGAGTATCCTGTGGGAGCGTCAACCCAGGATCAGAAGACTCTGAGGAGGCTGTCTGGAAATTTCTATCTCAATCCTGATGGAGTTCTATATAAGAGAAATCATGATCTCGTGCTACTCAGATGTGTAGATGAGAAAGAAGCGAGTTTGCTCATGGAAGAGGTCCATGAAGGCACATTTGGTACGCACGCCAGTGGACATGCTATGACGAGAAACATCCTACAAGCAGGATACTACTGGCTGACGATGGAGTCAGATTGCTTCAAATTCGCGAAGAGATGTCATAAATGCCAGATTTATGCTGATAAAATTCATGTGCCGCCGTGCCCGTTGAATGTCATGGCATCCTCGTGGCCGTTCTCCATGTGGGGCATTGATATGATAGGAAAGATCGAGCCCACTGCATCTAACGGTCATCGGTTTATTTTGGTAGCCATTTACTACGTCATCAAGCGGGTGGAGGTAGCCTCGTATGCTAACGTGACCAAGCAGATGGTGGCTAAATTCATAAAGAAGGACATTATCTGTCGATACGGAATTCTCGAGCGGATCATTACTGACAATGGTTTGAATCTGAATAATAAGATGATGAAGGAGTTATGCTAGAGCTTCAAGATTGAATATCACAACTCATCACCTTACAGACCGAAGATGAATGGTGTGGTTGAAGCGGTCAACAAAAACATTAAAAAGATAGTACAGAAGATGGTTGTGACCTACAAATATTGGCATGAGATGTTTCCATTTGCATTGCACGGTTATCGTACGAAGGTACGCACATCAACCGGGGCAACTCCTTTCTCACTAGTGTACGGTATGGAGGTTGTCCTACCGTTGGAAGTTGAGATTCCTTCTTTGTGAGTTTTGGTTGATGTGAAACTCGATGAGGTAGAATGGATTAAGAACCGATTGAGCCAACTCAGCCTGATGGATGAGAAGAGATTAGCATTGATTGCATACGGTCGTCTGTACCAGAGTCGAATGAAGAAAGCTTACGATAAGAAGGTGCGTCCTAGAAGCTTTCAGACGGGTGATCTCGTCCTGAAGAAGATTCTTCCGCCACACTCCGATCACAGGGGCAAGTGGACTCCTAACTACGAAGGTCCGTACGTCGTCAACAAGGTCTTCTCGGTAGGAGCCTTGTTGTTATCCATGATGGATGGCGAAGATTTTGCATCCCTTGTGAACACGGACGCAGTTAAAAAATACTTTGCTTAAAAAATGACCCGCTGGAAAGCAAAAAGAATATCCAGGAAAAAATGGGGCATCTCGGCAAACCCTAAAAATGGAAAAAGGTTCAGGCAAAAATTAGGGATATAAATGAAAAATGTACACCCGCAAAGTCGAAAACCTGAAAGGGCGGGTTTAGCAAAAAAGGGTATCCCGATGAATCGAAAACCCGGAAGGGCGATTCAGGAAAAAGTTAGGGATTTGAAAAAGCAAACGACTGTGTTCCACGTGTGAAATTTCATTGTTTAGTGGTTTGGAAGACCTAAGGGCCGTTTATCCGAATCAATCTCTTCTGAAGCTGAAGCGTCGGAGAAGTATCGAAGTCGAGTGGAACGTAGAGGGATCAACTCATGGTGTTCGTCTACGCCACATTGCCGACATTTGTGTATACTGATGTATATTTATGTTATTATTCTTGTGCAGCTTCCTCGTTTCAGGAGCTTGCATCTGTTGTAAAACATTTTGCCCATTCAGGGGCTCGTTATCAATAAACATATACTATTCAGTATTTCTGTTTGTTTAGTTTATCTGTTTGTTTGCAAAAAAGAATGCCCGATGTTTTTGATAAAATGCACATAAATAAACTTACTGGCCTAGGCCAATAATTGTTGAAACCTGGAATTACCTGGACATTGTCACAGGATGATAACGTTGATAGGTACCTTTAAGAAGGGTATCTTGTCTGTTTGTTCATGTTATTGTAGGAACATAACCTTCCAGGAAGTATGCCAGATGTTTTCTAAGCAAGATGATTCCTTCTTCCCCAACGAGTTCAGTGGTGTTTCCCCATGGAGTCTGAGCATGGGACCGTGAGTGTTGATATGTCTTCCCAAGCGGAGATAGATTCTCCCTGACCAGATGCATCCTAGGTAGGATCATCATCTTCCCAGCTGAGTCGTACGCCGAAGTGTATACCCGTTCCCAGTATTGGGTCAGTGTGTCATTTTATCGTAGAAGACTATTCGCAAGTGTTCAGTTTCCGATAGCTCAGACTGAAGTCTCCAGTGGAATTCAGAGTCCCCACAGAGTCGTACTCTCCCCGGCCAGTAGGAGTGATTCCAGCGTCTGGTTGTCTATCCTCAGCCGAGTGTGCAGTTTCCCAAGGGAGTCGGGTCCTTGGAAGTCGTTCAGACCATGATTGGTTTTCCCTAGTAGAGTGTTGAATAGCTGATGCTACATTTCCCCATCGGAGTCCGCATCTCCAAGAAAATTTTCTCTACAGAGGCCGTGCAATTTATTCCTGCGATTAACATCGTTTTTCTCAGCAGTTTGTGGTTCGTGTACCTAGTTGAGCAAGGGCAGGTTCTCATAGAACTTTGTTCCGCTGCAGTAGTCGTTTGGAGTTTGTTTCCCCAGGTTAAGTCCAATTGAGATTGGTGTGACTTCTTCTCCCCGTCAGGATGACTCCTCCTCCCTACCAGAGTGGTTCTTTCTCCTTGACGGGAGGATTTTCACTTCAATATTTATTTTGCTGATGGGGTCGTAGCATTTTGCATGATTGCATAACATTTACCCTAAACGTGTAGCATTTCCACCGTGTGGAGCATTACGCCATTGTCAAACATATGCATTTGAAACATGAGCTAGGTCGTTACTATTTTGCAGGTGTTCCTCCAGTGGAGTGGTTTGCTCAAGATGATTCTTGAATTCCCCAGCGAAGTTGTTTGCTTAAGATGATTCTTAAAATCCCCATGGAAGTCACCAGAGTTATTGGTTCAGGATGATTCGTGAAGTCCCCGGCGGAGTTATTTGTCCAAGACGATTCTTGAATTCCTCAGCAGAGTTGATTCATCCAGAATGATTTCTGGATCCCCGAAGCAGAGTTACTTGATAGTTATCTAGAATTCCCAGCGAAGATGTGTCATCCCCAGCCGGCTTTGAACAGAGAAGTTGAAATTTCCCTTGAAGACTTGACGATTGAAGTCCGGCTGACGCCCGAGAGTTTCTTTGAATGCCCGATGGCATGATTACAAAGATTGTCAAAAGTTCCTGATGACCTGATGAGTCCCGAGGAATTCTTCTATGGCCGTGCCGTAGAGTGCCTGACGGCAATATCAGCTGTGTATCACCAGTTACCGTGTAACCAGTGAGCCCTTGATGACTCGAGGAAGAAGCTGCAGTGAAATCTGATGATCATCCTGACAGTGATTTGGGCCCGTTGCCGTGCAACTGCCATTTCAGAGTTCAAAGATTGTCCTACCCACCAAAAGTATCGTTTACTTGTGCGGTTGGCAAATCTCCAGTTACCGTGTAACCAATTTCCCAGCAAGTTGTTAGAACACAGATTGGTTCTTAATAATATCTCTATGTTTTGATGATAGCTATTATGAAATTTTGTAATTAAGAATTATATACTCTAAAATTTTCTTAAGAATGTTTGCTGCAGATATTAAAGTAAATATCACTCCAGAAGCAAATCAGATCTGAACATAAGAAATATGCAAGGCTTTGAAGCGTCAGAAGCATTCCTTAGAAGATTCTGAACGCTGCCATCAGAAGATTCTGAACGTTGCCTCCAGAAGGATCTGAAGCAGAAGCTCCAGAAGAATCTGAAGCAAGTCAGAAGTATCTGAACCAATGAAGAATTCTGTATGAAGAGTTTTCAAGCATAGTTACTTTAGAAGACTCTGATAGTACTAACGCTGCCAGTACTGAGGATCTGACCCAAAACTCTGCTCTGAACTTATATACGCTAAAAGCACACTTGCTGCAAAGACTCTGATTCAGTAAAACTCTGATCAACATCAGAAGGCTCTGATCAAATTAGAAAAGTGATGATTCTTGCTGAAAGTTGTTGAAGAAGAATTCAAAGATTATGTCTGTTGGAATATCCAAACGACTCTTTCCTTATTTATGCTAGACACAAGAACACAGACAAAAAGGATTTCTCTGTGCTTTCTTCTTCTAGGAAAGGTCACTTGATGTGAAGACAAAAAGGCTCAGACCTTTTGGTACACTCTTATCAATGTGAAAAACTCTTGGATCACTGTGCCTATAAAAGCAAGTCTCCACTCATCTTCTTCAGTTGATGAAATACTTGAAAAAGAATTCATTATCAAAGCTCTCATACAACTCATATACTCTTGCTAGAATTAATTCTTTGTTCTTAATATAAAGTGAAAAATCACAGTTGTGATAAAGCTTTATTAGAAGCATTTTAACACTTGTATTTATTATTACTTTTGATTGTAAGAAAACCTTAAGAAGATCCAGTTAGGATCAGTAGTTCTTGAGAAGACTTTGAACAGTTGTTCTTAGTGCTTACTATTGTAATCAGTTGATTAAATAGTGGATTAAGTCCTTGTTTGAGAAAGGCAAATCACTCTAGAAAGGGTGGACTGGAGTAGTTGAGTTCAACTAACCAGGATAAAAATACTTGAGTTTTTACTTCTAAGTATTTATCTTCATACTTATTCAACCCCCCTTCTAAGTATTTTCTCACCTTCAGTTGGCATCAGAGCTCCGGTTCTGTGTGTGCTACCACTTCACAGTGACAAAAAAGATCCAGTGAGAAAAAGTGTGATATATATTTGGTTGTTACTATGGCTAATACTTCAATATCTAACATTAACAACAAATATGAAGAAAGGGACATAATCAGCATTAAACCCCCTATGTTTGATGGGGAGAAATTTGATTATTGGAAAGACAGGATTGAAAGTTTTTTCCTTGGTTATGATGCTGATTTATGGGATTTGGTCATAGATGGATATGTTCATCCCACTGATGGGAATGGCAAGAAAGTAGATAGAAAATCTATGACAGAAGCCCAAAAGAAGGAATTTAGAAATCACCACAAGGCTAGAACAATATTGTTAAATGCAATATCTCACACTGAGTATGAAAAGATCACAAATAGAGAATTTGCATTTGACATGTTTGAGTCCTTGAAGATGACTCATGAGGGAAACTCTCAAGTCAAGGAAACAAAGGCTCTGGCTCTAATTCAAAAGTATGAAGCCTTCAAGATGGAAGAAGTTGAATCTGTTGAAGCTATGTTCTCCAGATTTCAAATACTTACAGCTGGACTAAAGGTTCTGGATAAAGAATACTCTACTGTTGATCATGTGAAAAAGATCATCAGAAGCTTACCTACCAGATGGAGACCTATGGTGACTGCGCTGGAAATGGCTAAAGATCTAAACAAGATCTCCTTGGAAGAACTAATCAGTTCACTGAGAAGTCATGAAATTGAACTTGAGGAGGATGAACCTCAAAAGAAAGGTAAGTCAATTGCCTTAAAATCTAATAAATCTGCTAAAGCATTGCAGGTAATAGAGGAAAGCTCTGAAGAATCCTCATCTGAAGATGAAGATGAATTATCCATGTTGTCTAGAAGAATAAACAAACTCTGGAAGCATAAAGGAAAGAAGTTCATAAACTTCAGGAAGCCTGACCAAAGAAAAGAATCTTCTGGACACAGAAGATCTGGAAAAAAGGAGGTTGTCTACTACGAATGTAAAGAATCTAGGCATTACAAAAATGAATGTCCAAAGTTGTTGAAAGAAAAGCCTAAAAGAAAATATGATAATAAGAAGAAGGTTCTAATGGAAACCTGGGATGATTCAGATACATCTGAATCTGAATCTGAGTCAGAAGAGGAATGTGCCAATGTAGCATTGATGGCAGACATAGAAGATCAGGATGAAGGAATTTCAGGATCTGAATCTGACTCTGACGCTGAAGAGGTAATGGCTAAACTCACTAAATATGAACTTATCAAAGTGTTATCAGAAGTTCTGAAGAGCTATAACAATATTAAGCTCAAATACAAGAAGCGTCAAAGCAATCTTGTATCTGAGAATAATATTCTCAAATCAGAAGTAGCTGAGCTAAATGAAAAGAACTTAAAATTGAAAAATGATTCTGAATTAGCTCAACAAGACTCTGATTCTGAAACTGAGTCTGAATGCAAAAATATTTTGGAAAAATATGACTGCAGCTTTCAGAAGTTTCTTGCTAAAAGCATAGACAGAAGCAAAATAGCTTCTATGATCTATGGAGTTAGTAGAAATAACAGAAAAGGAATTGGATATAAATCTTCCTCTGGAAAGAATTTAAATCCAAAACCTGTTGATAAAATTATCATCAAGAAGACTCCTTTATATTCCCACTTTAAATTTGGTCACTTGAATGATATTGAACACACTCGTTCTGAAAAGAACATTCATGTATTTAAATCTAAGGCTAGTCAGAATAAACCTTATGTTGAAAAACAGAAGTTTAGACAAACCTTCAGAACAACTAACCCAAAAGGACCTAAGAAGATCTGGGTACCTAAAAGTAAAATAATTCTTGTTGCAGATGTTCTTAGCAGCAAGGTCAGGACGCCAATCATGGTACCTGGACTCTGGATGCTCGCGACACATGACAGGAGAAAGGTCTATGTTCCAAAGTCTGGAGCTTAGATCTGGAGGTGATGTGAAATTTGGAGGGAATCAGAAGGGCAAGATCATTGGATCTGGCACTATTGGAAATGGTAAACTTCCCTCTATTACTAATGTTTTACTTGTAGAAGGATTAAAGCATAATCTGTTGTCCATAAGTCAATTAAGTGACAATGGTTATGACATAACCTTTAATCGAAAATGTTGTAAAGCTATTAGTCAAAAAGATGGCTCAATCCTATTTAGTGGAAAGAGGAAGAACAACATTTATAAAATAAACCTTTCAGAACTTAAGGTTCAGAATGTTAAATGTCTCTTTTCTGTTAATGAGGAGCAATGGGTCTAGCACAGAAGATTGGAGCATATTAATATGAGACGTATATCTCAGATTAATAAACTTAATCTTGTCAGAGGACTTCCTAATTCAAAGTTCACCTCAGATGCCCTTTGTGAAGCATGTCAAAAAGGGAAGTTTTCAAAATCATCTTTTAAATCAAAAAATGTTGTTTCTACTTCCAGACCACTAGAATTACTTCATATTGATCTGTTTGGACCAGTGAAAACTGCATCCATCAGAGGCAAGAAGTATGGATTAGTCATTGCTGATGACTATAGTAGATGGACATAGGTAAAGTTCTTAAAACACAAGGATGAGTCACATTCTGTGTTCTTTGACTTCTGCAAACAAGTCCAGAATGAAAAAGATTTCAAAATCATAAAAGTCAGAAGTGATCATGGTGGTGAATTTGAAAATAAATATTTTGAAAAATATTTTAATGAAAATGGAATTGCTCATGATTTTTCCTGTCCTAGAACTCCACAACAAAATGGGGTTGTAGAAAGGAAAAATAGAACTCTGCAAGAAATGGCCAGAACCATGATCAATGAGACTAATCTGGCAAAGCACTTTTGGGTAGAAGCAGTTAACACAGCTTGTTATATTCAAAACAGAGTGTCTGTAAGACCTCTTCTAGAGAAGACTCCCTATGAATTGTGGAAGAACAGAAAGCCCAACATTTCATATTTTCATCCTTTTGGATGTATTTGCTATATGTTGAATACTAAAGAAAATCTGAACAAGTTTGATTCTGAAGCACGGAAGTGTTTCATGCTTGGGTATTCTGAACGCTCTAAAGGCTACAGAGTATACAATACTGAAACACAGATTGTGGAAGAATCTATTCATGTTAGATTTGATGATAAGCTTGGCATTAAAAAGCTAAAGCAGTTTGAAAATTCTGCAGATAGAGAAGTAGTTTTCACAGACTCTGAAGGCTCAGAGGCAGGCAAAGCTCAAGTGAAGGAACCAGAAGCAACGCCAGATGCAATTCCTTTGACTGCTCAGATGAACAACTTAAATATTTCTGAAGAATCAACTGTTAGAGGATCATCTTCTAGAATCAAAGCTTCTCATCTAGAGAATGTTATCATTGGAAAGAAGGATGACCCTATCAGAACAAGATCCTTCCTTAGATCATCTGAAGCATCATTATTTGGATTGGTGTCAGTAATTGAACCAACTTCTGTAGATGAAGCTCTGCAAGACAATGATTGGATTATTGCCATGCAAGAAGAGCTAAATCAGTTCACCAGAAATGATGTGTGGGATTTAGTTCCAAGACCAAAAGGATTCAACATAATTGGAACTAAATGGGTCTTCAGAAATAAGCTTAATGAGAAAGGAGAAGTTGAAAGAAATAAGGCAAGGCTTGTTGCTCAAGGGTACAGTCAACAAGAAGGTATTGATTACACTGAAACTTATGCTTCAGTGGCAAGGTTATAATTTATACGCCTTCTTATTTCATTTGCTTCACAACATAGCATCACTCTATATCAGATGGATGTTAAAAGTGCATTTCTAAAGGTATTATAGAAGAAGAAGTTTATGTTCACCAGCCTCCTGGTTTTGAGAGTGAAAAATTCCCAAAACATGTCTTCAAACTAAAGAAATCTCTGTATGGTTTAAAACAAGCTCCCAGAGCTTGGTATGAGAGATTAAGCAATTTTCTTCTGGAGAAAAATTTCATCAGAGGCAAAGTGGACACAACACTCTTTTGTAAAACATTTAAGAAAGATCTTCTAGTTTGTCAAATATATGTGGATGATATCATATTTGGATCTACCAATACTATGCTGGGAAAGGAGTTTGCTCAATGTATGCAGGCAGAATTTGAAATGAGCATGATGGGAGAATTGAGATTCTTTCTGGGAATTCAAGTCAACCAAACTCCAGAGTGCACTTACATTCATCAGACCAAATATGTTAAAGAACTTCTGAAGAAATTTAACATGACTGATAGTAAGATGGCAAAGACTCCCATGCATCCAACTAGTTCACTAGGCAAGGAAGAGGTAAGTAAGAAAGTAGATCAGGAACTCTACAGAGGTATGATAGGATCTCTTCTCTACTTAAATGCTTCTAGACCTGACATTTTGTTCAATGTATGCTTGTGTGCAAGATTCCAATCAGATCCTAGAGAATCGCACTTAACAGCTGTTAAGAGGATTCTAAGGTATCTGAAAGTTACTTCTAATGTGGGTTTGTGTTACAGAAAATCTGATGATTTCAAATTAGTTGGATTCTGTGATGCTGATTACGCTGGAGACAGAGTGGAAAGAAAAAGTACTTTTGGAAGTTGTCAATTTCTAGGAAGAAATCTAATCTCTTGGTACAGCAAGCAACCCACAATTGCACTATCAACTATATAGGCAGAATATATTGCTGCTGCTGGATGTAGCACGCAGATGCTCTGGATGAAAAGTCAGCTAGAAGACTATCAGATATTTGAAAGTAACATTTCTATATTTTGTGATAATACTTCTGCTATATGTTTGTCTAAAAACCCCATTTTACACTCTAAGGCAAAACATATAGAAATTAAACATCATTTCATTAGAGACTATGTTCAGAAGGGAATTATAAACTTAGCATTTGTTGATACAGATCATCAATGGGCAGATATTTTCACAAAACCCCTTGTTGAAGATAGATTCAAATTTATTCTGAAAAATATTGGTATGGATTTGTGTCCAGAATAATATTTGTCAGAAGCAAATTTTTACAAATGATAAATGTTTATCACTCTGAAGTATTTCATCTATTGCTTATTAAATTTATGTTTATTTGTGTGTATCTGAACTAACCAATCTCAGAGGATCTGAACGTTGGCTAACGTTTCATTTCTCAAGAGAATTCAGAAGCACATGCAAGCAAACACGTGTCACTCAAAATCTGCAAAGATGGCGTGTACACTACTGAAGAGACGTTTGAGGTATGGTTTGAATAGTGAAAATCTTGTTTTTCCCCCCAATTTATCAGAATCAATTAATGCTTGAAATGATTTTTATTCTCTTTTATTAATTGACATTAATTGCTATGTGTAAACATGCTTTGATTGTCTGTTTGTATGCCTAATTGTTTTCTATAAATACCACATCTCTCACCACTTTCACACTTTTCACAACTCAAGCAAGTTTATGCATTTTTGTCTTCTTTTCTCTCTTCACAAAAACCCTAAACCTTTGTTAAAGTCATCTTCAATGGCAACCTCATCTTCTACAGCAACTCAATTTCAATCAACCATGGCTGTAGTTACTTCTGGAAATATGGGTGTGGCTCCATACACGACACCTAAAAGGACTTTGTTAACTCCTGTTGACAAACTTGAAGTTCTCTTTGAATCAATGGTGGAATTTGATTCATTAGCTGAAAATGGATTTGAATTTCGTTCAATAGTTGATGCTCAAGGCTGGGTAAAATACTTTGACAGATTATTTGGACCAGTTTACCCTCATCTAGTGAAAGAATTCTGGATACATGCTTCTGTATACCCTAAATTCATCTTTTCTTCTGTTCTGGGTAAGGAGATTATAATTACAGAAGATCTAATTAGGAAACTCATAGGATATGAGGAGACTGATGGAGTATCTCATCTGCCAGCTGGGCGTGTAGACATGGAAGAAGTTTATGAGGAAGTCATGACTGCTAGACAGGCCTCTAACAAGTTTAAAGATCTGAAGCCTGACTACAAAATTTGGGCAAAGATTTTTATGGGATGCATTCATCACAGAAAATCTACAAATTCTCCAGACTATGTGAACAATGAACAGCTCCACTTCATGTACTGTTTAAGTCAGAGCACCAAGGTAGATCTTCCTTACATTCTGTTCATGCACTTATGGAATCATATTAATGCTTCAAGAGAATCTGTAAAAGATAAGGGTCAGAAGATCAGAACATGGATTCCCTTTGGAAGGTTAATTTCAGATATTCTGACAAAAAAAGGACTGGTGACTGCTCTGTATGCTGCTGGAGTCAAGGAGGAACTTGAATCTATTATTGGGAAACCTCTAAATGCCAAGAGTCTTCAGAGACTAAAAATTGTAGAGGAACTCACATCATCACCCAAGAAGCTGAATATCTCTGAACTTAGTTAGAAGAGAATTCCAGTTGAAAACTATCCAATGTTCTGTGCTGAAGAACCAAGGGAAATAATTGTAAGGTATATTGATTCTTGCAAGGCAGATGGAACCCCAGTTCCTGCAGATATTATGAAAAGAGCAAGGGAACCAATGCCTGATGGAGGAAATGAGCACACAAGGAAAAGAGGTCAATCAGAAGCAGAAGAAGTTGCTGCTCAGAAGAAGCCAAAAGTTGCTGACAAGCCTCAGAAGCTGATCAAGAGGAAAGCATCTGGAGACGCTCCCTCTGTTCCCACAAAGCGTATCAATATTAAAGGTACCAAATCTTTTGTATCCTCTTTCAATAATATTGTTTTAAATGAATCAACATTCAAGTCTATTCCAAAACCACCTCCTACTCAGAAACAATTTGTTCCTGCTTCATCTCATAATTTTGAACCTTTAAAAATTCCTTCCCCACAAAAATCATCTGATCCTGTTTCCACCACTCCTGTAAAACCTTCTACTAATCAATCATTTGCACCAACACCAACAACAACACCAGCAAATCAAACTCCACCACCTATAACAAAACCAACAGAACAATCTGAACAACAACAACAACCAGAAAAACCACAATCAAACACATCTGAACCTATTGCATCTGCACAAGTTCTTTCTTAACCTATACAATCTAACCAAGTGGCATCTGATCCACCTACATCTGATCCACCTACATCTGTTCCACCTACATCTGTTCCACCTACATCTGAACCACCTACATCTGAACCTCCATCAAAACTTTCTGAGAATCCATCAGAATCAACCAACCCATCTGAAACAAATATCCCTGAGACAGAGGTACTAAACATTACACCTCTCAAAACTGTTTTTGAAGTGTCCTCTACGTCTTATACTCCAACCACATCCTCAAATTCATCAGAATTTGATATACACCCAGATTTTCTGATATCTCCCTCTCTCAGAAATTCTGAAGTTAACCAACCAGAACCACCTGTTTCTTCTGAAATTCTCATTCCCAATCCTATCCCAACACCTAAGCCAAGGACATCTGAGTGTGTACCCTCTGCTTCGTGTAAACTGTTTTCATCTGACAAACTTCCCTCTGGTTTCAAATTCAAAATTTTTTACACCAGAATTTAACCATCTGACAGTATCACTCCTCTTAAACCCAAACTTACCATCATTCTACCATCTGTTCTTCAAACGTATATTAAAGAACTGCCAGAAGTGATTTCATCAGAACCTATTTTATCTGATAAATCTGCATTCACTTCTTACTCTAATACCCCATTTGATGTTGTTTCCTATGCATAAAATGCAAAACCATATTTGTTGAATGCGTTAACCAGATCAAAAACTGACAATTCATCTGATCCTCCATTCATACCCTTCTACCCTCGTCCTCTGATCACCATTCCAAAATTCATCATTCCACCTTCACCCCAACCCAAACCAATTACATTGGAAACTTTTCTAAACCCAAAACCTAGGCTGAATGTTGATCATTTATTTACAAGTTTTTTGAAAGAAATAGAGATGTATTTAGGCTCTGTACAGAGGAAGTGTTCATCAACAATGGATGCAAATGAATCTAATGCTATTTGGAATAGCTTCATAAACAGATTCAATACTGTAGCATCAAATCTGAAGAACGTATGTTCTGATGATGCGAAGCTCAGATTTGCTGAAACT
The DNA here is from genome assembly GCA_963859935.3 of Lathyrus sativus. NCBI lineage: Eukaryota > Viridiplantae > Streptophyta > Magnoliopsida > Fabales > Fabaceae > Lathyrus > Lathyrus sativus. The sequence continues at coordinate 523,765,558 of OZ012738.1, forward strand.
GCTAGAAGTTTGTTCTGGACTGTTAAAAGATCTGCATCATTGCTTCTTAAAGATGCTCTTTCATCATCAGAAGAGAATACTGAATCTGCATCTGAAGACAACCCTCTGGCTATGACTCTTGTAGAACATCCCTCTGGATCTACTGCTCTTGACTCCAAATCCCCTATGGAAATTGACTCTGCTCATGCTTCAGAATTTGTCCCACCTTCTTCATCTGAGGTCAAGAAAGAGTATCCAGATCTTGAAGATAAGATTGCAGTTCTAGAAGCTGGTCAATCAGAGATTAAGTCATGGGTGGCTAAGCAAGATAAGAAGTCTAAAGACATGGCTCAGTGGATGTCTAAACAAGATCAAAAGAATGAAACCATGGCTAAGTAGATGTCAAAACAAGAACAGTCCTCTTCTGAGATTACTGATCTGTTGAAGATGATTTTGTCAAAACAATTTTAGTTTTTTTTTCCTGATGTTTGCATCCGTTGATTGCACATGTACTTGAATATTTTCTGATGTTTGTATTTTCTGCTCTAAATGAATGAATGTCTCAATGTTTTCTCTACTTGATTTATCTTGTTTGTTTTTCCTTTTATTTGTCTTTTTAAAAGTTCTTACTTTTTGCTTATGACAAAAAAGGGGGAGAAAATAGATCTGAACTGTTTAATTAAACTCTACCAAAATGAAACTTCAGACATATCAATTTTATCTAACATAAAATCTGAGTGTTTCAGAACATTTGATAAATCTGATATACTCTTCAAAAGAAACTCTGAGACTTCCAGATCACATTTATCTTATCAGACTCTGACTCTGAAACATGCAAGATTAAATGGTTAGAACAATCAAGCTCTAATTCTGAAAAGAATACTCAAGACAAAAAGGGAAGTTTCTATTCCTTATTAATATTTAATTCAGGGGGAGATTCATCATCTCAGGGGGAGTTATAATTATTCTCTTTTCAATTAAACAAAATTTCTGATGTTTTTGTCATCATCAAAAAAGGGGAGATTGTTAGAACACAAACTGGTTCTTAATAATATCTCTATGTTTTGATGATAACTATTATGAAATTTTGTAATTAAGAATTATATACTCTAAAATTTTCTTAAGAATGTTTGCTGCAGATATTAAAGTAAATATCACTCCAGAAGCAAATCAGATCTAAACATAAGAAATATGCAAGACTTTGAAGCGTCAGAAGCATTCCTTAGAAGATTCTGAACGCTGCCATCAGAAGATTCTGAACGTTGCCTCCAGAAGGATCTGAAGCAGAAGCTCCAGAAGAATCTGAAGCAAGTCAGAAGCATCTGAACCAATGAAGAATTCTATATGAAGAGTTTTCAAGCATAGTTACTTCAGAAGACTCTGATAGTACTAACGCTGCCAGTACTGAGGATCTGACCCAAAACTCTGCTCTAAACTTATATACGCTAAAAGCACACTTGCTGCAAAGACTCTGATTCAGTAAAACTCTGATCAACATCAGAAGGCTCTGATCAAATTAGACTCTGATGATTCTTGCTGAAAATTGTTGAAGAAGAATTCAAAGATTATGTCCGTTGGAATATCCAAACGACTCTTTCCTTATTTATGCTAGACACAAGAACACAGACAAAAAGGATTTCTTTGTGCTTTCTTCTTCTAGGAAAGGTCACTTGATGTGAAGACAAAAAGGCTCAGACCTTTTGGTACACTCTTATCAACATGAAAAACTCTTGGATCACTGTGCCTATAAAAGCAAGTCTCCACTCATCTTCTTCAGTTGATGAAATACTTGAAAAAGAATTCATTATCAAAGCTCTCATACAACTCATATACTCTTGCTAGAATTAATTCTTTGTTCTTAATATAAAGTGAAAAATCACAGTTGTGATAAAGCTTTATTAGAAGCATTTTAACACTTGTATTTATTATTACATTTGATTGTAAGAAAACCTTAAGAAGATCCAGTTAGGATCAATAGTTATTGAGAAGACTTTGAACAGTTGTTCTTAGTGCTTACTATTGTAATCAGTTGATTAAATAGTGGATTAAGTCCTTGTTTGAGAAATGCAAATCACTCTAGAAAGGGTGGACTGGAGTAGTTGAGTTCAACGAACCAGGATAAAAATACTTGAGTTTTTACTTCTAAGTTTTTATCTCCATACTTATTCAACCCCCCTTCTAAGTATTTTCTCACCTTCACAAGTTGCCGTGCAAATGTCATTCCTAATGACGAAGATGTCCCTGCCAATCAGAGTATTGTTTACCTGTGCGGTCGGCAAATCACCAGTTACCGTGTAACCGGCGATTCCTTGATGACTTGAGGACATAGATGATCATCCTGGCGGAGATTAGAGATTAAACCCTTCACCAATTACCGTGTAACCGACGACCCCTTGATGATTTGAGGACGAAGATCTACATTAAAATCAGAGAATCTTCCTGACTGAGATTCAGATCAGCAATTCTCCAGCTAGTTGTCGTGCAACTATTATTTCCGTTTCCGGAGATTTGTCCCCATCAGGGTATCGTTACTTGTGCGGTTGGCAAATTTCTGGGTTTGTTGGTATTCAACCATATTTTACCTTAATTGTCTGAGAGCCATTCTCTTCTCACCCAGTCAGGTCCAAGCCATTTGAATAGGGGCAGCTGTTGCACCCCAAAATTTGCCCAACCTTTCTTTACCTAGCTTGTGTTTCATTTCATTCATATTAGCATTATCATTTGCATTGCATTGACATGTGTGCAGGAGATCAAGATGTATGTGTTGCGGTGAAATTTGGATACCAAACTATTGATTAGTTTGAATCTTTAATTCATTTTTTGCAACCGAACTTTGATTTGTCCAAAGGAAGGGATAAAGATCGAAATTCCCACAATGCAATGCAAATGCAAGCTAGATTGTTTTAGGTTCTGGGGTTGGTTAAACTTAGGGAAGGTACTAGCATCCTAAGTTTCTGTAGTACTCTACAGGAACCTCTTGTTTTATATTGTTTATTGCTAAGTGTTTATCTGCTTAATGGTTGAAAGACCCTAGTGGTTTATTTCTAAGTATACTCGATAAGATGTCGCATCTTATGCCTACATATCCTTACGGGAGTGGAATCAGAGTATGTTGTAGTTCACCCTAAAGGGTTAGAGGAGCTCTTTGACTGTGGTCAAAGTTCCTACGGGTTTAGGGTAGTTGTTTTGATTGGGTTTAGGAGAAGAGACAAGTCTTCATGTTAAGGGAGATATAACCACCACAAATGTAAAAAAGGGGTTGTAGGAAATGGTCTTTGCATCGTCTTAAGAAAAGGTCTTACATACTCGGATGGTCGCCAAGCATGCCTTTGTCGCTCTTAAGGCAAAGTCCCTACGTGTTTGATTGTATTGTTGTGGGGTGGAGATTATATCTCACTTAAGATGATTAACATCTATTCTCTAAATGTGTTTGTAGAATTGCATTGTGTTTTGATTGTTTTGTTTCTATGTTGTGAAGATTAAGGTCCTTCCTATGGGGTAGGTCCTAAACTTAAATGATCAACTTGAAGAATCAAGGATCGAGGGGAATATGATGCTTATGATGTGCAACTACACACAACGTTGAATTATGTGTAGGTTTTTCCTTTGGACGGAATGCGATGCGTGAATATAAATGCGATAATGTAAATTGCAATGAATAAGTTGCGGCAATGTAAACCATACACATACGCATGAAAGCGCTAAGTGAGTGTGTGAATTGTGGATAAATAAAAGCGGATAAAGATAAAGCATACGCATGAAAGCGCTAAGTGTGAGTGCAAGTGTCGTGAATGTGGGTGTGCACGATTTGTATTTGCGATGTGAGTTGATTTTAAGGGCGATTTGATTTTAGGCGAGGCTTTTAAGTAAAATGTTATAATGTGCCAGACGATTATTTATAAAACTTAAAATTGATTCATTTTGATTTTGTGGCTATTAGTTAAAAGAATTTCCTTATTTTTTCCTAAAACACTAACTAGGTTTTATTATTAATTATAGATAAATTGGTGAATGTAAATTATTTATAAAAGGTTTTATATTATAGTGAATAAATACTATTTGGTTAAAAGGTATTAAGTTGGTTTAAAAAGTTAATTTAAATTTAATTAGCAAAAGAATTTTAAGTGTGAATTAATAGGGTTAAGAAAAGAGTCTTAAATATTTTGGTTTTAAGAAAATTGATGATTAAATTAGATAGTAAAAATTTGTTATAATTCATTTTTTAAAAGGGTGATTAAAAAAATTAATTAAGTGGATTAATTGATAATAACTTAAATAGTTTAAGTTAGAAAGATGATTTGTTTAAAGATTAATTAAATAAATAGTAAGAGAGATAAAACTCAGTTAATTAGTTAAATAGTTATTAGTGGATTTACTTATAAAAATTGTTAATATAAAAAAAAGTGATAAGGATTAATTAATTAAATTAGGGTCAAATAGTTGTTAATTAAAGAGTTGATTAGTCGCAGGTTTAAAAGGTTAATCAAGTTAATTGGGGTTAATTAAAGAATAATGGTGGGGATTAATGGTTAATTAGGTGGTTATGACGGTGATTAGTGGTAGTGTGTGCTGCATATACATGGCCATTACAATGATAATAATAAAAAAACAATTCGGAACCCTAATCCCAAGTGTTCCCGAAATCGCCCCCCCTCCGATCCGTTCTCCCCCCGCGTCTTCTTCCTCTTCGGTTCCACGAATCCGCATCTCCTTCCTTCTCCTTGATTTCCTTCATAAGACAAACAACTACAACACAAAAGAATCAACAATGTTAATAAAAACAACTCACGTTTTAAGCGGTTTCGCGGGTTTCGGCTGTGGATGAGTTGCGGATGGCGCGAGAAGGGGGCCCCGACGGCTTCGACGGTGGGTAGTTGGAGTTTCCGGTGGTAGGCTGGCGAATGGGATTTCTGGCGGTGGAAATGTCGGCCGGTGTTCGCGATTCCCCGGCGACGGCAGAGGGAGGACACGAGATAAGTTCCCTTTTTTTTCGATTCAGGTTTTGTATGCGTGGATTTTTGGTGGGTGTTTGTGTAGAATCTTCGTGTGCGAATTTTTTTTTGTGTCTATTCTGATGAATCTCCCCTTCTTATATAGCCGATTGAGTAGAAACACATTGTTAATACTAATTATTTCTTTCCTCTTTTGTTTTGAATCTGTCTGAAACATATCGTTTTCAAATTGTCTGGGATTTAATGTGTCATGAATGCTTCCTTGTTTATCAATCTTGCCTCAAATAACAAACGGTGTTTTAATTTCAAAATGGAAAAAGAAGTATGATGGTTTCTTTTCACACGATTGCAGGTAGGTTTCCAACACGAAACTATGAAGATTATCATATGGTTTGAGCTTCAGCTGTATTGAATTCTGGTTTAATTCACACTTTGGGCAGGAACATCCACCACCATCACAGGTTGATAATCCGACTCCTGTGCTTCAGAGAGCTTTTAATTGATAGATGATAGGTTCCATTTTGACAGGGCCATGCCTATATGATGGCTTTTCCGATGTAGGATCTGCAGCTTGTCTGAAAAAAACTAAAAGCTTCCTTTTTTGCTTTATTGCTCTTAATTCCTCTAACCTGGTTTTGGATTGTGTGCAGAAGTTTGGAGAGATGACCCTGATATCATATTGAAGGGACAAAGAAAAACCGTAAGCGAAGCCGGCAAAACCGACAAGGTATGGAAACCTTCTCCTTCTGTTATTAGTCATGATTGCTCATAATCCTTTAAAAACATTGGTGGTTTTGTTGCAGGTTAATGCTTATAGATGGCTTGCATACGGCCAAGCGAATCTCTTTCAAATCTAGTACGAGGAACGGATTCAGTTTGCTTGCCGGTTAAGCGCGGCCTTCTCAGCTTGCGTAACTTTGACTTCCAGCTTCTTTAAACCCGTCCTCTGTGGTAGCTCTCTTGCAAATGTTTGATTTTGGTAAACTAATTGTTGAAGTTTACTTCTATTACCCTGTTCATATTTTATCTGATGATTCACTTTGATACTTGTGAGAGTTGACGTAAACTGATTTGTGAATTATAGGAAAATTCTTCGGTAATGGTGGGTGAACCAAACATTCTCAGGGTCTGCTTTTGGTAGGCTTACGAATGTGACCAAAGGCTTCGGCGTATCCCGGATTAGAGAAACATTCAAATGGTAATGTTAGATAGAAGTGCAAAGTAACCAATACTTCTGTTTTTCTTGTAGCGTTTAGAAGTTTCGATGGTAATTAACATAAGGTTGATCATGATTCTGGCAGGTCGACGACGTACGTTTGGTGATCAATTTCAAAAGCGTGTTGTCAGGTTGGGTTGGAAACCAATACTTGTTCGAATAATTACGATTCAAGCTGAGCAGACCATTCATCAGTTTTTATTTGATACCAGTGGCAAGGACTGCGTGCTTTCACAAGACCAGTCATGAACAGGGGGATCAAACTTGCCCATAATTTCAACAATTCTGACGGTAACGTGAAGAAAAACGCTCATCTTCATTCTCGAGGTCCGACTTAAACACTCACAAGAACTGGCAACCGAGTCCGTCATGCTTATGCGTCAAATATCAAATTGCATCCTCAAAGTCTGCTTTTGGAGGTAAGAAATATTCGCATTTGCCGATCTTATCTCAATTCTTCTCGCACGAGGTTCGGCCTCAAATGGAGACATGCTTTGAATATATGCTTTTATTTTAGACATGCCATGTTTCTTTCCTCAGTTATGAATGAGCTCTTTTTCATTTGCGATGATAATCTCTTTTTATATTCGAAACAGCTCTCTGGAACAGTGGCTGCCTATGGCCTTCAACTCTGATCAAAGGCTTGAAGCTGCTTTCGTCTTGGTGCGCTAATTATGACGACACGAAGGAGTTTGAGGTTGTGAACTTTCCTTTGTCATCGCAGTAATTAATCTTTTGATGAAAGAGAAAACAAATGTGCTTATGCTTTGCATATTATGGTTGCTGGAAACTTTCCCCAATATTCTTGAATCACTCAGTGATATGCGATATTACCGTGTTGTTGCAGATTGATGTTGAGCAAAAGCGGGATAACGTTAGCGGCGTGGTCCCGGAGGTCGACAACAGGTAAACTGGTTATGACACACTTTGCGTATCAGAATACTGTATACTTGGATCTTTTGCAGCAAAAGTACTGAGTTTGTATTGAATGACCGATGTTGCGGTTTCGCTCTCTGATTAGGCGACTCTTTGATCTGCAGGTTTTCCTTTTCTCCATCAGATAGTGAACAATCTTGTCTTGTTGAAAAAAATGGTTACAGGATTTGCTTCTTCAGCGAGTGAGGACTTTGTTTTTAGACATGAAAAGACTTGCTCATCCATCGTAGCACCATTTTTGATTAAGTGATGCTACAAGATTAATCCACTTCTTTGTTATAGAAGGAATGTTGGTGCAACAATTTGTCCACCTCCACAACTGGTTTACGCGAGGCATATGATAGAAACTGAAGCTGCAATATGGGCTACCAATAGGGATCTTTTGGTGTGAGAGTTTTGCTAGTAATGGTTTCGTGGCCTGTCTTGGCATGTACTGTAGAAAATTCTTGTAGTAAATATATATGTATGAATGTTATTTATTCCACTCTTTTGTGCGGATGATCCACCGCATGCTTCTTGTTATGTACTAGCCAATTAAATAAAATTATGGAAAGTTCTCAAATCTTTGGATAATGTCCATTCATATCCTTCCTTTCTCAGTAGATTTCTTGTCTATGATAATTGGGAAAACTCTAGGGCATTTCTTGTCTATGATAATTGGGAAAACTCTAGGGCCAATAATTATTCTGAAAGATCAAAGGGGCAAAAGTTGTTTTCACGTAGAATCAATGATGTCGGTCAATGATGTGTTAGAGTTTTGACATATTCTTTTTGTGAAATCTTCTCACAAGATTCGAAGTGGTTTGAAGGAGACTCAAATTGGAATTGAATAATCAACAGTGGTATTGGAACATATTCTTTTGAGATTCGACTTGTAAATCCAGAATTTCGAATTCACCCTTAGTATTTCGAAATGTGAGTTGAACTTGAGATTTGTAGATGAATTTAGTGATATTATGCTTTGAATTTTGTACATCCCCTATTGTAAAGCTGGTGAGATTCCTGGACAATTAACCTTGTAATGATCTCAACTCGTGGAGTTCAAAACTCACTGCCATGTCCCTTGCACCTCTTGTGGTATTTATGTTTATGAACAACAGCAACCCTGATTGCCATGTATAATCTGGCAGCTTGACAATTTCTTGGACTTGTAAACTTAAATTCTTCATTAGAACGAACTCTACGTAAAACGAGTTAAACTTGCCATCGTGAACCAAATACCGTTTGATTAGATTGCATCTGCTGGAATTTAAACACCTATGAACGATCCTCAAGTTGGATCCACGTTATCTTGCACCTGTCAGAGGAGTCTTAAAAGCAAAAAAGATCCTGCGCGCATTCGTTAGTCCTGATAAACACGCATACAAGATAAAAATGACAAATTGCAGGAAAACGCACAGGGAGGTGGGATCATAAGGTCAAAAATTAGGGTGCAACAGTATGACTACCAATCAAGGGCTATACAAGACTATGAAGCTAGTTAATAGGGTTATTCAAGTGTTCAAGGGTTGATATCCTTAGCAAGGAAGTTAAAAAATCCTCAGAGAGAAGGTTGAATCCAAATGTGTATGTCTCCTAACTTGAGAGTTGTGGGAAGATCATCAGATGATTCTGAGGCCATGAAGTTGGACTTGAGGTCTTGAGAGAACTCATGAGAAGTGTTTAAGTTCATTTTGAAGTCTAGACAGGTCATTATGTGAAGGATATGAAGCTATACCCAAGATTGGTAAAATTAGGGTTTCATCTGGTCAACCCTAGGATAACTGATGATTTGAGGAGGGTTGAGGCCTAATTCAAGAGCCATGTGATCATGGATTGATGTGTTGAGAGGTCCTAGGGATGATTCCAAGGCCAAATTATCATGAATCAAGAGTGTGAGAAGTTGCTAGGCTAGGGTTGTTATGCTTGACAGTGTAAAATCCCCTAGTTTGGTGCCTAACTTCAAGACCACATAACTCAAGATGGGATTTTCATATCACCTTGACCCTAACATGATTGTTATAGAGCATGATCTTAGCTTTAATTTGAGTACTAGAAGTACATGATAGGGTTTATAGAACTCAAGTTATGAGCCAGATAAGTTACAGGTCATCTGAGGCATGTGAATTTGGAGCCTGAAAGTTACCCAACTTGCATGACATTTTTGCCCTAGAAGGATGATTTCTATGAACTTTTGGTCAACATGAATGTTGTTCCTTATTCTCTTAGCTTTCTAGAGAGTACTAGAAGTCCATGATTGGATTTATAGAACTAAAGTTATGGCTTTGACAAGTCAAGGGTATTTTGGGTATTTGGAATTACAGGTCATTTTGAATTATGGGTCCATTTCACTATTTTAGGCACCTCAAATGAAGATTTTTTCAACTTGAAAGTTGTTCAAAATGGTGTTTTTAGTCCAACCATTACCCAAGCAACCATTGATATGGATTGAACATCGAAAAGTATGAAGAAATTTGGAAACAAAAATCATTAAAGGCATAAAGAATGAAAAAATTCAAAATAAATTGTAATGGCTCAAAACTTCACAAGTTTGTGCTTATTTTGATTGGAAAGGATATTTTGAGGACAATGGCAACTTCACATTTGTGATTTGAGGTTCATTTCATGGACATTGAATGAATTACTTCATGATGAAGTAACATGACAAATCTTGGCCATTGGATCCATTCAAGCCCTCAATCTGGTCCATTCATATCCCAGGAGCATTATGCAGTGAATTGGAGTAAAGTGTGAGAGGAAACAGAGCCATAATGCGCGTATGCCATAAGTGATTTTGAAGGAAAAGGAAATTGTGGATTCTCCAATTTGGGCCATCTTAAGATCCAAATCAATTCTATTTAAGTTCCTGATGGTGTTCAGATAGTTTTTTGGAAGGAATTGGTTGAGATTTCAGTTGTGGCAGTTAGAGATCATAGCTTCAAACTCCAAATTGTGTTTTACAATTCAGTGGTTTTCAAGAGGAATTGAAGTTACAGTTAGCACCAGGATCATTGATTGAAGGTTTATGCACCTTTTGAAGCCCATAATCAACCTGCAACTGCTCCAATTTGAAGCTTTTTTCCAGGTTTCTATTCTTCAAAACTGCTCTTAATGTAGGCATGTTTAGATTGAAATCAGCATATGGTTAAGTTTTAGATGCAACCTAGAACGATTTAGGATCTTAATGGTGAAGTTTGGTGATGATTCATGGTGAGATGAGATTTCTATTTGGATTCGAATCTAGAGAATTATTGAGTGTTAGCATGATTTGGTGATTGATTCTTGATTTCTGAAGAGTGAGGATCATTTTTGTATAAGCAATTTTGAGTTTTGTGATAGTGATGGAATCGTGTAGTTTTCTTTTCATCTTCGTTTTTGGTGATTCATGAGGAATTGGTACAAATGGAGTGGATATTGTTGATCCTGATGAAGAGACGAAGAGAACGACATAGTTTTCTTGGAGTTTGGTGAGAGTTAGTTGCAGAGCTCGTTGGCTCTCGCCGGAGAAGACGGTGGCGTCCTTCTCCGGCCACCGTGGCTGTTTTCCCCCCTTTGTACCAGTTTCAAATTGGGACGATGAACCAGGAGCGTTGGATTTAGATGGACTCGTGGACTCGGTCACAACATCTGGTGGTTGAGAATGAGTGGAATTAGGGTTTGGTGAGGTGGCAGTTTGTGAGCCACCAAATCTGAATACTTTTATGTTGAACGACTTTGATTAGGGAGCACCGTAGGGATTAGTCAACCTGAACACACCTTGCCACACACCAAAACGCAATAGTTTCATTTAATAGGTGTCACGCGCGCGTCTGTTGGATCGTTTGACTAGTAATCCCATCCAGTGGCCATGATATTTTCTGGTTTCTTTTATTTTCTTAATTGATTTCTCTATTTTATTTTAATTGTTTTCCCATGATTAATTCATTTTAATTAGTTTTAATGATCAGAAAAATATGCAAAAAATATGTGGCTGCTCCTGATTTAATTCCTGATTTTTCCATGCCTTTAGATTTGATTTTGGTCTCATTTTCAATTTAATATCCATTTTCTATTTTTTGATAAATGTTTTAAAATGCATAAAATAGCTTGTTTGCTTGTTGATTTTATTCCCAATTCATGATTTTGATTTAGATGGTTATTTTTGACTGGATGGTTGTAGACATGTTGTTGATGTTATGTGATTTTTGTTGAGATTTTTAGATGATTTAAAATAGGGTTTTGAGATAGTTGTTAGGAGCCTTCCTTGTTGGACCCCCCTTAGCACACTCTTTGGATTTAGATTTTGTTTGAGCCTTTTGATTTAGGTTCAGCCCCTGGTTTTTCTACCATAGCTTATTAACTCATGTAGCATAATGTAGTATTTTCCTTAGGATTTGTAGAAATGATTTTCTATTAGTTCCCTATTTTACAAGTTAACTTTAGTTTAGGTGACCCTAACTTAGAGAACTTCATAGATTAGTCTTGTAAGTGACCATTAGATGATTCTAAGTCTTATTTCCTTTCTTGATAGAAAGGTAAGTAGGTAGACACCTCATTAGAACTTTTCTAAAGCCTTGATAGAGCTTTTGATTCCCCTAGCTTAGTTGATCCTTGTAGCTAGTCTGTAGGATTTCTTAGGAGTGTTGTGTTACCTTCTATCCCCTATGTGATTTCCTCCTTGGGCTTTGCCCTACCCTCTTTATTCAAGTCTTGAAGAGGAACCCTCCTGGGAGAGCCTAATCCTTCCTTTGGTTGGATTCTGTGCATTCCTCAGGAGGTTGAGCCTTGAATTGACATTCCCCAGTATAGTACATTCCTTTGGTTTATACTATCTTTCTCCTTCAAGTCTTGATGAGGAGCCCTCTTAGGAGAGCCTAATCCTTCCTTTGTTTGGATTATGTGCATTCCTCGGGAGGTTGAGCCTTGGATTGACATTCTTGGCATGGTATATTCCCTTGGTTTATATACTGTCATCCATCTCAAAGTCCTTTTCTTAGGATCCCTCTTGGGAGAGCCTAATCCTTCCCTTGGTTGGATTCTATGCATTCCTCAACAGGTTGAGCCTGAGATGGACATTCTGTGTTGATACACTTTAAATCAGTTACCCTTAGATTGATATCTAGGACCAATACCCAGTCTTTTCTGTCCTATTGACATAGGATCCCTCTTGGGAGAGCCTAATCCTTCCTTTGGTTGGACTCTGTGCATTCCTCAAGAGGTTGAGCCCATGATGGACCCTGGTGTTGACACACCTCCAACCTGATGTAGTCTGGGATGACTTCCCTATTGTTCATTTTGGTTTCTCTCTCTCTTGTTTGAATTGCTTGATGCATTAGAATAGGTCTATATTTAGATTATTTTAAGCTAGGAGCATGACTGCTTAGAGGTTGAGTGAGTCTCCCTCTGCTTGTTTGCATTAAGGGTTGATGTGATCCTCCCCTTGCTTGTGTGTTGTTTTTCTTTTTATCTGTGTGTTAGCATTAGGGGTTTAGCCTGTTTCCCTCTGCTTGTCTGTATTGATTGTTTTCTTCTCCGCTTGATTGCCTAGAGGTTGAGTGAGTCTCCCTCTGCTTGTATTGCTGCATTGCATGTGCATCTTCACTGTTTATATGTTTACTGTTTAGCTGGTGTTTTATCTGTTTCTGTTTCCCACTGGCATGATCCCCTAGGGCTCTCACTTCCTTCGATAAGGAAGTGATGATTAGAACTTTAGGTTGAAACCTATGCATGATAACTTCTAGGAGTTCCCTGTTTCAAACCTCGATCATAGGATGAATCCTTGGCATGACAACATTAGGACTTGATAGTTTCCCTGTAGAGTTCGTTCTCTTCTCTCTCTCTAAAATAACAGTAAAAAACGTAATAAAGGAAAGTTAGTACAAGCGCGTTACGAGCCTTAAGCTACTTGGGTAATGATAATTGAGCGGCCTCCTCTTAATTGTCTAGAGTGTCTAGCATACGTCCTTCGGAAGATATGCGACGCATTCGTTCCCAGGTCATAGTCTCTAGAGCTGTACAGACTACAAACAATCCTAAAAAACAGTTCTTCCATAAAAGACAGAAAACAAACTTCAAACCTTTTTTGCCCCGTGGGCCCATGATCCAAAGGAAGCTTTTATGAAGAAAAGAGTGTCGTTAACTCGCAGTTCTACCGCAAACGGTAACGCACGAGTCTCTGACGAGCACGCTGCATACACCAAACTGCTGGAACTGTTTGTTAACCCTACTCGAAAAACAGATGAATCTGAACCCATACCCCGTATTATCCCGAACTACGTAAGCTCTGATCTCTCATATCCGTTGAGAGTACGTAGGCACAATATTGACGTATTGGCGAGCCACCTTCCCCCATTCCGTTACCCCGTAGTTAGCCGATCTACGTTGACTCTGATTTCTCGTTCTCTGATGAGAATACGTAGGCATAAAGTGCGACGCTTTGCTGAGTCATTTTCTTTCTTTTCAGACCAGCCTTGATAGGTAGATATTAAAACCAACCCGTCAGATAAACACAACAAGCGTGGATCCCATCGAGTACGATGGACGTGAGGGGTGCTAATACCTTCCCCTTGCGTAACCGCCTCCCGAACCCAGACATTGGTTGCGATGACCTTGTCTTATACCTTTTCGTCAGGTTTTTCCGATCGTTTCCTTTCCCGTTCTGAGGGATAAATAACGAAAGATGACGACTCTTTTGTTTTGTCGACACCTTATTTTCGCGGTAGCGACAATCGCCAAAAGCGCTAGCTTAACCAATCAAAGATCCCTAACCCCCTCATGTTCTTCGGAATACATATATCATCCTATATATTCCAAGATATCTTAGGCGCTCCTTTGACCCCTCCCTATAGAAACTTTCTTTATAACCTAACAAGCTTCTTCCAAACTTTAGCAGACATCTTCATAAAAGATAAAAACAATTTATTTCTTCTATTTATTTATTTTTACTATGATGTTATCTCACATGGACAAGACGATGATAAAGTTGCATTAGATAAATAACCTTTTATCTTGTTCATCACTAAAACAAACAATGTTGAATTTTTTTTTCTTTAAATAAGTGAGTCATCACAATTATTTGTCATAATCCACTTCATTCTATTATATTTCATTCTTCTTCACTCCACACCATTTGTTTTGTAATATCTAAACACAACCTACATACTTATAAGCTAATACGATTCTTAACATTTTAAGATTCTCTTGTTTTGCTCTCTTGAAACTCAGTCATCAAAATCTATGATATGGAAGTTTTTTTTTAATTTCTTTTATTGATGTGGATGGCTAAGTTGACATTTTTCATATTATTTTTCATTTTTTTAAAATCCATGTTAGCATTTTTATTAATATTTTATTTTTTAGGTGTTAAATGCTAAAACCCAAAATTTTCAAAAATTGGTCCCAATTATTTCGGTGTTAAATGATAAAATTCAAATATTTCAAAATTGATCCAAAGAGGATTTGAGCCTTAAGACTTGGTTATTTAAAGGGGCACCGTAACCACCAGGCTACATGTTTAGAAGTCCCAAATTGCTTAAAAAAAGGAGGTTGAGACATTTATAATTGAGAGAACTCATTCACCTATCATCTTAAGGTTTTAGGTGAATATGCGGTGTCTCTCTTACTTATGCGATGGCTCTTGACACGATGTGAATGCTCCTTATGATGAACCAACAGTGGTATCAGAGTTGACGGTTCAATTAAGGGACCGACTCCTTGTATCGAAATTCTTCCTAACAATGTGATGGTCATGTGGCGTGTTTCGTTGTAGTACCCACAACGAAGATACAAGTGTATGTGGACGAAAGAGATTATTGTGTACAAGTGTGAGTTAAAAATCCTACATTGCTTAGAAAAGTATAAGTTAAGCACTTTATAAGTTAGAAAAGTATATATATAAGGGTATGTTAACGTAGACCCACTTGTTTTTATGAATGTCTATTTTATCAACATGCACCTTAGGGTGTATTTATTTATTTTTAATTAAAGTTTGTTAAAACACACCTTCATAAAAATAAGTGGGTGGAGATTTGCTATAATACACCCACTTGTTTTAGTGAATGTGTGTTTTAGTAACATGCACCTTAAGGTGCATTTATGATATTTTAGTTAAAACTTGCTAAAATAGACCTTAAAAAAAACAAGTGGGTCTATGTTAGCAAATCTCATATATATATATATATATATATATATATATATATATATATATATATATATATATATATATATATATATATATATATATATATATATATATATATATATATATATATATATATATATATATATATATATATATATATATATATATATATATATATATATATATATATATATATATATATATATATATATATATATATATATATATATATATATATATATATATATATATATATATATATATAATTATTTAAAAAATTTATTTAAAAATATCTAATACATAATATTTAAAAATAAATATTTTTTTACCTATTACATAATTGAAATACGAATGAAACATCAAAATTGAGTAAAATAATAACCAAATGAATACAATTTTCTTTGGATAATAATTATATTAGTATCAATATCATTTAGATCAAATTTCTCAAATAAACATACAATAAAATTTTAATCCATTTATATTACATTACGTGCCTTAAAGTGACTAAAAATTAACACATCTAAAAAATATTATTAATTATTTGATATTTAATAAAATAAAATAGTCACTATTAAAGAAAAAGAAATTATAATTTACTCTTGTACTTGTACTGTGTTATAATTTTTATTTTCAGATATCAATTAATATTTTATGATGAATAATATTAAAATTAATTAATTCCTTCAAAATTGTCTTTATTACACTATAATGAGATTATTTTATTATTATAGGATTTAACCATTTTTAATTAAATATTTAAAAATATTCTAAAAAAATAAAGTGTAAATACTACTGTTTCATGTGATTGAAAAAAAATACTTCATGATGGATAAATTTTATTTCTAATTTAAATATAATATTATAAAAATAAAATTTTAAATATTAAATTAAATTATAGTTTTGATCTCTTTATTTTAATACATTTGTGAAATCAATTTATCTATTTTACTTTAAAACATTTTTGTTTCTCTTTACATTAGATATTTCTTTTCAGTTTTTAATTATTTTAAATACTTAAAATTGAAAAAAAAAATATTTAGATTTTTTTATTGATTTATATAAATCTAAACAAAAAATCATAATCTCACCATCTTTTGGATATCATTGTTTTCCTTCTTCAATGACTATGTGTTGGGTTTAATCTTTTCCCAAAAACTATTATCTTGAAGTTGATTAATTTTAATATCACAATACTTTGTTTTTTGAATTTTTTTATTTAACAAAGATTTTTCAAAGTTCATGCATATGATAGGAGACAAAATATTTATTGACCCCAAATTTAATGAACACCATTATTATGAATGCTTTTAAAATACAAAATGAATTTTTTTTATAGTAATTGAAAACAAAATAAATAGGCAATTTTGCCATTCCTCAACATTTTTTTTAAATTTTTTTATTAAAAAAATATTTCAAAATACTTTTAAATCTCAAAATATATTGGATCAGTAGGTATTTTCCACACATTAACATAGTTAGTTTTCCGAAAACACTTCAAGTTTGAAAAAAAATAGCTTCTGTGCTATAAAAATAAAGAGTTAAAATCAAAGGAAAAATTAAAGCATTAACGATAAACACAATAAACCCTTCTTGTTTCAATCACAAAGCCTTTGAAGAAAAAGCATGTTTCTCTCAATACATTATTTTGGTTTCAGATTTTCTTCCTACTTTCTATTTAGATGTTGAAATAAAAAAATTAAAAACTAAAGCAATGTCGAGAATATTCTTTTGTCCCCCACAAGATCATTAATTGTTTCAAAAATTTTACATCTATATAAGCATGTGAATGTGACGGCAAGCTATAGATTTTGACAAACAAATTCACAATTTTGGCTTACTTTGTCAGGTACAGTACACTGATATCAAACCAAACATTATGGCAATTTCTTTGTCACCAAATGAGTTAATGCACTATATTTTTCATAGTTCCCATGTGGTCACATAAAAATTAGCTTCCAAAAACATGAAAAAAAATGAAAAACTAAAGCAATGTCGAGAATAGCATATGATTTTGACATCTATAAGCATGTGAATGTGACGGCAAGCTATTCACAATTTTGGCTTACTTTGGTAGGTACAGTACACTGATATCAAACCAAACATTATGGCAATTTCTTTGTCACCAAATGAGTTAATGCACTATATTTTTCATAGTTCCCATGTGGTCACATAAAAATTAGCTTCCAAAAACATGAAAAAAAAATTAAAAACTAAAGCAATGTCGAGAATAGCATATGATTTTGACATCTATAAGCATGTGAATGTGACGGCAAGCTATTCACAATTTTGGCTTACTTTGGTAGGTACAGTACACTGATATCAAACCAAACATTATGGCAATTTCTTTGTCACCAAATGAGTTAATGCACTATATTTTTCATAGTTCCCACGTGGTCACATAAAAATTAGCTTCCAAAAACATGAAAAAAAATTAAAAACTAAAGCAATGTCGAGAATAGCATATGATTTTGACATCTATAAGCATGTGAATGTGACGGCAAGCTATTCACAATTTTGGCTTACTTTGGTAGGTACGGTACACTGATATCAAACCAAACATTATGGCAATTTCTTTGTCACCAAATGAGTTAATGCACTATATTTTTCATAGTTCCCATGTGGTCACATAAAAATTAGCTTCCAAAAACATGAAAAAAAAATTAAAAACTAAAGCAATGTCGAGAATAGCATATGATTTTGACATCTATAAGCATGTGAATGTGACGGCAAGCTATTCACAATTTTGGCTTACTTTGGTAGGTACAGTACACTGATATCAAACCAAACATTATGGCAATTTCTTTGTCACCAAATGAGTTAATGCACTATATTTTTCATAGTTCCCATGTGGTCACATAAAAATTAGCTTCCAAAAACATGAAAAAAAATTAAAAACTAAAGCAATGTCGAGAATAGCATATGATTTTGACATCTATAAGCATGTGAATGTGACGGCAAGCTATTCACAATTTTGGCTTACTTTGGTAGGTACAGTACACTGATATCAAACCAAACATTATGACAATTTCTTTGTCACCAAATGAGTTAATGCACTATATTTTTCATAGTTCCCATGTGATCACATAAAAATTAGCTTCCAAAAACATGAAAAAAAATTAAAAACTAAAGCAATGTCGAGAATAGCATATGATTTTGACATCTATAAGCATGTGAATGTGACGACAAGCTATTCACAATTTTGGCTTACTTTGGTAGGTACAGTACACTGATATCAAACCAAACATTATGGCAATTTCTTTGTCACCAAATGAGTTAATGCACTATATTTTTCATAGTTCCCATGTGGTCACATAAAAATTAGCTTCCAAAAACATGAAAAAAAATTAAAAACTAAAGCAATGTCGAGAATAACATATGATTTTGACATCTATAAGCATGTGAATGTGACGACAAGCTATTCACAATTTTGGCTTACTTTGGTAGGTACAGTACACTGATATCAAACCAAACATTATGGCAATTTCTTTGTCACCAAATGAGTTAATGCACTATATTTTTCATAGTTCCCATGTGGTCACATAAAAATTAGCTTCCAAAAACATGAAAAAAAATTAAAAACTAAAGCAATGTCGAGAATAACATATGATTTTGACATCTATAAGCATGTGAATGTGACGACAAGCTATTCACAATTTTGGCTTACTTTGGTAGGTACAGTACACTGATATCAAACCAAACATTATGGCAATTTCTTTGTCACCAAATGAGTTAATGCACTATATTTTTCATAGTTCCCATGTGGTCACATAAAAATTAGCTTCCAAAAACGTGAAAAAGTCTTATGTAAGGTGGCCTGGCCGGCGTTTAGCCTAAAGCGGATTTTGTGCGGTATACAAAAGTTGAAGTTTTGACTGCCTATTATCTATATATTCGGTTATTAAGATTATGTTTGATTGAAATAGTGGTTGATTAATAAGTTATAGTTTATAATTTATAGTAGCTGATAACTTATATCTTATAGTTGATGGTTGATGATTAATAACAGATAAATTAAATAAAATATTTGATTAAATTTACGGTTCAACTAATTTATAAATGTGAAATGACATAAAATATTCAATACATATTTATTTTATTTTAAATTAAATTAAATTATAAAGGATAAAGAAGATTTTTGCTAAAATTATAAGAATAAAAATAAAAGAAAAGATAATAAGTTATAAACTAAAACGCTATTTAAAATATCGTCTAAAAAATAAATTATAAGCTGATAAAATGATTTTTGCAAAATGATTATAAATCAGTTAATTATATCCATAACTCATTTTATAATTACTTTTTATTCAATTTTTTGTAAATCATTTTTTACCATAAACAATATTTTATTTTTTATTTAAAAGTTATTGTTTTATTTAAAACTAATAAATATTTATTGAAAAATCATTTTTTATTTTTTTAATAAATTACTTTATATTTTAGATTTCTTTTTACTATTTAATTTTTAAAAAATTAGATTTTTCTCAAATTAAATATTTATCTATTTAACAATATTCTATATATAGAATATTTGCAATACAAAATATTTTTTAAGAGCTGTAATTTATTTTTTCAATTTTAAATCTGTAAATTTTGTTTTTTTATTGGTTGATGTTGAAAATAATATAATAAGTGTGAGTTGAAATCTCACATTGTTAATAATTATAGAGATTTTAGCATTTATAAATGGAAGAACTGATGCACCCATTATTTTAAATTTTTTGATAAATATATGATATCTTTCACTTATACTCGTGATTGAGTTTGGGTCTCTAGTAACCCAAATTAATTCAGAAAGTGATCAATTAATTTAATATTATCATGTTATTTTTTTATGTATATCAGAATCAATGACATGCCTCAAGATAATGCTTCTTTGCTTCGTTCACTCAATATAGTTGAGTTTCACACAAAAAGTAAAAAATCTTATGTATCGTTTAGATTTTGAGCAACGTCTATAGCTGAAAACTCTTCAATCCCTTCTTCAAACCTATCAAGGTAGTAAAGTGAAAGTCCCCTTTACAAAAGATTTAGTGGTGACAGAACTCAAAATATCACTAAATTATGGCATTTTCAATATTCAATTGAAACTTTTTAAAAACAAAAGGAAAATTGCTTCATTGAAATAAGGAATGCCAAGAGAAAACTGAATACAGAAGATCCAAACAAAAGGCCAATCAAGACTTCACATAAATCAAATGTAATGCCAATGCAAATTATATAGACTCTCAATCCATTGCAAGATTCACTAAATAAAAAATAAGAAGAGATAAGACCAATGCATAGTACCAGACAACAAAAACACTGCATGATACGATACAGGTATTAGATTTGATACGCTTAAAATACATAGGTATAAAAAAAATTAAAATTGAATATTAGTTAAATGATTCTCTAATAAAAATCAATTGAATTTGCAAAATTTGATAATAATTAATGAAGAATCTTGAGAAAAAGAAAAAAATTATTGAAGTTAAGAAAAAAATAATTAAAGAAAAAGTTTGATTCTCGTAATTTAAAATAATAAAAATATTGAAGTAATTAAAGTTGAGAAAATAAGAATTAAGGATGAGGAAGATGGATTCATATTTTAGAAATATGAATAAACATGAGATTAACTAGCCATATCCATAGAGTATCTGAGACATATCGCCACCATCGTCGTCGTATCGGAACGTATCCGAATTTTTTATTTTCATTTTTTAAATAATTTTTTTTGGAGTTGCGTGACGTTGCTAAGTATTGAATCTGTGAGTCTTTGTGTTACGAGGCGAGATGTTGATGAATTCTTGCACAACGGATTGAATTTGTGATGTGCGTGAATTCTTATGTTGAGAGAGAGACAGATTTTTCTTTAAAATTTAAAATAAGGCTAATTAACTTAATCATTAAAATATATATATTTTTAAAAACAAGAAAACTCTATGTGAATCTAAACCTAAATGAAAATATATCAAACAAAAATAAGGAAAATTAGATAATCAAAGCAACAAACCAAGAGATGATGCATCACATCAACATAATTCACAACAAAAAAACAAAAAAAAAAATCAATTCTCTAAATAAGTATCAAGCATCAAACAAAATGTCAAACAAATCGATAGTTGAGACAGTAAATGAGGAACCAACCTACATGGGCGAGATTTTCTCTAGTGAGTAAAGAGTGAAAGTCTTCCTTTTTAACTCCTTCTATTTCACGTTTTTTACTTCGTAATTCTTGTTCTTTGCTTACTCGTGAGTAAAGAGTGAAAGTCTTTCTTTTTAGGATTTTGTTGTTGTTTTTCACTGTGAAGAGCAGCAACTTTTAGGATAGAATTTGTAAATTGTGAATTTGTGAACAGGTTAAAAAATTGTTGATATGGAAATATATACGTGAATTATTTTGTAAGTGTGAATTCCTTTGGGTTAGAAAAGTGAATTATTTTGTAAGTGTGAATTCCTTTGGGTTAGAAAAATGCTATTTATTTACAGAAGAATATTAGGTCAATTCTAAAAGAGATGAAAATTACGCATTGATTAATATAATCAAAAGATCAAATAAAAAATAATTTGACTTTAACTTTTTTTAATCATATTTTATCAATCCTATTTAAAATCTTCCTAAAATTCTTTGCTTGTTTCCTAAAATGAAAAAGTGTCAAAACATAAGCCAACAAAATTAAAATCTCTGCTTTTATGATTTTTTTATGACTCTTTTTTATAAAATTGCATGAATTAAAAAAAAATTATTTAAAAAAATGCCTAAAATAGAAAAACAAAAATTATATTTAAATAATAAAACAATATAGTTTGTAATTTTTGAATTACATAAAAATTAAAATAAAGTAGCAAACAAATAAAAGAGAGAAAAACCTCACGTGAGAACAGTGAGATTCGAAACCAGGTATTTGCACTAAAATTCCTTACAATCATCTTGATGTCAACTAGACCATCACACTTATTTGAAAAACAAGTTGACTATATACCACTAATTATAATACTAATTAATAGTTTGAACTTTTTAATAATTTGAAAATAATTATAATTTGGCTAATCTATATCTTAATAATGTTAATAACCATATACAAATAATAATTAGATTCAAATGACCTAAATATTTTAAATGATATTTTCGATCATGAATAGCTAATAACAATAATCTAATATTTTATTTTACTTTTTAGTAAGTTAGTAACTAATTAACTTCTTAAGCCTATTTAAGTTAAACTAAGAATCCTATGACATTTTTTAAAAGTTCAAAAATAGTAAACAAAATCTAAACTAAGATTAACTCCTAAGAATGAACAAAAGGTTCAAATGGTCTCCTTTTGACTTTTTGGGTTATTGAGGTTAGCTAGATGACCTGTCTGAGATTCTGGACATGTTAGTGATTTAAGCTCTAAGTTAACTGAAAATAAAAATAAGGTGGTCAAAATTTGGACTACGATAGTTTTTTCTATTTAATCAGCTTCAAACTGGGATGATGATGACAGTGAGTCTTCATCCTCTCATGGTGGAAGATGATTAAATATAGAGAGGGACCCAAATTTTTTCACTGAGTTAATAGGAACTCTTGGGATGTAAAGACTTGATGACTCTGGTACTTTGTCGGTACCCAGACTAACCTTTGGTAAGACCCCTGTGAAATTATGATGGAACTCGTGCAATTCCCCGCTGGAATTCAACTGCTCTTAGTGAGACCCGTGTAGGACTCTGGTGATACTGTAATCACCCTCGATAGAACTCAGGTAGAATTCTAGTGATACCCCGATCACTCTTGATGGAACCCCGGTAGAACCCTTTGATGAAACCCTGGTGGAACCCTTTGATGAGATCCAGGTGGATCCCTAGATGAAACCCCTCTGAAATCTGATGAAATCCTTGATGAAACTCCTGATGAAACCCCTGGTGAAGCCCCTTATAAAATTCCTAGTGAAACCCCTGATGAAACTCCTAATGAAACCCGCTTGATAAAAATATGATGAAACCCCTAATGAAACCCTTGGTGAAACCCTGGTGGAATCCTTGACAAAAAAAACCCTTAGATATTTGGTGGAACTTATCCTGTATGAAGGATAGGTTGCTAAGTTGGGGGATGTGAGAGGTTAAAACCTGCTCGCTGGTTGGTAACAATCATTCAGGATGACCTACTACTAAATATGTTCTCTTGAAGACTCACCGTGAGTGAGCTTGCTGGGAAAATCCTTTCCTTTTAAAAGACTCTGTGGAGATGTTACTTATTGGGGAAAGCCAATAAGCAATCCTTCTTAGGGAATTGTAGTGGTATAGTTGGGGATTGAGAATTCAATCATCATCGGTATAAGAACTGATAGCTTATTATTGGCAAGAAAATTGATGTAAGAACCGAAGAAATAGAAGCAGTATAAGAACCAAAAATAAAAACTATAGTATAAGAACCAGAGTGGATGAATGACAACGGTATAGGAACCAAAGTGACTGGACAACATCGGTGTAAGAACCGAAGTGAGAATGACAGCGAGAAAAGATTTGAGGAGAAGGTTGTACGGAGATCTATTACCGACCTATCTGGGGATTGATTAAGACTCTTATGATAAGTCATGAGCCTTGACCTATGTTATGTATATATGTTGTATGCATGTCATGCTATGTTATTTATGCATGTTTAGAATTCATATGGCGTAATACTCCACATTCATGGATATGTTACGCGTGATATGATGTATGAATGTGATGTTGTGGATGGTTCATCCATGGATGAGATATCTTTTTGAAGAATATGAATCTTTTATTTTTCGGTGAAGAGTTAAGAAAGACCTTCGGAAAGTGTCTTTTGAAGACTAGGCTTTGGAATTGTTAACGAGGATGGGTTTTTTGTAAGATGCCAAGTAAGGTTGGGTTTTTTGCAAGGTTCCAAGTAAGATTGAGCTTTTTATGAGATGCCAAGTAGGATTGGACTTTTTTAGATGTTAAATTCATGCTATGAAAATGTGTTAGATGAATGAGATGATATGAATGGTTTGACGATAGAGCATAGCAACTTGATTAATGCATGACAATGGTTTGAACATTTTAACAAGTGCCCATGTGGTGAGTTGGAGATTGTTAAGCCTTAGAGAGGTTGCTTATGTAACAAGGTTGATTGTCACACGATGGTAGGGTGTTATGCCAGCATGACTTCCCGATGCTTGTTTTGAAATTGACGATTGCTAATGTATGGTAGAGCTTGTTTCTGTAGTTTGAGAGTTTTAAAGAGGGCTTGTCCCTGCAGTATCTTGTGGTTGCCCCAGTCTATTGAGTCTTTGAAGAGATTCGTCTCAATATGCATTTTGAAGCAGCTTGGTTGTACCATATGTAACACCCCAATTTTATTAATTGTTTTATTTTGAGTTATTGGTGAATTATGATGATTTTAGGTGTTTTATTTAATTATTAGACGTTGGTGCGATTTAAAATAAATTATTTGAATACATGTTGTTGGGGTGTGGTAGAAATAGTAGGGTGCAGTGAGACGATAGAGTAAATTAGAAAACGATTATAATAATTAGAATTTTATTTACTATTATTGATAAAATAAGTGTCATACCCTAATTTTTATCCCTAAGATTCCGCCTCTCTTTTGCATCATCTGCATAGCTTATCATGTCTTTCATCATGTATAATGCTCCAAATTATTAGCCAAACTACACTGTTGGATTT
Organism: Lathyrus sativus; assembly: GCA_963859935.3. Lineage (NCBI taxonomy): Eukaryota > Viridiplantae > Streptophyta > Magnoliopsida > Fabales > Fabaceae > Lathyrus > Lathyrus sativus. Next base: position 523,790,396 of record OZ012738.1, read on the forward strand.
ACGGGCGAATCGGTCAAACTAAAAGTCAACTGTGCGTAAAATTAGTGGACGAAAAGTTTCAAAATTGAACTTGCAGTCGTCAATTATATTAATCTACGTTTCGCGTAGTTTAACCTGACATGCTATTTTTTATGATTTTTCGACCACATTTTGATCAGTCTGAGCACTTCAACCGGGGAAATTTTAATTTGAAATTTGACCAAACGTTGTATTTTTCCTAGTCATTTATTTTGCGTTGATAGTTTTGGTGCATTCATTTTATTTTTTCGAGCACTTCGATACCAGACTGTTTATTCATTTTTAACCGGTTTCATTTAAATTTTTAGTTTAATTTAAATAGGTTTAATCAGATTTTTAATTTAAGTTTATTTAAAATAGTTAATATTTTATTTTTATTTCATATATCATTTTAATTTTTTAATATTTAATATTTGTGTATTCTTTTTTTGGAAACACTTGTTTCCTAAGTATAAAAAGTTCTTTTAATTTTTTTATTCATTTTATAATGACCTAGTAATATAGCATGATACAGACATACAGCAGGGGGCACCTGATTCATAATATTTGAATTGATTAAAAAAAGGGTCAGTACGCATGCAGACGGGGTTGATCAACACGCCACGAGGATAATCTCTCCATCGTTTTCAAATAGAAAAGCAAAATAAAGGACAAATGGTGATGGTTTTAAAAAAAACACAATATTCATTAGCAAAGGTGGAAAGACTTCACATGGCAAGCCCACATTTTCTTGCTCACTCTCATATACCAACAACATAAACTACACACACACAAAAAAAAAACTCACTATAGACTACCTCTTAAAACCCTTCCATACACCCTTAAAACCTTGCACCAACTCTTCATCTTCACTACTCTCACATATCAACATCACACCACAAAGCGTAATAACATGATGCACTTTACAGCCTCTCACCACCTTCTTCTTTTCACTACAGCCTCCACTGTTATCAATCTTCACATCAAACCCTTCATTTTTTTCCTCTGCATATTTCCTCGCCGCCTCACTTAAATAACTACAACACATCTTCACCTTCATTTTACCTTGACTGACTTCACTTCGGAAATGTTCACAAACCACATAACACCCTCTCAACACAACCTTGTATCTTCAAGCTCCACCCACTCTCGATCTACAACCATAAGTAAATAAATTCTCCAAACTCTCTTCCACCCACATTATCGAAAGATTCACAACATTATTTTAACCATTATTCCAAATCGTGAAAAAAGAAAAGAAAAGAAGGTGCAGTAGATGGTTAGTTTAAGTCTAGTTAGGAGCGTACAAAATCTACAATTGGATACTTAACACAAAGTACTTGAGGTTTTCCTTTTGTTTGGAAGTTGTAGCCTTTTTAGTTCAGGATTAGTGGTATGCTAACTCTTCAGGAACCAAATTGAAGAAGAGCTTTGATTTAGATGATTTTTCTATTGTGATTTTCAGTGTACCCCATTGGAAAATTCTTTATATGAGTTTTGAAAAATAGGTATGTACTCTTGTTGAGTTACATTTTGAATTAGATTACCGGAGGGGTGAAAAGGGAGGACGTGAGAATTTGCGCATCAATTTATTTTTTTTAGGTTGGTGCCATGACATGGTTTATGACTATAAATAGATTTCGGATGAGTTTGTTTTATTGTTTATGATGTATTCTTGAAAGTGTTTAATCAGTAATTACCACGGTGTGTACTGCAAAAATTTTTAATTTTAAGAATAGAAGAAAAAACAAATTTTTATTTTAATTTATTTGTTTTAATTATTTTCATTATTAACTTATATAATATTAAAAATGCCAAAAAAAATGTTATTAATTATTAATCACTTTAAATATTTTTATTTAATATTGATTAATTAAATTATTAATTAATCTTATTAAATATTTATATTTAACTTGATTAATAATTCTCTTGTTGCCCGGTTCATTTTGCGACTTATTTGCTTCCATGTTTTGGACTTGTTTTCCTTGATTAATTCTTGATGCTTTTCCTAGATTAATTCTTGATGACTACATGATGTTTTTCCATATGTTTGTTGATTTTGTTTTACTTGACTGCATGATGCTTTTCCATGTATGGTGTTGATTTTATTTGTTGTTTTATAACCATGATGCTTTGCCAAGTACTATGTTGATTCTATTTGTTATTTTATCATACATGATGCTTCGCCATGTACTTTATTGATTATATTTGTTGTTTGATCATACTTTGATGCTTGATAATTACATGATGTTTTTCATGTATATGTTGCTTTCTTTTGATGCTTTGACCTAATCCAAGGGAAATGGAGTGTATGTTGACTTATTGTCATTGTGCATGTCCATTGTATGTTTGTTGCTTTGCCTTACCCATCTTTCATCTTTAGCAAACAATTTTAGGAAAAACACAAATATTTCAAGAGGTTATTGTAGAGTACTATAGATACTTAGGATGATAGTACGTTCCCTTAGTATAACCAACCCTCGTACCTTTTATCTCTCTTTTACTTAGCTTTTAGCCTTGCCTTTTGCTTTGCACGTTTATTATGGATTTTGTTCGATCTTTTCTCCCTTCCCTTGGAAAAATAAAAGTTTGATGGTGATATCTTATTTTTGCGAGTCAAGCTAGTCAATAGCTTTGGTCTTCGATTCTCACGTGACAATAAGAATTTGGAGAAAATAGGAGTTTGGGTCAATTGTGGAATTTGAGAAGAGTTTGTGGTAAGAAGAGGGAAGCTAGAGTTAAATTGGGCAAAAATAATAATTAAGCAAAAGTAAAGAGGTTACTATATATTTTAAAAGTTTGGAGAGAAGCTAGGTTTTTAAGAGATTTTGTCAGTACGTGAGATTGGAGCCAAAAAAACAAAGAGCGAGAGCAAAAGCTTGAGGTTGAAGAAGAAGATCAAGGGATTTTGTCGGAGATCAGGTAAGGGTGAGAACTTGTTCCAATAGTAAAGGGTATGGTAGAAGGATAGAATGAAGAAACCCTTAACCTCCTTAAGATTGGGCGTTTTAATTCATAATTTTGAATTGGGATGCTATGATGGTTGTTATATGATAATTATATGATGAAATTTGTGTTAGTTCTTGATTGGCAGGCATTTTGGTGAAACTAGGTGTAATCACAAGACGTCCCACAGGATGTCGTGACATCCGTCTGTCAGGTTAGCAGGTTGCTTTGGTCTGATTAACAGGTATTTTCTCCATGATTTCAAACAAGATGTCTTGAGACTCATGGACTAAACATTTTGTATGAATGTATTTATGTGTCCATATCTTTTTGTGCAAGCTTGCTGCACTATTCTGGTGTGAATCTGCGCGTTTTTAGTGGTTTTCTAAAGGCATTTCTGATACACTTATCGTGGATCAAATTTGATTTGATATGGAGTTATTCTCAGAAGATTGTTTGAATATTGGAAGAATGATTTGATTAGATCTGATTGATCAAATCAAATCTGTTGCTATTGATGAAGATTGGAATCTTCTCAAATCCTACTGTTACTTGTGCCAATGCCTAAGCCCATTCTGCATTGCTATTTAAAGAGGCGAAAACCCTAGCGTGAAGATCAGAGAAGCAAGGATTAAAAGTGTGTGCATTTGTTTAAGCTTTAAGGCTTCGTGTGTGTTAGTTTTGTGAGCCATTCACTCATTGTTTAATGTGTAAATTGGACTAGGTTGTTAATTATAAATTGTTCACTCAAAGCTTGTAAGCAAGAGTGTATTGTACTTGATTGAAGCTTTTAAGAAAGATCAAGTTGTGACTTTGAAGAGTGTCTTCTAAAGTCTTCTTATTGTATTTGTTGTTATCACTGCTGTGATTGAGGGGGAGTGAGAGGTGTATCTTGTCTAGTGGGTTCTAGGCAGAAGTTGCATGGGTATAGATTAAGTGAGGAGTTTTAAACTAGGAGTTTAGCTCTGAATTAATTCTACTAGTAGTGAATTTCCTCCCTAGCTTGGTAGCCCCCAGACGTAGGTGTGGTTTCACCGAACTGGGTTAACAATTGATGTGTCTCTTTACAATTGTTTTTGTTTATCCTTGTTCTTATTATACAGATATTTGTGTCGGGAACATCTCCTTCGACATCTAATATCTGATACCAGAATTTCAATTGGTATCAGAGCAGGCATCCTTATTTGGTTCTAGGTGAGATCTAAGGACAATACTTTCTGGTACCATGGACAAAGAAGGAAGATTTGTGAATAGACCACCTGTTCTGGACGGGAACAATTATGACTACTGGAAACCTAGAATGGTTGCCTTCTTAAAATCTTTGGACAGTAAGGCATGGAAAGCTGTTATCAAGGGATGGGAACATCCTATGATTGTTGATAAATATGGAAAGGCTACAACTGAATTAAAACCTGAGGAAGAATGGACAAAGGAAGAAGATGATCTAGCTCTGGGAAACTCCAAGGCCTTGAATGCCTTGTTCAATGGAATTGACAGGAACATATTCAGGTTGGTGAACAACTGTGAAATTGCTAAGGAAGCTTGGGAGATTCTAAAGGCTACTCATGAAGGCACATCCAAGGTAAAAATGTCTAGACTTCAACTCCTTACAACTAAGTTTAAAAGCCTGGGAATGAAATATGATGAAAGCATACATGACTTTCATATGAATATTCTTGAGATTGCCAATGCTTCAAATGCTCTTCGTGAAAAGATTTCTGAAGAAAAGCTGGTAAGAAAAATCTTCAGATCTCTCCCCAAGAGATTTGACATGAAAGTAACTGCCATAGAGGAAGCTCAAGACATCTGTAAGATGAGAGTTGATGAACTCATTGGCTCTCTACTAACCTTTGAAGTAGGAATAGGTGACAAAGCTGACAAGAAAAAAAGCATAGCCTTTGTGTCAAATACTGAGGAAAGAGATGATGAATCTGATGAGGATACAAATGAAAGTCTATCAAAGGCCATGGTTCTACTTGGAAGACAATTCAACAAGGTAATAAAAAGAATGGATATAAAGACAAGACCAAATGTCAAGAACATCTCACTTAACATCAGTAAGTCAAATGATGCAGGAAGAAGGACTAGGGCTGAAGAAAAACCCACAAACAGCAAAGGGATACAATGTTATGAGTATGAAGGTTTTGGTCACATAAAACCTGAATGTCCTACCTATCTTAAGAAAAAAAAGAAAGGTCTAGCTGTTTCATGGACTAATGAAGACTTTGATAGGGAGATTGGAGAAGAATCTGCCAAACATGTAACTGCATTAACTGGAAGATACTACTTTAATGAAGACTCTAGTGAAGATGAATTGACCTTTGAAGAACCAGCAGCTTCCTACAAAGAACTGTGCCTCAAAAGTGAAGAAGTTTGCCAGCAGAATGAAAAACAGAAGGAACACATCCTTAAGTTAAAGACTGAAAAGGAGGAACACCTGAAAATTATCAATGGTTTGAATGATGAGGTTGCTAAACAGACTGAAACTATTGCCAAATTAACAGATGAAGTTAGTCAACTGACTTCCCAACTTAACCAAATGGGAAAGTCTGTTAAAATGATGAATAGTGGAACCAAAACCTTGGAAGAGATTCTTCAATCTAGCAAAAGAAATAGAGACAAGACAGGACTAGGATTCCATGAAGACAATAACTCTGCTTATCCTCATAAATCTGTTGGGCAGATGATTTTCCAGTAGATGTCTCAACATCACTGCAGAAATCAGACCAGTCAACCTAGAAAATTCCAAAGATGGAGATGTCATTACTGCGGTCGCTTTGGTCACATAAAGTCTTTTTGTTTCAAACTGCATGGATATCCAAACTCTACTACTCAGACAAGACCTAACCACAACACTCACCACTCCAAGAAGCAATGGGTTTCCAAGACTCCTGTTACAAAATAATGGGTACCCAAAACTGCTACTACTTCTCTCTTAGATCATAATCCCTAAAAGTTTCTACTAAGAAAGATTGGTACCTTGACAGTGGGTGCTCAAGACACATGACTGGAAATGAAAATCTGTTGGTTAACATTAAACCTCACTCAACCAGCTATGTAACCTTTGGAGATGGGGCCAAAGGGGAAATCAAGGGAGTTGGCAAACTAAACTACTCAGGAACACCTGATCTTGACAGTGTGTTGTTGGTCAAAGGATTAACCACCAATCTGATTAGCATTAGTCAACTGTGTGATCAAGGTCTAAGTGTCAACTTCACTGAACTTGAGTGTCTGGTTACAAATGAAAAGGGAGAACTGATCATGAAGGGAGTCAGGTCCAAGAACAATTGTTATCTATAGGCTTCTCAGGACTTTAAGTGTGGTCTTGTCACAGAAGATGAAGTAAGACTATGGCACTAGAAACTTGGGCATGTACATCTAAGAGGAATGAAGAAGATCATATCTATGGAAGCTGACATATGTATTCCTCAACAAAAACTTGAAGAAGGAAAAATCAGTGGTGAATGCCAAATAAGAAAATAAACAAGGATGTCACATCAGAAGTTCCAACATCTCACTTCTTTTAAAGTACTGGAACTTCTTCACAAAGACTCAATAAGACCTATGCAGGTGGAAAGTTTTGTTGAAAAGAAGCATGCTTATGTTGCTATAAATACCATGCAAGAAGAGGTGGAAAAATTCAAGAAAACTTTGAAGTATATCAATAGGACAAGTAAGTATGGGAGGTTATATAATCATGAGTCTAGGTGTATGGTGTCTGGATATTGTGATTGGGCTGATGATAGAAAGAGAATATCTGGAGCCTGTTTGTTTTTGGGAAACAACCTCATCTCGTGGTTTAGCAAGAAACAACATTGTGTATCCTTGTCTACTGTAGAAGCAGATTACATAACTGTTGGGAGTAACTATTCTCAACTTGTTTGGATGAAGCAGATGTTCACAGAGTATAATGTCACACAAGATGTCATAACATTATACTGTGGCACAATGAATAGTTCCAAGAACCTTATTCAACATGGCAGAACTAGGTGTCACTCTATTAGGGAGCTTCTTGAGCATGTCTCGACAGAAAATCAACAGGCCAATATTCTTAACAAATTTTTGAATGCAAATTAGGATGAGACTTTGAAAAGAAAATTGGAGATTTGTACTTATGAGGATTTATAGAAATTACTGCAAAAAGGGATTTCTGCTTTTAAAAGATGTCTCTTTCTTAAAATAGAGATGTTCCAACATCCTTCTTTATTACATAGCATACCCTTGTCTACTCAAGCACATTATCCTACTCAAATATTTCCCTCCAACTACCTCTTCAACTCTCACGCCTCTACTACTCTTCAGACTATCTTCCTCTCTCTGCGAATTCAACCCTTTGCAGCCTACCTCCAACCTTATAAAACTTCTCCACTCTCAGAAACATCAAAATGTCTCCCAAACGTGATGTTGCCTCTACTAAGACTTCGCACATGATGCTCATCCTATGAGCATCTCTTTTGATGATGTTCTTGATGTTGCTCCTCTCAATATGGTTCCTAGTGATGAAAGTGAAGCTCCCAAGACTGCTCCTTCACATACAAACGAAACCCAACAACCCTCCAAAGGTAAAACCTCTAATTCTTCTACTGACAACATTGATAGAATGAAAAACAAGGAAGGCTCTGCTTATGTGGATAGATCCATTAGGGAACTTGTCACTAAGATCCTCTATGGAGATCATAATGTGCATGGTATTTCCACTCCTCTCTCTCTCTCTCTCTCTATCTCTCTCTCTCTCTCTCTCTCTCTCTCTCTCTCTCTCTCTCTCTCTCTCTCTCTCTCTCTCTCTCTCGTGTTAATCCATCCCCTAGCATTGGTAAGAACTTAAAAGAAAATGTTGAAAAACCCTCTTCTGATGGCAACCCTAACACTGAAAACTTGGAAAAACTTGCCAGTTTTGTGGTGCATGATATGAATAATGGTGATGAAGCAGGTCTGAATGATGATGTGAATGAGGTTGAAGATACTGGTTGAGATGATGATATGAATGATGTTCCTGACAATATTATAGATGTGCCATCAGATGATGAGCTCATCAGAAATGCTGCTCCAGGTATTGGCAAGAGACTGGTGACTAGGAAAGGAAAAGTTGTACTTGAGGAATCCCCCTCCAAAAGCCAAAAGAAAAGGACTCTTGTTTGACCCCCCCCCCCCCCCCCCCCAAGGCATGGAGCAAGGTCTCTCTTGCCTCCAAGAAGATAAAGGTAATTGTTGAGAACACTGACTCTGATGAAGATGTTGTAAAGGATGTTCCTGCCAACCACACCTCCACCATTGTTGTTGGGCTAGGCAGGTTCATTTATGCTATAGGTACCAAGGTTGATTTTGATTTTGGATTGTACATTTTTGATCAAATTGTTAAGCATTCTACTTCAAGTGCCATCAAGCTGCCAATTGCCTTCCCTCCCTCATCTGTGAGATTACCTTGAATCAACACCCTGGAATTTTAAACTATAATGATGTTGCTAGCAAGAGAGAGTCTGTACTGTCCCTACATTACAATCTTTTTGCTGGAAGACATGTTCCAGATATTGTTCTGACATCTGGTGAAAGGGCCAATTGTCGCTACTGCGAAAATCGACGCCGGCTGAACAGAAGAGTCGCCACCGTGCGTTATTTATCCCAACGGAGGGAAAGGAAACGCTCAGAGTAAACCTACCGCAAAGACGGGAAAGGAATGGTCATCGCAACCAAATCCTGGATTCGGGAGTCGGTTACGCAAGGGGAAGGTATTAGCACCCCTCACGTCCGTCGTACTCGACGGGATCCACACTTGTTTTCTGGTACGGATTGTTATTCTATCTATTCTACAGGTCTGGGGTTAAAAAAAATAAAATGACTCGGCAAAGTATCGCACTTTATGCCTACGTATTCCCGTCTGGGACGAGAAATCAGAGTCAACGTAGTTCTCCTACCTACTGGAAAGGAGGGGAAGGTTGCTCACTAGGATATCGCATCCTATGCCTACGTACTTTCATACAGCATGAAAGATCAGAGCAAACGTAGTTCGGGCGACGTACGACACAAGTCTGTCTTGATTGTTTTTATCCTTCTGAAAAAGGTTTTTCTGATTATGGGTCCAAGCGGACAAAAATGACGTTTTTTATTGGTTTACAGTCTTTTACGCAAGAACTGTTTTTTATTGTGTTTGAAATGTTTATTGTGTTTTTCTGATTGTTTTGAGAAAGGAGAGACAACAACTCTAAAACCTACGGTTGAAAAAGGAATCAAAATCTATCCTAATGTTTTCATGCATGGATGAAAGCCTAATGTCTGTCATATTTCTCTCTTGCGCAGAGAGAAACAGAGATCCTAAGGGGATAAACGGAAGAGCAACAACATATATACAGTAAAGCGGTAAAATGCATGAATGCAGCAATACAAGCGAGGCAAGGGAGTCCCACTCAACCTCGAACCTAGAAAACAATGGGAAAAGTGAAAAAACTTCACTTCAACCTCCAGGGGAAAATTATCAAACAATACAGTCAAGAAACTCAAACAATACATCAACAGCTCCAAACAGCACCAACAGCAAAAACCTGACAGCACAAGCTCCTGCTTCCATCAGTCTTCAAGGCAATGAACTTCATCCTCAATCTTCAAAGTTTCTTCAAAGCAAGCTCTCCTAGATGAGTAATAGTTCACAAGATGATTTGGGATGTTAAACAGTCAGTTGACCACCAAAGGTGGCATACAGACTGTTAACAAAATACCGATTATTTCTCTCAAAAGTTTTATCTCCTAGATACTGTCACTAAGCCTTCCAAAGGAAGGAGGTGAGTATCAAAGAGAGACTTTGAATCATAGAGAAGAATGGAGGCAACAGAAACCATCCATGTTTATGAATCATATTTCTACTCTAAAGCTCTACCTAGCTCCTAGGTCCTATGATCTTTAATCGATCTTCAAGCAAGCCTAGCATCTTCATCAACTTTGAACTTGGCCTTCAATTCTTTGCTTTGTCTTCAATATGCTCCATCAACAAGATCTTCAAAGCTAACCCACACCCCAAGCAAGCCCAATAAGCCCATACAAACAAAATAAACCCCAAAAGGGCACGCCAAACAAGCATACAATTGCAAAATATACTAAAAATATCAATATAGTAGGGAAAATTCTAATATTATTTCTAGGGGATCTACTAAACCTACCCTTAATACCCATATATGCCCCATAGCCTAAATTGTCCTAAAAAACCCAAAATCTAAAGTTATTGTGGACCTATGTTGAAGTTTAACCTAATTCTACACAACCTAGAATTATCTAATCAAAACTATCCTAAAAATCATCACAAAAATATGGGATTAACCCAGGGGGGACCTAAAACATATATCTAACTACCCTAAAAAGATTGACCTAAAAATCTAAAGGGAACTACCTAAACTAAAATCTACAAATTAAGGTATCAACATAAAAGCATTAAAAAGCTATTAAAAGTAAAAATATGCAAAAAAATATTAAAATGAAATAAAATGGCAATTTTATGATTTTATATATTTCTTGACAAAAATATGAAAAGGGGAAAAAAATTCCCAAGCAAAAATATTGATTTTTCTATTTATTATGCATTTTCAAAGTATGAGAAAATTTGGAGAAAATTAATATGAAAATATGAGCATGGGGTGTGAATAGAAATAAGATGCAGTACAATCTATTGATGGGCCCAGACATGGGGGTGGCAATAACAAGCGCGCCAGGCCCAATGTATTAATCAGAAAAACCAAATAAAATGAAAAGAAAAAAATTAAAAGCGCGGTGCAAATAGAAGGGAAATATAGTGCAAAATCCAATTGGGCCTCGCTTGGGGGTGTTGATAGCCATTCTCACTCAAAGCCCAGAAGAGCGTTTAATGAAACGCTTCGTTTCAAGCCATTCAGAATTCCCTCTCATTTTTGCTTTGAATCTCAGCCATAGGATCTGGTCTTTGGTCAAGGTCAGCGCGCTTCATCCAACGGACGTGGCTTATCTTCTTCCTCAGATTACGGTTTCTGCAAAACCTCCATTAAAATACATCTTCCATGCACAGAATTCTACCAACTCGTGTGGCCTCGTTTCTCCACCAATTTCCACGATGTAAAAACCAAACTTGCTTAGAATTTCACGCTGAACACGATCATGGCATTGGTTTAAACTGAAGTGGCCTCTATCATAGAACCCGAAGGTGTAACCATCCTAATCTCAAAATGTGATCAGTTTTCAACTTCAACCAAACTCTCATTTCTTTACATCAAAATGAACCTCACATTACACTAATTAAAATCAGCTATTAATTTGGCATTAACACTCATTATTTCACACGATCTTGCTCATCCAAGAATTGACCTCCATTAATGAAACTTCACCAATTGCTCCCAAACTCATCAAAAATGATCACCTAATTGTCTCTAACAAGTCTACACTAATAAATTACCCTAGCCATGCCTAGATAACGGTGTAGAAATGATTTTGCAAACCTGGTTCTTGGATATGGTAGATGATGTAGATCTTCAATTCAAGGCTTGAAACTCTTCAAGAACAATCCCTGGATGATGAATCTTCTTTTGTTTGCAAAAGATTGGAGGGAGAGAGCTTGTACTTCAAGATCCAATGTGAATGGCTTTCTTGCAATTTCCAATGGAACACCTTCAATTCTTCATCAATGGAGCTCCCACTCAGTATGAACACACTCAGAAGGATGTATGGAGAAGGTTTGTGAAGAAAAATGGAATGGCAATGAAGAAAAATGAAGAGCTTGAATGTGATTTACAATGGAGGAAAATGGATTTCACTCTCTCTTCTCTACACCAATTAACACCAACCTTGCATCAATGCAAGTTGCACTTGTTATATAGAATGGATTAGAACAGTCTAGAACCATATAGGATCATCTAATGAGAACTTGATCTTTTCATGCAATGGTATTTTTAATTTTCATTTCTCATAACATGGTATCTCATGCCAAATGCCTTGTAACCTTTGTAACCAATTTGATTTTATCCCCACATGATATTTTGGATGAGATACAATGCATATCTTTCTTGTTTGTTGAGTTATTTTGAGTTTTGGTTTGGTACCCTAATATGCAAGCAATCAAATTACAAAGCAACCCTATGATGCAAGCCTCAAATCAAAATTGTGTCTGACCCATTGTTCTTAGAATGTCATTTGGAGTCAAAATGACCTATTATATGACATGGTTTGGACTTGTAACTTGTGATTTATGATTTTCAACTTCACTTGAATTAACTTATGCCTCATTTTTAGGCCATTTTTTATCACTTTTTGATATGAGCCTTTTCAACATCTCATGAGCTCCCTACTAGCCTTAAAACATCATTCTAAGCAAGTTTTATGTTGAATATTTTTTCATTTGAAGCTTGGAAGTAGGAGATATGGCCTTATGCTTGAAATGACTTATAACCTCCAAATGACCAAAATGCCATTGGCTTGTCAAGATCATAAGTAGAGCTCCACAAATCAGATTGAGGCATACCATACCTTTCTAGAAATCTAAGATCATGGGGAACAACTTTCATGTTGGCCAAAAATCCATTTGAAAACTCCTTAAGGGGAAAAAGTTGCTTGGAAGTCAAGTAACTTTCACAGACAAATTTCAGATGCCTCTGATGACCTGTAACTTGCAAGAACCATAACTTGAGTTCTACAAATCTCCTTGATGCCTTCCACCACTCAAATTAAAGGTCTTGAGATACTATACAAGTTTCGTGTTGGCCAAGGATCCATTTGAGACTTTCATTTTGAATTACTTTGCTTGTAAGTTTGACCTAAACCAGGGGATTTTACTCAGAAACCCTAATTCAGAAACTTCTCTTCTTCTTGATTTCTTGTGATTTCTCCTTGGAACAACACCACATCCATATCCACATATCAAATTATGAATCTCACATCCTCCAAATAGGCCTTGATGCCCTTCAATCAAGCATTTGACCTAGGGTTGACCCAGGGTTGACCCAGATGACACCCTAGTTGACTGTCTTCAACTGTAGCTCTTGTAACCATGCCAATGACTTGTCTTACTTTCAAAAGGACCCTCTAGGTCTTCCATGCCCTCAATCCATAACCCATAACTTCTCTGATGATCTTCATATACCCTCAAGATAGGAGAGAAACCGACTGCTTGGCCTTTAAACTTCCCAAAGCTTCAATTTCTTTCTTGGTGATTTGAATAGGCTTGAATCTTGATAAGAGCCTCTTGAATACATTCCTTGAGATGAAAAATAGCACTTGATCCCTTGTCAGATGACTTGTTATGCTATGCTATGCAAATGATTAGACTATGTACATTCCTTGAAGATTGGAATAATGATTTGATTAGATCTGATTGATTAAATCAAATCTGTTGCTATTGATGAAGATTGGAATCTTCTCAAATCCTGCTGTTACTTTTGCCAATGCCCAAGACCATTCTGCATTTCTATTTAAAGAGCCAAAAACCCTAACTTGAAGATCAGAGAAGCAAGGATTAAAAGTGTGTGCATTTGTTTAAGCTTTAAGGCTTCGTGTGTGTTAGTTTTGTGAGCCATTCACTCATTGTTTAATGTGTAAATTGGACTAGGTTGTTAATTATAAATTGTTCACTCAAAGCTTGTAAGCAAGAGTGTATTGTACTTGATTGAAGATTTTAAGAAAGATCAATTTGTGACTTTGAAGAGTGTCTTCTAAAGTCTTCTTATTGTATTTGTTGTTATCACTGCTGTGATTGAGGGGGAGTGAGAGGTGTATCTTGTCTAGTGGGTTCTAGGAAGAAGTTGCATGGGTAGAGATTAAGTGAGGAGTTGTAAACTGGGAGTTTAGCTCTGAATTAATTCTACTAGTAGTGAATTTCCTCCCTGGCTTGGTAGCCCCCAGATGTAGGTGTGGTTTCACCGAACTGGGTTAATAATTGATGTGTCTCTTCACAATTGTTTTTGTTTATCCTTGTTCTTATTATACATATATTTGTGTCGGGAACATCTCCTTCGACATCTAATATCTGATATCATCACCTCCAGAATCATCTACCAACCCAATCCATATAATGGGATTTTAGGTTCATCAACAACGGATCATTATCCACAAATGTATGCAATAAGACTATTTACGCATACCACAATGACAACATCACCGTGCACAGTAACCCACCACCATCATTACTGTACACCTCCCAAAGTGGCCAATAAGCATAAAATATTTTCATACAATATAGATATATATCTTTTATGCAATCACAACAACATCATTAAAACATCCTCATATTACCATCATTAACATCACCTCATATCAACAACATCCATATCATATCAACATCACATCATATCAACAACATCAAACTTCGACAATTCAACATCTCAACAATATCATCATAATATTATCAACATAGCAACATCATTATCACATAATATTAACACAACAATACAACAATTCATTATCTGAATATGTAAACTAACACTTCATCAATTCAGTAGGCATAAAAATAATACATAAACATTTCACCTATTACTACTATGTTATAGCTTTGAGCGTTAGCTTTCTAACACTTCAAACGGTTCGTCAATTGGATACACGGTTAGAAAGATATAACAAGAATCGTCAAAAGATAAACAAGTTTCAAGTTCAACACTCCTTTCAAACATCAAAAGCATCAACTAATTATCATGATCAGTCTCTAGAAGTAATTTCATTCTATAGTAATTCCTATTAGCTTTCCAACGTTTCGAACGTTGCCTTAAACAGACTTGCGGATCAAAAGTTATGATCGAAATGATTTCGTGGTACAAATCCAAATAGCTACTACGGCCCGTAGCACTCCTAAGCAAAAATTTGCATTTTGGGCACGCCCGTGGTGCCATAGTCCAGGGGGATGCTACGGGCACCCGTAGTAGCTACTACGACCCGTAGCAGAGCCCATAAAACCCTAATTTTTTGTGCGATTTTGTGTGAATTATCTTATTTTTCAGCCTTGCAACATACCCCAAACCCCATGTTTTGACCTCCAACAATCCAAAAACACAACGTAACATATAGAGCATCATTCAAAGGGATTAAAAACATATTATTCATCAATCCCTTCACAACATTCATAGCATTATTGAAAAACACACACTTTATCAACAAAGGGAGATCAAAGTTTATAGCATAAGAAAACACAACAATCCAATCAACGCAAAAACCTAAAACCTTACCCATTATTCATCATACTATCCCTTAGAGAATCAGAACTCCACCCTTACCTTAGAGCTCTTGCAAGATCTTCTACCTCTTAACAATGGTGGTCTCCTTTCCCCTTGAGCCCTAGCTTCCACTTCTCACTTTCTCGTGTTTCACGTTCTGATTGTTTTCTATCCCCAAAACCCTTTTTCTTCTTTTATTATTTTATTATTACGATTATTTATTTCCACCAATTATAATAATAATAATACTAATAATAATACCTATTTATTTAACTAATTAAATTAAATAATACCAATATATATTATCTTACTAATTAATTATTAACTAATATTGATAATTAGCTCCACTCACCACACCACTCATCTCTACACTATTACTCACACACCCTAAACACCTAAAATCATATTCTCTAATACACCAAAATACCAGTCACACAACAAGATCACCAAATATCACATAATTAAATCACGAAAAATTTATATTAAATCGGGGTGTTACAAATCTCTCACACTTAGAGCATTTTCGTCCTAAAAAATTTACTTGATGCAAATAACATTGGATACGACTCTCGCATCCTACTCTCCAATTCCCAAGTCATATTTCCTCCAGTAGCTCCTCCCCAGGCTACTCTCATTAAAGGAATGTCCTTGCCTCTTAACTGTTTCATCTTGCGATCCTTAATCTTTGTCGATATTGTGTCCATAGTAAGGTTATCCCGAATCTTCACTTCATCCCTCTGAATGGCATGGGATGGATCGGGAATGTACTTTCAAAGTTGCGACACCTGAAAGACACCATGTAAGTTTGAAAGTTCAGGTGGCAGCGCCACTCTATGCACATCACGTCCAACTCTCTGCAAAATCTGATATCTGATACGGTCCAATGAACTTAGGATCCAAATTCTTCGATTTTAGCGCACGAACAACACCGGTCACATGATTGACCCTTAGAAACACATGGTCGCCCTTGCTGAATTCCAAGTATTTCCTCATATTATCATGATAGATTTTCCGTCGACTTTGGAATGCTTTCATCTTCTCCCTAATCATCTGAATTATCTCAGTAGTCTACTGCACAATCACTGGTCCGAGTACATCACTCTCTCCTGACTCATACCAACACAATGGAGTTCTACACATCCTACCATGCAACGCTTCATATGGTGCCATTACAATACTAGCATGAAACAGTTGTAGTATGTAAACTTAATAAACAGCAAATGGTTGTCCCAAGATCCTCCTTGGTCCAACACACAAACCCTCAGTAAATCCTCCAAAGACAAGATGCTCCCCTCTGTCTGGTCGTCCATTTGTGGATGATATGTAGAACTCAACCTCAACTTAGTACCCAAGGCATTCTACACACTTCCCCAAAACCTCGACGTAAATCTTGGATCTCTATCTGACACAATGCTCTGAGGTATCCCGTGCAACCTCACAGTATCCTTAATGCGCGGCTCAACTAACTTCTGCATATAATGGTTAATCTTCATCAGTAAGAAATGAGCCGACTTATTTAATCTACCCACAATCACCCAAATGAAATCATTCCCCTTTGTAATCTACGACAAACCCGACAAGAAACCTATGGAAATACTATCCCACTTTCATTCTGGATTATTCAATGGTTGCATCAGACCCAAAGGCTTCTGATGTTCAATCTTTAACGTCTGACAAGTCAAGCACGCGTAAACAAGTTTAACAATATCTCTCTTCATACCTGGCCACCAAAATAACTTCTTCAAATCCTAATACATCTTTGTAGCACCGTGATAAATACTCAACCTAATTCGATGTCCTTCTTCAAGAATACTTTTCTTAGTTCTAGAACATCTGGAATACACACTCTATCTCTGAACCTCGTCACACCATTTTGATCAACTCAGTATTCACCTCCATTAGCTTGATTAATCAAGGTCAATTGATCAACCAACCTAAAATAAGATTTCTGACCTCCTTTGTTCTCTTCAAGAATACCACTCGTCAGTTTCCACCTCCTCAACTTCACACTGTTAGAAGTCGCTTCACACACCAAACTCTTGTCTCTGAATTGCTTGATTAATTCCAACTTTCTCACCATAAGCATCGACATAAGCAAGGACTTCCTACTCAAAGCATCAACTACCACATTTGCTTTACCAGGATGGTAAGTCAAATCAAAATCATAATCTTTCAGAAGTTCAAGCCACCTTCTCTACCTCATATTCAACTCTTTCTGGTCGAACAAATACTTCAAACTCTTATGATCACTGAACACCTCAAATTTAGAGCCAAAAAGAAAATGTCTCCAAATTTTCAACACGAACACTATCGCTGCCAATTCTAATCCATGTGTAGGATCATTCCTTTCATGAACTTCCAATTGTCTAGAAGCATAAGCAACAACTTGACCATTATGCATCAGCACACCACCAAGTCCCATCTTTGACTCATCACAATATACCATAAAGAACTCACTCAGATTGGGCAAAATCAATACCCGAGTAGTTGTCAACTTCTTCTTTAATTTCACGAAACCTTCTTCACACGCAACATTCCACACATAAGCTTGACCCTTTCGAGTCAACTGAGTCAACGGTAACGCCAACTTAGAAAAACCCTCAATAAACCTGCGATAATAACCAGTCAAACTAAGAAAACTTTGAATCTTAGTAGCCGACTTCTGAGTTTCCCATTGCAATACTGCATCAACTTTAGAAGGATCCACATAAATTCCACCACTAGATATCACATGGCCAAGAAAACTCATTTCCTTCAACCATAACTCACATTTTGATAGTTTTACATACAACTTCTTCTCTTTCAACCCTTGCAACGCAGTTCGTAGTTGCTCAGCATGCTCTCCTTCTGATTTAGAGTAGATCATAATATCATCAATGAAGACCACGACAAACCTATCCACATAATCATGAAATATCTGATTCATATACTCCGTCAACACACCTGATGCATTGGAGACACCGAACGACATTCACCAAGTACTCATAGTGTCAATACCAAGTCCTAAAGGTCGCCTTTTGAATATCATCTGGTTTAGCCCGAATCTGATGATAACCAGACCTCAAGTCTATCTTGCTGAAAACATAGGCACCAACCAACTGATCCATCAGGTCATCAATTCTCGAAAGTTGATACTTATTCTTAATATTCACCTTATTCAACTGTCAGTAGTCAACCCATAACCTCATACTTCTATCCTTTTTCTTAATCAACAACACATATGCATCCCACATAGAAACACTTGGTCGAACAAATATCTCCTCAAGTCATTCTTCTAACTATCTCTTCAATTCACATGACTCTGAAGCATACATTTTGTATGGAGTCATTGACATTAGACTCGTATCAAGTACTAGGTTGATAGCAAATTCCACTTCATGTTATGGTGGAAAATCACTTATGTTGTCTGGAAATACATCTGGAAATTCACAAACAATAGGTAATTTAACACTTGTAACTTCACGGTCAACTTGTAATGATGCAAACATTACAAACATTAAGGCTTCATCTTCTAGAAGATCATCCACTTGCTTAGCAGGAAACATCATCAGCTCTCTGCTATCACCAAACCAAGATCCACACTCTAGAGGCGAGTCATAATTATCTTCAGAAAAAACATCAGAAATTACACACCACTGGCATATCTCTTACCATCACCTTGCTCTCTACTCCCTAAGAAGAATCCCTTAACAATACCTGATCGTTCTCCCTCAAAGACATCCAAACTAGACCGACAGACAAGAAACTCGAATTCGCCTTATCTTCAGATATAAGAATCTGCATTGACTCATTAAATCAATCTGTAAGCATTTGTCTTAACTCCAAATAATTCACTGCACACACCATCTAAGTTGGCAAGACACGTCTATTCCATCTAACATGATCTCGTCTATTATCAATAAGAGATTAAGGGTGATCAGTTCCTCAATTTGTCAATACATAGCCGACAATCATGATGGGGCATAAACCATCTTTACCAAACTATAATAGCGTCCAATGACACACTGAGCCATCACTCTACACTCGAAGCATCTTGGAGAAGCACAAGCTTCTCCCCCACTTGTTTCATGCCCAACCTGGACACGGAAACAAAACAAACATCGATAGTGTTTTCACACACATGTTGCATACTAGAGAACAACATAATTAAACAACCTGGCCGGAAGGACCGACTTGCTCTGATACCACTTTGTAACACCCTAATCTTCCTCGGGTAATTATAATTAAAATCATACAATTAGGATGCCACATCCAACAACAACTTGCTCATATATTTTAATATGTAACATATATAATAATTAAAGAGCACAACATAAGTCTGAACTTCAACAATTTGGTAAGCAGTAGAAAACATCACAACTAAATAGTTAAACTCTTCTAACATAATTATAACAAATGTAGTTATAAGGAAATTATCAACAAAAGAGATTCATATAACAATCTCCATCAACATAAACAATCAAGCAACAACGGAGGCATGCATATAGTTTCCTCCCAACATACATAAAACAAACATCGACCCCCAATGTTACATATCAGAGCAGACACTAACTCGACAAAAGCTTAAAGAATAATAGTCTCTTCTACTAACATCCACACCTTCACTGCGGATCACCTGCGCGTTACCCACGTGGAGACAATATTCAAACTGAAGGGTGAGATATCATGATAATATAAAGGAAAGCATGATAAACAGTATGTATTAGGTTAACACATGAATTATCACACATTCTTCAACACAACACACCTAACACCAACATTAAGTTAACCAAGCATAAAGATAACACATCAATAATTCAGCTAAATCTCATATTAATCAACCAACATCACCGTTACTAATGATTTCCCAACCAACATGGAAATCACATGATAATAAGTCCAAATAATTCACACACCACCACATGTTTAGCAAGATAACAACATAGTTAATATGTAATACAAAGAGACTTACAACCTGACTTAACGCATATGCATATGGCACCAATTTTTATGAACACTCAAGTTCACCGTTTTGATCCCCACCTTCTAGGATTAGAACCACTCACTGATCTATCACCTCCAGAATCAGCTACCAGCCCGATCCACACAATGGGATTTAGGTTCATCAGCAACTGACTATTGTCCACAAATGTATGTAATACGACTATTTATGCATACTACAACGACAACATCATCATTCACAGTAATCCACCACCATGGTTATTGTACACTACCCAAATTTTCTAACAAGCATTAAATATATTTCATACAATATAGATATATATCTTTTATGCAATCCCAACAACATCATTAAAACATCCTCATATTACCATCATTAACATCACATCATATCAACAACATCCATATCATATCATATCAATATCATCAACATCACATCATATCAACAACACCAAACTTCTTCAACTCAACATCTCAACAACATCATCATGACAATATCAACATAGCAACACCATTATCACATAATATTAGCACAACATTATAATGATTCATTATCCGAATACGTAAACTAACACTTCATCAATATAGTAGGCATTGAAATAATACATACACATTTCACCTATTACTACTATGTTATAGCTATGAGCGTTATTTTTCTAACACTTTAAACTGCTCGTCAATTGGGTACACTGTTAGAAAGATATAGCAAGAATCGTCGAAAGATAAACAAGTTTCAAGTTCAACATTTCTTCCAAACATCAAAGGAATTAACTAATTATCATGATCACTCTCTAGAAGTAATTTCATTTGATACTAATTATCGTTAGCTTTCCAACGCTTTGAACGATGCATCAAACAAACTTACAGATTAATAGTTATGATCGAAATGATTTCGTGGTACAAATCTAGAAAGCTACTACGGCCGCCTGTAGCATGGGCTACGACCCATAGCACTCCTAAGAAAAAAATTGCATTTTGGGCATGCCCGTGGTGCCATAGTCTAGTGAGCTGCTACGGGCACCCGTAGTAGCTGCTACGACCCGTAGCAGAGCCTAGAAAACCCTCTTTTTTGTGCAATTTTGTGCGATTTCTCTTATTTTTCAGCCTTGCAACATACCCCAAACCCCATGTTTTGACCTCCAACAACCCAAAAACACAACATAACATATAAAACATCACTCAAGGGGATTAAACACATATTATTCATCAATCCCTTCACAACATTCATAGCATTATTTAAAAATACACATTTTATCAACAAAGAGAGATCAAAGTTCATAGCATAGGAAAACACAACAATCCAATCAATGCAAAAACTTAAACCCTTACCCATTATTCATCATACTATACCTTAGAGAATTCCACCCTTACCTTAGAGCTCTTGAAAGATCTTCTACCTCTTAACAATGGTGGTGTCCTTTCCCCTTGAGCTCTAGCTTCCTCTTCTCACTTTCTCGTTTTTCACGTTCTGATAGTTTTGTATCCCCAAAACCCCTTTTCTTGTTTTATTATCTTATTATTACTATTTATTTCCCCCAATAATAATAATAATAATACCTATTTATTTAACTAATTAAATTAAATAATATCAATATATATTATATAACTAATTAATTATTAACTAATATTGCTAATTAGCTCCACTCACCCCACCACCCATTTATCTCTACATTATTACTCACGCACCCTCAACACCTAAAATCATATTTTCTAAGGCTACCACCCTCCACCAAAGATCTCTTTAATACACCAAAACTCCAATCACACAATAAGATCACCAAATATCACATAATTAAATTACGAAAATAATTTAAACTAAATCGAGGCGTTACAATAGCGATTGAAGAAGCCTAAGACATCAGCAACATGAAAGTGGGGGAGATTGTTGGGTCACTTCAAACTTTTGAATTGGCTATCAATGAAAGATCTAAAAAGAAGAACAAGATCATAACTTTTATCTCCAACACTAATGGTGAAGAGGTTGAATGTGACATGGAGACTGATGAAGAAATTTTTAATGATATTGAGTTTCATGGGAGGCAATTCAATAAGGTGTTGAAGAGTATGAATAGGAAGTCAAAACCAGATGTCAATAACATGTCATTCGACATCAGTAAGAATAGTGATTTTCAGAGAAAAGCAAGAACAGAGGAGAGGCCAATCAAGAAAAAGGTAGTCAGTTTCATGAAGGTGAGGTTTTTGGTCACATTAGATCAGAATGTCCCACGTGCCTCAAGAAAAAAAAGAAGGTCATGTCTATTTTTAGGTTTGATGATTCTGAAAGTGAATATGATTTTGAAAGTGCTAAGCATGTTGCAGCCCTCACTGGCAGATGTGAATCTGATGAAAATTCATGTGATCAAAATGTATCTTATGAAGAATTTGTTATTTCCTACAGAGAGCTTTGTGTCAAAAGTGAAGAGGTGTGTAAGATAGGAGAAACGCAAAAGAGAATCATAGCTCAACTGCGAGTTGAAAAAGAGAATCTTTTATCTACTGTCTCTGGTCTTAAAGATGAGATAACCCTATGAATTCTAAACTTGAAAATATGACCAAATCTGTGAGAATGTTGAACAATGGGTCTGATGTGTTGGATGAGATTCTTCATGTTGGGAAAGGAGGTAAAATATTTACTGGTATAGGGTTTAATTATCAGTCTTTAAATAATCAAAGAAAAACCTTGTGACAAAGTTTGTTCTTGCTGAAGTAAAGCATGAGCTCACGATGTCTGTCCAAATATTGCAACATCCTGGCAGACTTCACAAAACTCAGACTAAAGCCAAGTTTCAGCCTTGCAAATGTCATTATTATGGTAAATATGGTCATAGAAAGCCTTATTGTTACAGACTGTATGGTTATCCAAAACATCCAACACAACATAAGGCTAGTCTTGTGATGATTAAGAATAGAAAGGAGTAGAAACCTAATGGTGTTGATACTTCTAATTTGAATGATGTTGTTAATAACATTGTTGATACAAGTGCTAATATGTATCTCTCTAAGATCTTGGTTACTAACCTTGAGTATGATATTGTATCGGATGTCACAACATCCTTGGCCCAACCTGATCATCTTATTGGAACCATACAAGAAAACTTTTATAGTGAGACTCTTGAAAAATCCCAAGAGAAAGTGGTTGAAGATGATTTTGTTGGTAGTAAAATAGATGTTTTTGGGGATAATAGTATGTCTGCTAAAGAGGAGAAAGATCTGTCTGACAAAGAAGATGTCGAAGAGAGTGGAAGAAGGGTTAGTATACTGACATGCTCAATGTAAATGGTCTAGATTACTAGTATAGTAGTGTGCTTAGTATGTTTGCTTGGTAGAAGGTTGTTGCTTCTGATTTTGATCTACCTTTCTTTTGCTTTGAAGAATGATGACTTGGTTTGTCAATATTCTGGCTAAAAAGGGGGAGTAGTAGTATTTGTGTGCTTCCATCTGTTACTATGTATTTCCATCAGTGTTTATGCTTTATTAATTATTTATGTTTGTTATGTGTGCTTACATTTATGATTGTTTACATTTACTCTAATTTTTGTCAATTTTTTATGTCATGTTTATACTACTACTTAGGAATAATAGTCTTTTCTCTGTTGTTGTTGGCTGTATGCAACTTTTTAGGGGGAGCATGATAGTTTGTCATGCTTGCTGATGTTGCATTTGATGTGGAACCGTATGTTGTGTCTGGGAGAATGCATTTTCTCTGCAATAGGTTGTGATGTTCGTGGGGAGTATTCTTGTGTTTGGTTCTATTGAATGAACTTGCAAGAGTTCATGTGTATTTTTATTGTGATTTTGGTCTCAAACGATTAAGTGGATTTTTGATCAAACAAGGATTCAATCACGGAAAGTCGACACTACTTTGTTTATAAGACATAAGGAAAAGCATATTCTCTTAGTTCAAATTTATGTAGATGATATCATTTTTGGGTTTACTAAATAATATTTTTGTCAAGAATTTTCTATTTTGATGTAAGGGGAGTTTGAGATGTTGCTTATGAGAGAGTTAACATACTTAGGATTTCAAATCAAGCAAGCCGAAGAAGGCACTTTCATAAGTCAAACGAAATATTGTTTGGAGCTTCTCAAGAAGTTCGAGATGAAATATTCAAGTATTATCTCAACACTAATGACCTCAAATGTTCTTATTAACAAAGATGAAAGAGGAGTGTATTTCGACGTAACCAGGTATAGAGGTATAATCAGATCCTTATTCTACTTAACCATAAGTAGGCCAAATATCACGTTTAGTGTGTGCATGTGTGGTAGATATCAAGCATCACCTAAGGACTCCCACTTTAAGATCGTTAAACGTATTTTGAGGTATCTTAATGGAATTCCCCATTATGGACTTTGGTATCCTAAAGGGAGTGCATATAGCTTAGTATGTTATTCTGATTCCAATTTTGCGGGGAACAAGTCAGATAGGAAGAGTAATAGTGGTTCATGTCACTTATTAGGAAGTTGTTTAGTTTCTTGGCATAGTAAGAAGTAGCATAGAGTTGCTCTTTCTACCTACGAAGCTAAACATGTAGCTATTGGTAGTTGTTGTGCATAAGTCTTATGGCTACAACAATAATTATTGGACTATGATTTAAAACTGGGACCAATTAGAGTTTAGATTAAGTGTTATAGTACTATTTCTATAAGCCTTACTATGAATCCGGTATTACATTCACGGACTAAACACATTGATATCTGACACCATTTCCTTATAGATCATGTGGGGAAAAGGGATGTTGTTTTTGAATACATTGTCACTCAAAGTTAGCTTGCTGACATTTTCATAAAATCGTTGTCATCGGATTCCTTTCACAAGATTTGTAGGAATTTAGGTGTCTTAGACTCTTCATGCCTTAAATAGAATGGAATTTCTTTTAGTTTCATTTGATATATATGTGTTTTGTTATCACTAACACTATTTTGTAGCAAATCGTAATTTTTACCGAGCTACAATGGTATGTCTCTATAACCCTTGTATGGTTTACATCATTCTTTGTATTTGTTCTAGAGTTATGCATTGGTTTTGTTATTTCCTCC
Organism: Lathyrus sativus; assembly: GCA_963859935.3. Classification (NCBI taxonomy): domain Eukaryota; kingdom Viridiplantae; phylum Streptophyta; class Magnoliopsida; order Fabales; family Fabaceae; genus Lathyrus; species Lathyrus sativus. The sequence goes on from OZ012738.1 coordinate 523,815,463, forward strand.
ATATCCTACTCATCCATCTCTAGCTTATGTCTTTGATTGTTCTTATTTGCATTTAAAACTTTTAAATGTGTGTTGCTAATTACGTGTGTTTGAGATTTCGATTACTTGTTCACGAATTATTTATGATTGTTAATGTATACCTTGACATACAAGTTTGATCACTTAATTGTTAGCTATTGAATGTTGGTGTTGCATGTCTATTTGCATTTTGTTGCTTGTGACATGTCTATCTTCATTGAATATGAGATCATTATTGTTGTATATGCTTCTTAGCTATTTAGCTCAGATGTTTAGTGGAATTATTTATTGGTGATTGTTTACTTGGTTTTAGACACATTTTAATATATCTCTCTTTGATGTTGTCAAATGGGGAGAAGTTGTAATGAATCTAGAATTTTTTATGTGTTTTTATGTTGTGAGTGTTTTTTGTGCAATGTTTCAAGGGTAGCATAAGCTTTTTTTTGCGTTATACTTAAAGTCGACTCAATTCTAAGTAAAATCTTGCCAAGCATCAACAAGGGGGGTTGTAATTGCATGTCCCTACTTCATTCAGGGGGATCATCAATATTTGGTTATTTTGTTTCTTGTCTTATCACATTCCTCTTTCATTTAATTTCAATTTGTTGAGTCTCCTTCATGATTGCACTTCTCATAATTAAGTTTGAAAATATTCGTTTTTTACATGCATAAAACTTTGGTTAAATTGGATCTCGATCATGATGTTTTGTGATCAATTCCATGAGTAAGTGGAATGAAAACATTTTATGTTTTTGACTTGAGTTGGATTCAAAGTAAAATTTCAAAGTGCCTTTAAAACCGTGAAAATTAGAGATTTTACATGTTTGATTCAAATCACAGAGTTTACGCACATTTCGTGATTCTTATGAAATTGGACAGAGGCAAAACTGGGTCGTTTGATTCAAATAATTTTTTACACTTGATTCAAATCATTTTCCTGATGTCCACTTCTGTTTAATTTGATTCGAATCAAATTTTGAAATGATTCGAATCACTCACTTTTTGAATATTTTTCTGTCAAGGTTGTGGCATTTTATCCAATTAATTTATGTACATGATTCAAATCATGTGGCTCATGATTCAAATCACTATTTCCCCGATTCGAATCAACTGATAGATTTTCAAATTTTTGTTTTCCTTTTATTACACACCACTTGCTAATTTGATTCAAATTATAAATTTCTCTTGATTTGAATCTAACTGACTTTTCAACCATTTTTTATGTTTAATCTCAAGCACTTATAAAACCTTTTTTTCATCATTTGTCAAATAATATATATCATTCTTATCATAATTTTTTTGTGTGATTTTAGTGAAAATTCAATTTCCTGTGTTTTAAGTGTTCAAAGTCATGCAACAAAATTCTTGCATCTTCAACTTCTTTTGGTTCAGATCTTGATAACGAGATATTTGTAATTGATTGAAGGAGACATGTCCTTGAAACTAATCGTTCTTGGAGATCCTTTTAAGTTTTTCAGATTGTTAACAAGATTGAGGTGATTGTCAATGGTGGTGACAAATTCCATTGAAAAGAAGTAGGTTCTTCTCTCCAGAATTGCCTTAGTAGTGATTATGTGGAAGACTATGGAGTCACTACTCGAAAAAAATGCATCGCGCAATGACGGGGAGGCGAAAAAGATAGACACAAGAGTCGCCACCGAACTTTATTTATCTCATGAGGGGAAAGGAAAATATCGAGAAAACCTTAAGAAACAAACGGATAAGATGGTCTCGCAACCAAGAACGGGTTCGGAAGCCGGTTATGCGAAGGGAAGGTATTAGCACCCCTCGCATCCATCGTACTCGATGGGAATCTTTTGTTTGTCGATGTATGAATATATTTGCTTAAATATTATGCTATAAAAAGTGTTCCAAAGGCGTAAAGGGAAAGGTTTAGAAACGGGGAAAAGGGAGGTGACGGGGGAAAGAAAGGACTCGATAGGACTTCGCGGTCCTAGGCCTACGTATTCTCAACAGATATGAGAAAGTCAGAGTCGACGTAGTTCGGGAAACTACGGGTGATAGGGGGATTGTGCTCGACAAGGATTATGGCCCTTGTGCCTTCGTATCTTTACTTGAACGAAGTAAAGAATCAGAGCAGCCGTAGCTCGGCCAACTACGGATGAAAGGTGAAAAAGGGAGCTCGCCAAGACATCGTCGTCTTGTGCCTACGTATTCTCATCTGGCATGAGAAATCAGAGCAGTCGTAGTTCGGCCTACGGTTTATTGATGTTTCTTACGGATGATGCTATCGTGCGTATTCTAGCAGTTAGGTGTATTGCTGCTCGCTCGTTGGAGACTTAGGCGTTACGTGTTTGCGGTAGAACGGACGTAACATATCCACTTTTTGAAAGATTGATTAGTTTTCGCCACGCGAGGCAAGAAGTCACGTTTGATTGATTGGATTGTTTTTTAGGGGGGTGAGACAGGTCCTCGGATAGTAACCCCTACGGGTAGTACCCAATTCTTTATCTCAATGTTTTTGTTATAAAAAGGTGTGGCGAACGTAGCGTCTTCGTATTGAAAGACGAGCGTCGAAACCACCCTCACTACAGTGGGAATCCCGACACTCGAAGAGGAAGAGGTCTACACCCAATCCTCTCTCTTTAATTCAACATAAAGAGAGCTTCATTCACTTATTAAAGGTATTTTTGGCTTGGAATGGTAAGTGTTTTGCGACAGAGAACCCTATGGTAAACGTCAACACTCGGGATAGGAGAAGGCCTACGCCTAACCACTCCACGACCATTCAAGTTTTGTTGTGAAAAAGAAATTGAAAATGCACTCGGTGCGAGACCGAGGTTTTAGGAGGAAAAGTTGGAAGCGTCTTCGTTTTGGAAGACGAGTGTCGAGATTACCCTCACTACAGTGGGCACCCCAACACTCGAAGAAGAAGAGGTCTACACCCAATCTTCTTTTTTAATTCAATACGAGGAATTTATTTTTAAGATGATGAGAAATGTTTATAAGATACAAAGTAAGCAAACCCTACCAGAGGGTCAACCTCCAAGCAAGCCAAGGGTCTTGAAAAATGTGAATAATTGAAATGTTACTTTATTAAATAAAAATAGTCACTATTGTGAACAAATTTAAAAAAAGAATGAGTCAAAAAATATTGAAATATGCAAAAGTTATGATTTTTGGGAATTGAAATAAGATAGCAAATGGATAAACTAGCTAAAAATAAAAATAAAAATAAAAGGGCAAGGAGTGGGGATTGAACCCACTCCCTTGTGGTTCACATTCAATACTCTTGACCACTGGGGCACACGCGCGTGCTTGCAATATGATGGAAGGGAAAGAAGAAAAATAATAATACAAGAAAATCACAAAAATAACAAAAGGGTCATCACTGAGGATCGAACCCTGGTACTTGGCAATGAAAGGCGCATGGTCTACCGCTGGGGCGGTGATACTTCCAATATTCAAAGTGAAACAAATAGTATATATAGCATGTCTTCAATATTTGCTGGGCAGAAATAAAGTAACCAAAGAGCAAATGCAAGAGCAATCAAAAAGGGATCAAAACTCCATGGAATTGACTAAAATTTGAGTCTATCCCGCATGTTTTTAAGAGAGGAGTCTAATGGTGCTATCCAAATTTTCACATGATGCTTGCAAAATTAAACACGAAGGAAAATGCAAAGTAAGCTTTGAAATGCAATACGAACTCTAGAGGCTAGGACTGATGTGAATGTGTACAAACAGGGGTTCATTCATGTTCAAAAGTCAATAATCATGGATTAAATTCAAAGAACAAGCTCAGCTTTTCAACAAGTCATGAAATGGACATTAAGTTGCATATGAACATATGGTAGTGATGCATGACAACATGGTTTTGATGTTTAAAGTATTTAAGGACCACACTAACCAATCAAACACCTTCAATAGATGACATTAAGTGTGTGTATAAGTTAAAATCTAAACTGGAATCAACATGTGAGTGTTTGGCCTTCAAATTGCATCTTAGTGTGCGTTGGTGCATGAGATGTTGCAACTTGGTGTTCAAGTCAGTTTCAAAGTTTTGGCTCATTTGTACATGTTATAAATGGTTATACTGAACTGCTGTAATTACAAAAAAAAACAAAACAAAGAAGATCAATGGTTCCCAATCTGGTCCAGCATATGCAAGTATGTCAAAAGTGTGAGCAACTCAAAAGTGGATTTGTGATTCACCAAATTTCTCATCCAAATCAGTGTACCAACATGCTGTAAGTGAGTGACATGAGGTGTAGGAAGTGTGATTTTAGTGAAAATGTGAATGTGTGCAACAAAATCAAGTTTGTGGCTTGATGTATTTAAGTTGCTTGTGGAAAATGTGTGAACTTGATCTTATGTACTAAACAAGCAAAAACAGCATGACAACAATTCTCAAACACCTAATCAAGCATGTCCAAAATCAAACAAAACAAATCTCAAGACTTATGCAAAAGGGGCTCATGCTGCTATGATTCTGTTGACAGCAAAATATGGTACCCTTGTTCATGTAAGGCAGGGCCAGACTTGTTTGAATTAAGATTAAATGAATGTCTCAGTTTGCAAAACAAAATTTGGTGTACATCTATGTTTTAAACAAAAACAAACAACACACGCCCAATATCATGCCAAAATCAATGTGTTGGCCACCAATTTATCTTTTGAAAACAGTTTGATGACAGCAAGCAAAGAACAAAATAATTTAACTGGTGTGTGAATACAAACATGAACAAATAGCAGGTTAAGAGAAAATCAATATCAAACAATAATTCAAAACTGCCTCAAATGACAACACCATTCCATGAAAACCAAACTAGCATTTAGCAAACCTGCCCAAAGTTTAAACACCTATATACAGATCTTAAACACACTTGACTTAGCTGCCAACCTACAAACTAAACAAACAACACAATCTGGTTGTGGTTCTGGTTCAAGATTTTTATTCACACAACACACTTTGCAACAGATACAGATTTCAAACATGAGGTACTGCAGTGCTCAACAAAACAACAACAGTAAACTTGATTTCAAGACCAACATGAAAACAACAAGAAAAACTTAATGGCATACTCATCCATACATCACTAAGGTCTGGCAGCAAGCTTGGAAAAAACACACAACCCAACTTATCAAAACACCCCAAAACATAAGGTGGACACATTCCTACCAATACCAAACCCAATGTAATGAAATCAAAACAAAAAGAACAAACAACAAGCAGCCAGTTCTAATGATAAAGAGTAGCAAAATCACCGTGAGACTTGCTGTCATAGGTCAACACTTCCACCATAAACACAACACACACACAACAATGAAGCAGTCCACAATGCACCAACACACACAACACACTCTCATGATTGAACCTCAAAGGAAAGAAAAATAAACTCCCAACAAGGAGTAGTAGTTCAACATATCAGCATGACTTGACATAATCAAGCTCACATAGTCAGTAGCAAAAACAAAAGAACTATTAGCTAGCATTCCTAACAAACACTTCAAAATCAAAGCAACTTAACAAAGCCAAATGGTTTGAATCAAACATCATTACAAGGTGGACAGGTCCAGTAATAACCATGTTCAAAAACAAACAAACCAACAGACAAATCTGGACATAAATGAATGTTGTCCAGAACAAAAATGATTGATTCACAAAATAGAAAGTTAGCAATAGGCTCATGGTGTCAAATCAGTGTTGGATCTGAACACAAACAGCATATGCAATCTTGACAGAATCACTTTAAAACAAAAAGAAAACTAACAATGTGATAAAAAACAAGATAAATACAAACTATGCTAATAAACACAACACTTAATCATTTCAACATGGGATTCTGACCTCCACAGTCAACAACCATCAGTCAAACATGCCTCTTGTAGCAGCATAACCAAATAATGGTTATAGCAAGTTTGGCCCAAAACAGAATTAACAAAGCAGGTTGTGAACTCAAACTTAGTAGTGCTCTAGTCATACAAGACTTAACAGGCTCAACACAGCTGGCCAACACCCCACACACACATGCTCCAAAGTAACTTTCAATATCCAAACATAAACAGTTGAGACATACTCCTTTGTCTCAAGTATTTGAAAAAAACCAATCACAAATCTAGCAAAAATAATGTTCAAACATGATTTATATGCGCATAAAGAAAAGGTTCAGATCACAATACCTTGCAGGAAAACTCAGCCACAAAGAAGCTTGGTATCTCTTCCCTCTTTGAAGCTGCACACAGTTTTCTTTGAGAGGAGCTTCGAAAAGAGTTCAAAATTTTCTTCTGATATCTTGTCCAAAAATGTGGCTGCCAGGGTTTCCTCCAACTCTAAACCTTTTATATTCCAGTTCAATTCCATTTCCTTTCTACTGAATTTTGTCTCTATGGCTTTTGGTTGGAGTGGAGAGATGGTGAACTAGGGCTGCTGCCAGACAGTAGAGGCTGCTTGTCCTTGCCTTCTCTAGTAAAAAAAATTCAAAATCCAATAAGGCAAGTACCCCCTTGGTTGGTCCAGTTATGGCAATGCTTAGTAAGCTTAAACATGGAAAACCAACTTTTGTTCCCCATTGCAATTTCAATTGCAACTTGAAAAATACACCTCAAACACGAAAACTGAATACACCAAACTAATCCTTGCGAAAAAACAAGTGGGATTGGATTTTGTTTCATTGAGAATGGTCCAGTTTTGCCCAATCTTCCAAACTCTCACGTATGACCAAATTGTGTTCTTCAAAAGATATGCCCAGCCATGAGAATAGAGTACTTAACCATTTTGGGGTGGGATAATCAATGGATGTATCACCACCCCAGTGGTTAAGGCAAGCGCGCGTATTGTATGAGGTCCTTGGTTCGAATCCTGGTGGAGACAAAATCCACCCCATTTTTATTTCAAGCGCCTTTTTTTCAAACTTTAATATGTATATTTTCGCTTCCCTTGTTAACCACGTGAGGAATGGCTGGCTGAGTTGGTAAAGTGAGGTTTTAGCAATCCAAAGGTGGTGGGTTCAAACCCCACCTTGTACCTTTTGCTTCAACTATTTTTTTAAAAAAAAAATTGACTTCTTTATGTATCCCTCTGAAAATCACATACTTTGCCTCTGATGACTTGAGCACAAACGCTTGATGAGATTTATATACATTTTTTTTGACACACACTTCATGATCCCCTGTAAAAAAAATGCAAAAAAATGCTATGCAATGCAATGCTTATGTATTATGCTGATGCAATGAAATAAAACATAAGCCAGAGAGGTCGGTCAAATTTTGGGGTACAACAACTATGGATAAGGTGGAGTTCTTTTCAGATCTTCAGGAAATTTCACCGCTCAAAGAATCAGTAGGATCAAGGGGTTGGTAGCTACACACGAAGGCTTTAAGCAGAATTGTCGATATTGGAAGATTCAAGAAACGTAATTCGAGTAAAGATTACGTATAAGAGTTCGGCAAGTGTTCTGTGTACAAGTCAAGATCCAAATACTGTATTATTTTCTCAGTTGTATTATGGATTGGTGATTGAATGAACTCTTGAAAATATTTGTCAAATAACAAGGAACTATGCATGTTCCAATGAGAAACCATTGAAGAGTGCATGCATGCAAAGCAAGGACGAACACGAAAGCACTATAAATCTCAGTATCATATATATCTCTCTCTCTCTCTCTCTCTCTCTCTCTCTCTCTCTCTCTCTCTCTCTCTTGCATTTAATTTCATAGTATTTGCATGCTTAGGTTTTTCAATTCCATTGTACTATATTGTTTGTTCATTGATAGAGATTTATTACTTAAGCATTAGGTTTTGTTGCAATTGGATAATTGGTTAAGCTAGATTGGTGATTAATAATCTGAAACAAATTAACCTTAGAACTTCATCTATTGAACCATTGTGTAAACACTTCTTGTGTATTATGGAATTGAATTAATCCATGCCAAATGTTTCATCATATTAATATTTGATATTTGTGAAATGATTTGTGTTAACTTGATCAATATTTAAATAGTATAATTTTCATTTTCAAATCAAACCTTCCACTCGTAACTCATTTTTGAAAACACTCTAATTTGAAAATTGGGAGTTAAATTTTTTAATTTGGGTCTACTCGCCCCCTCTAGACTGTTTTTCTACTTTGATATTCACACTCAACATACATCAAAATACCAATTGCATATGCATAAGGAACATTCACCATATCTTCTTTTTCTTCTTCACTTGTAGGAGATTATTCATAACTCAATTTGAAATGACTAGCAACTGGCGTACTTACAATTTTTCTTTTTTCCTGCCACAAGAAATTTTCATGCCAAGAATTTGTTATGTAGTACCCAATTTCTTCATTGCAAAGGATTTTCTTAACTATTTCTTTAAGATTTGAATTTTTTAGTGCCATGACCAATAACCAACATGTCATTAACATATAACAAGCGAATAATATAATCACCATTAGATAATTTCTTCACAAACACACAATGACCAACAATAGTTTTACCATAACCATTTCTTTCCATGAAAAAATAAATCATTTTATACCATTGTCGCGGAGATTGTTTGAGGCAATACAAAATTTTCTTTAATGTAAAAACAATCTCTTTTTTGCCTTTGACTTCAAAGCCCTTAGATTGTTCCATATAGACATCTTCCCCTAATCAACATGAAGGAAACTTGTCTTCACATCAATTTGTTCAACCGATAGATTCAAGCTAGTTTCTAATCCCAATACAACTATAATATATGTTATCTTCACCACAAGTGAAAAAACTTCTTCAAAGTTAATACCTTTTCTTGGATTAAAACTTTTCACAACCAATCTTGCTTTTTATTTTGGTTGAGATTTATACTCTCAAGGATTTATATTGTATACCCATTTATTCTTGAGCTCTCTTATACCCTTAGGAAATTTCACCAACTCAAATGTGTAATTCTCATGCAAGGAATTCATCTCTTCTTGCTTGGCCTTCAACCACTTTTTTTATTAACATTTTAAATGGCCTCTTGGTAGTATTTTGGCTCTCCAAAATCAGTGATCATCACATATTCGTGTGGAGGATATCTTTGAGAAACTTGACACTCTCTAGTGGATCTTCTCAACTCTAGTTCAACCGATAGCTCAGGAGGAGACTCTTCAACTTGATCATTATAATGTTCTTGGTCATTGGTTACATTCTTATAATGTACCTGTATGTCTCCCCCATTAACAAAATTTTCACTATGAGGGTTAGACAGAACATCAATGTGACTTTTACCATCAAATTTTGGCTTCTCTATTTTATCAAAATCTTCAATATTCTAGTCTTAGAGAAATATCACATCACGACTTCTAATAATTTTCTTATCAACTGGATCTCACAATCTATAACCAAACTCTTCATGACCATAACTTAAAAACACACATTGTTTTGATCTTTTTATCAATCTTGGATCTCTCATATCTTGGGGTGTGGATAAAATCCTTACAACCAAACACTCTCAAGTGAGCATAAAAGACATCTTTCCATGTCCATACTGTGTTTGGAACATCTTCATTTAATGGAACAAAAGGATAAAGATTGATCAAATCCATTGTAATTGTCAATGTTTCACCCAAAAAGGTTTTTGATCATTTTACATGAGAGAGCATACACTTGATTCTGTCATGAATCATACAATTTACTCTCTGCAAGTCCATTATGTTGATGCTTCTTTGGAACAATCTTCTCAAGCTTGATTCTAAGCTCTTTACAATGTTCTTCAAATGGACCTCTATATTTACCACCATTATATCAGCTCTGACACATTTCAGCTTCCTTCCTTTTTCTGTTTCAACACTTGCATGAAAGTGCCTGAGATCACTGAGCACATGGTCTTTAGATTTCAAAATAAAATTCCACATTATTCTGGAGTGGTCATCAATAAAAGTAACAAAAATATGATGTACCACCTAAATATTTACCGTCCATATGCAAACATCAATATAAACTAAATCTAGAATATTTGGTCTTCTATGAGGACCATTTTATTAAAGGAAACTCTATGTTGCTTACCAGAAAAACAATGAGTACATGTTTTTAGAGGAATACCTTTCACCTAGAAAAATTATTCTCAAGAATGTTGAGTCCTTTCTCACTTAAGTGACCAAGGTGTGTATGCTATAAATCACTTTAAAGAGTTGTGGAACTTTTCTTCTTTGCTACTACTAATGACCCTTTGATCTTATATATGTCACCGCTACTGAAGTAAGTGTGATAACCTTCAATATCCAAGGCTTTGACCCAAATCAAGTTGAGATGAATATCAAGATCGTGTCTCACATTCTTCAATGTAAGCTTACACTCAACACCAATTTCAACCCAAACATTTCTCAAACCAACAATTTCACAAACTCCCTCATTTTCTATTTTTACCATTCTGAAATCACTAAAAGTATAAGATGATAAGAATTCATGCCTATGAGTAACATGGTACGTGGTACATGAATTAATAATCCAAGCTTAATCTTAACATGTAAGGTTTACAGAAGTATCATCATAAACAATGTAGATACCATTGTCATGTGCAACTGTTGTTGTTTCTTTATCATTTTTCTTCTCATTACCTTCATCTCTTTCCCTTGAGTATTCTCTTTTGAGAAACCTACAATTCATTTTTAAGAGTCTCACCTTGCCACAATTGTAGAATATAACTTATTTTCTAGTTCTTGACTTGCTGCGACTCTCATGTTTGTCACTGTTGTCAATCGGATACCTTAAAACAAAGTATAAACAGATTCTTTATGATCAAGAAACACACAAGGGTTATGGTTAACAAAGAAAACAATGTAAAACAAAAAGGAACAACAAGGATTAGTTATAAACTGTCATTCTTTCCTTTCTCTTAGAAACAAGATTACAAGTATATAAGAATAAAAAAAATAACCTCTCTCTCTCTCTCTCTCTTGAAATTAGGATTTTAACTTCCTATTTTTCCTTATACAAGATGAGAGACTAACATGCTATTTATAAGAAAACTAGCACACTAACCTAATGGGCTTTTTAACAATTACCCATTGCAAGCTAACTTAGGGCACAAGCTAACTTAAACAATTGGGCTTACAAGCAAGACCCAATTCAATATCCTAACAAACCTAGCAATATTGACTAAAGCATGTTAGAATAAACTTCGACTACAACACGCATTACTCGCTAGCAGACTTCGACCATACTAGATTTTGGTCCAACATCTCACAAATCTCCACCTTAGATCTAACTCTATAACATCAAGAAACTAGATTTCTTCATGCAGCTTTATCAACTGCATACAGTGGAAAAACTTGCAACTGGGAAACGTCTTGGTGATCATATCATCAACATTATGATCTGTCAAAACCTTTAGCACTTAGACTTCTCCACGCTCGATTAACCCTCTGATGAAATGCAGCCTCACATCAATTTGCTTGGTTCGCTCATGATAGGTTTAATTCTTCGACAGTTGTATTGTACTTTGACTATCACATTTAACAGTGATAACTCGACCTTGAAGTTTCAGCTCCTTTGCAAAACCTTCAAGCCACAATGCTTCCTTCACAACTTCAGTTAGAGCTATATATTTCGCTTTAATGGATGATAAGGCAACGACCTTCTGAAGTGTAGCTTTCCAACTAATTATTCTCCCAAACATAGCGAACACATATCCAGAAATAAATTTTCTGGAATCCATACATCCTGCATAATCAGAGTCGACATATCCTTCGATTGTTGCTTTACTATCTTCACCCAAGGCTCCACCATAAATTAAGACTCTATTCAGAGACCAATTTATGTACCTTAGAAACCACTTCAATGATTTCCAGTGAGCCTTTCCAGAATTCGCCATGTACCTGCTTACAAGACTAACTACATATGCTATGTCTGTAACAGCCCAAATTTCATTAAATAATTAATTGTAGTAATTAATTGATTTAGTGGGATTTTTATTAATGTTGGAATTAATTTTATTAATTGGAATTAATAGAGAATTGAGAAGGAATTGGAGAGGAAGGAAAATGAAGGAAATATATAAGAGAGAAAGAAAAGAAAAGAAAGTTAGAAACATTTTGGAGAGAAAGAGGAAAGAAAGAAGAAAGAAGAGAAAGAGAGGAGAAGAAGAGGAAAAGTGGAAATCATCAAGAACCAACATCAAAGCTCCGATTAATCGAGGTAAGGGTGAGAAATGTTTCTATTTGATCATTGTATGATGTTATGTATGTTGGGTTGGGGCTTGGTAGAGTTTTCATCACTTTCCAATTAGGGCAAAAGTTGGAATAATCGATAGAACTGTGATTTAATCGGTTGAAACTGAGCAATAATGCTGTAGAATAGTCGGGTAACATGTGTTGATGCTGTTTGTACTGATTTTGTTGTGTGAGAAGTTGGATGAAGGTGGATTGTGGAGGTGGAACAGAATAGGGTTCTGTTCTGCGCAGGTTCGCTGGCTCTCGCCAGGCGAGCGAAGGCGAAGCTTCGCCGGGCGAAGCCCAGCGAATGCTGCCGAATAATTATAAGTTAAATCCCAGTGGACTTCGCTGGCGAGTTCGCCAGGCGAGGTTGGATAGCGAAGGTTCGCCCAGCGAAGGTGCTGGCGAATGAAGTCAGTAGCTACTGACTTGGGCTCGCTGGGAAGTCTCGCCAGGCGAAGCCTAGCGAGTGTTCGATGAGGGAGTTCGCCAGGCGAAGGTTCGCTGCGAGGGTTCGTCAGGCGAATGTGGGCGAGTTTGACAGCATTTTTCTTTTGCTGTGTTGATCATGTGGAGATGGTTTGGTTGTTCACATAGGTGGATACCTCATGATATGAATATAGATATGATCTATTGTGATAACATGTGCTGTGGGTAGCCTTCGGGTGTGAATCCTAGAGTTGTGATATGAAGGTTAATTGCATCAAGTATAAATACATGTGAACATAATAAGTGATTATGTGTGTATTATTTAATGAATTTGCGAATGCTTGATGTGTATACAATTATGTAATGAGTATGCATGAGAACATTTTGAATATGTGTGCATAACTTATAATTGTATGATTGGTATTGCGATGTGAATACCTTGATTGTTGTGATAATTAGAGATACATGGGAATACAATGAGAAATGTATGTGTATCGTCTAATGAATTGTGAGTGCATATATGTATGCGATTGTGGTGTGAATGCATGGGAACATATGTGATATGTGTGCATTGTTGTTGAATATGATGATGTGTGAAATGAATACATTGATAAATGTTTGATATATGTTGTATGTACAATCATTGTGTAATTCTTGAAGTGATGAATTATGTAAATGCATGAGATTAAGATGTCGGTCTTAAGTGCATTTGTTGTGGTTGATTGTACATGCATCATTTAGTCAAGAGGCAATGTCTGTTAGTTTCATGGAAACTAGTGGCTTGTCCCAAACCTAGAAGTGTGGGTTTGAAGGTTTAGAGGACGGGCCTTTGTGGTTATCGGTCTAGAAGTGTGGACCCGGTTTAATGTAAAAACCGAAAAAAAATAACGGGTTATCGGTCTAGAAGTGTGGACCCGGTTTAATGTAAAAACCGAAAAAAGATAACGAGAGTCGGTACCGCATTGCATGAGTTGCATTGAGTTGTTGAGTTACATTGATATATGACATATGCATGAAGTGATGCTTATATGTGAATGATGAGATTGTGGAAATTGTAAGTGTATACATAATGTGGGAATGCTTTGTGAATATCCATGTTTGTATATATATACACGTGTGGTAAATATATATGACTAAGAGAATGAAGTGTGGTGAGAAATGTGAATATGTGTTACATGATTACCTATATATATATAATCTTATGCTTTGATTATTATGGTTATATTTCTCACCCTTCTGCTGTTTTATAATGCTCTATGAGGCATTGCAGATTAGGATGCTGGAGTCCTTTGTGAAGTTAGTCTTCATTATTTTGAGTCGGCTGCTCTGATATGTAACACCGGGTAGTTAGACTAGTATAGTCATTCTTTTGTGATACATTGCGATGTATCAGTTGATGTGGTTTTGTAATCTAACTGATACGATGTATTAATCTGGATGACTTATGTGCATTTGAATTAATATTTTGGAACTGATTAAATGATGTTATCTTCCGCTTAAATTGAAAATGTTACATATTTTATGGAGCAAAAATATTAAAGAGTTTGTTGGTGAAATTGTGGCATTCTTCTTTTATACCTTATTATAAAACCTTTTTACTCTGATAATTTGTATGTGCTTAATTGTTTTATATGTACTTATTTGGGGTATAAAAGGGGGTGTTACAGTAGTGGTATCAGAGCAGGTCGGTCCGTCCGGCCAAGTTGTTAGAGTGTTTTTCCTGTGTGTTATTGATATGCGTGTGTTGCATTATCAATATTGGTTGTTCTTACGTGGTTCTGTGGTTGGAATTAGTAAGATGGTTGCAGGAAGGAACGACGAAGCGATTGCGGAGGCATTGACGAGATTGGCGGGGGCAATTGGGCAGAATCCTCCGGCCAATGTGAATGTGAGGAATCATGCTGATGATGGATTCCGTGCTTTGGGGAAATTCCAAAAGAATAACCCTCCGGTCTTCAAGGGAACTCATGAACCGGACAAGGCACAAATTTGGTTGAAAGCTGTGGAAAAGATTTTTCGAGTTATGAATTGCTCGGATGCACAGAAGGTGCAGTTTGGGACTCATATGCTCGAAGAAGAAGCTGAAGATTGGTGGGGTAATACTCGCCAAAGATTTGAGGAAGATGATATTGTGATTACGTGGGGTTTGTTTAGAGAAACCTTTCTGAAGAAGTATTTTCCAGAGGATGTGTGGGGGAAGAAAGAGATCGAATTTCTTGAGTTGAAGCAAGGTAATTCGACGGTTGCTGAGTATGCGGCGAAATTTGAAGAGTTGATCAAATTTTGTCCTCACTATAATACTGGTAATGCTGAGAGGTCTAAGTGCCTCAAGTTTGTGAACGGTTTGAGACCCGAGATTAGACAAGCTATTGGATATCAGGAAATTAGACGGTTTTCTAAGTTGGTTAACAAGAGCAGAATTTATGACGAAGACAGTAGGGCTAGGTCCAGCCACTACAAGAGTCTAAGTGACAAGAAAGGAAAGGGACAATTCAGAGGAAAACCTTACGTAACTCCTGCTGATAAGGGGAAACAAAAGGTTGGTTTTGGCAAGAAGCCAAGTGGGGGAGTTTCTACCCCGGTTAGGTGTTACACTTGTGGTGAAGCGGGGCATCGTGCTCCGGAGTGCAAAAGTGTTGAACCGAGGTGTTTTAAGTGTGGCAAGCCAGGCCACAAGGCTCTAGAGTGTAGAAGCGGTGCGGGTGTTACTTGCTATAACTGTGGTGAGCGAGGGCACATCAGTACCAAGTGCGATAAGCCGAAGAAGAATCAAGGGAGCGGGAAAGTGTTCGCTCTATCTGGATCTGAGACTGCTAGCGACGATCGATTGATCCGAGGTACGTGCTTCATTAATGGTACACCTTTGATCGCTATAATTGATACCGGAGCTACGCATTCTTTTATTTCTTTGGATTGTGTTAGGAGGTTGAATCTTGAGTTGTCTGTGATTGGTGGCGGTATGGTTATTGATACTCCTGCTATGGGTTCGGTAACTACACCGTATGTTTGCTTGAATTGCCCGTTGAGTATTTTCGGTAGAGATTTTGGGATCGATTTAGTGTGTCTTCATTTGGATCAACTTGATGTCATTCTTGGAATGAATTGGTTAAAATTCAATCGTGTGTATATTAACTGTTTTGACAAAACGGTTATTTTTCCCGATTCGGATGTTGAAAGGGATTTGTTTATGACGAGGAAGCAAGTGAAGGAATCGGTACAAGATGGGGATAAGGTTTATTCTTATGGCAACTTTGAGGACTAGTGAAAGTGAAGAGATCGATGCTTTGCCCATTGTTAGAGATTTTCTGGAAGTATTCCCTGAAGAGATAAAGGATTTACCGCCGGAGCGAGAAGTGGAGTTTTCGATAGATTTGATTCCTGGAACTAGTCCGATATCGATGGCTCCATATCGTATGTCGGCCTCGGAGTTAAAAGAGTTGAGGAGTCAACTTGAGGATTTGCTTGAAAAGAGGTTTATTCGTCCGAGCGTGTCACCGTGGGGTGCACCGGTGTTGTTGGTTAAGAAGAAAGAGGGTTCTATGAGGCTCTGTGTGGATTACAGACAGTTGAACAAGGTTACTATTAAGAATAAGTATCCACTTCCAAGGATTGATGATCTGATGGATCAGTTGGTGGGTGCAAGCGTGTTCAGCAAGATTGATTTGAGATATGGGTATCATCAGATTCGTGTGAAGGCTGAGGATATTCAGAAGACGGCTTTTCGGACGAGGTATGGACACTATGAGTATTCCGTGATGCCATTTGGTGTGACTAATGCACCAGGTGTATTTATGGAGTACATGAATAGGATTTTCCATCCTTATTTGGATAAGTTTGTGGTGGTGTTTATCGACGACATCTTGGTTTATTCGAAGAGCGAAGGAGAGCATGCCGAGCATCTGAAGATTGTGTTATCTGTGCTGAGAGAGAAGCAGTTGTTCGCGAAGCTTTCTAAGTGTGAATTTTGGTTGAAGGAAGTTAGTTTCCTTGGTCATGTGATTTCTAGTAGTGGTATTGCGGTCGATCCGTCGAAGGTTGAAGCGGTGTCGCAATGGGAGACTCCGAAGTCAGTTTTTGAGATCAGAAGTTTTCTTGGTTTAGCCGGTTATTATCGGAAGTTTATTGAAGGATTTGCTAAGTTATCGTTGTCGTTGACACAGTTGACTAGGAAAGGTCAAGCCTTTGTTTGGGACGCCAAGTGTGAAGCGAGTTTTCAAGAACTTAAGCGAAGGTTGACGACAGCTCCTGTTTTGATTCTGCCAAATCCAGAAGAACCATTCGTTGTGTATTGTGATGCATCTTTGATGGGTTTAGGAGGTGTGTTGATGCAGAATAACCAAGTTGTAGCTTATGCTTCAAGGCAACTCAAAGTGCATGAGAAGAATTATCCGACGCATGACTTAGAGTTGGCCGCCGTTGTGTTCGTGTTGAAACTCTGGAGGCATTATTTATTTGGCGCAAGATTTGAAGTGTTTAGTGACCACAAGAGTTTGAGATATCTTTTTGATCAAAAGGAATTGAATGCGAGACAAAGAAGATGGCTTGAACTTTTGAAGGATTATGATTTTGGCTTGAACTACCATCCGGGTAAAGCGAATGTAGTAGCGGATGCCTTGAGTCGGAAATCATTGCATATGTCGGCATTGATGGTGAAAGAGTTAGAATTGATTGAGCAATTTCGAGATTTGAGTTTGGTATGTGAGAGGACTTCTTTTGGATTTAAGTTGGGTATGTTAAAGCTTACAAGTGGTATTTTGGATGAAATTCGAGAAGGACAGAAATCGGATGTGAGCTTAGTTGATCGGTTGACTTTAATCAACCAAGGCCAAGGTGGTGATTTTCGGATTGATGAGAATGGTATTATGAGATGTCGGGATCGAGTTTGTGTTCCGAACATGGTTGAGCTTAAGAAGAGTATCCTTGAGGAAGGACATCGTAGCGGATTGAGTATTCATCCGGGTGCTACTAAGATGTATCAGGATTTGAGGAAAGTATTTTGGTGGCCTAGTATGAAGAAGGATATTGCAGAATTTGTATATTCTTGTTTGACTTGCCAGAAGTCAAAGATTGAGCATCAGAAGCCATCGGGTTTGATGAAGCCGTTGTTTATTCCTGAGTGGAAATGGGATAGTATCTCCATGGATTTTGTATCGGGTTTGCCGAGGACGCCGAGTAATTTTGAGGCTATTTGGGTTATCGTGGATAGGTTGACTAAATCTGCTCACTTTATTCCTATGTGAATGGATTACCCTTTGGAGAAGTTGGCTAAGTTGTATATTGAGAGGATTGTGTGTATGCATGGTATTCCGTCGAGTATTGTTTCGGATAGGGATCCGAGGTTTACTTCGAGATTTTGGGAGAGCCTGCAGAGTGTTTTGGGTACTAAGTTGCGTTTGAGTTCAGCGTATCATCCTCAGACTGATGGTCAGACGGAGAGGACGATTCAGTCGCTTGAAGATCTTTTGAGAGCTTGTGTATTGGAAAAAGGAGGAGCTTGGGACAGCTACTTGCCTTTGATTGAGTTTACCTACAACAACAGTTTCCATTCGAGTATTGGTATGGCACCATTTGAGGCGTTGTATGGTAGGAGGTGTAGGACACCATTGTGTTGGTTTGAGCCCGGAGAGAGTTCTGTTGTTGGACCCGAGTTAGTTCAACAGACTACTGATAAGATCAAGATGATTCAAGAGAAGATGAGAATTACTCAGAGTCGTCAGAAGAGTTATTACGACAAGAGGAGGAAGGCACTTGAATTTCAAGAGGGAGATCATGTGTTTCTTCGAGTCACTCCGATGACAGGTGTTGGTAGGGCACTGAAGTCGCGCAAGTTGTCGCCGCGTTTCATTGGTCCTTATCAGATTTTGCAAAGGATAGGAGAAGTGGCCTATCGTGTGGCTTTACCACCGTCGCTTGCTAATCTTCACGACGTATTCCATGTATCTCAGTTGAGGAAATACATTGCGGATCTGTCTCGTGTAGTCCAAATAGATGATGTGCAGGTGAGAGATAACCTGACTGTTGAGACATCACCTATGCGGATTGAGGATCGGAAATTGAAGCACCTTTGAGGTAAAGAGATTGCTTTAGTGAAGGTCGCTTAGGGAGGACCGGCTGGTGGAAATGTTACTTGGGAGCTTGAGAGTCGGATGAAAGAGTCTTATCCAGAGCTGTTTGAATCAGGTAACATTTTCGAGGACGAAAATTCCTAAAGTGGGGGAGAGTTGTAACAGCCCAAATTTCATTAAATAATTAATTGTAGTAATTAATTGATTTAGTGGGATTTTTATTAATGTTGGAATTAATTTTATTAATTGGAATTAATAGAGAATTGAGAAGGAATTGGAGAGGAAGGAAAATGAAGGAAATATATAAGAGAGAAAGAAAAGAAAAGAAAGTTAGAAACATTTTGGAGAGAAAGAGGAAAGAAAGAAGAAAGAAGAGAAAGAGAGGAGAAGAAGAGGAAAAGTGGAAATCATCAAGAACCAACATCAAAGCTCCGATTAATCGAGGTAAGGGTGAGAAATGTTTCTATTTGATCATTGTATGATGTTATGTATGTTGGGTTGGGGCTTGGTAGAGTTTTCATCACTTTCCAATTAGGGCAAAAGTTGGAATAATCGGTAGAACTGTAATTTAATCGGTTAAAACTGAGCAATAATGCCGTAGAATAGTCGGGTAACATGTGTTGATGCTGTTTGTACTGATTTTGTTGTGTGAGAAGTTGGATGATGGTGGATTGTGGAGGTGGAACAGAATAGGGTTCTGTTCTGCGCAGGTTCGCTGGCTCTCGCCAGGCGAGCGAAGGCGAAGCTTCGCCGGGCGAAGCCCAGCGAATGCTGGCGAATAATTATAAGTTAAATCCCAGTGGACTTCGCTGGCGAGTTCGCCAGGCGAGGTTGGATAGCGAAGGTTCGCCCAGCGAAGGTGCTGGCGAATGATGGCGAATGAAGTCAGTAGCTACTGACTTGGGCTCGCTGGGAAGTCTCGCCAGGCGAAGCCTAGCGAGTGTTCGCTGAGGGAGTTCACCAGGCGAAGGCCAGGCGAAGGTTCGCTGCGAGGGTTCGCCAGGCGAATGTGGGCGAGTTTGACAGCATTTTTCTTTTGCTGTGTTGATCATGTGGAGATGGTTTGGTTGTTCACATAGGTGGATACCTCATGATATGAATATAGATATGATCTATTGTGATAACATGTGCTGTGGGTAGCCTTCGGGCGTGAATCCTAGAGTTGTGATATGAAGGTTAATTGCATCAAGTATAAATACATGTGAACATAATAAGTGATTATGTGTGTATTATTTAATGAATTTGCGAATGCTTGATGTGTATACAATTATGTAATGAGTATGCATGAGAACATTTTGAATATGTGTGCATAACTTATAATTGTATGATTGGTATTGCGATGTGAATACCTTGATTGTTGTGATAATTAGAGATACATGGGAATACAATGAGAAATGTATGTGTATCGTCTAATGAATTGTGAGTGCATATATGTATGCGATTGTGGTGTGAATGCATGGGAACATATGTGATATGTGTGCATTGTTGTTGAATATGATGATGTGTGAAATGAATACATTGATAAATGTTTGATATATGTTGTATGTACAATCATTGTGTAATTCTTGAAGTGATGAATTATGTAAATGCATGAGATTAAGATGTCGGTCTTAAGTGCATTTGTTGTGGTTGATTGTACATGCATCATTTAGTCAAGAGGCAATGTCTGTTAGTTTCATGGAAACTAGTGGCTTGTCCCAAACCTAGAAGTGTGGGTTTGAAGGTTTAGAGGACGGGCCTTTGTGGTTATCGGTCTAGAAGTGTGGACCCGGTTTAATGTAAAAACCGAAAAAAAATAACGGGTTATCGGTCTAGAAGTGTGGACCCGGTTTAATGTAAAAACCGAAAAAAGATAACGAGAGTCGGTACCGCATTGCATGAGTTGCATTGAGTTGTTGAGTCACATTGATATATGACATATGCATGAAGTGATGCTTATGTGTGAATGATGAGATTGTGGAAATTGTAAGTGTATACATAATGTGGGAATGCTTTGTGAATATCCATGTTTGTATATATATACACGTGTGGTAAATATATATGACTAAGAGAATGAAGTGTGGTGAGAAATGTGAATATGTGTTACATGATTACCTATATATATATAATCTTATGCTTTGATTATTATGGTTATATTTCTCACCCTTCTGCTGTTTTATAATGCTCTATGAGGCATTGCAGATTAGGATGCTGGAGTCCTTTGTGAAGTTAGTCTTTATTATTTTGAGTCGGCTGCTCTGATATGTAACACCGGGTAGTTAGACTAGTATAGTCATTCTTTTGTGATACATTGCGATGTATCAGCTGATGTGGTTTTGTAATCTAACTGATACGATGTATTAATCTGGATGACTTATGTGCATTTGAATTAATATTTTGGAACTGATTAAATGATGTTATCTTCCGCTTAAATTGAAAATGTTACATATTTTATGGAGCAAAAATGTTAAAGAGTTTGTTGGTGAAATTGTGGCATTCTTCTTTTATACCTTATTATAAAACCTTTTTACTCTGATAATTTGTATATGCTTAATTGTTTTATATGTACTTATTTGGGGTATAAAAGGGGGTGTTACAATGTCAGGTCTAGTACAAACCATAACATACATCAAAGAACCCACTATATTAGCATATGGAATGCTATTCATATAAGTTCTTTCGACATCAGTTTTGGGACACTTATCTATACTCAGCTTGTATTGAGGGTTTGTCAGAGTCACAGTAGGCTTTGAATTCAACATACCAAACTTTTAGAGAACCTTCCGTAGGTATGCCTCTTGATATAAGCATAATTTTGACTGCTTTCTATCTCTTCGGATGTCAATCCTAAGAATCCTAGACGCAGCTCCCAGATCCTTCATATCGAATTCCTTATTAAGTTCAGCCTTCACCCTCATTACATCTTCGACATTGTTGCTTGCTATTAGAATATCATCCATATAGAGCAACAAAATAACAAATGAATTACCCGATCGAAATCTAAAGTAAACACAGTGGTCGAACTGACTTCTGATGAAACTTACACGTGCCATGAACTTGTCGAGTCTCCTATTCCACTGTCGAGGAGATTGTTTCAGTCCATATAAGGATCTATTCAGCTTGCACACATAATCTTCCTTCCCTTTTTCGACATACCCTTCAGGTTGCCTCATCAGGATTGTTTCATCTAAATCACCATACAAGAACGCAGTCTTCACATCCATCTTTTCCAGTTCAAGGTCGAACTGTGCCACTGTGGCAAGCAACATTCGAATGGATATGTGCTTCAAAATAGGAGAGAACACATTATTAAATTCGAAACCTTCTTTCTGAGTGAACCCCCTAGCAACCAATATTTCCTTGTATCTCTTCGATGCCACTCCTTCGATTCCTTCCTTAACTTTGAAAATCCATTTACAACTGACTAACTTGGCTCCAGCAGGTTTCTTAATCAGTTCCTAGTTATTTTTATCATGAAGAGATTTCATCTCATCATCCATAGCCTTTAGCCATTCATTCTTCTTTCGACTCCTCATAACTTCCTTATAGTCTCTAGGTTCTTCGTCTAGAACCTCACTTGCAGAGATTAAGGCATAAGCTATAAGATCTACATACCCAAGTCTCTGAGGTGGCTTGATGACTCTCCTCGACCTGTCTCTTGCTAGCAGATAGTCATTATCAGCCTCCTCATCTTTTATAACATCTTCTGCGTCTTCTTCGACTTCATCTGGCGTACGCAATTCAGCATCAACATGCTCCACCTCAACAGGAATCTCTCCCTGTTCCAGCTCTTCGTCAGCATCATCAGTTTTCTTGAAATCCATCTCTGCTTCATTGAAAACTACATCTCGACTGGTGACACACCTCCCGTTACCTGGCTCTAGGCACCATAGCCTATAAGCTTTAACTCCTTTAGAGTATCTCATGAACATGCATTTCAGAGCTCTAGGTTCTACCCTGTCTTGCATAACATGAGCATAGGCCACACAACCAAATACTCTTAGTCTTTCGAGACTAGGTGGATGTCCCGACCAAACTTCTTCAGGTGTCTTCATTCCCAAGGCAGTCGAGGGACATCTATTTATTAGGTAAGTTGTTGTCAAAATAGCTTTCGCCCAAAACACCTTCTTCAATCCAGCACTAACCAACATGCATCTAATCTTTTCAAAGATTGTTCGATTGAATCTCTCAGCTAAGCCATTTTATTGAGGAGTACCTACTACAGTCTTATACCTTGCAATCCCAGACTTAACACAGTAACTTTCGAAAGCTTCGTTGCAGAATTCAAGGCCATTGTCGGTTCTCAACCTCTTAACCTTTCTACCAGTTTGAGTTTCGACCAGAATCTTCCAACTTTTGAAATTCTCAAAAGTTTCATCATGCGTCTTCTGAATGAATACCCATAGCTTTCTGGAATAGTCATCAATGATGGATAGAAAATACCTTGAACCTGAGTGTGAAGGATTCCTTGCAGGCCCCCAAAGATCAGCATGAATGTAATCTAGGGATCCATGTGTTCTTTGCTTGCCTATGTTAAACTTCGCCCTACAGGATTTACCAAATATACAAGATTCACAAAACTCCAACTTTTCGACTTTGTCACCTCCTAGTAGGTTCTGCTTCCCTAATTCGACTAGGCCTCTTTCACTGACATGGCCCAATCTCATGTGCCATAATTCTGTCTTCGACACAGGTTTCGTGGATGCAACATTTGTCGAACCACTTACAACCTCAGCCTCAAGAGTATACAAGCCTTGTTTCTTCACGCCTCTCAAGACTTCCTTCGACCCCTTCATGACTCTTAGGATACTTTTCTCTCCTTGAAAAATATATCCCTTTCTATCGAATTCACCAAGAGAAATCAAATTTCTCTTCAAGTTAGGTACATACCTGACTTCAGTCAATAACCTTATTGACTCATTATGGAGCTTGAATCTCACAGATCCAATACCTGTAATTTTGCAAGATTTGTTGTTTCCCAGTAGCACAGATCCACCATCTTGATCACATAGCTCCTCGAATAATTATTTGTTTGGAGTCATGTGTCAAGTGCAACTTGAATCCATAATCCACTCTTTTTCTCGAGTCGCCACTTGAAACCACAAGAACATCAGATGAGTCATCTTGAACAATGGTTGCATTACCATTACCTCTATGATCTCTCAGGCGTTCAGGGCACACCTTTCTTGTGTGGCCCTCCTTCTTACAATGATAACATTGAATACTAGATGTTTCACCACTATAAGACTTCTGCTGACTTTTACCTTTCTTCTTGTCGAACTTACCATCCTTTCACAATAATTTTCCCTTAACGGTCAAACCTTCGCCCACCGTCAAAGGTTTATGCTCCTTTTGTTCGTTCAAGTCCTTAGAGTACAGGGCTGATTGAACTTCTTCAAAGGTCAAGGACCCCCTTCCATACAAGAGAGTTTCTTTGAAGTGAGCATGTGTTCTAGGCAAAGCACACAACAACAACAGTGCTTGATCTTTATCATCGATCTTCACATCAATATTTTCAACGTCAAGAATCAGCTTGTTGCACATATTTAACGGCTCAGCCAAAACTTTGTCTTCACTCATCTTGAATGAATACAAAGCTTGCTTCGAATAAAGTCGATTCACCAGAGATTTGGTCATGTACAAACTTTTGAGTTTCACCCATAATCTCGATGTTGTAGTCTCCTTTGATACCTGTCAAAGAACCTTACCACTAAGGCTCAACAATATTGCGTTGTGGGATTTCTCAATCATACCCGTCTTTTCTTTTGTCGTTAATGTAGCGTCCATGATTGCCTCTCCCTTCAACGCTTCCAAACAACCCTGCTGAACTAGTAGGACTTTCATCTTCAAGCGCCACAGACCGAAGTCGTTTACTCCTGTGAACTTTTCAATCTCATACTTTGTTGAAGGCATCTTCTCCACGCTCACCGCACCAATTTGTTATGAATCGGATGCCTTGAAACAAAGTATAAATAGTTTCTTTATGATCAAGAAACAAACAAGGGTTAGGGTTAACAAAGAAAACAAGGTAAAACAACAAGGAACAATAAGGATTGGTTATAAACTGCTATTCTTTCCTTTCTCTTATAAACAAGATTACAAGTATACAAGAATAACAAAATAACTTCTCTCCCTCTCTTTCTCTCTCTCTCTCTCTCTCTCTGTCTGTCTTGAAATTAGGATTTTATCTTCCTATTTTTCCTTATACAAGATGAGAGACTAGTATGCTATTTATAAGAAAACTAGCACACTAACCTAATGGGCTTTTTAACAATTACCCATTGAAAGCTAACTTATGGTACAAGCTAACTTAAACAATTGGGATTACAAGCAAGGCCCAATTCAATATGCTAACAAACCTAGCAATATTGACTAATGCATGTTATAGAACAAACTTCGACTAAAACACGCATTACTCACAAGCAGACTTCGACCATACTAGAGTTCGACCCAACATCTCACAGTCACGCTTATGAAAATTTATGGTTTTTCCTCTCCCCCTTGACTCGGTAACTAGAGTTTTAAAGTAATTAGGAGTAATAATCAAACCGCACTTTTTTCTTCTAACTTCTTCATTAAGCATGCTATCTTTAACCCTGACATTCCCAATTTTCCATTTGAATCTGGATTAGTAAATGCCATAACAAGAACTTCCTAGTTATCAAGTAAGGAACTAAGCAGTAATAAGGCTTGTAATTCATCATCTAACTTAATATCAGTAGCTGCTAACTGATTCACTATATTATAAAACACACTCATATGTTTTGTCATTGAGTCACCATCCTTGTATTTCATGCTAACCAGTTTTCTGATCTAACGTGTTTTATTTTTCATGTTCTTGTGCTCATACAACTCTTTTAATTTATCCCATATTTTATGTGCACCAGTTTCAGCTTCAACATGAGGATATAGGCTTAAGTACAACCATTGTCTGATTATAGCAATTGTCTTCTGATTCATCTTCTTTCTTTTGGCTCAGACTTATCACTTAATTTACCTTTCTCCATTTAAAATGCATAAAAAATGTCAACCAGAGCTCTGATACCATTGATGAGTTATCATGAGAGAAAAACGTTCACATTGGGTCAAACACTTACTTAAAGATTAAATACTCACTTAAACAATTGAGAAAAACACCACATATTCACCCAAAATCTTTAAGCACTGAGTTTAAGAGTCTTCTCACTTCTAAAATAATTCTACTTTTCTATTTAATATGAGATTCATTCTCACATTTAATATACCAACTAGGTAGAAATAATGCTACGCGAGTGGGCATTTTACCAAACATAGACGTGGTAAGATGACATGTGCACTTAATGTGCCGAGTTATAGTTCTAACTATGGCTGTTCAAAAAACTAAAAAATTGAGCTGAGCCACAAAATCGAACTTTTACATGAAGAATGATTTTTGGGTCGTTACTAAAGAATGCTTTTTGGGTTGTTTAATTTGTCTCTTTATATAATGTGTCCGAAACACATGTAATGGTGCTGATTCATGTTTGAAAAATACTTTTTTTTCCTCTCAAAATTTCAGCTTCTACTGCATTGATGCAAGCGTTAAAGATGGTCAAAATCCTTACAATATATATATATATATATATATATATATATATATATATATATATATATATATATATATATATATATATATATATATATATATATATATATATATATATATATATATATATATATATATATATATATATATATATATAGCATTATCACCAAAGCAACATTCTTTTAGAAACTCAAACACCATTCTATCCCACAATATATGTACAATTTTAGTGTGCAGGAGAATAATTTGCTTCATTGTTTAAAAAAATTCTCTCAACTAACTAACTAATGCACTTGAATTTCCACCTTAGTTTGTAAGTTAGGTACACTCAAATTCATAACCACTTGATTAACACCACTCAAATTCTCAATCTCCTCAGCTTGATATGTAGAGTGAACACCATAGAGAACATAGAACATGGTAATAAAACATGACCACAAAGCGAATCGTTGAAAAGAGAGTGTTTTGAGTGTCATCATCAGGAAAACATTGAGAAAGATGGACATTGATGGTGGCCATGGCATGAATGGGACATACCAACAATGAGCATATTGTTGTTGTACAAGGTTGTTGTCACAAGGTACCATGTGTTGAAAAAAGGCTATTATTGTGATCATGAAGCCACCAAAGAGTAATAGACCCCACCATTGCTGCTTGAATTTCCACACTATGGAGAAGCATAAGGAAGTGAGGGAGAGGAGAAATAGGAACAAGAGTGTGTGTAAAGGCGGAGTACCGCCCGTGATTACATAGCGACGATATATCAGAGCATTCGCTACCATGTAGAACACCATCAACGTCCCGATGCTAATCAACTCTATTATAATGTCTAGCTCTGTGAATAGCGCAATTAACGCCGTGCAAAATCCTGTGAAAATAAAGTCAAACTGAACGCTGATACTTCAAAGACTTAATCATAAGATATCAATGAGAAAAACAAAAATGCTTACCCAAAAAGATAGTGGCATTCAATGGAGTGCCTGTTGAAGGATGTACTTTGGCCAACCAAGATGGAACAAGCCTTGCCCTTCCTATAACACAAAGATATCTTGCTTGTCCTAACATTGCAACAAGAAGGGAAGCCACTATACCTAAACTTGCACCTGCTCCAACAATGTTGCTAGTCCAACTCCAACCAATTCTGAGAAAAGCCATTGAATAGGAAGCTTTCTCTGATATCTATTAATCATATCAACAACATATATATACATCTTTGTGATCAATGCAAAACAACAAACACATCATGTGCACTTTAGGGATTTTATTACAAACATCACATCACTGACCTTATTGTAAGGAACCATCATGCATAAAGAGAGAGCCATAAGGCAATAAAGCAAAGTGGTTATAAGAACAGAACCCACAATTCCAATTGGTAGACTCTTATAAGGATCCTTAACCTCTTCAGCCATGGTTGAAGCTGAATCATAGCCTATATAACTAAAGTAAACTATTGCTGCTCCATCAAGAACACCTCTAACACCATAAGGAGCTATCCCTTTTGGATTAACCATGTTCTTGGCACTTCCATTGCAATAGCCAGCCACAATAATGAATCCAAAGAAAATCACATGGAACACTGTCATAATTAGGTTCAATATAGAGCTTTCCTTTGTACTGAAATGAAACCAATCAAACAATAAGAATGATCATTAATTTGAAAGAATCATTTTCAAAATCAACTAAAACTAGTTAACCAAACCTATGACACAAGCAGAGAGTAAGGAGAAGAATGAGAGCTACTGCTGGAAAATCCAACATGTTATAATCCTTTGGCAATCCATGAACTTCCACTCTCCATACATTTGGATTGTTTTCTCCAAATGCAAAGCTTAGATATTCTGTAAAACTCCTAGCTACAGCAGCATTTGAAAAAACATACTCCATTAGTATATTTGCCCCACCAAAATATCCCAAGAATTCTCCTGCATCACAATATCAGACACAGACACGACACTGACACGTCAACACATATAACTAACATATCGACATATATTTGACACGTACACTTTCAAGAATAAAAGAAAATGGTTTTTATTTTTACCAAATGTTAATCTTAAATAACTGAAAGCTCCTCCAGCAACTGGAACTTGAACTGCAAATTCAGTGTAACAAAGAGAAGACAAAAGTGCTGATATTCCTGCTATGATATAAGACATAAAAACCGAAGGACCGGACTGATGAAGAGCAACAGGACCGGTTGTAACAAACACACCAACACCAAGCATTCCTCCAACTCCAAGAGCTACAAGATCATACCAATTAAGCTTCCTTTTCATGTCTGCACCAGACCTATGTCTCACTTGGTTGAATTCTTGGTCTGGTGTCCATGTTGCTAGCATTCTTTTTCTAAGCCTATGAGGAGTTTGTGAGAGTGAATAGAAATAGTTTGATAGCATTGTCATGATGTTGGTTTGTAGTGTGGATGCTACCTAAACATTACTATTGTATATGAGCACTTAGTTTTTCTTGGCTTCAATAAGGTGTTGGATTGAAGGTTTTTAAATAAGAATAGAAGAGGGAATTATTATTGCTTTATTCTTTCTTTTTTTTAACTATTGATATATTAAGAGGTCCCCTTCTAATGTCTCTAGCTAGCCCTTTTGAAATTACATATATATCCCTTAGTGTTTTTAAATATTATCAATTAAGTAACCAATTTTTGTTGATGCACTTGTAGAGACTAACTGATTTAAAGAGATAAAATTTATCTCTTTAAAATATGTAGTCTTTAGAACTGTAACATTATACTGCAATTGTAGATAATTTAAGTTTTTTTTATATTTTTGTCTAGAATCTCTTAAAGTTATGATTTTGGATCCTCTATGCACTCGATGCGACCAAATACTAGTCGTTGGATCAAAGTGCAATTCAAATTGAACGACGGAGATTAGGCTGCAGATGATTGCACTGATAGTGCTTGGGAGACCAAGAACTGTAACAATTTTTTGAAAGAAAGCATTGAATTGAAATAAGAATAGTAATTTAAATGAATTATAGGTTAGAAGAATATGAGAATATGAACAAGTACTTTGACCTAATTCTTTGAAATTTTCTCTAGATATTAAACATTGAAAAGATGTGATTAGCATCCTCAAAAGCACCAAAAGAGTTTTGCATTAAACTCAAGAATAGTTGGTCTTGATTCTTGTGTACAAAATATAATAGACATCGTGGAGTGGTCACTATACAATTGTAAATGGGAGGTTGCATGTATACTATTAACTAGAAAAAGGAAATAAAGTGACAGTCTCTTACTTAGAAGGAATTATTCTTTATAAATAGTAGTTTATTAGTAGTTACGAGGGTTTTCCTATTTTTCCTAAAAACCACTCTTCTGTCTTCCACCCTTTTGCACATGGGAATCAACATGTTCATCTTTCACACCTTGATACAGTCAATTTTATGGTAATAATTTATTAGTTTATACATATTATGACAGGTGGACTACACTACATAATTTAAAATTTTATTACGGTTTTATCACGGTTAAATTATAGTTAAATAAAAGTGTAATAAATAACCAAATGATAATCAAAGAGATAAAATTAACTGATACGTTACGGTGGAGTTGGATTCTCATGCCGGGAATGAGACTAATATATAAAATTAGCACTCCAACGCTCAAGTTAGTAAATGAAATGAATAGTAAACTTTTAAATTACAGTGAAAATCATGCCTAAAAATGACATGATAACTCTCTTTAAATAGGAGTTTGTTAGCAACTTAATTAAAAAAAAATTAAAAAGTGCATGAAGCATAGGTGACCATAGAATAAGTCTGACGGTGTGGAACGTGTTTTCTGATAGATTGGCGTGAGACATCTTAATAGTATAATTTTTATTTTCGTCGTGTTTTGCATTCTTGTAATATTGAGTTACGCATTATACTGGGTTTTGGCAACCAGCTCAGATTAGTTGCCCTCAAACCTCTATCTTTTGTCATGAAGAGTAAGAGTTTTGCAATAAGTTTCTTGCATATCCCTAAAGGTCATCATGGGAGAGGTCTGATGAGATGTCAGTGTTTTCGGAAAGAGACGCTTTTGGGATAACACTTATTTGTGGCGCTTTAAGAGGCTGACAATGACTGACACACGCCCTCTATCTTCATTAGTCGTCCACATGATTAAAATTGGGATGTTAGAATTTTAATCCAATAATCATAGGAGAATCCCAACCATTGATAGAAGAGAACGATCGTGTGGCCTTGAATCATTTAAGGATGTGTACTATGTTTCTGAAGGGATTTTACTCTTTTTATTACATATTGACTTTCTTGAAAAGCTCTTTTTTCTTTCATGTTTTTACTCTGGAGATTCTTTTGGTGTGAAGGTTGATCGCCTATCCGAGAAATTCTACTCGTCGATTTAGTTTCTTATGTTTTTGAATCCATACACAAGCCTTTGAGTTTTGGTGCCTGAGCTTTTCGTCCTCTTCTCTTCTTCATCATTTCTTAGGGTTTCTTAGTGTTTTGAATTTATTTGTCATTCCTATTGGTTCTTGCATTTTCTCTTTGATTCCTACAAATATGGTTGTTTCCTATGTGTCAACTAGGAGTGATGGTAAGGATGTTTCGGGAGTTTGGGTAAGTTCTAATATATTAGGTACCATCACTGTCTTCTCCCATAGCGATACCTTTTATCAGGCGATGACTAACGTGGGTCCTCCTGAGGACTGGGTGTCTAATATTTATATGAGGATTAAAGGGTATGTGGTCAATATAGTGGGTGTACTATCTCATTTCATGAATGTATGTTCTCCCTCGTTGGCTATCGTCTCCCTTTCAATGAGTTTAAAATCAATGTTCTAAATCACCTACTTATTGTTCCCTCATAGTTTCACCCTGTGAGTTGGTCGTTGGTCAACGTCTTCCAACACTGGTGTGAATATAAAGGTAGCAAGCTGGCAATGACCTTGTTTTTTACCTCTTCAGAGTGCAAAGTGGTTGTAAATCTATAGATGATTCTGGCATAATTAATTTGCACAGAGCAGCAAATATTTTGAGTCTTATTCTAATATTTTAAATAAATTTAAGGATTGTTTTTCTTGGTGGTTCCCCTAAATGAGGAAGCCCATCCAAATATTTGTAGACTAGATCTTAATGCTCCTTTTTCATGTACAGAATTTTTTTACAAATATTGGACTCAGTCATTCCCTTATTGGAGTTGGGATGTGTAGTTTTAAGGAAAAAGATTTGTCTGATGAAGAGTTATATTTGAAAGGCTAGTTGGTGTCTTACTTCTAGGATCTTGGTTATGTAGGTGGGATAGTTCTCTTTGACCTTGCTTATAAGATTTAGTTAAAGAGATGCATTCAAAATCGCTGGATTGTGGATGTCAAATTTAAAGAAGAAAGGAAAAAGATCATTGGTAAGCTAGGTTTAGAATTTCGTCTTCCTCTTTCCATTTCCTTGGTTCTTCCTAATATTTCTCTTTTCTCTACATATATTATAAAGAGTGAGGACACCATGTGGCAGTTTAAGAAAGATGTTAGAGTTGTTGTTGCTTTGGTCAGGATCCCAAGCATTCCCTTGGATGGTGGTTTGTCTACTTTGGGCACGCCCACTGGCACACCGTCTAGTCTGGTCATTGGGAAAGTTACTTAGAAGATCCTTCATGGTGTTAGGGAGGTGGATCCTCCTTCCCCTAGTTGTGCCTTTTTGGAATAAAAATATCCCTCTTTTGGTCATAAGGATGAGGATATGATGTCTTCGATCCTTGAGTCTGAGGAAATTTATGAGGAATGTCCTCCTCTCAAGCGTCTTCGATGGTCTAGGTCTTTTGGTGGCTTGTTCTCTACACAGATGAGTGGCAACCCTGTATTGTTCGCATGTCTGGATCCAAGGACAGGTAGTGACTTTTTCTCCTCAAATTTTGATAAAGATTATGCTTACTTATCAGGACTTATTGAGAAGACTCTCCAAGGTGAACTAGTCGAGCTAGCTTCTCGTGTTTGTCATGCATCTGCTGTTATAGCTTTTTGTATCCCTTGTTGGACAAGTGACTTCAAGCATATTAGGAGTGAATTGTGGTATTTAAAATTTGTGATTAAATTTAAAGATTCTTTACTTAAAAATGAATTATGTTAGTAATATTTAAGATCAGCTACAATAAACATCGGAAAATGAAAACAGTAAATTAAATGTCATAAAATATGCGATAATGGTTTAGAGAGATGGCACCAATAATTTGTCCAAGTCCGATGAATGTTGGCCTACTCCTGTCTGTCGCACCTCAAAAATTCATTCGAACATACGACCCTCGCACTAAAGGCGCGGAAATGCGGTTCGACAGAGTTCCCACCGAACTTTATTTATCCTGAAGAGATGGGAAAGGAAGATATTGAGAAAACATTTTAAACAAAAGGACAGGAACAGGGTCGTCGCAATCGACGTTCCGGGTTCGGGAGTCGATTATGCAAGGGGAAGGTATTAACACCCATCACGTCCGTTGTACTCAACGGGAACCTCTTAGGGTGATTTGCGATAGGCGTTATCTAAGCTTGCTTATTTTCTTTTCAATAATAAATGTGAATCGACAAGACAAAAAGGTAAAGATGCTAAGGGGAAATGGGTGGTTATAGGATAGGGTGCTCGCTAAGGATTGAGGCCCTTGTGCCTACGTATGCTCATTTGGACAAGAATGAGAAATCAGAGCGTCGTAGTTCGACTATGGGAAAGGATAGGGGAAATAGAAGATGGATAGAAGGTAGACGAAATAACATATAAAGATAGAAGTGTACTCGCCAAGGTCATCGCAATCTTGTGCCTACGTATCTTACATTCAGACGAGAACAAAGAATCAGAGCATTTGTAGTTCATGGAGACGACCATGAAAAGATGAGCATTGAAATGAGTTTGAAGTTTGGTTGAGAAATGAAAGATTGACTGACAAACAACCCAAGGGGCGTGCCTCGAGAGCTGTCACTCAAGAATTCAAGGAATACGGGATTCCAAGAACTTAGTTCTTTCGGGAGTTGATTAGAAAATAGTTTGGGAAAGGTTTGAAAGTTTTGAAGTTGAAAGATTGAATAAATAACAATTCAAAGGCGTGCTTCGAGAGCTATTCATTTGAGGATTCAAGGAATTCTAGACTCCAAGAATCTCCTTCTTTCATAAATTTGACTATGAAAATGTTTGAATAAATATTAGGTATTTTAAGACGAAAGGGTGAATGAATGACAACCCAAAGCATGCGCCTCAAGAGCCATTCATTCGAAGATTCAATGAATGCTAGACTCAAAGAATCTTCTTCTTTCGTTATTTGTTAAGAAAAGCGCTTGAAAAAAGATTGAATCGAATTATTTGCGAAAAGAGGTGGACTGCGAGGCAAAAGGCACTCAGCTTACAACTTGGCTTTTTATACCACTTGACGTTGGATCAAGGATTTGATTTATATTTGCGTGCAAAAGCGTGTTGGAATAGAAGTGGGTTTGAAAATGGCTCGACGACGAGTCGGGGGTTTGATTTGAAAATGGAACCAGCTTGACGATGAATCAAGGGTTAGGTTATGAGAAACGATAATAGTCCCTGAGGGTCCCCCCAATATCGAAACCACGATGAAATGTGAAA
This sequence comes from Lathyrus sativus, assembly GCA_963859935.3. Taxonomy (NCBI): domain Eukaryota; kingdom Viridiplantae; phylum Streptophyta; class Magnoliopsida; order Fabales; family Fabaceae; genus Lathyrus; species Lathyrus sativus. The sequence goes on from OZ012738.1 coordinate 523,849,214, forward strand.
GTGTGTGCGATAGGTTGATGGCGAATGCAGACAAGCACTCGACTTACGAGGGGTGTTTGAAAATGGCTCAATGACGAATCGAGAATTAGTTTGAAAATAGTTTAATCTATGCTAGTCCCTATGGATGCTTCTAGGAGATAAACCACAATCAAAGAAATACGAATGCGTACATCGAAATGGGAGAGGGATACATGTAAATTACATAGGATTGCATGAAATAAAGAGTCTCGTTGTAAGGTAGCCCAAGGGAAAGTCGTGTGTGCGCGAAGTGTCCTAAACTATGCCTTGAGCAAAAGTCTGACACAACTCTAAGCTAAGGTTTCTGGCAAAGTCCAATAATCCGTCGCTCGGACAAATAACCAACAGCCCACCAATTTAGGCTTTTAGGTTTAGATAATTTATTATGTATTTTGAAATAATGTGAATAAGAGAGGAATAAGATGAATATGATATGAACAATATGAATAATATGGCAAGATATATAACGATATAATCAAAATAATATTTACAATAATATAATCAAGACAATATTAATAAGTATATGAACAAGATAATATAAATCAAGATATAATGACTGAATTTAAAATATGAGTATATTGACTGAAAAGTAAAGCAAGAATATGTTGACGAAAAGTAAAAGTTAGTCGTTAGTTGATTTGTGAATTGAATCGGGACGAAATATAATGCTAAACCGTCGTAGCTCGATCTATGACGAAGATCAAACTATAGAAGGTCGCGCAAATTGATATCTGTGCTAAAAACAAGAGAGAGAAATGATATTGAGGATCATTCTCCAATGTAATCGTGTCACATGGACCAAAAGAAAAAGGGGATCTCGTCTTAATCATAAACTAGTATCGATTAATCGAAGGTAGCCTATCACGATCCCAAAGTACAGAAAATGACCCTAATGGTCATTTTCCACAGATTTGACATAATGAAGGTTATCGACTTCGATAAATCGACGTTCATGAATCTAAAGACTTCATCGATTGAAAATTAAAATAAAATTGAGATGAGAGATGGAGAAGGAAATGAAAAGAGAAAAAAGAAGTGGTCCCGTATTAATCCTCATTTATCAATAATTTAACTAATAATGATTTTTTGATTTCTTCATCGAACGAAATAAATAAATATATAAACGAAATAACAATGACATCCATCAATATGGATTAAACATGGACAAATTAATAAAATAAGAGTAAGATTAAACAGAAAATTAAAATATTAAAATGTTGTTTAAGAAAAATTAACTAACCATAATAAAATAACATAAAAACCAAAACAAAGAAATATAAAGGGGGGAGCGCCCTGAATTTGGATGTGTGAGGATCATCTGGGCTTCATCAGGCCCATCACCTCTGACGGTTGAGATGGATATAAAAAGGAAAAGAAAAAAAAACAATGTGGGCTCAACAAACCCACTTGGTCTAATCAATGAAGAACCTTAGCCAACTACATCAGCAGCCAAGACGTGTTTCTCCTTCATTTTCAAAACACAGAATTCCAGAAACGCCATAACAACAGACGGCCAAGCAAGACAACACCACAAACTAAATGAGGTGAACGGAAGAAACACGACACACACTTCTCCTTGTTTCGCTCGTGGCTTCTCCGCCTCAAATTGCTTTTTCATCTCCTTTGCTGTGAATTCTCGCGTTCTGGTTTGTGCATAAATTTGGATCTCATTTTGCTTTCATTCAAGATCTCTTCATCTTGCTCTTCTTCTGGTTTTGAAGCTGATTTGTGGGTTTGGGGTTTTTCGAAGGTCTGTGTTGCTGTTTGAAGATTCTGAATTGGGGAAGGTTAATGAGTGAGGTTTGTTAGTTGATTAAAGGTTGAAGACGGGTTAAGTGGATAAAGGGGTTATGGGAAAGATTTTGGAGGGTGATGAAGTTTGCGGTTTGCTTATGGTCAAAAAAATATCCCTGAGATGTAGTACAACAATCTTAAACTTGAGTTTGATTTTAAAGCGTCAAAATTTGGATTTTGGCTTATGATTAATTATGGTGTGATATTTTAAGAAGATTTGCACTTTGCTCTCTAAAGAGGTGTTAGTTACTATTAATGAAGTTTGGTGTTTGCAAGAAAATAAAGAATTCAACAGGATGTTCAAGATTCGAGAAGGATTCGAAATTTTATTCACAAGAATTAAGAGTACAAGCTTTATCAATTCAAATTTATTTATAATGAATATTCAAGATTACAACTATTTTTTACAAATCCTAAATCCTAAGACTATGAAATCTTCAAAGTTAACAAAAAAATGAATTTAATAAAAAAAAAATATGAAATCAATAAAAAAAATATAATTTAGTTTTTAATTTAGATTTTGGTTCAACTTTATTTCAATATATAATAAAAAACACAAAAAAAAAATGTTTAATTTGATTTCTTAATTTAAAATTTCATTTCCTTTTCTTAATAAAAAAAAATCCAAATTTTTTTTCTAAAATCTATTTAATTTTAATTTTTTTAATTTAGAACTTTTTAGAATTTAGTCAACCTTTTTTTTGCTAATTAATCCACCTTTCTTAAAAATAAATAACCTTTTTAATATTAGATTAACTTTAGTTTTCTTTTTTCATTTAATTAATTTTTAACATTTGCTTAACTTAGATTTTAATTAAATAATCTTCTCAAAAACAAAAAGAATTATTTATCCTTGACATTTTTATTTAACTTATTCCAATTCATTTTCAATTCACCACTTAATCACATTTCACTATTCGCATCTAACTTTATTTCTCAATTATCATCCCGACTTAACATTTCACTAAGCTGTTCACATATTCATATTACTATTATTATTTCATTATCTCATGCTATATCGCTTGTATTGTCCATTGCTTTACATTTCGTTATCAATTGTCCACTCCGAAAGAAAGGTATTCTGTTTGACCGTCGTGTCAATGCCTTCACCCTCACCCCATCCTAGCCTTAGGATCCGAGTCGCCGTACTCGTGCTTAACGTCCCGTCGTGGACATACCTCAACCTTCTCTTAGTCTTAGGACTTGAGTCGCCTTACTCACTTTTAGGCATCCCTCTGTGGACAATTTTATCTACTTTTTCGAGCCTTAGGATTAGGAGTCACTGCACTCCATGTACGTTCCCGCCGTGGAATACTTACTTCACCCTTTTCAACTCAACTTTCAACGTAGAATAGGAGTCGTCGCACTCCATGTAAGTGCTTCCATATGAACTTTTATTTCCCCCTGGAACCTTGACCACAGTCAAGAAGTTCCTCTTCCTCCCTCTTTGAGGGGAACTACGGTTACTCTGATTCCATCCCCTACCTCGGATACGTAGGCACAAGATGCGAGTCTTGGCGAGTATACTTAGGACTAACCCTTTAGGTCCTTCTCTTTACCCTTTAACCCTTAGCATTACCCTAAGCAGATAACCATTAGCAATAGCACATTATAAACAAGAGGTTCCTGTAGAGTACTACAGAAGCTTAGGATGCAATACCTTCCCTAAGCTTAACTAACCCCCGAACCCTAGATCTCTCCCCGCATTGTGTTTACGATGCAAAATAGGTTTTTCCTTTCTTTAACCTTTCCTTCAGATAAATCAAAGACTGGTTGTGAATCAAGATGTGGTTCAAATTAATCAATAATTTGATATCTTATTCCCACCGCAACAGAAAATGGCGACTTCACTAGGGAATGTCCTATCATTCGTGGGTTACCCTTATCTTGTTTATTTATGCTTTATTTGTTGTATATATGTTTATATGTATATATTTATATGACTATACCTTGCTTGGGGTTATATCACTGTTGTGAGATAAGTCCTACGCTCGGACTTGAGTGCAATTATTATAGGAAGGTGATATATTCGACGAGGCTTATAGGGAGTGAGTCCCGACCAAGCTGACTTGAGAATCACCACTCAGTTGAGGCCCTCTTGAAAATTAGTACTGTTGAACGACTATTCGTGAAAACATTCACTATTTTCGACCTTGGAGCCTTTGATACTGGGGACCGTAGTTACCTAAACACAACTTTGGCCTTATTAGGACGTAGTGCGATGACTATGCGGGAGTAGTCCCGAAATAGTTGCTACGCGATACTACACTCAAAAGAGGTTCTCTTGAGAATATTATTAACCACTGAGTTAGTCAGAAAATTGATAATATCCGAAAGACGGACTGATGACTTTGGGCACCTCTTTAGAACCCTTGTTCTGTAGGTACAATTGACCCTTAGTGCTTACCTTTCGGGATAGGTAGACCTTGGCTTCATGCTTATGTCCCTCTAACCTAGGCTTTTATTTGCTTTTGTGTGTTTGTGCATTGCATCCAGCATCATAACATTCCTGGTTTCAAGGAATTCAAAAAATGTTATATTTCAAAATCTAAAACCTTTTCAGTTTTCCTAGAAATATTTGCCACTGGCCGTAGAAATCCTTGAAACCATTGCGTTGCATCCTTGTTTTTGCATTTGCATTTTCCTTCCGGTTTTCTTATCTTCGGTTCTCTCGTCTTCCAGTTCTGTCACCCTGAGTCCTCTGCATCAGTACAACACCAGAGCCCGAGCTCGAAAAAAGATGGCGGAACAAAATCAAGAGCTTAATTGCGTCAGTAATGAACTAGAAGAACTTAGGGGAAGTGTGGGGCAGATTATGGAGATGCTACAGGTTATTCGTGCAAGGATGGATACTCAGCCCACTGTTGTTTCTGAGATTACCAATGTTGTTGTGGATCCTCATCCATCTGTTATTAATGCAAATGTACCTCCTTACAGTCTTCCACCTGATTTTGTGCCAACACCTGCTGCAGTTCCAATTGCTCAACCAGTTCAACAAGTTGTTCCTTTGGTTTCTGAAGCTCCTCAAGTGATCCCAACTTCTGAACCGGTATATGAAATTCCTGATGTGAAAAAGGATGAAGATGAACGTCACGAAAAACTTCGAGAGAATGTAAAAACTATTGATAAAAGGCTAAGAATGATGGAAGGTGGTCAAATCTTTGGTGTTGCTGCCAGAGAAGTGTGTCTTATATCTGGTCTGGTTATCCCTCCAAAGTTCAAAACTCCTAGCTTTGACCGTTATGAAGGTGCTACTTGTCCAAAGAGTCATCTAATTATGTATTATTGTAAAATGGCTGCTCATGTTGAGAATGACAAGTTAATGATACATTGTTTCCAAGACAGTCTGAAAGGTGCCTCCTCAAAGTGGTACTTAACTATGGATCAATCCCGTATCAAAATTTTTCAAGATTTATCTGATGCCTTCATCAAACACTACAAATGCAACATGGATCTGGCTCCTGATCGAAGACAATTGCTGAGTATGTCCCAGAAGAGTTCTGAATCATTCAAAGAATATGCTCAGAGGTGGAGAGAGATTGCTTCGCAAGTGGAACCTCCTTTGACAGAAAAGAGCTTGCTGATTGGTTTGTTGATATTGTTCGCCCTGAATTCTATGAAAGAATGGTTGGTAGCGTGACTACAAATTTTTCTGACATTGTTGTTGTCGGTGTAAAAGTTGAGCTGGGTATGAAAAGTGGGAAAATGTCAAGTACTGTTGGTAGTTCAAGCAACAAAGATCATGCCAAAAAGCCTTCATTCAGTTCTCATAAGAAGAAAGAGAGTGAAAATAATGATGTGACTGCAAGTAGACGAAGAAATCAACCTTGGCAACATCAGCAGAACTATGTTCAACAACAAGGTTATCCTATTCAGTTTGCTCAACAACCGTATGTAGTTGTTGTTACATCTGCTTTCAATCAACAAGTTCCTGCTTATCAGCTTGTGCAACCAGCTCCTGTTTATCAGCCTCCCGTCTATCAATAACCTCCTGGTTATCAGCCTGCATAAGCTCTAGCCAATGATCAACGAGTGCCCAATGCTCCTGTCTATCAACAACGAAGAATCAGGCACCTCACTAGAATGTTCCTAACAGGAGACAGTACAAGCCGATTCCTTCTATTCTGATGACGTATACTGAGTTGTACCCTTCATTAGTGCAATAAGGTTTGATAACTAAAAGAGCTTTGGGTTCAGCTCCAAATCCACTGCCAGTTAGTTACAACTCTGCCGCTCATTGTTTATTTCATGAGGGTGCGCCTGGCCATGATCTAGAAAGCTGCTATGCTCTCAAACATCTTGTAAGAGAGTTAATGGAAAAGAAGATCCTATCTTTTGATTATCCTCAATTGAATGTTAAGAGCAATCCCTTGCCAAATCATGGGGTTATTAATGTTATTGATGATGTATCTGATGAAAGCCCGATTCTTGATGTTTCTCAAATCAAGACTCCTCTCCGGGATTTCCATGCAAAGTTATTCGAAGCCGGTTTAGTGACTGCTTGCCATGATGATTGTACAAGTTGTGATGTCAGTACCAAGGGTTGTATGTTGGTTCGGAATGATATTTAGAGATTAATCAATGATGGTTTTCTACAAGTGGTTAATAAAGTGAAGAAGGATGAAGTTGTTGTGATTGAACCCGTCTTCAGCTTGCCAGAACCGAGTGCTAAAGTGCTAGTCTTCAATTTTCCAAAATCATGTTCTACAAAGCCTGTGTTCAACATGTCAAAGCCAGTTATTCCTGCAGTCAATCAGCCGAAGCCAGTGATCATTCAGAAGCCTAGTCCTTTTCATTTCAGTGATCCTAAAGATGTACCCTGGAAATATGATGTGACCATGATTGACAAAGAATCTGGGAAGGTTATTCCAAGGGAAGAATTGAAGATTGTTAATGAATATGTGACCAATATAGCTGGGGCAAGCAAGATAACTCGAAGTGGTCGTATTTATACTCACTGTTTCAATGAGGCTCCGCCTAAAGAAGTTGTTACTACTGTGCCTGCCAAGGACAAAGGGAAAGAAGCAGTTACAAACGATGAAGATGTTGAGCGTTTGAGGATCATTAAGAAGAGTGATTACAAAGTCATTGGTCAACTTCATCAGACTCCTTCCAAGATCTCAATCTTGTCTCTGTTGATGAGTTGACCTTCTCATAGAACTACTTTACAAAAGTTGCTGGCCCAAGCTCATGTTGCCCAAGACATTACTACCGGACAATTTGAAAATGTGATTGCCAACATTACTGCCTGTAAAACTCTTAGCTTCAGCAACAAGGAGTTACCAAGAGAAGGTCAGAATCACAACCGCGCCTTACATGTGTCAATAAAATGTCAAGAGGATAACTTATCAAGGGTCCTTGTGGATATCGGTTCATCTTTGAACATCCTACCTAAGAGGGTCCTTACCAAGTTGGTTTACAAAGAGACTAAGATGAAGCCTACCTCGCTGATAGTCAAAGCTTTCGATGGTTCCCGCAGAATCATGATTGGAGAAGTGGAACTACCGATCTTGACTGGACCACATGTTTTCTACATCACATTCCAAGTACTGGATATCAATCCTAACTACAGCTGTTTACTTGGAGGACCGTGGATTCATGATGTTGGTGTTGTAACTTCAACATTACATCAGAAGATGAAGTTTATGGTCGACGAAAAACTAGTTATTATACATGGTGAAGAGGATTTGATGGTCGGTAACCTATCTTCTTTCTGTTACATACAAACAAACTCATGATAAAGCTTCTACAACTGCCAAAGGTCATCCGAGGACTGTCCAAGAAGTGTTTGTCAGCGGAGGTTTCCAGATCAATGCTATCAATGATGACAATGAAGATGAAGACTTGAGAGACCTGGTATTCAAGTGCGATGCAGCTTTGGACAATTGGGAAGCAATAGAGATTCCCGTGATTTTTCCCTTGTCAAAGTAATTTAATGCTTTTCGCTTGTTATTTTCAAAAAACACCATAGCTATGCCCAAAGCTACTGGACTATTTTGTAGGGCTACCTTTTCACTTTCAAAAGAATATTAATAAATGCATTTTGTTAAATTTTTGTTGTTTCATTTACCATTTTTTCGCTTTCACCTTTTAAAAGAAATTGGCAATCTTTTTTAAAAACTACAACAACAAAAAAAGCATTTTCTTTCTCTTGCATTTTCCTTGTGCAATAAGCCTTCCAACATGCAGTGCTATCCCAAACCTTGTTGAATCCAATGACCCTGCTTTCACTCCTAACTTTGATTCGCCCATTTATCAAGCTGAAGATGAGGGTGGAGAGGATTTCGAAGTCCCCAATGAATTGGAAAGATTAGTTGAGTATGAGTACACTGAACTTCAACCGTACAAAGAGTAAGTATATCTGCTAAAGCAAGAGTATCTAGCCGATGATACTAATCTTGACAAGAAGACTCTGAGAAGATTAGCATCCAAATTCTTCCTCAACAACGATGTGCTATACAAAAGAAACTATGACATGGTGCTTCTTAGATGTGTTGACAAACGTAAAGCAGACATGTTACTTCAAGAGATTCATGAAGGAACCTTTGGAACTCATGTTAATGGTTATGTTATGTCTAAGAAGATTTTGAGAGCTGGATATTACTGGTTAACCATGGAATCTGATTGCATCTAATATGCCAGAAAATGCCATAAGTGCCAAATTTATGCTGACAAGGTCCACGTACCTCCAACACCGTTGAATGTTTTATCATCACCGTGGACTTTCTCAATGTGTGGCACTGACATGATTGGGGCAATTGAGCCGAAAGCTTCCAACGATCACCGATTCATTCTGGTTGCTATCGACTACTTCACAAAATGGGTAGAAGTTGCTTCTTATGCAAATGTGACCAAGCAAGTGGTTGTCCGCTTCATCAAGAAAGAGATTATCTACCGTTATGGAATTCCAAGCCGAATCATTACAGACAACGGGACCAATCTGAACAATAGAACCATAAAGGAGTTATGTGAAAGTTTCAAGATTGCACATCACAATTCTTCTCCTTACCGTCCAAAAATGAATGGAGTTGTTGAAACTGCAAACAAAAATATCAAGAAAATCCTGCAAAAGATGGTCAAGACTTACAAAGACTGGCATGAAATGCTACCATTTGCTTTGCACGGATACAGAACTTCAATGCGAACTTCAACAGGGGCAACCCTTTTCTCATTGGTGTATGGAATGGACGTCGTCCTCCCCATCGAAGTAGAGTTACCTTCCTTAAGGGTACTAATGGAAACCAAGCTTGATGAAGCCGAATGGGTTCAAGAAAGATTCGACTAGCGGAATCTCATCGATGAGAAGCGCATGACTGCAATGTACCATGGCCAGTTATACCAGAAACGGATGAAAAGAGCCTTTGACAAGAAAGTCTGAATTCGTGAGTTCCGTCAAGGAGAACTTGTACTCAATAAAATCTTGTCATTTCATAAAGACGTGCGTGGGAAATGGGTGCCCAATTATGAAGGTCATCTGGAGGATCATTAATTCTCACAACAATGGATGGTGAAGAGCTTGCACATCCTGTAAACTCTGATGCAGTATGAAAATATTATGCCTAAACTAACCCGCTAAGTCGAAAACCTAGAAAGGCGACTTAGGCAACAATGGGTATCCCGGTGGATCATAACCTATGAAGGAGATCCAGGCAAAAATTAGGGATGAAAAAAATAATAGCTCGCTAAGCTGAAAACCTGGAAAGGTGGCTTAAGCAAAAATGAGCGTCTCGGTGGATTGAAAACCCGAAAGGGTGATCCAGGCAAAAGTTAGGGACAAAGGCATTTCACTACATCAGATGACGCCAATCATCAAAGAACATTTACAGAAGATCAACTCTAATCCAATCGCTCTTGTCAGAAGCAGAATTTTGGGTAGTCTTAGTTATTAGGGTCAGTAGAGGTCGTTGGATTCAATGTAACCTTTCCCTATTGCCAATTTCAATTGAAATTTTCCATGGAGCTTCTCCATTAACAAGCTACCATTCTTCAATAAAGTTAAACCTTTTTCTATTCAATTTTTCCATTTATGCTATCTCTATTTCATTTTTGTTATGCAAAATGTTGTTTGTTAATAATTATCTTGGAAGTGAAAAGTTTTCAAACTTAAAACTGTTTTTGAAAACGTTTTTGAAAAGATATAGAGTTGCTTTGACTTATGGAAATATCTGAAGGACATCTTCATTCCCCAGTAAGTCTTATCGTTGTAGAAGCACTTTTAAACCATTGCCTCAGCGCAAATCCCCAGCGAAACATAAGCTGACAACACTTTTGGACTGATCATGTAATCTCCAGTGACTTTCAAGACTGTAGAGAGTCTCCCCAGTATCTTCCAGTGATACATGTCTATTATTGAGGACCCACTCCCAGTAGAATCATCGTTTTCCTCACTAAAGTTGTTATACTTTCCCCAGGGAAGTTTGACGAATTTTCCCCAGGAAGTTTGATGTACTTTCCCCAGGAACTTTCCCTAGGAAGTTGCTACACTTTCTCCAGGAAGTTGCCTAGCTCCACACTTCCCCAATGAAGCGGATATTTATTTTATCCCCCAGAAGTCTCCAATCCTAAGATGACCTTCCCAGTGAACAGATCTCCTTTGATCAAGATTCAGATTCATGATGGCAATCCCTCCTGTGAAGTCATGATATTATATCCCCAAGTGGAATTTTCTCTCCCCAAAGAATTTGGAACTTTGAAGAAAGATTTGGTTCCGCCATCAACTTTCCTATCCTTTGATAGATGTACTTTTGCAGAGGTCGGCGGGTATCCCCGTCGAGATGTTTATTTCATCTCCTGTTTGCTCCTTCTTTTGTTTGTTTTGTCAGCATGTGCATAAGCATGAGCATGAGCATTGCATTTCATTTAGACATACGCATCGACATACGCATTAGCATCTACATGTTTTCTATCCTTGTCGTATTTCGTCGTTACTTTGGCTGTGGTTACTGCCAAGTAACTAGGTTTGTTTGTTCTCTCCAAGTAGGTCGTCAACCTTAAGCATAAAATACCTGTTGTTTCCAGTTTCCCCGCAGAGTTCAACCCTCGTGGATGATGGTTATTTCAGTTATCTATACCATGCCTGGATAAGATAAATCCCCATTTGAGTTCATTTCCTCAATGGAGTCTTGTTTGATAGTTTCTTTCTAGCTCGATTCTAGATTGAACTTCGATCCCCGTCGGTCGCCGAACCCACCTGGATATGCATTTATTTTGCACTATCTATCAAGAAGAGCCTATTTGCTGATAAGTGGCAGTCTCTCTGGAGAAGCTTATCATATTTTTATCATTGCTCTAAGATAAGTGGCAGTCTCTCAGGAGAAGCTTATCGTTTTATCAGATTACCTACCAGATAAGTGGCAGTCTCACCTGAGAAGCTTATCATTGCTACCTTTGCAGATAAGTGGCAGTCTCACCCGAGAAGCTTATCATTGTATCATTGCTCTCCAGTAAGCGGCAGTCTCACCCAAGAAGCTTATCATTACCATTTTACAGCACCGATAAGTGGCAGTCTCGCTTGAGAAGCTTATTCCTATTTCATTATATCAGCAACAAGTGGCCATCTCCCTCGAGAAGCTTGTTTCCATTATCGTTTTCTAGATAAGTGGCAGTCTCTCCCGAGAAGCTTATCATTTTACCTGTATCCCCAGACAAGCGATAGTCTCCCATGAGAAGCTTATCATCGTTATCTTTTTCAGATAAGTGGTAGTTTCTTTATTTGAGAAGCTTATCCAGTTTTGGCATGTAAGTCCCTTTCAGCGATAAGTGGCATTCTCTCTCGAGAAGCTTATCAGGGCATTTCCCCATTGAAGTCCAATTATTTTGGCATATACAAGAGTTTTTACCCTGTATATTTTCTGATGGTTCCTGAAGATCCCGTTCGATCTCTTCGTTTAAGGAATTTCCAAAGCTTGGATGTTATTTCATTTTGAAGACTCCAGCATTTTGTTTGCACGATCTTACTGCCATGTGGATAATGTTTTACCCTTTTATCCTAGAGTGTCAGCCCGTCATGCTTGAACATGTTGAGCAGCTACACTGGATATTTCCCCAGTGGAGGTTGTCTTGCCGGTGCCATCTCCATTGAGGATCTCTTATTGTCTTTCTTTCTAAAGTAACAACTGGTCATGCTTGAACTTGTTGGTCCATCACTTTAGATTTCCTCAGTTTCGTGTTGTCCCCCAGTGCGTTGTCATCCCAGTGAGTGGTTACTCATTGCGTTTTTCCCCTGTGTCGTCGTTTCGTCTGCATTCCTGCATTTATCATTTTTATCATATGCATCATATTTGATTCATAGCATTGTCAGCGTTTTTAGTTTAGTCTCGTTTGTCCATAGCATTTCATATCACTGCATCTAAGGACAAAATTTTCAGTTATCTATATTTAAATCCCTTTTGTCATGATTTCTTGAGTTTCATCGCTCAAATCTTACGGTGAAGTTATTTAAATAGGGGCAACTGTTGTACCCCAAATTTTACCCTTTAGATTCATTGATCGTTTCGCATTTTATTTTGGTTTATTTTTCGTTTTAGCTAACCGTTTAACCAGCTTGTTTGTGTTTGTGAAAGATAGGTCAATGTTGGAAATTCAGGAGGTCGTGAGGCTTTGAATGTCCCCTGCAGAGCATGACCGGTTAATCTGGATCTGGGCTTCTCTTTTCATAGGTTGTCTTTAGAACAAAACCCTAAAGATTGGTTCGATTGAATGACATGGTTATGTCCCACATGAGTTGCGGTTTGCTTATGGTCAAAAAAATATCCTTGGAGATTGTTGCACCCCAAAATTTGCTCAACCTTATTCACTTGGTTTATGTTTTAATATCATTAGCATTTGCATATAGAGTCATGTACATAGACTAACCATCTGCATAGCATAAGCATAGCAAGTCATACAACAGGGGGACCAATCATTATTCTCATCTCTAGAAGCCTATCAAGAGGTTATTATCCCAATTCAATCTCATTCAAGTCATCAGGAAAGAATTTGAAAGCAAAGAGTTCAGCAGATCAAGCCTTGAGTCCATCTCCTAGCTGAGGGTATCTGAGGGCCAACAAGAGGGTTGTGAGCTGTGAGTTGAAGGCATGGAGAGTATCTAGACATTATGAGAGACTTAGAAAGTCATTTAAAGAAGGAGACAAGTCATTGATGAGAGCACAAGAGCTATAGATGAAGGCAGTCAACTAGGGTTTCATCTGGGTCAACCCTAGGTCAACCCTAGGTCAAGTGACTGATTTAAGGGGCATTCAAGTCTAGTGGAGAGATGTGGGGTTCATCATTGGACATATAAAGAAGGATATGTTGTCATGCTAAGAAGAATTCAAGAGAAATCAAGGAGAAGAGGAGTTTCTAAATTAGGGTTTCTGTGTAAAATCCCCTAGTTTAGGTCAAATTTCCAAGCAAGATAAGTCAAAATGCTAGCTTCAAATGGCTTCTTGGCCAACATGAAACTTGTAGGGGATCTCAAGACCTTTAATTTGAGTGGTGGAAGACATCAAGGAGATTTATAGAACTCAAGTTATGGTCCTTGCAAGTTACAGGTCATCTGAGGTATCTGAAATTTTGTCTGTGAAAGTGACTTGACTTCCAAGCAATTTTTACCCATCAAGGAGATTTCAAATGAATTTCTGGTCAACATAAGGATTGTTCCTAATTGTCTTAGCTTTCTAGAATGGTATAGTATGCCTTCATATGATGTGTGGAACTCAACTTATGGTCTTGGCAAGCAAAGGGTATTTTGGTCATTTGTGAATTACAGGTCATTTTAACTCATGTCCAAAACTCATACAAGGAGGCCTCAAATGGAAAAACTTACAACATCAAACTTGCTCCAAATGACATTTTGAGTCTAGAAAGAAGGTCACAAATTGTTGGAAAAGCTCATAACATGAAGTTGCATGATTGGTTAAATTTGAACTAAAATGGCTTATAACTTAAAGAAAGTCAAAGTGAAAAATGGTTTGGGAGATTTATAAGTCCAAATGGAGACTTCCAATATATGATTTTGGGTCCAAAAGACATTCTAGAGACAATGGTTCAAGCACTTTTTTGAGTTTAGAAGGAAAAAGAAAAGTTATTCATGGTTACTTGCATTTGAAGAAACATAACCAAAAATCAACCAATTTGGAATGCAAGGGAAGTTGTAAGATGGATCTAGAAGGTTCATTTGAACACTATATATTCATGAAATCAGAATTGAGCAAGGGTTGGATTCATTTTTCACCAAAAATTTCCCAAAGTTTCTCATTCTTCCTCTTGCAAATTCTTTTCAAACTTCATCAATTCTCCATCAATTCTCATAATCCTTGATTCTAATCCACTCCATAATCATCAAAGATCAAAGATCACTCAATATCTGGCTGGTTTTGATCCATTTTCGTGTGCTGTTATCATCCTCTTCAAAAGTGAAAAATCAATCGGTTAGCAAGATCCAAGGCCAAGAAACAAGAGGTGTTGCATACAGAAGCAAGAGCTTCACTCACTGATCAAGATCTGAGCATTGGTGGTGGTGGATTCACGAGTTTCCATAGCTGTTTTCAAGCTTTTGCATCAGGTGCGTTTTCATTCAAATTGATTAGTTCAGTTAGTTTAGCATAGATTTATTAGTTTAAATGTGATCTAGGTTGTTAGTAGAACGATTAGGATGAATTTGGTGATGTTTAGGGATAGTTTGTGACAGGTTGTTAGAACTGTTAGGACTTAGAACTTGTAGTAGAGTGCATTACAATCTTAGGTTGTTAGCACAGAATGATCTGCGTGAAGTATAGAAGAGATTAGTGTAGGTTTGGTTGAGGATCTTGAGGATGAGTTGCAGAGTATTTCCATGGTGGACAGAACTTGTTGCGCTCGGGTTGAGAGTTAGGCTGAATTTCAGATTGAACTAATGCCATAGGCTTGTAGAGGGAGAAATTCTGATTGAGTTTCATGTTCGTATCGTGTTGATCCATGGACTGTGGAGGGAGAACAGAGTGGTGGAATTGTATGCGTGCATGGAGTTTCATGGTGGAAACCCTAAGTTCTCATGAACCAAGGTAGGAGACGAAATCTTGATCGTCCATTGTGTGTTAGACCTTTGACTCAGAAGCCCATCGTGTGGCTGAGGTTTAATTCTGAATTTGGAGGGAAGAGTGGTGCCCTAAACGCACCGTTTCATTTAGTGAAACGGGCGGGCCTGAGTGTTGAGTGATATCCCCACCCCCCATTAGTGAGCCCAATTCCATTTGAACGTGATAACCTTTCTATTCTCACCCCCCTGCTTGTTTTTTATTTTTAATAATTCTGAAGTTTTCTGGGCTTAATTCAACTTGCTATGCGCACCCCACCACTGCCTGGCCCATCCAAATATGAACTGAGCGTGTTTGCTGAATAAACCCCCCCTCCACTTTATTTCATTATATATTCTTTTGTTTTCTTTAATTTTTTTATGCATTTTCTAAAATTCATAATAAATAGATAAAAAATCATTTTTTAATCCATTCTTTTTACATCATTTTCATTAGAATGTGTAGAAAATTGTCATTAAATAAAATTGCATTTTTATTTTTATTTGATATTTTTCCCATATTTTCTAAATAAATGACATTTTAAATAGTTTCATTTCATGCATGATTTTGTTAATTTTTGTTCTATTAGATACTTTCATATTTTTTGCCCAATCTTTTTAGGTTGTTTAGTTTAGACATTAAACTTGTAGAAACAATTTAGTTCCAATTTTTAGAAATTAATTTTAGGTGCTTAATGTAGGCTTGAACAACATGAACAAATTAGGGTTTTTAGGTGATGACTTAGGAAGTTTGATTCTTTCCCTTAAGACTTAGGGTTTGACTAGTTTAGTTATGGGACTATAGGGGCTATGGGTAGTTATTAGATCCTCCTAGAAAAGTCAGGATTCCCCTACTGCTATTAATACTCTGTGTATGTCTGATTGTCTGGTGTGGTGTGCCCTCTGGGGATTATTGCTTGCTTGCTTGGGTATTGGGATTGTCTGGGGACTTGGGAGAGCTGAAGACTTGAGGAGATGAAGACCATTGGAGATCCAGAGATTGAAGATCAACTGTCAGAGTTGGGGAGGAGGTTCTTGCTAGCAGATGCTGAGGAACTAGGGTTTAGGAGCTAGGCAGAGCTCTAGGTTAGAAAGTTTGTTTTTCAAACATGGATTGCCTTGTCTGCATCCATTCTTCTCTGTGATTCAGAGTCTCTCTAAGACACTCACCCCCTTCCTTTGGAAGGCTTGGTGATAGTGTCTATGAGATAGAACTCTTGAGAGAAAATGTCTCTTGTGTTAGAAGCAGTCTGTTCACCACCCTTGGTAGTCAGCTGATTGCTTAACACCCAATTCACTCTTGTGACTGATCCCTCATCCTGGAGGCTTGAGCTTGAAGAAAAGCCATTGCAGATGGAAGACTGATGATCAAAGCCCTTGCCTGAAGGTCATGTAGATGGAGATTGATGCTTGTTGAAGCCTGTAGCTGATTGGAGATTACCTGGAAGCCAGATGTTGATTCAGAGCTGCCGATGCTGTTTCTTTTGCTGATGTATTTCATTGTTGATGTATTGATTGGTTTTCTGGACTGTATTGTTTGCTGTTTACCCTGTTGGGTTGAAAGTGAATCCTATTCACTTTTGCCTATTGTTTTCTAGGTTCGAGGTTGAGTGGGACTCCCTTGCCTCGCTTGTTTTGCTGCATCCATGCATTTTACTGTTTTACTGTATATATCTGGTATTGTTTCTGTTTCTGCCCATCCCGTAGGATCTCTGTTTCTCTCTGTGCAAGAGAGGAGCATGATAGACACTAGGTCTTAACCCATGCATGATAACATTAGGTTAGTTTGTTTCCCTTCGCAACCGTAGGTTAGAGTTCTGTCTCTTCTCTCTCAAAACAAACAGAAAAACACATAAAGATTTCAAACACAATAAAAGACACTTCTTCCGTAAAAGAATGTGAACTCATCAAGACGTCATTTTTGTCCGCCGGGACTGATAATCAAGAAAACCTTTTTCAGAGAAAATAAAATTAACCAAGACAAGCTTGTGTCGTACGTGGCCCGAACTACGTTTGCTCTGATCTTTCATGCTGTATGAAAGTACGTAGGCATAGGATGCGATATCCTAGCGAGCAACCTTCCCCTCCTTTCCCGTAGGTAGGCGAACTACGTTGACTCTGATTTCTCGTTCCAGACGGGAATACGTAGGCATAAAGTGCGATACTTTGCCGAGTCATTTTTTATTTTCATTTTCTTTTCTTTTAACCCTTGACCTATAGTTTAGATAGAATAACAATCCATACCCGAAAACAAGCGTGGATCCCGTCGAGTACGACGGACGTGAGGGGTGCTAATACCTTCCCCTTGCGTAACCGACTCCCGAATCCAGGTTCTGGTTGCGACGACCATACCTTTCCCGTGTTGTGCGAGGTTTACTCTGAGCGTTTCCTTTCCCTCCCGTGGGATAAATAACGCACGGTGGCGACTCTTCTGTTCAGCCGGCGCCGATTTTCGCAGTAGCGACAGCTGGCGACTCTGCTGGGGATCCAACGTCCCCTGGCTGCTAAGAACTGCGATGGTTCTTATGCATTTGGGATCCAACGTCCCTTTGAGCGAGTCAATCCTAGCGCTTGTTTTCCCGTCGAGGATTTTGTATGGAGTTATTTTATATTTCTAACCTTGTATTTTCAGCTTTATATATTGATTATTGTTGTTGTATCTGGGGTGTAACGGGTGTTCTGATATTGAGAGATAAGCCGGACCTGGGCTTGAGTGCACCTAGAATTAGAGTAGAAATTAGTGGGCGCCCGCTTGCTTTGCTTGCTTCGGTGTCCCATGAAATCTACACTCAGACGAGGTTCCTCTGGTTGGCCTCCTGCCCCTTCCTTTGGTTGGCGTGGGTTGCTGGTTAGTTGGATTGTCGACTCTGGGGACCGATCATTTGGAAGTTGGCTAAGTGAGGCCTCTTCAGGAATTGATGATGCCACTCCTTCTGGGAATCGTATCATCAACCCTGAAAGTCTGTGACGTCGACGACCGCATAGGATGCCGTACCTTGTGCCAGTTATAGGGCCACCCACCTGTGAGGGGATTCAGGGTTATGCAGGTAACTAGACCTTCAGACCACCAGTTTGTTGATCAGGATCCTGGGTATTTATGGAGAGTTATGAGGTCTGTCAGAGACCATTTGGAGATGTGTTCTGAGGTCTGTCAAAGACCAATTAGAGATGTGATTTGAGGTCTGTCAGAGACCAGTTGGAGTTATGGTTTGAGGTCTGTCAGAGACCAATGTTGGAGCTTTGTTCTAGGTCTATCTGAGACCAGGGTTTGATGACTTCTGGATGGTCTATCTGAGACCTTTCTTGATTGGGTTCAGGCTATTCAGCTACAGCTTTGGTCCCTGTTGCATGTTACTTGCATTGCATCACTGCATATCCATTACCATTTGCATTTCACTAACGTGTGTCTGTGCTGCAGGTGCATTTGCATTTCCCTAGTTCTAGTGCCCAGACTTCTGAGTGTTTGATCATGACTAGCTTAAGGAGAACGGTTGCTTACAAATTGCCTACGCCTGATATTGTTCCTTTACTCGGGTTGATCTCTCTTGCTGATGAGGGTGTTCGTAGGAGTTTCCGGATGAGCTATGGTAGACTACTGAGATTAGTGTGCAAACCTACAGAGGTAGAGTTAGATGGGCTGTATGCTTTGATGCAATTCTATGACCCTGCTTTGAGGTGCTTTACGTTCTCTGACTTTATTATGGGACCAACCCTGGAGGAATACGCTGAGTATGTTGAGCTGCCCGTGCAGAACCAGGTTCCATTCATTCATTATGACGCCAAGCCCAAGCCGGAGGACTTGGCAAAAGCTTTGCATATTGATGCTTCTGAACTTGTGACTACTGTTTCCCGTGGAGTTCCAGGCTTCTCACTCCAATTCTTAGTTGGTAAAGCCCAAGAGTACGCCAAGAGCGGGTGCTGGGTTGCTTTCAATGCTGTGTTGGCTTTGTGCATTTATGGCATAGTACTGTTCCCCAATATACCGGATTTTGTGGACTTCGACGCTTTCTACTTGTTTGCCGCTGGTAATCCTGTACCTACCTTACTCGGAGATCTCTACCACTCACTGCATTACAAGAATGAGAAGGGAAGAGGGAAGAATTTTCATCTGTGTGTGCCCTTGTTGAGTATGTGGTTTGAAAGTCACCTTCCTAAGAGAAGATCTGTTGCAGAGACTACAGTCCCAGCTGGTTGGCCAGAGCGTCTGATGAGGCTATCGTCGGAAGATATGGAGTGGTTTGATCGAGACCTGTTGGGATCTGAGCTCATCTTCAGTTGTTCTGGGTACCCTAATGTGCCGTTGATCGGAAGAAAAGGGTGTATCAATTACAACCCTTCTCTATTCATTCGCCAGTTCGGATATGCACTGAAGAACCCACCTCAGGAGGAAGAAGTACAGGAATCTCTGTACTTCACCGGGGATTTGAAGGGGGAGTTATTAGCCAAGTTGCAACATGCCTGGACGCGTATTAACCGCAGAGGGAAGCCTTTGTTAGGAAAGAATGACTGTCAGGCCTATGCACCTTATAGAGTTTGGATTCAGGAGAGAGCAAGTCAGTTGAAGATGCCATTTCCAGATGCACCAATTCTCGTTCTTATTCCGGTAGCAGAAGAGCCAACTACTGTTTCTAGAGAAGTCTATGAACAAGTTGTGAAGGAAAAAGAAGCTTTGATGAAGGTCAACGAAGGGTTAGAGCAAGAGTTAGCCCAGGCACGCAGCGAGAAGAACAAGGCTGTGTATGCTTTCCAACAGCAGGTCGAGCTAGTAAATAGACTAGGGGCTGAGTTGACTGAGGAAAAGAAAAAGCGTGAACGTCTGGGGCAAGAGTTCAGAAGCTCCCATGACATGCTTGAATCCAAAAAGAAAGCGCTCGACGCAGCACACCGAGAGATATCTTCTTGCAATAAGACTTGGAATGCTACACTCACCAACAATAAGAAGAGGGAAGATAAGCTGAAGCAGCAGATTTCCGACCTCGAAGAGAAGTTGAAGTCTAGCATCAAGAAGTGTGAGGAGGAAGTGATGACCCGGTATAGTGTCCAGCATGCACTGAACAAGGCAATCAAATCCAGAGATGAAGCAGTGTCTCAGAAGCGAAAGTTAGAAGATTGCTTCGGAGAAGCAACATGGGAAGAAACAGTTGAAGACGTACGCCGTGTCCTTAAAAGGAGAAACCGGCTTGTTGAAGGGTTGCTTGATCGACCAAGCCATCCGGAGACCAAGAAGTTGATAGAGGAGTACCAGACTTTTGGGAGGATTTGATCATTTCATGTAGTAACTTGTATGCTTTATTTGCATAGTGCTGACCATCACCAGGATTGTTGGTTGAGGTCATGCCTTCTTTGTACTCTCAGCGATATTGTACCCTGGGCTTATTGATTCTCCCTGCAATATATGAGGCTTTCTATGATTCAGCTCCGATATTCCTATTGTCAGCACTATCACTGCACCGGCACCTTCGCACTAGAACTGGGGGAACGAACTTCCCTAATGCACAGACACATTGCATTGCATTCATATTCATATTGCATTACGGGTAATCTTTGGATGGTGTCTTATTTCCTGCTCTGTATCAGGTACTTAACAGGATTGCAGATCAGCATCCGCACCGCTATTCTACACGCTCCAATTGTCGAAAAATCATGGACCAAATGCAGAACGAGATGCAAGATGTGCGCGAGAAGCTCGCTCTCTTCATGCAGACCATGGAAGCTATAGCAAAAGGGCAAGAGAATTTGCAGGCCATGGTCCAGCCTCTGTTGGCTCGAAACGCTGGTCATGGTAATGAAGATCATCAGTCTGTACGGGTCGAGACTGTTCATGGAGACGGTACTCCCACGCCAGTGGCGCCGCCTGTAATCAATACACCTGCTGCTAATGTCAACAACGCTACCGCTGCTGTGAATGGTAACATCGGAGTTGGGAATGAAACTGCTGTCCATAATGCTGGGCTGGGCGATGTCAATTTGGGAGATAATCTAGGAGGCAATGGCTTTGTCAATACTGGGTTCGGATTCAACGATCAGGGATTCGATAACACCGGGAAGTATGGCTTTAATACTCAAGGCTTTGGGCAAGATGGTTATGGTATGGTCAATCAGGGTTACGGAGGCTTTGGAAACGAAAATGGTACTGGATTTATGGCTTTTGGTCCTGCTGGAGGTGTTCAAGGGTACGGCAACAGAGGCCGAGGTCCGGGGATGAATCAGATCAGAGCTGGACGTAATAATGGATATGATGGGTACGGAGCTGGAAATGGTATGTGGCAAGAAGATCAGCAGGAGGACGCCTTCTCCGGAGGAGGTTTTGAAGGGCCGATGGATGATTCCCAAAAGATTAGAATGCTGGAAGAGCAGATGAAGGGAGTCTTAAATCAAAGTGCCGTGGGATTGGACATGGCAACCATGGGTTTGGTACCTGGCTTGAGGGTGCCAATTAAATTCAAAGCTCCTGCGTTCGATAAGTATAAAGGAGACACATGTCCGAAAGTGCATGTACGAGCTTATTACAGAAAGATGTCTGCATACTCCACTGATGAAAGAATGCTAATGCATTTCTTTCAGGATAGTCTATCGGGTCCTTCCCTAGAATGGTACATGGGGTTGGAGCCAACCGATATCAAGACTTGGAAGCAATTGGCGGAGGCGTTTGTAGCCCACTACAAGTATAATAGCGACCTGGCACCCAATCGGGTCCAGTTGGTCGGGCTTTCGCAGAAGAAGGGGGAGAGTTTTAAGGAGTATGCGCAAAGGTGGCGCGATATGGCTGCCAGGGTCCGTCCTCCGGTGGAAGATAAGGAAATGAATGACATGTTTGTCGGCACATTCACAGGGCTGTTTCATGATATGCTGTTTCATACGTCTCTGGCCAGTTTTTCAGACCTGATTCTGATGGGGGAAAAGATTGAACGTAATATTAAGCAAGGAAAGTTCCAAGTAGAGGAATCAACTGCATCTGGCAGTAATAGGAAAGCTTATGGTGGCCGCCGTCAGGGCGAGGCAAGCGCAGTATTTGGAGGCCGAGGCCGAGGCCGAGGCAGGGGACGAGGTCAATATCGTCAGCCGCAGCAGGTGTCGAGTGTTACTATTCCCTATCAGCAACAACCACTCCAGCAACAACAACCGGTTCAGCAGCAACCAATGCCACAGCAGCAGCAGCCTCAGCAAGGGGCACAGCAGGCTCAACGAAGATTCCAGGGTAGTAAACCGAGAAGAGTGTTTGAGAAGCCTCCCTCAACCTATGCTGATTTATTGCAGACATTGTTGGGATTAAACCTGGTAGAGAAAAGAACTCTGGCGCCGATAACGGGAGCTCCCCCGTTCGGCTACGATGCAAACAGGCACTGTGAGTTTCATTCTGGGGCCCCGGGCCACGATATAGAAGGTTGCCATGCTTTTAAGCACGTTGTGCAGGATCTTTTAGACAACAAAACTATCAATTTCGGAACGGCCGGTCCGAACATAGTCCAGAAACCCATGCCTAATCATGGGGCAAACGCCGTTCTGATTGAGGATGGTCTGAATCTTATCATGAATGTTGAGGATTTAAAGACGCCGCTGAGCGAGATAAAGAGCCGGCTGTTACAAGGAGGTGTTTACCCAGGATGTGAAGATTTGAAGAAAGGCATTCAGGCTTTAATTGATGAGGGCATATTGCAGTTTGATCGAGCGGCAACTGAAGAGCCTGCAGGGGCAGTAGTGGATAATCGGAGTGATGTGGCCACAGTAACGATTCCTCGGAAGACGATCACTATTGCCGCACCAGCTCAGCAACCACCGATCACCATAACTAAGGCCGGGCCAATCCCGTACAAGAACACGAAAGCAGTTTCATGGTCATATGGGTTAGAGGTGTATTGTGATGGGATAAAGATTGATGTTAACAAGCAGCCAGCGGAGATTGTGGATAATGTTGTTGGTTCAGGAGGCATGACAAGGAGCGGCAGGATCTTTATATCTCCTGAAGTAGAGGCTGAAAGACTAGCGAAAGGAAAAGGGAAAGTGGTTGAAAATGTTCCGGTACAAGCAAGTGAAAAAGAAGCAGCATCGAAAGATGTAGAAGAGTTCATGCGCTTAATTCGAAAAAGTGATTATAAGATTGTGGAGCATCTGCAGCAGACACCGTCCAAAATATCTATCCTATCATTGCTGTTGTGTTCGGAAGCTCACAGGAATGCTTTGCTGAAAGTCCTGGACACTTCTTTTGTACCCCAGGACGTCTCCGTAAACCAGCTAGAAGGAGTGCTGGCACATGTGAATGCAGGCCACAGCTTGGGCTTTACCGATTTTGACTTGACTCCGAAAGGGAGAGATCATAATATGGCATTACACGTATCTGTTGAGTGTAGAGGATCAGTAATGTCGCACGTATTGGTTGACACCGGATCATCTTTGAATGTGTTGCCCAAGAAGGCGATGATGAAGCTGGATGTTCGAGGGATTTTGTGTACACCCAGTGATTTGGTAGTCAGAGCATTTGACGGCACGCGGAGAACAGTCTTCGGATCGATTACCTTGCCTCTGCAAGTGGGGCCGGAAGTGTTTGCAACTGAGTTTTATATCATGGATATACAGCCTGCGTATAGCTGCTTGCTTGGAAGACCCTGGATTCATGGGGCAGGGGCAGTCACGTCCACCCTGCATCAGAAGTTAAAATACATGGTCGGAGACAGTGTAGTCACCGTGTGCGGAGAAGCAGACATCCTGGTCAGCCATCTATCGTCGTTTAAGTATGTGGAAGTCGACGGAGAGATCCACGAAACACCATGCCAGGCATTCGAAGGTTTGCGCATCAAGGACAAAGGTCCCGGGTCGAGCAAAGTGCCAGAGATAGCTGTCTCATCGTATAAGGAAGCTCAAGCTCTAGTAGAAGCAGGAGAAGCAAAGGGCTGGGGCAAAGTGCTGGACATTCCTGTGAAGATGGACCGGTTCGGGATGGGGTACCGACCGTCGTCATCAACTCCTTCCGTGGGGGTCCCCCGTTTCAGAAAGCCAATTATCATCTCTGCCAGTGGAGTATGTCATGAAACTGTCAATGCTGCTTCAAAGTCTGATGAAGGAGACAGCGATTGTGATATGGATGCCTGGATTCAGCCAAGCACGCCAGGACAAGGACTGTGCAACTGGTCTATTCAGGAGCTTGTTCCTGTGACTTTTAAACAGTAATGCTTTGCTTTATTAATTGTTGAATAATCTGATGTCTTGCCCGGGGCATCAGGATTTGCTTAGGGCTGTGTTGTTATAAACATTGCGTGTTAATCATTAAATAAATGGCGTTTTTTCATGTGCAAATACTGTAATCCCTGTCTTTCTTGTTTTATATTTTTCAATAAAATGGCAACGTGGTTATTCGCTTTATACGCATTTTGAAGCACTTAACCATTCCTTTTGCAGGATAACATTTTCAGATGACATCCTTGAACCACCTATGACTCGTCCCGACTTTGAGCACCCGGTGTTTCAGGCTGAAGAAGAGGTTGTCGAAGATAGCGACGTTCCTGAGGAACTGTCTTGGTTGGTGAAGCAAGAGGAAAGAGCCATTCTGCCTCACGACGAGGTCATCGAAATTATCAACTTGGGGTCGGAAGGGGTTGAGAAGAATATTCGTATCGGAGCCGCACTGCAGAGTGATATCAAGCGAAGACTGGTTGAAATGCTCCGAGAGTATAATGATGTATTCGCTTGGTCATATGAAGATATGCCGGGGCTCGATACAGATATGGTTGTGCATCGCCTGCCACTGAAAGAAGATTGCCCGCCAGTCAAGCAAAAGCTTCGCAGAACGCGACCAGATATGGCAATGAAGATCAAAGAGGAGGTGCAGAAACAGTGGGACGCTGGTTTCCTGGCTGTGACGAAGTATCCTTCATGGGTTGCTAACATCGTACCAGTGCCAAAGAAAGATGGCAAGGTTCGAATGTGCGTGGATTATAGAGATTTGAACAAAGCAAGCCCAAAAGACGATTTTCCACTTCCTCACATTGACGTGTTAGTTGACAATACCGCTCAATACTCCGTATTCTCCTTCATGGATGGCTTTTCAGGCTACAATCAAATTAAAATGGCGCCAGAGGATATGGAGAAGACTACTTTCATAACGCCGTGGGGAACATTTTGCTACAAAGTGATGCCCTTTGGTTTGAAAAATGCTGGGGCAACATATCAGCGTGCGATGACGACTCTTTTCCATGACATGATGCATAAAGAGATCGAAGTTTATGTTGACGATATGATTGCCAAATCCCAGACGGAGGAAGAGCATCTGGTGAATCTGCTGAAGTTGTTTAAAAGACTTAGGAAGTTCAGGCTGAGGCTGAACCCTAATAAATGCACCTTCGGGGTGAGATCGGGTAAACTGCTGGGGTTTATCGTAAGCGAAAGAGGAATAGAGGTCGATCCTGCTAAAATAAGAGCGATTCAAGAAATGCCGACGCCTAAAACAGAGAAAGAGGTGCGCGGGTTTTTAGGGAGGTTGAACTACATCGCCCGGTTCATATCTCACCTAACTGCTACGTGTGAACCATTATTCAAGTTGCTAAAGAAAGATCAAGCTGTAACGTGGAACGAAAATTGTCAAAAGGCGTTCGATAAAATAAAGAAGTATCTGCAGGAACCTCCTATTTTGATACCCCCAGTGGCAGGTAGACCCTTGATAATGTATTTGACGGTTCTTGAGGGAAGCATGGGTTGTGTTCTCGGTCAACACGACGAGACAGGGAGAAAAGAGCATGCGATCTATTACCTGAGTAAGAAATTTACAGACTGTGAGTCTCGATACTCAATGCTGGAGAAAACTTGTTGCGCGCTAGCCTGGGCCGCCAAGCGTTTGAGGCAGTACATGCTGAATCATACAACCATGCTCATCTCGAAGATGGATCCTATCAAATATGTATTCGAAAAGCAGGCGTTGTCAGGTAGAATTGCCCGTTGGCAGATGGTCTTGACTGAATATGATATCCAATACGTCTCGCAAAAGGCTATAAAGGGGAGTGTGTTGTCTGAGTATCTGGCGGAGCAGCCTATTGAAGAGTACCAATCGATGAGATTTGATTTTCCTGACGAGGATATCATGTACTTAAAGATGAAGGATTGTGAAGAACCATTGCCAGACGAGGGACCAGAGTTGGGGTCCAAATGGAAGATGATTTTTGACGGAGCTGTGAATGCTTACGGTAGCGGAATAGGGGCAATCATCACCACGCCACACGGGTCGCACATCCCGTTTACTGCCCGATTGACCTTTGCCGTTACCAACAATGAGGCCGAATACGAATCTTGTATAATGGGGCTTGAAGAAGCCATTGATTTGCGAGTCAAGCATCTAGACGTATACGGAGACTCAGCTCTGGTAGTGAATCAGATCAAAGGGGAATGGGAGACACGTCAGCCCAATTTGATACATTACATGAATTATGCAAGGAGATTGTTGCCTTTCTTTAACAAGGTTGAATTGCATCATGTACCGCGGGCAGAGAATCAAATGGCTGACGCCCTTGCCACTTTGTCTTCCATGTACAAGGTCAACTTCTGGAACGAAGCTCCCCAAATCACTATCTCTCGGTTGGACAGGCCAGCTTATGTATTTGCTATCGATGAAGCATCTGATGACAAACCGTGGTATTTCGATATCCTTAATTTCCTGAAGAATAAAGAGTATCCGGCTGGGGCATCCAGTCAAGATCAGAAGACTCTCAGGAGATTAGCGGGTAATTTTTACTTGAATCCGGATGGCGTCTTGTACAGAAGAAACCACGATTTGGTGTTGTTGCGTTGTGTAGACGAGAAAGAGGCAAAGCTTCTCATGGAGGAAATTCACGAAGGTACCTTCGGTACGCATGCTGGTGGGCATGCTATGACGAGAAAGCTGCTGAGGGCAGGTTACTTTTGGCTGACGATGGAAACTGATTGTTTCAAGTTCGCGAGGAAGTGCCACAAGTGCCAAATCTATGCTGACAAGATACACGTGCCTCCGAGTCCTCTAAATGTGATGTCATCTCCATGGCCATTCTCGATGTGGGGAATCGATATGATTGGAAAGATCGAGCCGACGGCTTCTAACGGGCATCGGTTCATCCTAGTAGCAATCGATTATTTCACCAAGTGGGTGGAAGCGGCGTCTTATGCGAATGTAACGAAGCAAGTGGTGGCCAGATTCATTAAGAGAGATATCATTTGCCGATATGGGATTCCCGAGCGGATAATTACGGATAATGGTTCAAATCTGAACAACAAAATGATGAAGGAGCTCTGTCAGAATTTCAAGATCGAACATCACAACTCCTCCCCTTACCGACCCAAGATGAATGGCGCTGTCGAAGCGGCCAATAAGAATATAAAGAAGATCGTCCAGAAGATGGTGGTGACCTATAAGGATTGGCATGAAATGCTACCTTTTGCTTTGCACGGTTATCGTACGACGGTACGCACATCAACCGGGGCAACTCCGTTTTCGTTGGTATACGGAATGGAAGCGGTATTACCATTGGAAGTTGAGATCCCTTCTCTGAGGGTATTGCGAGACGTTCAGCTGGACGAGGCAGAATGGGTAACGAATAGATTGAACCAACTGAGCTTGATGGATGAGAAGAGGCTAGCTTCTCTAGCATACGGTCGTTTGTACCAGAGTCGAATGAAGAAAGCGTACGACAAGAAGATACTTCCGCGAAGCTTTCAGACGGGCGACCTTGTGCTGAAAAGGATTCTCCCGCCGCAAGCAGATTACAGGGGCAAGTGGACCCCCAACTACGAAGGGCCATACGTTGTCAGAAAAGTCTTTTCAGGAGGAGCGTTGTTGTTGTCCACCATGGACGGAGAAGACTTCACGTCACCTGTGAATTCGGACGCAGTTAAAAAATACTTTGCTTAAAATAGACCCGCTGGACAGAAAAAGAGAGTCCAGGCAAAAATGGGGCATCCTGGCGAACCAAAAACAGAATGAAAGGTTCGGGCAAAAGTTAGGGATAAAATTGAAAAAATGTACACCCGCGAAGTTGAAAACCTACACTGGGCGGCTTCGGCAAAAAAGGGTATCCCGGTGAACTGAAAACCCGTAAAGGGCGGTTCACGCAAAAGTTAGGGATTTGAAAAGCAAATGACTGCGGTCCGGATTGGATAGTTGCAATGAGCGTCAATGCGGGAGAATATATTTGAGGAGCCAGTTATCGGATACAATCTCTTCAGAAGTGAGGATACCGGGAAAAGCATTAGAGTCGGGCGAGTCATGGGAGGATCAGTTCGTGGTGTTCATCTGCATCCCGTTGCCGACATGTGTACAAAATTTAATCTGTCAAAATATTCATGCTTCTTGTGCATACTTATGTATTTGCTTTGCGTAGCTTCCTCATTTCAGGAGTTACATCCCGTGTACAAAAACTCCGCCCATTCAGGGGCCCGATCAATAAAATATGTTATTCAGTACTTGATGCTGGTTCTTTACTGTTTTGTGCATGAGTAACGCCTAAGATTGATGAAACTAGCATGAGTATAACATCACTGGCCCTTGCCAACAATCATTAAAGCTTTGAATTAACTGAAAATAACGTCACTAACCTGAATTGATTTGATTGCATAGGCTTGTCGTGTCTTGTTTGTGTTGTTGCAGGTTTCATAACCATACGAGGAAGATGATCAAAAGATTGCGATAACGAAAGACTTGATCCCCACGCAGGTCATGTATGTTCTTCCTGAAGAAGGATCGAACTCCCCAGCTAGTCGTAGCATGTGCAAGAGGGAATTGACGATTCCAAGATCGTAAGGCTGTATTCAGACAGGTTCATCTTTCCCCGCAGGGTCATGCACTCTCCACCAGCGGAGTCGGTGGAGTTCACCCCAAGAGAATCATCCCAGCCCCGGTGGAATTCTCTTTGCAAGTGTTTTCATTCCTTCCAGTGGAATTTGAAGATTAAGACTCCCCCAAGCAGAGTTGATGGTGGTACCTGCCATTTATTTTGTCAGAGATACTGTGTGATATCAGTTCGCGTTCCAGCAGAAAGTCCGGTCGTACTTGGCATACCTGCTATTCCCCAGCAAGGTTATATTCCCCAGCAGAATGTTACCTCAACAAGGCGTTTGGTTTGAGTTCCCAATTTCCCAGCAGGGTTGACTTCACCCTTCCAGCATTTATTTTGCTGGAATAATTCTGTAGCATCTGGCTATTCCCGGCGGAGTCGGCATTATCTTCAGCATTTATTTTGCTGAAGCAGTTTCTGTACTCTAGCAGTTCAGGTGGAGAGAGTTCTTGCTCAAATGAACTACCAAACATTCAAGATCTCGGCATGAGATATCCAATGATAATGTCAGTCTCGGCAGTATTCCCCACAGAGTTACCAGGATAAGTTTCTTTTTATTCCCAGGCAGAATTAGTTGTTATCAGGGGTTCCATGAATCAGAATTTCAGAGGCCGCCGCCGGTTATCAGAGCAGGCGTCCGATAGTTGGTTTCCAGACATCCCCAGTAGAGTCCGCCTCAAAGTCGCTGTCACGTCAGTGCTAAGAAGTTTGTGGGTGAGGATCCTTGGAGAACTAAGTCCTGACGCGGACAATTTACTCCTAGATTGACGGGATTTCTTCAGAAGTGGGCGTCCTAACGTGGACAGGTTTATTTCCCCGGATTGGTGAGGTGCGTTAGTCCCAACGTGGGCAGATTCGGGTTCTCGAAATTGGTGGAATGGGAAGTCATGACGTTGACAAAAGTGATTACTCATTGTGTTGGTGCCCTGACGTGGACAGACCAGACAAGCGTGTGAGTCCTTACGTGGACAAGTCTTATTTCCTCAGCGGGTCGAAGACGCCTGAGTCCTAACGTGGACAAATCAAGACGAGATCAGTGTCCTGACGTGGACAAATCAAAGAGATTATTATTCCTAACGTGGAGAAATGGGTCCTAACGTGGACGATGTAATCCTTACGCGGACATATCAAGTTGGATTCCTTACGTGGAAAGAGATGATTCCTTACGTGGAAAAAGATAGTTTCCTTACGTGGAGATGACAGCATTCCTGACGTGGAAAGAGGGGAGTCCTTACGTGGACAGATTAAGATGGCATTCCTTATGTGGAAAAATGTAGTCCTGACGCGGACAAATCGGGAGGAATTGGTTGCCTTACGTGGAAAAGTTGGGGTCCTTACGTGGACAGATTCAAGAAAAGTTGATTCCTGACGTGGAAGAATGATGTAATCCTTACGTGGAAAGTTGAGTCCTGACATGGACAGGTTCAGAACCAAAGTTGAATTCCTTACGTGGAAAGATTGGAGTCCTGACGCGGACATGTCAAGTGGTATTGGAGTCCTTACGTGGACAGATTGATATAGTTCTCCTTATGTGGAAAGAAGATTGCTTCCTGACGTGGAAAGATGAAAGGGTTAGTCCTGACATGGACAGATACAGAAGAAATGATTCCTGACGTGGACAGGTGTTACTCCTAACGTGGACGATGTTATTCCTAACGTGGACAGGTGTTACTCCTAGCGTGAAAGAGTTTTATTCCTAACGTGGACGATTCAGTTTATGGAAGTGCAGACGAATTATCCCCAGCGGAGTTGCCGAGATTTTTCTGGGTTAACAGCAAGTGGAGTCCTAACGTGGACAGGTTCTAGTTGAAATTTCTTCGTATCGATGACAGACAGAGTCCTAACATGGACAAGCAAGCGATCTGTTATGACAGAATCCTCGTCAGAACGATGAAGACAATCCCCAGCACGGTCGCACGAGATCAGTGGGTTGCCATAACAGTCAGATTCAGCTGATGAATGTCGTTCCCCAAGCAGTGGTGTAGTTCATTTCCGCGGTTGGCAAATTTCGGGTTTCACTAGTATTCAATTGTCTCGTACCGCGAATGTCTGAAGGCTCCGGGCTCTTCACCCAATCGGGTCCAAGCCGCTTGAATAGGGGAAGCTGTTGCACCCCAAAATTTGCTCAACCTTATTCACTTGGTTTATGTTTTAATATCATTAGCATTTGCATATAGAGTCATGTACATAGACTAACCATCTGCATAGCATAAGCATAGCAAGTCATACAACAGGGGGACCAATCATTATTCTCATCTCTAGAAGCCTATCAAGAGGTTATTATCCCAATTCAATCTCATTCAAGTCATCAGGAAAGAATTTGAAAGCAAAGAGTTCAGCAGATCAAGCCTTGAGTCCATCTCCTAGCTGAGGGTATCTGAGGGCCAACAAGAGGGTTGTGAGCTGTGAGTTGAAGGCATGGAGAGTATCTAGACATTATGAGAGACTTAGAAAGTCATTTAAAGAAGGAGACAAGTCATTGATGAGAGCACAAGAGCTATAGATGAAGGCAGTCAACTAGGGTTTCATCTGGGTCAACCCTAGGTCAACCCTAGGTCAAGTGACTGATTTAAGGGGCATTCAAGTCTAGTGGAGAGATGTGGGGTTCATCATTGGACATATAAAGAAGGATATGTTGTCATGCTAAGAAGAATTCAAGAGAAATCAAGGAGAAGAGGAGTTTCTAAATTAGGGTTTCTGTGTAAAATCCCCTAGTTTAGGTCAAATTTCCAAGCAAGATAAGTCAAAATGCTAGCTTCAAATGGCTTCTTGGCCAACATGAAACTTGTAGGGGATCTCAAGACCTTTAATTTGAGTGGTGGAAGACATCAAGGAGATTTATAGAACTCAAGTTATGGTCCTTGCAAGTTACAGGTCATCTGAGGTATCTGAAATTTTGTCTGTGAAAGTGACTTGACTTCCAAGCAATTTTTACCCATCAAGGAGATTTCAAATGAATTTCTGGTCAACATAAGGATTGTTCCTAATTGTCTTAGCTTTCTAGAATGGTATAGTATGCCTTCATATGATGTGTGGAACTCAACTTATGGTCTTGGCAAGCAAAGGGTATTTTGGTCATTTGTGAATTACAGGTCATTTTAACTCATGTCCAAAACTCATACAAGGAGGCCTCAAATGGAAAAACTTACAACATCAAACTTGCTCCAAATGACATTTTGAGTCTAGAAAGAAGGTCACAAATTGTTGGAAAAGCTCATAACATGAAGTTGCATGATTGGTTAAATTTGAACTAAAATGGCTTATAACTTAAAGAAAGTCAAAGTGAAAAATGGTTTGGGAGATTTATAAGTCCAAATGGAGACTTCCAATATATGATTTTGGGTCCAAAAGACATTCTAGAGACAATGGTTCAAGCACTTTTTTGAGTTTAGAAGGAAAAAGAAAAGTTATTCATGGTTACTTGCATTTGAAGAAACATAACCAAAAATCAACCAATTTGGAATGCAAGGGAAGTTGTAAGATGGATCTAGAAGGTTCATTTGAACACTATATATTCATGAAATCAGAATTGAGCAAGGGTTGGATTCATTTTTCACCAAAAATTTCCCAAAGTTTCTCATTCTTCCTCTTGCAAATTCTTTTCAAACTTCATCAATTCTCCATCAATTCTCATAATCCTTGATTCTAATCCACTCCATAATCATCAAAGATCAAAGATCACTCAATATCTGGCTGGTTTTGATCCATTTTCGTGTGCTGTTATCATCCTCTTCAAAAGTGAAAAATCAATCGGTTAGCAAGATCCAAGGCCAAGAAACAAGAGGTGTTGCATACAGAAGCAAGAGCTTCACTCACTGATCAAGATCTGAGCATTGGTGGTGGTGGATTCACGAGTTTCCATAGCTGTTTTCAAGCTTTTGCATCAGGTGCGTTTTCATTCAAATTGATTAGTTCAGTTAGTTTAGCATAGATTTATTAGTTTAAATGTGATCTAGGTTGTTAGTAGAACGATTAGGATGAATTTGGTGATGTTTAGGGATAGTTTGTGACAGGTTGTTAGAACTGTTAGGACTTAGAACTTGTAGTAGAGTGCATTACAATCTTAGGTTGTTAGCACAGAATGATCTGCGTGAAGTATAGAAGAGATTAGTGTAGGTTTGGTTGAGGATCTTGAGGATGAGTTGCAGAGTATTTCCATGGTGGACAGAACTTGTTGCGCTCGGGTTGAGAGTTAGGCTGAATTTCAGATTGAACTAATGCCATAGGCTTGTAGAGGGAGAAATTCTGATTGAGTTTCATGTTCGTATCGTGTTGATCCATGGACTGTGGAGGGAGAACAGAGTGGTGGAATTGTATGCGTGCATGGAGTTTCATGGTGGAAACCCTAAGTTCTCATGAACCAAGGTAGGAGACGAAATCTTGATCGTCCATTGTGTGTTAGACCTTTGACTCAGAAGCCCATCGTGTGGCTGAGGTTTAATTCTGAATTTGGAGGGAAGAGTGGTGCCCTAAACGCACCGTTTCATTTAGTGAAACGGGCGGGCCTGAGTGTTGAGTGATATCCCCACCCCCCATTAGTGAGCCCAATTCCATTTGAACGTGATAACCTTTCTATTCTCACCCCCCTGCTTGTTTTTTATTTTTAATAATTCTGAAGTTTTCTGGGCTTAATTCAACTTGCTATGCGCACCCCACCACTGCCTGGCCCATCCAAATATGAACTGAGCGTGTTTGCTGAATAAACCCCCCCTCCACTTTATTTCATTATATATTCTTTTGTTTTCTTTAATTTTTTTATGCATTTTCTAAAATTCATAATAAATAGATAAAAAAATCATTTTTTAATCCATTCTTTTTACATCATTTTCATTAGAATGTGTAGAAAATTGTCATTAAATAAAATTGCATTTTTATTTTTATTTGATATTTTTCCCATATTTTCTAAATAAATGACATTTTAAATAGTTTCATTTCATGCATGATTTTGTTAATTTTTGTTCTATTAGATACTTTCATATTTTTTGCCCAATCTTTTTAGGTTGTTTAGTTTAGACATTAAACTTGTAGAAACAATTTAGTTCCAATTTTTAGAAATTAATTTTAGGTGCTTAATGTAGGCTTGAACAACATGAACAAATTAGGGTTTTTAGGTGATGACTTAGGAAGTTTGATTCTTTCCCTTAAGACTTAGGGTTTGACTAGTTTAGTTATGGGACTATAGGGGCTATGGGTAGTTATTAGATCCTCCTAGAAAAGTCAGGATTCCCCTACTGCTATTAATACTCTGTGTATGTCTGATTGTCTGGTGTGGTGTGCCCTCTGGGGATTATTGCTTGCTTGCTTGGGTATTGGGATTGTCTGGGGACTTGGGAGAGCTGAAGACTTGAGGAGATGAAGACCATTGGAGATCCAGAGATTGAAGATCAACTGTCAGAGTTGGGGAGGAGGTTCTTGCTAGCAGATGCTGAGGAACTAGGGTTTAGGAGCTAGGCAGAGCTCTAGGTTAGAAAGTTTGTTTTTCAAACATGGATTGCCTTGTCTGCATCCATTCTTCTCTGTGATTCAGAGTCTCTCTAAGACACTCACCCCCTTCCTTTGGAAGGCTTGGTGATAGTGTCTATGAGATAGAACTCTTGAGAGAAAATGTCTCTTGTGTTAGAAGCAGTCTGTTCACCACCCTTGGTAGTCAGCTGATTGCTTAACACCCAATTCACTCTTGTGACTGATCCCTCATCCTGGAGGCTTGAGCTTGAAGAAAAGCCATTGCAGATGGAAGACTGATGATCAAAGCCCTTGCCTGAAGGTCATGTAGATGGAGATTGATGCTTGTTGAAGCCTGTAGCTGATTGGAGATTACCTGGAAGCCAGATGTTGATTCAGAGCTGCCGATGCTGTTTCTTTTGCTGATGTATTTCATTGTTGATGTATTGATTGGTTTTCTGGACTGTATTGTTTGCTGTTTACCCTGTTGGGTTGAAAGTGAATCCTATTCACTTTTGCCTATTGTTTTCTAGGTTCGAGGTTGAGTGGGACTCCCTTGCCTCGCTTGTTTTGCTGCATCCATGCATTTTACTGTTTTACTGTATATATCTGGTATTGTTTCTGTTTCTGCCCATCCCGTAGGATCTCTGTTTCTCTCTGTGCAAGAGAGGAGCATGATAGACACTAGGTCTTAACCTATGCATGATAACATTAGGTTAGTTTGTTTCCCTTCGCAACCGTAGGTTAGAGTTCTGTCTCTTCTCTCTCAAAACAAACAGAAAAACACATAAAGATTTCAAACACAATAAAAGACACTTCTTCCGTAAAAGAATGTGAACTCATCAAGACGTCATTTTTGTCCGCCGGGACTGATAATCAAGAAAACCTTTTTCAGAGAAAATAAAATTAACCAAGACAAGCTTGTGTCGTACGTGGCCCGAACTACGTTTGCTCTGATCTTTCATGCTGTATGAAAGTACGTAGGCATAGGATGCGATATCCTAGCGAGCAACCTTCCCCTCCTTTCCCGTAGGTAGGCGAACTACGTTGACTCTGATTTCTCGTTCCAGACGGGAATACGTAGGCATAAAGTGCGATACTTTGCCGAGTCATTTTTTATTTTCATTTTCTTTTCTTTTAACCCTTGACCTATAGTTTAGATAGAATAACAATCCATACCCGAAAACAAGCGTGGATCCCGTCGAGTACGACGGACGTGAGGGGTGCTAATACCTTCCCCTTGCGTAACCGACTCCCGAATCCAGGTTCTGGTTGCGACGACCATACCTTTCCCGTGTTGTGCGAGGTTTACTCTGAGCGTTTCCTTTCCCTCCCGTGGGATAAATAACGCACGGTGGCGACTCTTCTGTTCAGCCGGCGCCGATTTTCGCAGTAGCGACAGAGATGTAGCACATCAATCTTAAACTTGAGTTTGATTTTAAAGCGTCAAAATTTGAAACTCTTGATTTTCTTCACAAGTGTCAACTTGTTCTTCTTGGTCTTCAAGCTTCAGCTCCAGTGGAAGTCTTCAAACAAAGGGGAAATGCAACCTCTAGCATCTTCAATTTTCTAACAAGGAACTCCATCCTCTAGTAAGGGAGAAAGATTCATCTAACAAGAGCAAGGTGTGGATAGTGGTGAGCAAAGTGAAGACCAAAGGTCACCTCTAGGCACTCCACCATCAAGGAAAGGAACCCTCAAGGTTCTACCAATTTGTGAGGAGCCAATCATCCTACCAAAGGAGGGATGAGGCCTTCACAGGTGGACCTTACATCATAGGGAGGAATGGAAGTGATCAACACCTTCCATGTTTTATGAAGGAAGAAAATCTATTCTAAGAGATCTCCCTAGAAACCCTAATCCTTAACCCTAAACAAAACTACACCAAAGGAAGAGAAATCTTCAAGTCCAAGCTCCATCATGCATTCCACAGCAGCCCACATAAGTCTTCATCATCCTTCAAGAGAAAGGGGAGAAAAACCCTAGTCTAAGGGAACTAATGAAGTCATTCTAGTTGAGTTAGCAAGCTAGGATCACCTAAAACCTAGTACTAAAGTTAATCCTAACTAAAATACTAAAACCAATTGTAAAATCCTATAAAAATAACTATGGGAACCTAAGTCAATCATGACTCTATCATGTTAATTCCAGAGATCAAATCATCCAATAAGTCCTAGAATTAAATCCTAAACTATGGGGTACTAAGGTTAAACCCTAAAACTAGAGCACCTAAAATTTCAATACAAAAACAGCCCTAAACTTCTTCACGAAAATGTGAGAAAATTACTAGAGGAGCATACATGTCTAAACTAACTACACACAAAAAATCAGTTCAAAAATCATCATCAAATGATCACACAAAAATTTACAAGACAACGTATCAACCATAATGAAATTAATATCAATTAAAATACAAAAAATGCAATTAAAATAAAAAATACATGAATTCCTAAACTCTTAATTTCCTAAAATTCTAAACTCATTCATGAGTCAGGGGAAAAAAACTGGATCAAAATGACCAATTTTTCTATTTATTATGAATTAATTTCAAACTATATGA
Source organism: Lathyrus sativus (assembly GCA_963859935.3). Lineage (NCBI taxonomy): Eukaryota > Viridiplantae > Streptophyta > Magnoliopsida > Fabales > Fabaceae > Lathyrus > Lathyrus sativus. The sequence goes on from OZ012738.1 coordinate 523,885,848, forward strand.
AATGATGAAAAATAAAGAAAAAAACAAAAGAAAATAATGAAGCGCGTGTGATGAATAGCAAATTATATGAGTTCATTTTACAGACTGGGCCAAAACGGGGGCGTGATTAGCATTTGGATCCTTAAGCCGAACGCTTTCCAATTAATGAAACGTTGCGTTTCATTCTCAACTCACTCTTCAGAGTTTGTAAGCGAATCGTGGCCTTCCATTGCTTGCCTGAGTCAAAGGTCAATAGGTCATCCAACGGCCATGGCTTATCTTCCCCAAATTCAAATCAGATGGAGGGAATTTCCCAGACGGTGGCCTGAGCTGCAGCGCCACCGTCTTCTCTGGTGGAGTTGTCATCACAGGTCATCAAAAACAACAAATCAATACACTATCTCACTCAATTTTTCCTCCTGAACACGAATCCATCATCCAAATTGCATAACTCTTGCTCTAACTTAAAACACGATAGGATTTTCAGAAACCAGTCAAATCTTGATCATCACAATTCTTGAAAATAATGTCACTAATGGAAACTACACTCATCAGAGATCACAATCCACTATCCAAACATGATTATATCACCAAGAATCACAAGAAATCCGTCTCAACAGAAAATGATCCATGACCTAAAGTGTCTCTATTCCTCAATTTCTTGTACTAAAATCCATCTATGTCCTACCAAGAACCTAACCACATGCAAGTTTCTATGTATCTCCCTATAGATTAAGCAAAATTTTGATTGGTACAAACCTGGTTTCAGATGAAGAACAGGTACAATTTTTGCTTGATTCTTCCTCCAAGCTTGTCCAGAATCACTCCAAATTCACTCCTAAAGCTTTTGCACACCTTGATTAGCTCTGAATCTTCCTCAATCCAAGAACACGATCTTGAGTTGTAGCTCTGAGTTTTCAATTGCTCCTTCTGTTATCAGCATCAATCTTCTCCAAAAAAACTGGCTGAACACACTCCAAATCTTATATAGAACTCAATGGAATCATCTAGAAAGTTCTGTAAGCTTCCAAATGAGATTTTGCAATTTCAATTTCTCTTTCAAAATCTCATGTGCACAGTCACGAATCCAGCTCTGTTTGGGCATGAAAACACTTGGAATCTTCATCTCATGAGATATTGAATTGATTGGTTATGATCATTTCCTTGTTTCAATCCAATGGTTCATGTTGATTATGTTACTTCATCATGAAGCAACAAAGTAAAAGTGCATAAAAATGGACTCAAACCAAAAATTTAATATTGCCATTGTTTCTGAAATGATTTTTCCAATCAATTTGACCTATAATTTTGCCTTGTTTGGACACAAATCAATTCATTTCAATTTTTGGTCATTAAATGCCTTTAATCCTTCCTTTTTCACAACCCCTTGAATCAAGTCCTTCCTTGAGCCATTCCAATGTCTCCTTGATACATGGTCAAGGTTAAAACCCCATTTTGAGAAACTTTAAAGTTGAACAAAATTTCATTTGAGGTGTCTAAGTTGGTGAAAATGGCCTATAACAAAAAATGACCTATAATCATAACTTCCCAAAATACCCTTGACTTGTCAAAGCCATAACTTGAGTTCTACAAATCCTATCAAGGACTTCTAGTACTCTATGGAAAGCTAAGAGAATAAGGAACAACATTCATGTTAACCAAAAGTTCATAGGAATCATACTTCTGGGGAAAACGTTTCATGCAAGTTGGGTAACTTTCAAGCTCCAAATTCACATGCCTCAGATGACTTGTAACTTGTCTGGCTCATAACTTGAGTTCTATAAACCCTATCAAGGACTTCTAGTTCTCAAATTAAATCTACGATCATGCCCTAAAACAATCATGTTGGGGTCAAGATGAGATGACAATCATATCTTGAGTTAAATAGTCTTGAAGTCAGGGGCCAAACTAGGGGATTTTACACTGTCAAGTCTTAGAAACCCTAGCCTGAAACTTCTCAAACTCTTCAATCATGATGAGTTAACCTTGGAATCATCCTTATAACATCTCAATATATCAATACATGATTACATGGCTCTTGGATTAGGTCTCAACCTTGTTCAAATCATCAGTTGACTTAGGGTTGACCCAGTCAAACCCTAGTTGCATCAATCATGGCTGAGGCTTCTTATTCTTGCACAATGACCTGTCTAAGCTTCAAAGTGATATTCAACACTTATCATGAGCTCTCTCAAGACCTCTAGTCCAACTTCATGGCCTCAGAATCATCTACTGGCTTTCCACAACTCTCAAGTTAGGAGACACACACTCTTGGTTTCAACCACTCTTTCTGAGGCTCTTTTAACTTCTCTGACAAGGATATTAACCGTTGAGCACCTGAATAACCTTCTTATCTAGCTTCATAGTCTTGTATAGCTCTTAATTGGTAATCCTACCTCTTGATCTCCTACACACATCTCAATGAAATGCAAATGATAATGCTAATGTGAATGAAATGAAACACAAGCTAGGTGAAGAAATGTTGGGCAAATTTTGGGGTGCAACAATGTAATGTGAATAAAATTGGATCAAAATGAGACATGTACATGACCTATAATGAGTCCAATTCAAATCACCTTTTAAAGCTCATTTTCATTTGAATTTTCTCACCCAATGTCCATAACCAAGCATAATTCACACCAACCTTGAGTTTTAGCGTGTAAATAAGGTCATTTGGGGCAACTTTCATGTTGGTTGAAGTTTCATTTGAAGTACCTAAGTGCATGTAAATAACCCATAATCAAAATGGCCTATAATCAAAGTTTCCCAAAATACCCTTGCCTTGTAAGATCCATAAATTGAGTTCCACAAATGATATCAAGGACTTCTAGGACTTTTTGGAAATCTAAGATCATGAGGAACAACTTTCATGTTCACCTCAAGTGGAGGAGAAACTTGATTCTAGGTCAAACATGCCTTGGAAGTGAGTTGACTTTTGTTGACTGAAAAATATGTTCATCTGAGACCTATAACTTGATGGCATCATAACTTGGGTTCCCCAAACCCAATGGATGAGTTCTAGTACTCAAAAGAAAGCTTATAACATGCCCTACAAGTCTCATGTTTACATGAAAATGAGATTGAACTTATATCATGATGTAAATTGTCCTTGAAGTTATGCACTAAAGAAGGGTATTTTACACTGAGATCCTCTGAAACCCTAATTTAGTAACCTCTTGAACTCTTGATTTGCACTTAGCATGAAATCCTAGATGTCTCAACATAACTTCCGGTGACTCCAATGACTTAGAACTAAGTCTCAAACTTTTTCAAGCCTACAGTTGACCTTGAACTAACCAGATGAAACCCTAAGTCCACAACCCTTGATTGTGGTCTCTTGCAAGTGAAATGAAAGCTCAGATAAACTCCACAATGGATTCCAAAGCAACCCATGAGTTTCTCAAACATCTATTATCCATAACCATGAACTTTTGAACCCCTGATGATCCTCTATTGACCCCCAAGATAGAAGATAAGCAACACACGTCCATCTTATTCTTCAAAGAGCTCTAACCACCTCCTGATGATTGTAAGCACTTGATGACTTGAATAAGCACTCTTGGTTAAGCTTGATACCCTTGATACTATTATCTTAAATGGCACACCTCTCTTGATCCCCTGAAAAGGACAATGCTATGCAATGCAAATGCAAAAGAAATGAAATGAAACATAAGCCAAACAAAGAAAGAGGTTGGTCAAATTTTGGGGTACAATAGCTGCCCCTATTCAAGTGACTTAGACCTGAATGAGTGAAAAGCGAACGGCTTTCAAACAATCAAGGTAAAATACGGTTGAATACCAAAGAACCCGGAAATTTTCCAACCACAAAAATAGAACTGCAAACTTGTTATTGGGTCAAAATCTCCAGAAATAACTGAATCTGATAATTGCAACGGAAAACAGCTAACTGATTACCGACCAGAAAATATAGACACACATTCGGACGAACATCTGCTAACATACAGGCAATGATACTAAGTCGGAAAGATCATCTGATTCCACCATCATGCATCTGTTAAACAAACAGGCATCGAACCCGAAGGTCGACTCCAACCGAAGTTGAGAAGAAACATCTGCTAACCAGCATGCACTCGCTAAATAAAAGCGAGCATCGAACCCGAAGGCCGGCTCAACACGAAGTTGAGAAGAAACATCTGACCTCGCCGTCAGGCATCTGTTAAATAAAAACACGCATCGAACCCGAAGGCCGACTCAAAACAAAGTTGAGAACATCTGCTAACCAGCAGGCATTTGCTAAATAAAAGCGAGCATCGAACCCGAAGGCCAGATCAACACGCAGTTAATAAACCTCTTCTGCTAACCAGCAGGCATTCGCTAAATAAAAGCAAGCATCGAACTCGAAGGTCAGATCAACACACAGTTGATAAACTTCTGTTAACCAGTAGGCATTCGCTAAATTAAAGCGAGCATCGAACCCGAAGGCCGGATCAACACGCAGTTGATAAACTTCTTGCGACTATTCACAAAAGAACTCCGTTGGGGAAAGAGAAACTTAAACAAGCAACTCTGTTGGGGGAAAGATAGGATGAACACATCTTCCAAGAGATTTTGCCATGGTCTGGATACCGCACGGCCTCAGGAATTAACTGATAACATGTCGGGTCTGGATACCGTGTGCTAAAGGGATATAACATCATTTTCTGGGGTCTGAATACCATGCGAGCAAAGTAGAATCAATTGTTTGCTGAAGATATACCTGAAAACAAAGAGGTAACAACCTGGCTTATGTTTCAAATGAATATGTTTGAATATGGCGTAATGCTCTATGCGAAATGGAAATGCTACGCGTTTTTGAGGATGCTATGCACGAATGCAAAATGCAACGGAACCACATCAGCAAAATAAATGCTAAAGAGACAAGGCCAGCTCCGTCAGGGAGAGGTGGCACATGCCAATTACAATTGGGCTTAAGCTGGGACAAATAAGCCCTGGATGGCCTCCAATAAAAGAACCTTCCTGGGTAACATTGTTCTGACGAGCACTCAATCCACTCGACTGGGAATCAAATCAACTCTTGCTGAGGGAAATGCCCTGGATGGCCTTCCAGAATATCACTCTTCTGGGGAACAAACGGCTTGGCTGGGGAAAGACAACCAACCGTTGGAATCAAAACCAACCTACTAGGGAAATCAACGACCCTGTAGGGGAACCACAAACAACCATTGAGATTAGCATGCGCTCTGGCGGGGAAAACAGCCCTGAATGGCTTCCTAGAACATCGAAAACTTCTAGGGTATAAAGAAAACATCTGAGGATAAATCCACTCCACTGGAGGTCCAAATCCATCCTGCCAGGGGTTATTCAGTGGGAACTCAACATCAAAATACATCCCAATTGTTGGGGATGCACCAATAAACTTTCTCAGAAACGCTTCCGACCTGCGGGGAAGAACTTACTCTACTGAGGCATGATATACCTTGCCGACTTTGCTGGGGAATAAACAATAAGGGAAAAGACATCAACCTTTGCTTGGTGATCGAGACAGCAATCACACTCTGGAGGGATACAAAGCCAAACATACTTGGACTGTATGGGGAAACAAGGTTCTGACTTTGCTCCACTGTTTGGGAAAAAACTCCACACCTGCCTGGTGGAAAGAAATCTGGTCCTGACTCTCTAGGGAGTAAATGCATATCTATAATCTGCTGGGAATATGGGTGCACACTTGACCTGCATGGGGGATACCAATCTCGACCCTCTGGGGATGACTTCATTCTATTGAATAAATCAAACCTGAACCGCTGAGGAATAAGTGCCTACAGACAAACTGCTGGGGAGAATTGTATACACTCAACCGCACACTTGCATATCCTTTCCTGTAGAAGCAGACTCTTGCCAAGGCCAAGGTGTATCAGGCCCGCTGCTGGAGATAAATGACTCTCAACTACATACGTTCTTTCTGCGGGGATGATGATCCTACCGGGGATACACCTCTGAAAAACTTGCCCCAAGGATAACGACCCTGCACAAATGAACAAACAACAAGATATCCTACACACTGGAAACTATCTTGGTCATCATTTGTGACATCGTTCAAATAAATCAAAGTTTTAATGATTATTGGCAAAGCCTGCAAGTTTATGTACGTAAAGTTTCATCAAAACATGGGGCGTTTTTTCGCAAACAAAACAGTAAAGCCAAAGCAAGAACAACAATTTACTGAATAGTATATGCTTTATTGACAAATGGCATGTAAATAGGCAGATTTTACAACAGATGCAACCCCTGAAAAGAGGAAGCTGCCCAAAAATTTACAGAAATGCACAGAAATATACAAAATGTCGGCAATGTGGCACATACAAACACCATGTATCGATCCGCCTATGACTCAGATGACTTCGATGCTTCTTCGATGCCTCGTCTTCTGAAGAGATTGATTCAGATGATCGGCCCTCTGGTCCTCCCTCAATCCACTACCCGCTGAAGATCAATACGTAGACCCCAATCATTTGCTTTTCAAATCCCTAACTTTTTCCTGAATCGCCCTTTCGGGTTTTCAATTCACCGGGATACCCATTTTTGCCAAAGTCGCCTTTCCAGGTTTTCAACTTTGCGGGTTTATATCTTTTTTCTTTTTATCCATAACTTTTTCCCGAACCCATTCTTTTTATGGTTCGTCGGGATGCCCCATTTTTGCCTGGATATTCTTTTTCATTCCAGCAGGTCTCTTTAATAAAAGTATTTTTTAACTACGTCTGCATTCACAGGGGATGTGAAATCTTCACCATCCATGGTTGACAACAGCAAGGCTCCTCCGGAGAAAACCTTTCGCACGACATATGGACTTTCATAGTTGGGAGTCCATTTTCCCCTATGATCCGTTTGTGGAGGGAGAATCTTCTTTAACACTAACTCGCCTGCCTAAAAGCTTCGAGGGTGCACTTTCTTATCAAAAGCTTTCTTCATTTTGCTATGGTACAACTGACCGTATGCAATGGATGCCAGCCTCTTCTCATCTATCAGGCTAAGCTAATTCAATCTGTTCCTTACCCATTCTGCCTCATCAAGCTTGACGTTGACTAGAACTCTCAAAGAAGGAAACTCGACTTCTAATGGTAGGACAGCTTCCATACCATACACCAGCGGAAAGGAGTAGCCCTAGTTGAAGTACGTACTGAAGTACAATATCCATGTAAAGTAAAGGGCAACATCTCATGCCAATCTTTATAGGTTACAACCATCTTCTGCATTATCTTATTTATATTCTTATTGGCCGCCTCAACAGCGTCATTCATCTTTGGACGATAGGGAGAAGAATTGTGATGCTCAATTTTGAAACACGTGCACAGTTCCTTCATCGTCTTGTTATTTAAGTTCGAACCATTATCAATAATGATTCTCTCAGGCACTTTGTACGACAAATGATGTCCTTCTTGATAAACCGGGCTACAACTTGCTTAGTGACATTGGCATAGGAAGCTGCTTCGACCCACTTGGTAAAGTAATCAATCGCCACTAAGACGAAGCGATGTCCGTTGGATACGGTCGGCTCGATCTTGCCTATCATGTCAATGACCCACATGGAAAAGGGCCAAGGGGACGCCATGACGTTCAGAGGACTCGGCGGCACATGAATTTTATCAGCATAAATCTGGCATTTATGGCATTTCTTCGCATATTTAAAGCAATCAGACTCCATAGTCAACCAATAATACCCTGCTCGTAACAGCTTTCGAGACATGGCATGCTCGCCGGCATGCGTACCAAAGGCACCTTCCTGGACCTCCTCCATAAGCAAACCTGCTTCTCTTTCGTCCACGCACCTTAATAGTACTAGGTTAAAATTCCTCCTATATAGTACACCATCTTGGTTCAGATAGAAACTTCCAGCCAACCTTCTCAAGGTCTTCTTATCCCGGGCCGAGGCCCCAGGCCGGTACTCCTGATTCTTGAGAAAATTCTAAATTTCATAATACCACGGCTTGCCATCAGAAGCTTCCTCTATTGCAAATACGAATGTCGGCCTATCAAGGCGCGAGATGACAACTCTTGGAGCATCATTCCAAAAATCCACCTTATACATTAAGGACAAAGTGGCTAAGGCATCCGCCATCTGATTCTATGCTCTAGGCACATGGTGAAATTATACTCTGTCAAAGAAAGGTAACAACCTCCTTGCATAATTCATATAAGGAACCATATTAGGCTGTCGAGTCTCCCACTTCCCTTTGATTTGATTAACAACTAGCGCTGAATTTCCATACACGTCTAGATTCTTGATCCTCATATCAATGGCTTCTTCCAACCCCATAATGCACACTTCATATTCGGCTTCGTTGTTGGTGCAGGGAAATGTCAACCTGACAGTGAATGGTATATGAGAAGCATGAGGAGTCGTGATGATTTCCCCAATTCTGCTGCCGTAAGAGTTAACAGCACCATCAAAGATCATTTGCCACTGTGAGCTTTTCTCGGGACCTTCCACAGGTAGTGGCTCATCGTAATCCTTCATCTTTAGGAACATGATGTCTTCATCCAAAATTCAAACTTCATTGGTTGATAGTCATCAATCGGTTGTTCAGCGAGATATTCTGACAGAATACTTCCCTTGATAGCTTTCTGGGAAACATATTGAATATCATACTCTGTCAAAACCATCTGCCATATGGAAATTCTCCCCGAAAGTGCTTGCTTTTTCAAGACGTACTTAATCGGATCCATCTTCGAAATCAGCATGGTTGTGTGATTTAGCATATACTGTCTCAGGCGTTTGGCAGCCCAAGCAAGTGCACAACATGTTTTTTCCAGCATTGAGTATCTCGACTCACAATCAGTGAATTTCTTACTCAGGTAGTATATGGCATGCTCTTTTCTTCCAGTCTCGTTGTGTTGACCAAGAACACAACCCATGGTGTTCTCAAGAACTGTTAGATACATTATCAATGGTCTTCCAGCCACTGGAGTGTCGCTACTGCGAAAATCGGCGCCGGCTTGATAGGAGAGTCGCCACCGTGCGTTATTTATCCCTCAGAGCGGGAAAGGAAACGCTCGAAGTAAACCTCGCAAAGACGGGAAAAGGTATGGTCATCGCAACCAAACCCTGGATTCGGGAGTCGGTTACGCAAGGGGAAGGTATTAGCACCCCTCACGTCCATCGTACTCGATGGGATCCACGCTTGGTGTTTATAGGTAAAAGGGTGTGTTATCTATCTACGCTAATGGCTGGTCTGAAAAGAAAATAAAAGGACAGGACTCGACAGAACATACGGTGTTCTGGGCCTACGTATTCCCTCGTGCAATGGGAAAGTCAGAGTCAACGTAGTTCGACTACCTACGTCTAAATGGGGAAAAGGTTGCTCGCCAGGACATCGCGTCCTGTGCCTACGTACTTTCATTTGGTATGAAAGATCAGAGCAAACGTAGTTCGACTAACTACGGGTAAACAGGGGACTCTCACACAGCAGTGAGAAAACAAACTGGTCTCTAAGGCTCGGGAACCTGATCTGGTCTCAAATGCACTCGGGCAGGAGAAAAGGATAACAATTAGTCGTTAGCGGGAAAGTCTCGATCGCACAGCCGCGAGAGAACAAAAGTTAATCGTTAGTGTGCTCGCTAGGATATCGCATCCTATGCCTACATATCTTCGTCTGGTACGAAGAATCAGAGCAGCTGTAGTTCGGCTAACTACGGGTCAAGCTACTCAAAAGCTCCTACAGAAAGGAAAGGGAAACCCTAGAACTATACCTGAGAAACAGGGGAATCTACCTACTGCTACCACACCTGGTTGACCGTCCTAATGTCTATCATAACAACTCCGCAGCGGAGAAGTCAGAACTCCTAAGGGATCATGGCAACAGGACTAAACTACAAACAAGAAACTGCAACGTAAAGGAATACTGAAAATATGCATGAATGCAACAACTAAACAAACAAGGCGCAAAGGCCGCAAACCACAGAGGCAAGGGAGCTCAACTCTACCAAATACCAACAAGCAAAGCCACTCAATAACAAACAAGCAGAAGGAGGACCACCTCAACTTCTCATGCACACCAAGTCTACTTCTAAGATGCACCTATTCAGAACTATCTAGATGAATACCTAAGTCTAGTGCAACATAACATCATTCAAGTCAAACAATCCAAAGAGAAGGCAAGCTAACCTGACAAGCCTCTATCTACAAAACAAGAAGCTACTCCTGGGCAAGGCCCCTAACAAACCTGAAACAAGCTCCTAATCTATCTCTAAACAAAACTCTATACAACACCCTAAGCAAAGATCTAAGCAAACTCTAATCCAAACCTTAAGCAAGAGGAATCAATCCCAGTCTCCAAGCTTCAGAACAAGCTTACCAGAGAAAGGAAGCTAAGCAGACAAGCCCATAGTGCTTTCCTCAGGAAAGTACCAGGAGGTTACTACTCAGGAGTCATATCCTATGCGGCTCGACAACTGTGATCAGTTTACATTCCTCCTCAGGAGAAATTAAACTCACATGAAGGCTCCGGCGTCACTGGATACTTGAGAAAAACCTATATGCACTAAGGGAACTAAGTGAGCAGACTCATAGGACCTTCCTCAGGAAAGTACTAGGAGGCTGACACTTAGGAATCGTATCCTACGTGGCTCAACAACTGTGATCAGTTTATATTCCTCCTCAGGAGAAATTAAACTCACAAGTTGGCTCCAACATCACTGGATACTTAAGAAATCCTAGATAAACTAGTGGAACTAAGTGAATAGACCCATAGGACCTTCCTCAGGAAAGTACTAAGGGGCTTCCACTTAGGAATCGTATCCCATGTGGCTCAACAACATGTGATCAGTTTACATTCCTCCTCAGGAGAAATTAAACTCACAAGTTGGCTCCAACATCATTGGATACTTACGAAAGAGGTGAGAAGAAAGAATGAAAGTCATTCATAGTGCCTTCCTCAGGAAAGTACCATAAACTCCCTTCAACCTTCAGGGTCTCGAACCTCACAAACAGACAACAAGCTCCTAGACTAAGCCTCAATCCACTGCCTCCTTGCAAGCTCCAACAGGACTTCAATCAGCTCCCACCTTGAGAAGAACCCACAGGCCACCAAACCAAAAGAGACTATCTCTGAAGTTCAACCACAGTTGAACTTCAAAGTCAGAAGTCATCAAGACTTTTCCTATTTTCAGGCTCAGACAAATCATATCAGGACATCTAAAAAAAATCTAACCAAAATCTTTGGGAAACCTACATGGCTCTAAGACAACATACTAAGAAATCAGAACAAAATTCAATACCAGATGAAAGAACTAAAATCAGCAACACAGACATATCCACAAACCAATTTATTCAACATCAATAACAGTGAAAAAATGCAATTAAAATGAAAATGCATGATTAAGCTAATGTTTTTATACTATAAAATTCTACACTGAATTACGAGTCTACAGAAAAAAGAACGGAATTATTTGACTAAATCTACTATTTTTTATTAATTTTCTAATGACAGGTATGCACTAAAGAATATTAAAAAAGTCAATTAAATGGAAAATATACAAAATATAACAAACAAAAATAAAATGTCATTTTTATTTTTATTTAATTTTCTAGACATTATGATGGAATGGTAGGAAAAAGAAGAATTGAAAAATCAATTATTTACATTTTATTATGAATTTTCTAATGCAAGAAAATAAAAGAAATTGAAAAAAAAAAATTGAAATAAAACTGGAGGGGGGGGGGGGGTGCTAACAGCAAGGGATTCAGTTCATTCTACATTGGGCCCTGAAGATGGGGGGTGCTAACAGCACTGGGCGCAGGGCCCAAACTTATTACCCAGAAAAAAACAAAAAAAACTGAACTGAGCGCAGGGGGGTGCAGCGCTAGCAATTTCCCAGTTATTATCTATTATAGGCTTAAACGAGGGGGTGCGTGTAGCAATAAGGGCCTAAGGCCCAAATCCAATCACTCAGCCTCTCACACGCCAGGGGTGACGAGTAACAATGGGGTATGCATCAGTACGCACAATTGGGCCTAAGCCCAAACCTAACCCTAATCTGAACGAAACTCCAAACAAAACCATCTTCCTCCTCACAAACCCAGGTTACTGTTCATCATTCTAACCCCCAAACCCTAGCCGTTTCGTTCTCTCCTCTCCCTCCTCTCTCTAACCTATCAAGAATCAAACTCACATCTTGAACACCACACCAATATCAGACTCAGGTCCACTCAACCTTCCCTGAACTCTATCCGAAACAAACCAATCTTCACATCCCAAGCACCTAATTCAACTGAACATGCAAATAGGAGAAGAAGAAAATCTGAACCTGTATGAAGCAACGACGATGCTGAGATTTTCTGGGGAAAACTTCGTGTAGACGATGACGTTCTTGAGATTTGGTGATCTTACTCCACGCGTGAATCTTGACGGTGATCCTGATGAAGCAAGGATGGAACTCTTGGCGTGACAATTTCTGAACGGATGAAGAAGGCCTAAGTTCGTTCTGGAAAATTGATGGAGGAGCGGCGTTCTGGAAGACGATGGAGCCAGATGATTGACGCTCTCAGTGTTTTTCTGGGAAAGCTGATGAACACCTTGAAGTTTTCTGAAACGTCGGTGGAGAAGGATGAATGTCTGAGGATTTTCTGGGTTTTTCTTCGATGGAGGATGAAGGTTGGTTTCTTGAAAAATAGCTCTTGTAGAACGAAGGGGGTTTGAAGGTTCTGGGGAAGTGGTTGAAGTTTCCGGCGAGGGTTAAATTTTCCGGTGAGGAGAAGATGAAGGTGGACAGAGGAGATCGGAGGAAGAAGATGAAGAAAGGAGGGTTTCTGGAGATTCTGGGCGTGAAACGAACTCCGGCGAGCCGTTGCGGTGGCCGGAAGACGTTGGGAGTCACCGGCGGTGGGAGGTTACGGCGGATGCATGGCCGCCGGTAGGTTTTCTGGTGAAGCTCAGGCGATGGCTGTGGTGGCGCCAAGTGTCTCGCATGCACAGAGAGAGAGATAGTGGGGGACAACTGGGGGACGCGTGGCACGAGCTGGGAAAATTCTGAGTTGTGGTGGGTCCTCCTGAGTGGGACGCGTGGGGCTTTTTATACGCTGACAAGTGTCCCTTTTTTGGGCAAATCTGGACAAAAACGACTTGGACTGAATATCACATGTTGGGCCTCCAAAAAACTGCACTCTGGCCCACGAAAATCTGGACAAAACTGTACAAAACTGAATAATAAAACACAATTAAGCCTAATTATACCTAATTAATATCAATTAGCACCTAATTAGCTAATTACCCTAATCAACTATCTTAATCCTAATTAAATCTAAAAAAAAAATCAATTACCCTAATTAAACTCTAAAAAGTGATTAAAAGCCTAATTCTATATTATCCTAATTAAATCTAAAAAGATCAATTACCCTAATTAAACTCTAAAAAGTGATTAAAAGCCTAATTGACTCTAAATTTCTACTAATTCTATTAAAATTCTATCATTATTTAATATCTATTAAAATCTATTATTAATAAAAGAAAAACTATATTATTTTCTATATTATCTAAAAAACAATTAAACCTATTTTAAAATCTATAAAATTCTAAACTATTATTAAAAAAAAGATAAAACTATTTAAAATCTTGTTTATATTCTAAAAACCTATTTAAAAAATCTATAAAATTCTAAAAAGAGATTTAAGCTATTAAAAAATACAAAAACTCTATTTAAATTCCAGAAAAATCTATAAAGCCTATCTAAAATTCACAAAAGTCTATTAAAATCCTAAAAATGCAGATGAATGCAAATGACCCCCATAAAAGAGCGCACGAGACCAGATCGAATTGAACAGAGAACCCCGGGCATCAGAATATCCCCAAAATTACTGTGCAAGCTGAAAATCACCGAGGAGCGCACAATTTCCTGAAAATAAAACCCTGGTGATCTGGACTGGATCTGCCGTATCTGATAGATGAAAATCAAGCTGTAAACTCTGATATCCTCCGTTTGCACAAAAATCATCTGTCTGATTTGCGAATATGAATTTAAACCACGAGTCAGATAGGAGAATCGGTTGGTCAAATTTTAGGGTGCAACAGCTGCCCCTATTCAAGCGACTTGGACCTGAAGGGTTTTGAAGAGCGTTCAGCCTTCAAACATTCAGAGGTACGAGACGGTTGAATACAAATAAAACCCGAAAATTTGCCAACCGCGAGCATATACTGTAAACTGCTTGGGGAATAAAGTCCAGAAAACCGAGTCCAGTCATTACGGCACCAAACTGATCAATCATCTGATAAAGAACTCCTGATTTGAATACCCGTTGCTTGTGATACCCCATATAACAAACCCTGAGGGTTGCAACAAAACACGTGATCCTTTCACATTGCCTTCTGATAGGCAGGAAGAGAAATATACTCACATCGCCCAAAGATGGACGGGAAGACACCCTGATTGAATACTCACCTCGTCTAATGATAGACGGAAAGACAACGTTAATCTCCCAATTCACATCGTCTAAGGATAGACGGGTACAAAGCCTGAATCTCCATACTCACATCGTCTAAAGATAGACGGAAAGACACCATTAATCTCCATATGCACATCGTCTAAGGGTAGACGGAAAGACACCATAATCTCCATATTCACGTCGTCTAAGGGTAGACGGCATCATCCTGATTGATGAAACAAATCAATTCACATCGTCTAAGGATAGACGGGTACAAAGCCTGAATCTCCATACTCACATCGTCTAAAGATAGACGGAAAGACACCATTAATCTCCATATGCACATCGTCTAAGGGTAGACGGCATCATCCTGATTGATGAACAAATCAAAATTCTCATCGTCTAAGGGTAGACGGGATCATCCTGATTGATGAACAAATCAATATTCTCATCGTCTAAGGGTAGACGGGATCATCCTGATTGATGAACAATCAATATTCTCATCGTCTAAGGGTAGACGGGATCATCCTGATTGATGAACAATCACTTCACATCGTCTAAGGATAGACGGAAAGAAATTCATAATCTCTATACTCACATCGTCTAAGGGTAGACGGGAAGACACCATAACGCAATTCAACACCATCCTTTGAATTTCAGAATTCTTCTGTTTACGGGAATTGATGGAAAGATCAATATCCTTGAAGGGGCCACATCGTCAGTATGGACTGACGGGAAGAAAGCCACCTTTTAAGGAACCATGTCGTCAATAAGAATCGACAATCACGAAAACTGAACATTCTTCGAAGAGCCTCGACATCAATAAGGATTGACAGTCAGAAAAGTCCCTCTTGAAACACCATTATATCCAATAACCAGAGAGAGAACCAATATCCAAAATCGTTTTGAAACCCCTCAACAACCAAGGATAGCCGGAGAAGACTCGCTGGGGAAACACCTCATCATACGTATGATCTGGCAATAAGAAACCCGTTGGACGGTAACCCGAAACTTCACATCGTCTACTGATAGACGGAAAGAAAAGCTACTTACTAGAGAAGCTCTGTTTTGAACCTTATTGAAAATCAACCAAAACTTCACATCGTCTACTGATAGACGGGAAGGAAAGTATATCCTGGGGGAAACCCCTTCTTGAAACCTTACTGCGACCATCCGCAACTTCACATCGTCTATGGCTAGACGGAAAGAAAACCACATTCGTACTCCAGACGTCTAATGATAGACGGAGAAATCCACTTATCGAAGGAACACATCGTCAATATGAACTGACGGGAAGAAAAGTCTGTCGATATCAGATGACTGCTTGATCAAAGCACAACTATCGTAAGATCTGATACAAATAATCCGCTGAATCGTCTGAATACTGCTGCTGGATAAATGTCCCTGAACTGATCACAGAGTAACTCACGCGCCATATGAGGCTGATAGAAAACCTGACTTATGCTTCGTATGCATATGCAAATGCTTTAATCTTTCTACAGCGTAATGCTCCATTCTGGATAGAAATGCTACGCATTTTGAAAATGTCATGCAGGTATGATGCAAATATGACGATGCATGCAATATGCTAGCAGGCTCGAGCTGCCGGAGAAGGCCGGGTACAGAAAACCACTTCAGCAAAATAAATGCTGAAGGCGAGGCCAACTTTGCTGGGGATAAACTGGATATCACTGAATTATCCCAGCAAAATAAATGCTGGGAGAGTGAAATCAACTCTGCTGGGGCTATTGGGAACTTGACCGAACGCCTCGACGAAGTAATACCCTGCTGGGGTATATAACTTCGCTGTGAAATAGCAGACGTGCTGAATATGATTAGACTCCTCTGGGATAGCTTATCCGTACCAACGGCAAATTGGACTTTGCTGGAGGCAATGGAGGGAGTCTTCCTGCGCACTGACGACGCTCGGATCTAGAAGCTAATGCGCCAACATGGATGGGCCTCACAGTAATCGCAAACATGGATTTGAGCTCTTAAGCTATCCGCTGGGTTAGGTACAACTGACGCTGGAAAACATTCTTCCTGAATACACAGCCTTTTAGTGAAGAGTCAAGGGATAGTAACACGACTTCCCGCAATCATCTCGCTCTCGAAAATCGACTGCATCTGCTCGAATAACTCTGTATGGCTCTACTGATACGGAGAAGACCAATCCTTTCGCTTCTGATATGCCCCAGCCTACGGGACATCTGTGGGGATAGTCCCCGAAAGGAAATCTGCGAATCTGAGCCTTGATGGTTTGATATAACATGCCCCAGCATTCTGAGCTTCCGAGAGACACTTCACCTCAAATGCTCCTCGAATAACTTCTACGTGCTTAAGATGGTCTGCCCCTGACTGCAATGACCTTGCCCCTGATTATCTGATTCAGAGTAGTGCCCTTGGCTACGCTGTATTCGCCTGAATCTCAACCTGATTGCCCCAGAATAACTGACTTCGAAAAGCTGACCTGACTGGGGATCACCATAAAGCTTGCCCCTGCTCTTGGAACATTCGGGCGTTCTGCATTTTATCTTGACCGTACTTTCCATTGTAGGAAGCTTTTCTGCTGTCAAGCGCTTACTCGCAAGTAAAACAAGTTGTTCTGCATAAAAGATGTATTAATGCAACACATATGACAGCTTTGACATCCAATCTGTTCACTGGGAAAAGGAAAAACAGTTTATAGCGTATAATGCACAAAACATTTATCAACATTAGTACCAACATGGTAAGAGGAACCTTTTTAAGAGTCAGAATCGACGCGACCTTTACCGGAGTATGCTTTCGAAACAACCTGCTTCAATTAGGACTTTTGGAGGTTGTAACGTGGTCAGGTTCATGGTTTTGAAGGAAAGGATAAAGGCTCAAAGTTTACTTTAACCCACCCATTCTCCTTGATGTTCTCCGATCCTATGTTCAGCTAATTCGACCTTAGCGCTCACCTCTCAGAGGTTGAAAGATAGGAGTGATAGCTCGAGAAACTTTTGGATTTTGGAGTGACAGCCACTCACTCTTTCGTCTTTGACACTTGTGGTCACGCGACTCGTATTTCCATCGAAGATTTTTCTTTTGATCCTTTTCATCTTTTTCTCTTCATATCCCTAACTTTTGCCTGGACTGCCTCCTTTTGAGTTTCTTTTGATTTTTTAAGTCCAGCGGGATGCCCTCATTTTTGCCTAAGTCATTTGTTTTGAAGTTTTCTTGACTTAGCGGGCTTTTGATTCTTTTTCATTTTTCTTTCGAACAAGTCGTGTGACACTGGTTGCCTGACTCTTTGGGAAACAATGTGACTGCCCCACTCTGGGTTGAACCCTTATGGTTTTTTAGGCACGACCTCTAGGGACGTGATTGTTCCTCGAACGGACACTCCTTTTGTAATTTGGATGCTCGGTCAAATTAGCTAACACCTACCCGGCCCCAGGTTACGATTGAGGGTTTTTCATTCACAGAAAGAAACTCCTACTACAAGGCTCAAAGGGGTTGACAAGGGATTATCTTCCTTATATCTCCGGTGTTTAGGGGTTTGAAACAATGCCTGTACATCATCAACAGGTTTTATCTCAAAAGCATACAATATCGGTAGTTGCGTGTCGGTCATTTTCGTCATCCTCCCCAAATTCTTCTTAACCAAGTGTTGGACATTTGCAAAACAGTTAGTGAACACGAATGGATCAAAACATGCATATTTATTTCATTATCATCAATTGAATGAAAACAACAAGTTTTACAAACAAGATTACAAATTCAAACAGGAAAGCAGCTACAAATGTAAAGAAATGACAAGCTAAAACAAAGAAAATATGCTAGCTTCCGAGAACCGGGCTTTCACATCTGCCCTGCTGCTGAACCAGCTATCTTTATTAGAGGCAATTCGATGCTGTCCTGATCTGCTTTCAACGACCCAGCCAAATTACAGAGCCTTTCCTCCTTCATTCAGATGATTCTAGGACCTCCCGGCCCGAAGCTGATTGCTGCACTATCAAGCAGATCCTGCACTTTGTGCTTAAAAGCATGGCAACCTTCTATATCGTGACCCGGGGCTCCGGAATGAAACTCGCAGTGTCTGTTTGCATCGTAGCCGAACGGGGGAGCTCCCGTTATTGGTGCCAGAGTTCTTTTCTCTACCAGGTTTAATCCCAACAATGTCTGCAACAAATCGGCATATGTTGAGGGAGGCTTCTCAAACACTCTTCTCGGTTTACTACCCTGGAATCTTCGCTGAGCTTGCTGTGCCCCCTGCTGAGGCTGCTGCTGCTGGTATCGGGTTGACCCTTGAACACCCTTTGTATCAAATGCAACATTGGTTTCTTGACCTTCAATGTACTGATTAACGCTCTCCTTATGCTTAACCATTTTCTTTCTTAGATCTGCCCCAGGAATAGGCAACAGTTGTGGGCCTGGAGATTCTGACACCATGGAGTCCAGGATACGCTTCTGACCCACTGCAGCTTTAGAAATGTCTGTCATCTTAGCATCGATCGAGACAGGAGCAATATGCACAGCTACGCCGCCCGGCGTGAATTCAATATCGTATGAGTCAATCAAGTCTTGAACATTGTGCTTAAAAGCATGACAACCCTCGATGTCGTGTCCGAATGCCCCGGAATGAAATTCACATTGCTTATTGGCATCGTACCCATGAGGAAACTGTGAAGGCAAAGTATCTACCAACACAAGCGTGCCTCTGGTTTTTGATGATGACAACTTGCTAAGAGATATCCTTCTTTCGTTTAAATCATTCACGCTACTTATGATTCAATTTTTACAATGACGTAATGCACAAAAAGCTGTAGAAATTTATGTTTTTGCAGATTTTTGAACCATGAGCCGACCATACCGTCAGCACACAGTTTCATTCAGTTCACACGGGTCAGCGCATGGAACCATGCGTCGACCGTTAACTTGGCGCATGCAGGTTTAAGAATCAGACGGCTCAGCGCATGAAGATCATGCGTCGACCGCTGACTCGGCGCATGACAGTTTGAGTGTCACACGGCTCAGCGCACGCCGACCCTATGGTCGACCGTTCGCGCGCAGAAACAGAAATTCTGCTATGTTTCATTGATCTGTCAACTGTCTGTTTTGTATATTACTATAAATAGCTGTCTTTTCAATTTTAACAACTAACATTTTTGAAAGCATTGTGAGAAAGTGTTCAGGTCAAGAAACGTGAAAGAGGTGCATCAGTGTTCTTCATCTTCATCGTTCAATCAACTCACAAATCCTCAAATTACAGATAATCAATTGTTTGCTGCGGTTTGTGGTTTGCTCGACGGTGATAAGGTTCGAACGCGTGATTGAAGATCCGGTTCGAGTGGAAGCTGGTGCAGGTGTTTCTTGGGAGAAAACCTTTGAGGTTTTACCTATCAGGACTACAGGTTTTGAAGGCTTTTGTTACGGAATCGTCGGTTCAACAATCAAGCGAGTGCGAAGGTGATTGATTAGCGGAAGGTTGATCAATCTAGTAGCTAGGGCGTTGAAAGGTTGAAGACGTTCCGGGTTCAATTTGGGTGTGTCTAAGATCAGTCGTGCCGAAGGTTTGATCAACGGAAGAGTTGTCAATAAGGTGGCTGCAATCGGAGGTCATTCACATCAAATTGGAGGACTTGATTCATCTTGAATCAAGGGGCAAGAAGTGGTAGAAATTATCAGCAACATTAAGATTGTTTGTATCAATTGTCTATCGATTCTTGTGTATAACTGTTCTACCAAACAGGTGATATCTATTCAATACATATCTCAATTCTCATTGTAGAATTGAGGGCAGACGTACCCCAACGCGAGGACGACTGGGGGAACTGCCTCATCAAATCTTGTGTTCCTTTATTTTCTGCATTTTCAATTACAGCTTAAAAATTAAGTGATTCTAGAATAAGTGATTTTGTCAAATTGTAGTATTGATTGAGTGAGTTGGTGAAACACTGTTTTTTAACTACTAAGTACAATAGAAATACTGTACTAAGGCTTTTTCAATCACTCATTCAACACAAATATCATTTAAGGTATTTGTGCACACCAACTGTTCGACAAAAGTGCTGAACTAAAATTGCCTTAATTTTGCTGCTAGTTTTGGTGTAATTTTTGATCATTGGAATAAGGAAATAGTACGAGTGAATCACATCTGAGTTTTGCATAAAAGTGTGTAGTGATTTACTATCCGTTATCGTCTTAAATTCATCTGCTTGACGCATATCCGGCTCTCCAATAGTTGTTCGTTTTAGACTATATTTTCCAAGGCCGCTTCCGCATTTGAAAACAATTTTGAAAACCAATTTTATTGGTAGCGCCACTCAAATTTTTAAAAGGGATCTATTCAACCCCCCCTTCTAGATCCGTGCCTTAGTCTAACAAGTGGTATCAAGAGCTCCGGTTCTCCGGTGCTTCAAATACAACATTGATAGAATAATGGCTAACGAACCAAAAGGGGCGTACAATAGAGCTCCCGTTTTTAACGGTGAAAATTATAGCTATTGGAAAGACTGTATGCGGGTGCACATTAATTCCATAGATAGAAAGATATGGAACGTTATTCTCAATGGTCCGATTGAAATAACCATGACAAATGAGAATAACGAAGTTGTGCCAAAGCCCGAAGCACAATGGACCGACGACGATGAGCGAAAGTATAATTACGATTGGAAAGCTAAGAACATTCTAATCTCCTCATTAGGTGTAGATGAATACTACCGTGTATCCCATTGCCCTACGGCTAAGACTATGTGGGATGCACTATAAATTGCCCATGAGGGGACAAACGATGTTAAGTTGGCTCGAATCAACACTCTTATACAAGAGTTTGATCTCTTTTTCATGGAGCAAGGGGAAACCATTGCTGACATGCAAAAGAGATTTACTCATCTCATAAACAGATTACATTCACTAGGAAGACCTATTTCCAATGATCTTGCTACTAATAAAGTTTTGAGATGTCTTAGCAGGGAATGGCAGCCGAAAGTGACCGCCATCAAAGAGGCAAATGATCTTACGGTATTAGACCTGACTACATTGTTTGGCAAACTACAAGAGCATGAACAGGTACTCTTGAGTCTTGACCAACATGAAAGGAAAGAAAAGAAGGACAAAGTAAAGATGAGTGAAAAGAAGTCCATAGCTCTTAAGGCTTCTTCCTCGAAGTCTAAAGCAAAAGAGCAAAGTGATTATTCTTCAAGCGACGACGAAGAAGAAGACATAAATGAGGACATGGGGCTGTTCGTTAAACGGTATAACCGGTACGTGAGAAAGAACGGCATCCAACATTCGGAGAAGAACCTGGTAAATTTCCGAAGGCAATCAAGGTTCTCCAAAGATGACAATCAAAAAGGCAAAAAGACTAGAGGAACGTGCTATAAATGTGGAAAGCCCGGTCACTACAAACCGGACTGTCCAATGAACAGCAAGGGAAAAGAAAAGGAACAATCGAAGTCACATAAGAGAGCATCAAAGCCTAGGAGGGCGTACATCGCGTGGGAAAGCGACAGTGATTCTTCCTCCTCTAATGAAAGCTCTAGTGATGAAGAAGAGTCCGTGAATCTATGTCTCTCCGCAAATCAGAAAAAGAAAAAGAAACAGGTACGTCACTCTAGATATAATATGTCATCTAATATGTCTCATTCCGAATTACAAACCGCATTCGATGTTTTACACAAGGAAGCAACTGAAGCCTTTAAGAAACTTGCTTCTAATAGAAGAATTTTTACATATTTAGAGCACAAAGTCTTAGAGTCCGAAAAGAAATTAGAGGACCTTAAGGCTTCCATTGTGAAAGATAATGAATCGGATTGTAAGGACAATAGTAATCCTTTCAACTTTGGTTGTGATACTTGTCATATTTGGCAAGGTGAGGTTAGAAACCTTAAGGCCAAATTAGACAAGGCACTTGAACCTAAAATTACATTTGCAATCGATAAAAAGGATTTTAGAAAAAGTATGATAAACCCATATCAAAAATATGCATATGTAATTAGGGATCAAGCAAGTGTCGACTTTGTATGCTTTTACTGTTGCAAGAAAGGCCACTCCATTGGTAAATGTCGATTTAGGAGATTTCTTGTTCCTAAAGGCATCTACCAATGGTTGCCCAAACGCAACCGTCTTGTCGCTAACCTATTAGGACCCAATATGCCATTGGGTACCTCCCTTTTCTAAGTTATATTTTGACAGGTGAAATGTGTCGAGTCCACCGAGAGAAGATGGGTTCTTGATAGTGGGTGCTCAAGGCACATGTCTGGAGACATATCCTTATTCATAGACTTCGTGGCTAAGAAGAAAGGGTATGTAACATACGGTGATAACAACCGCGGAGCGATACTAGGTAAAGGTAGTATAGTGCTTTGTATTAAACAATGGAAAGGAAAACTTGGGCAAGTTTGATTCAAAAGCCGATGAAGGCATTTTTCTAGGGTACTCGCAATCAAGTAAAGCATATAGGATTTATAATAAAAGATTACTAGCTGTTGAAGAGTCTGTGCACGTTACGTTTGATGAGTCCTATCCGAGAAATGTCGGAAAGGATAGTGTTGTTCATGGTGCAGGTACATCCACAGAAGACATACTCAAAGGTGGCGAAACGGGGATTGATCAACCCGATAGAGTCAAAATTGAGGAGGATAAGGATGCACACCATGAGGTAACTGAGGAAGCTCATCCGCCTACAAACGATGATCTCCCTCAAGCTTGGAAGTCGTGTAAAGATCATCCAATTGACAATATTCTCGGAGACATCACAAAGGGAGTCACCACTCGATCTAAGCTAAGTAACTTTTGTTATCACTTCGCTTTCGTTTCACAAATAGAGCCTAAAAACCCCAAAGAGGCCCTACTCGATGAGCACTGGTTTTTATCGATGCAAGAGGAACTAAATCAGTTTAAAAGAAACGAGGTATGGGACCTTGTCCCTCCTCCGCGAGGCCATCGAGTAATCGGCACCCGATGGGTGTTTAGGAACAAGTTGGACGAAAACGGGGTAATAACCCGTAATAAAGCGAGATTGGTCGCTCAAGGGTATAACCAAGAGGAAGGCATCGACTATGAGGAAACTTATGCGCCGGTTGCCCGACTCGAGGCTATACGCCTTTTACTCGCCTTTGCATGTGCAAAGGATTTTAAGTTATTTCAAATGGATGTTAAAAGTGCGTTCCTTAACGGTCACATAAATGAAGAAGTATATGTGTCTCAACCTCCCGGTTTTGAATCTCATGAATACCCTGAACATGTTTACAAGTTAAAAAGAGCTTTATATGGTCTCAAACAAGCTCCTAGAGCTTGGTATGAGCGACTAAGTAAGTTTTTACTTAATCAGGGGTACTCACGAGGAAAGGTTGACACTACACTCTTCATTAAACGTCAAGGAAAGCACTTGATTTTGGTGCAAATCTATGTTGACGATATTATATTTGGATCCACTAACATGAATCTCGTGAGAGAGTTTTCTGACCTCATGCAGGGCGAATTCGAGATGAGTATGATGGGGGAGCTCACATACTTCCTCGGCCTGCAAATTAAACAACTCCAAGAAGGGACATTCGTGAGCCAAACAAAATATTGTTTGGACTTGATCAAGAGATTTGACATGGCAAAATCCAAGGCCATAGACACCCCAATGCCTACATGCGTAAATTTGGATAAAGATGAAAATGGCAAGGACGTAGAGGTAAAACGATATAGAGGTATGATTGGTTCACTTCTCTATCTTACTGCGTCACGTCCTGATATTATGTTTAGTGTGTGCATGTGTGCACGATACCAATCATGTCCCAAAGAATCCCACCTAAAAGCTGTTAAACGAATTCTTCGATACCTGTCAGGTACCCCGAAGTATGGATTGTGGTATTCTAAGGGTAGTGATTGCTCGTTGGTAGGTTACTCCGATTCCGACTTTGCCGGGTGCAAATCGGATAGGAAAAGCACTAGTGGTACATGTCATTTGTTTTCAAACTCCTTGGTTAGTTGGCATAGCAAGAAACAAGTTTCAGTTGCTTTATCAACGGCCGAGGCGGAATACGTTGCCGCTGGTAGTTGTTGTGCTCAAATTCTGTGGATTAAGCAACAACTACTAGATTTCAATCTTAAACTTGAACGTATTCCTATCCTATGTGACAACACTAGCGCTATTAACCTTACCAAAAATCCCGTATTACACTCTCGCACTAAACATATAGAAATTCGACACCATTTTCTTAGGGACCATGTTGAGAAAGGTGATGTTGTATTTGAACACGTTGACACTAAAAACCAACTAGCGGACATTTTCACAAAGCCGCTAGCAACGGAACCTTTCTTTCATATCCGCCGAGAACTTGGCATCCTCGACATTTCGGAACGGGAATAATATTTGCTGATGTTATCTTATTTCATTCAAATAATCATGCTGTTGTACTTCTAACAATTTGATATTCGTGTAAGTATAAGTATGTTGTGTATCAAGCAAATCAGGCATCAAGGTGATATTGTTCTTTCTCTCTCTCTTTGTTTGATAATCCTGTTGATCTCAAATCATATCGCTTATACTACGCTAAATTTGTATGACATCTACTGCATATGTATATAGATATTTTTTTTCTTATATGTCATGACATCATTTTTGCATAGCATGTACCTCTGAATATGGTAAAATACAAAAATCTGCTGTTTGTTGCATATTGAGTCGACCATAACAGGGCAGCGGTCGGCGCACCCTGTTAACTTTTGTATCTGGTGAAAAATCTGAAGCATGCGTCGACGCATGCAGAAGCTACCGTCGACGGCTCGCGCAAAAACCCAGTTTTCCTGATTACTTGACGGTTCAGTTTTTTTTGGGCAGTTACAATTGCATTTATCTTCATTACTAGAAACCCACACCTACTACCCCTACTAACTCTCTTCATCTCCTCACATTTTCCAATCAAACCCTAATCCTTACATTAAACAAGGGTTATCTCTCTCCTTCTTCTCAAAATTCAAAATCCTTCATCTCAAAACTCTTCATTCTCCATCACATTGGTAAAGAGTTCCTTGTACCCACAAAACTATACCCATGGCTTCTTCCTCTAGACCTACAAGAAAGAGATCAAGAGGGTCAACCTCCGGAACAGTGCCAATCACTGCAGAATCCCTGGTTCATCCGTCTCGTCGGGAAAACTTTAACAAAGACATTGGTAAGAGGAAAGTGGTTCGACAACACGCCTTCTATGAACTGGTTGCTGAACGCATGCATCTGGGTGAGTTCATGAACTTTCTTACTTATCATGGTGTTGAACGATTTGTTGAATGCAATGTACAATATAGCGAAGATCTGGTGCGTGTCTTTTACTCTGAATTGAATGATAAATTTCACGGAGAAAACTTTCATTCCCATATTGGAACAACTCAAGTGACTGTAAATACTGAATTCTGGAGTAAGTATTTTGATATGTCTGTAGAGGATGGTGAACCTCCCCTAGCCGAAGTGACCGATTCTAAAACTCTTGAAGGTTATGAGTATAACAAAGCACTGAATAATATGCTCAAGAGGCCTTATCCGGAGCACATTGTAAACAGTGCGGCTTTTCCGAGATCCGTCACATCCGGAAAACTCAGATCATCTCCAAGGATCCTTCAATGGATTGTGGCGCGCATTCTGCGGCCTAAACAAGGTGGTTTGTCAAGAGTCGAACAAGCTGAAGTGCATCTCATTCATATACTAGGTCACGGCATTAAAATTAACTGGCCGTACTATATTACAAGCCGGATGTATGAACTAAGAGACTCCAAGCGAGGCACCGCGCTCGCCTATGGCTCAATTCATTCAGGAAGCTTTAAACTCTGCAGGTATCAATTACCCGTCTTTTCCGTATACTCCAATTTCTTCCGATAAAGAGTTCAGTTCAAAGGTCTTTGCTATGATGGGATATGTGTGGGATTAGTCGCTCAAAAAGTACAGATTTTATCGGCGCTCAACCATGGCTGCAGCTGCCTCCTCGAGTGAAGAAAGTGCTGATGAGTCAGAGGGTGGAGAAGATGAAGAAGCAGAAGGAAGCTCAAGTGAAGATGAAGACAATCAAGGTGACAATGCAGGAGAGGCACAAGAAACCGCTGATGAGACTCAGCTGGACCACGATATTAATGAAGGTCATCAACCATACGTGCCTTCTGAAAACTATCAACAAACATATCAAGATGACAATCAACACAATAACTGGTCTGCCTACTCAAACCAACAGGAAAATGAGGATGAGGAGAATAACCAAGGCTGGGGTGAATGGCAATACACCGGGTGGACCACCCTTGGCAAATTCTATCAGCCGTATCAACCAAGCACTGCAGACCCACCTTCTCCTCAACAACCGTCAAACAATTCGGAGATTTTAGAAATGATGCAGTCGATGCAGTTGGAACAGCGAAATTTTATGACCAATATGCAGGAACAACAGCAAAAATTCATGAGGGATCAAAATGAAAGAATGGCACAAATTCGTTCTGAACTGCATAACCAAAATGAACGGATCAGTGGAATGTCGACTCAGCTGGACGCTCGATTCGAGACTCTAACTCACTGTCATCAAGCTGAAGAGCGCGCCATTGTCGACAGTCTTGACTTTTTGAATAACATCACAGAAGAATTTACTGATCTAGCTCATCCCCAACGCCATCCTCATTACTATGACAGGCGTGGTCGTGGTCGCGGACGTGGACGGGGCTATTAGCATGCGCTCATATGTCATTTGTTGTTTCCTGTTTTGGCTTGCATTCATTTTGTTTGTTGTGTTTTGCTTTTCTGCCCAAACTCACTATGATTGTTGCTTACTTCTATGTTGCTATCATGACATTTTTGTGGTTCTGTAATCTATTAACTGTTATCTCCATCGTATGTATAACTGTTGTTTACTTCTCATCTGTTGGTATCTCATTTATGCATGATTCAATGTGTTGTTATTGTGTCACGAGTTTACCTCTTTTTGATGTTGTCAAAGGGGGAGAACCGAGCAGTAGATAGACGATGATTACGACCGCTATAATTGTAAAAGAAAGGGGGAGCATACCTATACCTATCACGTGTTGCGTAACAGTAGGTTGCCATCATCAAAAAGGGGGAGAATGTGAAGGCAAAGTATCTACCAACACAAGCGTGCCTCTGGTTTTTGATGATGACAACTTGCTAAGAGATATCCTTCTTTCGTTTAAATCATTCACGCTACTTATGATTCAATTTTTACAATGACGTAATGCACAAAAAGCTGTAGAAATTTATGTTTTTGCAGATTTTTGAACCATGAGCCGACCATACCGTCAGCACACAGTTTCATTCAGTTCACACGGGTCAGCGCATGGAACCATGCGTCGACCGTTAACTTGGCGCATGCAGGTTTAAGAATCAGACGGCTCAGCGCATGAAGATCATGCGTCGACCGCTGACTCGGCGCATGACAGTTTGAGTGTCACACGGCTCAGCGCACGCCGACCCTATGGTCGACCGTTCGCGCGCAGAAACAGAAATTCTGCTATGTTTCATTGATCTGTCAACTGTCTGTTTTGTATATTACTATAAATAGCTGTCTTTTCAATTTTAACAACTAACATTTTTGAAAGCATTGTGAGAAAGTGTTCAGGTCAAGAAACGTGAAAGAGGTGCATCAGTGTTCTTCATCTTCATCGTTCAATCAACTCACAAATCCTCAAATTACAGATAATCAATTGTTTGCTGCGGTTTGTGGTTTGCTCGACGGTGATAAGGTTCGAACGCGTGATTGAAGATCCGGTTCGAGTGGAAGCTGGTGCAGGTGTTTCTTGGGAGAAAACCTTTGAGGTTTTACCTATCAGGACTACAGGTTTTGAAGGCTTTTGTTACGGAATCGTCGGTTCAACAATCAAGCGAGTGCGAAGGTGATTGATTAGCGGAAGGTTGATCAATCTAGTAGCTAGGGCGTTGAAAGGTTGAAGACGTTCCGGGTTCAATTTGGGTGTGTCTAAGATCAGTCGTGCCGAAGGTTTGATCAACGGAAGAGTTGTCAATAAGGTGGCTGCAATCGGAGGTCATTCACATCAAATTGGAGGACTTGATTCATCTTGAATCAAGGGGCAAGAAGTGGTAGAAATTATCAGCAACATTAAGATTGTTTGTATCAATTGTCTATCGATTCTTGTGTATAACTGTTCTACCAAACAGGTGATATCTATTCAATACATATCTCAATTCTCATTGTAGAATTGAGGGCAGACGTACCCCAACGCGAGGACGACTGGGGGAACTGCCTCATCAAATCTTGTGTTCCTTTATTTTCTGCATTTTCAATTACAGCTTAAAAATTAAGTGATTCTAGAATAAGTGATTTTGTCAAATTGTAGTATTGATTGAGTGAGTTGGTGAAACACTGTTTTTTAACTACTAAGTACAATAGAAATACTGTACTAAGGCTTTTTCAATCACTCATTCAACACAAATATCATTTAAGGTATTTGTGCACACCAACTGTTCGACAAAAGTGCTGAACTAAAATTGCCTTAATTTTGCTGCTAGTTTTGGTGTAATTTTTGATCATTGGAATAAGGAAATAGTACGAGTGAATCACATCTGAGTTTTGCATAAAAGTGTGTAGTGATTTACTATCCGTTATCGTCTTAAATTCATCTGCTTGACGCATATCCGGCTCTCCAATAGTTGTTCGTTTTAGACTATATTTTCCAAGGCCGCTTCCGCATTTGAAAACAATTTTGAAAACCAATTTTATTGGTAGCGCCACTCAAATTTTTAAAAGGGATCTATTCAACCCCCCCTTCTAGATCCGTGCCTTAGTCTAACAGAAACACTCTCGTTGGTGGTGCCAACGTTCTCTTCTCAACCAGATTAAACCTCAGTAAGGTCTGCAAGAGCTCAGCATAGGTCATAGGTGGTGCCTCAAACATTCTCTTTGGTTTCCCTTCCTGGACCCTCCGTTGAGCCAGATGCATCTTCTGTTGCTGCTGCTCAGGTTCCACATGCACAGGTGGCGCGAGCTTCTTCATTGCGGCTTCAAATAGCTGATCGTCTTCTTTCCTAAGCACATTCTTGACCACTTCCATGATCAAGCTCATTTGGGTCTTCAGCTGACTGTTCTCCTCTTTGAGAATCTTCTGCTCCAGACGCATCTCTTGCATGTCTCTCATCATCTGCCCTAGCTGGCTTTGGACTTCGATCAATTCAAACTGATTCTGTTCCATATCTCTGAAGGAGTTCCTGCAATAAACTGGATGATGAGGAAATAAGGCCCACGGTTCTGATATACCTGTTAAATGATAATTCAGCGTAGCAAACAAACACATATTCATAACGAGACAAAGAGAAACTCAAGCTATAAGCACACAGACAAACATCTCCCACATATGTACAACCAACAAAATCAGCAGGTAAGCACAAATGAGTATGAATACAATGACCCCAGCCAACAATCCTGGCGGTGGTCGGCAAATACTAGTGCACAAAAGCTAAACGGATTAAGCAGAGAAAACAGATGCGACATCTGGCGCAAAAACCTCTAGAAATTTCTCCCATATTCAACTGAACTCTCCGATTGACAATCTTCAGAGCACACACTTCCTGTGGAGTCTTCCATGACATTAACTGACGAACCCGCACAACTGGAGGATGGAAAATCATTAATCTGAACAAAACCCTGAGGAGTGATGCAAATACGGCTAGAGTCTAACAGATCTTGAACCTGGCTTCTAAGCACCTTACAATCATTGGTGGAATGCCCCTGTGCCCCCAACGTGGTACTCACAGCGGGCGCTGGCATCAAAACCTGGAGGATACGGTGGAATCACCGGCTTAGTCTCTTTCGGCACTATCAATCCACTTTTGACCAGATCTGGCAACAACTGACTGTACGACACCGGTAGCTGAGTAAACTGCCTTTCAGGTTTCCTTGGTCTGCGTGGAGCGTGCTGACGCGATCGGCGGTAAGATGATCGTTGACTTGAAGTGTCTGAAAACTGATCCTGAGATGCTAGAGATTCTGAGGTGGCGTCATCTCCTTCCCACTCTTCTTGAGAACTGACAACTGACTCAATCTTATCAACTGGGACGTAAGGAACATCTCGAAACTTTCCACTCCTGAGTCCTCGCTCAACAATCTCTCCCAGCCTCATCAGGCCCACAAAGTTTGTGCAACTGAACAATTTGTCAAAATAATGGCCTTTCAGAGTACCCAAGAAGACGTCAACCAGTTCTCTTTCCGGAAGCGGTGGTTGAACACTAGCAGCCAATTCTTTCCATCTTCGCAAATACCCTCTGAATGATTCATTCTTCGCCTGAGATAATTCTTGCAGATCTACGAGACTAGGAGTCAAATCCAAGTTGTAATCGTACTGCTTCATGAAAGCTCTGGCTAAATCCACCCATGATCGGATCTGATTACTCTCTAACTGCACATACCACCTTAAGGATGCCCCAGTCAGGCTATACTGGAAGCAATGGATCATTAGTTGGTCATTTCGCACAAACGAAGTCATCCTTCGACAGAACATCATCAAATGCAACTTCGGACAGCTATCTCCTGTGTATTTTTCAAATTCCGGCACTTTGAACTTGTACGGCAACACCAGGTCAGGAACCAAACACATAGCTACAGCATCCAGGTTAACGGCATCTTTCGCCTCCAAGGCTTTCATTTGCTCTTCCAATGCTCGGAGTCTTCTACCATCGTCAAGAGCTCTTGGATCTACCACCCCGGTCATTGGAATATCTCTCCGGTAATTCATCACAGGGAAAGCAACACATTGATTGATAATAGGAGGATAATGTTCATTCTGGGCGACGAACTGCTCATGTCGATCTCGGTTCTCAACAGTTGGCTGTACAACTTGGTCTGCAGTAAGATTGTTCGCTGGCGGGAAGCCTTCCATAGAATCATACTGATGGTTGGACGCCACAGTAAACCTTGCCAAGGTGTTAGGAGACGTGAAATTGCCTTCAGACATAGCTACTGATTACCTGTAACGGACTATGCTGCTTGATTCTGCTCAAATCTGCTTCATCCCCTTGGTCGTCTTTACTCTTGCCTCAAACAATTCCCCGAGAATCACTTTCTGGTGAAAACAAAGGTTGGATAAGTGCTCTGACCTGCTAGAGAAATGCTATGCAGTATGATTTATGCAAACAGAAATACAAAAATGCTAACGTGCATGTGTGCATTGGAGATATTTTCCCTCCAATTCCAGTGTCAGTGGTAGCAAGACGAGATAAGCCATAAAGAAAATATTTAGAAAAACCCTCATGTATTGATTAGAATGATAGTCTTGTCAAGAAGTTACACAACTATGCTCCCTACAACTGATATGACAAAGAGGATCCCAGCCAACATGCCTGGTGGTGATCTCAACATACAGAATACAAGAGAGAAATCAAGTACGGGTACGGTTGCGGAAGTCCTCGACCATCTTCTTTGTCTCTGCGTGATCGGGTTGATAAATCAAACCTTCTATCAGCCGATCCCTCTTCCTGACCGTTCCCTGGATGTCTCTGACAAAGTCTTCCCAAGCCTTATCATTGGCACCGCCCCCAGGTTTGGGTCTCTTGGCATCTGCTCTATGCTGGAAATCTTCCAAATTCTTCATGGCATCTGTCAGCTTGCGCTCGGCCTCGTATCGGCGACAGGCTTCTTCTTCAAGCTCTTCGTTCTTCACCTTGACCTGTTCTTCTAACTGAGCAATCTGTGTCTTCAGCTCTTCTTCTCGCTCCTTGCGCTTGGTCATAGTGAGATCCCAGTGCTCTCTGAACTTGGCTAGCTTTGTGTAGGCCCTTTCCAGCTCCTGCTTCTTAGTGGCCAACACACTACTAACTGAGTCTACATCTAACTCTAGACGCTTCTTGGTTTCAGTCAATTCCAATAGCGTAGTCTTCAGATGTTTCAGAGTTTCAGCCTGTTGCTTAGAAACATACCCTGTTTCAATCTTTTCATGCCGAAGCTGGGCATTCTCCTGCTCTAAAACCTCTTTAGCCCTTGCTAGCTCTTCTTTCTCCGCCATCAGCTGCTTGTAGACCTGAATGTCCACAGTGGTAGGCTCCTCTACCGGAGGAGGATGCAATGGCTGGATCGCTGGATATGGCATAAGGAACTTCACAGCTCGCTCACGAATCCATTCTATATATGGGCTAGGAACTCGAGTATCCCCTCTGCTACCTGAAAGCTTCCCTCTCTTGTGCAAGTTTTTCCAGGCTTTCTCAAGTTTGGTCAGCATCTCTTTCCCAATTGCCCCGGTGAGATACAGAGATTCCTGTATCTCCTCGGGCTTTGGCGCTCCCTGAGGTACATACCCAAATTGCTTGATCAATAAGGAAGGGTTATAGTTGACACAACCTTTCCTTCCTATTAACGGAACATTCGGGAATCCTTCGCCTTTGAGTATGACTTCAGCTCCAAATACTTCTTTATTGACCCATACCACGTTCTCAGCAGTCAATCCCATTAAGCGCTCGGGCCATCCTAGAGAATTGATAGAGGTGACAAAAGGGCCTGACTTAGGCATATGACTGGTGAACCACCTGCATAGGAGAGGTACACAGCAAGACACATTCCTTCCTCGTCGCTTTTCATTCTGGTAGTGAGTTGAATGGTGGACATCTCCCAGCAAAGTAGGAACTGGGTTTTCCGCAGCCAAAATATAGAAGGCATCAGAATCAACAAAATCAGGAATGTTCGGGAACAACACGATGCCATAAACACATACAGCAAGGATAACGTCAAAAACACCCCAGCTACCCTTCTGTGCATATTCTCGAGCCTTCTCCACCAAGACATCCAACGGAAATCCCCATATGTCTCCTCTTCTGATCATCTTCCCAGACAGCTCAGACTCTTTCAAGCACAGGATGGCAGAAAGCTCAGCCAGCTTAGGCTCAGCGTCCGTACGATAAAAAGGCATCTGCTCACGGATCGGTATATCCAGAAGTGCAGAGTACTCCTCCAGGGTAGGAGCCAAAACGAAGTCGGGAAACACAAAACACCTGAGCTCCGCGTCGTAAAACTGTAACAGAGTATAGATGCCGCTGGTCTCGTAGGCAGATGGCTGATAAACGTAGGTCAGAATCCTCCCATATCTCTTTCTGAAGTCACCCATTCCCCTCTTCTTAGCAATAGCAATCAACTCTAACAATAGACTGATATTCGGCGACGGAAACTTATAGGGCAATACTCTCTTCAGGTTTTCCATGTCTTGCTAGGAACAAACACCAGAACTGGAAGGGAAAATATGTACCTGCAATACACACACGTTAGTTGAATGCATATGGTAATGCAATGATGCAATATGATAAATAATGCACTCTGTGAACACAGGGGCTATGCTGTAGCCTGAAGAGGAATATCTCTGTGATCAAGAACAGAAAACCATCACGGTCACCAGAATCTCATGCCACTAACTATCATCTGATACTCAGAATATCAATCCCCTGGTAAGAAAACCATCTGAACCTCTGTATCTGACGATAATACCATCTGATAATAGCCTCAACCTCAGATAAGAAACCCCTCTGACCCAGACAACACACCTGGAGATGAATCAAGAACACCATCTGATAAAGGTACTGAATCATGGTTTCTGAAGGCCAGTTTTCCTGCAATAACCCAGTCCCTCTCACAGGTAGGATAGCCCTAATCCACGGACAAAGGTACGGCATCCTATGCGGTCATCAGCGTCACAGACTTTCATGAATGACGATACGATTCCCAGAAGGAGTGGCATCATCAAGTCATGAAGAGGCCTCACTTAGCTGACTTCCAAATGATCGGTCCCCAGAGTCGACAACCCTCACGTCTGGACTCCCCTCAGATCCTCAGGACCGGAAAGGAGCACCTCTGCAAGAATCTCGTCTGAGCGCAGATTTTCGTAGGGAACTGTGCCTGCTCAGCAGACAGGTTCGTCTACTACTTCTCCGCAACTATATCTAGGTGTGTACTCAAGCCCAGGTCCGGCTTTTCACTCACAGTAACATCCCTTTGCCCACAGCAATAATCATAATAATATAATGCTGGAAAATAAATGCGGAAAGGTAGAGGTACAGAAAAGTAAAGTGCAGAAGAGTAAAACACAATATGCACAACACCCAACAAATAAACACCCAAGCGCTAGGATTGACTCGCGTAGGGGATGGGGAACGGTCCCAGCATAAGGGATGGGAAAAGTCCCTAGATGCCACATCATTCCCCAGCAGAGTCGCCAGCTGTCGCTACTGCGAAAATCGGCGCCGGCTTGACAGGAGAGTCGCCACCGTGCGTTATTTATCCCTCAGAGCGGGAAAGGAAACGCTCGAAGTAAACCTCGCAAAGACGGGAAAAGGTATGGTCATCGCAACCAAACCCTGGATTCGGGAGTCGGTTACGCAAGGGGAAGGTATTAGCACCCCTCACGTCCATCGTACTCGATGGGATCCACGCTTGGTGTTTATAGGTAAAAGGGTGTGTTATCTATCTACGCTAATGGCTGGTCTGAAAAGAAAATAAAAGGACAGGACTCGACAGAACATACGGTGTTCTGGGCCTACGTATTCCCTCGTGCAATGGGAAAGTCAGAGTCAACGTAGTTCGACTACCTACGTCTAAACGGGGAAAAGGTTGCTCGCCAGGACATCGCGTCCTGTGCCTACGTACTTTCATTTGGTATGAAAGATCAGAGCAAACGTAGTTCGACTAACTACGGGTAAACAGGGGACTCTCACACAGCAGTGAGAAAACAAACTGGTCTCTAAGGCTCGGGAACCTGATCTGGTCTCAAATGCACTCGGGCAGGAGAAAAGGATAACAATTAGTCGTTAGCGGGAAAGTCTCGATCGCACAGCCGCGAGAGAACAAAAGTTAATCGTTAGTGTGCTCGCTAGGATATCGCATCCTATGCCTACATATCTTCGTCTGGTACGAAGAATCAGAGCAGCTGTAGTTCGGCTAACTACGGGTCAAGCTACTCAAAAGCTCCTACAGAAAGGAAAGGGAAACCCTAGAACTATACCTGAGAAACAGGGGAATCTACCTACTGCTACCACACCTGGTTGACCGTCCTAATGTCTATCATAACAACTCCGCAGCGGAGAAGTCAGAACTCCTAAGGGATCATGGCAACAGGACTAAACTACAAACAAGAAACTGCAACGTAAAGGAATACTGAAAATATGCATGAATGCAACAACTAAACAAACAAGGCGCAAAGGCCGCAAACCACAGAGGCAAGGGAGCTCAGCTCTACCAAATACCAACAAGCAAAGCCACTCAATAACAAACAAGCAGAAGGAGGACCACCTCAACTTCTCATGCACACCAAGTCTACTTCTAAGATGCACCTATTCAGAACTATCTAGATGAATACCTAAGTCTAATGCAACATAACATCATTCAAGTCAAACAATCCAAAGAGAAGGCAAGCTAACCTGACAAGCCTCTATCTACAAAACAAGAAGCTACTCCTGGGCAAGGCCCCTAACAAACCTGAAACAAGCTCCTAATCTATCTCTAAACAAAACTCTATACAACACCCTAAGCAAAGATCTAAGCAAACTCTAATCCAAACCTTAAGCAAGAGGAATCAATCCCAGTCTCCAAGCTTCAGAACAAGCTTACCAGAGAAAGGAAGCTAAGCAGACAAGCCCATAGTGCTTTCCTCAGGAAAGTACCAGGAGGTTACTACTCAGGAGTCATATCCTATGCGGCTCGACAACTGTGATCAGTTTACATTCCTCCTCAGGAGAAATTAAACTCACATGAAGGCTCCGGCGTCACTGGATACTTGAGAAAAACCTATATGCACTAAGGGAACTAAGTGAGCAGACTCATAGGACCTTCCTCAGGAAAGTACTAGGAGGCTGACACTTAGGAATCGTATCCTACGTGGCTCAACAACTGTGATCAGTTTATATTCCTCCTCAGGAGAAATTAAACTCACAAGTTGGCTCCAACATCACTGGATACTTAAGAAATCCTAGATAAACTAGTGGAACTAAGTGAATAGACCCATAGGACCTTCCTCAGGAAAGTACTAAGGGGCTTCCACTTAGGAATCGTATCCCATGTGGCTCAACAACATGTGATCAGTTTACATTCCTCCTCAGGAGAAATTAAACTCACAAGTTGGCTCCAACATCATTGGATACTTACGAAAGAGGTGAGAAGAAAGAATGAAAGTCATTCATAGTGCCTTCCTCAGGAAAGTACCATAAACTCCCTTCAACCTTCAGGGTCTCGAACCTCACAAACAGACAACAAGCTCCTAGACTAAGCCTCAATCCACTGCCTCCTTGCAAGCTCCAACAGGACTTCAATCAGCTCCCACCTTGAGAAGAACCCACAGGCCACCAAACCAAAAGAGACTATCTCTGAAGTTCAACCACAGTTGAACTTCAAAGTCAGAAGTCATCAAGACTTTTCCTATTTTCAGGCTCAGACAAATCATATCAGGACATCTAAAAAAAATCTAACCAAAATCTTTGGGAAACCTACATGGCTCTAAGACAACATACTAAGAAATCAGAACAAAATTCAATACCAGATGAAAGAACTAAAATCAGCAACACAGACATATCCACAAACCAATTTATTCAACATCAATAACAGTGAAAAAATGCAATTAAAATGAAAATGCATGATTAAGCTAATGTTTTTATACTATAAAATTCTACACTGAATTACGAGTCTACAGAAAAAAGAACGGAATTATTTGACTAAATCTACTATTTTTTATTAATTTTCTAATGACAGGTATGCACTAAAGAATATTAAAAAAGTCAATTAAATGGAAAATATACAAAATATAACAAACAAAAATAAAATGTCATTTTTATTTTTATTTAATTTTCTAGACATTATGATGGAATGGTAGGAAAAAGAAGAATTGAAAAATCAATTATTTACATTTTATTATGAATTTTCTAATGCAAGAAAATAAAAGAAATTGAAAAAAAAAAAATTGAAATAAAACTGGAGGGGGGGGGGTGCTAACAGCAAGGGATTCAGTTCATTCTACATTGGGCCCTGAAGATGGGGGGTGCTAACAGCACTGGGCGCAGGGCCCAAACTTATTACCCAGAAAAAAACAAAAAAAACTGAACTGAGCGCAGGGGGGTGCAGCGCTAGCAATTTCCCAGTTATTATCTATTATAGGCTTAAACGAGGGGGTGCGTGTAGCAATAAGGGCCTAAGGCCCAAATCCAATCACTCAGCCTCTCACACGCCAGGGGTGACGAGTAACAATGGGGTATGCATCAGTACGCACAATTGGGCCTAAGCCCAAACCTAACCCTAATCTGAACGAAACCCCAAACAAAACCATCTTCCTCCTCACAAACCCAGGTTACTGTTCATCATTCTAACCCCCAAACCCTAGCCGTTTCGTTCTCTCCTCTCCCTCCTCTCTCTAACCTATCAAGAATCAAACTCACATCTTGAACACCACACCAATATCAGACTCAGGTCCACTCAACCTTCCCTGAACTCTATCCGAAACAAACCAATCTTCACATCCCAAGCACCTAATTCAACTGAACATGCAAATAGGAGAAGAAGAAAATCTGAACCTGTATGAAGCAACGACGATGCTGAGATTTTCTGGGGAAAACTTCGTGTAGACGATGACGTTCTTGAGATTTGGTGATCTTACTCCGCGCGTGAATCTTGACGGTGATCCTGATGAAGCAAGGATGGAACTCTTGGCGTGACAATTTCTGAACGGATGAAGAAGGCCTAAGTTCGTTCTGGAAAATTGATGGAGGAGCGGCGTTCTGGAAGACGATGGAGCCAGATGATTGACGCTCTCAGTGTTTTTCTGGGAAAGCTGATGAACACCTTGAAGTTTTCTGAAACGTCGGTGGAGAAGGATGAATGTCTGAGGATTTTCTGGGTTTTTCTTCGATGGAGGATGAAGGTTGGTTTCTGGAAAAATAGCTCTTGTAGAACGAAGGGGGTTTGAAGGTTCTGGGGAAGTGGTTGAAGTTTCCGGCGAGGGTTAAATTTTCCGGTGAGGAGAAGATGAAGGTGGACAGAGGAGATCGGAGGAAGAAGATGAAGAAAGGAGGGTTTCTGTAGATTCTGGGCGTGAAACGAACTCCGGCGAGCCGTTGCGGTGGCCGGAAGACGTTGGGAGTCACCGGCGGTGGGAGGTTACGGCGGATGCATGGCCGCCGGTAGGTTTTCTGGTGAAGCTCAGGCGATGGCTGTGGTGGCGCCAAGTGTCTCGCATGCACAGAGAGAGAGATAGTGGGGGACAGCTGGGGGACGCGTGGCACGAGCTGGGAAAATTCTGAGTTGTGGTGGGTCCTCCTGAGTGGGACGCGTGGGGCTTTTTATACGCTGACAAGTGTCCCTTTTTTGGGCAAATCTGGACAAAAACGACTTGGACTGAATATCACATGTTGGGCCTCCAAAAAACTGCACTCTGGCCCACGAAAATCTGGACAAAACTGTACAAAACTGAATAATAAAACACAATTAAGCCTAATTATACCTAATTAAT
The DNA here is from genome assembly GCA_963859935.3 of Lathyrus sativus. Lineage (NCBI taxonomy): Eukaryota > Viridiplantae > Streptophyta > Magnoliopsida > Fabales > Fabaceae > Lathyrus > Lathyrus sativus. The sequence continues at coordinate 523,924,621 of OZ012738.1, forward strand.
ATCAATTAGCACCTAATTAGCTAATTACCCTAATCAACTATCTTAATCCTAATTAAATCTAAAAAAAAATCAATTACCCTAATTAAACTCTAAAAAGTGATTAAAAGCCTAATTCTATATTATCCTAATTAAATCTAAAAAGATCAATTACCCTAATTAAACTCTAAAAAGTGATTAAAAGCCTAATTGACTCTAAATTTCTACTAATTCTATTAAAATTCTATCATTATTTAATATCTATTAAAATCTATTATTAATAAAAGAAAAACTATATTATTTTCTATATTATCTAAAAAACAATTAAACCTATTTTAAAATCTATAAAATTCTAAACTATTATTAAAAAAAAGATAAAACTATTTAAAATCTTGTTTATATTCTAAAAACCTATTTAAAAAATCTATAAAATTCTAAAAAGAGATTTAAGCTATTAAAAAATACAAAAACTCTATTTAAATTCCAGAAAAATCTATAAAGCCTATCTAAAATTCACAAAAGTCTATTAAAATCCTAAAAATGCAGATGAATGCAAATGACCCCCATAAAAGAGCGCACGAGACCAGATCGAATTGAACAGAGAACCCCGGGCATCAAAATATCCCCAAAATTACTGTGCAAGCTGAAAATCACCGAGGAGCGCACAATTTCCTGAAAATAAAACCCTGGTGATCTGGACTGGATCTGCCGTATCTGATAGATGAAAATCAAGCTGTAAACTCTGATATCCTCCGTTTGCACAAAAATCATCTGTCTGATTTGCGAATATGAATTTAAACCACGAGTCAGATAGGAGAATCGGTTGGTCAAATTTTAGGGTGCAACATGGAGGTATCAGTATCCTGCAAATACTCATTTATTTTATCAAATGCCCTTTGGCAATTTTCGTTCCAGACGACCGCCTGATCTTTCTTTAACAATTTGAACATGGGTTCACACGTGGCTGTGAGATGAGATATGAACCTAGCAATGTAGTTCAATCTACCCAAGAAACCACGAACCTCTTTCTCTGTTTTCGGCGCTGGCATTTCTTGAATTACTTTTATTTTTGCAGGATCGACCTCGATTCCTTTTTCACTGACAATGAACCCCAACAAATTTCCTGACCGTACACCAAAAGTGCACTTGTTCGGATTCAACCTCAGTATGAATTTCCTTAGCCTTTCAAACAGCTTCAAAAGGTTTACCAGATGTTCCTCCTCCGTCTGCGACTTTGCAATCATGTCATCAACATAGACTTCGACCTCATGATGAATCATATCATGAAAGAGCGTCACCATTGCCCACTGATAGGTTGCCCCTGCATTTTTCAACCCAAAAGGCATTACCTTATAATATAAAGTCCCCACGGTGTAATAAAAGTTGTTTTCTCCATATCCTACGGCGCCATCTTAATCTGATTATATCCGGAAAAGTCGTCCATGAAGGAAAACACGAAATACTGAGCAGTATTATCAACCAAAATATCAATGTGAGGGAGCGGGAAATCGTCCTTCGGGATCGCTTTATTCAAGTCTCTATAATCAACACACATCCTTACCTTACCATCTTTCTTAGGTACAGGTACGATGTTAGCGATCTATGGAGGGTACGTTGTTATGGCGAGAAACCATGCGTCTAACTGCTTCTGGACTTCTTCTTTGATTTTTACCGCCATGTCTGGTCTGGTTCTTGAAGGTGAGATAATACTTAGAAGGGGGGTTGAATAAGTATGAAAGATTAAAAACTTAGAATAAAAACACAATTATTTTTATCCTGGTTCGTTAAACTCAACTACTCCAGTCCACCCTTCCTAGAGTGATTTGCCTTTCTCAACAAGGACTTAATCCACTATTTAATCAAACAGATTACAATAGTAATACCTAAGAACAACTGTTCTTAGTTTTCTCAAGAGCTACTGATTCCAACTAAATCCTCTTAAGGAAATCCTTTACAATTAATGTAAATCTAATACAAGAGTAAGAATGCTTCTAAAAAGCTTTTATCACAACAGTGATATTTCTCTTAAGTTTAAGTACAAATAATTCTAAGAATGAATATAAGAATATGAGAGCTTGAATGTTTCAATTTCTTTTCAGCAAAATGTCTAACTGAAGAATTTGGTGGAGTCTTCCTTTTATAGGCAGCTGATCCAAGGAGAGCTGAGCGTTGAGAAGAGTGTCCCAAAAAGGTCTGAGCCTTTTTGTCTTCACATCAAGTGACCTTTCCTAGAAGAAGAAAGCACAGAAAAATCCTTTTTGTCTGTATTCTTGTGTCTAGCATAAATGAGGAAAGAGACATTTGATTTTCTCCAACAGATATATTCTTTGAATATTTCTTCTTCAGTTTTCAGCATGTTCATCAGAGTCTGATTGGGTCAGAGTCTTCTAATGATGATCATAACTATGCTAGATCAGAGTCTTCTGCAGCATGTGTGCTTTCAGCGTGTTAAATATCAGAGCATATTTGAAACAAAACTTCAGTACTGGCAGCTTTAGTACTTTCAGAAACTTCTGTAGAATCTATGCTTTGAAAAACTCTTCATACAATATTCTTCTTTGCTTCAGATGCTTCTGACTTGCTTCAGATCCTTCTAGAGCTTCTGCTTCAGAATCTTCTGGAGCTTCTTGCTTCAGATTCTTCTTGAGCTTCTTGCTTCAGATCCTTCTTGAGCTTCTTGCTTCAGATCCTTCTGGAGGCTACGCTCAGGATCTTGTATTGGCAGCAATCAGAATCTTCTAATGAGTGCGTCTGGCGCTTCATAGTCAGTTACTTTCTTGTATACCATTCAGATTTGCTTCTGGAGTGTTAATTTCATTACTATCTGCAGTAAAAACTCTCAAGCAAATTTTAGAGTATATAATTCTTAAATACAAAATTTCCTAATAGTTATCATCAAAACAAAGAGATATTATTAAGAACCAATCTGTGTTCTAACAGTTCTCCTGAGCTTCTGCTTGACAGGTGGACACTCTTCATGCAATGGCAAGCGATGAACCACAATCTCGGTGTCAAGACGGGGCACATCTTCGTATGACCAAGCAAAGATATCATTATACTCTCGGAGAATTTCAACCAATCTTTGCTTGACATCACTCTGCAGTGCAACCCCTATCTGGACATCTCTTCTAACTTCCTCGGTACCTAAGTTGATGATCTCAATTTCTTCCTGATGAGGCATAATGACTTTCTCTTCCCGTTTCAGTAGCCTGACGAGCTCTTCAGGTAGGTCTTCATCTTCATAAATCTCTTCTTCGGGTTGAAATATCGGATTATCAAAGTCAAAGCGAGTCATAGACGGTTCTGGAGCGGTGTCATCTGCAATGTGAAACCTGCAATGATGATGATTTAATGCTTAAAATGATATGCAAACAAGCACAAACCACATTGCCATTTTATTGTTAAGACTAAAACAGGAAAAACAGAGATCACAATATTTGAATACGAGAAAAATGCCCTTTGATTAATTGATAAAACGATTGTTCAACATAAAATAGTAGGCCTTGCATACAAAGACCACTGTGCTCCGGGTAGAGCACAGGGCTACAGATAATCAGGAAAACAAATCATTACTCTTCACTAGTCACTTGGATGACTTCCTAGACAGTCCAATTGCTTAGGATCTCACCCGGAATGCATGGCCGAATCCATGAATCCATGTCGCAATCACTGTCACCTTTTTCATCTGATACAGCGTTAATCTGCTCAAAGATCACCCCACCGCTGGTGAATTGGACGAGTCCTTTGTAGTGTGGCGCGCTTTGTGAAGAAGAGGATGGGATGTACCCTAGTCCGAACTTGTCTTGCTTGTTGGGGAGGCTCAGAACTTGGCCCCAACCCTGAGATGCCCCGGATTTCACCATTGCATGTGCTTCTTTAAAAGATGACATAGCAACCTCAGGTACTTTGCTCACATCCGGCGCTTTCACTTTAATCTGCACAATCTCGAAAGCCTGACATAAAGTCTCATGGATCTCTCCGTCAACCTCGACATATTTGAACGAAGACAAATGACTTATCATAATATCTTCTTCCCCACAAACAGTAACAACACTGCCACCCACCATGTATTTCAACTTTTGATGCAGAGTTGACGTAACAGCGCCTGCTGAATGGATCCATGCTCATCCCAACAGACAGCTATACGCTGGCTGAATATCCATGATATAAAACATAGCATCAAAGACTTCTGGACCGACCTGGATCGAAATGGTCAATTCCCCAAACACGGACCTTCTGGTCCCATCAAAAGCTCGAACCACTAAGTCGCTTGGGGTGCACATTATACCTCGGGTTTCCAGCTTCATCAGCACTTTCTTGGGAAGTACATTCAGTGATGACCCAGTGTTTACTAGTACGTGTGACATTACAGACCCTCTAAATTCGATGGATATATGCAGCGCTAGATTATGGTTCCTTCCTTTGGGCGTCAAATGCAAATCAGTAAAGCCCAGCCCGTTACCAGCATTAACGTGTGCCCCTACTCCTTCGAGCTGATTCACAGATATCTCCTGTGGCACGTATGATGTATTCAAGATTCTTAAGAGAGCATTTTTGTGTGCTTCAGAACATAACAGCAACGACAGAATAGAGATCTTTGACGGCGTTTGCTGTAAGTGATCTACGATCTTGTAGTCACTCTTCCGGATCAACCGTAGGAACTCTTCCGCTTCCTTCAACAAGGACTCCTTCTCACCAGCCTGAGAACTCTCTTCGACCACCGCTTTTCCTTTACCTTTATCAGCTTTCTCAGCACTCATTTCGGGGGCTGAAATATTCTTCCACTTCGGGTTATCCCTCTGGTCCCTACCAGATTGTCAACAGAATCCAATGGTGAACCATTCAGTTCCTGCTTCTGACCATTACAGTAAACCTCGTCTCCGTAATTTCACGGAATAGCCTTGATGCTCTCGTATGGTATGGATCCAACTTTAGTAATAATGATGGTTGGCGGCCTTTGTAACACCCCCTTCTATACCCCAAATAAATGCATATAAAACAATTAAGCACATACAAATTATCAGAGTGAAAAGGTTTTATAATAAGGTATAAAAGAAGAATGCCACAATTTCACCAATAAAACACTTTCACATTTTTCTCCATAAGATATGTAACATTTTCAAAATTAAGCGGAAGGTTAAATCATTTAATCGTTTTCAAAATATTAATCCACGTACACACAAGTTAATCCAAATTAATACATCATATCAGTTAGATTACAAAACCACATCAGCTGATACATCGCAATGTATCACAAAAGAATGACTATACTAGTCTAACTACCCGGTGTTACATATCAGAGCAGCCGACTCAAAAGAATGAAGACTAACTTCACAAAAGGACTCCAGCATCCTAATCTGCAATGCCTCATAGAGCATTATAAAACAGCAGAAGGGTGAGAAATATAACCATAATAATCAAAGCATAAGATTATATATATATATAGGTAGTCATATAACACATATTCACATTTCTCACCACACTTCATTCTCTTAGTCATATATATTTACCACACATATATAGACAAACATGGATATTCACAAAGCATTCCCATATTATGCATACACTTACAATTCCCACAATCTCATCATTCACACATAAGCATCTCTTCATGCATATGTCATATATCAATGTGACTCAACAACTCAATGCAACTCATGCAATTTGGTACCGACTCTCGTTATCTTTTTTTGGTTTTTACATTAAACCGGGTCCACTCTTCTAGACCGATAACCCATTATCTTTTTTCGGTTTTTACATGAAACCGGGTCCACTCTTCTAGATCGATAACCACAAAGGCCCGTCCTCTAAGCCTTCAAACCCACTCTTCTAGGTTTGGGACAAGCCACTAGTTTCCACGAAACTAACAGACATTGCCTCTTGACTAAATGATGCATGTACAATCAACCACAACAAATGCACTTAAGACCGATATCTTAATCTCATGCATTTACATAATTCATCTCTTCAAGAATTACACAATGATTGCACATACAACATATCACAATAATCACCAATGTATTCGCAATTCAATAATATCACCACATTAACACACAATGCACACATATCCGCGATATGTTCTCATGCATTATCCACAGATATATTCACAATTCAATACAACATCATATTTAGAAAGCAATGCACGCATATCCATCATTATGCTCTCATGCATTCTTCATGTATTTTAACATACAATCGCATATAAACAATATGCATCCACAACACACTTTTCATAGTATGTTTATTCTTTATCTCATGCCATCTCATACAAGGTATACACATCACAATACCAATCATACAATTATAAGTTATGCACACATATCCACAATGTTCTCATGCATACTCATCACATAATTGTATACACATCAAGCATTCGCAAGTTCATTAGACAATACACATACATTCATCATTGTATTTACATGCATTTCTATTTATCACAATTAACACGCATCGCACATCAACTAGGATTCACGCCCGTAGGCTACCCACAGCACACATCATCACAATAAATCATATCTATATCATATCATAGAGGCATTCCCCTATGAGAAGCAACCAAACCATCTCCACATGAACAACACAGCAAAAGAAAAATGCTGTCACATTCGCCTTCATTCGCCTGGCGAACCCTCGCAGCGAACCTTCGCCTGGCGAACTCTCTCAGCGAACACTCGCTAGGCTTCGCCTGGCGAGACTTCCCAGCGAGCCCAAGTCAGTAGCTACTGACTTCATTCGCCACCATTCGCCAGCACCTTCGCTGGGCGAACCTCCGCTATCCAACTTCGCCTGGCGAACTCGCCAGCGAAGTCCACTAGGACTTAATCATAATTACTCGCCAGCATTCGCTAGGCTTCGCCTGGCGAAGCTTCGCCTTCGCTCGCCTGGCGAGAGCCAGCGAACCTGCGCAGAACAGAATTTTGTTCTGTCTTCTCCTTCTCAAACCACCACCAACCAACTCCCAAGCATCAAAACCAGCTCAAACAACATCAATACATGTTACCCGACTATTCTACGGCATTATTACTCAGTTCCAGCCGATTAAATCATCAATCTACCGATTAATCCAACATTTGCCCTAATTGAAAAGTGATGAAAACTCTACCAAAACCCCAACCCAACATACATAACATCATGCAATGATCAAATAGAAACATTTCTCACCCTTACCTCGATTAATCAGAGCTTTGATGTTGGTTCTTGATGATTTCCACTTTCCTCTTCTTCTCCTCTCTTTCTCTTCTTTCTTCTTTCTTTCCTCTTTCTCTCCAAATGTTTTTCTAACTTTCTTTTCTTTTCTTTCTCACTTATATATCCCTTTTATTTTCTTTCCTTCCAATTTCCTTCTGAATTTTCTATTAATTCCAATTAATAAAAATTAATTCCAATATTAAATAAAATCCCACTAAATCAATTAATTACTATAATTAATTATTTAATGAAATTTGGGCTGTTACAACCCTCCCCCACTTAGGAATTTTCGTCCTCGAAAATGTTACCTGATTCAAACAGTTCTGGATAAGACTCCTTCATCTGGCTCTCAAGCTCCCACGTAACATTTCCACCAGCCGGTCCTCCCCAAGCGACCTTCACTAAAGCAATCTCTTTACCTCGAAGCTGTTTCAATTTCCGATCCTCAATCCGCATAGGTGATGTCTCAACAGTCAGGTTATCTCTCACCTGCACATCATCTATTTGGACTACATGAGACGGATCCGCAATGTATTTCCTCAACTGAGATACATGGAATACGTCGTGAAGATTAGCAAGCGACGGTGGTAAAGCCACATGATAGGCCACTTCTCCTATCCTTTGCAAAATCTGATAAGGACCAATGAAACGCGGCGACAACTTGCGCGACTTCAGTGCCCTACCAACACCTGTCATCGGAGTGACTCGAAGAAACACATGATCTCCCTCTTGAAATTCAAGTGCCTTCCTCCTCTTGTCATAATAACTCTTCTGACGACTCTGAGTAATTCTCATCTTCTCTTGAATCATCTTGATCTTATCAGTAGTCTATTGAACTAACTCGGGTCCAACAACAGAACTCTCTCCGGACTCGAACCAACACAATGGTGTCCTACACCGCCTACCATACAACGCCTCAAATGGTGCCATACCAATACTCGAATGGAAACTGTTGTTGTAGGTAAACTCAATCAAAGGCAAGTAGCTATCCCAAGCTCCTCCTTTTTCCAATACACAAGCTCTCAAAAGATCTTCAAGCGACTGAATCGTCCTCTCCGTCTGACCATCTGTCTGAGGATGATACGCTGAACTCAAACGCAACTTAGTACCCAAAGCACTCTGCAGGCTCTCCCAAAATCTCGAAGTAAACCGCGGATCTCTATCCGAAACAATACTTAACGGAATACCATACAGACACACAATCCTCTCAATATACAACTTAGCCAACTTCTCCAAAGGGTAATCCATACGCATAGGAATAAAGTGAGCAGATTTAGTCAACCTATCCACGATAACCCAAATAGCCTCAAAATTACTCGGCGTCCTCGGCAAACCCGATACAAAATCCATGGAGATACTATCCCATTTCCACTCAGGAATAGACAACGGCTTCATCAAACCCGATGGCTTCTGATGCTCAATCTTTGACTTCTGGCAAGTCAAACAAGAATATACAAATTCCGCGATATCCTTCTTCATACTAGGCCACCAAAATACTTTCCTCAAATCCTGATACATCTTAGTAGCACCCGGATGAATACTCAATCCGCTACGATGTCCTTCCTCAAGGATGCTCTTCTTAAGCTCAACCATGTTCGGAACACAAACTCGATCCCGACATCTCATAATACCATTCTCATCAATCCGAAAATCACCACCTTGGCCTTGGTTGATTAAAGTCAACTGATCAGCTAAGCTCAAATCCGATTTCTGTCCTTCTCGAATTTCATCCAAAATACCACTTGTAAGCTTTAACATACCCAACTTAAATCCAAAAGAAGTTCTCTCACCTACCAAACTCAAATCTCGAAATTGCTCGACCAATTCTAACTCTTTCACCATCAACGCCGACATATGCAATGATTTCCGACTCAATGCATCCGCTACTACATTCGCTTTACCCGGATGGTAGTTCAAGCCAAAATCAAAATCCTTCAAAAGTTCAAGCCATCTTCTTTGTCTCGCATTCAATTCCTTTTGATCAAAAAGATATCTCAAACTCTTGTGGTCACTAAACACTTCAAATCTTGCGCCAAATAAATAATGCCTCCAGAGTTTCAACACGAACACAACGCCGGCCAACTCTAAGTCATGCGTCGGATAATTCTTCTCATGCACTTTGAGTTGCCTCGAAGCATAAGCTACAACTTGGTTATTCTGCATCAACACACCTCCTAAACCCATCAAAGAAGCATCACAATACACAACGAATGGTTCTTCTGGATTTGGCAAAATCAAAACAGGAGCTGTCGTCAACCTTCGCTTAAGTTCTTGAAAACTCGCTTCACACTCGGCGTCCCAAACAAAGGCTTGACCTTTCCTAGTTAACTGTGTCAACGGCAACGATAACTTAGCAAATCCTTCAATAAACTTCCGATAATAACCGGCTAAACCAAGAAAACTTCTGATATCAAAAACTGACTTCGGAGTCTCCCATTGCGACACCGCTTCAACCTTCGACGGATCGACCGCAATACCACTACTAGAAATCACATGACCAAGGAAACTAACTTCCTTCAACCAAAATTCACACTTAGAAAGCTTCGCGAACAACTGCTTCTCTCTCAGCACAGATAACACAATCTTCAGATGCTCGGCATGCTCTCCTTCGCTCTTCGAATAAACCAAGATATCGTCGATAAACACCACCACAAACTTATCCAAATAAGGATGGAAAGTCCTATTCATGTACTCCATAAATACACCTGGTGCATTAGTCACACCAAATGGCATCACGGAATACTCATAGTGTCCATACCTCGTCCGAAAGGCCGTCTTCTGAATATCCTCAGCCTTCACACGGATCTGATGATACCCAGATCTCAAATCAATCTTGCTGAACACGCTTGCACCAACCAACTGATCCATTAGATCATCAATCCTTGGAAGTGGATACTTATTCTTAATAGTCACCTTGTTCAACTGTCTGTAATCCACACAGAGCCTCATAGAACCCTCTTTCTTCTTAACCAACAACACCGGTGCACCCCACGGTGACACGCTCGGACGAATAAACCTCTTTTCAAGCAAATCCTCAAGTTGACTCTTCAACTCTTTTAACTCCGAGGCCGACATACGATATGGAGCCATCGATATCGGACTAGTTCCAGGAATCAAATCTATTGAAAACTCCACTTCTCGCTCCGACGGTAAATCCTTTATCTCTTCAGGGAATACTTCCGGAAAATATCTAACAATGGGCAAAGCATCAATCTCTTCACTTTCACTAGTCCTCAAAGTTGCCATAAGCATAAATACCTTAGCCCCATCTTGTACCGATTCCTTCACTTGTTTCCTCGTCATAAACAATTCCCTTTCAACATCCGAGTCGGGAAAAATAACCGTTTTGTCAAAACAGTTAATGTACACACGATTGAATTTTAACCAATTCATTCCAAGAATGACATCCAGTTGATCTAAATGAAGACACACTAAATCAATCCCAAAATCTCTACCGAAAATACTCAACGGGAAATTCAAGCAAACATACGGTGTAGTTACCGAACCCATAGCAGGAGTATCAATAACCATATCGCCACCAATCACAGACAACTCAAGATTCAACCTTCTAACACAATCCAAAGAAATAAAAGAATGCGTAGCTCCGGTATCAATTATAGCGATCAAAGGTGTACCATTAATGAAACACGTACCTCGGATCAATCGATCGTCGCTAGCAGTCTCAGATCCAGATAGAGCGAACACTTTCCCGCTCACTTGATTCTTTTTCGGCTTATCGCACTTGGTACTGATGTGCCCTCGCTCACCACAGTTATAGCAAGTAACACCCGCACCGCTTCTACACTCTAGAGCCTTGTGGCCTGGCTTGCCACACTTAAAACACTTCTGTTCAACACTTTTGCACTCCGGAGCATGATGCCCCGCTTCACCACAACTGTAACACCTAACCGGGGTAGAAACTCCCCCACTTGGCTTCTTGCCAAAACCAACCTTTTGTTTCCCCTTATCGGCAGGAGTTACGTAAGGTTTTCCTCTGAATTGTCCTTTTCCTTTCTTATCACTTAGGCTCTTGTAGTGGCTAGACCTAGCCCTACTGTCTTCGTCATAAATTCTGCTCTTGTTAACCAACTCAGAAAACCGTCTGATTTCCTGGTACCCAATAGCTTGTCTAATCTCGGGTATCAAACCGTTCACAAACTTGAGGCACTTAGACCTCTCAGCATTACCAGTATTATAGTGAGGACAAAATTTGATCAACTCCTCAAATTTCGCCGCATACTCAGCAACCGTCGAATTACCTTGCTTCAACTCAAGAAATTCGATCTCTTTCTTCCCTCGCACATCCTCTGGAAAATACTTCTCCAGAAAAGTCTCTCTGAACAGATCCCACGTGATCACAATATCATCTTCCTCAAATCTTTGGCGAGTATTACCCTACCAATCTTCAGCTTCTTCTTCGAGCATATGAGTCCCAAACTACACCTTCTGTGCATCCGAGCAATTCATAACTCGAAAAATCTTTTCCACAGGTTTCAACCAAATTTGTGCTTTGTCAGGCTCATGAGTTCCCTTGAAATTGGAGAATTATTTCTTTGGAACTTTCCTAAAGCACGGAATTCATCATCAGCATGATTCCTCACATTCACATTGGCCTGAGGATTCTGCCCAATTGCCCCCGCCAATCTCGTCAATGCCTCCGCAATCGCTTCGTCGTTCCTCCCTGCAACCATCTTACTAATTCCAACAACAGAACTACGTAAGAACAACCAATATTGATAATGCATCACACGCATATCAATAACACACAGGGAAAAACACTCTAACAACTTGGCCGGACGGACCGACCTGCTCTGATACCACTATTGTAACACCCCCTTCTATACCCCAAATAAATGCATATAAAACAATTAAGCACATACAAATTATCAGAGTAAAAAGGTTTTATAATAAGGTATAAAAGAAGAATGCCACAATTTCACCAATAAAACACTTTCACATTTTTCTCCATAAGATATGTAACATTTTCAAAATTAAGCGGAAGGTCAAATCATTTAATCGTTTTCAAAATATTAATCCACGTACACACAAGTTAATCCAAATTAATACATCATATCAGTTAGATTACAAAACCACATCAGCTGATACATCGCAATGTATCACAAAAGAATGACTATACTAGTCTAACTACCCGGTGTTACATATCAGAGCAGCCGACTCAAAAGAATGAAGACTAACTTCACAAAAGGACTCCAGCATCCTAATCTGCAATGCCTCATAGAGCATTATAAAACAGCAGAAGGGTGAGAAATATAACCATAATAATCAAAGCATAAGATTATATATATATATATAGGTAGTCATATAACACATATTCACATTTCTCACCACACTTCATTCTCTTAGTCATATATATTTACCACACATATATAGACAAACATGGATATTCACAAAGCATTCCCACATTATGCATACACTTACAATTCCCACAATCTCATCATTCACACATAAGCATCTCTTCATGCATATGTCATATATCAATGTGACTCAACAACTCAATGCAACTCATGCAATGCGGTACCGACTCTCGTTATCTTTTTTCGGTTTTTACATTAAACCGGGTCCACTCTTCTAGACCGATAACCCGTTATCTTTTTTCGGTTTTTACATGAAACCGGGTCCACTTTTCTAGACCGATAACCACAAAGGCCCGTCCTCTAAGCCTTCAAACCCACTCTTCTAGGTTTGGGACAAGCCACTAGTTTCCACGAAACTAACAGACATTGCCTCTTGACTAAATGATGCATGTACAATTAACCACAACAAATGCACTTAAGACCGATATCTTAATCTCATGCATTTACATAATTCATCTCTTCAAGAATTACACAATGATTGCACATACAACATATCACAATAATCACCAATGTATTCGCAATTCAATAATATCACCACATTAACACACAATGCACACATATCTGCGATATGTTCTCATGCATTATCCACAGATATATTCACAATTCAATACAACATCATATTTAGCAAGCAATGCACGCATATCCATCATTATGCTCTCATGCATTCTTCATGTATTTTAACATACAATCGCATATAAACAATATGCATCCACAACACATTTTTCATAGTATGTTTATTCTTTATCTCATGCCATCTCATACAAGGTATACACATCACAATACCAATCATACAATTATAAGTTATTGTAACACGGTGGGAGAACTGACTTTAAACAATGTTGCGGATAGCAAGAGTCGCCACCGACTTTTATTTTATCCATAAGGAAAGGTTATAAAAGAACAGGAAAGACCTTAGAGAATATTTTGGGTCCGGGGGGTAGGTTATGAAAAGGGAAGGTGTTAGCACCCTTTTCATCCATGGTTATCCATGGGCTCTTAGGTACTTAAGCTCACTTTTGAATTGTTTTGAAAGTGTAGTGTGTGAATAGAAAATTTTCAGAATAGTTAATAAATGATCCATGTAAGGATGTGTTAAGAACTTGTTTGAAAACTTGTTGAAAATTTGTTTAAGTGTGAAACAGTTTTGAAGTGAGCAAGCACCTAGGAGTAACCTACCCTAATGTTTAAAGGTCTTTCTTATCCTTCATTCTTTCCTTTAGTAAGACTATCCCTACTATAATGGAGTAGGTAGTCCTTACTTTGGATGTTAAGGGGTATGTGAGGGACAATTTGACTTTGAAGGCCATTGTGGGATGTAATAAGCACATATAAGGGACCATCATCATTTTTCGAAAGGGACTCGATTCGTAAAGGCAACCATAAGGGACTTTGATGATTTTTTCTATTTGAGGGACTTGCTTTATACACCCCACTTAACCATTATTCATAGGCAACTTGAGGGATATCCTTAGGAAGTGAGACGGCGATTAAAATCGACTTACGTGTGTGACGTGTTTATTTTAATTATCTTTATTTAAAAGTGATCTAAATTTATTTTAATATTACATACATGTTGTTACACTCCCTAATTACTAACCATAATAATAATTAAATAATTAAACAACTTTACATCCAAGAAACAATTACAAAATAATAAGCAAAATAATTAAATAGCAAAGATAAATAAAATATAAATAAGCAATAATAAATAATAAAGGGGGTTAATTCTAAGTTTACTCGGCAAGACATCGCATCTTGTGCCTACGTATCCTTACGGGAGTGGAATCAGAGTAATCGTAGTTCCCCTCAATAGGGAGGTTAGAAACTTCTTGACTGTGGTCAAGGTCTCAAGGGGAATAAACGCATCTTAAGGACACGCTTACGTGGAGTGTAGGAACTCCAAATCTCTACGTTGAAATGTTAAGTTGTAATTAGGGTTAAATTAGGGATTCCACGGCGGGAAACCCTAAAATGAGCGCGGCGGCTCTTTGACCTAATGCTAAGGGTAAAATTGTAATTTTGTCTGCGGCGAGACATGTGTGAAAATTAGGGTTTGTAAGAGTTGTAAGGGTTTGAAGTTGAGGACTATTGGTGCGGCGACCAAAAGCTAGACCTAATTCCTTCGGATGTGTGTAGGTGACAACAATAACGGTAAAGGTGTGAGATAACTGAATCATGCAAACCATGCAAGCAGGAATGTTAAAGGCAGAAATTAAAGCGCGATTGTTAGGATTCGCGGAGTTACAGATGAGAAGCAGTTACAATAATAATGAAACTTAAAAACACAACGCAATAGTAGTAAACATGAGCTGCAAAAGATGAACACCCGTCAGTAGGCAAAGTCAGACGGTAATTGGACGGGTTATGAGACAAGAGTGCAATGTTGGAGATTTTTGTTGTTTTTAAAGAAAGAGTTTTGATTTAAGAAAAAAAAATGTTTAAGCATAAAAAAGATTAAGTTTAATTTTTTTTTAAAAAAAATTAGTTTTAATTTAATTATCTACAAATTTTTAATTCAAAAAAAAGTTTGATGATATTATTTTAAAAATGTTTTTTTAGTTATTATTTTAAAGAAAACTTTGATACTATTTATTTAAAAAAAACAATTTTAAAAAAAAAGGGTTTTAAAACAATTTTTAATTATAAAAATCCAAAAAATAAAAGGTTTTTTAAAACAACTTATAAAAAAACAAAAACAAAAGGGGTTGGGCCGGTAATCACCTCCGGACCCAACCCGGTTGTAAATGTAAAAAAACAAAAAAAAAAAAAAAAGGACTTAGGGTTTCAAAACCCTAATGTGTCTCGCGGCCGTTTCCCATCCTTCATCGCCTTCGTCTTCCTCCCTCTCGTACTCTTGTCTCTAATGGCTACCGTCTTCAAATCCCCACCATCTTCCGACGCCTTTCCCTGAAAAAAAAACACACACATGGTTAAATATGGAGACACGGATATCCGTCTTACATCTTGCAAATTTTCGCCGATGAAGATTGCGTCGAAGGGCCTATGATGAGTTCTCTGAGGCTTGATGATGGATCGCGGTTTGATTGCCCGCCGGACGGCGAAGGCGATCTTCCGTGGTGGCTTGTTCGCGTTGTTCTTCGCTCTTTCTCGATCCCGCTAGGATTTGTTCGCGATTTTGTTCGCCCTTCTGTCTTCTCTCTCGGTTGTTCCTCTGTTTTCGCCCTCAGCCCGTTAGGGTTCCAACACGGTGAGATTGTTCCTTTTATAATTTCTTTTTTGGGCTTTTTGTTGGTTCTGGATTTTACTGAGATATGATATGATTTTTGTGGATTTGTGAACCTGATAATATTTCGATTTGATTGAGATTCTTTCCATTTTCAAATTCTGATCTCATCTGGATTTCGTTGGGTTTGCTTTGATTTGGATAACCTGCATTGGCTTGGATTTCTGGATTTGAACCCAATTAACTTTTCTCTTTTTCTTTCAGGTGCAAATAAGTTCGGAGGCTGCCGGTCTTGTGCCACTGGCGAGAAAGGACATAATGGTGATGACGACTTAATAGTCTGAGCCATATTGGGTTGTCGGATGTAGTTGCCTTGCGAATTACATTGAGTTGTTCGAAACAGTTGCCTTATTTCGATTTTCGATGCTCGGTAGGGAGTTTGATAATGGCCACGGCCATAGTCCTCCCGGCCGCTCGAGTCTCATGCCCGATGATGAATTGAACTGAGGGCCAGACTTAAATTCTCTTCCCCTTAAACTTCACTTTATTTTCGACGGCATTTGATTAATGGTTGTGTTTTGACAGGTTGAAAGGGAGTCTCGGTTGCGGTAACTGAGTGGATCTCATGTACGTCTGGCAGCTGCGGGACTGGTTATAATTGCGACTACGGAGTCTATTGAAATATGGTAACGAGCTCATGTTCAATCCGTCGTCAGCTTAGCAATGGTGTTTGGTCCTGCTGTTGAGAAGCAAAAGTTCGTTGCTATCAAGTTATGGAATGAATTGTAGAAGTCTAGCTTGTGTTAGAATGTTGATTCTGCGGAAGGTTAGATGATAAAGACGGTTGCATCATCGACGGTCATAGCAAGTGACATTGCATAACATATTACTGAGAGGTGATTAACTGATATGGTTGCTTATGATTGTGATTTAAACATGTGATGTGTTTTTGTTATTCTTGTTGGTAATTCCATCAGATACTCTTACGGTGATTTTATCTGAAACTTGTGTTGTGCAGGGTGTTAATCATAATTGCAGCTGACATCGAGACTGTCGAGTAATTGTGTATGCATTTGATGCTTTGCTGATGCCGACAAATGTTGTTCTACTGATACTGCGGCGTTACTTGCTGTTGATGTGTTCCCTTGATATTTGTTGTGCTGACAACATCAAAAAAAAGTGTGGTGATCAAAGTTGCCGGAGCTGCCCCTTAACAGCATCACGCACAAGCTCATGGAAACTACGGAGGCAAGCGTTGGACGTCACGGTTGAAATGTGGGGTGTAACATGGATCCTAGGATCCTGTAGCTTCAGTTATTTATGCTTTGAATTTGTAGCTTTGAATGAACATGAAATTATTTTGATTATGGAGATGAAAGCATGATATTGTCTTGCACTTGTAGCATTGAAAAAAATCTTGTGAATCCAAAGAGGTCATCATTTTTATTTTAATTTCATTCTTGGTTCACTCGGTTGATAAGTTGAATTTGAAAGCTTTTCAACATGCCAAACCTGGCGTGCTGGGATGTCCTTGAGCCGTGGCAAAAACACTAGTAGCTTCCGCTATGAGAAGTCCTCCTTGAGATGCTCTCTATGCGTAGTAGTTAATGGCGGTGGGTTGAGGAACGTTGTTGTATGATCTCATCCAAATTGTTGTATGATCTCATCCCAGCTGACATGTCAAACTTCTTTGTACTTGTAACTCTTGGATTTAAAAAAAAGTTCAAAATAGTCTTCTCTTTTACCGTGTTTTAGACTTTCAAACTCCTTTGACTTCGGACACACTTTGAATTTAGGATTATCTTGTACTTGTAGAATTAAATACTTGAATAATCCAGAGAAAAAAAAAAGATAATTTAAATGCACCCTTCAGCCAACTTTTGACGCCTTCGGATCTGATTCTTCATGAGCGTCTTATATTACAAGGGATGACATTCTTGAATCCAATCATTCACGAGCACCTTGTATTAACACATAGTTAGTCTTAATCCCCGTTGGATTAGGCTTTGAATCGGGGGCTAAAGGTCATGTCAGAATGTTGATTATGCAACGGGCACCCTCCATTGGAATTTAAAGCCACTGCACAAACTTGTTAGTCGCAAAAGCATAAAAATATGAAATCACGAAGTCCAAAAAGCGCAAGAAGATCACAACCAAAAAGAGGTGGGATCTTACGGTCAAAAATTAGGGTGCAACATATGTGAACCTTGTGAATCTTCTTAGAACACAAAGTCTTGTATTGTGAGGGCAAATTTTGGGGTGCAACAGCTGCCCCTGTTCAATTTTCTGAAACCTGAGGGGTTAGATTGGTATATTTGCCAGTCGTAACCTGGAAGGTTGAAGGGGATTGAACACAAAAGCCCAAAAATTTGCACTCACCAGTGCATGGAGTGATATTGATGGTTGGTTGAACATGATTGAGTGGGCTTAAAGATGCCACTAGGGGAAAGTTCTTCAGTAGTATAATGAGAATTGTCAGGAGTCTGGAGTAATACTGATGTAACAGCATGTCTTCATGAGGATAGAGCAATCAATAATGATAACCCTAAAGCGGTCTTGAAGTGATAAATCTGACCTCAGGAGGATAGAGCAATCAATAGCTCTAAAGCAGTCTTGAAGTAATAATGGCTTCAGGAGGATAGAGCAATCAATAGCTCTAAAGCAGTCTTGAAGTAATAGGATATGTCTTCAGGAGGATAGAGCAATCAATAGCTCTAAAGCAGTCTTGAATTAATGATTTCAGGAGGATAGAGCAATGGATAGCTCTAAAGCAGTCTTGAAATAATAATGTGATATGTCTTCAGGAGGATAGAGCAATCAATAGCTCTAAAGCAGTCTTGAAGTAATGATTTCAGGAGGATAGAGCAATGGATAGCTCTAAAGCAGTCTTGAAATAATAATGTAATTTCAGGAGGATAGAGCAATGGATAACTCTAAAGCAGTCTTGAAATAATAATGTGATATGTCTTCAGGAGGATAGAGCAATCAATAGCTCTAAAGCAGTCTTGAAGTAATGATTTCAGGAGGATAGAGCAATGGATAGCTCTAAAGCAGTCTTGAAATAATAATGTGATATGTCTTCAGGAGGATAGAGCAATCAATAGCTCTAAAGCAGTCTTGAAGTAATAATGTAATTTCAGGAGGATAGAGCAATGGATAACTCTAAAGCAGTCTTGAAATAATTAGATGGCTTCAGGAGGATAGAGCAATCAATAGCTCTAAAGCAGTCTTGAAATAATTAGATGGCTTCAGGAGGATAGAGCAATCAATAGCTCTAAAGCAGTCTTGAAGTAATAGGATGATTTCAGGAGGATAGAGCAATCAGTAGCTCTAAAGCAGTCTTGAAATAATAATGTAATTTCAGGAGGATAGAGCAATGGATAACTCTAAAGCAGTCTTGAAATAATAATGTGATATGTCTTCAGGAGGATAGAGCAATCAATAGCTCTAAAGCAGTCTTGAAGTAATGATTTCAGGAGGATAGAGCAATGGATAGCTCTAAAGCAGTCTTGAAATAATAATGTAATTTCAGGAGGATAGAGCAATGGATAACTCTAAAGCAGTCTTGAAATAATTAGATGGCTTCAGGAGGATAGAGCAATCAATAGCTCTAAAGCAGTCTTGAAATAATTAGATGGCTTCAGGAGGATAGAGAAATCAATAGCTCTAAAGCAGTCTTGAAGTAATAGGATGATTTCAGGAGGATAGAGCAATCAGTAGCTCTAAAGCAGTCTTGAAATAATAATGTAATTTCAGGAGGATAGAGCAATGGATAACTCTAAAGCAGTCTTGAAATAATAATGTGATATGTCTTCAGGAGGATAGAGCAATCAATAGCTCTAAAGCAGTCTTGAAGTAATGATTTCAGGAGGATAGAGCAATGGATAGCTCTAAAGCAGTCTTGAAATAATAATGTAATTTCAGGAGGATAGAGCAATGGATAACTCTAAAGCAGTCTTGAAATAATTAGATGGCTTCAGGAGGATAGAGCAATGAATAGCTCTAAAGCAGTCTTGAAGTAGTAATATGACCTCATGAGGATAGAGCAATGAATAGCTCTAAAGCAGTCTTGAAGTAATAGGATGATTTCAGGAGGATAGAGCAATCAGTAGCTCTAAAGCAGTCTTGAAATAATAATGTGATATGTCTTCAGGAGGATAGAGCAATCAATAGCTCTAAAGCAGTCTTGAAGTAATGATTTCAGGAGGATAGAGCAATGGATAGCTCTAAAGCAGTCTTGAAATAATAATGTGATATGTCTTCAGGAGGATAGAGCAATCAATAGCTCTAAAGCAGTCTTGAAGTAATAATGTAATTTCAGGAGGATAGAGCAATGGATAACTCTAAAGCAGTCTTGAAATAATTAGATGGCTTCAGGAGGATAGAGCAATCAATAGCTCTAAAGCAGTCTTGAAATAATTAGATGGCTTCAGGAGGATAGAGCAATCAATAGCTCTAAAGCAGTCTTGAAGTAATAGGATGATTTCAGGAGGATAGAGCAATCAGTAGCTCTAAAGCAGTCTTGAAATAATAATGTAATTTCAGGAGGATAGAGCAATGGATAACTCTAAAGCAGTCTTGAAATAATAATGTGATATGTCTTCAGGAGGATAGAGCAATCAATAGCTCTAAAGCAGTCTTGAAGTAATGATTTCAGGAGGATAGAGCAATGGATAGCTCTAAAGCAGTCTTGAAATAATAATGTAATTTCAGGAGGATAGAGCAATGGATAACTCTAAAGCAGTCTTGAAATAATTAGATGGCTTCAGGAGGATAGAGCAATCAATAGCTCTAAAGCAGTCTTGAAATAATTAGATGGCTTCAGGAGGATAGAGAAATCAATAGCTCTAAAGCAGTCTTGAAGTAATAGGATGATTTCAGGAGGATAGAGCAATCAGTAGCTCTAAAGCAGTCTTGAAATAATAATGTAATTTCAGGAGGATAGAGCAATGGATAACTCTAAAGCAGTCTTGAAATAATAATGTGATATGTCTTCAGGAGGATAGAGCAATCAATAGCTCTAAAGCAGTCTTGAAGTAATGATTTCAGGAGGATAGAGCAATGGATAGCTCTAAAGCAGTCTTGAAATAATAATGTAATTTCAGGAGGATAGAGCAATGGATAACTCTAAAGCAGTCTTGAAATAATTAGATGGCTTCAGGAGGATAGAGCAATGAATAGCTCTAAAGCAGTCTTGAAGTAGTAATATGACCTCATGAGGATAGAGCAATGAATAGCTCTAAAGCAGTCTTGAAGTAATAGGATGATTTCAGGAGGATAGAGCAATCAGTAGCTCTAAAGCAGTCTTGAAGTCATGAGAGGCTATCAGGAGGATAAAATAACCCTGAGGTTACAATAAAGCAGTCCCAAAGTAATAAGAAGCTCATCAGGAGGATAAAGTAACCCTGAGGTTACAATAAAGCGGTCCCAAAGATCATAAGCTTGTTTGTTGGATAATTAACCTGAAAACAAGGTAGCACTCTGTATAACAACATTAGTTTATGCTTTATGTATGCATGTATGACATGATGCACTTAGGTAATGTACTATAGACATATATGTTATGGTATGATGTAAATGATGTATGTATGATATGACACTGCTGGAAGTGTCTGGATATCCTTGTATAACAACTGCTGGCCAAGGAAAATAAATCCCGATTCGTTGTTGAAGAATATATAACCCTCCGTCTGCTGGGGATAACAAGGTATAGATAACCTCCCGTTGTTGGGGATAACAAGGTATAGATAACCTCCCGTTGTTGGGGATAACAAGGTATAGATAACCTCCTGTTGTTGGGGATAGTAGGGTATAGATAACCTTCGTTTTCGTTTGATAGTAGGATAAGTATAACATCCCGTCTTCGTTCATCGTGCCCTTATTGGAAAGTAATTTCCCGTATATCCGTATGAGGATAAAAGAGATGGATATAAATTCCAGGGGAGATTAGACTTTGTGAAAATGGATTAGTCCTACTGATGGTTTGTAACTGTCTTGTAAAGATGAACCGGCGAAGCTTCGTTGAAATCCTTCCCTCGTTCGTCCTTAGTAAATACTATTACTGCATTTCATGCATTTCTGGTAAACATCAATCATATTAAAAGCATACATGCGTTTCTGGTAAACATCAATCATATTCAAAGGCATACATACATTCAAACACAACCAATGGACGTTTCGCTTATGTAAATAGGGTAAAAGTAAATCTGGATTCAAAAGATGGAATTTATTTATATCAAAAGTGACCCATACACGGATAAGTTTGTACAAGGAGACATAAACCCTAGTAAGAGAATTTTGTCATGAAGTTTTACAAAAAGAATCAGCTATGTGGGAAATAATCCTATTGAGTTTCAATTCTACTATTGCCACTCAAGTTCTCATCTTCTTGCTGTTGAGACGGAAACGATTGGATTGAGCTTTATCTGTTTGAGCTTGAGTAAGTAGTACAACTGGTTGCAGTTTCATGAGTGATCCAAACGAGACATAGTTATACGCTTTAATCCCTAACTTTTGCCTGGATTGCCCTTTCAGGTTTTCAATCCACCGGGATACCCTTTTTTGCCCAAGCCGCCTTTTCAGGTTTTCGACTTGCCGGGTGTACATCTTTTTATATATATATCCCTAATTTTTGCCCAAACCCTTTTGGTTTGCCGGGATGCCCTTATTTTTGCCTAGGCCTGTCAACCTAGCGGGTCTCTTTTTATGCGTAGTATTTTTTTAACTATGTCTGCGTTTACAGGTTGTGGGAAGTCTTCACCATCCATTGTAGTCAGTATCATGGCACCTCCTGAGAACACTGTCTTGACTACAAATGGTCCCTCATATGTTGGAGTCCACTTGCCCCTAGGATCACCCTGTGGTAATATGATACGCTTGATTACCAAGTCACCAGCCTGATATACCTTTGGCTTAACCTTCTTGTTAAAAGCTTTGATCATCTGTTTCTGGTACATCTGGCCATGACAAACTGCTGCTAACCTTTTCTCATCAATCAAATTTATCTGGTCAAGTCGAGTCTGAATCCACTCATCTTCATCCAAGCCTGCATCCTTCATAATTCTCAAGGAGGGGATCTGAACTTCAATAGGCAGAACTGCTTCCATACCATAGACTAAGGAGAATGGGGTTGCCCCTGTTGAAGTACGTATTGTAGTACGATAACCATGCAGAGCAAATGGTAACATCTTGTGCCAATCCTTGTAAGTAACAGTCATCTTCTGTACAATCTTCTTAATGTTCTTATTAGCAGCTTCAACTGCCCCATTCATCTTTGGACGATACGGAGAAGAGTTGTGATGCTTAATCTTGAACTGCATCTTCGAAATCAACAAGGTAGTATGGGTCAACATATACTGTCTTAGTCGGCGAGCAGCCCATGCCAAAGCGCAGCAAGTTTTCTCGAGCAGTGAGTATCTTGTTTCACAGTCGGTAAACTTTTTGCTAAGGTAGTATATTGCCTGCTCTTTTCGACCAGACTCGTCATGTTGCCCCAATACACACCCCATTGAGTTGTCTAATACTGTTAAATACATAATCAAGGGTCTTCCATCAACTGGTGGCATTAAAATTGGAGGTTCTAGCAAATATCTCTTGATTTCATCAAAGGCAGTCTGGCACTCATCATTCCATTCCATCACCTGATCTTTCTTCAACAACTTGAAGATTGGCTCACAGATGGTAGTTAATTGGGAAATAAATCTTGCAATGTAGTTCAATCGTCCCAAGAAACCTCTAACCTCCTTCTCAGTACGGGGAGCTGGCATCTCTCGTATAGCTTTCACTTTTGCAGGATCCACTTCAATACCTTTTCCACTGACAATGTAACCCAGGAGCTTTCCAGATCTAACTCCAAAAGTACACTTGTTTGGATTTAATCTCAACCTGTATTTCTTCAACCTCTCAGACAACTTGTGCAGATGATCAAGATGTTGCTCTTCATTCTGAGATCTGGCTATCATATCATCCACATATACCTCTATCTCATGATGAATCATATCATGAAACAAAGCCACCATAGCACGCTGATATGTTGCCCCTGCATTCTTCAAACCAAATGGCATTACCTTATAGCAAAAGGTGCCCCACTGTGTCACAAATGTAGTCTTCTCCATATCTTCAGGTGCCATCTTGATTTGATTGTAACCAGAGAAACCATCCATAAAAGAGAATACCTTATGCTGAGCAGTGTTGTCTACCAGAATATCAATATGAGGCAGTGGAAAGTCATCTTTAGGGCTAGCCTTGTTCAGATCTCTTTTCTGTTTTCTTCAGTTCCCAGATTCACAACTTCGACTGGCTCTTCATGTGGCTGTATAGCTTTCTCTTCTTGTTGTAACAACCTAGCAAGCTCCACAGGTATTTCACAATCGTCCTCGTTTCCGTCTTCAGTTTGATAGATCGGATTCTCGAAATTGTAATTGGCAATAGTAGAACTGTTATCAACTGGATCCAGAGTGGATGAGGATATTTTAGTGACGTGGGTGTGTGTAAGAACACATAGCTGATAAAGCAAAAATAAAAGAAAAAGAAAGACAAGGCACACAATATTTACGAAAACGAAACGTCCACTGATTTTATCGAATGAAGTATGCAAATGAAATGACAACCCGTAACAAGCACACCATTGTGCCCCGGGTAAGGCACATGGCTTGAAAGTTTTAATTGTTCCAGAAATTATAAATTTAAAAAACATAACACAGTAATAGTATTTACTCCTGACTAAAGGAGATAGGGATAACATCTTCAGCTGTCCAATTATTGAGTCCAGCACCCACAGTAGGAAAAATCCATGCCTCCAAGTTGTAGTCTTCATCTTGATCTCCCACAGCATTGATAACCCCTTGATTGGTGATACGAACAGCACGAGCACGACGAACAACCTTCTGGGACTCTGCAGTGAAACCCAAACCAAACTTGTCAGACTTGTATGGCATATCAGGAAGCTGACCCCAAATAGTACAACCACCTTCTTCCACCACAGCTTTTGCATCATTGAGGGAGGCCATTGCCATTGTTGGAGGGTTTCTGATGACCACAGGAACCTTCTTCACAGCAGGAGGAGTCACACAATCCTTAACAGCCCAGGGAACCACTTCAAATGACTGACATGGAGTTTCAATGTATTCACCTTCTACTTCCAGATACTTGAAAGTGTTTACATGGCTGACAAAGTATTCTTCCTCTCCAAAGACAGTAACAACTTTTCCATTCACCGGATATCTCAACTTTTGATGTAATGTGGAGGTCACAGCACCTGCCCCATGGATCCAGGGACGACCAAGCAGACATGAGTACGAAGGACGAATATCCATCACATAGAATGTAGCGGTAAACACCGGAGAGCCAACCTTGATTGGAAGATCAATTTCCCCATGCACTACTCTTCTAGAACCATCAAAAGCCTTTACCACAATATTACTGGGCTTCAATACCGTATCTTTAGGACTCAGCTTGTTCAGGACTTCCTTAGGCAACACATTCAGAGAGGAACCATTGTCTATCAGCACATGAGACAGGGTAGTGCCCCTGCATTCAATTGAAATATGCAAGGCCCTGTTATGATCCCTCTTGGCAGGGGTCAAGTCAGCATCAGAAAATCCTAACCCGTTGTCATAGGTCAGGTGCGCAACACAATTCTCAAACTGGTCCACAGAAATTGCACTGGGTACATGAGCCATCTTTAGAAACTTGATTAATGACTTGGCATGAGCCTCAGAACATAATAACAGGGAGAGCATAGAAATCTTTGAGGGAGTATGCCCCAGCTGATCAACAATATCATAATCACTCTTGCGAATGATTTTCAATACTTCTTCCATCTGCTTAGAGAGGTCATCAGCAGCTGGCACATCAGTAGATACAAGCTCAATAACAGGACCCTTGCCCCGAGCATCAGTGGTGGAAGTAACGGCAGGAGTAACTGCACTCTTAGAAGCAACTGGAGGAGAGAAGACTCTTCCACTACGAGTGATCTTGCTAGATCCGGCAATATTATCAATGTCAACAGGCATATCAGGTAAAGGCTCCTGCTTGACACCATGGATGTGAACATCAGACCCATAGTGCCAAGGCACAGCTTTGTCAGATGTATAAGGAATAGGACCAGGAGTGGTAATGATCAGAGGAGCTACTCTGGCTTCAGCAACAACTTTCACAGGACCTTCAGCAGTAATCTTGATTGGGCCCTGATGAGTGATTTTAATGGGACCCTTTGAAGTGATTCTTAGTGGTACTTTGTCAACCATGTCAACCTCTTCAATCTTCTTACCCTGAGTCAGATGATCCACCATACTTTCTACAGATGCTGGTCTTCTTTCAAACACTATAGTATATTTATCCATGAGATGTTGAATCCCATCTCTCAAAATGAAGCAACTATCCGGCTTATAGGTACAATATAGACAATCTTCATGACAACCTGGAAAGATCCCAGCTTGTACTAGCCTCTTTTTGATAACAGACAATGGTGTGCTCAACTCCATAACTGAATAGACATGCAGATCTTCATCAATATCTTCATCAATGGCGTTGACAGTCTTCTCGTGATTTGGCATTGGAGCTGTAATCACATTTGGAGTACCTGGTGGATCAAACTCAATTTCTCCAGCATCAATCATATCCTGAATTTTGTTCTTCAAGACCCAGCAGTTATTAGTATCATGTCCTGGACAGTTTGAATGATATGCACATCGTGCATTGGGATTGTACTTGGGAGAGATAACATTGGGATTCTGAGGGGCCTCCCTCAGGGTAATAAGTTCAGCTTTCAACAAGTGTTGCAATGCCTGAGCCATTGACATGTTGATCTTCGTGAACTGTCTTCTAGCCCTCTGTTGGTTGCCTTGAGGCTGCTCTGTTGTTGCAGGAGTTGGATTTGAAATATGAACTGCACTAACAGACTGATGCCTTCTGTTACGATCAGGCTGACCATACACAGCATTAGATTCTTTCTTCCCAGTGGGAGGCTTCTTTGCAACACCTGATGAAGAAGTGCCCACTTGGATCTTACCACTCTTGATACCATTCTCTACTCGCTCTCCTGTCATGATCAACTCAGTGAAGCCAGATGATGAGCTTCCAATGAGATGACTGTAAAACGGACCATTCAGCGTACACATGAACATATCAACCAACTCCCTATCAGTCAAAGGGGGTTGAACTCTTCCAGCTAAGTCTCTCCACTTCTGAGCATACTCCTTAAAGCTTTCTTTGGCACCCATAGACATGCTTTGAAGCTGCATGCGAGTGGGGGCTAAGTCAGCATTGTATTGATACTGCTTGTAGAAAGCTTCAACAAGGTCATTCCAATCTCTGATGTTGACACTCTCCAACTGATAATACCACTCTAGCTGAGCTCCAGATAAACTCTCTTGAAAGAAATGGATCCACAACTTTTTATCAGCAGTGTGGGGTTGAATTCTTCTGACATAAGACCTCAGATGCAATTTGGGACAAGAGACCCCATCATAGACAACAAATGTAGGAACTTTGAACCCAATGGGTATGACCATCCCAGATATCAAGCTCAAATCCTCAAAATCCAGCCCAGATGATTTCTGTAATTCCATAGCATCCATTCTATCCACCAGCATCTTGAATTTGTCTTCGTTAGGCTCATGGTAGTAGTTAGCCTCAGAATCAGAGTCCCCCATAGTGTTGTGGAGACTGCCTCTCTCCTGCTCAGATTCTTCAGATTCATAGTCTTCAACCTGTTCCTTGGTCTTGGCAGGACCTTTGAATCTTCTTCCCATGTTGAGCAACCCAGCAGACCTTCTAGCCTTCTTAGTCTTCTTGGCCAGCAGTGTCTTCAATTCATCCTGCCCCTTAGATAGGTTCAGGATCAGCTCTTGGAACTGTGCATTCTGTGCCTGGAGATCCTTAACTGATTGTTCAAGAGCCATTGCTGAAATAAACAGCGAGAAGATGGGAAACCTGTACACAATTATAAACCTGTGATGCAATGATACGGGAATGCATATGCAATGTTTTCAAGGACCGCAGGATTTAAATTTGCTTAAACAAACAAGAAAGTAACTTTTTATTAGTAATAACTTGTTTTGCCTTTTAGGCTTACAAAAAAATGAAAACGAAATAAGTACAAAAGATGGGGTTTTAAGTCTCCCATGGACGTTTCCTCTTTGTGTTGAGGTATGAGTTGAGGTTTCGTTCCTCATGAAGTAGCTTTGTTAGCTCTAGGATCCTTGCTTGGCTTGCTTTGTAATGAGCCTCGAAAGTATCCCTTTGCTCTTTCAGTTGGATCCATGATCTCTGCAAGTCTTCCATATCAGTAGGCATGTCTGGGTGAAGGATGGTATAAGTTGTGTCTCCTTCAGCAACAGGTTCCATGGTAACTGGTAGGATGGCAGGATATGGCATCATGAGTGTCTGAGCACGAAATCGTACCCATCTGAGATAAGCCTCCATAGGAATAGTGTACTTAGGCTCCAGTGTCTTGCTGTCAATCCTGTTTACCTTTCCCCAAGCTCGTATGAATCTCTGACGGTAACCCTGAAGATCGTTGTCGTAGTCAAACACAATGCCCTGAATCAACATGTCATGTGGACCATCGCTCCGGGCGTAACCAAACTGTCGTAAAGCTAGAGATGGGTTGTAGGTGATGCCTCCTCTTATGCCTAGAAGTGGCACATTAGGAAACTCCCCACAACGGTCAATGATGGTGACATTCTCCATAGATCTGGAGCACCAATGGATGTCTGAGTGAGAAAGTGACATGATCCTCTTGGACCATCTGAACCCTTGCTCATTCTTCATTACTGAGCGAGGAAGGTGAGAAATAAACCACCTAGAAAGTAAAGGTATGCAGCACATCAAAGTTCCTCTTGCCCTTGTAGTACGGGTGTGAAGAGAATGTAGGATGTCTCCAAGTAAGGTAGGCACTGGATTGTGACTCAGGAATATGTTGATGGCATGAACGTCTATGAACTGATCAGGATTGGGGAACAACACTAAGCCATAAATCAATAAGGCTAAGATCTCCTCAAAAGCCTCGTAGCTCATAGCCTTCAAGAACATTTGAGCTTTATCCACTAATACCTTGGCAAGAATACCTTTAACTCCACTTCTCGTCTCTAGAACAATGTCAGACTTCTTCAGATGTAGAGCTGCAGCAATAACTTCTGGTTTAAGCTCCTTCTCTAAGCCTGTGAATGGCTTCTGATCAAGAACAGGTATACCCAGAAGTTTAGAGAACTCCTCCATGGTTGGAACCAGCTGATAATTAGGAAATGTAAAGCAATGGTGCTTAGGGTCAAAGAACTGAAACAGCACACTCATCATGTCTTCACTGAACCCTGAAGTAACTAGGTCCAATAAGTGACCATGTCTCTTGTTGAACTGGGAATGATCAGGCACTAGGGAAACCAACTCCTTGAGCTTAGCAGGTATCCCTACAAAGTTGATCCTGATGGTGTTTCTACGAGCAGAAGCCATGACCTGCAACAAAGAACAAAGATAAATCCTTTGGTCCTTGAAATGGTTAGGGAAAATGATATGCTTATGATGCATGATGATGTCATGATGTCATGCTCAATCACAAACATGTGGCACACACAAACAAGTCACACCATAGCCCTAGGTTTAAAGGCTTGCATGAGGTTCAAAGGCAAGTACCCTCCCCTGAAGTTAGATGGTTCATCCTGTCCTACAAAAGTAACCAGGTTCTAAGGGATCTCAATATCATTGATCCTTCACAAGGGTGGTTGTTCAGAAGGCAACTTACTTGCCAACCAAAACCCTCCAAGTTTAAGATCTCAATGAGCGTAGTATCGAGTGTCAACCAACTTCAGTCTGCACCAAAGCCGGTTACCTCACTACTTTCTAAAGGCCAAGATGAGTTAACTAGGGTTCTAAAAGTCAGTTAGTGCATTGACAACATATGGCGGCCTCAATATTATCCTCAACTTGACTTAAGGAATATAAGCACCAACCAAGAAGTCGCACTAACTATGGCCACCAGATCAACCGCATCGATATACGTCGTACAGTTTCCTTGGTCTATTGCCATTTACCTAAGGTACACTAGATCCGGGTTAGGATCTTTCACACATAAGAGCACCCCAACAATATAATAATAAAGCAAACAAGGCAAACAATTTAAAGTGATCTTAATTCCTAAGGGTACCCCTCTTAAATAGATCCCCAGCAGAGTCGCCAGTTCTGTAACACGGTGGGAGAACTGACTTTAAACAATGTTGCGGATAGCAAGAGTCGCCACCGACTTTTATTTTATCCATAAGGAAAGGTTATAAAAGAACAGGAAAGACCTTAGAGAATATTTTGGGTCCGGGGGGTAGGTTATGAAAAGGGAAGGTGTTAGCACCCTTTTCATCCATGGTTATCCATGGGCTCTTAGGTACTTAAGCTCACTTTTGAATTGTTTTGAAAGTGTAGTGTGTGAATAGAAAATTTTCAGAATAGTTAATAACTGATCCATGTAAGGATGTGTTAAGAACTTGTTTGAAAACTTGTTGAAAATTTGTTTAAGTGTGAAACAGTTTTGAAGTGAGCAAGCACCTAGGAGTAACCTACCCTAATGTTTAAAGGTCTTTCTTATCCTTCATTCTTTCCTTTAGTAAGACTATCCCTACTATAATGGAGTAGGTAGTCCTTACTTTGGATGTTAAGGGGTATGTGAGGGACAATTTGACTTTGAAGGCCATTGTGGGATGTAATAAGCACATATAAGGGACCATCATCATTTTTCGAAAGGGACTCGATTCGTAAAGGCAACCATAAGGGACTTTGATGATTTTTTCTATTTGAGGGACTTGCTTTATACACCCCACTTAATCATTATTCATAGGCAACTTGAGGGATATCCTTAGGAAGTGAGACGGCGATTAAAATCGACTTACGTGTGTGACGTATTTATTTTAATTATCTTTATTTAAAAGTGATCTAAATTTATTTTAATATTACATACATGTTGTTACACTCCCTAATTACTAACCATAATAATAATTAAATAATTAAACAACTTTACATCCAAGAAACAATTACAAAATAATAAGCAAAATAATTAAATAGCAAAGATAAATAAAATATAAATAAGCAATAATAAATAATAAAGGGGGTTAATTCTAAGTTTACTCGGCAAGACATCGCATCTTGTGCCTACGTATCCTTACGGGAGTGGAATCAGAGTAATCGTAGTTCCCCTCAATAGGGAGGTTAGAAACTTCTTGACTGTGGTCAAGGTCTCAAGGGGAATAAACGCATCTTAAGGACACGCTTACGTGGAATGTAGGAACTCCAAATCTCTACGTTGAAATGTTAAGTTGTAATTAGGGTTAAATTAGGGATTCCACGGCGGGAAACCCTAAAATGAGCGCGGCGGCTCTTTGACCTAATGCTAAGGGTAAAATTGTAATTTTGTCTGCGGCGAGACATGTATGAAAATTAGGGTTTGTAAGAGTTGTAAGGGTTTGAAGTTGAGGACTATTGGTGCGGCGACCAAAAGCTAGACCTAATTCCTTCGGATGTGTGTAGGTGACAACAATAACGGTAAAGGTGTGAGATAACTGAATCATGCAAACCATGCAAGCAGGAATGTTAAAGGCAGAAATTAAAGCGCGATTGTTAGGATTCGCGGAGTTACAGATGAGAAGCAGTTACAATAATAATGAAACTTAAAAACACAACGCAATAGTAGTAAACATGAGCTGCAAAAGATGAACACCCGTCAGTAGGCAAAGTCAGACGGTAATTGGACGGGTTATGAGACAAGAGTGCAATGTTGGAGATTTTTGTTGTTTTTAAAGAAAGAGTTTTGATTTAAGAAAAAAAAAATGTTTAAGCATAAAAAAGATTAAGTTTAATTTTTAAAAAAAAAAATAGTTTTAATTTAATTATCTACAAATTTTTAATTCAAAAAAAAGTTTGATGATATTATTTTAAAAATGTTTTTTTAGTTATTATTTTAAAGAAAACTTTGATACTATTTATTTAAAAAAAACAATTTTAAAAAAAAAGGGTTTTAAAACAATTTTTAATTATAAAAATCCAAAAAATAAAAGGTTTTTTAAAACAACTTATAAAAAAACAAAAACAAAAGGGGTTGGGCCGGTAATCACCTCCGGACCCAACCCGGTTGTAAATGTAAAAAAACAAAAAAAAAAGGACTTAGGGTTTCAAAACCCTAATGTGTCTCGCGGCCGTTTCCCATCCTTCATCGCCTTCGTCTTCCTCCCTCTCGTACTCTTGTCTCTAATGGCTACCGTCTTCAAATCCCCACCATCTTCCGACGCCTTTCCCTGGAAAAAAAACACACACATGGTTAAATATGGAGACACGGATATCCGTCTTACATCTTGCAAATTTTCGCCGATGAAGATTGCGTCGAAGGGCCTATGATGAGTTCTCTGAGGCTTGATGATGGATCGCGGTTTGATTGCCCGCCGGACGGCGAAGGCGATCTTCCGTGGTGGCTTGTTCGCGTTGTTCTTCGCTCTTTCTCGATCCCGCTAGGATTTGTTCGCGATTTTGTTCGCCCTTCTGTCTTCTCTCTCGGTTGTTCCTCTGTTTTCGCCCTCAGCCCGTTAGGGTTCCAACACGGTGAGATTGTTCCTTTTATAATTTCTTTTTTGGGCTTTTTGTTGGTTCTGGATTTTACTGAGATATGATATGATTTTTGTGGATTTGTGAACCTGATAATATTTCGATTTGATTGAGATTCTTTCCATTTTCAAATTCTGATCTCATCTGGATTTCGTTGGGTTTGCTTTGATTTGGATAACCTGCATTGGCTTGGATTTCTGGATTTGAACCCAATTAACTTTTCTCTTTTTCTTTCAGGTGCAAATAAGTTCGGAGGCTGCCGGTCTTGTGCCACTGGCGAGAAAGGACATAATGGTGATGACGACTTAATAGTCTGAGCCATATTGGGTTGTCGGATGTAGTTGCCTTGCGAATTACATTGAGTTGTTCGAAACAGTTGCCTTATTTCGATTTTCGATGCTCGGTAGGGAGTTTGATAATGGCCACGGCCATAGTCCTCCCGGCCGCTCGAGTCTCATGCCCGATGATGAATTGAACTGAGGGCCAGACTTAAATTCTCTTCCCCTTAAACTTCACTTTATTTTCGACGGCATTTGATTAATGGTTGTGTTTTGACAGGTTGAAAGGGAGTCTCGGTTGCGGTAACTGAGTGGATCTCATGTACGTCTGGCAGCTGCGGGACTGGTTATAATTGCGACTACGGAGTCTATTGAAATATGGTAACGAGCTCATGTTCAATCCGTCGTCAGCTTAGCAATGGTGTTTGGTCCTGCTGTTGAGAAGCAAAAGTTCGTTGCTATCAAGTTATGGAATGAATTGTAGAAGTCTAGCTTGTGTTAGAATGTTGATTCTGCGGAAGGTTAGATGATAAAGACGGTTGCATCATCGACGGTCATAGCAAGTGACATTGCATAACATATTACTGAGAGGTGATTAACTGATATGGTTGCTTATGATTGTGATTTAAACATGTGATGTGTTTTTGTTATTCTTGTTGGTAATTCCATCAGATACTCTTACGGTGATTTTATCTGAAACTTGTGTTGTGCAGGGTGTTAATCATAATTGCAGCTGACATCGAGACTATCGAGTAATTGTGTATGCATTTGATGCTTTGCTGATGCCGACAAATGTTGTTCTACTGATACTGCGGCGTTACTTGCTGTTGATGTGTTCCCTTGATATTTGTTGTGCTGACAACATCAAAAAAAAGTGTGGTGATCAAAGTTGCCGGAGCTGCCCCTTAACAGCATCACGCACAAGCTCATGGAAACTACGGAGGCAAGCGTTGGACGTCACGGTTGAAATGTGGGGTGTAACATGGATCCTAGGATCCTGTAGCTTCAGTTATTTATGCTTTGAATTTGTAGCTTTGAATGAACATGAAATTATTTTGATTATGGAGATGAAAGCATGATATTGTCTTGCACTTGTAGCATTGAAAAAAATCTTGTGAATCCAAAGAGGTCATCATTTTTATTTTAATTTCATTCTTGGTTCACTCGGTTGATAAGTTGAATTTGAAAGCTTTTCAACATGCCAAACCTGGCGTGCTGGGATGTCCTTGAGCCGTGGCAAAAACACTAGTAGCTTCCGCTATGAGAAGTCCTCCTTGAGATGCTCTCTATGCGTAGTAGTTAATGGCGGTGGGTTGAGGAACGTTGTTGTATGATCTCATCCAAATTGTTGTATGATCTCATCCCAGCTGACATGTCAAACTTCTTTGTACTTGTAACTCTTGGATTTAAAAAAAAGTTCAAAATAGTCTTCTCTTTTACCGTGTTTTAGACTTTCAAACTCCTTTGACTTCGGACACACTTTGAATTTAGGATTATCTTGTACTTGTAGAATTAAATACTTGAATAATCCAGAGAAAAAAAAAGATAATTTAAATGCACCCTTCAGCCAACTTTTGACGCCTTCGGATCTGATTCTTCATGAGCGTCTTATATTACAAGGGATGACATTCTTGAATCCAATCATTCACGAGCACCTTGTATTAACACATAGTTAGTCTTAATCCCCGTTGGATTAGGCTTTGAATCGGGGGCTAAAGGTCATGTCAGAATGTTGATTATGCAACGGGCACCCTCCATTGGAATTTAAAGCCACTGCACAAACTTGTTAGTCGCAAAAGCATAAAAATATGAAATCACGAAGTCCAAAAAGCGCAAGAAGATCACAACCAAAAAGAGGTGGGATCTTACGGTCAAAAATTAGGGTGCAACATATGTGAACCTTGTGAATCTTCTTAGAACACAAAGTCTTGTATTGTGAGGGCAAATTTTGGGGTGCAACAGTTATGCACACATATCCACAATGTTCTCATGCATACTCATCACATAATTGTATACACATCAAGCATTCGCAAGTTCATTAGACAATACACATACATTCATCATTGTATTCACATGCATTTCTATTTATCACAATTAATACGCATCGCACATCAACTAGGATTCACGCCCGTAGGCTACCCACAGCATACATCATCACAATAAATCATATCTATATCATATCATAGAGGCATTCCCCTATGCGAAGCAACCAAACCATCTCCACATGAACAACACAGCAAAAGAAAAATGTTGTCACATTCGCCTTCATTCGCCTGGCGAACCCTCGCAGCGAACCTTCGCCTGGCCTTCGCCTGGCGAACTCTCTCAGCGAACACTCGCTAGGCTTCGCCTGGCGAGACTTCCCAGCGAGCCCAAGTCAGTAGCTACTGATTTCATTCGCCACCATTCGCCAGCACCTTCGCTGGGCGAACCTCCGCTATCCAACTTCGCCTGGAGAACTCGCCAGCAAAGTCCACTGGGACTTAATCATAATTACTCGCCAGCATTCGCTAGGCTTCGCCTGGCAAAGCTTCGCCTTCGCTCGCCTGGCGAGAGCCAGCGAACCTGCGCAGAACAGAATTTTGTTCTGTCTTCTCCTTCTCAAACCACCACCAACCAACTCCCAAGCATCAAAACCAGCTCAAACAACATCAATACATGTTACCCGACTATTCTACGGCATTATTACTCAGTTCCAGCCGATTAAATCATCAATCTACCGATTAATCCAACATTTGCCCTAATTGAAAAGTGATGAAAACTCTACCAAAACCCCAACCCAACATACATAACATCATGCAATGATCAAATAGAAACATTTCTCACCCTTACCTTGATTAATCGGAGCTTTGATGTTGGTTCTTGATGATTTCCACTTTCCTCTTCTTCTCCTCTCTTTCTCTTCTTTCTTCTTTCTTTCCTCTTTCTCTCCAAATGTTTTTCTAACTTTCTTTTCTTTTCTTTCTCACTTATATATCCCTTTTATTTTCTTTCCTTCCAATTTCCTTCTCAATTTTCTATTAATTCCAATTAATAAAAATTAATTCCAATATTAAATAAAATCCCACTAAATCAATTAATTACTATAATTAATTATTTAATGAAATTTGGGTTGTTACAGCCTTTGAGGCGCAGAAATAGTGATAGTCTTGTACGGAATCGAAATTGTCGCAACTTCATTCTTTTCTTCATCAACTATTTCCCCATCTTTCTTCTGTGACACTCGGTCAAGTTGTAAAGTACCATCATTCATCAGCTGCTGAATATGACTCTTCAGTTTCTCGCATCCCTCAAAATGGATCAAACACTCTGCACAAGCTTTGTCGCAACCCAGAATTACCCTTCCACTCAGCAATTTGTCTTTTACAAAACTCAACGGAGTCTTCAAATCTTCAACATCAGCTACCAAGTTCAAACCTTCATCCTCAATAATGGAATTAACCCCATCCGCCCCATGATTAGGCATGGGATTCTACACAACATTGGGCGCATCATGAGAAAAATTGATGGCTTTGTTGTCTATAAGGTGTTGCACCTTATGCTTAAATGCTTTACAATTGTCGATGTTGTATCCGGGAGCACCGGAATGAAAATCACATCTAGCGTTAGCATCGTATCTGGGTGGTGGTGCGCCAGTCAAAGGAGCCAGATTCCTTTTCTGAATCAATTGCAATTGCAACAAGTGTTGAAGCAACTGCAAGTATGGCATCGGCGGCGTATCAAACTGCCTATTTACTACTCTTCCCCGATCCTGAAATCTGCGAGGAGCATAATTTTGTTGTTGTTGTTGTGGTTGTTATGGTTGTGGCACTACAGGAATTATAATGCTAGCAACCTGAGGTTGCTGTTGACGGTACTGCTGTCCTCTACCCTTATTTCTGTTTCGAGGACCTGAGACTGCATTGGTTTCCCCCTCTCTTCTTTTACTGCCGAAACTTTTCTTAACTCCTCCAGCTGAGGATCCTTCACCGGCCTGAATTCTACCCAATTTGATTTTGTTCTCCACTCTTTCTCCTGTGATGATTAGGTCTGAAAAACTTCCTAACATGTTGTCGATTAGCTTCTCGTAATACACCCCCAGTAGCATGGCAATGAACATGTCTATTAACTCCCTCTCCACCATGGGAGGTTGTACTCTGGCGGCCAATTCACGCCATCTCTGGGCGTACTCTTTGAAGCATTCATTATTCCTCTGAGATAAATTCTGTAACTGGACGCTGTTCGGTGCTACATCATTGTTGTATTTGTAATGCTTAACAAATGCCTCAACTAAATCCCTCCAGCTTCGGATGTTAACTGGCTCTAGCCCCATGTACCATTCCAGGGACAAACCAGAAAGACTGTCCTGGAAAAAGTGCATAAGCAACATCTCATCGTCAGAATAGGTGGACATCTTGTGGTAGTAAGAACAAAGGTGAACCTTTGGACAGGTTATCCCCTTATACTTATCAAAGTCCGGGACTTTGAACTTCAGAGGAACCTTCAAATCTGGAATCAGCCCCAAATTTGCCATATCCAACCCCATAGAATTCTGATTCTCATAACTCTTCATCTTTTCCTCGAGCAACTTAAACCTCCAGTCTGCGTCAGATGGCAGACCAGCACCAACATCCCTCATAGAGAACACATCCTCTTGATCATCCTCCTCCCACTGTGGGGCAGTATTCCCATGCAAAGCACACGTAGGTCTGGGAATATGAACTGCTGTCTGATTTCCTCCGCCCGGAGGGATAACAGTTGTTGGGATAGAAGTATTAGCATGTGGGGTGACATTATCAGTAGTAGGAGGCATGGCAGCAGTTCCTCCATGAAGCACACCACTATCGTTAACCCTAGCAATTAACGGTTGCACCAAAGTTCTCAGCTGCTCTTGGCCATTGGCGACCCCTTGCATCATATCCATGAACTAGGCCATTTTGTCGTGGAATTCCTGAAGTTCAGCCTGAATCTGATCCATAATCCTGCGTTGATTTCCCCGAGTAGCGTAGCGATGAGTTGCTTGGTTATCAATCTTGAAACAAACTGAACAAACCACGGAGATAAGGTTAACGATTCCGGAGTACCTGCGATGCAAAATGAGAAATGATGCAATATGCAGACATGTAAATATGCGTTAGGGAAATTTTCCCCTCGATTCTGGTTCTGCGAGAACAGAAAGACAATGAAAAGGCAATAGATAAGCACAACAAACTCCTCATAAATAAAATGAGAGCCAAGAGTCAATGTACAACACAACACTGAACAAAAGAGAATTAAAATGACCTCATCCAACAAATCTGGTGATGGTCAAGCTACCTTGTCGCACCCCAAAATTTGACCAACAGTTATTTATTCACTGAGTGTTTGGAAGTTGATACCTTCACCAAAAAGTTCAAGAGATCCTCAGAG
The DNA here is from genome assembly GCA_963859935.3 of Lathyrus sativus. Classification (NCBI taxonomy): domain Eukaryota; kingdom Viridiplantae; phylum Streptophyta; class Magnoliopsida; order Fabales; family Fabaceae; genus Lathyrus; species Lathyrus sativus. The sequence continues at coordinate 523,962,588 of OZ012738.1, forward strand.
GAGTGGGTTGAAACCAGGGTTGTGTGCTTCATAGCTTGAGAGTTGTGGGTGCTCCTCAGATGCTTCTGAGACTTTGAGAATGAACTTGATGTTTTGAGAAAGCCTATGAGATGCCTTGAAAGCCATCATGAAGCCCAGGGAGGTCATTATGCAAGGCTGCAGGAGATTCAGCCATGAATGGTAGAATTAGGGTTTTGACTGGGTCAATCCTAGGACAACTGAAAATTTGGAGAAGGTTGAGACCCAATCCAAGGGCCATGAGATCATGGAATGATGCATAGAGATGTTATAAAGATGATTCCTAAGCCAACTCATCATAATTGAAGGGTTTGAGAAGTTTTGAGTTAGGGTTTCTGAGGATTGTCAGTGAAAAACCCTAATTTGACCCCTATCTTCCAGGCAGTTTTAGCTCTAGATATGATTGATATCTCATCTTCCCAACAACATTAATGTTGGAGGGCATCTTCTTAGCTTTAATTTGAGTGGTAGAAGTCCTTGATAGGATTTGTAGAACTCAACTTATGGTTTGAACAAGGCAGGGGTATTTTGGTCATTTGTCAGTTATAGGTCATTTTAAGCAAAGGCCATATCTCCTAGTTCCAAGCCTCAAATGGAAAAACTCAAAACATGAAAGTTGTTCAAAATGGGATTTTAAGTCTAGAAAGAAGGTCATGAATTGTTGGAAAAGCTCATAGCATGGATTTGCAAGATTGGGTGAAAATGACCTAAAATGGCTTATAAGTTGAAAAAGTTGAAATGGAATTTTGGTTTGAGAGATCTACATATCCAAAATGGGTCATCCAATATGTCATTTTGGCTCCAAACATCATTTTAAAAACAATGGTTTAGCCACATTTTTGAGTTTAGGCTTAAAAATTGGAGTTGCTTTGTAAATTTGTTACTTGCACTTTAAGGCATCAAAAGGAAAGATGAGAAAATGCTACATAAGGACTTGTAAGGCTTTGTTTTCATTTTACCATATCATTTGAGGAGAAATTAAGTGAGATTGCATGGTGTATCATGATATAGCATGATATTTACTCAAGATGACAAATTCAAATTCTCATTGCGTGATACATTCTAGAAACTTCATGGAAGGTTCTCCAAAGTTCTAGAGGCTTCTATTCTCATCTATATAAGCCCTAGAGTGGCTCCATGCATTGGTTAGAGATTCTTAGAGCTTGCATACCACATTTTAATTCTTTCACTCCAAAATGCATTTTCATTCCAAACTCCATTGAAACTTCATCAATCACTACAATTCTGATTATCATCATCATCTACAAGCAACATTGAGTATTTGGCAAGAAAGATTGAGGAGAATTCGTGGTTGGCTCATGTATTCCAAGTGATCACTCCAAGTTACATGAAGGATTGGCTAGGTTGATTCAAGAAGTGTGAGCAGAAACTACTGCAAACAGAAGCATATAGATTCATTGGAGATCATCCAAAGAAAGCCCCAAGGCTTGGATTAAAGGAGAAACACCATAGCCATCACCACTTGCAAGGTATGCGTTTTCTTTTGAATCTCATTATTTATGCATAGTTAAGTTATGTGGTTAGGAGAAATGTGATAGAGACCAATATAGGATGAATCATGATGAGTTTGAGAGCATTATATGGGAGTTGACAACATGGCCATTTCTGTTTTGAGTTCAAGAACTCGTGCCTTAACGTACTATAACCTTAGTTTTGTAGTTTAGAATAATCACCATGAAGTGTAGATCATTCTAGGTTAGTTTCAGCCAAGGTCATGATCATGCATACCAGGTGCAAGCTATGATGGACAGAACTTCCATCGTGTGTATTTCTTTTTAGGTTGAGTTTTAGAGGAATCTAGGACCATGGCTGTGTAGAGGGCAATGAATAGGTTAAGTTTGGTTTTTGTATCGAGGGAAATGGTTGCGAGATGAGAGAGCTATGGAGGATGGAAGATCTGCGCATGGAGGTTGCTTCGTGAAACCCTAGCAGGCTCAAGGTAGGAGACATAATCGCACCCGTTGATCCGTTTTGGAAAGTTGACTTAATCACCTCAATCTACGGCCCAGATTCATTGAAAAACGGAGGGAAAATTCAAACATTGAAACGCGGTCGTTTGGTTTAGTGAGTCCGTGTGGGCTTAATCATTTTTCTACTTGCACCCCACCATGTTCTGGCCCACTTGAAATACAACTAGCGTGTCTTGCTTATCACACCCCCTCCCCTTTATTCAATTCTTTTATTTTTTTTAATTCCATTTAATTTTCTTGCTTTTATAAAATTCATAAAAAATAGAAAATCAAATATTTTTTAATTCTTCTTTTTCCTATATGTTAATAAATCTGTCTAGAAAATTCTAAATAAATAAAATGTCCATTTTCTTTTCTTTTCATATTTTTAATAGATTTTTCTTTTAAATAGCTTTTATAATGTTTAGTTTGATATCATGACTTTGTAGAATTTGTTTTAGGACCTTCCTTTAATCTTTTTAATTCATTCTTTTTGGTGTGATTAGATATTGAATCATAGTTCCCCATAGGATTTAATTCTTGATTTTTAGATTAAATTTTGATTAGTTTAATTAGGGTAGCATTAGAGTATCCTAATTAGGGTTTATGTTGTGCATAGGTGAGGAAATTCATTTTCTTTAGATAGTTTTGTCTTGATTTTTGGGTAGGGGCATATGTGGATGTTATGGGTAGATGTTGTAGACCCTTGAGAATAATTGGTTGATTTTTCCCCCTTGTTTTAGTATTTTTAGGTATTTTCTGAAGTTAGCTGATGATTTTGTCTATCCTGTGGTTATCTGTTCATATCTGGGGTTTTGTGTGGGGAATTTGTTGTGGGGCTTGTGTTGTTTTGAAGATCTTGTTGGAGAGCATAATGAAGAGAAGATTGAAGATCAAGACTCAGAGACCCAGAGCTTGGATTTTTCCCTGTCTGTGAGGTTTGAGATCCTGAAGTTTGAAGGAAGTTCATGGTACTTTCCTGAGGAAGGCACTATGAATGACTTTCATTCTTTCTTCTCACCTCTTTCTTAAGTATCCAATGATGTTGGAGCCAACTTGTGAGTTTAATTTCTCCTGAGGAGGAATGTAAACTGATCACAGTTGTTGAACCACATAGGATACAACTCCTAAGTGGAAGCCTCCTAGTACTTTCCTGAGGAAGGTCCTATGGGTCTATTCACTTAGTTCCATTAGTTTATCTAGGATTTCTCAAGTATCCAATGATGTTGGAGCCAACTTGTGAGTTTAATTTCTCCTGAGGAGGAATGTAAACTGATCACAGTTGTTGAGCCACATAGGGTACAACTCCTAAGTGGAAGCCTCCTAGTACTTTCCTGAGGAAGGTCCTATGAGTCTGTTCATTTAGTTCCACTAGTTCAGATAGGATTTCCTAAATATCCAGTGATGTTGGAGCCTGCTTGTGAGTTTAATTTCTCCTGAGGAGGAATATAAACTGATCACAGTGGTTGAGCCACATAGGATATGACTCCTGAGTATACACCTCCTAGTGCTTTCCTGAGGAAGACACTATGAGCCTGCTTGCTTAGCTCTCTTTCTTTGGTAAGCTTGTTCTGAAGCTTGAAGACTGGGATTGATTTGTTTTGGTTAGGTTTTGCTTTAGGGCTTTGCTTAGATTTGATCAGGGTTCTGTGTTAGGGTTAGGATTAGAGAGTAGATTCTTTCTTTCTCAAGCATGTGTTTTGTTTGCCTGATGGCACTTCATTTCTTTTATTTGTTCATTGCTTGATAGCATGTTGTTTATTTTCAGTATGATTACTGTTATCTCATGACTGGCTTGAGGTCGAGACGAGCTTGTGGAGGCTGAAGCCCCACACACATTTCCTCCCTCACTTGCATTGCATGCATTTTAATGTTAAAGTTGATGCTTTTGTCTGTTTTGGTGTATCATTGATATGATCCCTTAGGACTCTCATTTCCTTTGATAAGGATTTGATGATAGACTTTTAGGTTGAAACCTATGCATGACAACATCTAGGAGTTCCCTGTTCAAACCTCAACCATAGGATGAATCCATGGCATGACAACAGTAGGACTTGATAGTCTCCCTCCTAGTTGGGCCTGTTCTCTTCTCATCTCAAAGCAGTTTAAGATACAGTAATCATGAATGATTTCTTTCGTACGTTACGAGCCTTAAGCCATCTGGGGATGGATGTTTAGTATGGTACCCTTTGGGTGACATGCGAAGCATTCACTCTCAGGTTATAGTCTCTAGTGCGGTTGAGATCGCAAATACAATAAAAAAACACTTCTTTTAGGAGATAACCTGTAGTTAGCCGAACTACGTTTGCTCTGATCTTTCATACCAGATGAAAGTACGTAGGCATAGGATGCGACGTCCTAGCGAGCAACCTTCAATATTTCCCCCGTAACCCGTAGTTGGCCGAACTACGTTGACTCTGATTTCTCATTCCCTGATGAGAATACGTAGGCATAAAGCGCGACGCTTTGCCGAGTCATTTTTCTTTTCTTTTTCAGCCAGCCTTGATAGGTAGATAGATTATAACCAACCCGTCCAAGTAAACAAACAAGCGAGGATCCCGTCGAGTACGACGGACGTGAGGGGTGCTAATACCTTCCCCTTGCGTAACCGACTCCCGAACCCAGACAATGGTCGCGACGACCTTGTCTTACCCTTATTCGTCAGGTTTTTCCGATCGTTTCCTTTCCCGCTCTGAGGGATAAATAACGAAAGGTGGCGACTCTTCTGTCATGTCGGCACCTTATTTTCGCGCAAGCGACAGCTGGTGACTCTGCTGGGGACCGAACTCAGAGTCTCTGGTTCTGGTTCCCTATGAGAGTCAATCCTATCGTTTGTATGTTTGCTTGTTGGGTTGCGTTTATTTATCGCATTTTTACTTCCCACGCTTTACTTCCCGCACTTTACTTCCCGCATTTTATTTCCCGCATTTTATTTTCAGTTTGATATGATTATCTGTGTTGCTGTGGGAGAGGGATGTTACTGTGAGTGAAAAGCCGGACCTGGGCTTGAGTACACACCTAGATATAGTTGCGGAGAAGTAGTAGACGAACCTGTCTGCTGAGCAGGCACAGTTCCCTACGAAAATCTGCGCGCAGACGAGATTCTTGCAGAGGTGCTCCTTTCCGGTCCTGAGGATCTGAGGGGAGTCCAGACGTGAGGATTGTCGACTCTGGGGACCGATCATTTGGAAGTCAGCTAAGTGAGGCCTCTTCATGACTTGATGATGTCACTCCTTCTGGGAATCGTATCGTCACTCATGAAAGTCTGTGACGCTGACGACCGCATAGGATGTTGTACCTTTGTCCGTGGATTAGGTCCATACCTGTGAGCGGGATTGGGATATTGCAGGAAACTTATACCTTCAGACTACCTGGTTTTCTTGACAGTGAATCAGTTATGTTGGGTTCTCAGTTGTGGATATGTTCTTGACAGAGCGAGTTTTTGATCAGAGGATTTTATCATCGGGTGTATGCCTGTTCCTGATAGAGCAGGTTTCGATCAGAGTATTGTTATCAGAGGTTTGTCCTAGATGGAGCAGATTTTTGAGTGGGGTCTGAAGATCTCATCGGCAGTTGTTGTTTGTTCTTGATAGGGCAGATTTCTGATTTGGGGTCTGAAGACTTCATCAGCGGATGCTTTCTGATCATACATCCCGGGTCCTTATTATCAGGCACTTATTCTTGTCAAGGCAGAATTTTGATCTCGATCCTATCAGATGGTTATTCTCAGCAGATCAGATCAGTGGGTTTACACCGGGGTTTCCTTCTCATCAGTGACTGTTGACACCGAATCTCCACAGCAGCCACCTGGATATATTGTTGCATGCCTGCATTTTGCATTAGTTTGCATAATCATCCGCATTCCATTGGCGTGTGTCTGTGACAGGTACCGTTCCCCGATCCAGGATCTCTCGCTTCTTATTGTGTTACTACAGCCTCTCTCGGAAAGACTGTTGCGTACGAGTTCTCGATCCTTGATGTGTCGGAGTTGACTATCACTAATGCCATAGGCTTCCTATGTATATGTGAGATTGCTGTTTCCATGATTGGGCCCAGATTCCTCTCCTTATTATTGTCAGCAGGTGCCAGGATCGGGGGAGATCTCTCAAGCACACAGACACACGCATGCATCTGCATGAAGCATTTTTGCATGACATACATTCTGTTGCTTTTCCTAACCTTTAATGTTGACAGGTTTTTCAGGTACACAGGTTCCGAGCTGCTTTCGATCTCCAGGATTGATCAAAGACTCATTCACCGCTACTCAACTCGCGCTAATCAGACAAGGATAATGGACCAGGTGCAGTCAGATGTTCAAGAGCTTCGTGAACGAATGGATCGTTTCATGGAACTGATGCAGGTAGTCGCGAACGGTCAGGACCAGCTTCGTACTTTGGTTCAACCTCTGATCTCCAGGGTTGACAGTAATGGCATACTTCACAGCGGGGCCGTGCCTACTCCTCCTCCAGTAGACGCTCCACAGAACGTTGTTCCTGTTGCCGGGGGCAACGGCAGTGCTAACGGCAATCTGATGACTAATCTCGGACTCAATGCGGCAGGCGTCGGCAATGGTAGTTTGGGAGCCAATGTTAACATAGGGCCGGTCAACGGCAATGCTAGTGCAGGAAATCTGTTGGTGCCTCAACCGTGGCTGGAGGACCATCAGGATGACGTATTCTCTCAGAGAGGTGTAGAAGCAGAGTTGAATGCTGAAGCTCGACTCAGGTTCAAGGCGCTGGAAGACAAGATGAGAGACATAGAAAATCAGAACACATTGGGCGTTGATATGTCCAAGCTTGGCTTGATTGCTGACTTTAAAGTACCTCACAAGTTCAAGGTGCCTACCTTTGAGAAGTACAAGGGTACTACCTGCCCCCGTGTTCACCTCCGATCTTATTATAGAAATATGTCCGCTTATTCTGACGATGAGAAGCTGCTGATGCACTTCTTTCAGGATAGTCTTTCTGGTCCATCGCTCGAATGGTATATGGGTTTGGAGCCCACTACTGTGCGCACCTGGAGAGATCTGGCAGAAGTGTTCGTCCTCCACTATCAATACAATAGCGACTTGGCTCCCAACCGAGTTCAGCTTCAGAATCTCTCACAGCGGAACAATGAAAGCTTCAAAGAGTACGCCCAGCGGTGGCGTGAATTGGCTGCTCGGGTTCAACCGCCGATGGTGGAGCGTGAGCTAGTGCAAATGTTCGTGGCTACCCTTCCCGGAATCTACTATGAAAAGCTGGTCAGTGGCATGTCTGGAACATTCTCGGCTCTCATCACTCTGGGCGAGCATGTTGAGAACGGTATAAAGATTGGAAAAATTCAGGGCGAATCATCCTCAGCTGGAGGAGGTAGCAAGAAACCCTATACTGGCAAGCGTCGAGAAGGAGATGCCAGTGCCGTCACTAATGCTCGGAGAAAGGGCAAGGGTCCTTAGCCTCAGATCGCTAGCATAAATATCCCAGCTGCCCCACCACAGCCGCAGCAGCAGCCTCAGCAGCAGAATCAGCAGGGGTATAGGAGATATCAGAATCGGGCTCCTACGACAAATCGTCAGTTTGAAACTCCACCTATGTCGTATGCACAGCTTCTGCAAACGTTGCTTCAGCTCCAGTTAGTGCAAAAGAGGACAATGGCTCCCTTAACAGGGGCACCACCATCGGGGTATGATGCCAGTGCTACTTGTGAGTTCCATACTGGGGCACCTGGCCATACGGTTGAGAATTGTAAAGCTTTTAAGCACAAAGTCCAGGACTTGGTGGACGCCAAGGTTATCAACTTTTCTGATAGCGTGCCCAACGTTACCAAAAACCCCATGCCTCATCATAAGGGGGGCGGAGTAAATGCTGTTATCACTGAGGAGAGTTCAGACTTGCTGACCGATGTCAAAGATTTAAAGACGCCGTTGAGTTTTGTCAAGGCTAAGTTGCTGAAGAAGGGCTTCTTTCCTGGATGCGGAGAGTTATGTATGGCTTGTGCTACACTTCCTGATGGGTGTGAGCAGCTGATCGAAGGTATCCAAAGTCTGATGACTGAGGGTATTTTGCAATTCAGCCGGAGCGTTGAAAGTGCATCAGGGGAAGTCGTACTGGAGCAGGCAGACGAAGTTGCTACCATTACCATTCCTCGCCACCCTATCACTATTTCTGCGCCCCGACCACCTACTATCACTATCACCAGGGCCGGACCGATCCCATTCGAAAGCACCAATGCCGTTCCATGGCATTATGGCGCCGAAGTTTATTGTAATGGTCAGAAGATAGAGCTAGAGCCGTTCGGATCGACTGTGCAGAATCTTGCCGAGGTCAGTGGTATCACTAGAAGCGGTAGAGTGTTTGCGCCAGCAGAGGTTGCAGCAGAGAAAGTGGTCCGGGCTGACGCTGTGGATAAGGGTAAAGGTAAAGTTGTCGAAGAGGTCCTTGCTGGGGCAGAAAAAGAGTTGCTAGTCAAAGATGCTGAAGAGTTCATGCGACTAATCAAGAAGAGTGACTACAAGATTGTAGATCATCTTCATCAGACTCCGTCAAAGATCTCGATTCTTAACCTGTTGCTGTGTTCTGAAGCGCACCGCAACGCGTTACTGAAGGTATTGAATGTTGCATACGTGTCGCAGGAGATATCAGTAAATCAGCTGGAGGAGGTGGTGGCCCATGTCAACGCTGGTAATGGGCTGGGTTTTACAGATCTAGAGCTGACTCCTAAGGGAAGAGATCACAACAGCGCCTTGCACGTCTCAATAGAATGCAGAGGCACGATTATGTCACATGTCCTGGTGGATACGGGTTCCTCGCTTAATGTGCTCCCGAAGAAGGCACTGATGAAGTTGGATACCCGTGGGTTGCTTTGCACGCCCAGTGACCTGGTGGTGAAAGCCTTTGATGGGACTAAGCGCCACGTCTTTGGAGAGTTGACCCTGCCAATTCAAGTTGGTCCAGAGACATTCAATACGGTTTTCTATATCATGGATATCATGCCCGCCTACAGTTGCCTCTTAGGTCGGCCATGGATCCATTCCGCTGGTGCAGTGACGTCCACGCTGCATCAGAAGCTTAAATATGCTGTCGGGGGCAGCATAGTGACCGTCTGTGGTGAAGAGGACATCATGGTGAGTCACCTGTCGTCCTTTAAATATGTTGAAATGGATGGCGAGATCCATGAAACGCTCTGCCAAGCATTTGAAACCGTCAAAGTGAAAGAGGTAGCTCCTGTCGTCGCAGAGAAGCAGGAGATGAATCTCTCCTCGTTTAAGGAAGCTCGGGCCGTTGTCGAAGCCGGCTCCACCCCAGGCTGGGGGCATGTCTTGGATATACCAATCAAGCAGGATAAGTTTGGATTGGGGTATTCTCCTGGAGCTGAGGCTTCATCTTCTTCTGGCAGCTCGTCTCGTGGGAAAGGGCCGATCCTATTCACCAAGGGGGGAGTAATTTTCGAGAGCATCAACGCTGCGTTGGAGGACAGCAGGGACAGTGATTGCGATCTTGACGCCTGGATTCAACCGAGCAAGCCGGGCGAGCGCCTCCACAATTGGACCATCAAGGAGATTATCAAGCTGACAAGTGAAGAGTAATGATTTGCTTTTTACAATCTTTGTACTACCCTATGTCCTGCCCGGGGCATAGTGGTCTTACTGTCAGGGCCTTGTTGGATTATGTGTATGCATTTTGTTAATAAATAAAAGGCGTTTTCTTCGTGCTCAAATATTGTGTTCTCTGTTATTCCTGTTTTATGTTTATTTCGAAAAACAGCAAAATGGCAACGAGGTTTGTGCTAACCTGCATATTCTTGCTTTAAACTTAACCCTTGTTATTGCAGGATCCACATAACAGATGACATCGACTCTGGACCCTCTACGGCTCACTACGACTTTGATTGCCCGATCTATCAAGCCGAGGATGAGATTGGTGAAGACGAGGACCTTCCGGAAGAGTTGGCCCGCTTGTTGAGACAAGAGGAGAAGGTTATTCTGCCTCACGAAGAAGATATTGAGATCATAAATCTGGGTTCTGAGGAGCTCGTCAGAAATATCAGAGTGGGGGTTGCGCTGCAGGATGATGTCAAGCATAGATTGGTCGAGATGCTTCGAGAGTATAGTGACGTCTTTGCTTGGTCATATGAGGATATGCCCGGACTTGACACTGATATCGTGGTTCATCGCTTGCCGTTGCGAGAAGATTGCCCTCCAGTCAAGCAGAAGCTCAGGAGGACGAGACCAGACATGGCTGTAAAAATCAAGGAAGAAGTCCAGAAGCAGTTGGACGCAGGATTTCTAGCCGTTACCACTTACCCTCCGTGGGTCGCCAACATAGTGCCTGTACCGAAGAAGGACGGTAAGGTACGCATGTGCGTCGATTATCGGGATTTGAATAGGGCGAGCCCTAAGGATGATTTCCCGTTGCCTCATATCGATGTGTTGGTCGACAATACAGCCCAGTTTTCCGTGTTTTCGTTCATGGATGGCTTCTCCGGTTACAATCAGATTAAGATGGCACCGGAGGACATGGAGAAAACGACGTTCATCACCCCCTGGGGAACATTTTGCTACAAGGTAATGCCCTTCGGTCTGAAGAACGCAGGGGCCACTTACCAGCGAGCAATGGTAACTTTGTTTCATGATATGATTCATCATGAGATCGAGGTCTATGTTGATGACATGATTGCAAAGTCCCAAACGGAGGAAGAGCATCTGGTCAACCTACTGAAGCTGTTTGAGAGGCTTAGGAAGTTCAGGCTGAGGCTGAATCCTAACAAATGCACTTTCGGAGTGCGGTCCGAAAAGTTATTGGGGTTTATCGTTAGTGAACGAGGTATTGAAGTTGATCCTGCGAAAATAAAAGCTATCCAGGAAATGCCAGCGCCGAAAACAGAAAAAGAAGTTCGTGGTTTCTTGGGCCGAATAAACTACATTGCAAGGTTTATCTCTCAGCTCACGACCACTTGTGAACCGATGTTCAAGCTTTTAAAGAAAGATCAGGCGATTACTTGGAATGAGGATTGCCAGAAGGCATTCGACAAAATAAAGCAGTATCTTCAAGAACCTCCAATCTTGATACCCCCAGTGGCTGGACGGCCATTAATCATGTACCTGACGGTTCTGGAGAATAGTATGGGGTGTGTTCTCGGTCAGCACGACGAGACGGGCAGAAAAGAGCATGCCATTTATTATTTGAGTAAAAAGTTCACTGAGTGTGAATCTCGATACTCGATGCTGGAGAAGAAGTGTTGTGCATTAGCTTGGGCCGCCAAACGTCTACGACAGTATATGCTCAACCACACCACTATGCTAATTTCGAAGATGGATCCGATCAAGTACGTCTTCGAGAAGCAGGCTCTTTCGGGCAGGATTGCCAGATGGCAGATGGTGTTAACGGAATATGATATTCAGTACGTCTCTCAGAAAGCCATTAAGGGAAGCGTATTGTCTGATTACCTTGCCGAACAGCCAATCGAAGACTACCAGCCGATGAAGTTCGAATTCCCTGACGAGGACATTATGTTTCTCAAAGCGAAGGATTGCGATGAGCCATTGCCCGATGAGGGGCCAGATAGGAAGTCTCAGTGGAAGTTGATATTCGACGGAGCGGTTAATTCCTATGGAAGTGGTATCGGGGCTATCATCACGACTCCTCACGGATCCCACATCCCGTTTACTGCGAGACTGACGTTTCCAGTTACCAACAATGAAGCAGAGTATGAAGCATGTATTATGGGTCTAGAAGAGGCAATTGATTTGAGAATCAAAAATCTAGACATATATGGTGACTCAGCGCTTGTAATCAATCAGATTAAAGGGGAGTGGGAAACTCGTCAAGCGAACTTAGTGCCGTACATGAATTATGCCAGGAGGCTGCTTCCGTTCTTCGATCGAGTGGAACTTCATCATGTACCCAGGGCTGAAAATCAAATGGTTGATGCTTTAGCCACGCTGGCTTCAATGTATAAAGTCAATTATTGGAATGAGGCTCCAAGAATTGTGCTTTCGCGTCTTGACAGACCAGCATTTGTCTTTGCAATCGAGGATGCCAACGACGGCAAGCCATGGTTCCACGACATCCAGACCTTCCTTAGGACCAAGGAGTATCCTGCGGGTGCGTCAACCCAGGATAAGAAGACTCTAAGAAGGCTATCTGGAAACTTTTATCTCAATCCTGATGGAGTGTTGTATAAGAGAAACCACGATCTCGTGCTACTCAGATGTGTAGATGAGAAAGAAGCAAGCATGCTCATGGAAGAAGTCCATGAGGGCACATTTGGTACGCACGCCGGCGGGCATGCCATGACGAGAAAGATCCTGAGAGCAGGGTATTACTGGCTGACCATGGAGTCGGATTGCTTCAGATTCGCGAAGAAATGTCATAAGTGCCAGATTTATGCTGATAAAGTTCATGTGCCGCCGTGCCCATTGAATGTCATGTCCTCCCCTTGGTCGTTCTCCATGTGGGGCATCGACATGATAGGCAAGATCGAGCCCACTGCATCCAATGGTCATCGTTTCATTCTGGTGGCTATCGACTACTTCACCAAATGGGTGGAGGCAGCCTCGTACGCTAATGTGACCAAGCAGGTGGTAGCTAAATTCATAAAGAGGGACATCATCTGTCGCTATGGAATTCCCGAGCGGATCATTACTGATAATGGTTCGAATTTGAATAACAAGATGATGAAGGAGCTGTGCCAGAGCTTCAAGATTGAACACCACAACTCATCTCCTTACCGGCCAAAGATGAATGGCGCTGTTGAAGCGGCCAACAAGAACATCAAGAAGATTGTTCAAAAGATGGTTGTGACGTACAAAGATTGGCACGAGATGCTGCCATTTGCCTTGCACGGTTATCGTACGACGGTGCGTACGTCGACCGGGGCAACTCCTTTCTCCTTGGTGTACGGTATGGAAGCTGTCCTACCGCTAGAAGTGGAGATTCCTTCTTTGCGAGTTTTGGTTGATGTGAAAATCGACGAGGCAGAATGGATCACGAATCGCTTGAACCAACTCAGCCTGATGGACGAAAAGAGGTTAGCATCGATTGCGTTTGGTCGTCTGTACCAAAGCCGAATGAAGAAAGCTTATGACAAGAAGGTGCGTCCTAGAAGCTTTCAGACGGGTGATCTCGTCCTGAAGAAAATTCTTCCGCCACACTCCGATCACCGGGGCAAGTGGACTCTGAATTACGAAGGGTCGTATGTCGTCAGCAAGGTCTTCTCAGGAGGAGCTTTGTTGTTATCCACGATGGATGGTGAAGATTTTGCATCTCCGGTGAACGCGGACGCAGTTAAAAAAATACTTTGCTTGAAAGGGACCCGCTGGACAAAAAAGAAAGAGTCCAGGCAAAAAAGGGGCATCCCGGCGAACCAAAAACAGAATAAAAGGTTCGAGCAAAAATTAGGGATATATTGAAAAAATGTACACCCGCGAAGTCGAAAACCTACACTGGGCGGCTTCGGCAAAAAAGGGTATCCCGGTGGACTGAAAACCCGTAAAGGGCGGTTCACGCAAAAGTTAGGGATTTGAATAAGCAAATGACTGCGTTCCGCGTGTGGACTTTCATTGTTTAGTGGTTTGGAGGACCTGAGGGCCGTTTATCTGAATCAATCTCCTCCGAAGCTGAAGCGTCGGAGAAGTATCAAAGTCGAGTAGGTCTTAGAGGGATCAACTCATGGTGTTCGTCTACGCCTCGTTGCCGACATTTGTATATACTGATGTATATTTATGTTTTCTTTTTGTGCGGCTTCCTCATTCCAGGAGCTTGCCTCTGTTGTAAAACATTTTTGCCCATTCAGGGGTTCATCATCAATAAAATGCACATTATTCAGCAATTCTGCTTGCCTGTTTAGCATTTATCTGTTTTGTTTGCGAATGAAAACGCCGATGTTTTTTGATAAAATGCGCATACATAAACTTGCGGGCCTAGGCCCATTGATTGTTGAAACAATTAATTAATTGAATATTGTCACGAGATAATAACCTGGATAGGCCCCTTTGAGGAGGGTATCTTGTCTGTTTGTTTCTGTTATTGCAGGTGTAGCACCTTCCAGAAGATGTGTCGTGCGCATCCCTGAAGCAGGGCGATCCCTCCTTCTCCAGTAGAGTTCAGTAGTCTCTCCTCCGCAGAATCCGAACGCAAATAGTGAGCATTGATATGTCTCCTCAGGTAGAGATGATTCCCTTCCCCAAGAAGACGCATCCTAAAGGAACGTCACCTCATCAGCTGAGTCAAGGCCCGAAGCTCGTATCCCCCCAGCACCGGGTCACAAGTGCAGATTTCATAGAAGTGTTCGGGTGCTGAAGCTCGTGTTTCCCCCAGTAAAGTCTCCAGTGGAATTGAGATTCCCCACCAGAGTCATGCTCTCTCCTGAAGTTGGATGATTCCCTCTTCCCCAGTAGAGTGTTGGAACAGCTGATGTTGTACTCCCCTACAGAGTTGTACTCTCCCCCGAAGTCAGATGATTCTTCCTCTTCCCCAGCGGAATTGAAATTCCCCATCAAAGTTGTACTCTCCAATAAAGTGGAATGATTTCTCTCCCCGACTGAGTCCGCAAACCCCCAAGTCCGCTGAATCCTTGGAAGCAGCTGGGACCACGAATGGATGTTCCATAGCAGATATTGAACAGCTGATGTTGTATTTCCCCAAAGTCGCACTCTCTCCAGCGAAGCAGAATGACTTCTCCTTCCTCAGCCGAGTTTGCAGATGTCCAAGAGAGCCGAATCCTTGGAAGGTGATCAGATCATGATTGGTTTTTCACCAGTGGAGTGTGGAGCAGCTGAAGTTGTTTCCCCACAGAGTGGTCATCCCCAGAAGAGTTAGTCGAGGCGGCCACGCAGTTTATTCTCGCGATAGATATCAGCAAGTCTGGTTTCTCGTAGAGCTTCGTTCCCCTGCAGCAGATCAACTGAAGTTGTTTGCCCTGCAGCAGTCAATCAGAAGGTCGTTCCCCAGGCGGAGTCCGATTGGTGTTGGCGTGCCCACGTTCTCCTCAGCAGGATGATTCCTCTACCTGAGTGGTTCTTGTCTCCTTGACAAAAGGGTTTCCTCCTCCCGGCATTTCTTTTGCGGACGGGATCGCATCATTGTGCATGACTGCATAGCATTTAACACTGCATAGCATTTAACGTTGCATAACATCGTGCATGATTGCACATCATGTAGCATATCATTCCCACCGTGTGGGGCATAGCGCAGAAGCATATGCATCATAAGCATGATCTAGGTCATTATTATTCTCACCTTACAGGTGTTCGGCCGAAGGATCGGTTGCTCAGGATGATTCCTGATATTCTCTCCAACAAGGTCGCTTTCTTAAGATGATTCTTAAAGACCCCGGTGTAATCCCCACAGTCGCTCGCTCAAGATGATTTTTGAGAACCCCGACGAAGTCTTCAGTTCGAGACGATTCTCGAATCCCTCAGCGGGGCCGTTTGCTTAAGACCTCAGCGCAGTTTCCCGAGTGGTTTGCTTAGGATAATTCTTGAGCTCCCCAGTAGCATCCCCAGCAAGAGTTGCCCAGAATAATTCTTGGAATCCCCAACGGAGTAAGGATCTTCTCCCCAGCAGGTGGCTGGCATTTCCCCAGTAGCAGGCAGGTAGATTGATATCCCCAGCCGAGCACAACCATGAGTGGTAGATGAAATGTTTCCCCAAGCGGATCCTGAAGGTTTGTCCAGCAAACAGAAGTTTGTTTATCCCTGTGAGTTTGAGGACTTAATGGCGTGAGTGTCTTGTAGCCTGAAGGCTATGTTCCCCAGAAGGGTCGTTCCTCAGAGAGCCGTTCAGGGCATTTATCGCATTCCCCATGCAGAGTATAGCAGAGGATAGTGTGTTGATCAGCCTGATGTGCTGTGTTCTCCGGAGGAGCCCGTCGTCCTCAAGTGTAAGTCCAGATGAGATTGGCAGAAAATGCAGTTCCCTTGAAGGGTAGCTCTTCCTCAGCATAAGGGTTACTCTCCCCGAGTGGATGGTTCCTCTTCCCAGCATTTATTTTGCTGGGGCATTTCCTTGCATGATTGCATAACATTTACCCAAAAGCGTAGTATTCCGTTTCGCACGGAGCATTACACTCATTCTTCCAGCATTTGCATATGAAGCATAAACCAGGTGGTTACCGTACAGAAGTACTTGCTCCCTAGTAAAGTCGGTAGGAATCGTCTGAGTGAACTCTGTCGTTATTCCCCAGCAGTTGTTGAAGTCGTTTGGGTGAACTCTCTCGTCTTTCTGCAGCAAAGTCTACAAGGTTGTTTGGGGTGAACCCTTCTTCCTTTTCCCCAGTGAGTCGTCAGGATTGTTTGGGTAAACCCTCATTCCTCTCTCCTCAACAGAGTTGTTAACTTGATGATTATGTCCGGTGACCCAGCGTGTTTGCTTTTATTTAGCAACGACTTGACAAGATGTCAAGAGAATAGCAGCGTGTATGTTTGATTCCAAGCTCAGGTTTCGTACCTTTGGATATGTTTGATTCCAAGCTCAGGTTTCGTACCTTTGGATATGTTTGATTCCAAGCTCAG
This sequence comes from Lathyrus sativus, assembly GCA_963859935.3. Lineage (NCBI taxonomy): Eukaryota > Viridiplantae > Streptophyta > Magnoliopsida > Fabales > Fabaceae > Lathyrus > Lathyrus sativus. Next base: position 523,979,070 of record OZ012738.1, read on the forward strand.
GTTTCGTACCTTTGGATATGTTTGATTCCAAGCTCAGGTTTCGTACCTTTGGATATGTTTGATTCCAAGCTCAGGTTTCGTACCTTTGGATATGTTTGATTCCAAGCTCAGGTTTCGTACCTTTGGATATGTTTGATTTCAAGCTCAGGTTTTGTACCTTTGGATATGTTTGATTCCAAGCTCAGGTTTCGTACCTTTGGATATGTTTGATTCCAAGCTCAGGTTTCGTACCTTTGGATATGTTTGATTCCAAGCTCAGGTTTCGTACCTTTGGATATGTTTGATTCCAAGCTCAGGTTTCGTACCTTTGGATATGTTTGATTCCAAGCTCAGGTTTCGTACCTTTGGATATGTTTGATTCCAAGCTCAGGTTTCGTACCTTTGGATATGTTTGATTCCAGGCTCAGGTTTCGTACCTTTGGATATGTTTGCCTCCAATATTAGGATGTGTACCGTTGGAAGTGTTTGTTTCCATCCCAAGCTCAGGTTTTGTACCTTTGAGATGTATACTTCGGATTCCCGGACCGGGTTTGTGTTCGACGGCAAGGTTGGATGTTTGTTCGACGGCGAGGTCGGATGTTGGTTCGGCGGCGAGGCTGAATGTTTGTTTGACGGCGAGGTCAGACTCTTTAAATCCCCAGTAGAGATGATGTTTGTGCGACGGCGATGTCGAGTGTCTCTAAGAGGATGTCTGTTTCCGACGGCGACGTCAGATTCAGTTTTCCAGCGGCGATGTTGGGCATGTCAAGGTGATCCGGTCTTATGACGGCGATGTTAGGTGATGCAGATCCTTTAGTTCTCCAGCGGCGATGCGGGGTATTCTGTCAGATGTGTTTCTCAAGCGGCGATGCGGGGTATTCTGTCAGATTTATTTCTCCAGCGGCGATGCAGGGTATGTTGATTGTCCGACGGCGATGTCAGACGTAGTTCCCCAGCGGCGATGCAGGTTATGTTGATTGTCCGACGGAGATGTCAGATGTAGTTCTCCAGCGGCGATGCGGGGTACTTAATTCAGAGATGTATTTTCTCCAGCGGCGATGCGGGGTATTTTGTTCAGTGTTGTATTCTCTCCAGCGGCGATGCGGGGTATTTTGTTCATTGTTGTATTTTCTCCAGCGGCGATGTTGGATATTTTGGTGATTCAGGTTTAGGTCTCCGACGGCGATGTTGGACGCTTGTTTCCCCGAGTTATGGTTGTTCTTGACGGCGATGTCAGGTGATTTAGTCTTCCAGCAGCGATGTTGGGTGTTGCGGTTGTCTGAAGGCAATGTCAGAAGAATTTAATGTGGATAACTGACGGTGATGTCAGGTCGATATTTCTCAAGCTAGTTGTTGAGCAGCTTAGTGTTGCAGTATTCAAAGATTTGTTCCCCGCAGAGTACCGTGTGCTCGCGCAGTTGGCAAATTTTCGGGTTTACCGATATTCAATCGTCTCGCACCTTGATTGGTTGAGAGTCGTTCGCTTCTCACCCAGTCAGGTTCAAGCCGTTTGAATAGGGGCAGTTGTCGCACCCCAAAATTTGACCAACAGTTATTTATTCACTGAGTGTTTGGAAGTTGATACCTTCACCAGAAAGTTCAAGAGATCCTCAGAGGAGTGGGTTGAAACCAGGGTTGTGTGCTTCATAGCTTGAGAGTTGTGGGTGCTCCTCAGATGCTTCTGAGACTTTGAGAATGAACTTGATGTTTTGAGAAAGCCTATGAGATGCCTTGAAAGCCATCATGAAGCCCAGGGAGGTCATTATGCAAGGCTGCAGGAGATTCAGCCATGAATGGTAGAATTAGGGTTTTGACTGGGTCAATCCTAGGACAACTGAAAATTTGGAGAAGGTTGAGACCCAATCCAAGGGCCATGAGATCATGGAATGATGCATAGAGATGTTATAAAGATGATTCCTAATCCAACTCATCATAATTGAAGGGTTTGAGAAGTTTTGAGTTAGGGTTTCTGAGGATTGTCAGTGAAAAACCCTAATTTGACCCCTATCTTCCAGGCAGTTTTAGCTCTAGATATGATTGATATCTCATCTTCCCCACAACATGAATGTTTGAGGGCATCTTCTTAGCTTTAATTTGAGTTGTAGAAGTCCTTGATAGGATTTGTAGAACTCAACTTATGGTTTGAACAAGGCAGGGGTATTTTGGTCATTTGTCAGTTATAGGTCATTTTAAGCAAAGGCCATATCTCCTAGTTCCAAGCCTCAAATGGAAAAACTCAAAACATGAAAGTTGTTCAAAATGGGATTTTAAGTCTAGAAAGAAGGTCATGAATTGTTGGAAAAGCTCATAGCATGGATTTGCAAGATTGGGTGAAAATGACCTAAAATGGCTTATAAGTTGAAAAAGTTGAAATGGAATTTTGGTTAGAGAGATCTACATATCCAAAATGGGTCATCCAATATGTCATTTTGGCTCCAAACATCATTTTAAAAACAATGGTTTATCCACATTTTTGAGTTTAGGCTTAAAAATTGGAGTTGCTTTGTAAATTTGTTACTTGCACTTTAAGGCATCAAAAGGAAAGATGAGAAAATGCTACATAAGGACTTGTAAGGCTTTGTTTTCATTTTACCATATCATTTGAGGAGAAATTAAGTGAGATTGCATGGTGTATCATGATATAGCATGAGATTTACTCAAGATGACAAATTCAAATTCTCATTGCGTGATACATTCTAGAAACTTCATGGAAGGTTCTCCAAAGTTCTAGAGGCTTCTATTCTCATCTATATAAGCCCTAGAGTGGCTCCATGCATTGGTTAGAGATTCTTAGAGCTTGCATACCACATTTTAATTCTTTCACTCCAAAATGCATTTTCATTCCAAACTCCATTGAAACTTCATCAATCACTACAATTCTGATTATCATCATCATCTACAAGCAACATTGAGTATTTGGCAAGAAAGATTGAGGAGAATTCGTGGTTGGCTCATGTATTCCAAGTGATCACTCCAAGTTGCATGAAGGATTGGCTAGGTTGATTCAAGAAGTGTGAGCAGAAACTACTGCAAACAGAAGCATATAGATTCATTGGAGATCATCCAAAGAAAGCCCCAAGGCTTGGATTAAAGGAGAAACACCATAGCCATCACCACTTGCAAGGTATGCGTTTTCTTTTGAATCTCATTATTTATGCATAGTTAAGTTATGTGGTTAGGAGAAATGTGATAGAGACCAATATAGGATGAATTATGATGAGTTTGAGAGCATTATATGGGAGTTGACAACATGGCCATTTCTGTTTTGAGTTCAAGAACTCGTGCCTTAACGTACTATAACCTTAGTTTTGTAGTTTAGAATAATCACCATGAAGTGTAGATCATTCTAGGTTAGTTTCAGCCAAGGTCATGATCATGCATACCAGGTGCAAGCTATGATGGACAGAACTTCCATCGTGTGTATTTCTTTTTAGGTTGAGTTTTAGAGGAATCTAGGACCATGGCTGTGTAGAGGGCAATGAATAGGTTAAGTTTGGTTTTTGTATCGAGGAAAATGGTTGCGAGATGAGAGAGCTATGGAGGATGGAAGATCTGCGCATGGAGGTTGCTTCGTGAAACCCTAGCAGGCTCAAGGTAGGAGACATAATCGCACCCGTTGATCCGTTTTGGAAAGTTGACTTAATCACCTCAATCTACGGCCCAGATTCATTGAAAAACGGAGGGAAAATTCAAACATTGAAACGCGGTCGTTTGGTTTAGTGAGTCCGTGTGGGCTTAATCATTTTTCTACTTGCACCCCACCATGTTCTGGCCCACTTGAAATACAACTAGCGTGTCTTGCTTATCACACCCCCTCCCCTTTATTCAATTCTTTTATTTTTTTTAATTCCATTTAATTTTCTTGCTTTTATAAAATTCATAAAAAATAGAAAATCAAATATTTTTTAATTCTTCTTTTTCCTATATGTTAATAAATCTGTCTAGAAAATTCTAAATAAATAAAATGTCCATTTTCTTTTCTTTTCATATTTTTAATAGATTTTTCTTTTAAATAGCTTTTATAATGTTTAGTTTGATATCATGACTTTGTAGAATTTGTTTTAGGACCTTCCTTTAATCTTTTTAATTCATTCTTTTTGGTGTGATTAGATATTGAATCATAGTTCCCCATAGGATTTAATTCTTGATTTTTAGATTAAATTTTGATTAGTTTAATTAGGGTAGCATTAGAGTATCCTAATTAGGGTTTATGTTGTGCATAGGTGAGGAAATTCATTTTCTTTAGATAGTTTTGTCTTGATTTTTGGGTAGGGGCATATGTGGATGTTATGGGTAGATGTTGTAGACCCTTGAGAATAATTGGTTGATTTTTACCCCTTGTTTTAGTATTTTTAGGTATTTTCTGAAGTTAGCTGATGATTTTGTCTGTCCTGTGGTTATCTGTTCATATCTGGGGTTTTGTGTGGGGAATTTGTTGTGGGGCTTGTGTTGTTTTGAAGATCTTGTTGGAGAGCATAATGAAGAGAAGATTGAAGATCAAGACTCAGAGACCCAGAGCTTGGATTTTTCCCTGTCTGTGAGGTTTGAGATCTTGAAGTTTGAAGGAAGTTCATGGTACTTTCCTGAGGAAGGCACTATGAATGACTTTCATTCTTTCTTCTCACCTCTTTCTTAAGTATCCAATGATGTTGGAGCCAACTTGTGAGTTTAATTTCTCCTGAGGAGGAATGTAAACTGATCACAGTTGTTGAACCACATAGGATACAACTCCTAAGTGGAAGCCTCCTAGTACTTTCCTGAGGAAGGTCCTATGGGTCTATTCACTTAGTTCCATTAGTTTATCTAGGATTTCTCAAGTATCCAATGATGTTGGAGCCAACTTGTGAGTTTAATTTCTCCTGAGGAGGAATGTAAACTGATCACAGTTGTTGAGCCACATAGGGTACAACTCCTAAGTGGAAGCCTCCTAGTACTTTCCTGAGGAAGGTCCTATGAGTCTGTTCATTTAGTTCCACTAGTTCAGATAGGATTTCCTAAATATCCAGTGATGTTGGAGCCTGCTTGTGAGTTTAATTTCTCCTGAGGAGGAATATAAACTGATCACAGTGGCTGAGCCACATAGGATATGACTCCTGAGTATACACCTCCTAGTGCTTTCCTGAGGAAGACACTATGAGCCTGCTTGCTTAGCTCCCTTTCTTTGGTAAGCTTGTTCTGAAGCTTGAAGACTGGGATTGATTTCTTTTGGTTAGGTTTTGCTTTAGGGCTTTGCTTAGATTTGATCAGGGTTCTGTGTTAGGGTTAGGATTAGAGAGTAGATTCTTTCTTTCTCAAGCATGTGTTTTGTTTGCCTGATGGCACTTCATTTCTTTTATCTGTTCATTGCTTGATAGCATGTTGTTTATTTTCAGTATGATTACTGTTATCTCATGACTGGCTTGAGGTCGAGACGAGCTTGTGGAGGCTGAAGCCCCACACACATTTCCTCCCTCACTTGCATTGCATGCATTTTAATGTTAAAGCTGATGCTTTTGTCTGTTTTGGTGTATCATTGACATGATCCCTTAGGACTCTCATTTCCTTTGATAAGGATTTGATGATAGACTTTTAGGTTGAAACCTATGCATGACAACATCTAGGAGTTCCCTGTTCAAACCTCAACCATAGGATGAATCCATGGCATGACAACAGTAGGACTTGATAGTCTCCCTCCTAGTTGGGCCTATTCTCTTCTCATCTCAAAGCAGTTTAAGATACAGTAATCATGAATGATTTCTTTCGTACGTTACGAGCCTTAAGCCATCTGGGGATGGATGTTTAGTATGGTACCCTTTGGGTGACATGCGAAGCATTCACTCTTAGGTCATAGTCTCTAGTGCGGTTGAGATCGCAAATACAATAAAAAAACACTTCTTTTAGGAGATAACCCGTAGTTAGCCGAACTACGTTTGCTCTGATCTTTCATACCAGATGAAAGTACGTAGGCATAGGATGCGACGTCCTAGCGAGCAACCTTCAATCTTTCCCCCGTAACCCGTAGTTGGCCGAACTACGTTGACTCTGATTTCTCATTCCCTGATGAGAATACGTAGGCATAAAGCGCGACGCTTTGCCGAGTTATTTTTCTTTTCTTTTTCAGCCAGCCTTGATAGGTAGATAGATTATAACCAACCCGTCCAAGTAAACAAACAAGCGAGGATCCCGTCGAGTACGACGGACGTGAGGGGTGCTAATACCTTCCCCTTGCGTAACCGACTCCCGAACCCAGACAATGGTCGCGACGACCTTGTCTTACCCTTATTCGTCAGGTTTTTCCGATCGTTTCCTTTCCCGCTCTGAGGGATAAATAACGAAAGGTGGCGACTCTTCTGTCATGCCGGCACCTTATTCTCGCGCAAGCGACATACCTCATAACAACAAACTACAAAGGGAGAAACATCAAATAAAATGGCGAACCTGGAAATCCTCCAATAACTCCTTCGTATCTGGATGATCTAGCCTGTCTACCAACTCCTGGATGAGCAACTCTCTCTGGCTGATGATGACCTGCAGGCTCTGAACATAATCCTCCCAAGAATCCTCACCAAACACTTCCTCAAGCTTGCATCTCTTCACATCTCCTCTTTCCTTATAGTCCTCCAAGGTTGCAAGAGCTTCATTCAGTCTGCAGTCGCTGTCACGTTGGAGTGAGGATTCCGCTGCAATCTTCTCATCCTTCACTTGGAGTTGGGCCTTCAACTTGGCAATCTGTTGTTTAAGCCCATCTTCCCGCTCTTTGTTGTTAGTTAGAATGGCATTCCATTGGTCATTAAACTTTGAGATCTCCACATATGCTCTATCTAGCTCTTTCTTCTTGGAACTAAGCACATCACTAACACTCTTCAAGTCCAAGCCTACACGCTCTCGAGCGCGAATCTCTTTAGTCAACTTTATACCCATCTTGTTCACCAATTCAGTTTACTTCTTAGACGAATAAATGGCTTCACACCTCTCGCTTCTGAGTTGAATAATATCTTTTTCCAATTCCTCATTTGCCTTACGTAATTCCTCCTTCTCGGACCATAACTGAGTATACCTCTGAATATCAACAGCAGTCGGCTCCTCAATCATCAAAGGATATAAAGGCTCACAAAATGGAAAAGGCATCAACAATCTCCCAGCTCTCTCCTGAATCCAAGTCACATAAGAATCATAAGCTCTACTGTTGCTCTTACCCAAGGAAGCCTTCCCTCTACGGTGAATCTTGTTCCAAGCCTTCTCTACTATGACCAGGGTCTCATTCTCAAGCAAACCAGTGAAATACATAGATTCCTGTATTTCCTCTTCCTTCGGAGGTTCCCTCAGAGCATATACCCAAACTGCCTTACTGCAAGAGCTGGATTGTAGTTAATACCTTATTTCCTTCCAATCAACGGGACATTAGGAAAACCACCACAGCTAAAGATAATCTCTGTACCTAACTGGTCTCTGGCAAACCAAACAATGTCCTCAGAAGTCAAGCCCATCAGTCTTTGTGACCACTCTGAGGTACCTGCTGTATCAACAAAAGGACCAGCCTTGGGAAGATGACTCACAAACCATCTATATAAAAGAGGTACACAACAAGACACATTCTTCCCTCTCCGATTCTCATTCTTATAATGCACAGAGTGGTACATATCTCCCATAAGTGTAGGCACAGGATTTCTTGAGATGAAAATGTGGAAAGCATCCAAGTCCACAAAGTCAGGAATATTCGGAAACAAAATTACACCATATTGCACAAATCTGAGATGGCATTAAAGACAATCTAACAACTGTCTTTCGCAAAGTGTTGAGCTTTACCAATCAGGAAAGATAGTGGAAATCTAGGCATCCATTTCTTCTAACCAACTTCCTTTCTAACTCTGAAGCATCCAAATGAAGTGAATTAGCAAGCTTAGTCAGATTAGGTTCAGCTTTAGTATGATAAAAAGGCATCTGATCAAGGACAGGAACTCCCAAGAGCACAGAGAACTCCTCCAAAGTAGGCATCAACACATATCCCGGGAAAGTGGAACACTTCAACTGTGGATCATAGAACTGAAGCAATGTGTGAAGACCTCCCAACTCAAATACTGAAACTTTGCAGACACAACCCAAGAGCTTCCCATATGACTCCTTAAAATCTTCCATTGCATTACGGTCAGTAACAAAAATCAAACTGAGCAGAGGTGCTATGTCAGGAGTAGGAAACTTGTACACAACAGTCTTCTTCAAGCTAAGCTCCATGTCAGAAATGGAATAAGCTCACTAGAATCGAGAGGAAAATATACACCTGCAACATAAATACATGTCAATGTTAAATGAAAATGAAAATGCAAATGGAACAAGGGATCAAGATTGTTGTGCTATTGACTGAGAAGAACCAGTGCTTCGCTCTGGCAAGATAATAACACAACACTGATATTGTCGCTTCCGCGAAAATAAGGTGCCGACAAAACAGAAGAGTCGCCACCTTTCGTTATTTATCCCTCAGAGCGGGAAAGGAAACGATCGGAAAAACCTGACGAAAAGGTATAAGACAAGGTCATCGCAACCATTGTCTGGGTTCGGGAGTCGGTTACGCAAGGGGAAGGTATTAGCACCCCTCACGTCCATTATACTCGACGGGATCCACGCTTGTTTGTTTACTGGACGGGTTGGTTTTATTTATCTACCTATCAAGGCTGCCTTAAAAAGAAAAGAAAAATGACTCGGCAAAGCGTCGCGCTTTATGCCTACGTATTCTCATCAGAGAATGAGAAATCAGAGTCAACGTAGTTCGAATAACTACGGGATATGGGAAAGGTGGCTCGCCAATACATCAGTATCGTGCCTACGTACTCTCAACAGGTATGAGAGATCAGAGCTTACGTAGTTCGGGATAATACAGATTACGGGAATTCAGATTCATCTGTTTTATCGAGTAGGGTTAAACAGCAGTTCCAGCAGTCAGGGACAAATCCTGTTTGCGGTGGCGCTGAAGTTTAACAACACTCTTTTCTTCAGAAAAGCTTCCTTTGAATTATGGGCCCACGGGGCAAAAAGGTTTGAAGTTTGTTTTCTGTCTTTTACGAAAGAACTGTTTTTTATGGTTGTTTGCAACTAGCATCGCACTAGAGACTATGACCTGAGAGTGAATATGTCGCATGTCACCCAAAGGGTACCATACTAAACATCCAGACTGTTGAAAAGAAACTCTCCAACAATCCTTTCTCAGATAACTTAAGGCTCGTAACGTACGACGTCAGTTAACCTTTATTACTGTATTTTAATTTGTTTTGAGAAGAGAAGAGAAGGGGACAACTAAGGGGAGACTATCAAGTCCTAATGTGGTCATGCCAAGGATTCATCCTATGGTTGAGGTTTGAAGCAGGGAACTCCTAGAAGTTATCATGCATAGGTTTCAACCTAAAGTTCTAATCATCACTTCCTTATCAAAGGAACTGAGATTCCTAGGGGATCATGTCAATGATAAACAGAAACAGATAAAGCGTTAGCTTAAATAGTAAACAGTAAACGACTGTAAAATGCATGTAATGCAAGTGAGGGAGGAAATGTGTGTGGGGCATCAGCCTCCACAAGCTCATCTCAACCTCAAGCCAGATATGAATAACTGCAATCATACAGAGAAAATAACATGCTATCAAGCAAAATAGAGCAACTGCAATCATACAGAGGAAATGACATGCTATCAAGCAACACAAACCACATAGGCAAGGGAGCTGGGCTCTACCGAATACCCGCAAGCAAAGCCATACAATAAAAATACAAGCAGAGGGAGCAACTCAACCTCTAGTGCAATCATGCTCCTAGTTTAAATCAATCTAGATATGAACTTATTCTAATGCATCAAGCAAGTCAAACAAGGCACATCAATACAGAAAAGAAAACAGACAAGAAAGGAAAGCAGATCAACAGCCTCCATAGCTTCACAGCAAAGCAATCTTCTGACAGCAGTTCAGTCTTCAGACTCCAATCACCCTTCAAGGCTATCATCCTCAATAACAAGTATCAACTTGCTCCTCCAAGGTTTCAACCCATCAAACATAAGTATCAACTTATTCTCTCTCCTTCAAGCCTCAGCTTTACAGTAAATCCCACCTTCAGGCTTTACTCCTAACTACAAGTATCAACTTGATTCCCTCAGGCTCTAAATGCATCAATGTAAGTGTCAACTCATCCTTTATTCCTCAATCCTAAGCTCTTCACTCAATCTCAATTGGATCTTCTTCACAAGTACCAACTTGTTCTTCTTGCTTCAGCTCTCTCCTCCTTACCAGCATCAGCTAGCTCCTCTTCATCTACAAGCTTCAGCTCCTCAGAGTAGTCTTCAATCACATGGAAGTATCAACTTCATCCTCCAATATTCTTCAAGCAAGGAACTCCATCCTCTAACAAGGGAGAAAGATTCATCTATCAAGAGCAAAGTTTGGATGATTGGTAGCAGAGTGAAGACCAAAGGTCACCACTAAGCATCCTGTCATCAGAGAAAGGGACCTTCAAAGGTTCTACCAATTTGCAAAGAGCCACACATCCTACCAAAGGAGGGATGAGGCCTTTACAAGGGACCTTACATCATAGGGAAGAATGGAATTGATCAACATATTCCATGTTTATGAAGGAAAAGAACTATCTAGAAGCTCTGCCTACAAAACCCTAATCTTAACCTAATCAAAACTACACCACAAGAAGGGAAGATCTTCAAATCCAAGCCTCTTCTAGAAATCCAATGCATCCTCAACTTGCCTTCATCATCATCCAAGAGGAAGAGAAACAAAACCCTAATCTAAGGGAACTAAAGAAGTTAATCTAGTTGAATTAGTGCCTAAGAATCATCTAAAACTAGCACCTAAGCTAAAATCAATTAAAAATAGCAAACTATCTTATAAATTTCTACAAAAATTCCAAAGGGATCCTAATTCAATTAAGAATGCCTCATACAAAAACCAGGGACTAAATCATCTATTAAGTCCTAAAATCAAATCCTAAATCCAAAGGTATCAACCATAAACCCTAAAAATGGAGCTTCTAAAGGTTTCAACCTAAACTACCACTTATGTTCATCACAAAAATGTGAGAAAAATCTATGGGGAGCATGCATATCTATGCTAACAAATCACAAAAAAACAAGATCAGAATCATCATCACATGATCACACAAAATTCCACAAAATCAAGTATCAAACATAACTATTTTAATATCAATTAAAATGTGAAAATTCCCATAAAATCATAAAATGCATGGAATATTAATATTTTTTATCTAAAACATACTAGATCCTATCATTAATCTAATGCAAAAAGAATGGGATCAATTGGATCATTTTTCAATTTTATATGATTTAATTACTAAACTACATAAAATGAAGGAATTAAAAATGGACCATAAGTCAGAGGGTGTGATCAGCAAACAATTTCCATTACCCTCGCTTGGGCCCCTCATCCTGGGGGTGTGCATAGCAACTGGGCGCTAGGCCCACTCAAATCTCAATTCAGTCACAAGAAAAAGGACCAGGGGGTGTGCTAAGTACAAATTTCGCGTTACAACTCCCATTGAGCTTGAAAGAGGGGTGTTGATATCAAAGGATTCATAGGCCCATGCGCTCATTCTTCTTAAACTTAAACAGAAGAAAATATACACACCAGGTTCGAACTCACTTGTTCTTGGTCCATGCAGTGAAATGAACAAGGTTGGGGTACCTCACTAATCAAAACGCAGTGTTTTGAGGGGAGGGGGACGTGGCACAACGCTGAGCCTTGGATTGCTTGACTCAGTCTACATTTCCACACACACGGACGTCCCAGATTACGTCTTCAACCTTTCAAATGTGCAAGAGGAGGGAAAGATGCAGAATCCGGCGAGGGCGGCCGAAGTTCCACCGGAAAACCTCACGACACCCTAACTATCTCTACACTCAACCTTTGCGCGCGATTTCTGAACCAAAGTTGCTCGAATTTTCACAAGGAATTCAACCATCCCTCTAGTTTATGCTAAAAACGCAAGGATTGCAGAACCAAGATATCAACTGAAAATGGCATAAACCCTAACTTGTCTCTAATCATCAAATTAACCAACCAGAATTCATCTACATGCTAAAGGGAACTTAACCACATGCTTCTAATGGATTAAAAGTGCATAATCAAAGAGATATTTCAAGAACTTAGAACCAACCTTGAAGCTTGGATTGCAGTGGTTATGCGCCTCAATTCTCTCCCAGACTATGCAGAATCCTTCAAGGAGTAATGGTGGACAATTCTTGATGCTCAATTCTTGCTGAAACCTCTTGATTCTCCAAAACGCATTTCCAACTTTCAAGCTTTTTATTCACTTCACATCAATGGATTCTCAACAAAATTCTGCTCCAGAACCTTCCAAATTCGTTCTAATTCATATTTATAGTGTGTTCAGATGGATATCAAGCCCAAACTTGGCCCAATTATTGATTTTGGATACTCACTTTTTCTTCCAAGTTTCAACATGGATGTGTGCCTTCAAGCCTTGCTCATGCTCTAAACTCAGTCCAAACCATTCACTTAATCATTAAGGAGTGTGATATAATGGTTTTCTTCCTTTGGTTTCAACATATGGAATGGATATGATATGTTTCTTAATTGTGAAGTAACCATCCAAATGACTATGTTATGGACCTCAAATCCAAAATGTGGCAATGCCAATCTTTCTAAAACATCAATTCCATTCAAAATGACCATAAATTTGACTTGGAAACATGTTAATCTCATTTATTTTGAATTTTCTCATTTTAATTCATTAAAATGGCTTTCATGTGAAGTTTCTTCAACCAATGCTTGATATAATCCATATCAATGGACACTTGATGCTTATACAAGCTAAAAACATCATTTTGAACAACTTTCATGTTGAACAAAAATGCATTTGAGACCTCTAAATTGGTGAAAATGGCCTATGATCACAAATGACCTATAATCACCAAATGTCCAAAATACCCTTGACTTGTCAAAGCCATAAGTTGAGTTCTACAAATCCTATCAAGGACTTCTAGTACTCTCTAGAAAGATAAGAGGATAAGGAACAACATTCATGTTGACCAAAAGTTCATAGGAAGCATCCTTCTAGGGAAAAAGTTTCATGAAAGTTGGATAACTTTCAAGCTCCCAAATTCACATACCTCAGATGACCTGTAACTTGTCAAAGTCATAACTTGAGTTATACAAATCCTATCAAGTACTTCTAGCACTAAAATTAAAGCTAAGACCATGCTCTACAACATTCATGTTGGGGGAAAGATGAGATAACAATCACATCTTGAGCTAAACTGCCTTGAAGATAGGGGTCAAACTAGGGGATTTTACATTGTCAAGCCTTAGAAACCCTAGCTTGAAACTTCTCAAACTCTTCAGTCATGATGAGTTGACCTTGGAATCATCCTTATAACATCTCAATGTATCAGTCCATGATCACATGGCTCTTGAATTAGGTCTCAACCTTGTTCAAATCATCAGTTGACTTAGGGTTGACCCAGTCAAACCCTAATTGCACCACTCATGGCTGAGTCTTCTTAATCTTGCACAATGACCTATCTAGGCCCCAAAGTGATCTTCAACACTTCTCATGAGCTCTCTCAAGACCTCCAGTCCATCCTCATGGCTTCAGAATCATCTGATGACTTCCACAACTCTCAAGCTAGGAGACACACCCTCTTGGTTTCAACCACTCTCTCTGAGGATCTTTTAACTTCTCTGACAAAGATATCAACCCTTGAACACCTGAATAACCTTCTTAGCTAGCTTCATAGTCTTGTGTAGCCCTTGATTGGTAATCATACCTCTTGATCTCCTGCATACATGTCAATGAAATGCAAATGATAATGCTAATGTGAATGAAATGAAACATAAGCTAGGTAAAGAAATGTTGGGCAAATTTTGGGGTGCAACAGCTGCCCCTATTCAAACAGCTTGGACCTGACTGGGTGAGAAGCGAACGGCTCTCAAACAATCAAGGTACGAGACGGTTGAATACCAACAAACCCGGAAATTTGCAAACTGCACAAGTACACGGTACTCTGATGGGAACAAATCTTCGGAAACTTAAATATTAGCTGCACGGCAACTAGCTGGGGGATTGGTCACACGGTAACCAGTAATACATGGTCGATCATGCCGTCAGGCATCAGGATTCCTCGGGACACATCAAGTCAACAATCAAGTTAGTCATGCCATCGGGCATTCAAAGAAATTTTCGGGCATCAGCCGGACTTCGTCAGTAAGTCAGGAATAAGCTTCTCAGTCAATCATGAACCAATTGGGGATATCCAAACTTCTACCATCAGGCACTCCGCATCAGCTGAGAGAACTGCTTCGTCAGTTGGACTTCAATCATCAAGTCTTTAAGGGAAGTTTCAACTTCGCTGTTCAGAAACCTGCTGGGGATGACACATCTCCGCTTGGGGTTCTGGAGAACTATCAAGTAACCCTGCTTCGGGATTCAGAAATTATTTTGGGTGAATCAACTCTGCTGAGGACTTCAAGAATCATCTTGGACAAATAACTCCGTGGGGACTTCAAGAATCGTCCTGAACCGATAACTATGCTGGAGATTTCAGGAATCATCCTGAGCAAACACTCTGCCGGGGACTCTAAGCGTCAACTTGAGCAACCAACTCCTGCGACTTTAATGGGGATTTGAAGAATCATCTTAAACGAGCGCCTACGCTGGAGAATTCAAGAATCATCTTGGGCAAACAGATTTCGCTGGGGGATTCAAGAATCATCTTGAGCCAGCGACTCTGCGGAGGAACGCCTGCAAAACAAGCACAGTAACGACCTAGCTCATGTTTCATATGTGTATGCTTTGGCAATGGCGCAATGCTCCACACGGTGGAAATGCTACGCTTTTAGGATAAATGCTATGCAATCATGCAAAATGCTAGACCCCATCAGCAAAATAATTGTTGAAGGGAAAATCCTCCTGTCAAGGAGAAATAACCACTCTGGTGGAGGGAGGACTCATCCTGCCAAGGAGAAGAAGTCACACCAATATCAATCGGACTCCGCCTGGGGAAGCAAACTTCAGCCGAATGCTGCAGGGGAACGAAGCTCTACGAGAACCTGGACCTGCTGAGGAAAGCGATATCAATCGCAGAAATAAACTGCACGGCATTCGCAGCAAAACCTTCCTGGAGATAACGACTCCGGTGGGGAAACACAACATCATCTATTCAACACTCTATTGGGGAAAACCAATCATGGTCCTAACTGCTTTCCAAGGACTCGGCTCTCTTGGGGAAACTGCAAACTCGACTGAGGAAGAAGGAATCGTCCTGCTTACTGGGGAGAGTACGACTATGTGGGGAATTTCAATTCTGTCGGAGACTTCAGTCTGGAACTTCAGAGTACTGCACACTTCGGTATATGACTCAGCTGGGGAGATGTCGTTCCTTCAGGATACATCTGATTGGAGAGAGAATCTTCTCTGCCTGGGGGACATATCAATGCTTTACGATCCCACGTTCAGACTCTGTGGGGAGAGGTTGCTGAACTTTGCTGGAGAAGAAGGAATCATCCTGCTTGGGAACGCATACGGCGTACTACCTGGCATATGCTACACCTGCAAAAACACAAACAAATAGACAAGATACCCTTCTCAAAGGGACCTATCAAGGTTATCATCTTGTGACAACATTCAACTAATTCATTGTTTCAACAATCAGTGGCCTAGGCCAGTAAGTTTATGTATGCGCATTTTATCAAAAACATCGGCGTTCTTTTTCGCAAACAAAACAGATAAATGCTAAACAGGCAAACAGAATTACTGAATAGTATACATTTTATTGATAACGAACCCCTGAATGGGTAAAAATGTTTTACAACGGATGCAAGCTCCTGGAATGAGGAAGCTGCGCAAAAATAAATATACATCAGTATATACACATGTCAGCAACGAGGCGTAGACGAACACCATGAGTTGATCCCTCTATGACCCACTCGACTTCGATACTTCTCCGACGCTTTAGCTTCAGAAGAGATTGATTCAGATAAACGGCCCTCAGGTCCTCCAAACCACTAAACAAATACAGTCCACACACGGAACGCAGTTATTTGCTTTTCTAAATCCCTAACTTTTGCCTGAATCGCCCTTCCGGGTTTTCGATTCACCGGGATACCCTTTTTTGCCAAAGTCGCCCTTCCAGGTTTTCGACTTTGCGGGCGTACATTCTTTTCTTTTATATCCCTAATTTTTGCCCGAACCTTTTTCCTTTTTTATGGTTCGCCGGGATGCCCCTTTTTCCCTGGATATTCTTTTTTCTTTCCAGCGGGTCATTTTTTAAGCAAAGTATTTTTAGCTGCGTCCGCGTTCACCGGGGATGCAAAATCTTCACCATCCATCGTGGATAACAACAAGGCTCCTCCCGAAAAGACCTTGCTGACGATGTACAGACCTTCGTAATTGGGAGTCCACTTGCCCCGATGATCGGAGTGTGGAGGAAGAAACTTCTTTAGGACGAGATCACCCGTCTGAAAGCTTCTAGGACGCACCTTCTTATCATAAGCTTTCTTCATTCGGCTCTGGTACAGACGACCATATGCAATCGATGCTAACCTCTTCTCGTCCATCAGGCTGAGTTGGTTTAGTCGGTTCTTAATCCATTCTGCCTCATCGAGTTTTACGTCAACCTAAACTCGCAAAGAAGGGATCTCCACTTCTAACGGTAGGACAGCTTCCATACCGTACACTAAGGAGAAAGGAGTTGCCCCGGTTGACGTACGTACCGTTGTACGATAACCGTGCAGTGCAAACGGCAGCATCTCGTGCCAATCCTTGTAGGTCACAACCATATTCTGAACAATCTTCTTTATGTTCTTATTGGTCGCTTCAACGGCGTCGTTCATCTTCGGCCCGTAAGGAGATGAGTTGTGGTGTTCAATCTTGAAACTCTGGCACAGCTCCTTCATCATCTTGTTATTCAGGTTTGAACCATTATCAGTAATGATCCGCTCGGGAATTCCGTATCGACAGATGATGTCCCTCTTTATGAATTTAGCCACCACCTGCTTGGTCACATTAGCATATGAGGCTGCCTCCACCCACTTGGTGAAGTAGTCGATAGCTACTAGAATGAAGCGATGACCATTAGATGCAGTGGGCTCGATCTTGCCTATCATGTTGATGCCCCACATGGAGAACGGCCACGGGGAGGACATGACATTTAACGGGCACGGAGGCACATGAATCTTATCAGCATAAATCTGGCATTTATGATATCTCTTCGCGAATTTAAAGCAATCTGATTCCATCGTCAGCCAGTAATATCCTGCTCTCAGGATCTTTCTCGTCATAGCATGCCCGCCGGCGTGCGTACCAAATGTTCCTTCATGGACTTCTTCCATGAGCATACTCGCTTCTTTCTCATCTACACATCTGAGTAGCACGAGATCGTGGTTTCTCTTATACAAAACTCCATCAGGATTGAGATAAAAATTTCCAGATAGCCTCCTCAGAGTCTTCCTATCCTGGGTTGACGCTCCCGCAGGATATTCCTTAGTCATAAGGAAGGTCTGGATGTCATGGAACCATGGCTTACCATCGGAGGCTTCCTCGATCGCAAAAACGAATGCAGGTCTATCAAGACGAGATGGGACAATCCTCGGAGCTTCATTCCAAAAATTGACTTTATACATCGAAGCCAACGTGGCTAAGGCATCATCCATTTGATTCTCAGCTCTGGGCACGTGATGGAGTTCCACTCGATCAAAGAACGGAAGTAGCCTTCTAGCATAGTTCATGTACGACACCAAATTTGATTGACGAGTCTCCCACTCCCCTTTAATCTGGTTAATCACAAGTGTCGAGTCACCATATACATCTAGGTTCTTGATTCTCAAATCAATTGCTTCTTCTAGACCCATGATGCATGCTTCGTACTCCGCTTCATTATTGGTGATCAGAAACGTCAGTCTCGCCGTAAATGGGATGTGGGACCCGTGGGGAGTCGTGATGATCGCCCCGATGCCACTTCCATAAGAGTTAACCGCCCCATCAAATATCAATTTCCACTGGGATTTCCTATCTGGTCCCTCGTCGGGCAACGGTTCATCGCAATCTTTTGCTTTGAGAAACATGATATCCTCATCAGGGAATTCAAATTTCATCGGCTGATAATCGTCGATTGGCTGTTCGGCCAGGTATTCAGACAATACGCTTCCCTTGATGGCCTTCTGGGAAACGTACTGAATGTCATATTCCGTCAACACCATTTTCCATCTGGCAATCCTGCCCGAAAGCGCTTGCTTCTCGAAGACGTACTTGATCGGATCCATCTTCGAAATTAGCATGGTTGTATGATTGAGCATGTACTGTCGTAAACGTTTGGCAGCCCAGGCTAGTGCACAACACGTCTTCTCCAGCATCGAGTAACGAGATTCACAGTCTGTGAACTTTTTACTCAAGTAATAAATGGCATGCTCCTTTATTCTCGTCTCGTCGTGCTGACCGAGAACACACCCCATACTATTCTCAAGAACTGTCAAGTACATGATTAAGGGTCGTCCGGCCACTGGGGGTATCAAGATCGGAGGTTCCTGCAGATACTGTTTTATCTTATCGAATGCCTTTTGGCAATCCTCGTTCCAGATAATCGCCTGATCTTTCTTTAGCAGTTTGAACATCGGTTCACACGTGGCCGTGAGCTGAGAGATAAACCTTGCAATGTAGTTTATTCTGCCCAGGAAACCACGAACTTATTTTTCTGTTTTTGGCGCTAGCATCTCTTGTATTGCTTTAATCTTCGCAGGATCAACCTCGATGCCTCTTTCACTCACGATAAACCCCAGTAGTTTTCCGGACCGTACTCCGAAAGTACACTTGTTAGGATTCAACCTCAACCTGAATTTCCTAAGCCTCTCAAAATGCTTCAGCAAATTGACCAGATGTCCCTCCTCCGTTTGGGACTTCGCAATCATGTCATCAACATAGACTTCAATCTCATGATGAATCATGTCATGAAACAAAGTAACCATTGCTCGTTGGTAAGTGGCCCCTGCGTTCTTCAGACCGAAAGGCATTACCTTGTAGCAAAACATTCCCCAAGGCATGATAAACGTAGTTTTCTCCATGTCTTCCGGCGCCATCTTGATCTGATTGTAGCCGGAGAAGCCATCCATGAACGAAAATACGGAGAACTGAGCTGTATTGTCGACCAACACATCAATATGAGGGAGCGGGAAATCATCTTTAGGGCTCGCCCTATTCAAATCTCGATAATCGACGCACATTCGTACCTTACCGTCCTTCTTCGGTACAGGCACTATGTTGGCGACCCACGGAGGGTAAGTAGTGACCGCTAAGAAGCCATCATCAAGCTGTTTCTGCACTTCTTCTTTGATCTTAACGGCCATATCTGGTCGTGTCCTCCTAAGCTTCTGCTTAACGGGAGGACAATCTTCTCGCAGCGGCAAGTGGTGGACCACAATGTCAGTATCAAGTCCGGGCATATCTTCGTATGACCAAGCAAAGACGTCACTATACTCTCTTAGCATCTCGACCAATCTCTGCTTGACATCACTCTGCAATGCAGCCCCTATCCTGACGTTCCTGACAAGTTCTTCAGAACCCAAATTCACGATCTCAATTTCTTCCTCGTGAGGCAGAATAACTTTCTCTTCTTGTTTCAACAAGCGGGTCGACTCTTCGGGAAGGTCTTCGTCTTCATCAATCTCTTCTTCGGCTTGATAGATCGGGCAATCAAAGTCGAAGTGAGTCGTAGAAGGTCCAGAGTCGATGTCATCTGCTATGTGGATCCTGCAATAACAAGGGTTAAGCTTAAAACAAGGATACGCAGGTTAGCACAAACCCCATTGCCATTTTGTTGTTTTTCAAAACAAATATAAAACAGGAATAATAGAGATCACAATATTTGAATGTGAAGAAAAACGCCTTTTGATTTATTGATAAAATGCATGTACATAATCAAACAAGGCCCTGACAATAAAACCAATATGCCCCGGGTAGGACATAGGGTTGTACAACAATTGGAAAAAGTAAATCATTACTCTTTGCTTGCCACTTGGATGAGATCCCTGACGGACGAGTTGTTGAGGCTCTCGCCTGGCTTGCTTGGCTGGATCCAAGAGTCCAGATCGCAGTCGCTATCTCCGCTGTCTTCAGACACTGCGTTGACGCTTTCAAATATCACCCCGCCGCTGGTAAACTGGATCAGCCCTTTACCTCGCGACGCACTGCTAGAAGAGGAGGCTTCAGCCGCAGGAGAATATCCCAACCCAAACTTGTCTTGCTTGTTAGGTATCTCCAAAATTCGCCCCCAGCCTGGGGTAGATCCGGCTTGAACAACGTCCCGGGCTTCCTTGAAGGAAGAGAGAGTCATCTCTGGCTTCTCAGTGACTACAGGAGCTACGTTCTTGACTTTAACGGCTTCGAACGCCTGACACAGGGTTTCGTGGATTTCCCCATCCATCTCAACATACTTGAAGGACGACAAATGGCTCACCATTATGTCTTCCTCGCCACACACAGTCACGATGCTACCTCCGACAGCATACTTGAGCTTTTGGTGCAACGTGGAGGTCACGGCACCCGCAGAATGGATCCATGGTCGGCCCAAGAGACAGCTGTAGGCAGGCATGATGTCCATAATGTAGAAGACCGCATCGAATGTTTCCGGCCCGACTTGGATTGGTAACGTCACCTCCCCGAAAACATGGCGTTTAGTTCCATCGAACGCTTTCACAACCAGATCACTGGGTGTGCAAATCACTCCGCGAGTATCTAACTTCATCAATGCCTTCTTCAGAAGAACATTGAGTGACGACCCCGTGTCCACCAACACGTGAGACATAATCGTTCCCCTACACTCTATCGAGATGTGCAGGGCACTGTTGTGGTTTCTTCCCTTCGGCGTCAGCTCCAGGTCAGTGAACCCTAACCCATTTCCAGCATTCACATGGGCTACGACCTCTTCCAACTGGTTTACCGATATTTCCTGCGGTACATATGCGGTGTTCAACACCTTCAGCAGCGTGTTGTGGTGTGCCTCCGAACACAGCAACAAATTTAGGATGGAAATTTTCGAGGGTGTTTGATGGAGGTGATCCACGATCTTGTAGTCACTCTTTTTAATCAACCTCATAAATTCCTCGGCGTCTTTAACGAGTAAGTCTTTTTCTACCCCGCAAGGCATCTCTTCAACGACTTTACTTTTCCCTTTATCAGTTGCATCAGCTCTGTCCGCTTTGTCCACCACGACCTCAGGTGGTGCAAACACTCTTCCGTTGCGAGTAATTCCACTAACGCCCGCTAGGTTCTCCACAGACGACCCAAATGGTTCCAGTCCCAACTTTTGTCCGTTGCAGTAGACCTCTGCCCCATAATGCCATGGGACAGCATTAGTGCTTTCGAACGGTATCGGCCCAGCCTTAGTGATGGTAATTGTGGGCGGTCTAGGTACAGAAATAGTTATCGTTCGACGAGGGATGGTGATGGTGGCAACCTCATCACCTTGCTTCAGCATTACCTCTCCCGATCCGCATTCGGCCCTCCGGCTAAACTGCAGGATTCCCTCGGTCATCAGACTTTGAATCCCCTCTCTCAACGGTTCACATCCATCAGGACTTGTCGCACAGCCCATACACAGCTCTCCGCAACCTGGAAAGAAACCTCTTTTCATCAGCTTAGCTTTAACGAAGCTAAGCGGCGTCTTCAGATCTCTGACGTCAGTCAACAAATCCAACCTCTCGTCTTCAATAATGGCGTTTACCCCACCTCCCCTATGATTCGGCATAGGGTTCTTCGTGACGTTTGGCACATTATCTGAGAAGTTGATGATCTTAGCGTCCACCATATCTTGCACCTTGTTCTTGAAGGCTTTGCAATTCTCTATTGTGCGGCCTGGTGCCCCTGAGTGAAACTCACAAGTTGCATTCGCGTCATAACCTGGCGGAGGTGCCCCTGTCAAGGGAGCCAATGTTCTCTTTTGGATCAACTGTAGCTGGAGCAAAGTCTGCAATAGTTGCGCGTACGACATGGGTGGTGTTTCGAGGTGACGGCTCGACAGAGGTGCCCTGTTCTGATACTTTTTGTACCCTTGTTGATTCGGCTGTTGCTGTTGCTGCGGCTGCTGCTGCTGTGGCTGTTGAACGGTCGGGATAGTTATGTTGGCCACTTGCTGGTGAGGGCCTTTACCCTTCCTTCGAGCGTTGGTCACGACGCTCGTTTCTCCTTCCCATCTTTTGCCACTATAAGGTTTCTTGCCTCCTCCATCCGAGGATGAATCACCTTGAATTTTCCCCAGTTTGATCCCATTTTCAATGTGCTCACCCGTGATAATGAGATCTGAGAAGGTTCCAAACATACCGCTAACCAATTTCTCATAATAAACCCCCGGGAGGGTGGCTACGAACATTTGCACAAGCTCACGTTCAACCATCGGCGGCTGAACCCTGGCTGCCAATTCACGTCACCGCTGGGCATATTCCTTGAACCCTTCATTGCTCCTTTGCGACAGATTCTGCAGTTGGACTCGGTTTGGGGCCAAGTCATTGTTATATTGGTAGTGGTGCACAAATGGTTCAGCAAGTTCCTTCCACGTGCGCGCACTGGTAGGCTCCAGACTCATGTACCATTCGAGGGAGGGTCCGGACAGACTGTCCTGAAAGAAGTGCATCAGCAACTTCTCGTCCTCAGAATGAGCGGACATTTTTCTGTAATATGATCTCAGGTGGACGCGAGGGCAAGTGGTGCCCTTGTACTTCTCAAAGTCAGGTACCTTGAACTTGGGAGGCACCTTGAAATCAGCGATCAGTCCCAACTTGGACATGTCAACACCTAGGGTGTTCTGGTTCTCGATATTCCTCATCTTATCCTCGAGGGCCTTAAATCTAAGCTGTGCTTCAGCAGTCAGCTCCCCTTCAGCACCTCTCTGCGATAACACATCGACTTGACGGTCTTCTAACCACGGCTGATGCCCAAACAGATTTCCAACACCCGCATTGCCGTTGCTCGGCCCAGCATTGACATTAGCTTCAAAATTCCCATTACCGATGCCCGTCGTATTGCCGTTGAGTCCCATGTTAGCTATCACATTGCCGTTGGCACTGCCATTCCCCCCGGTCACGGGGACGCCATTCTGAGGAGTTTCAACAGGTGGAGGGGTAGGCACGGTCCCACCATGGAGTACGCCATTACTATCGACCCTTGAAATCAGAGGCTGAACCAAGGTTCTGAGCTGATCCTGGCCATTGGCGACCGCTTGCATGAGCTCCATGAAGCGGTCCATTCTTTCGCGGAGTTCTTGAACATCAGTTTGCACTTGCTCCATGATTCTGGTTTGATTTGCTCTGGTCGGATAGCGGTGGATTGGTCTCTGATCAATCCTGGAACAACCTGAAACAACCTGAAAACACACAAGGGTTAGGAAAAACGACAAAGTGCTCGTTATGCAAATGCTTCATGCAAATGCAAACATGTGTCTGTGCGTTAGGGAGATTTCCCCCGATCCTAGTGCCTGAGTGCCAGTGCTGATAATAAGAAGTCTGAGTCCGGTCACGGAAATAACGTCTCATATATACGAAGAAAGCCTATCAAGGCAGTACATAACATCACTGAGTACAAGCAGAATCAATAACGTGACCTCGACCAACAAGCCTGGTGATGGTCAGCATACAACAATGATTAAAACAAAAAGAATACAAATAGTCAGGCACGGCCACGGGCGCAAAACTCTTCTAACAACCCCCTCGTTTTTGGATGATCAGGCCGGGTGAGCAACCCTTTGACGAGTAACTCCCTCTGCACAATGGTGTACTGAAGACCTTCGACCGAATCTTCCCATGCTCCTTCGCTGAAACAATCTTCTAACTTCCGCTTCTTGGACTCAAACGTCAGTTTGCGCTCCTTCAGGTTAGCAAGAGCCCTGTTGAGCCGGCCTTCAGCGACATATCTGCGAGCGGTTTCTTCATCAAACCTTTTCTCACTAGCCTTCACCTGGGCGTTCAACTTTGAGATCTGTTGCATCAGCTTATCCTCCCGTTCTTTCCTGTTGGCTAGGGTGGCCTTCCAATGCTAGTTGAACTTGGATATCCTCCGATACGCTTCGTCCAAGTGCCTCTTCTTAGTGGCCAGCACATCGTTGACAGCTTTGAAGTCTCGACCCATACGCTCGCGCTCAGCTATCTGCTTAGTCAAATCTGTCCCCAGCTGGTTCACCAGCTCTGTTTGCCTCTTGAAGGAATGGACGACCTCGCTTCTCTCGCTTCTGAGCTGAGCCAATTATTTCTCCAGTTCTTCATTTGCCTTCTTCAGCTCGTCTCGCTCAGCTAACACCTGATTATGCTGCTGAATAGGCACGGTGGTAGGCTCTTCGATCACTGGAGGACTTTCTGGCTGGGCAGGAGGAAACGGCACCCCTATAGCATCTACTCTGGCTCTGATCCATGTCACATATGGAGCGTAGGCTTGACTGTTACTTTTTCCCAGCAATGGTTTTCCCCTCTTACTGATACCATTCCAAGCGCGTTGAAGCTTAGATAACATATCCCCTTCTAGAAGACCAGTGAGGTACAGAGATTCCTGCACCTCCTCATCCTTCGGCGGTGCTCTCAAAGCATAAGCAAAATGTCGGACCAGCAGAGATGGATTATAATTGATACAGCCCTTCCTGCCTATCAAAGGCACGTTCAGAAACCCACTGCAGCTGCAGATAATCTCGGTGCCCAACCTATCTCTGTCAAACCAGTCAATATCCTTCGCTGACAGACTCATCAAACGCTCGAACCACTCAGCTGTGGCTGCAGACGAAGCAGAGGGACCCCTCTTGGGTAGATGACTATCAAGTCATTTATAAAGCAGGGGCACACAGCACGAGACATTCTTACCCCTTCTGTTCTTGTTCTTGTAGTGGACGGAATGGTAGACATCTCCTATCAAGGTAGGGACTGGATTCCCTGATGCAAAGATGTGAAAGGCGTCGAAGTCCACAAAGTCGGGCATATTGGGGAACAGAATGATGCCATATATGCACAGAGCGAGAATGGCGTTGAACACGACCCAACATCCGTCTTTGGCGCACTGCTGAGCCTTTCCCACTAAGAACTGCAAGGAGAAACCGGGAACCTTGTTCCAACTAGACAATACTAACTCGGTGGCATCCCGATGAAATGAAGGAGCTAGACTAGCCAGATTAGGCTCAGCATCCATATGAACAAAGGGCATCTGACTCTTGATAGGCACACCTAACAAATCAACATACTCCTCTAGCGTAGGTGCGAGAACAAAATCCTGGAAATTAAAGCATCTCAACGGAGGATCGTAGAACTGCAACAAGGCGTGCAACCCATTCAACTCAGACACAGAGGGTTTACAAACCAAACTGAGCAGTTTTCTGTAAGACTTTCTGAATTCACCTTTCATAGAATCATCTGCTAGAGCAATCAAACCAGTCAGCTGAACAACATCAGGAGTAGGGAGCTTGTAAGCCACGGTCTTCCTCAGAGAACCCATAATAACACAATAGGAGGCAAGAAATCCTGGATCGGGGGAAACGATACCTGCAACACAGACACACGTTAATGAAATGCAAATGAGTATGCAAATAATGCAAAATGCAATCATGCAGCAGGAGATCAAGGCAACTGTGTTGGGGAGATTCTGTATCAACAAAATCATAATACTGTTCTGTCAAGAACAACCACTATCTCTGATAAGAAGAAAACCCAGATATCGGACCATAAATCTGCTCTGTCAAGAACACACACACACAGGACCATAAACCTGCTCTGTCAAGAACAAACATTTGATAATAAGGACCTCTGATACAGGACCAAAACTCTGCTCTATCAAGAACAAACATATCTCTGCTGACGAGATCTTCTGATCCCAATCATAAACCTGCTTTGTCAAGAACAACTACACATCTCCTGATGAGATCCTCTGATCCCAACCATCAATCTGCTCTGTCAAGAACAACATACACATATGCCGATGAGATCCTCAGATCCCAACCAAAATTGATTCACTATCAAGAAAACCAGGTAGTCTGAAGGTTAAGGTTTCCTGCAACAAACCCGACCCTGCTCACAGGTATGGACCTAAACTGACACAAGTTCGGCGTCCTATGCAGTCATCAGCGTCACAGACATTCAAGAGGGGTGATACGATACCCAGAAGATGTGGCATCACCAGCTCATGAAGCGGCCTCACTCGGCTGAATTCCAAATGATCGGTCCCCAGAGTCGACAATCCTCCAAACCAACAACCCCCTCAACCCAAAGGGTTGAAAAAGAAGTCAACCGGGAGAACCTCGTCTGAGCGTGGATTTCATGAGACACTAGTGCCTGCCAAGCAAGCACGCGCCCACAAATTTCCACAACTAATGCTAAGTTCACTCAAGCCTGGGTCTGGCTTCTCACTCATCAGAATGCCCCTCCCACAACAGCACAGATAATCATATCATACTGAAAAATAAAATGCGATAAACAAACACAACCCAACTAGTAATCATACAAGCGCTAGGATTAACTCTCGCAGGGGACGTTGGATCCCCAAACTGACTCGCATACGGGACGTTGGATCCCAGGAAACTATCAAGTCCCCAGCAGAGTCGCCAGCTGTCGCTTCCGCGAAAATAAGGTGTCGGCAAAACAGAAGAGTCGCCACCTTTCGTTATTTATCCCTCAGAGCGGGAAAGGAAACGATCGGAAAAACCTGACAAAAAGGTATAAGACAAGTTCATCGCAACCATTGTCTGGGTTCGGGAGTCGGTTACGCAAGGGGAAGGTATTAGCACCCCTCACGTCCATCGTACTCGACAGGATCCATGCTTGTTTGTTTACTAGACGGGTTGGTTTTATCTATCTACCTATCAAGGCTGGCTTAAAAAGAAAAGAAAAATGACTCGGCAAAGCGTCGCGCTTTATGCCTACGTATTCTCATCAGAAAATGAGAAATCAGAGTCAACGTAGTTCGACTAACTACGGGATATGGGAAAGGTGGCTCGCCAATACATCAGTATCGTGCCTACGTACTCTCAACAGGTATGAGAGATCAGAGCTTACGTAGTTCGGGATAATACGAATTACAGGAATTCAGATTCATATGTTTTATCGAGTAGGGTTAAACAGCAGTTCCAGCAGTTAGGGACAAAGCCTGTTTGCGGTGGCGCTGAAGTTTAACGACACTCTTTTCTTCAGAAAAGCTTCCTTTGAATTATGGGCCCACGGGGCAAAAAGGTTTGAAGTTTGTTTTCTGTCTTTTACGAAAGAACTGTTTTTTATGGTTGTTTGCAACTAGCATCACACTAGAGACTATGACCTGAGAGTGAATATGTCGCATGTCACCCAAAGGGTACCATACTAAACATCCAGACTGTTGAAAAGAAACTCTCCAACAATCCTTTCTCAGATAACTTAAGTCTCGTAACGTACGACGTCAGTTAACCTTTATTACTGTATTTTAATTTGTTTTGAGAAGAGAAGAGAAGGGGACAACTAAGGGGAGACTATCAAGTCCTAATGTGGTCATGCCAAGGATTCATCCTATGGTTGAGGTTTGAAGCAGGGAACTCCTAGAAGTTATCATGCATAGGTTTCAACCTAAAGTTCTAATCATCACTTCCTTATCAAAGGAACTGAGATTCTTAGGGGATCATGTCAATGATAAACAGAAACAGATAAAGCGTCAGCTTAAACAGTAAATAGTAAATGACTGTAAAATGCATGTAATGCAAGTGAGGGAGGAAATGTGTGTGGGGCATCAGCCTCCACAAGCTCATCTTAACCTCAAGCCAGATATGAATAACTGCAATCATACAGAGAAAATAACATGCTATCAAGCAAAATAGAGCAACTGCAATCATACAGAGGAAATGAAATGCTATCAAGCAACACAAACCACATAGGCAAGGGAGCTGGGCTCTATCGAATACCCGCAAGCAAAGCCATACAGTAAAAATACAAGCAGAGGGAGCAACTCAACCTATAGTGCAATCATGCTCCTAGTTTAAATCAATCTAGATATGAACTTATTCTAATGCATCAAGCAAGTAAAACAAGGCACATCAATAAAGAAAAGAAAACAGACAAGAAAGGAAAGCAGATCAACAGCCTCCACAGCTTCACAGCAAAGCAATCTTCTGACAGCAGTTCAGTCTTCAGACTCCAATCACCCTTCAAGGCTATCATCCTCAATAACAAGTATCAACTTGCTCCTCCAAGGTTTCAACCCATCAAACATAAGTATCAACTTATTCTCTCTCCTTCAAGCCTCAGCTTTACAGTAAATCCCACCTTCAGGCTTTACTCCTAACTACAAGTATCAACTTGATTCCCTCAGGCTCTCAATGCATCAATGTAAGTGTCAACTCATCCTTTATTCCTCAAGCCTCAGCTCTTCACTCAATCTCAATTGGATCTTCTTCACAAGTACCAACTTGTTCTTCTTGCTTCAGCTCTCTCCTCCTTACCAGCATCAGCTAGCTCCTCTTCATCTACAAGCTTCAGCTCCTCGGAGTAGTCTTCAATCACATGGAAGTATCAACTTCCTCCTCCAATATTCTTCAAGCAAGGAACTCCATCCTCTAACAAGGGAGAAAGATTCATCTATCAAGAGCAAAGTTTGGATGATTGGTAGCAGAGTGAAGACCAAAGGTCACCACTAAGCATCCTGTCATCAGAGAAAGGGACCCTCAAAGGTTCTACCAATTTGCAAAGAGCCACACATCCTACCAAAGGAGGGATGAGGCCTTTACAAGGGACCTTACATCATAGGGAAGAATGGAATTGATCAACATATTCCATGTTTATGAAGGAAGAGAACTATCTAGAAGCTCTGCCTACAAAACCCTAATCTTAACCTAATCAAAACTACACCACAAGAAGGGAAGATCTTCAAATCCAAGCCTCTTCTAGAAATCTAATGCATCATCAACTTTCCTTCATCATCATCCAACAGCAAGAGAAACAAATCCCTAATCTAAGGGAACTAAAGAAGTTAATCTAGTTGAATTAGTGCCTTAGAATCATCTAAAACTAGCACCTGAGCTAAAATCAATCAAAAATAGCAAACTATATTATAAATTTCTACAGAAATTCCTAAGAGATCCTAATTCAATTAAGAATGCCTCATACAAAAACTAGGGACTAAATCATCTATTAAGTCCTAAAATCAAATCCTAAATCCAAAGGTATCAACCATAAACCCTAAAAATGGAGCTTCTAAAGGTTTCAACCTAAACTACCACTTATGTTCATCACAAAAATGTTAGAAAAATCTATAGGGAGCATGCATATCTATGCTAACAACTCACAAAAAAACAAGATCAGAATCATCATCACATGATCACACAAAATTCCACAAAATCAAGTATCAAACATAACTATTTTAATATCAATTAAAATGTGAAAATTCCCATAAAATCATAAAATGCATGGAATATTAATATTTTTTATCTAAAAAATACTAGATCCTATCATGAATCTAATGCAAAAAGAATACGATCAATTGGATCATTTTTCAATTTTATATGATTTAATTACTAAACTACATAAAACGAAGGAATTAAAAATGGACCATAAGTCAGAGGGTGTGATCAGCAAACAATTTCCATTACCCTCGCTTGGGCCCCTCATCCTTGGGGTGTGCATAGCAACTGGGTGCTAGGCCCACTCAAATCTCAATTCAGTCACAAGCAAAAGGACCAGGGGGTGTGCTAAGTACAGATTTCACGTTACAACGCCCATTGGGCTTGAAAGAGGGGTGCTGATATCAAAGGATTCATAGGCCCATGCGCTCATTCTTCTTAAACTTAAACAGAAGAAAATATACACACCAGGTTCGAACTCGCTCGTTCTTGGTCCATGCAGCGAAATGAACAAGGTTGGGGTACCTCACTAATCAAAACACAGTGTTTTGAGGGGAGAAGGACGTGGCACAACGCTGAGCCTTGGATTGCTTGACTCAGTCTACATTTCCACACGCACGGACGTCCCAGATTACGTCTTCAACCTTTCAAATGTGCAAGAGGAGGGAAAGATGCAGAATCCGGCGAGGGCGGCCGGAGTTCCACCGGAAAACCTCACGACACCCTAACTATCTCTACACTCAACCTTTGCGCGCGATTTCTGAACCAAAGTTGCTCGAATTTTCACAAGGAATTCAACCACCCCACTAGTTTATGCTAAAAATGCAAGGATTGCAGAACCAAGATCTCAACCGAAAATGGCATAAACCCTAACTTGTCTCTAATCATCAAATTAACCAACCAGAATTCATCTACATGCTAAGGGGAACTTAACCACATGCTTCTAATGGATTAAAAGTGAATAATCAAAGAGATATTTCAAGAACTTAGAACCAACCTTGAAGCTTGGATTGCAGTGGTTATGCACCTCAATTCTCTCCCAAACTATGCAGAATCCTTCAAGGAGTAATGGTGGACAATTCTTGATGCTCAATTCTTGCTGAAACCTCTTGATTCTCCAAAACTCATTTCCAACTTTCAAGCTTTTTCTTCACTTCACATCAATGGATTCTCAACAGAATTCTGCTCCAGAACCTTCCAAATTCGTTCTAATTCATATTTATAGTGTGTTCAGATGGATATCAAGCCCAAACTTGGCCCAATTATTGATTTTGGATACTCACTTTTTCTTCCAAGTTTCAACATGGATGTGTGCCTTCAAGCCTTACTCATGCTCTAAATTCAGTCCAAACCATTCACTTAATCATTAAGGAGTGTGATATAATGGTTTTCTTCCTTTGGTTTCAACATATGGAATGGATATGATATGTTTCTTAATTGTGAAGTAACCATCCAAATGACTATGTTATGGACCTCAAATCCAAAATGTGGCAATGCCAATCTTTCTAAAACATCAATTCCATTCAAAATGACCACAAATTTGACTTGGAAACATGTTAATCTCATTTATTTTGAATTTTCTCATTTTAATTCATTAAAATGGCTTTCATGTGAAGTTTCTTCAACCAATGCTTGATATAAACCATATCAATGGACACTTGATGCTTAGATAAGCTAAAAACATCATTTTGAACAACTTTCATGTTGAACAAAAATGCATTTGAGACCCCTAAATTGGTGAAAATGGCCTATGATCACAAATGACCTATAATCACCAAATGTCCAAAATACCCTTGACTTGTCAAAGCCATAAGTTGAGTTATACAAATCCTATAAAGGACTTCTAGTACTCTCTAGAAAGATAAGAGGATAAGGAACAACATTCATGTTTACCAAAAGTTTATAGGAATCATCCTTCTTGGGCAAACGTTTCATGCAAGTTGGATAACTTTCAAGCTCCCAAATTCACATACCTCAGATGACTTGTAACTTGTCAAAGTCATAACTTGAGGTCTATAAATAATATCAAGGACTTCTAGCACTCAAATTAAAGCTAAGACCATGCTCTACAAAATTCATGTTGGGGGCAAGATGAGATGACAATCACATCTTGAGCTAAACTACCTTGAAGATAGGGGTCAAACTTGGGGATTTTACACTGTCAAGCCTTAGAAACCCTAGCTTGAAACTTCTCAAACTCTTCAGTCATGATGAGTTGACCTTGGAATCATCCTTATAACATCTCAATGTATCAATCCATGATCACATGGCTCTTGAATTAGGTCTCAACCTTGTTCAAATCATCAGTTGACTTAGGGTTGACCCAGTCAAACCCTAATTGCACCACTCATGGCTGAGTCTTCTTAATCTTGCACAATGACCTATCTAGGCCCCAAAGTGATCTTCAACACTTCTCATGAGCTCTCTCAAGACCTCCAGTCCATCCTCACGGCTTCAGAATCATCTGATGACTTCCACAACTCTCAAGCTAGGAGACACACCCTCTTGGTTTCAACCACTCTCTCTGAGGATCTTTTAACTTCTCTGACAAAGATATCAACCCTTGAACACCTGAATAACCTTCTTAGCTAGCTTCATAGTCTTGTGTAGCCCTTGATTGGTAATCATACCTCTTGATCTCCTGCATACATGTCAATGAAATGCAAATGATAATGCTAATGTGAATGAAATGAAACATAAGCTAGGTAAAGAAATGTTGGGCAAATTTTGGGGTGCAACAGATATAAGGAACCACTGTATCAAGATCAACAGTTCACACTGACGAGAAAACCAGGTAGGTTGAAGGTCAAAGTTTCCTGCATAACCCTCCCCACTCACAGGTATGAACCTATCTCTGATAAGGTCTGGCATCCTATGCGGTCGTCAGCGTCACATACGTTCGAGAAACGATGATACGTTCACCATTTCTGGTTTGGCATCATAGTTTCACGAAGCGGCCTCACTTAGCTGACTCCCAAATGATCGGTCCCCAAAGTCGACAATCCTCAGATCCAACATCCTCTCAACTGTCCGAAACAGACTAGAAATGTAGCCATCAAAGAGAATCTCGTCTGAGCGCGAATTTCGTGGGAACTAGTGCATGCCAAACATACAGGTTCACCACTACTTTCCACTCTTAATGCTATGGCTATACTCAAGCCTGGGTTTTGGCTTATCACACAGTGGAACATTCCCACCCAACAGCACAGCAAAAATGATATATAACAATGCTGGAAAGTAAAATGCAAATGCAGA
Source organism: Lathyrus sativus (assembly GCA_963859935.3). Taxonomy (NCBI): domain Eukaryota; kingdom Viridiplantae; phylum Streptophyta; class Magnoliopsida; order Fabales; family Fabaceae; genus Lathyrus; species Lathyrus sativus. Next base: position 524,011,612 of record OZ012738.1, read on the forward strand.
TAAAGTACAAATGCAACACATAAATACACCCTAAGATAAACAAACAAGCGCTAGGATTGAATCACATAGGGGATGGGAAGTGTCCCCAGCAAAGTCGTCAGTTGTCGCATCGCTGCGAATAGGGGCCGGCAGAAGACAGAAGAGTCGCCACCTTTCGTTATTTATCCCAAAGAGAGGGAAAGGAAACAATCAAAGAAAACCTACGAAAAGGGGAAAAGACAGGTCATCGCAACCAAATCTTGGGTTCGGGAGTCGGCTACACAAGGGGAAGGTATGAGCACCCCTCACGTCTGTTGTACTCAACAGAATCCACACTTGTTGTCTATCTAAAAGGGTGTTAATCTATAAGGCTGGCCCACAGGGACAAAAAAAGAAAAGAGACTCGATAGAGCATCGCCGCTATATGCCTATATACTCCCTCGTGCAACGGGAAAGTCAGAGTCGACGTAGTTCGGAAAACTACGGGTGAAGGTGGGGAAGGTTGCTCGCCAAGACATCGTCGTCTTGTGCCTCCGTATCCTCGTCTGGTACGAGAAATCGGAGCAAACGTAGTTCGGGCTGACACGACCACATGTTGGTTCAAGTGTTTTAACCGAGTAGGGTTAAACCTTAGTTCTAGCAGTTAGGTGTATTGTTACTCAACCATTGGAGACTTAGGCGTTACCTGTTTGCGGTAGAACCAAGAGTTAACACACTCTTTCTGAAAATGGTTTTCAATTAATCCCGAAGGATAAAAAAGTTTGATGTTTGGTTTTGAGTCTTTTACGAAAAAGAAGTGAATTGAATTGTGTTTGTAATTCATGTTGCACTAAAGACTATGACTTAGGAGCGAATGCGTCGCATATCGCCCAAAGGGCATACACTAAACACTCTAGACAATTGAGAGGAGGCCCCTCAATCATCACTTCCCAAATGCTTAAGGCTTGTAGCATACAACACTCCTTATCCTTTATTACATATTTTGAAGAAGTTTTGAGATGAGAAGAGAGAAGGCACAACTAAGGGGAAACTAGCTCAACCCTAATGTTATCATGCAACGTGCTCCTAAGATTGAGATCAAGAGAGGAAAAGACTATCCTAATGTTATCATGCTTGGATTTAACACTTAATGTCTCTCCTACTCCCATCTTAAACAAATGGGACTACGAATCCTAGGGGATCATGGCAAAGAACACCAAGTAAACACAAGATAAATCAATCACAAATGAGATGAAAGAAAGAGATGCAAACATGAAATGTAACACAAAGAAAAGAGGGAGGAATAAAAGTGTGGGGCAGCAACCACCACAAGCACATCTCAACCTCTTGAATGCAAGCAAAGATATGCAAAACAAAAGAGAAATGCAAGAAAAAGAGCTTAAACAAATCCAAGCAAAGGTGAGATGAAATGGGAGAAGTTACAACTCCTACAACCATTCAAACATCAATCACCGAACCAAAAGGCAAACAAAAAAGAAGGAGAAGAAGACATGATCAAGATGAGGATGGGAGAATAGGCTTGGGCAGAAAGCAACAAAGAAAGAAATCTCAACCATAAGCATCAAAATGATCATGCAAACAAGAAAGCACAAAAGAATTCTCAAAGTGGCATCTCATCCAAGTTAAACTCAAAGTGCAAACAAAAAGCACCAAATCAACTTGAATGAGTTCCAAAGTCCCATAGACAGAAGTGAGAACAAGGGAAGAAGATGCACAAATGAAAGAAGAAGAGGAAACAAGACAAGTTGCAAGGTAGGGCATGGGAAAAGAACCTAAGTTCAAACCACTTTCAACATTCAAATGCAAATGGAAAGCCCTAATTAGAAGTAACTTGCAACACAAACCAAACAAGGGTAGGACCTACAAACTTGCAACCAGCAACTTCAAAATGTTAAGAATGTGAATCAAGAGGTGTTGGAAGCATATGTGATCCACAAGGGTCATCTTCCAAAAGAACTAGGTCAACTAGTTTGTATGAACCTCCATTAGGGTGACTTGACTTGCAAGGTTCCCCAAAAATAGGAAAATGGTTCAATAAATGCCAAAAAAAAAGACACAAAGCTCATAAACAAGTTGGCAACCAAAGGCCAAAACATCAAAACCAAAATCCAATCAAAGCATCACCAAAGGAATTGATCCACTAGGGTGCTCCACTTTGAAAGGTATTTGTCGAGGGTCAAATAAAAATAAACCAAAGTCAAAAAAAATAGGTCAAACTTTGACCAAAACCAGCCTCAAAGGCACCGCAACCCATCATCAAAATGGAGAGGAAGCCTTGCTCATAGGTGGATACAAATGGTCTAAAAATCAAACAAGAACAAATGGAAACCTTCATAAAAACACTTCCAATTGTAAAATCCCAAATTAATTGCAAAGTAAAAGAAAAATGTAATTAAAAATTATAGAAAATTAAATAACACTCTACGGTGTTGGAAAAAAATTTGTGGGATTATATGAAATTTGGAAGTATTTTTAAAAATCAAAAAGAAAAACAGAAATAAAATAAAAACAAGGAAATGGAAGGGAGGTGTAGCCAGCAAGAAAAACACGTTGAAATGGCATTGGTCTCACAATCAGAAGGGTGCGTGTAGTAAGGAAAGCCCAATCCAACTCAGTAAAATTAAAACGCACCGTTTCATTTATTGACGTGGAAGTCAACATCCACGCATGCAAGTCAAGCAAATAAGAAGCGGCCACATACACAGTCAAAAGGTCCAACATAATCCACCTCAGATCTGAGGGTTTTGAACCAGACGCCGGAGCCCCAGCTTTGGTCGTCTTCTCCGGCGATCTGGCCGGAGCTCAGATCATTCAACCATCACCAAACTAAGCAAAATGCATACCAAAATGAAGCTAAGCTCATGTACATTCCAAATCCATGATCCATTGGTTTTAAACATGGCTAAATAAAGAGAATCGAATGGATCAAGTTTGGAATGCACATCTAAGATCTTCATCAAACATGACAATTAAACCATCAAACATGGCCTACACGAGGTAGGGCTTCAGACGCAGTCAATATGGACCTAGGTCAAGCTCTAGAATGAGAGAAAAGTTTATTGGAAACTTACTTAACGGACACACTTCGTTGGTGCTTCAACGACTTGCTTGCTTGCTTGAAAACGTCCAGATCCACTCCAATTTTCTCAAGGAAGAAGAATCACACCTCAATTGAAGTTGAATTGCTCTGAAATTGAAAACACGATTTGAGATTTTCTTTGGAAGTTTGAAAATGGAAGTTGCTTGTTCTGGCTCCAAAATGCGCTTCTGAGCTCTCAATTCACATTGTGAACTTATATATGTTGGATTTGAAATGAAATTGGAGGCCCATGAAGCCTTGTTGTGATGAATTTTCAAAAATGCCCAATATGGAGTTTTCTCATGCACACGTGAAAACAACCACCTACACTCATGAAAATTACTTGATTCTTCAGCTGGAGAGTTAAATTTTGCAATGGGATTGGATTGGGCCTTGTATTTTGCAATGTGAATAAAATTGGATCAAAATGAGACATGTACATGACCTATAATGAGTTCAATTCAAATCACCTTTTAAAGCTCATTTGAATTTGAATTTCCTCACCCAATGTCCATAAACAAGCATAATTCACACCAACCTTGAGTTTTAGCGTGTAAATTAGATCATTTGGGGCAACTTTCATGTTGGTTGAAGTTTCATTTGAAGTACCTAAGTGCATGTAAATGACCCATAATCAAAATGGCCTATAATCAAAGTTTCCCAAAATACCCTTGCCATGTAAGATCCATAACTTGAGTTCCACAAATGATATCAAGGACTTCTAGGACTTTTAGGAAAGCTAAGATCATAAGGAACAACTTTCATATTCACCTCAAGTAGAGGAGAAACTTGGTTCTAGGCCAAAAGTGCCTTGGAAGTGAGTTGACTTTTGTTGACTGAAAAATATGTTCATCTGAGACCTATAACTTGATGACATCATAACGTGGGTTCCCCAAACCCAATGGATGAGTTATAGTACTCAAAAGAAAGCTTAGAACATGCCCTACAAGTATCATGTTTACATGAAAATAAGATTGAACTTATATCATGATGTAAATTGTCCTTGAAGTTATGCACTAAAGAAGGGTATTTTACACTGAGATCCTCTGAAACCCTAATTTAGTAACCCCTTGAACTCTTGATTCTTCTTGATTTGAACGTAGAATGACATCCTAGATGTCTCAACATAATTTCCCATGACTCAAATGACTTAGAACTAAGTATCAAACTCTTTCAAGCCTACAGTTGACCTTGAACTAACCAGATGAAACCCTAAGTGCACAACCCTTGACTGTGGTCTCTTGCAAGTGAAATGAAAGCTCAGATAAACTCCATAATGGCTTCCAAAGCAACCCATGAGTTTCTCAAACATCTATTATCCATAACCATGAACTTTTGAACCCCTGATGATCCTATGTTGACCCCCAAGATAGGAGATAAGCAACACACATCCATCTTATTCTTCAAAGAGCACTGACCACCTCCTGATGATTGTAAGCACTTGATGACTTGAATAAGCACTCTTGGTTAAGCTTGATACCCTTGATACTCTTCTCTTAAATGGAACACCTCCTTTGATCCCCTGAAAAGGACAATGCTACGCAATGCAAATGAAAAATAAATGAAATGAAACATAAGCCAAACAAAGGAAGAGGTTGGTCAAATGTTGGGGTACAACACCAGGATCACGGACACTAATCACATTAACGTCACGCAACAGGCTAACTGTATTACGACGATGATGATGACATGGTCTCTCCTGAGAGGAGTCCTTATGCTAGGCACACAAGGAGCGAGTCCTTGGGGACTAACACTATACGACCACCAATATCAGAATTGGTGCTAAAAGGGGTTCTAGAATCACAGACCCTTCATTAATCAAGTCGTGCAACAGGATAGCTATGTTACAACAAGATCTATGAATAGATCTCCTCTAGGGGAGCTTTCATGCGAGGTACACAAGGAGAAAGTCCTTGGGGACTAACACTACTCGACTACTGATTCTAAACTTTATGTTTTCTTTGCTTTTACCAAAGCTCGGGTGTAGATCCTTACTCATGAGATCATCCCAGAATCCAACAGGCAAGGATAATAACAAGCATAAATAAAAGCCATAAGAGAAAAAAATACATAAACGAGAAGAAATCAATCGAATGAAGATAACGCTCTTCACAAACCCTAAGATAGGCTCGACTCTCACTTGCATGAAAAAAATACTCCCCAGTAGAGTCTCCAGCTGTCGCACCTCGAAAACTCATTCAAACATACGCCCTCATGCTAAAGGCGCGGAAATACAGTTCGACAGATTCACCACCGAACTTTATTTCTCTCGAAGATACGGGAAAGGAAGATATCAAGAAAACTTTTAAAACGAAAGGGCAGGAACAGGTCTGTCGCAACCGATGTTCCGGGTTCGAGAGTCAGTTAAGCAAGGGGAAGGTATTAGCACCTCTCACATCTGTTGTACTCAACGGGAACCTCTTAGGGTGATTTGCGATAGGCGTTATCTAATCTTGCTTGTTTTATTCTCAATAATAAATGTGAATCGATGGGACAAAAAGGTAAAGATGCTAAGGAAAAATGGGTGGTTATAGGATAGGGTGCTCGCCAATGATTGGGGCCTTTGTGCCTACGTATGCTCATTCGGACGAGAATGAGAAATCAGAGCATCGTAGTTCGACTATGGGAAAGGATAGGGAAAACAGAAGATGGATAGAAGGTAGACGGAATAACAGATAAAGATAGAAGTGTGCTCGCCAAGATCATCACAATCTTGTGCCTATATATCTTACATTCAGATGAGATCGAAGAACCAGAGCGTCCGTAGTTCGTGGAGACGACCACGAAAAGATGAGAGTTGAAATGAGTTTGAAGTTTGGTTGAGAAACGAAAGATTGACTGACAAACAACCCAAGGGGCGTGCCTCGAGAGTTGTCACTCAATAATTCAAGGAATGCGGGATTCCAGGAACTCAATTCTTTCGGGAGTTGATTAGAAAATAGTTTGGGAAAGGTTTGAAAGTTTTGAAGTCAGAAGATTGAATGAATAACAACTCAAGGGTGTGCCTCGAGAGCTACTCATTCAAGGATTCAAGGAATGCTAGACTCCAAGAATCTCCTTCTTTCGTAAATTTGATTACGAAAATGTTGAATAAATATTAGGTATTTTAAGACGAAAGGATGAATGAATGACAACCCAAAGCATGTGCCTTAAGAGTCATGCATTAGAAGATTCAATGAGGTGGACTGTGAGGCACTCGACTTACAACTTGGCTTTTTATACCACTTGATGTTGGATCAAGGGTTTGATTTATATTTGCATGGAAAAGCGTTTTGGAATGGAAGTGGGTTTGAAAATGGCTCGACGATGAGTCGAGGGTTTGATTTGAAAATAGAACCAGCTTGACGACGAATCAAGGGTTAGGTTATGAGAAACGATACTAGTCCCTGAGGGTGCCCCCAATATCGAAACCACGATGAAATATGAAAGTGCATGTGATAGGTTGATGGTGAATGTGGACGAGCACTCGACTTACGAGGGGTGTTTGAAAATGGCTCAATGACGAATCGAGAATTAGTTTGAGAATAGTTTAATTTATGCTAGTCCCTATGGGTGCTCCTAGGAGATAGACCACAATCAAAGAAATATGAATGCGTACATCGGAATGGGAGAGGGATACATGTAAATTACACGAGATTGCATGAAATAAAGGGTCTCGTTATAAGGTAGCCCAAGGGAAAGCCGTAGGTGTGCGAAGTGTCCTAAATTATGCCTTGAGCAAAAGTCGAACACAACTCCAAGCTAAGGTTTCTAACAAAGTCCAATAATCCATCGCTCGGACAAATAACCAACAGTATCCAAATTTAGGCTTTTAGGTTTCAATAATTTATTAGGTATTTTGAAAAAATGTGAATAAGAGAGGAATAAGATGAATATGATATGAACAATATGAATAATATGGCAAGATATATAACAATATAATCAAGATAATATTCACAATAATATAATCAAGACAATATTAACAAGTATATGAACAAGATAATATAAATCAAGATATAATGACTGAATTTAAAATAGGAGTATATTGATTGAAAAGTAAAGCAAAAATATGTTGACGAAAAGTAAAAGTTAGTCGTTAGTTGATTTGTGAATTGAATCGGGACAAAATTTAGCGCTAAATCATTGTAGCTCGATCTATGACAAAGATCAAACTATAGGAGGTCACGCAAATTGATATCCGTGCTAAAAACAAGATAGAGAAATAATATTGAGGATCATTCTCCAACGTAATCGTGTCACACGGGCCAAAAGAAAGGGGGGATCTTATGTTAATCATAAACTAGTGTCGATTAATATAAGGTAGCCTATCACGATACCAAAGTAAAGAAAATGACCCCAATGGTCATTTTCCACAGATTTGACATAATGAAGGTTATCGACTTCGATAAATTGACGTTCATGAATCTAAATACTTCATCGATCGAAAATTAAAATAAAATAGAGATGAGAGATGGAGAAGGAAATGAAAAGAGAAAAAAGAAGTGGTCTTGTATTAATCCCCATTTATCAATAATTTGACTAATAGTGATTTTTTGATTTCTTCATCGACCGAAATAAATAAATAAAAGAAATAACAATGAGATCCATCAATATGGATTAATCATGGACAAATTAATAAAATAAGAGTAAGATTAAACAGAAAATTAAAATATTAAAATCTTGTTTAAGAAAAATTAACTAACCATAATAAAATAACAAAAAAAACCAAAACAAAGAAATATAAAGGGGGGAAGCGCCCTGAATGTGGATGTGTGAGGATCATATGGGCTTCATCAGACCCATCACTTCTCACGGTTGAGATGGATATAAAAAGGAAAAGAAAAAAACAATGTGGGCTCAACAAACCCATTTGGTCCTATCAATGAAGGACCTTAGCCAACTACATCAGCAGCCAAGACGTGTTTCTCCTTCATTTTCAAAACACAAAATCCCATAAACGCCATAACAATGGACGGCCAAGCAAGAAAACACCACAAAATAAATGAGGTGAATGGCGGAAACACGACGCACCCTTCTCCTTGTTTCGCTCGTGGCTCCTCCGTCTCAAATCACTTTTTCGTCTCCTTCGCTGCGAATTCCCGCTTTCAGGTATGTGCATAAGTTTGGATCTCGTTTTGCTTTCATTCAAGATCTCTTCATCTTGCTTTTCTTCTGGTTTTGAAGCTGACTTGTGGGTTTGGGGTTTTTCGAAGGTCTGCGTTGCTGTTTGAAGATTCTGAATTGGGGAAGGTTAATGAGTGAGGTTTGTTAATCGACTAAAGGTTGAAGACGGGTCGAGTAGATAAAGAGGTTATGGGAAAGATTCTGGAGGGTGATGAAGTTGAAGAAAGTGTTTGCATATTTTCTTTTTGTTCTCTCGAACCTCCCTCAGCCATATGAATTCACGTTGTCTTTATAGCTGAGGTGAGGGTGTTTTGGGGATGAAAATGAGGACTTGCTGCAGAAAATTTGTTATTTTCATGTGCGTTGCACTTTTTACGGTTTTGCACAGGTCATGTTTATTGCAACTGACTTTGCTTTGTGGGGTAGGCCATTGTGTATTTGTTGTGTTGTTTGTGAATCATTTGGAAGAAGCTTGTGTGGTGGCTAGAATTGTGGGGTTTTCGTTTGGCTTGCTGAAGTTTCAAGGTTGTTGTGTAGTGCGCATCCTAATGGTTTGGAATGCATATTGGTTCACGATGCGTGTATGTGATGGCTTTGAAGAAATGTTGGCTGGAAACAAAATTGTGTCTATGGTGAGGTTTGTTTGAATCATGTTGAAGATGGGTCGTGTAACTGTAATCATGCTCCCTCTTTTTCTTTTGTGCAATTATTATAGAATGTGTAATGGTGGTAAAAATATTATGGGCTTAATGGATGGGCTCTTAAAATATTGTAGAGTTTTTTTGTGATATTCGTAAATGGGTTAAAAAAAATTGTTAATGAGCTTTCTCTTTTGTACATGTATATTGAAAAATGGTAAAGAGAAAAAAAAAACTTTGTATTGCTTTTTAACTTGGGATTTAAATTGGTTATGGATGCCATAATGCCTTATAAATGAATTTAAATTTCTTGTAGTGGGCTTGAAAATATCATGAACTAAATGAACCATGTCTCTCTTGAGAACCAAAATAAACTAATCTTGAACTTTGAATCTTGAGATTGGAATAAACTTGAAATGATGATTTTGAACCTGAAATTTAAATTGAAACTTGAATCGTTAAATCTTGAAATTCCAATCAGAACTTCATTCCCAAGTTTCCTTCCCTCTCCACTTAGAAATGGAATGACTCAAATTGATCATTGACAAATGAAACATCTTAGGAATCCATCTCGAATTTGAAAGTGAACTAGAACCTTGCATTGGCATGAATCTATCACTAAGTCCATCTTTGGACTTTGTCATTTACATTGATAAAACAAATCTTTCACCATGAACCAAATGAGAAACATATGCATTGAAATGGCATGTCACATGGGTCTCAATATATTGCATAAAACCTTAATTCAAATGAACCAATCATTGATGGGATACTTATCTTGTCATAGCCTGATAACCTGATCCGTATACAGATGACATGAAATCCTTGATTTGGAAAGCACGTGTCCCACACAATTCCCCATAATGAGATATTTAAACTCAATCAGCATGATACTTTGACCCACACATAATTGACCTGATTTAGTACAAACCCTAGTTTAATGCTCAGACACACCTCACTTGAATTAATGCATCCTGACTTTGATCTTGAAGCAAATCCTTGTTTGACTAACAGATTAAGTCAAAACCAATAAATGAACTTCAGTACCTACTGCACTTATTTCTGACCTGATGCACCCCAAATGAAACTTGATTCAATTTATCCTCATGATAGAAGCCATATATTTTTGGATTTTTCGAATAACAGTTGTACATATACAAGGTAGAGCAAATTTGGGGTATGACACTGTCCCCAAGAGATCCTTTTGAGATTTTGACTATAAACTTGAGCTTTTATAGGTTATTCCCATGAACCTTTAATACAAGCAGATCTAGATATTTTACATGGCTTATCCCCAACCAAAAAGAAAGCTTTTACCCATCCTGAACTAATGAACCAATTAGAGGTTTTCTAAGCTAATCTGAATAACCAAACATAACTTTTCTAGGAAAAGTTCTAGAACCAAACAAAGATTTTTAATATTGGTTAATCTCAAGAACCAAACTCGATCTCCTAAAAATATTGCATTCTTGAGAGTAATAAAAACAAGACAACACTAATATAATTTCTTCCTCGTGAGTAGCTTTTCACTCAAATGCACTAATGAAACTTAGGTGAAAAGAGAAATATTTTAGAGAGAGAAAGAAGAAAGATAAATTCCAAAAAAAAATATAGAACTTCGGAATTCATGTGTGAAATGAGGAGGAGAGACGCCTCCTTTATATAGGAGAAGTGTGAGCTAAAAAAGAGAATGATCCAGTGGAAATTTGAATGGTCCAATTGATTGGGTCTTTATTCCAATCGATTGGATGACCTAAATAACCGATTATGTTTTCCCATTTTGGAAAGTTTGGATAGAGAGAAATTACTAATCGTTAAGACGTTATCCTGGCCTATTATATAATCGATTTTTCTTCTTCCAATCAATTTGCTTAAAGTCCCAATCGATTGGATAGTACAAAAAATGTTCAAATGAAGTTAACAGTTTCCTAATTAACTAGATCGGGCTTGAAAACATTTTTAGGAGTTTTGATGATTAAAAATAGGTTCAAAAGAGATTTTAACTGTGTATGTGTGTGTCTGTGTGTATTAGGAATGACTTACCTGGTAGAGAGATGAATAGGAACAATCTATAATAAGGCACAAAAAATAGGACATAAGGTATTACTTCTCCTCACGGAAGGTAGCATCCAACTTTGAGATCAAACGCTAGGTAAACTTTGGAGAACTTCTCCCATAACTTAAAATTATTTGAAGCTTTATAAATTGAGAGGAAATTATGAATTATATTTCTTTCTTGCTTAGATTTATCCAAGAGATGATTATTTCCTCTTAGGAATCTTTTGGACAGCCAATTTTCAGTCTCCTTGGGCCTTAGACTAATGTTGGGCTCTAGATGTTTTGAACTACTTTGCTCCACAATGACTTAAACCTCAATCCAAGGTCAGTAGAAACTAAAATGACTAAGAAATTAATAATTCACTTACTAGATAGTAAACCAAAATTTTCCAATTTTTCATCTCTAATAAGTGTACTACCTCAAAACCTCAAGATAACTTAAGAAAATCCCCCTTTTCGAGGGAACGACAAACCACCGTAGATTTTCCTTCTCTACGAATCATTTGATACAACAGTTAGTCCAACTATAGGATTGATAAATCAATTACAAATTCACCATCTTAACCTTTTAGGAAGTTCTATAATCAACATCAACACCTTGATCACAACCATTGAAAAACACCAACAACATGATCAAATCCATCAGGATTAACAAGCACCGTATGTAATCACTTTTTCTTGTACACCCAATATAGTACAAAAATCATGGTCATCTTTCGATTTTAATATGTATCATATCAAAAACATACTTGCACAAGGATTTGTAAGTAACATCGAATCGGGGAAAAAAAAAGAACATGCACAAGAAGGAAATGTTTGGTTTCAAAAATAAAATTTTTATATCATTCTTCTTTCTTAGAAACTTTTTTTCAAGCAAAAAATTGTTCAAACTATCAAACTAAGCTTTAGAAGTTTGTTTCAGATCGTAGATAGCCCTTTTGATTTTGAAAGCATGAGTAAGAAGAGTTTTACAAAATTAGGAGAATGATCAACATACACTTCCTTATGCATGTAATAGTTCAATAATGTACTTTTTACATCCATTTGGAAGATTTTACAAAAACATAATGCATGACAAATCTAGAAACATCCTTATGGCTTCTAGTCGAGCTACTGGAGCATAAGTTTCATAGAAATTTGTGTTTTTTTGTTGATTGTAAAATTTCACAATGAGTCTTATTTTATTTCTCAAAACATTTCTAAAACCATTAAGCTTGTTGCAAAAGTTCCACTAAGGTTCCATTAAGCTTGTTTCTCACAAATTGATTTTACCTTTCTTGCATAGCAAAAAACCAATGTTATTTAATGATAGCTTCATCAATTTCCTTTGCCTCAATTTGTGAAACAAAAGCCACAATTTTATGTATCTTGCTAAGGGAGTGTTAATAAGTAATTCCATTAGAAATATCTCTATTAACGTTTTGAATGGAATGGTCCTTAATCGTCATCCATTTTTAAGATAGACATTAATTCTCTAAGTTGACTTATTCAACTTGAATCTCTCCATTTGAACTTTGGACTTCCTTTTATTTTTCTTTCCCTTGATCATCTTCTTCCAAAAATGTTCTTTCAGGGATACCCAAAAGTCAAAAAAATGAATTATTTTGTTTGGTTGTTATTATGCAAAGAGATTTCTTCCCTCATATGAGTGGAATAATAAAACATATTTATTTCTTTGGTTGTGTGGCTTGAAGAGCAATTGTCGATATCTTCATTTGCATCACAAATTGACTTTTCAACTTTTGGTACCCAAATCTTTATGGGTCCTTTAATGTTACTGGAATACATATTAACAGCATATATTTTTCTCTTTTTTCTTTCACAATACTCTTTATAAAAATATGAAGGAGGACTTTCTTATTTTTTTCTCATGGCTCTTTTTAATAAAATAGAACATGGCAATATGGTCGTCTTTATTGCAGTAATTTAATTTTAGGGTTTTACATTTAGATGTTTTTTTGGGCCTTTGCAAATATTACTAAACCTTTTACTATTGTTCTTAGATTCATAACCAAGACCAGCCTTATTGTAAAGCGCAATTTGGTTTCCTAACAAAATATTCAAAAAGGTATACTTTAAACACGAAATCCCTCTTTGCATTATATTAATTTATGTTATCATTGTCTTTCTCATTTTCATTATACTTGCTTGTCTTCTTTGTCTATTTCTAAATCTCAAGGTGAATCATTATCTTATGATGAGTGAAGGCAAGCAATAATTGACGAGATATATGTTTTCTAAAGCAATGGTACTTGGGAACTGGTTTCTTTTCCCCATGGGAAGTCTTTCGTAGTTTTTCATTGCCTTTATACGTTAAAGGTGTGTCTAGATGGTAATATTTAACGATTTAAATCCCGCTTGGTAGCTAAAGGATACAATCAGATTTTTGGGTTGGATTATAGTGATATTTTCTTGTTGGTAGCCAAGTTGGCATCAATTATACTTCTTCTCTCCATTGCATCCATTCAAAATGGCCTATCCATCAACTTGATATCAAAAAATATTTTTTTTACATGTTGATCTTGAAGATGAAGTATATTGGATCAACAACATAGATTTGTTTCTCAGGGGGAGTCATCTTCTATGGTTTGTCGGTTTCATAACTGTCATTATGTGATAGCTTGATTTGGAAGATGCAACACTATAATACATCAACTTGGTATGGTTTGTTGTCAAGCTAGCCATTCGTATTTTTATTGTAACTCGACTGAAGGATGTATTTAACTTATTGTGTATGAATGTGATATTATCATAACTGATAATGGTCAGCAAGGAGTACTCCAGTTGAAATAACATCTTCCAATTTCATACAAAAGACTTTGGTGAACTCCATTATTTTTTTAGTATTGAAGTAACAAAATCTAAATATGGTTTGGTAATTTCTCAACAGAAACGCGTTATGGATATTTTCGAAGAAATTGGTTCATTGAACGTCAAACCAGTAATTACTTGTATGGATTCAAGTACTAAACTCATACCTAATCAAGGGGAGCTTCTATTTAATTATTTATTTACTATTTTTGCTTAACATTAAAATTATATTTTTTAATTAAATAATTCATCTTGTACACGTTAAAATAAATCCTTAATGACTATGTTTGAATTTAAATTACGTAAACACTCTATAAAATATTAAGATCATTAAAAAAAAATTCTTGTAGTCATATATAAAGTTAGAGTAAGACAAATCACAATTATTTATTATTCTTGAAACAAAAACATGTTTATTTATTTATTTTTGGAATATTCCGTTTTTAATTTCTTTTAGACAGAAAGAGAGGTTTCTTATCTATTGAGATATAAATTTAAAATATACATATATATATATATATAAAGACACACACACACACACACACACACACACACACACACACACACACACACACACACACACACACACATATATATATATATATATATATATATATATATATATATATATATATATATATTCACACATGTATATATACATATGTTTGTGTGTGTGTGTGTGTGTGCGCGCGCGTGTGTGTGTGTATGTGTGTGTGTGTGTGTGTGTGTGTGAGAGAGAGAGAGAGAGAGAGAGTCACATCCTTCTTGATATAGATGAAGTTGAACTTGATCTCGCTTTTCAACCTCAGCCTAGTCACATTTTGGATTATTCAATAAAAGTGCTACCCATAAATAAATATCCCTTGTTAAGGTGTGGAGGAAGATTCGCATCCCGGCGAGGCCGCATGGTAGTTAGAGTAGTAAATGATGACAAACTAGCCACGTCTCTTCAAGTAAATTTAAATTTGATGATGAATTTTAATTTAATGAGGGGGGATGTAATACCCGTATTCTCCAAAATCTTAATAAGTGTTTATTAATTGGTGACTTTGTGAAATAAATTGAATTAGTATAATTGATTAGAAGCAATGGCATGTTTATGAATTTAAAACATAGCGCAAGAGCGTACATATATATATATATATATATATATATATATATATATATATATATATATATATATATATATATATATATATATATGGGGTTAATCGAGGGATCTAAGTTAAAAGGCATGAGTATGATAAATTCTTTGAGAAAGGTGTTAATCGTTAGAAGGATGATGGGGATTAGGGGTCCCGATGGAGAGGTTCTTCTTACACCCTCTTTGAACATTTCTAGGGAAATGATTTAGTGTGAGTGCACCAGTACAAAATACAAAGAGGCTAACATCAACCTTCCCTATATTCTTCAAGAGTCAAATAAGGCAGACAAATTGAAATACTTCCATTTCCACAAAATCACAACTACAACACTAATGATTTCATCCAGTTGAAGTATTCCATTGAAGAGCATATAAAGAATGGATGAGTAGCAAAAGTACACAGGAGAAGGAGATAAGAAAAATAAACTGGGAAGGAAAGGGAAATCTCAAGACTGAGAAGACTTACCTAAGAGGTATCAGTCTTCCTAGAAAGATAAGGAACTGAGAAAGGATGTTGCATTTGTGGTTGGTTGAGAAGAAAGCGCCCCTAGGGGGAAGTATCTATACATTGACTTTGTAACGAGCAGTGCACTGCGGCTGAACAACTCTTTGAAGGGCTCAGTCAAAAGGCAGATAGTCGAGATGATGGTCTTCAGCAAAGAATAAGGAGAAAACTCAACCAAAAATCCAAGGAGGCTCATCCTTCGGTTTGTAAACACCAAAAAGGTATGGGGAATTCCAATGATATCATCCCTCTGGTCATAACAACCAACCACAAAATCATTGAACGAAAGTGGAAGTAGTCTCCAAAATATCTAGGTCCACCTAGAAAAATGGGATATTCTTATTCTCTTTCCAACACATGGTAAATGCCATGACAATAATAAGAAATCACCCACAATGAAACCAAGGGAAAAAGCCAAAGAAAAATATGACATGAACGAATGTGAGGTAAAGCTAAGAGCCTAAGAATCCTGATGGTGATCACAAGTAAAGCAAAAAGAAGGAAGAACTCTTCCAAAATTCAAAATGAAGAAAGAGTAGAAAAAATAAACAAAGAATATTTTATGAATACTCCCAACATGAGAGCAGCTCAATCTCATACAACTAGGAGAGAAGTGAACACAACCAACAGTCTAGATCTCCTCGGAAGTTGTCCCTGATACTCAAGTGTCCTAAGACCAGAAGGTTATCATTATTGGCATGCAAGGGGCACACGTATAGAGTTCCTCAGCATAAAGACATGTGGCATAAGAAATGCATTTAATGCGCGAGTTTCCAATGCTAGTGGTGACTCATCACTACCCTTCATTTGACCTAAAACACCAATTGAATTTGGGGCATGCACGACAAAATCCTTCCCCTACTCAGCAGAGAAAAGGGATATGGGGCAACTCTTATGCGTCGCCTATAAAGTCCAATAAGGAACGACCAAGATTGAATGCTATTGAGAACCACACAACAGAAAGATTTGTTGATGACATATATTTCTTGTGTTTTGATGATAATAAAGTATTAAAAGAACAATAGTTATATTTGATGTGTGTTTTACGTATGCATGTTCTAATACTCCTATATATATATATATATATATATATATATATATATATATATATATATATATATATATATATATATATATATATATATATATATATATATATATATATATATATATATATATATATATATATATATATATATATATATATATATATATATATATATATATATATATATATATATATATATATATATATATATATATATATATATATATATATATATATATATATATATATATATATATATATATATATATATATATATATATATATATATATATATATATATATATATATATATATATATATATATATATATATATATATATATATATATATATATATATATATATATATATATATATGATCGTACCCGACCAGAGAGATTGATGGGTTGCCACGTGTCTGAGCTGTCGAACTTGTTGACTTGATGGATAGAGGGGGGTGTACCTGAAACACACTCTGATGCCAAAGTAAGTGACGAGCAGAGTAATAACAAGTAGAGAGAGAAGAGTAAGAAAGTTGAGTTACATGACCCTCTAGTGGAAGAGGACATTTATAATGAGCCCCCAGCGCAGGGCAAATGGTTACTCTGCATTGGGCTAGGCTGCCAGGCCCAACGTAGGTAACTGCTAGGGTTGACGTGACATCGTGAAGTCCAGCACGTGGTCTTCACCCTAGTGTAACTGTTTCGTGCTATCCGGGAGGTGGAAGACCGAATCTCTAGGATGTGGATAGTTACTTGATGATGTGTCCCTGCATGGGGGACACGTAGAGAACGTGTGAGAGGTCTGAGAAGCTCCTCGGGTAGGCTGGGTCCTGCCCGACGACAAGGGGGAAAGAGGTTGGCCGGACAACTACGAGGGTCCTGCCCGACGGATGTTGGCCTGTGCCCGACGGGGGAAAATGTTGTGCCCAACGGATGTTCTTCCCATTTGTGAGGTCCTATTGGGCCCAAGTCCAATGGGGTTTGGGCCTGCTCGATTATGGGCTAAGCGTCGGCCCAGTCCAGAATAGTAGCCCCTCAAGTTGTTGTTCACGGTCAAGCGAGCTATGTCTTAAGCAGCGAAGGGTGTCGGATGCGCCGCTCTGCCGGCAGGCTGTGGTCATGTCGGCCAGGAAAACCCACGACGTGGGGGAAGCTCGCAGTCGAGGGGCAGAACCTGAAGGGACGCATGGAAGGTGGAGGGTCACCATGTGTCTTTCTGTGGCGGCTATGAGCTAGGTACTTGAGTGCTTAGTGACGCTTTATTTCTCGTGCTAGGGGTATATATGTGAGGATCTAGCTTATCTTTTTGTTCATTCGTTTCTTTTGCATCTGCCTAACATCCAGAGATATATGCCCGATGTCGTTGATTCTTCTGCTCGACCTCCGCAATTTCTCAGCCCGACGCGACATCTTTTTTCGCCACCGTATCAAGTAAGCTCTCGATTCTTTCTGGTGTTTTATCGTTTCTAACGGCGTTTCTGGCGGCTCCGCTGGGGGCGCCGGGGTGACTGCGGGATTTTCCGACGAATACGCCGGAGGGTCTTCAAAAATTAGGGCGGTAAATGGCTATCCTCGGCCCTTGTGATGAGTGGCCCGGGGAGGATTGACAGGACTTTGAACATCCCGAGGGTAATTGATGAATTCCTCGGGCACGAGTGAAGGTGTGCGCCGAGGACAGAGAGTGTATTCCCTGGGCACCTCGGGGGGAAAGGCTGCCCTAACTCGTCCTCTGGACGTCTAGGAGACCACGCCCTTTCACTTGAAATGCGGTAGGACGGTGGATTTAATTTGGATTTCGAATTCACCAAGTCCCTCTGCTTTTCAGGTAAAATGGCCAACCACGACGACGAGGAGGTACATTGGTACCTGTCCGAGGACAAGGAGGATCGTCAGGATGCGGTCGTCGCAGATCCCTCTGAGAGACCGTTAGAGGAATGGGTCGGGGAAGAGCCTCTAAACTATATGTTGAGGTTCGTCCTTGATGACTCCGACGTGTTCGCTGTGATCGAAGATAGGGTGGTCGGGAGTCCCCGTCATTTTTGAGCCTGCCGGCCACAGGAGTTGGATTGCATATGCTCGCAGTACGACGGTGGTCGGTTCCCGATGTATGAGTTTGCTTTCAAGGAGGTGGGGATGCGCATGCCTTTCACAGGCTTCCAGCAGGATGTGTTCGACCATCTGATGCTGGCACCGTCCCAACTGCATCCAAACTCCCTCGCTTTCATCCGGGCCTTTGAAATCGTCTGCGACTATCTTGAGCTCGGGGCCACCATCCCGCTGTTCTTTTGCGTCTTTCATCTGCAGCGTCAGACGGTGGCTGGTCGTCACAACTGGGTCCCTTTGAAGCAGCCGACCAGAATCTTCCGACCATATACTGGCTCAGTGCGAGGGTTCAAAGACAGATGGTTCGCGGTCATGCCGGCGACAGACGAGGCCTACGAGACCAGTTTCAGGCGAAACTGGTAGTCATGGACGGGTGATCCGAGGATAGTTATGAGTCTAATTTCCCCTAGGATTAGGCGGACCTGCACTTTCGTTTGAGCACTGATAGCTTTATCTATCGACCAAGTCGCCTGGGCGAGGAGGATAGTTTGGCCTTCCGAAAGTTGACAGACTTCGCCAGACATCTTCCTCCTCGGAAGTGTGTGTCCCTCGACGAAGAGTATATCCGCGAGGAGAACGGGGAGATACAGAATGAGATTCGATGTATTAATACAAAGGTTCTACTCGAGTGTCGGTCAGAGGCTGAAGCCCACCGGCTCTTAGGTAGTTGGGCATCTCCCCGGCTGGTCTTATTATTCGTTTTTGGTTTTTGATGCTAACTATTTTTCTTGTGCTCTTCTTGCAGGTCCAATGGGCTCCGTGGAGGAACGTGTAACCAAGCTGATGAACCGGGGTAACCGCCATCCTCAAGGGAGGACCACCGTTGTTCGGAGAGAGCTAGTCGTTGGTTCCTTGGGGACGACTTCATCCCCGTAGGGAAGTGGCTCTCCAGCGCCCCCGTCGGCCTCCAAGAGGCGACGGGAGGTTGAGGTACCCTCTATTGATCTGACGGACGGGTCCTCGGCCCGAAGTTTTGTTCTGCCTCCTGTTGTCTCTGGCCAAATTACTTTTCGAGGGGAATGCTCTCGTGGTATCTCTAGAGGAAGCGGGGAGTATCCTGGCTGCGAGTAAGGAGGCTTGGAGGGAGATGATGTCCGTAGATCTGGCCACAGTGGTGAGGGATTTTGAGACGGCCCTTGTGCTAAATGAAGAGGCGTGCTCCTCGGAGGATTTGGCGGTTGTCAGGAGCGAGCTCGCGATATCCGAGGAGGTCCGGGCTAAGCTGGCGGCCGACCAGAAGGAGTACCAAAAACAGGACAAGCTCCACCGGGAGCGTATTGGGGAGCTGGAGAAGGCACTGAAGGAAAGGGAGGACGAGCTGAAGGGATTAGAGGTTGTGCTACTGAGCTCGAGGGTATGGTAGCCCCGGCCGAGGAGGAGTCTGAAGAAGAGCGGTTGATGATGTCTCGGCGGAAGCTTGTGGATAAGATCCGTCAGCTGGAGGAGGACTGCCTGGGAGCCGTCGAGGTGGGCTTCAAGAGTGTTGTTGACCAGCTTCGGCTTGTCAACTCGGGCTTCGACTTGGTGACCGACGGGGTTGGTCCTTTCCATCAGATCTAGGATGGTTGTATTGTAGCGCCCGGAGGCTCGGAGGATGGGGAAGAGGACCACGCTGTTAGGGACGAGGAGGACCACCTAGATTAGGGATGGCGGCCTGTGTGCCCTTTTTTGTTTTGTCGGCCTGCGTTCTAAGTTTTTTCATCTTTTGACTTTTGTTCAGGCCGTGAGCCTTTTATTGTAATACTTGACTGTCGGGCTTGTGCCCATTTTTATGGAATTTATGTTTTCTTGTTTTTGTGTGTGCTCAATTATCTATTCATGTATGTGTCACTACTCGAAAAAAATGCAACGACGGGGAGGCGAGAATGAAAGACAGAAAAGTCGCCATCGAACTTTATTTATCCCATGAGGGGAAGGGAAAACATTAAGAAAACCCCAAGAAAGAAACGGATAAGATGGTCTTGCAACCAAGAACAGGTTCGGAATCCGGTTATGCGAAGGGAAGGTATTAGCACCCCTCGCATCCATCGTACTCGATGGGAACCATTTGTTTGCCGACGAGTGAAAGTATCTGCTAAAAGTATTGTTACAAAGAGTGTTCCAACAGGGTAAAGAGAAGGGTTAGAAATAGGGAAAGGAGGAAGAACGGGGAAGAAAAGACTCGGTAGGACTTCGCGGTCCTAGGCCTACGTATTCTCAACTGATATGAGAAAGTCAGATTCGATGTAGTTCGGGGGACTACGGATAAAAAAGGGGGATATGTGCTTGCAAAGACATCGTCATCTTGTGCCTACGTATTCTCATCTGGTATGAGAAATCAGAGCAGTCGTAGTTCGTGCAACTATGGAACAAAATAAAAAGGGTGCTCGCTAAGACATCGTCGTCTTGTGCCTACGTATTCTCATCTGGCATGAGAAATCAGAGCAACGTAGTTCGTGCAACTGTTAACCGGTGTTTTGTGGATGATGTTAACATAGCGCATTCAAGCAGTTTAGGTGTATTGTTGCTCGCTCGTTAAAGACTTAGGCGTTACCTGTTTGCGGTAGAACGGACGTAACATATCCTTTTTGAAGAGATAGATTTTCGCCATGTGAGGCAAGATGTCACACTTGATTTGAGGGAGTTGTTTTTAGGGGTGAAATATGTCATCGGATAGTAACCCCTTGCGGGTAGTACCCAATTCTTTATCTCAAAGTTTTATTATGAAAATGGTGTGGCGAATGCAAGCGTCTTCGTATTGAAAGACGAGTATCGAGACCACACACTCTACAGTGAGTATCCTGAAACTCAGAGAGGAAGAAGTCTTCACTCAATCCTCTCTCTTTAATTCAATACAAAGGGAACTTCATTCTCTTATTAAAATGTTTTTGATCTTGAATGGTAAGTGTTTCGTGACAGTGAACCCTACGGTAATGTCAAACACTCGGGATAGGAGAAGGCTTACGCCTAACCACTCCACGGCCATTCAAGTTTTATTGTAAAAAGAAATTGAAAATGCACTCGGTACGGGACCGAGGTTTTTAGGAGAAAATGTTGCGAATACAAGCGTCTTCGTATTGAAAGACGAGTATTGAGACCACACACTCTATAATGACTATCCTGACACTCGGAGAGGAAGAAGTCTACACTCAATCCTCTCTCTTTAGTTCAATACAAAGAGAACTTTATCCTTTTATTAAAGATGGTTTGACAGTGTTAGTGAATCGAATCAGGACACAATGTGACGCTAAACCGTCGTAGCTCAACTTATGAAGGAAGTCAAATTATAGGAGGTCGCGTAATTGATATATGTGCTATGGACAAGATAGAGAAATGATATTAAGGATCATTCTCCGATTGAATCGTGTCGCACGGATCAAAAGAGGTGGGATCTCGTCTTAATCGCAAACATAATGTCGGTTAATTGAAGGTAGCCTATCGCGATCCCAAAGTAAAGAAAATGACCCAAATGGTCATTTTCCATAGATTTGAAATCGGGAAGATTATCAACTTCGATAATCCGACGCTTATGAATACAAGACTTCATCGATCGAGGAAAGTTAAAATAAAAACCGAAAGAAGAAAAAATGAGGAGAGAAAGGAGGTGGTCTCGGATCCAACATTATTCATCAATAATTTGACTGGTAACGGTTTACAGAGGGCTCTTCATCGACCCAAAAGAGGAGATACGGAAATAAATCCTCCAACAAAAATGAAAAATGCTAAAATCTAGAAAAACTCCTAAAAGAAAATAAGGTTAGAAATATAATAATAACAACTCTTAAAATAAACTATTAGGAAAAATATATTGCAAATCTCTAAATAAAAATATTTATATATATACAATCTAAAAAAACATGTTAGAAAAATGTTATATAAATTAATTTACAAAATTTAAAGAAAACTAATAAAAGTATAATACATTCAAAAAGAACAATAAAAAGAAGAAAAAAAAGGGGGGGTGATAACTGAAATCAGAGGTGAGAATCATTTGGGCCCAAAGGGCCCATCATTTCACGAATGGATCTACAACAGCAATGTCCACAACAGCAAAAAATAAAACAAAACAAAAAAAGAGATCCTCTTCTTCTCTAATTTTCCGCCTTGCCACATTTTCCTCTCTGCTCGCTGTTCTTCTCTCCCTTTTCGCAAATCTCACTATCGTCTCTCTCTGGTTTTGGTTGTGCGTTTGGCTATGGAGGTTGAAGGGATTACGATGGGTTAGATCAAGATTGAAGTGGGTTTTTGAAAATGGGTGTTGTAAGGGTTTCGTTTGGGTTTCCGGCGGGTTTTTGTTGTGGTGTTTGTGAAGGATCTAAAGTTGATGGAGAGATGTCGTGGTTTAGATTCGCGATTTTGTTTTGGAGTTTAACGGTGGTTTAAGAATGGGTTGCTTTTCGGCGTTTATGGGTCGAAGGTTTGAAGGTTGATGGTGATTGTTGGAGTTTGAGTGAAGGCTGAGTTTCAAAATGGGTTTACAATTGAAGGGGATGAAGTGAGGTGTTCGAGGTGATAATGTTGGTGAAGACGGAAACAGAGAAGAAGGTCGATGGTGGTACGATGAAGAAGAAGAATTTTATGGTGGATTTGCGGTGATTGATGGCGGATGGGAAAGAGGATATGGGTTTCGAAGGTGATGCGAATGAGAAGGAGAAATGTTGGTGTTGTTTGGAGAGGGTTACGGCGGCTGGAACAGAAAGGTGGTATTGACGGTGCGGAGGCCGGGTTTCACTGAGGAGAAGATGAATTGTAACAAGGGTTAGCGAAAAATGATGATGAATAGTATCGCGCCGCTAGGGTTTCTGCCGTCTGGAGGTTGGGGATGAATGAAGAGGAACCTAGCTTATATACAGCAGACACGTGGCCAGCCTCTTCCATATGTGTTTTTTTTTGTCTTTTTCTGATCAATTGAAATGTTGCCATTTGATTGATAATCCTGTACAAATTAATGAATTAAAAGCTGATTAATAAATCTAACTAATAATAAAACTAAAACTTAATCTAACTAAATAACTAATTAAACTAATTAAAACTAATCTAAATTAATCCTAATAATTTCTAACTCCTAATTAAAATTGTATTCTAATTACTGTACTAACTAATCAACTCTGATTAATATCTAACCCAATTTAATCTAATCTAACTTCTAATTAATTTTAAAACTATTCTAAACAAAGGGCAGATGCTTGCTATCTCGTTGATTTCGAGGAGACGCGATTGTACCACGTCACGCCCCCGTGGTAGCGAGGCGTGTCGTCGCGGGTAATTTTTAACTGTAGTATGTTTTAGCTTCTCAGTGTTCCATGGTCGAGCTATCTCGTCCCCGTGTAAGTTCTCGAGGTAGTAGGCCTCGTGCACCGTATCATAATGTCTATACCTTGTTTTAAAAGCAGTCTCTTGAATAACTTCAGCCGTCACACAAATCTGATGATACCCAGATCTCAAATCTATCTTACTGAACACACTGGCAACAACCAACTGATTCATCAAGTCATCAACCCTTGGAAGTGAACACTTATTCTTGATAGTCACCTTGTTCACTTGTCTATAATCCACAACCATCCTCATAGAACCTTCTTTCATCTTAACTAACAAAATTGGTGCACCCCACAGTGACACACTCAAACAAAAGAACCTCTCCTCAAGCAGACCTTCAAGTTGAATCTTCAACTTCTTCGATTCCGATGTGGACATACAAAATGGAGTCATCGCTACCAAACTAGTTCCAGGAACTGAGTTGATCGTAAGCTCCACTTCACGTTCCAGCTGTAACTCACTTATCTCATCAGGAAAAACATCCGGACAATCACAATTAATTGGCAAACCACCAACTTCCCCACCTTCATTAACACTCAAAGTTTCCATCAAAATAAACATCTCAGCACCATCCTGCACCGACTCACCAAAACAATTCGTAAGCACTTAACTTAACTCAAAACAATTCACTGCACACGTCATCTAAGCTTACAAGACACGTCTATCCCCTCAAACATGACTCCATCCACTATCAACAAGAGATTAGGGTGATCAGTTCCTCAAGGTCAAAGCTCCGTAAACAACGGGTTTTCCCAAAAGATACCAAAAATTGTAGCGCAACTCAAAAAGGCATAATCCAAAGTTTTCCTTATATGGGAACATAATCAAATCAAATAAATCATGGTTTAACTCAAAGACCCCAACCCGGTGTTACACTATCAGAGCAAGACCCTCTACATTAACCAAAGTGGCCAACAACTAAAAACTCTGAAAAGATCCTCGACGGCATCCACGGCTAAACCTAGTCATCTGCACGTTACCCACGTGGAGGCATCATTCAAACAGGCAGGGTGAGTAAAATGATTCATAATAATCAATGTAGGAAATCAATATATAAAATGGAATCATTTTCATACTCATCAATGGACATCAAAGGCCACAACATCATAAATTACTCAAGATCATCTCATAAATGCAAATGCAACAATACTCAATGCATGCAGTACCAATCATCACAGCTCGTTGGCACAGGGCCATCAACCCTCCATAAATCCCCATCAATAGGATCAATTCAATTAGAGAACCGGAGCACATTAAAATACCTCACATCCGCACAATGGTACTGAAGCCAAAGAAATCAAGGTCCTGAACCGAAGTCTGGATGCACATGAATGCATGATTCACACGTCAATAATCATCCTCATAATAACATGATAGGTGCATCATCATTCATCAAAATCATCATCATCATAATCATCATCATATATCATTTCATCGTAGAATCATCAAAACTCATGGAAATATCATCATAGCTCATAATCGTTACAACAATATCTGAAACACAATCTCTATCACGACATCTCCTGATACCAATTTCATTAATCCAAAAATCATCTCTTCGACTTTGATTCATCAAATTCAACCGATCTACCAACTCAAATCAGGTTACTGACCTTCTCGAATCTCATCAATAATACCACTAGTAAGCTCCAATATACTAAGCTTAACTCCATAAGAAGTCTCTTCAAAAACCAAACATATCACGAAATTGTTCAATCAGTCCTAACTCTCGAACCATAAGCATCGACATATGCAAGGACTTCCTACTTAATGCATCAGCTACAACATTAGCCTTACTAGGGTGGTAACTCAATTCAAAATCAAAATCCTTCAGAAGTTTAAGCCATTCTCCTCTGCCTCGTATTTAACTCTTTCTAATCAAAAAAATACTTTAAGCTCTTAAGATTGCTAAACATCTCAAATCTCGAACCAAACAAATAATGCCTCCAAAGCTTCGACACAAACACAACAACCACCTGCTCTAAATCATGCGTCATATAATTCCTCTCATGCATTTTAAGTTGCCTTGAAGCATAGGCTAAAACTTGTTAATGTTGCATTAACACACCTCCCCATCCCATCAATGAAGCATAACAATATACAACAATAGTTCTTCCGGATTCGGCAAAATCAAAACATGAGATGTTGACAGCCTTCTCAAAAGCTCTTAAAACTTTCTTCGCACTTTGCATCCAAACAAAAGCTTGAACCTTCCTAGTCTACCGCGTTAATGGCAAAGATAACTTGGAAAAATCCTTCAACGAATTTTCGATAATAATCTGCCAACCCAAGAAAACTTCTAATCTCAAAAACAGGTTTTGGAGCTTCCCATTGCGATATAGCTTCAACCTTCGACATATCAACCACAATAACTCTACTCGAGATCACGTGACCAAGGAACTCACTTCCTTCAACCAAAACTCACACTTTGACAGTTTTGCATACCACTGCTCCTTTTTCAACGCTGATAACATAATTTTCAGATGCTCAGTACGATCCTCTTTACTCTTCGAATATATCAAAATATCATCAATGAACACAACCACAAACATGCCCAAATAAGTATGGAAAATCTCGTTCATATACTCCACAAATACACATGGTGCATTAGTCACACCAAATGGCATCACGAAATACTCATAATGTCCATACCTTGTTTTAAAAGCAGTCTCTTGAATATCTTTAGCCTTCACACAAATCTGATGATACCCAGATCTCAAATCTATCTTACTGAACACACTGGAAACAACCAACTGATCCATCAAATCATCAACCCTTTGAAGTGAACACTTATTCTTGATAGTCACCTTGTTCAGTTGTCTATAATCCACACCCATCCTTATAGAACCTTCTTTCCTCTTAACTAGCAAAATTGTGCACTCCACAGTGACCCACTAAGACAAAAGAACCTCTCCTCAAGCAGACCTTCAAGTTGATTCTTCAACTTCTTCGATTCCGGTGTGGACATACAAAATAGAGCCATCGCTACCAAACTAGTTCCAGGAACTTAGTCGATCGTAAGCTCCACTTCACGTTCCGGATGTAAATCACTTATCTCATCAGGAAAAACTTCCGGACAATCACAATTAATTGTCAAACCACCAACTTCCCCACCTTCATTAACACTCAAAGTTTCCATCAAAATAAACATCTCAGCACCATCCTGCACTAAATCACCAAAACAATTCGTAAGCACTTAGTTGAACTCAAAACAATTCACTGCACACGCCATCTAAGCTTGTAAGACACGTCTATCCCCTCAAACATGACTCTGTCCACTATCAACAAGAGATTAAGGGTGACCAGTTCCTCAATTTGTCAATAGACAGCCTAATATCATGATGGGGCATAAACCATCTTTACCATACTATAAGAGCGTTCATCGACACACTGAGCCACCACTCCACACGTGAAGTATCCTGGAGAAGCTCAAGCTTCTCCCCCACTTGTTTCATTCCCACTTCTGCAGACAAAGGTTAGAAAACAAACGTGTCCCGACAGTGTTTTCACACACATGTCACATACTAGGGAACAATTAACATTAGACAACTTGGCCGGACAGACCAACCTGCTCTGATACCACTAATGTAACACCCTTTTCTACCCCGCGAATATTATGGCAAAATAATATAATTTATCAGAGTAAAATGTTAAACTCAATAAAAATCACCTCAAAGGGCGTACATTTCTCAATAAATTCAAATCAAGGTCAAGGCTCTGTAAACAACGGGTTTTCCCAAAAGATGTAAAAAATTGCAGCGGAACTCAAAATGGCATAATCCAAAGTTTTCCTTATACGGGAACATAATTAAATCAAATAAATCATGGTTTAACTCAAAGACCCCAACCCGATGTTACACTATCAGAGCAAGACCATCTACATTAACCAAAGCGGCCAACAACTCAAAACTCCGAAAAGATCCTCGACGGCATCCACGGCTAAACCTGGTCATCTGCACGTTACCCACAAGGAGGCAACATTCAAACAGGCAGGGTGAGTAAAACAATTCATAATAACCAATGTAGGAATTCAATATATAAAATGGCGTCATTTTTATATTCATCAATGGACATCAAAGGCCACAACATCATAAATTACTCAAGATCATCTCATAAATGCAAATGCAACAATACTCAATGCATGCAACACCAATCATCACAGCTCGTTGGCACAGGGCCATCAACCCTCCATAAATCCCCATCAATAGGATCGATTCAACTAGAGAACCGGAGCACATTAAAATACCTCACATCCGCACAATGGTACTGAAGCCAAAGAAATCAAGGACCTGAACCGAAGTCCGGATGCACATGAATGCATGATTCACACGTCAATAATCATCCTCATAATAACATGATAGGTGCATCATCATTCATCAAAATCATCATCATCATAATCATCATCATATATCATTTCATCGTAGAATCATCAAAACTCATGGAAATATCATCATAGCTCATAATCGTTACAACAATATCTGAAACGCAATCTCTATCACGACATCTCCTGATACCAATTTCATTAATCCAAAAATCATCTCTTCGACTTTGATTCATCAAATTCAACCGATCTACCAACTCAAATCAGGTTACTGACCTTCTCGAATCTCATCAATAATACAACTAGTAAGCTCCAATATACTAAGCTTAACTCCATAAGAAGTCTCTTCAAAAACCAAACATATCACGAAATTGTTCAATCAGTCCTAACTCTCGAACCATAAGCATCGACATATGCAAGGACTTCCTACTTAATGCATCAGCTACAACATTAGCCTTACTAGGGTGGTAACTCAATTCAAAATCAAAATCCTTCAGAAGTTTAAGCCATTCTCCTCTGCCTCGTATTCAACTCTTTCTAATCAAAAAAATACTTTAAGCTCTTAAGATTGCTAAACATCTCAAATCTCGAACCAAACAAATAATGCCTCCAAAGCTTCGACACAAACACAACAACCACCTGCTCTAAATCATGTGTCATATAATTCCTCTCATGCATTTTAAGTTGCCTTGAAGCATAGGCTAAAACTTGTTGATGTTGCATTAACACACCTCCCCATCCCATCAACGAAGCATAACAATATACAACAATGGTTCTTCCGGATTCGGCAAAATCAAAACATGAGATGTTGACAGCCTTCTCAAAAGCTCTTAAAACTTTCTTCGCACTTTGCATCCAAACAAAAGCTTGAACCTTCCTAGTCTACCGCGTTAATGGCAAAGATAACTTGGAAAAATCCTTCAACGAATTTTCGATAATAATCTGCCAACCCAAGAAAACTTCTAATCTCAAAAACAGGTTTTGGAGCTTCCCCTTGCGATATAGCTTCAACCTTCGACATATCAACCACAATAACTCTACTCGAGATCACGTGACCAAGGAACTCACTTCCTTCAACCAAAACTCACACTTTGACAGTTTTGCATACCACTGCTCCTTTTTCAACGCTGATAACATAATTTTCAGATGCTCAGTACGATCCTCTTTACTCTTCGAATATATCAAAATATCATCAATGAACACAACCACAAACATGCCCAAATAAGTATGGAAAATCCCGTTCATATACTCCACAAATACACATGGTGCATTAGTCACACCAAATGGCATCACGAAATACTCATAATGTCCATACCTTGTTTTAAAAGCAGTCTCTTGAATATCTTTAGCCTTCACACAAATCTGATGATACCCAGATCTCAAATCTATCTTACTGAACACACTGGAAACAACCAACTGATCCATCAAATCATCAACCCTTTGAAGTGAACACTTATTCTTAATAGTCACCTTGTTCAGTTGTCTATAATCCACACCCATCCTTATAGAACCTTCTTTCCTCTTACCTAGCAAAATTGGTGCACTCCACAGTGACCCACTAAGACAAAAGAACCTCTCCTCAAGCAGACCTTCAAGTTGATTCTTCAACTTCTTCGATTCCGGTGTGGACATACAAAATAGAGCCATCGCTACCAAACTAGTTCCAGGAACTTAGTCGATCGTAAGCTCTACTTCACGTTCCGGATGTAAATCACTTATCTCATCAGGAAAAACTTCCAGACAATCACAATTAATTGTCAAACCACCAACTTCCCCACCTTCATTAACACTCAAATTTTCCATCAAAATAAACATCTCAGCACCATCCTGCACTGAATCACCAAAACAATTCGTAAGCACTTAGTTTAACTCAAAACAATTCACTGCACACGCCATCTAAGCTTGTAAGACACGTCTATCCCCTCAAACATGACTCCGTCCACTATCAACAAGAGATTAAGGGTGACCAGTTCCTCAATTTTTCAATAGACAGCCTAAAATCATGATGGGGCATAAACCATCTTTACCAAACTATAAGAGCGTTCATCGACACACTGAGCCACCACTCCACACGTGAGGTATCCTGGAGAAGCTCAAGCTTCTCCCCCACTTGTTTCATTCCCACTTCTGCAGACAAAGGTTAGAAAACAAACGTGTCCCGACAGTGTTTTCACACACATGTCGCATACTAGGGAACAATTAACATTAGACAACTTGGCCGGACAGACCGACCTGCTCTGATACCACTAATGTAACACCCTTTTCTACCCCGCGAATATTATGGCAAAATAATATAATTTATCAGAGTAAAATGTTAAACTCAATAAAAATCACCTCAAAGGACGTACATTTCTCAATAAATTCAAATCAAGGTCAAGGCTCTGTAAACAACGGGTTTTCCCAAAAGATGTAAAAAATTGCAGCGGAACTCAAAATGGCATAATCCAAAGTTTTCCTTATACGGGAACATAATTAAATCAAATAAATCATGGTTTAACTCAAATACCCCAACCCGATGTTACACTATCAGAGCAAGACCATCTACATTAACCAAAGCGGCCAACAACTCAAAACTCCGAAAAGATCCTCGACGGCATCCACGGCTAAACCTGGTCATCTGCACGTTACCCACAAGGAGGCAACATTCAAACAGGCAGGGTGAGTAAAACGATTCATAATAATCAGTGTAGGAAATCAATATATAAAATGGCGTCATTTTTATATTCATCAATGGACATCAAAGGCCACAACATCATAAATTACTCAAGATCATCTCATAAATGCAAATGCAACAATACTCAATGCATGCAGTACCAATCATCACAGCTCGTTGGCACAGGGCCATCAACCCTCCATAAATCCCCATCAATAGGATCGATTCAACTAGAGAGCCGGAGCATATTAAAATACCTCACATCCGCACAATGGTACTGAAGCCAAAGAAATCAAGGTCCTGAACCGAAGTCCGGATGCACATGAATGCATGATTCACACGTCAATAATCATCCTCATAATAACATGATAGGTGCATCATCATTCATCAAAATCATCATCATCATAATCATCATCATATATCATTTCATCGTAGAATCATCAAAACTCATGGAAATATCATCATAGCTCATAATCGTTACAACAATATCTGAAACGCAATCTCTATCACGACATCTCCTGATACCAATTTCATTAATCCAAAAATCATCTCTTCGACTTTGATTCATCAAATTCAACCGATCTACCAACTTAAATCAGGTTACTGACCTTCTCGAATCACATCAATAATACAACTAGTAAGCTCCAATATACTAAGCTTAACTCCATAAGAAGTCTCTTCAAAAACCAAACATATCACGAAATTGTTCAATCAGTCCTAACTCTCGAACCATAAGCATCGACATATGCAAGGACTTCCTACTTAATGCATCAGCTACAACATTAGCCTTACTAGGGTGGTAACTCAATTCAAAATCAAAATCCTTCAGAAGTTTAAGCCATTCTCCTCTGCCACGTATTCAACTCTTTCTAATCAAACAAATACTTTAAGCTCTTAAGATTGCTAAACATCTCAAATCTCGAACCAAACAAATAATGCCTCCAAAGCTTCGACACAAACACAACAACCACCTGCTCTAAATCATGCGTCATATAATCCTTCTCATGCATTTTAAGTTGCCTTGAAGCATAGGCTAAAACTTGCTGATGTTGCATTAACACACCTCCCAATCCCATCAACGAAGCATAACAATATACAACAATAGTTCTTCCGGATTCGGCAAAATCAAAACATGAGATGTTGACAGCCTTCTCAAAAGCTCTTGAAACTTTCTTCGCACTTTGCATCCAAACAAAAGCTTGAACCTTCCTAGTCTACCGCGTCAATGGTAAAGATAACTTGGAAAAATCCTTCAACGAATTTTCGATAATAATTTGCCAACCCAAGAAAACTTCTAATCTCAAAAACAGGTTTTGGAGCTTCCCATTGCGATATAGCTTCAACCTTCGACATATCAACCACAATAACTCTACTCGAGATCACGTGACCAAGGAACTCACTTCCTTCAACCAAAACTCACACTTTGACAGTTTTGCATACCACTGCTCCTTTTTCAACGCTGATAACATAATTTTCAGATGCTCAGTACGATCCTCTTTACTCTTCGAATATATCAAAATATCATCAATGAACACAACCACAAACATGCCCAAATAAGTATGGAAAATCTCGTTCATATACTCCACAAATACACATGGTGCATTAGTCACACCAAATGGCATCACGAAATACTCATAATGTCCATACCTTGTTTTAAAAGCAGTCTCTTGAATATCTTTAGCCTTCACACAAATCTGATGATACCCAGATCTCAAATCTATCTTACTGAACACACTGGAAATAACCAACTGATCCATCAAATCATCAACCCTTTGAAGTGAACACTTATTCTTGATAGTCACCTTGTTCAGTTGTCTATAATCCACACCCATCCTTATAGAACCTTCTTTCCTCTTAACTAGCAAAATTGTGCACTCCACAGTGACCCACTAAGACAAAAGAACCTCTCCTCAAGCAGACCTTCAAGTTGATTCTTCAACTTCTTCGATTCCGGTGTGGACATACAAAATAGAGCCATCGCTACCAAACTAGTTCCAGGAACTTAGTCGATCGTAAGCTCCACTTCACGTTCCGGATGTAAATCACTTATCTCATCAGGAAAAACTTCCGGACAATCACAATTAATTGTCAAACCACCAACTTCCCCACCTTCATTAACACTCAAAGTTTCCATCAAAATAAACATCTCAGCACCATCCTGCACTGAATCACCAAAACAATTCGTAAGCACTTAGTTGAACTCAAAACAATTCACTGCACACGCCATCTAAGCTTGTAAGACACGTCTATCCCCTCAAACATGACTCCGTCCACTATCAACAAGAGATTAAGGGTGACCAGTTCCTCAATTTTTCAATAGACAGCCTAAAATCATGATGGGGCATAAACCATCTTTACCAAACTATAAGAGCGTTCATCGACACACTGAGCCACCACTCCACACGTGAGGTATCCTGGAGAAGCTCAAGCTTCTCCCCCACTTGTTTCATTCCCACTTCTGCAGACAAAGGTTAGAAAACAAACGTGTCCCGACAGTGTTTTCACACACATGTCGCATACTAGGGAACAATTAACATTAGACAACTTGGCCGGACAGACCGACCTGCTCTGATACCACTAATGTAACACCCTTTTCTACCCCGCGAATATTATGGCAAAATAATATAATTTATCAGAGTAAAATGTTAAACTCAATAAAAATCACCTCAAAGGGCGTACATTTCTCAATAAATTCAAATCAAGGTCAAGGCTCTGTAAACAACGGGTTTTCCCAAAAGATGTAAAAAATTGCAGCGGAACTCAAAATGGCATAATCCAAAGTTTTCCTTATACGGGAACATAATTAAATCAAATAAATCATGGTTTAACTCAAATACCCCAACCCGATGTTACACTATCAGAGCAAGACCATCTACATTAACCAAAGCGGCCAACAACTCAAAACTCCGAAAAGATCCTCGACGGCATCCACGGCTAAACCTGGTCATCTGCATGTTACCCACAAGGAGGCAACATTCAAACAGGCAGGGTGAGTAAAACGATTCATAATAATCAATGTAGGAAATCAATATATAAAATGGCGTCATTTTTATATTCATCAATGGACATCAAAGGCCACAACATCATAAATTACTCAAGATCATCTCATAAATGCAAATGCAACAATACTCAATGCATGCAGTACCAATCATCACAGCTCGTTGGCACAGGGCCATCAACCCTCCATAAATCCCCATCAATAGGATCGATTCAACTAGAGAGCCGGAGCATATTAAAATACCTCACATCCGCACAATGGTACTGAAGCCAAAGAAATCAAGGTCCTAAACCGAAGTCCGGATGCACATGAATGCATGATTCACACGTCAATAATCATCCTCATAATAACATGATAGGTGCATCATCATTCATCAAAATCATCATCATCATAATCATCATCATATATCATTTCATCGTAGAATCATCAAAACTCATGGAAATATCATCATAGCTCATAATCGTTACAACAATATCTGAAACGCAATCTCTATCACGACATCTCCTGATACCAAATTCATTAATCCAAAAATCATCTCTTCGACTTTGATTCATCAAATTCAACCGATCTACCAACTTAAATCAGGTTACTGACCTTCTCGAATCTCATCAATAATACAACTAGTAAGCTCCAATATACTAAGCTTAACTCCATAAGAAGTCTCTTCAAAAACCAAACATATCACGAAATTGTTCAATCAGTCCTAACTCTCGAACCATAAGCATCGACATATGCAAGGACTTCCTACTTAATGCATCAGCTACAACATTAGCCTTACTAGGGTGGTAACTCAATTCAAAATCAAAATCCTTCAGAAGTTTAAGCCATTCTCCTCTGCCTCGTATTCAACTCTTTCTAATCAAACAAATACTTTAAGCTCTTAAGATTGCTAAACATCTCAAATCTCGAACCAAACAAATAATGCCTCCAAAGCTTCGACACAAACACAACAACCACCTGCTCTAAATCATGCGTCATATAATCCTTCTCATGCATTTTAAGTTTCCTTGAAGCATAGGCTAAAACTTGTTGATGTTGCATTAACACACCTCCCAATCCCATCAACGAAGCATAACAATATACAACAATAGTTCTTCCGGATTCGGCAAAATCAAAACATGAGATGTTGACAGCCTTCTCAAAAGCTCTTGAAACTTTCTTCGCACTTTGCATCCAAACAAAAGCTTGAACCTTCCTAGTCTACCGCGTGAATGGTAAAGATAACTTGGAAAAATCCTTCAACGAATTTTCGATAATAATTTGCCAACCCAAGAAAACTTCTAATCTCAAAAACAGGTTTTGGAGCTTCCCATTGCGATATAGCTTCAACCTTCGACATATCAACCACAATAACTCTACTCGAGATCACGTGACCAAGGAACTCACTTCCTTCAACCAAAACTCACACTTTGACAGTTTTGCATACCACTGCTCCTTTTTCAACGCTGATAACATAATTTTCAGATGCTCAGTACGATCCTCTTTACTCTTCGAATATATCAAAATATCATCAATGAACACAACCACAAACATGCCCGAATAAGTATGGAAAATCTCGTTCATATACTCCACAAATACACATGGTGCATTAGTCACACCAAATGGCATCACGAAATACTCATAATGTCCATACCTTGTTTTAAAAGCAGTCTCTTGAATATCTTTAGCCTTCACACAAATCTGATGATACCCAGATCTCAAATCTATCTTACTGAACACACTAGAAACAACCAACTGATCCATCAAATCATCAACCCTTTGAAGTGAACACTTATTCTTAATAGTCACCTTGTTCAGTTGTCTATAATCCACACCCATCCTTATAGAACCTTCTTTCCTCTTAACTAGCAAAATTGGTGCACTCCACAGTGACCCACTAAGAAAAAAGAACCTCTCCTCAAGCAGATCTTCAAGTTGATTCTTCAACTTCTTCGATTCCGGTGTGGACATACAAAATAGAGCCATCACTACCAAACTAGTTCCAGGAACTTAGTCGATCGAAAGCTCCACTTCACGTTCCAGATGTAAATCACTTATCTCATCAGGAAAAACTTCCGGACAATCACAATTAATTGTCAAACCACCAACTTCCCCACCTTCATTAACACTCAAAGCTTCCATCAAAATAAACATCTCAGCACCATCCTGCACTGACTCACCAAAACAATTCGTAAGCACTTAGTTTAACTCAAAACAATTCACTGCACACACCATCTAAGCTTGTAAGACACGTCTATCCCCTCAACATGACTCCGTCCACTATCAACAAGAGATTAAGGGTGACCAGTTCCTCAATTTTTCAATAGACAGCCTAAAATCATGATGGGGCATAAACCATCTTAACCCAACTATAAGAGCGTTCATCGACACACTGAGCCACCACTCCATACGTGAAGTATCCTGGAGAAGCTCAAGCTTCTCCCCTGCTTGTTTCATTCCCACTTCTGCAGACAAAGGTTAGAAAACAAACGTGTCCCGACAGTGTTTTCACACACATGTCGCATACTAGGGAACAATTAACATTAGACAACTTGGCCGGACAGACCGACCTGCTCTGATACCACTAATGTAACACCCTTTTCTACCCCGCGAATATTATGGCAAAATAATATAATTTATCAGAGTAAAATGTTAAACTCAATAAAAATCACCTCAAAGGACGTACATTTCTCAATAAATTCAAATCAAGGTCAAGACTCTGTAAACAACGGGTTTTCCCAAAAGATGTAAAAAATTGCAGCGGAACTCAAAATGGCATAATCCAAAGTTTTCCTTATACGGGAACATAATTAAATCAAATAAATCATGGTTTAACTCAAATACCCCAACCCGATGTTACACTATCAGAGCAAGACCATCTACATTAACCAAAGCGGCCAACAACTCAAAACTCCGAAAAGATCCTCGACGCCATCCACGGCTAAACCTGGTCATCTGCACGTTACCCACAAGGAGGCAACATTCAAACAGGCAGGGTGAGTAAAACGATTCATAATAATCAATGTAGGAAATCAATATATAAAATGGCGTCATTTTTATATTCATCAATGGACATCAAAGGCCACAACATCATAAATTACTCAAGATCATCTCATAAATGCAAATGCAACAATACTCAATGCATGCAGTACCAATCATCACAGCTCGTTGGCACAGGGCCATCAACCCTCCATAAATCCCCATCAATAGGATCGATTCAACTAGAGAGCCGGAGCATATTAAAATACCTCACATCCGCACAATGGTACTGAAGCCAAAGAAATCAAGGTCCTAAACCGAAGTCCGGATGCACATGAATGCATGATTCACACGTCAATAATCATCCTCATAATAACATGATAGGTGCATCATCATTCATCAAAATCATCATCATCATAATCATCATCATATATCATTTCATCGTAGAATCATCAAAACTCATGGAAATATCATCATAGCTCATAATCGTTACAACAATATCTGAAACGCAATCTCTATCACGACATCTCCTGATACCAAATTCATTAATCCAAAAATCATCTCTTCGACTTTGATTCATCAAATTCAACCGATCTACCAACTTAAATCAGGTTACTGACCTTCTCGAATCTCATCAATAATACAACTAGTAAGCTCCAATATACTAAGCTTAACTCCATAAGAAGTCTCTTCAAAAACCAAACATATCACGAAATTGTTCAATCAGTCCTAACTCTCGAACCATAAGCATCGACATATGCAAGGACTTCCTACTTAATGCATCAGCTACAACATTAGCCTTACTAGGGTGGTAACTCAATTCAAAATCAAAATCCTTCAGAAGTTTAAGCCATTCTCCTCTGCCTCGTATTCAACTCTTTCTAATTAAACAAATACTTTAAGCTCTTAAGATTGCTAAACATCTCAAATCTCGAACCAAACAAATAATGCCTCCAAAACTTCGACACAAACACAACAACCACCTGCTCTAAATCATGCGTCATATAATTCTTCTCATGCATTTTAAGTTGCCTTGAAGCATAGGCTAAAACTTGCTGATGTTGCATTAACACACCTCCCCATCCCATCAACGAAGCATAACAATATACAACAATAGTTCTTCCGGATTCGGCAAAATCAAAACATGAGATGTTGACAGCCTTCTCAATAGCTCTTGAAACTTTCTTCGCACTTTGCATCCAAACAAAAGCTTGAACCTTCCTAGTCTACCGCGTCAATGGTAAAGATAACTTGGAAAAATCCTTCAACGAATTTTCGATAATAATTTGCCAACCCAAGAAAACTTCTAATCTCAAAAACAGGTTTTGGAGCTTCCCATTGCGATATAGCTTCAACCTTCGACATATCAACCACAATAACTCTACTCGAGATCACGTGACCAAGGAACTCACTTCCTTCAACCAAAACTCACACTTTGACAGTTTTGCATACCACTGCTCCTTTTTCAACGCTGATAACATAATTTTCAGATGCTCAGTACGATCCTCTTTACTCTTCGAATATATCAAAATATCATCAATGAACACAACCACAAACATGCCCAAATAAGTATGGAAAATCTCGTTCATATACTCCACAAATACACATGGTGCATTAGTCACTCCAAATGGCATCACGAAATACTCATAATGTCCATACCTTGTTTTAAAAGCAGTCTCTTGAATATCTTTAGCCATCACACAAATCTGATGATACCCAGATCTCAAATCTATCTTACTGAACACACTAGAAACAACCAACTGATCCATCAAATCATCAACCCTTTGAAGTGAACACTTATTCTTAATAGTCACCTTGTTCAGTTGTCTATAATCCACACCCATCCTTATAGAACCTTCTTTCCTCTTAACTAGCAAATTTGGTGCACTCCACAGTGACCCACTAAGAAAAAAGAACCTCTCCTCAAGCAGATCTTCAAGTTGATTCTTCAACTTCTTCGATTCCTGTGTGGACATAAAAAATAGAGCCATCGCTACCAAACTAGTTCCAGGAACTTAGTCGATCGTAAGCTCCACTTCACGTTCCGGATGTAAATCACTTATCTCATCAGGAAAAACTTCCGGACAATCACAATTAATTGTCAAACCACCAACTTCCCCACCTTCATTAACACTCAAATTTTCCATCAAAATAAACATCTCAGCACCATCCTGCACTGAATCACCAAAACAATTCGTAAGCACTTAGTTTAACTCAAAACAATTCACTGCACACGCCATCTAAGCTTGTAAGACACGTCTATCCCCTCAAACATGACTCCGTCCACTATCAACAAGAGATTAAGGGTGACCAGTTCCTCAATTTTTCAATAGACAGCCTAAAATCATGATGGGGCATAAACCATCTTTACCAAACTATAAGAGCGTTCATCAACACACTGAGCCACCACTCCACACGTGAGGTATCCTGGAGAAGCTCAAGCTTCTCCCCTACTTGTTTCATTCCCACTTCTGCAGACAAAGGTTAGAAAACAAACGTGTCCCGACAGTGTTTTCACACACATGTCGCATACTAAGGAATATTTAACATTAGACAACTTGGCCGGACAGACCAACCTGCTCTGATACCACTAATGTAATACCCTTTTCTACCCCACGAATATTATGGCAAAATAATATAATTTATCAGAGTAAAATGTTAAACTCAATAAAAATCACCTCAAAGGGCGTACATTTCTCAATAAATTCAAATCAAGGTTAAGGCTCTGTAAACAACGGGTTTTCCCAAAAGATGTAAAAAATTGCAGCGGAACTCAAAATGGCATAATCCAAAGTTTTCCTTATACGGGAACATAATTAAATCAAATAAATCATGGTTTAACTCAAAGACCCCAACCCGATGTTACACTATTAGAGCAAGACCATCTACGTTAACCAAAGTGGCCAACAACTCAAAACTCCGAAAAGATACTCGACGACATCCACGGCTAAACCTTGTCATCTGCACGTTACCCACAAGGAGGCAACATTCAAACAGGCAGGGTGAGTAAAACGATTCATAATAATCAATGTAGGAAATCAATATATAAAATGGCGTCATTTTTATATTCAACATCATCATATTCACCAATGGACATCAAAGGCCACAACATCATAAATTACTCAAGATCATCTCATAAATGCAAATGCAACAAGACTCAATGCATGTGGTACCAATCATCACAGCTCGTTGGGCACTGGGCCATCAACCCTCCATTGATCCCCATCAATAGGATCGATTCTACTAGAGAACTAGAGCACATCAAAATACCTCACATCCGCACAACGGGACTGAAGCCAAAGAAATCCAAGTCCTGAACCAAAGTCCGGATGCACATGAATGCATGATGCATACGTCAGTAATCATCCTCATAATAACATCATAGGTGCATCATCATTCATCAAAATCATCATCATCACAATCATCATCATATATCATGTCATCATAGAATCATCAAAACTCATGGAAATATCATCATAGCTCATCATCATTATAACAATATCTGAAACGCAATCTCTATCACGATATCTCCTGATACCAATTTCATTAATCTGAAAATCAGCTCTTCGACTTTGGTTCATCAAATTCAACCGATCTACCAACTCAAATCAGATTTCTGACCTTCTCGAATCTCATCAATAATACCACTAGTAAGTTCCAATATACTAATGCTTA
Organism: Lathyrus sativus; assembly: GCA_963859935.3. Taxonomy (NCBI): domain Eukaryota; kingdom Viridiplantae; phylum Streptophyta; class Magnoliopsida; order Fabales; family Fabaceae; genus Lathyrus; species Lathyrus sativus. The sequence continues at coordinate 524,051,981 of OZ012738.1, forward strand.
ACTCCATAAAAAGTCTCTTCACAAAACAAACTCATATCACGAAATTGTTCAATCAGTCCTAACTCTCGAACCATAAGCATCGACATATGCAAGGACTTCCTACTTAATGCATCAGCTACAACATTAGCCTTACCAGGGTGGTAACTCAATTCAAAATCATAATCTTCCAGAAGTTCAAGCCATTCTCCTCTGCTTCATATTCAACTCTTTCTAATCAAACAGATACTTTAAGCTCTTAAGATCGTTAAACATCTCAAATCCCAAACCAAACAAATAATGCCTCCAAAGCTTCGACACAAACACAACAACCACCAGCTCTAAATCATGCGTCATATAATTCCTATCATGCATTTTAAGTTGCCTTAAAGCATAGGTTAAAACTTGCTGATGTTGCATTAACACACCTCCCCATCCCATCAATGAAGCCTCACAATATACAACAATGGTTATGTCGGATTCGTCAAAATCAAAACATGAGTTGTTGACAACCTTCTGAAAAGCTCTTGAATCTTTCTTCACACTTTGCATCCGAACAAAAGCTTAAACCTTCCTAGTCTACCGCATCAACGGCAAAGATAACTTGGAAAAATCCTTCAACGAATTTTTTATAATAATCTGGCAACCCAAGAAAACTTCTAATCTCAAAAACAGGTTTTGGAGCTTCCCATTGCGATATAGCTTCAACCTTCGACATATCAACCACAATAACTCTACTCGAGATCACATGACCAAGGAACTCACTTCCTTCAACCAAAACTCACACTTTGACAGTTTTGCATACCAATGCTCCTTTTTCAACGCTGATAACACAATTTTCAGATGCTCAATACGATCCTCTTTACTCTTCGAATATATCAAAATATCATCAATGAACACAACCACAAACTTGCCCAAATAAGTATGGAAAATCCCATTCATATACTCCACAAATACACATGGTGCATTAATCATACCAAATGGCATCACGAAATACTCATAATGTCCATACCTTGTTTTAAAAGCAATCTCTTGAATATCTTCAGCCTTCACACAAATCTAATGATACCCAGATCTCAAATCTATCTTACTGAACACACTGGCAACAACCAACTGATCCATAAAATCATCAACCTTTGGAGGTGAACACTTATTCTTGATAGTCACCTTGTTAACTTGTCTACAATCCACACCCATCCTCATAGAACCTTCTTTCTTCTTAACTAACAAAACTGGTGCACCCCGCAGTGACACAATCAGAAGAAAGAACCTCTCCTCAAGAAGACCTTCAAGTTGATTCTTCAACTTCTTCGATTCCGGTGTGGACATACAAAATGGAGCCATCGCTGCCAAACTAGTTCCAGGAACTGAGTCGATCGTAAGCTCCACTTCACGTCCCGGCTGTAAATCACTTATCTCATCAGGAAAAACTTCCGGACAATCACAATTAATTGGAAATATATTCATATTATATACTATTATTTAAATAAATAACCCAAAATCCATAGTTCTCAATATTTCACACCAATCACCGAAAATCACCAAAAATGCGAATATTCGTATTTAAATAAATTAAATAAATATTCGAAGAATTTGGGGTGTTACACTCACGGCCTTGGTTGAGACGGCCAGGTACAGGTAGAAGGTTTCCCCGATGTCTGGTCTCATTAGGACAGGCGGTTCTGACAGGACACGTTTGAGATGGAGAAGGGCCTTCTCGCATTTCTCCGTCCATTAGAACGTCGCTTCCTTTCTTAATAGTTTGAAAAAGGGGAGGGCGTGCTGCATGGATTTGGAGACGAAGCTGGATAAGGACACGAGCATCCTGTTGAGGGATTGTATCGACTTCTTCATGCTCGGTGTCTCGATCTCGGAGAAGGCCTTGCATTTGTCCGGGTTCGCCTCGATTCCCCTTTCGGTTAGGTAGAACCCGAGGAACTTCCTCGCGCGCACCCCGAAAGTGCATTTCTCCGGGTTGAACCGCATCCAGCATCTCCTCGCCGTCTTGAAGACTTTTTTGAGATATGTCGTGTGGTCGACCCTTGCGTGAGACTTGACGATCATGTCGTCCATGTAGACTTCGAGCATGTCGCCTATCTCTCCCCGGAAGACTTTGTTCATCATCTGCTGGTAGGTGGTGTCGGTGTTCTTTAGGCTGAAGGACATTACGTTGTAGTAATAGTTACCCGACTCGGTCATGAACGTCGTGCTCTGTTTGTCGACCTTGGCCATGGGAATTTGGTTGTATCCCGAGTAGGCGTCCATGAAGGACAGCAGTTTAAAACCCGCTGAGTTGTCGACGAGTTTGTCGATGTTGGGGAGGGGATAGGCGTCCTTAGGACATGCCCAGTTGAGATCAGTGTAATCAACGTACATCCTCCATTTTCCATTAGATTTTTTTACTAATACAACGTTGTACATCCAGGTTGAATACCGGACTTCCAAAATAAAATTTGCCTCTAGGAGGTCTTTTACAGCTTTTTCAGTCGCCTCCGACTTTTGGGGGGACTACCAACATCTATGTTGTAGTACGGCCTTAGCGGCCGGGTTGATGGAGAGTTCGTGGCAGGCGACCTCAGGGTCGAGTTTGGGCATCTCAGTAGCGCTCCAGGCAAAGAGTTTGATGTTCTCACGGAGGCAGGACTTCAACTGCTTCCTTGCCAGGTCGGGCAGCCCTGCTTCAATCTTCACCATCCTCGTCGCATTTGCGCCAAGGGTTACTATCTCGAAGTCCCCGTCTAGAATGGGGCGCGTTGGATGGATAGGATACCCATTGGTGGTCGGAGGAATGTCTTCAGCTTCATCCTCGTGATCTGGCTCTCCGGTGAAACGGCATTCGAGGTTCACGGTGTCGATGTGGTCTTTCGGTCTGTTCTCCTGGACGGGGGAAGGCTTAGTTGCTTTGGTCGCGGGACCGATCATACTAAGGTCTTTCATTGCTGCTTCGAAACACCGACGGGCTGCTTCTATGTCCCCGTTGAGAGTGACGACGGCTCCCAGCCTGGTATAGTACTTCATCTTGAGGTGGACGGTTGATGGTACTGCGGTGAGCTCGGCCATCATCGTTCTACCTAGGATGCAGTTGTACAAGGATGGGCATTCGACAACCAGGAATCAGACATTGATTTCCCTGGGCATTTCTTGTACCCCAAAGGTGACTTTGAGCTCCATGTATCCCCATGGTCTTGTCGTCGTCTCATTGAAGCCCTGGAGGTCGGAGCCAAGTTGGTCTCGTCGAGCTGCAGCGTCGAGAAGAGGTGAGCATACATGATATCCACCGAGCTCCCTCCGTCGACCAGGATGCGGAGGACATTGAAGTTGGCCATTTGTGCCCGCATCAGCAAGGGAATGGCCGAGTTTGGGGCTCCCCCAGGGAGTTCCTCGAGATAGTACATGATTGGGTTTGATCGGCCGTGGAATTTGTCGAGCATGCTCATTTTTCCGGAGCTGTTGGTCATCAGTTCGTCGAACTTCATTTTTACCGGCCCGATCGTGAGCTTGCTCGGAGTCCCTCCCGAGATGACCATCGCCTTGGGGAAGTATTCCCACGGGCTGATTGGGCGCACTGGCTTCTCGGGTAGATCGAGCCCGACAGGGAGGCCATATTCTCTCAGTGAGAACCAGTCTTCAGGTCGATCAACGCAGAGGGCCACTTGTAGCCCATATTCATTGGTAGGAGGAGAGATGTTGTTGACTCTCTTGGCTTCCGGGGCCTCTTGTTGGGGGGAATCTCCTCCCCTGGTGTACCTCTTTAAGTGTCCGTCCTTGTTGAGTATTTTGATCGCATCCTTGAGGTGGATGCAGTCCTTCATGACGTGTCTGTGTCCCCGGTGGAAACGGCAGTACTTGGACTTGTCCACGTTGGCTTTGGGGGTGCCGGTTTTAAAAAGCAGACACCTCCCCGGACGAATTCTGAGTTGGTGCACTCGGCCAGTATGCGCTCGCGAGAAGCGACTAGAGCAGTGTATTCGGTGAAGCGGCCAGCAGGGCCCCTCTGCTCCTGGGGTTCTCGGGGGCGATCCTCTCATCGACAGTCTCCCCCATGCCAGGGGGCTGACGCACCTTCCTCTCGAGACCCGTGGGTGGTTTCCCGGTTTCGCGAGTGACGTTGGCGGCCTCTATCTCCTCGAACCAAATGTAAAGGCGGGCTCTCTCGAGGAAGTCTTGGAGGGTGTTTGGCCAGTGGATGGCCATGGCCTCGTAGACCTTGGATCCTCGGTGTAGGCCTTTCTCCATAAGGTAGCGTTTCATATCGTCCAAAGTCTTTACCTGGACCACCTCCCTTATGAACCTCTCAATGTAGTTTCTGAAGGGCTCATTCGGGGCCTGGATGATTGCACCCAGGGCGGCCACCGTATTCGGATGCCGCCTCGATGCCATGAAATTTCGTGAAAATAAATCTTTTAGGACCCTCCAAGACGTGACGGACTCGGGCTCCAGGCTTTTGTACCAGGCCATGTCCCCTTTCCTCAGCATTGTCGGGAAGAGCCTGCATTTGATGGCTCCCCGAACGTTCCTGTAGTCGAGCATCGCCTCGATGTCCTCCAGATGATCGTCTAGACTCGAGGTATCGTCGTATGTAGATAGCACGGGTGGCTTCTCCATCCCGTGGGGGATGGGGGTTGCCATGATTTCCCGTGACAGAGGGGGTCCTATAGTCGTCTTCATCACTGCGAACAGGCGAGTGTGGAGGCGACGGGTCGTGTCGATAAGGAAAATTACGTCCCCTCGGTCTTTTGGCCAGGGTTTCAGGGTTGTTCGACCTTGGTTCTGGAGAGCGCCTCTCCTTCTAGGGGGTGACCTGGCGCGTTTCTTAGAGGCCACTGGTTGGGGCCTCTCCAGCTGTGGTCGGCATCCCCGTGGACGTGGAAAGGGCTTCGAGAGTTCCCGTGTTGATTTCTCTGCGGAGGAAAGCGGGACGAGGTATCCTGTTCCAGCGCACCGATGCGTTCATTCTGTTGGAAAAGCATCAGGTTTTTCTGGTTGATGGCTGCGAAGAGAGCAGTCATCGTCGGGTCCGCTCCAGCCGATGTAGGGACGGGCTGGAAGACCGTCGGGTTCCTCGCCCGAGGTGCGACGCGATGTGCAGCATCCTCGGACGAAGGAGAGGCAGTTTGGTCGTCCCTGATGTCGATCTCGTGGGCTTGAGATGTCCCCGGTTGGTTGTTTTCGTTGGTGATCGGGGCGAGGGAGAAATTATGAACAGCGTCGTCGTGACTCGGGCTAGTTATGATTTCAGAATTTGAAATAGGAAGCTTTGGTTCTCTGCTCAGAGGAATGGGGAAGCTTCGGTTCCCACAGACGGCGCCACTGATCGTACACGACCAGAGAGATCGATGGGTTGCCATGTGTCTGAGTTGTCGAACTTGTTGACTTGATGGACAAAGGGGGGTGTACTTGAAACACACTCCGATGCCAAAGTAAGTGACGAGCAGAGTGATTACAAGTACAGAGAGAAGAGTAAGTTGAGTTACCTGACCCTCTAGTGGAAGAGGGTATTTATAATGAGCCCCCAGCGCAGGGCCAACGGTTACTCTGTGTTGGGTTGGGCTTCCAGGCCCAACGTAGGTAACTGCTAGGGTTGATGTGGCGTCGTGAAGTCCAGCACGTGGTCTTCATCCTATTGTAACTGTTATGTGCTATCCGAGAGGTGGAAGACCGAATCTCCAAGATGTGGGGTAGTTATTTGATGATGTGTCCCTGCGTGGGGGACACGTAGAGAACGTGGGAGAGGTCTGAGGAGCTCCTCGGGTAGGCTGGGTCCTGCCCAATGACGAGGGGGAAAGAGGCTGGCCGGACAGCTACGGGGGTCCTGCCCGACGGATGTTGGCATGTGCCCGGCGGGGGAAGATGTTGTGCCCGACAGATCTTCTGCCCATCTGTGAGGTCCTATTGGGCCCAAATCCAGTGGGGTTTGGGCCTGCTCGATTGTGGGCTAAGCGTCGGCCCAGTCTAGAATAATATATATATATATATATATATATATATATATATATATATATATATATATATATATATATATATATATATATATATATATATATATATATATATATATATATATATATATATATATATATATATATATATATATATATATATATATATATATATATATATATATATATATATATATATATATATATATATATATATATATATATATATATATATATATATATATATATATATATATATATATATATATATATATATATATATATATATATATATATATATATATATATATATATATATATATATATATATATATATTCAGATTCTGATATACAAGGGCACACTTAAGAGAAGATGAATTGCTAGCTTCTGATGGTGCATAGTCTGAAGAACACTCTCTAAGTGATGTATGGCGTAAACTCTAAAGTTGAAGGTCTCAGTATCAGAAGAAGCAACATAATTGTCTCTACACTTGGTGAATGTAAATTGGCTTCTGGTGATCATTCATAGTTAGTGATAAAACTGAAGCTATACGTACTTCAGAAAGCAAGTTGCATTGTCAAATTAGTTTGTCAGCTAGAGTCTTAGTTCACAAAGCTCAAGAAAAGTTGGCATGTGTAACCCGGTGAACTGACTTTACACAATGTTGCGGATAGCAAGAGTCGCCACCGACTTTTATTTTATCCATAAGGAAAGGTTATAAAAGAACAGGAAAGACCTTAGAGAATATTTTGGGTCCGGGGGGTAGGTTATGAAAAGGGAAGGTGTTAGCACCCTTTTCATCCATGGTTATCCATGGGCTCTTAGGTACTTAAGCTCACTTTTGAATTGTTTTGAAAGTGTAGTGTGTGAATAGCAAAAAATTTCAGAATAGTTTAATAATAATCCGTGTATGGATGTGAAAAAAACTTGTTTGAAAATTTTGTTGGAAATTTGTTTAAGTGTGAAAAAGTTTTGAAGTGAGCAAGTATCTAGGAGTAGCCTACCCTAATGTTTTAAGGTCTTTCTTATTCTTTATCCTTTCCTTAGTAAGACTATCCCTACTATAATGGAGTAGGTAGTCCTTACTTTGGATGTTAAGGGATATGTGAGGGACAATTTGACTTTGAAGGCCATCGTGGGATGTAATAAGCACATATAAGGGACCATCATCATTTTTCGAAAGGGACTCGATTCGTAAAGGCAACCATAAGGGACTTTGATGATTTTTCTATTTGAGGGACTTGCTTTATACACCCCACTTAACCATTATTCGTAGGCAACTTGAGGGATATCCTTAGGAAGTGAGACGGCGATTAAAATCGACTTACGTGTGTGAAATGTTTAATTTAATTATCTTATATTAAAAGTGATCTAAATGTATTTTAATATTACATACATGTTGTTACACTCCCTAATTACTAACCATAATAATAATTAAATAATTAAACAACTTTACATCCAAGAAACAATTACAAAATAATAAGCAAAATAATTAAATAGCAAAGATAAATAAAATATAAATAAGCAATAATAAATAATAAAGGGGGTTAATTCTAAGTTTACTCGGCAAGACATCGCATCTTGTGCCTACGTATCCTTACGGGAGTGGAATCAGAGTAATCGTAGTTCCCCTCAAAAGGGAGGTTAGAGACTTCTTGACTGTGGTCAAGGTCTCACGGGGAATAAACGCATCTTAAGGACACGCTTACATGGAGTGTAGGAACTCCAAATCTCTACGTTGAAATGTTAAGTTGTAATTAGGGTTAGGTTAGGGATTCCGCGGCGGGAAACCCTAAAATGAGCGCGGCGGCTCTTTGACCTAATGCTAGGGGTAAAATTGTAATTTTGCCTGCGGCGAGGCATTTGTGAAAATTAGGGTTTGTAGGCGTAAGGGTTTGAAGGTGAGGACTATTGACACGGCGGTCAAATGCTAGACCTAATTCTTTCGGAGTGTGTAATGTGACAGAAATATTGCAATACATCAGCAGAAATTTAAATCATACATCATGCAGAAATTTAAATCATACATCATGCAGAAATTTAAATGCGAAAAGTAAATGCGATTATTAGGTTCGCGAGGTTACAATTGAGAAGCAGATACAAATACAAACAAAACTTGAGTTGAAAAATAAATAACGGTAAACATGACAAGCTGCAAAACAAATGAACAATGTTAGTAGGCAACGTCAGACGGCGACCAAAAGAACTATAAGACAGTGGAGAATAAAAATGCAAGATTTGAGATTTTTAGCTGTTTATTTTTGATATAAAGAAAAAATTTATGATTTAAGTTAAAAGAAGTTTTAATAAAAAAAAAAAGATTAAGTTAATTTTCAAAAAAATAGTTTTAATTTAATAATCTAAAAAAAAAAGGTTTTATTTTTAATATTATCATTATTATTTATTTTTTAAAAAGGGTTTTAATTATTATAAAAAAAAAGTTTTATTATTAATTAGAAAAAGGTTCTATTTTATTTTGAAAACAGGTTTTAATAGTATTTAAAAAAAATTTTAATAAATTCTTAAAAAAACATAATAATTATAAATAAACAAATAAAAATAAAAAATAAAAAAGGGGTTGGGCCGGTAGTTACATCCGGACCCAACCCACTAAAGGGAACGGACAACCAAAGGGGACTTTAGGGTTTGTAAGAACCCTTATGCGCTACGAACGGCGCTTCCTCTTGCCTTCTTCGTTCTCCTTCGATTCGCATGCCTTAATCTTCTCTTCATCTTTTCTGTTTTCTATGAAAAACCTGAAATCAAACGCAACAATGTTAATCGTGAGATTATCATGAATTTCTCGCTTACGTTTCGTTGATGATGCCGGTGATTTCTGGTGAGATTCGACGGCTGATGATGACTTCTCTGAGGCTTAGAGAGTCGATTACCCGCCGACGGCGAAGGCGATCTTCTCTATAGTGATATGCGTCTGATATTCATGGATGATGTTTGACGTTCGTTCGAGTTCTCGTTCGCAGCCGTTTTCGCTTTCTCCGTCCGCTTCGTCTAGCCTTTTTTGCACAGGTTGTATCTTTCTTTTATACCCTCTGATTTTTTAGTGATCTTGTGGGCTTTGGTTGGATTTGCGTTACTATTTCCTGATTGCTTTTGAGGGCTTCGATTTGATTTGATTTTGTATTTTTCTTCTGATATGATTCGATTGCCATTCACTTCTGTGGGATTGATTTGATTTTATTGAACTAACGTTATTTTTGATACGCTTGATTGGGAAACCTTCCATTTTCGGATTTCACACAGTTTTTGATCTCTTTTGGATTTGATTTATTTTTCTTTTGGACTTTGCAGATGTGGATTACGGGATTTGCTTTGATTTGTTTTGTCACAAACGGATTTGTTTCAACTTGTTTTCGGAGATGGTTTCACTTTGATTAACTGGATATCCGTTTCACTTTGGTTAACTGGATATTTGTTTTGTTTTGTCTTTTTTCTGATACTCTTGATGTGATTTCCAGGTGACATATAACTCAATTCCAACCCATCGTGATTTACTTGATAGGGGCTGGAAGTTGTTTTGTGACTCTTCTGATGTTCACTCCGCGATGCCCCCTCGTTCATTCATCGATTCATAACGCTCCTTGTGAGCTGATGCTGTTCCAATATTGGTTTGGTTGTGACTGCCATGAGGTTTTGATTGTATCTTTTCTTTGAATTATCCTTTGAGCTGAAAGGTGATCGTGAGCTGGGCCATGATGTTGATGAACTGAGCCCTGCATTTGGTACTTGTGACCTTCACTTCGGTTGGGATCATCATGACTGATGCATGAACATGATTGTATTACCTTATCCCTTTTTTTCTGGTATGGCCTTGCACATTTGCTCACAGGTGTGATTTGATGATTTCATCTGGTTGTTGATTTTTTTCAGATATTTGATTTGTTTTCTGATGTGGTTTCAAACCAGGTTTCAGTTTACTCTTCATGTTTTCTGTTATGAACTTCATTAACTTCTTTTCTCTTTTTCTTTCAGCACTGATGCTGGTGCTTTGGTTGGATCCAAGTTGCCGAGGAAAGGTTATTGGTGATGATGACCTTAGGGTCTGAACCATTTGGGATGTCATTGCCATTTGGTTTTAGTTGCGCGTTTCAGTTCAGTTTGGTCATGAATATCAGTTTGGGGATCCCATTTTTACTTGATAGTAGCATTCGTCTGAATCCAAATTCGGCACAGATCATTTCGGCCCGAAGAGCTTCTTTTACTCTCTTCATCTTTCTCGGCTGTCCCGTATTGATAAGAACAGAAATTGCTTGATCTGACGCCGATGGCGCAGATCGGTAACGGGGGCAGGACGCAGCTTCGGTTGTGCCACTCCCGGCACTCGATGATGACGCTGTTCTGAGAGTGTCGAAAAAACTCCTAACCTTTTTTCTATATTGTTTGTTTTGCTTTGATGTGCAGGTTAGTCGAGATTTGCGGCGAAGCTCAAGGGTCAACATGAAGACACTTATCATTTTTAGGACTTAGGATTTTTAGGTTTAATGTAATTCCTTGTAACAGCAAAAATGTGAAACAATCTCCCTTTTGTATAATGCAATCTTTATGAAATAAAATTCCCAACACTTTGAATTTATTTATATTTTATTCCTAGTTAAAAAAAAATATAAACAATTGTGAATAAATCCACAAGCATTTAAATTCATTAACATAGTCATAAAACATAAACACTCCCAAGTGATATTTGTAATTCTAATCTCATCCGATTAAAATGTTAACCAAACCACTTCATAACCAACACATATGGGCACCGTAATCACAACAGTTTCAGCATCAACAGTAACACTACTCGTAATTAAACTCTACTGACCAAATGCCAAGATCTTGATATGATCAGACCTGGTGATAGATAAATGTATCAAACGCCTCAGAATTTTAATAACAGCCCATCTTCAAGGAATTAGCTGAATTTGCGTAAAATGACCAAAATACCCCTGGAACCAAATCCAACCTCTCTTTGATGTTGGCAAAAAATCATGAAGTTTGACTTTAGTTTGACCACAGTTGACCTCAGTTTGACTTTTCAACTGCATTGACTGCTTTTGACTTATCTGGTCATCTGACTGAGCAAACTTTTGAGAAAAGTCTTGAAACTTGACATGGGGGTTCTTATACACATATAAGATGTTATGAAGCTCACTTGAAGTCTTGGAAGTCCATTTAGCCTGATTAAAGTCAAAACCCTAGTTTTGGATGCACTGCTTAGGAGGTGCATTGTCTGAGGGAATTGTCAACTCTTCTGACCAATTGTGAACTTTGTGAACCTTGTGAATCTTCATAAGATATCTTGTGATACTCATGGGAGGTATTGTGAAGCTTGTGAACCTTGTGAACATCATGAAGTGGCTTTGTAGGCCCCATGACCCTTAGGAAAGCTTTGTAAACATTGTGAATCTTGTGAACCTTGTGAACATCATGAAGTGGCTTTGTAGACCTCATGACCCTTAGGAAAGCTTTGTAAACATTGTGAATCTTGTGAACCTTGTGAACCTTCAAGAAGCAACCTATGGACTTCATGAACCTCATGAAAGGTATTGAAAGCACTGTGGGACTTGTGAACCTTGTGAACCTTCTTAGAACACAAAGTCTTGTATTGTGAGGGCAAATTTTGGGGTGCAACAGCTGCCCCTGTTCAATTTTCTGAAACCTGAGGGGTTAGATTGGTATATTTGCCAGTCGTAACCTGGAAGGTTGAAGGGGATTGAACACAAAAGCCCAAAAATTTGCACTCACTAGTGCACTAGAGTGGTACAGATGGCTAGTTGAATATGATTGAGTGGGCTTAAAGATGCCACTAGGGGGGGGAGCAGTTCAAAATATGGGTGTAGGATGAAAGCTGTCAGGAGTCTGGAATAATAATGATGTAGCAGCATGTCTTCATGAGGATAGAGCAATCAATAGTGATAACCCTAAAGCAGTCTTGAAGCAATGATATGATTTCAGGAGGATAGAACAATGAATGGCTCTAAAGCAGTCTTGAAATAATAATGTGATATGTCTTCAGGAGGATAGAGCAATCAATAGCTCTAAAGCAGTCTTGAAGTAATGATTTCAGGAGGATAGAGCAATCAATAGCTCTAAAGCAGTCTTGAAATAATAATGTAATTTCAGGAGGATAGAGCAATGGATAACTCTAAAGCAGTCTTGAAATAATTAGATGGCTTCAGGAGGATAGAGCAATGAATAGCTCTAAAGCAGTCTTGAAATAATAATGTGATATGTCTTCAGGAGGATAGAGCAATCAATAGCTCTAAAGCAGTCTTGAAGTAATGATTTCAGGAGGATAGAGCAATCAATAGCTCTAAAGCAGTCTTGAAATAATAATGTAATTTCAGGAGGATAGAGCAATGGATAACTCTAAAGCGGTCTTGAAATAATTAGATGGCTTCAGGAGGATAGAGCAATGAATAGCTCTAAAGCAGTCTTGAAGTAATAGAATGGCTATCAGGAGGATAAAATAACCCTGAGGTTACAATAAAGCAGTCCCAAAGTAATAAGAAGCTCATCAGGAGGATAAAGTAACCCTGAGGTTACAATAAAGCAGTCCCAAAGATCATAAGATTGTTTGTTGGATAATTAACCTGAAAACAAGGTAGCATTCTGTATAACAACATTAGTTTATGCTTTATGTATGCATGTATGACATGATGCACTTAGGTAATGTACTATAGACATATATGTTATGGTATGATGTAAATGATGTATGTATGATATGACACTGCTGGAAGTGTCTGGATATCCTTGTATAACAACTGCTGGCCAAGGAAAATAAATCCCGATTCGTTGTTGAAGAATATATAACCCTCCGTCTGCTGGGGATAACAAGGTATAGATAACCTCCCGTTGTTGGGGATAACAAGGTATAGATAACCTCCCGTTGTTGGGGATAGTAGGGTATAGATAACCTTCGTTTTCGTTTGATAGTAGGATAAGTATAACATCCCGTCTTCGTTCATCGTGCCATTATTGGAAAGTAATTTCCCGTATATCCGTATGAGGATAAAAGAGATGGATATAAATTCCAGGGGAGATTAGACTTTGTGAAAATGGATTAGTCCTACTGATGGTTTGTAACTGTCTTGTAAAGATGAACCGGCGAAGCTTCGTTGAAATCCTTCCCTCGTTCGTCCTTAGTAAATACTATTACTGCATTTTCATGCGTTTCTGGTAAACATCAATCATATTAAAAGCATACATGCATTTCTGGTAAACATCAATCATATTCAAAGGCATTCATACATTCAAACACAACCAATGGACGTTTCGCTTATGTAAATAGGGTAAAAGTAAATCTGGATTCAAAAGATGGAATTTATTTATATCAAAAGTGACCCATACACGGGTAAGTTTGTACAAGGAGACATAAACCCTAGTAAGAGAATTTTGTCATGAAGTTTTACAAAAAGAATCAGCTATGTGGGAAATAATCCTATTGAGTTTCAATTCTACTATTGCCACTCAAGTATCTCATCTTCTTGCTGTTGAGACGGAAACGATTGGATTGAGCTTTATCTGTTTGAGCTTGAGTAAGTAGTACAACTGGTTGCGGTTTCATGAGTGATCCAAACGAGACATAGTCATACGCTTTAATCCCTAACTTTTGCCTGGATTGCCCTTTCAGGTTTTCAATCCACCGGGATACCCTTTTTTGCCCAAGCCGCCTTTTCAGGTTTTCGACTTGCCGGGTGTACATCTTTTTATATATATATCCCTAATTTTTGCCCAAACCCTTTTGGTTTGCCGGGATGCCCTTATTTTTGCCTAGGCCTGTCAACCTAGCGGGTCTCTTTTTATGCATAGTATTTTTTAACTATGTCTGCGTTTACAGGTTGTGGGAAGTCTTCACCATCCATTGTAGTCAGTATCATGGCACCTCCTGAGAACACTGTCTTGACTACAAATGGTCCCTCATGTGTTGGAGTCCACTTGCCCCTTCAGTGTCAATCTCATTGCAGTATGCAGGCTTCTCAAATCTATCAATGGTAATCTTGGGAGCTTCATCATCCCAGCTGATCTCAAACATAGATGCCATGGTGGCCAATGCGTCTGCCAACTGATTCTCTCTTCGTGGAATATGTCCAAAAGTAATCTCTTTGAAATGTGGGATCAAAGACAACACATGTTCTCTGTAAGGAATGAGATTATCATGCTTTGTATCCCAATCTCCTTTAATCTGACTTACTACCAGAGCTGAATCTCCATACACCTCAAGGAACTGAATCTTCATATCAATAGCAACTTGCATACCCATGATACATGCCTCATACTCAGCCATGTTATTGGTACAATAGAAACAAAGTCTGGCAGTAATCGGGGTATGACAACCTTCAGGGGAACTAATCACAACACCAACACCATTACCATGTGCATTGGAGGCACCATCAAAAACCATAGTCCATCGGGATCCTTGTTCAGGTCCGTCATATTGTCCAGGTTCTTTGGTAACAGACATAATGTCTTCATCAGGGAACTCAAAATTCATTGACTGGTAATCATCTACAGCCTGATGAGCCAAATGATCAGCAACAACACTCCCCTTAATGGCCTTCTGAGTAGTATACTGTATATCATATTCCGTCAAGATCATTTGCCATTTTGCAATTCTTCCGGAAAGAGCAGGTTTCTCAAATATGTACTTGATTGGATCCATCTTCGAAATCAACAAGGTAGTATGGGTCAACATATACTGTCTTAGTCGGCGAGCAGCCCATGCCAAAGCGCAGCAAGTTTTCTCGAGCAGTGAGTATCTTGTTTCACAGTCGGTAAACTTTTTGCTAAGGTAGTATATCGCCTGCTCTTTTCGACCAGACTCGTCATGTTGCCCCAATACACACCCCATTGAGTTGTCTAATACTGTTAAATACATAATCAAGGGTCTTCCATCAACTGGTGGCATTAAAATTGGAGGTTCTAGCAAATATCTCTTGATTTCATCAAAGGCAGTCTGGCACTCATCATTCCATTCCATCACCTGATCTTTCTTCAACAACTTGAAGATTGGCTCACAGATGGTAGTTAATTGGGAAATAAATCTTGCAATGTAGTTCAATCGTCCCAAGAAACCTCTAACCTCCTTCTCAGTACGGGGAGCTGGCATCTCTCGTATAGCTTTCACTTTTGCAGGATCCACTTCAATACCTTTTCCACTGACAATGAAACCCAGGAGCTTTCTAGATCTAACTCCAAAAGTACACTTGTTTGGATTTAATCTCAACCTGTATTTCTTCAACCTCTCAAACAACTTGTGCAGATGATCAAGATGTTGTTCTTCATTCTGAGACCTGGCTATCATATCATCCACATATACCTTTATCTCATGATGAATCATATCATGAAACAAAGCCACCATAGCACGCTGATATGTTGCCCCTGCATTCTTCAAACCAAATGGCATTACCTTATAGCAAAAGGTGCCCCACTGTGTCACAAATGTAGTCTTCTCCATATCTTCAGGTGCCATCTTGATTTGATTGTAACCAGAGAAACCATCCATAAAAGAGAATACCTTATGCTGAGCAGTGTTGTCTACCAGAATATCAATATGAGGAAGTGGAAAGTCATCTTTAGGGCTAGCCTTGTTCAGATCTCTGTAGTCTACACACATACGTACCTTACCATCTTTCTTAGGAACTGGTACCACATTTGCAACCCACTGAGGATAAGAAGTTACGGCCAAGAACCCTGCATTGAACTGTTTCATTACCTCTGCTTTGATCTTTTCTGACATTTCAGGACGCGTACGACGAACCTTCTGCTTCTTTGGACGACAATCTTCTTTCACTGGCAAACGGTGAACCACAATGTCTGTATCCAACCCTGGCATATCTTCATAAGACCAAGCAAAGATCTCCACATAGTCACGTAGCATCTGAATCAACCTGCTCTTGACACTGTCCTCTAAATCAGCCCCTATCTTGACCTCTTTTCTGTTTTCTTCAGTTCCCAGATTCACAACTTCGACTGGCTCTTCATGTGGCTGTATAGCTTTCTCTTCTTGTTGTAACAACCTAGCAAGCTCTACAGGTATTTCACAATCGTCCTCGTTTCCGTCTTCAGTTTGATAGATCGGATTCTCGAAATTGTAACTGGCAATAGTAGAACTGTTATCAACTGGATCCAGAGTGGATGAGGATCTGCATTTTAGTGACGTGGGTGTGTGTAAGAACACATAGCTGATAAAAATAAAAGAAAAAGAAAGACAAGGAACACAATATTTACGAAAACGAAACGTCCACTGATTTTATTGAATGCAGTATGCAAATGAAATGATAACCCGTAATAAGCACACCATTGTGCCCCGGGTAAGGCACATGGCTTGAAAGTTTTAATTGTTCCAAAAATTACAAATTTAAAAACATAACACAGTAATAGTATTTACTCCTGACTAAAGGAGATAGGGATAACATCTTCAGCTTTCCAATTATTGAGTCCAGCACCCACAGTAGGAAAAATCCATGCCTCCAAGTTGTAGTCTTCATCTTGATCTCCCACAGCATTGATAACCCCTTGATTGGTGATACGAACAGCACGGGCACGACGGACAGCCTTCTGGGACTCTGCAGTGAAACCCAAACCAAACTTGTCAGACTTGTATGGAATATCAGGAAGCTGACCCCAAATAGTACAACCACCTTCTTCCACCACAACTTTTGCATCATTGAGGGAGGCCATTGCCATTGTTGGAGGGTTTCTGATGACCACAGGAACCTTCTTCACAGCAGGAGGAGTCACACAATCCTTAACAACCCAGGGAACCACTTCAAATGACTGACATGGAGTTTCAATGTATTCACCTTCTACTTCCAGATACTTGAAAGTGTTTACATGGCTGACAAAGTATTCTTCCTCTCCAAAGACAGTAACAACTTTTCCATTCACCGGATATCTCAACTTTTGATGTAATGTGGAGGTCACAGCACCTGCCCCATGGATCCAGGGACGACCAAGCAGACATGAGTACGAAGGACGAATATCCATCACATAGAATGTAGCAGTGAACACCTGAGAGCCAACCTTGATTGGAAGATCAATCTCCCCATGCACTACTCTTCTAGAACCATCAAAAGCCTTTACCACAATATTACTGGGCTTCAATACCGTATCTTCAGGACTCAGCTTGTTCAGGACTTCCTTAGGCAACACATTCAGAGAGGAACCATTGTCTATCAGCACATGAGACAGGGTAGTGCCCCTGCATTCAATTGAAATATGCAAGGCCCTGTTATGATCCCTCTTGGCAGGGGTCAAGTCAGCATCGGAAAATCCTAACCCGTTGTCATAGGTCAGGTGAGCAACACAATTCTCAAACTGGTCCACAGAAATTGCACTGGGTACATGAGCCATCTTTAGAAACTTGATCAATGACCTGGCATGAGCCTCAGAACATAATAACAGGGAGAGCATAGAAATCTTTGAGGGAGTATGCCCCAGCTGATCAACAATATCATAATCACTCTTGCGAATGATTTTCAATACTTCTTCCATCTGCTTAGAGAGGTCATCAGCAGCTGGCACATCAGTAGATACAAGCTCAATAACAGGACCCTTGCCCCGAGCATCAGTGGTGGAAGTAACAGCAGGATTAAATGCACTCTTAGAAGCAACTGGAGGAGAGAAGACTCTTCCACTACGAGTGATCTTGCTAGATCCAGCAATATTATCAATGTCAACAGGCATATCAGGTAAAGGCTCCTGCTTGACACCATGGATGTAAACATCAGACCCATAGTGCCATGGCACAGCTTTGTCAGATGTATAAGGAATAGGACCAGGAGTGGTAATGATCAGAGGAGCTACTCTGGCTTCAGCAACAACTTTCACAGGACCTTCAGCAGTAATCTTGATTGGGCCTTGATGAGTGATTTTAGTGGGACCCTTTGAAGTGATTCTTAGTGGTACTTTGTCAACCATGTCAACCTCTTCAATCTTCTTACCCTGAGTCAGATGATCCACCATACTTTCTACGGATGCTGGTCTTCTTTCAAACACTATAGTATATTTATCCATGAGACGTTGAATCCCATCTCTCAAAATGAAGCAACTATCCGGCTTATAGGTACAATATAGACAATCTTCATGACAACCTGGAAAGATCCCAGCTTGTACTAACCTCCTTTTGATAACAGACAATGGTGTGCTCAACTCCATAACTGAATAGACATGCAGATCTTCATCAATATCTTCATCAATGGCGTTGACAGTCTTCTCGTGATTTGGCATTGGAGCTGTAATCACATTTGGAGTACCTGGTGGATCAAACTCAATTTCTCCAGCATCAATCATATCCTGAATTTTGTTCTTCAAGACCCAGCAGTTATTAGTATCATGTCCTGGACAGTTTGAATGATATGCACATCGTGCATTGGGATTGTACTTGGGAGAGGTAACATTGGGATTCTGAGGGGCCTCCCTCAGGGTAATAAGTTCAGCTTTCAACAAGTGTTGCAATGCCTGAGCCATTGACATGTTGATCTTCGTGAACTGTCTTCTAGCCCTCTGTTGTTTCCTTGAGGCTGCTCTGTTGTTGCAGGAGTTGGATTTGAAATATGAACTGCACTAACAGACTGATGCCTTCTGTTACGACCAGGCTGACCATACACAGCATTAGATTCTTTCTTCCCAGTGGGAGGCTTCTTTGCAGCACCTGATGAAGAAGTGCCCACTTGGATCTTACCACTCTTGATACCATTCTCTACTCGCTCTCCTGTCATGATCAACTCAGTGAAGCCAGATGATGAGCTTCCAATGAGATGACTGTAAAACGGACCATTCAGCGTACACATGAACATATCAACCAACTCCCTATCAGTCAAAGGGGGTTGAACTCTTCCAGCTAAGTCTCTCCACTTCTGAGCATACTCCTTAAAGCTTTCTTTGGCACCCATAGACATGCTTTGAAGCTGCATGCGAGTGGGGGCTAAGTCAGCATTGTATTGATACTGCTTGTAGAAAGCTTCAGCAAGGTCATTCCAATCTCTGATGTTGACACTCTCCAACTGATAATACCACTCTAGCTGAGCTCCAGATAAACTCTCTTGAAAGAAATGGATCCACAACTTTTTATCAGCAGTGTGGGGTTGCATTCTTCTGACATAAGACCTCAGATGCAATTTGGGACAAGAGACCCCATCATAGACAACAAATGTAGGAACTTTGAACCCAATGGGTATGACCACCCCAGATATCAAGCTCAAATCCTCAAAATCCAGCCCAGATGATTTCTGTAATTCCATAGCATCCATTCTATCCACCAGCATCTTGAATTTGTCTTCGTTAGGCTCATGGTAGTAGTTAGCCTCAGAATCAGAGTCCCCCATAGTGTTGTGGAGACTGCCTCTCTCCTGCTCAGATTCTTCAGATTCATAGTCTTCAACCTGTTCCTTGGTCTTGGCAGGACCTTTGAACCTTCTTCCCATGTTGAGCAACCCAGCAGACCTTCTAGCCTTCTTATTCTTCTTGGCCAGCAGTGTCTTCAATTCATCCTGTCCCTTGGATAGGTTCAGGATCAGCTCTTGGAACTGTGCATTCTGTGCCTGGAGATCCTTAACTGATTGTTCAAGAGCCATTGCTGAAATAAACAGCGAGGAGATGAGAAACCTGTGCACAATTATAAACCTGTGATGCAATGATATGGGAATGCATATGCAATGTTTTCAAGGACCGCAGGATTTAAATTTGCTTAAACAAACAAGAAAGTAACTTTTTATTAGTAATAACTTGTCTTGCCTTTTAGGCTTACAAAAAATGAAAACGAAATAAGTACAAAAGATGGGGTTTTAAGTCTCCCATGGACGTTTCCTCTTTGTGTTGAGGTATGAGTTGAGGTTTCGTTCCTCATGAAGTAGCTTTGTTAGCTCTAGGATCCTTGCTTGGCTTGCTTTGTAATGAGCCTCGAAAGTATCCCTTTGCTCTTTCAGTTGGATCCATGATCTCTGCAAGTCTTCCATATCAGTAGGCATGTCTGGGTGAAGGATGGTATAAGCTGTGTCTCCTTTAGCAACAAGTTCCATGGTAACTGGTAGGACGGCAGGATATGGCATCATGAGTGTCTGAGCACGAGATCGTACCCATCTGAGATAAGCCTCCATAGGAATAGTGTACTTAGGCTCCAGTGTCTTGCTGTCAATCCTGTTTACCTTTCCCCAAGCTCGGATGAATCTCTGACGGTAACCCTGAAGATCGTTGTCGTAATCAAACACAATGCCCTGAATCAACATGTCATGTGGACCATCGCTCCGGGCGTAACCAAACTGTCGTAAAGCTAGAGATGGGTTGTAGGTGATGCCTCCTCTTATGCCTAGAAGTGGCACGTTAGGAAACTCCCCACAACGGTCAATGATGGTGACATTTTCCATAGATCTGGAGCACCAATGGATGTCTGAGTGAGAAAGTGACATGATCCTCTTGGACCATCTGAACCCTTGCTCATTCTTCATTACTGAGCGAGGAAGGTGAGAAATAAACCACCTAGAAAGTAAAGGTATGCAGCACATCAAAGTTCCTCTTGCCCTTGTAGTACGGGTGTGAAGAGAATGTAGGATGTCTCCAAGTAAGGTAGGCACTGGATTGTGACTCAGGAATATGTTGATGGCATGAACGTCTATGAACTGATCAGGATTGGGGAACAACACTAAGCCATAAATCAATAAGGCTAAGATCTCCTCAAAAGCATCGTAGCTCATAGCCTTCAAGAACATTTGAGCTTTATCCACTAATACCTTGGCAAGAATACCTTTAACTCCACTTCTCGTCTCTAGAACAATGTCAGACTTCTTCAGATGTAGAGCTGCAGCAATAACTTCTGGTTTAAGCTCCTTCTCTAAGCCTGTGGATGGCTTCTGATCAAGAACAGGTATACCCAGAAGTTTAGAGAACTCCTCCATGGTTGGAACCAGCTGATAATCAGGAAATGTAAAGCAATGGTGCTTAGGGTCAAAGAACTGAAACAGCACACTCATCATGTCTTCACTGAACCCTGAAGTAACTAGATCCAATAAGTGACCATGTCTCTTGTTGAACTGGGAATGATCAGGCACTAGGGAAACCAACTCCTTGAGCTTAGCAGGTATCCCTACAAAGTTGATCCTGATGGTGTTTCTACGAGCAGAAGCCATGACCTGCAACAAAGAACAAAGATAAATCCTTTGGTCCTTGAAATGGTTAGGGAAAATGATATGCTTATGATGCATGATGATGTCATGATGTCATGCTCAATCACAAACATGTGGCACACACAAACAAGTCACACCATAGCCCTAGGTTTAAAGGCTTGCATGAGGTTCAAAGGCAAGTACCCTCCCCTGAAGTTAGATGGTTCATCCTGTCCTACAAAAGTAACCAGGTTCTAAGGGATCTCAATATCATTGATCCTTCACAAGGGTGGTTGTTCAGAAGGCAACTTACTTGCCAACCAAAACCCTCCAAGTTTAAGATCTCAATGAGCGTAGTATCGAGTGTCAACCAACTTCAGTCTGCACCAAAGCCGGTTACCTCACTACTTTCTAAAGGCCAAGATGAGTTAACTAGGGTTCTAAAAGTCAGTTAGTGCATTGACAACATATGGCAGCCTCAATATTATCCTCAACTTGACTTAAGGAATATAAGCACCAACCAAGAAGTCGCACTAACTATGGCCACCAGATCAACCGTATCGATATACGTCGTACAGTTTCCTTGGTCTATTGCCATTTACCTAAGGTACACTAGATCCGGGTTAGGACCTTTCACACATAAGAGCACCCCAACAATATAATAATAAAGCAAACAAGGCAAACAATTTAAAGTGATCTTTAATTCCTAAGGGTACCCCTCTTAAATAGATCCCCAGCAGAGTCGCCAGTTCTGTAACCCGGTGAACTGACTTTAAACAATGTTGCGGATAGCAAGAGTCGCCACCGACTTTTATTTTATCCATAAGGAAAGGTTATAAAAGAACAGGAAAGACCTTAGAGAATATTTTGGGTCCGGGGGGTAGGTTATGAAAAGGGAAGGTGTTAGCACCCTTTTCATCCATGGTTATCCATGGGCTCTTAGGTACTTAAGCTCACTTTTGAATTGTTTTGAAAGTGTAGTGTGTGAATAGCAAAAAATTTCAGAATAGTTTAATAATAATCCGTGTATGGATGTGAAAAAAACTTGTTTGAAAATTTTGTTGGAAATTTGTTTAAGTGTTAAAAAGTTTTGAAGTGAGCAAGTATCTAGGAGTAGCCTACCCTAATGTTTTAAGGTCTTTCTTATTCTTTATCCTTTCCTTAGTAAGACTATCCCTACTATAATGGAGTAGGTAGTCCTTACTTTGGATGTTAAGGGATATGTGAGGGACAATTTGACTTTGAAGGCCATCGTGGGATGTAATAAGCACATATAAGGGACCATCATCATTTTTCGAAAGGGACTCGATTCGTAAAGGCAACCATAAGGGACTTTGATGATTTTTCTATTTGAGGGACTTGCTTTATACACCCCACTTAACCATTATTCGTAGGCAACTTGAGGGATATCCTTAGGAAGTGAGACGGCGATTAAAATCGACTTACGTGTGTGAAATGTTTAATTTAATTATCTTATATTAAAAGTGATCTAAATGTATTTTAATATTACATACATGTTGTTACACTCCCTAATTACTAACCATAATAATAATTAAATAATTAAACAACTTTACATCCAAGAAACAATTACAAAATAATAAGCAAAATAATTAAATAGCAAAGATAAATAAAATATAAATAAGCAATAATAAATAATAAAGGGGGTTAATTCTAAGTTTACTCGGCAAGACATCGCATCTTGTGCCTACGTATCCTTACGGGAGTGGAATCAGAGTAATCGTAGTTCCCCTCAAAAGGGAGGTTAGAGACTTCTTGACTGTGGTCAAGGTCTCACGGGGAATAAACACATCTTAAGGACACGCTTACATGGAGTGTAGGAACTCCAAATCTCTACATTGAAATGTTAAGTTGTAATTAGGGTTAGGTTAGGGATTCCGCGGCGGGAAACCCTAAAATGAGCGCGGCGGCTCTTTGACCTAATGCTAGGGGTAAAATTGTAATTTTGCCTGCGGCGAGGCATTTGTGAAAATTAGGGTTTGTAGGCGTAAGGGTTTGAAGGTGAGGACTATTGACACGGCGGTCAAATGCTAGACCTAATTCTTTCGGAGTGTGTAATGTGACAGAAATATTGCAATACATCAGCAGAAATTTAAATCATACATCATGCAGAAATTTAAATCATACATCATGCAGAAATTTAAATGCGAAAAGTAAATGCGATTATTAGGTTCGCGAGGTTACAATTGAGAAGCAGATACAAATACAAACGAAACTTGAGTTGAAAAATAAATAACGGTAAACATGACAAGCTGCAAAACAAATGAACAATGTTAGTAGGCAACGTCAGACGGCGACCAAAAGAACTATAAGACAGTGGAGAATAAAAATGCAAGATTTGAGATTTTTAGCTGTTTATTTTTGATATAAAGAAAAAATTTATGATTTAAGTTAAAAGAAGTTTTAATAAAAAAAAAAAAGATTAAGTTAATTTTCAAAAAAATAGTTTTAATTTAATAATCTAAAAAAAAAAGGTTTTATTTTTAATATTATCATTATTATTTATTTTTTAAAAAGGGTTTTAATTATTATAAAAAAAAAAGTTTTATTATTAATTAGAAAAAGGTTCTATTTTATTTTGAAAACAGGTTTTAATAGTATTTAAAAAAAATTTTAATAAATTCTTAAAAAAACATAATAATTATAAATAAACAAATAAAAATAAAAAATAAAAAAGGGGTTGGGCCGGTAGTTACATCCGGACCCAACCCACTAAAGGGAACGGACAACCAAAGGGGACTTTAGAGTTTGTAAGAACCCTTATGCGCTACGAACGGCGCTTCCTCTTGCCTTCTTCGTTCTCCTTCGATTCGCATGCCTTAATCTTCTCTTCATCTTTTCTGTTTTCTATGAAAAACCTGAAATCAAACGCAACAATGTTAATCGTGAGATTATCATGAATTTCTCGCTTACGTTTCGTTGATGATGCCGGTGATTTCTGGTGAGATTCGACGGCTGATGATGACTTCTCTGAGGCTTAGAGAGTCGATTACCCGCCGACGGCGAAGGCGATCTTCTCTATAGTGATATGCGTCTGATATTCATGGATGATGTTTGACGTTCGTTCGAGTTCTCGTTCGCAGCCGTTTTCGCTTTCTCCGTCCGCTTCGTCTAGCCTTTTTTGCACAGGTTGTATCTTTCTTTTATACCCTCTGATTTTTTAGTGATCTTGTGGGCTTTGGTTGGATTTGCGTTACTATTTCCTGATTGCTTTTGAGGGCTTCGATTTGATTTGATTTTGTATTTTTCTTCTGATATGATTCGATTGCCATTCACTTCTGTGGGATTGATTTGATTTTATTGAACTAACGTTATTTTTGATACGCTTGATTGGGAAACCTTCCATTTTCGGATTTCACACAGTTTTTGATCTCTTTTGGATTTGATTTATTTTTCTTTTGGACTTTGCAGATGTGGATTACGGGATTTGCTTTGATTTGTTTTGTCACAAACGGATTTGTTTCAACTTGTTTTCGGAGATGGTTTCACTTTGATTAACTGGATATCCGTTTCACTTTGGTTAACTGGATATTTGTTTTGTTTTGTCTTTTTTCTGATACTCTTGATGTGATTTCCAGGTGACATATAACTCAATTCCAACCCATCGTGATTTACTTGATAGGGGCTGGAAGTTGTTTTGTGACTCTTCTGATGTTCACTCCGCGATGCCCCCTCGTTCATTCATCGATTCATAACGCTCCTTGTGAGCTGATGCTGTTCCAATATTGGTTTGGTTGTGACTGCCATGAGGTTTTGATTGTATCTTTTCTTTGAATTATCCTTTGAGCTGAAAGGTGATCGTGAGCTGGGCCATGATGTTGATGAACTGAGCCCTGCATTTGGTACTTGTGACCTTCACTTCGGTTGGGATCATCATGACTGATGCATGAACATGATTGTATTACCTTATCCCTCTTTTTCTGGTATGGCCTTGCACATTTGCTCACAGGTGTGATTTGATGATTTCATCTGGTTGTTGATTTTTTTCAGATATTTGATTTGTTTTCTGATGTGGTTTCAAACCAGGTTTCAGTTTACTCTTCATGTTTTCTGTTATGAACTTCATTAACTTCTTTTCTCTTTTTCTTTCAGCACTGATGCTGGTGCTTTGGTTGGATCCAAGTTGCCGAGGAAAGGTTATTGGTGATGATGACCTTAGGGTCTGAACCATTTGGGATGTCATTGCCATTTGGTTTTAGTTGCGCGTTTCAGTTCAGTTTGGTCATGAATATCAGTTTGGGGATCCCATTTTTACTTGATAGTAGCATTCGTCTGAATCCAAATTCGGCACAGATCATTTCGGCCCGAAGAGCTTCTTTTACTCTCTTCATCTTTCTCGGCTGTCCCGTATTGATAAGAACAGAAATTGCTTGATCTGACGCCGATGGCGCAGATCGGTAACGGGGGCAGGACGCAGCTTCGGTTGTGCCACTCCCGGCACTCGATGATGACGCTGTTCTGAGAGTGTCGAAAAAACTCCTAACCTTTTTTCTATATTGTTTGTTTTACTTTGATGTGCAGGTTAGTCGAGATTTGCGGCGAAGCTCAAGGGTCAACATGAAGACACTTATCATTTTTAGGACTTAGGATTTTTAGGTTTAATGTAATTCCTTGTAACAGCAAAAATGTGAAACAATCTCCCTTTTGTATAATGCAATCTTTATGAAATAAAATTCCAAACACTTTGAATTTATTTATATTTTATTCCTAGTTAAAAAAAAAATATAAACAATTGTGAATAAATCCACAAGCATTTAAATTCATTAACATAGTCATAAAACATAAACACTCCCAAGTGATATTTGTAATTCTAATCTCATCCGATTAAAATGTTAACCAAACCACTTCATAACCAACACATATGGGCACCGTAATCACAACAGTTTCAGCATCAACAGTAACACTACTCGTAATTAAACTCTACTGACCAAATGCCAAGATCTTGATATGATCAGACCTGGTGATAGATAAATGTATCAAACGCCTCAGAATTTTAATAACAGCCCATCTTCAAGGAATTAGCTGAATTTGCGTAAAATGACCAAAATACCCCTGGAACCAAATCCAACCTCTCTTTGATGTTGGCAAAAAATCATGAAGTTTGACTTTAGTTTGACCACAGTTGACCTCAGTTTGACTTTTCAACTGCATTGACTGCTTTTGACTTATCTGGTCATCTGACTGAGCAAACTTTTGAGAAAAGTCTTGAAACTTGACATGGGGGTTCTTATACACATATAAGATGTTATGAAGCTCACTTGAAGTCTTGGAAGTCCATTTAGCCTGATTAAAGTCAAAACCCTAGTTTTGGATGCACTGCTTAGGAGGTGCATTGTCTGAGGGAATTGTCAACTCTTCTGACCAATTGTGAACTTTGTGAACCTTGTGAATCTTCATAAGATATCTTGTGATACTCATGGGAGGTATTGTGAAGCTTGTGAACCTTGTGAACATCATGAAGTGGCTTTGTAGGCCCCATGACCCTTAGGAAAGCTTTGTAAACATTGTGAATCTTGTGAACCTTGTGAACATCATGAAGTGGCTTTGTAGACCTCATGACCCTTAGGAAAGCTTTGTAAACATTGTGAATCTTGTGAACCTTGTGAACCTTCAAGAAGCAACCTATGGACTTCGTGAACCTCATGAAAGGTATTGAAAGCACTGTGGGACTTGTGAACCTTGTGAACCTTCTTAGAACACAAAGTCTTGTATTGTGAGGGCAAATTTTGGGGTGCAACAGCATGCTTTACCAATATATACTTTCAACGGCTCTATAGTACATGATCTCTTTGAAGACTCAATGGTTAACATGCTAGACAAAGGATCAACATCTTTTGGTGTATCTATCTTCAACGTCGCTTATACTATGGAGAAAGCAGTGACACTTGATCAAGTTATCTCTCCAACGGCTAGTCTTCTGTAAATTCTATATAAGTAGCTGAAGGTTTAAACTGAATCTTTAACAAGGATTAACCTGATGGAGGAGTAACAAGATCAACAATTATCAACACAGTCGAGTATGCAAAATTTCTGTTGTAGGTTGTAATTGTAAAATCCTTAAGATTTCATAAACATTGAATATATTAGAAATCTTAATAGATTTAGGTCTTTGTTATGGTGATTTCCTTGTACTTCTGATATTAGTATCAATTAGAGCTTGTTCTCTATTTTGTTGAACATGTTGTTTAGCAGTTTAGATCAAAGTCTCTTGATAAGTGCTTAAGCATAGAAGTCTCTAGTTGAAAAGCTTTAGCCAAGTAAGTCTCTTGCTATGTGATTAAGCATTGAAAGTCTTGATCTATTTTGATTAAGCAAGTGAAGTCTTGGATTGTGAATCTGAGCAAAGAAGTCTTAGACGGTGCGTCTGAGCAGAGAAGTCTTAGGAAGAGTGTCTAAGTAGTGAAGTCTTGAACCTGAGGGGTTTAAGCAGGAAGTCTTGGGTTCGTGGAACCTGAGCAAGGAAGTTTTGTCATACCCCAAATTTGTCCTACTTGTGTATAACTTTCACTTGTGTATTTGTCCACTAACTATCATTAGAAAATCCAAAATATGTTGTCTCTTCTTCCATTCTTTTTGTTTCATGTCTCAAATTATTGCAAGAATCGTTCAAGGTTTATCTGTATGAGTGTGTGGGCTCAGTGGTGTTTGAAGAATAGTTAGGTTTGACCTAATCTTGGTCAGACAAGTTTGTTTCATAGTCAAGGGTTTTCATGCAAGGAAGTTCATTAGGGTTGATTCTCGAGGTTTTTGAGGTCGATTCGTGTTTTCTCAAGGGCTTTTTATCCAATCCATTCATAAACCACTTCAAGTCCATTATCAACAATAGTCGATCCAATTATCAATATCCATTTCCACATTCTGTTTAATATCCATTCATATTATATCCAATTATCCATTTCTTCCTTTCTTAGCCATTATCCATTTTAACCATTCTCATTATCCTTTTTTTAAATTAAATAACCATTAATCCATATTAATATATTTTTTTAAACCAAATTAAACCTAGTCCATCTTTAAACCAAATAACAAAAAAATACAAATACACTCATTTTCTTTTTTTTCCAAGCCCATTATTCCAAAGTTTGTATTACCAAATCATCACACAAAAATAATACTAAGGTTCATGACATTCAACAAAGTCCATAACCATTTTTCAAAGCTCATTAAGCTTCTTATAAAAAATTACAAAAAAAGTAAATAAAAGCCCATCACTTTTTTTTAATTCCAAAAAACCCATTACACATTTAAAAAAATTCAATTACAAGAAAATGTAATAAGAACAACCATAAAATTTCCAAAAAAAGAAAGAAAGTGAAAACAAGGCTCTTAAATGCATGACTTTAAGCCACTTGACACAGTACAGGCTAGTTAACATGAAATCAGCAAGGTCTTTATGTTGCAACCACACAAATATTCCAGTCTTGCCAAACCAATGTGTCATACAACAAGACACCATCATGAGCCTTCTCCCCACCCTGCAATCATGATTCGTCACACTGCACGCAACCTGTAATCTTGCCAAGCCATCGACACAACGCAAGCAGTTGGTCCCACAACGTTTTACGCAACGCACATGACCATGAAGCAGCAACACACAAAACTCACATTGTGTTACACAACCTTCTCACGCGACCAAAACCTGCAGCAAAGGAAAAACTCGTTATTCACTTGTATCGCATACGACAAAAAAAATCCAACGCAGCAACAAACCTCACACATCAACGCAAATCTCACGATAACGTCACCAGAAAACAATCACAACGTTACAAAATGCACAAAAAAATCAAAAACGACGAACCAGTCTTCAATTCACTCCCCTCAATCCTAACGCTATAAATAAGGACTCGTTTCACTCTTCTTCGCCAAGCTCAAGAGAGCCAAGAACACTCTGCTCAAAAATCCTTTTAACATAACAAGAATAACTTCAAAACAACCCTTCCTCAATCCCTCAAAACCTTTCTTCAAAAACCTCACCCTTTATCAGTATTACAACCACTCAAACCACAACCTTCAACCACTAAATCCCTCAATGAAACCCAGAGAAACAAGACATGAAGAGAAAGTGAATCAAAACCAAAATAGAAATCCCAATTCTGAAGGGAACCTGGAACAAAATCGATATCATGCAAGAAAGGTTGGGAAAAGAGTTGTTGATTCGTGTTACAATTGTTACACCTTGCTTTCTTTGATTCATTCACTTAATTGTGTTGTGGTTTAAAGGAAATAATGAAGCACGATGAAGGAGAAGATTTTTTCCTCTTCTGAGCATGTCGTTTCGAGTTTATTTTAAGCCAATTTGTGTCGTTTTCATTTTTTTGATTTGTTGTTCCTTGTGTACAGATGGGGTTTTGTTCTGATACCTAACCAACCTTATGGTGTTATTTTGAAGACCGTGTGGGCTCAAAGGCCCGTGATTTTCCAATTACCGCCCTATTTTTTTTTAGAACCGTGTTTCTTTTTTTTTGGGATGAGATGTTGGGCTCAGCCCACCTTGATTTATGGTTCACACACCTCAGATCTTTCACCTGCCCCCTTTCCTTGTCCATTTCTTCTTTTCTTCTCTTTTTTTTTCTATTTTCCATATATGTTATCGACTCCCGAGCCTAGAATTTGGTTGTAACGGCCATGTTCTTATCTCTTTAAAGTTTTTATCGATATTTTCTTATTCCTTCCTTGGAATGAATAAAGTTCGGTGGAGACTCTGTTCGAACGTTTTTTCCGCGTCCATCGCAAGGATCGTATTTTTCGAGGTACAACATTATCGAAGGACCTGCTTTTGTAGGTTGTTGAGGTACTGCTGACAAAACTTCTTCTAAAGTGTTCATGGTAGAGGGCATAGGCCCAGTTACAGATGCTTCTGAAGCTGCTGACTTCTGAAGATTTTGGATATTCAGATTCGTAGATCTCTCTGTGACTTCTGTCACAACAGAGATTTTGTTGCTTTCAGCTGATGACTCCATGATGTATTGGTGGATGTTGATGAAATTGAGCTAGGTTTTGGTTGCTTTTATAATGGTTTTTGAGTAACCTAATCAACATAATAAGATCCTTTAATTAATTCTTGGGGTTGTTACGACCAATAAATATTTAACATGCATTGCACGATCCTTTATTGATCCCTATTACTTAATCGTCTTTCCTTCCTTGGAAACTGATCTTGTAATTATGACTTGTTACGCATTTATGACTGTAATTATTTTCTTTTTTCCCTTTTTATTCTTTTTGATGTGACAAAAGGGGAAGAAAATATAGTAAGTATTTAATTAGAAACTGAACCTATTCAGTTTGTAGATAATTGTCATTTATAATTGTTGTATTTAAATTTTTGTACATAGTGGTTATTTTGTCTGGGCGACACATTTTAACTTTCTCGTACATAGAACTAAGGAAGAGCTCACAAACCTCAATCTTAGACTATCGGACTCAGAAAGAGCTTACAAACCTCGTATTCTGATGTTGGCAAAGGAAGTTAAAAAATTATTTTTCGTTTTCTTAAATATAGATCTAAGGGGGAGTTACAAACCTCAACTTTGGACGATTTGACTCATGGGGGAGCTCACAAACCTCAGACTCTGATGTTACTAAGAAAATTAAAATAATTTTTTTTAAAGTAGTACTTAAGGTGGATTTACAAAACTCAACTTTGAACTATTAGACTCAGGGGGAGCTTGCAAACCTCATACTCTGATGTTGCAAAGAAAATTATAACTGCCCAACATTGTCCTTTAAATACTTATATTTGTCATCATCAAAAAGGGAGAGATTGTTAGAACAAGATTTGTTCATGACATATATTTCTAGGGTTTTGATGATAACAGGGTATTAAAAGAACAATGGTTATATTTGATGTGTGTTTTATGTATGTAGGTTCTAATACTTATAGATATATATTCAGAATCTGATATACAAGGGCACACTTGAGAGAAGGTGAATTGCTAGTTGTGAGGACAAAGCCTCATATACCATATAAGTGTGTTTCGATGATGTCAAAACGCAACCACATGGAAAAATCGGTACTTGGCATTATCACCACAAGGCATAAGCATACCTTATCTCTTTCGTCTCATTTGCTTGCATATTGTGTCATCAAATTAGCGTCATTCAAGTCAAACATCATTGGTGGATTATGTGTTGCATCTAGAAGTGTCAAAAACATAAAAATAGGCATTTTTGCAAAATACAAGTCTTTGAGTCGACCGCTCATTTTGCTCCGGTCGACTCATAAAAGGCGTCTACAAAGTGTATTTCCCACGGGTTGGCGCACGTCGACCTTTGGTCGACGCATACTGATTGATATTTGTGTTTGCCTAAAAATACAGACTTTGCGTCGACGCATGGTCCTGTTTTGGTCGATGCATAGACTGTTACTTTGCATAGTCTGTTCTGTCTGGAGAGTTCCGGTCGACCACTCCTTTTGTATGGTCGACCGTTCACTGCTTTTCTGCATAATTCTGGTCTTTCCACTTATTTTGAAAAGTGGTTTTGTCTGTTATTTTTTGGCATACTATAAATAGAAAGTTGCTCATTTTTCATCAAAAAAAATGTAGAATCAATTGCAAAACAAGAAAAGTGAAAGAGGTGCCATTAGTTCTCATCATCTTCATCTTCTACAATTCATACCATAACAATCACACACAATAATCTTTGTTGTGCATTATGGTTTGTTTTAAGTGATAACGTCTGAAGCCGTTGATTGGGAATCCGAGTCGGGTTGAGTTTTTGGCAGTTTTTCTTGAATAAACCCTTGAGGGTTTTGTCCTCCAAGATTCACTGAATTTGGGGGTTTTTAGTACGAATCTTCTCAACATATATTCAGCTGAGCGAAGGTGATCGAGGAGCGGTGGGTTCCTTCTATCTAGTAGCGGGAATCGGTGAATTGTGAAGGAGAGGTTCGGGTTCGATTGGAAAGTGTTTGATATCGGTCGGGCTGGGGTTTGAAAATGAAAGGTTGTTCAGCCAAGGAGCTGTAATCGGAGGTTCATCCACAATTTTATTGGTAGCGTCGAATGGTTTTTTAATAAGGATCTATTCAACCCCCCTTCTAGATCCGTGTCATCGTCTAACAAGTGGTATCAGGAGGTGGTATTAGGAGCACCGGTTCACTCCGTGCTTCAAGTATAACTTTGTAGAATATGGCTAACGAACCTAAAGGGGCCTATAATAGAGCTCCCGTTTTTAATGGAGAAAATTACAATTATTGGAAGGACTATATGCGGGTGCACATTAATTCCATAGATAGAAAAGTATGGAATGTTATTATCAACGGTCCAATGGAAATAACTATGACCGATGCGAATAATGTGGTTGTGCCTAAGCCCGAAGCACAATGGACTAATGATGATGAGAAAAAATATAATTACGATTGGAAAGCCAAAAATATTTTGATCTCCTCATTAGGAGTTGATGAATATTATAGGGTTTCTCATTGTTTGATAGCAAAAGTTATGTGGGACTCATTGCAAGTCGCCCATGAGGGGACCAATGACGTTAAGCTAGCGAGAATCAACACGTTAACACAAGAGTTCGATCTCTTTTACATGGAGCAAGGGGAAACCATTGTGGACATGCAAAAGAGATTTACTCATCTCATTAATAGATTGCATTCACTAGGTAGGCCAGTGGCCAATGATGTTGCTACTAACAAAATTTTGAGATGTCTTAACAGGGAATGGCAGCCGAAGGTAACCGCCATCAAAGAAGCTAACGACCTCACAATTTTGGATCTAACAACATTGTTTGGAAAGCTGCAAGAGCATGAACAAGTGCTTCTAAGCCTAGAGCAACATGAAAAGAAAGAAAAGAAGGACAAAACAAAGATAACTGAAAAGAAGTCTATTGCTCTCAAGACTTCTTCCTCAAAGTTTCAATCTAAGGAGCATAGTGATTACACGTCGAGTGACGACGAAGAAGACGACAAGAGTGAGGACATGGGGTTGTTCGTAAAGCGTTACAACCGCTATGTTAGAAAGAATGGCATCCAACACTCTGAGAAGAATCTTGTCAACTTCCGGAAACAATCTAGGCACTCTAGAAATGATGACATCAAGGGGAACTATAACGCCCATTTTTAATTATTTGGTTTTCTCGTATTATTTGTTTTTCGGTGTGTTATGTGTGGAATTTGGTTGGAGAATTAAGTTCCAAAATATTAGAAAATATGACTAATAATAATATGATGATGATTAATAGTGTTGATACTATTATTATTAATATTATTGTTATTATTGTTATATTTAAATATTATTCGAAGTGGTTTGGAATTAAAGGAAAATAAGAGATATTATTTTTGGAATAAAGAAATGAGAATTATTATTATTTTGGGAATAAAAAGAAAATAAAAGTGAATTATTTGGATTTTTGGAATAAAGAGAAATAAGAGTTATATTATATTTGGAATTAAGGGCAAAGGGGGAATATTGACAAACGGGGAGAACACAAACACGGTTGAAGAGCAAGAATACGATCACGGTGAAGGAGGTGGAAGCAACCAAGAGCAAGCTTGAGCAGAAGCATATTGGGCTATCAATTCGTGTGGATTCTTGAAGTTCATCATCATCAAACTGCTTATTGAGGTAAGGGGGAATTGATCGATTAATTGGTAGTTTACATGAATATGTAGTAGAAAGGGGAAATTCCCTAATCCCCATGATTTGATGATGAATTGATGTCTTTGCATGTTGATAATTCTGTATTGATTGTGAATATTGTGTTAGAAACTGTTGCATGTGTTGTAGTGAGTTTGTTGGGTGAATTGAGGGTTTCGGAGTTGAATGTATCTCTGAGTCGGAAATGGATTAATCGGCTAGAGTCGATGTTTCATCGGGTGAATTAGGTATTAGCTGAGTATAACAATTGTAGGATGACAAGCTAGTGTTGCTAGTGTGATTTTGGTGAGAATTGGAGAGTGGGAGTGCTGTTGAGTTCTGATCAGCAGAACTTATTATTTTTAGAAATCGCAGACTTTCGCTAGCCCATCGCTAGGCGAAAGCGCAGCGAGCCTTCGCTAGCAGCTCACGTAGCGAGCGTGTAGCGAGCCATTACAGTGGTTATTTTTCTGTACTCGCTAGAAGGTTCACTGAGCGAGGTGGTAGCGAACACTTCCAATAGCTCAGAAGTGTGACTCGCGAGGAGGTTTTTTAGGCGAACGTGTAGCGAGCATTCGCTAGGAGCTCGCGTAGCGAGCAGGTAGCGAACATAGCAGGTTTTGGTTTTTGAGAGCTGTGTACAGCTGTTGGCACTGAGTGTGATCGGTCTGATGTGCTGTGATGATATTTGAGTGCTGAGAGTATGTTGAGGGTTATGAGGGCTGTGTGGTCGGCGTTTATCGCATTGGACAAAATCGGTGGATTATGTGATATGTAAAGATGTGTATGTGTTATATGTGTTATATGTGATATATGATGGATCCGTAGGATCGATACGCTTAATATGCGTTGTGTTTAGATACTGTTACGATGAATGGATCAGTATGGATCGATATGCCTTGTGTGCGTTGTATTGACGTGTTGTTGTGATGAATTGGATCAGTAGTATCGATGCACTTTGTGTGCTTGTGTGTATATGCATTATATGATGCGATGGATCAGTAGGATCGTGTGCATTGTGTGTGTTGTGTGGTTATGCATAATGTCTTGTATAGCATGTGAACGTGAGGTATGATTTACTCACGTGCTCCAAGTGGGGAGCGTGGACGTGGTGTGTGATACACTCACGTGCTCCAAGTGGGGAGCGTGGACGGGATTTGGATCGTTGCTCGGATGGAGTGTATGCGACCACCCGTGTTCCAAGTGGGGAACGTTGGTAGGGATAGATCGTTGCTCGGATGGAGTGTATGCGATCTATCCTGAGATTTGATTATATGGGCTCAGGAGGAGCGTGGTGGGGATAGACCGTTACTCAGATGGAGTGTATGCGATCTATCTTGAGTTAAGTCGGTACCGCATATTGTCGAGTCGAGTGCATGTGTTGCATTGTTTGTGCGTGTTGTGATTGTTGATGATGGGACAGTAGGTCCGGACATGTTGTATGTGAAATAATGATTTATGGTTTTCTGCCTTTTATTTCATGTACATTTATACCGTTAAAATTTGATCGTGATTTCTCACCCCTCTGTTGTTGTTTTGGTTTGTGCTTCTTCGGAAGTACAGATAATCCAAGTGTTTAGCTAGCTTGGATGTGGCAGTGTCATAGGATTGCTCTGATACGTAACACCGGGGCTTTTGGGGAGTTTTTCTTGTTTGTTAATGATTATGTGTGCCCCCGTGGCGTATCTTATTTTTTGGACTGGCGATGATGTTGGATGAGTATCTTGTATATTTTGGGCAGTGGCCGTACATGTTGTACATGATGATACTGATGATATATATATGAGATGTGGTTTATGACAGACTAGTTCTTTTTCCGCTGTAATATTTAAAAGAAATTAGTTTGAGATATGATTTGTGGAATTTTGTTGAAAATTGTGACATCCCGTGGTGGGAAAACTCTGATATGTGCTTATTTTAATTGTTTTATTCTTTTTGGGGAAACGGGGTGTTACAGGAACAAAATAAGAGGGTCATGTTACACATGCAGAAAGACCGGACATTATAAACCGGATTGTCCCTTAAACAAAAAGGGCAAAGAAAAGGAATCAAATAGATCACATAAGAAGCAATCAAAGTCGAGGAGAGCATATATAGCTTGGGAAAGTGATAGTGATTCCTCCGAGGATGAAAGCTCAAGTGATGAAGATGAATCTGTAAATATATGTCTTTCCGCTCACCAAAAGAACAAGAAAAAACAGATACAACATCTTTAGACCACTGAGAGAAGATGGGTTCTTGATAGTGGCTGCTCAAGACACATGACAGGAGACATATCTCTCTTCATCGACTTCGTGGCAAAGAAGAAGGGGTATGTAACCTATGGAGATAACAATCGCGGTACAATACTTGGTAAAGGTAGTGTAGGTAACCCTTCTTCCACTACTATATCTGATGTATTGCTTATCGAGGGTCTTAAACATAATCTCATTAGCATTATCCAATTATGCGACAAAGGATACAATGTATCATTTTCAAAAGAATGTTGCAAAATTATGCATAATGATGAAATGAAGAGTGTGTTTAATGGCCTAAGAGTAAACAATGCCTATATGCTAGACTTGAATGAAGTATCTTTGACAAGTGACAAATGTCTCATGACAATGAGTGAGGACTCATGGTTATGGCATAGACGTTTAACATATGTCAACTTTGACTTGCTTAACAAGGTAGTTTCCAAAGATCTAGTCTTAGGTCTGCCCAAAATAAAGTTTACCAAGGATCACCTTTGTGATGCTTGCCAAATGGGAAAGCAAACGAGGATCTCTTTTAAATCCAAAAATATTGTTTCAACTACGAGACCTCTTGAGCTTTTCCATATGGATTTATTCGGGCCATCTAGAATTAAAAGCCTAGGTGGTAACTATTACGGTTTTGTAATAGTTGATGATTTTTCTAGATTTTGTTGGATTATCTTCTTGGCTAGCAAGAGCGATATATTCGCCGCCTTTGAAAGATTTGCTAAGCTTTCCCAAAATAAATTAAACACAAACATTGTCTCAATTAGGAGTGACCATGAAGGTGAGTTTGAAAACTATTTGTTTGAAGAATATTGCGGTAAACACAGAATTGATCACAACTTCTCCGCTCCATGTACTCCTCAATAAAATGGGGTTGTGGAGTGCAAAAATCGTATTTTAGAAGAATTGGGAAGAACAATGATCAATGAAAGTGCATTACCTAAATATTTTTGGGCCAACGCCATAAGTACGACATGTCATGTTTTGAATAGGGTGCTCATCCGCCCCATTCTAAATAAAACACTGTATGAACTTTTAAAAGGGCGCAAGCCGAATGTATCTCACCTGCATGTCTTTGGTTGTAAGTGTTTCATGTTGAATAATGGAAAGGAAAACTTAAGCAAATTTGATTCTAAGGCTGACGAAGGTATCTTTCTCAGATACTCTCAGTCAAGTAAAGCTTATAGAATTTATAATAAGAGATTACTTACTGTTGAAGAGTCTGTACACGTAACATTTGATGAATCTTATCCGAGAGACGTCGGAAAAGATAGTGTTGTTCATGGTGTAGGTACATCTACGGAAGACATACTCAAAGGTGCTGAGTCGGGAATTGATCAACCCGACCAAGCCAAAGTTGAGGAGGAGAAAGATGACCACCATGAGGAAACCGAGGAAGTTCATCCGTCTACAAAAGATGATCTCTCTCTAGCTTGGAAGTCTTCCAAAGACCATCCAATCGACAACATCCTCAGAGATATCTCAAAGGGAGTTACGACTCGATCTAAGATAAGTAATTTATGTTATCACTTCGCTTTCATTTCACAAATGGAACCTAAAAACCCTAAAGACGCCTTACTCGATGAGCACTGGTTTATATCTATGCAAGAGGAACTTAATCAGTTCAAGATAAATGAGGTTTGGGACCTTGTCCCTCCTCCACGAGGTCATCGAGTAATCGGCACCCGATGGGTGTTTAGGAACAAGTTGGACGAAAACGGGGTAATAACCCGCAATAAGGCGCGTTTAGTCGCGCAAAGGTATAACCAAGAGGAAGGCATCGACTATGAGGAGACTTATGCACCGGTTTTTCAACTCGAGGCTATACGCCTTCTACTTTCCTTTGCTTGTGCGAAAAATTTTAAGCTATTTCAAATGGATATAAAAAGTGCATTCTTTAACGGTTATATTAATAAAGAAGTTTATGTTGCACAACCTCCGGGTTTTGAGTCTCATGAATATCCCGATCATGTATACAAGTTAAAACGTGTCTTGTATGGACTCAAGCAAGCCCCTAGGGCTTGGTATGAGCGCCTAAGAAAGTTTCTACTTGATCAAGGGTATTTAAGAGGCAAGGTCGACACAACCCTCTTCATTAAGCATCGAGGAAAACACTTAATCTTGGTATAAATTTATGTTGATGGCATTATATTAGGATCAACTAACATGAATCTCGTAAGAGAGTTTTCTAACCTTATGCAGGGTGAATTCGAGATGAGTATGATGGGAGAACTCACATACTTTCTTGGATTACAAATCAAACAGCTTGAGGAAGGAACGTTTGTAAGTCAAACGAAGTATTGTTTGGAGCTTCTCAAGAGGTTTGACATGACAAGTTCCAAAGCCATTGACACGCCGATGTCGACATGTGCAAATCTGAATAAAGATGAAAATGGTAAGGACGTAGAGGCAAAAAAGATATCGAGGTATGATCGGCTCACTTCTTTATCTTACCGCCTCTAGACCTGATATTATGTTTAGTGTTTGCATGTGCGCTAGATATCAATCCTCTCCTGAGGAATTCCATCTTAAAGCAGTCAAGTGCATACTTTGATACCTTTCGGGTACTCTAAAGTATGGGCTATAGTATTCCAAAGGAAACGATTATTCCTTGGTTGGATTCTCCGATTTCGATTTTGTCAGGTGCAAATCGGATAGGAAAAGTACCAGTGGTACTTGTCACTTATTTTCAAACTCTTTGGTTAGTTGGCATAGCAAGAAACAGGTTTATGTTGCTTTGTCAACCGCCAAAGCGGAATACGTCGTCGCCGGCAGTTGTTGCACTCAAGTCTTATGGCTTAAGCAACAATTATTAGATTTTAATCTCAAACTTGAGCGTATTCCGATTTTTTGTGACAATACTAGTGCAATTAATCTTACCAAGAATCATGTGTTGCATTCATGCACTAAACATATCAAAATTTGACACCATTTTCTTAGGGATCATGTGGAGAAAGGTGATGTTGTTTTTGAACACGTTGGCACGACAAATCAACTAGCGGATATATTCAAAAAACCGCTTGCTATTGAACCTTTCTTTCATATCCGACGAGAACTTGGTATTCTCGACATCTTCGATCGTGTTTAGTAATATTTGTTGCACATATTTTATTCATCTATGTTTATACCTACTTCGGTCATCGAATATCTAATCAATTGAAGATGTTATAAGTGTAAGCGTATGTTCATCAAGCTACTCTCGGCATGAAGGTGATATCTTTCCTTAACTCTATCTCTCTCTCTCTCTCTCGATTTTTATGTTAACGCAAAATGCTTTAAGTTGTGTGTTATACGTGTCATATATGTCATAATATATGTATCTTGTTTATTTGAATGCTTGAAGTTTGTTGTGGCTGGTTATTTATGCATCTTTATTGCTTATATGTTCATAAATATGAAAATGTGCATGTTTTGTCTGCATGAGTCGACCCAAACAGGGTGCGGTCAACTCACAAAAATGTCCCCAAAATTGAAATTTTGTTCGGGTATGCTCAGGTCGACCTACCGGTCGATGCATACCTGTTGATTTTTGAACATGCCAATTTTAAGACAATATGTGTCGACGAATACAAAGGAGCGGTTGGCGCATCGCGCAAAAAGTGTCAAATTATTTTGAAAACCGTTCAAAATCCCCATAATTTCAACTTTGTCATCTCATTAATTGTGCATCATTACATATGCATTGTAACTTGACATTATTTCTTACCTATGCCCTATTCATCTCCTCTTCCCCAAACCTAACTAGCTTCTATAAAAAGGGGTAAACTCTTAATCTCTCTACACTTTCAAAATCTTCTCCAATCCTTGCAAATCATCATCAACCCATCCTTTTTACTCTCTCTTTAAACTCAACCACCATGGCTGCAAGAAGAATAACAGGTAAAAGAACTTCAATGGCCTCATCATCGACTTCTATTCCGGTTTTTGCCGTACCCTTAGTGCCTCCGGAGTTTACTGAAAGCTTCACCAAGAATTTTGGTAAAAGATCTGTGATCAAGCAACACGCTTATTATTGTCTCTTGGCAGAGCGCATGCATATTCCTCGCATCATCGAGCTTCTTGATTTTCAAGGTATAAACAAATTTTTGGAATGCAATGAAAAATATAATGAAGATTTGGTCCATATTTTCTACACGTGTCTTCACGACAAATTTCGGGGTTCTCAATTTCACACTCAGGTGGGAAACACAAAGGTTAGTGTCACTCCTGCTGTCTAGCAAAAGTACTTTAATCTGTCTCTTGATTCGGGTAAACCTCTCTATAAGGTCACTGACGCACGCACAGTGGAAGGCTATGAGTTTAAGACAGCCTTGAACTCTATGCTGAAAAAGCCGTATGCGGCTCATATTGTGGCAAGCGACGTGTTTTCAAAAACCGTCACCACCGGAAAGTTGAAACCATAGGATAAAATTTTGTAGTGGATAGTGGCTCGCATTTTGCGGCCTAAGAAATGTGGTTTTTCTCGCATTGATTAGGAGGAAGTTCACTTAATGTACATTTTGAGAAACAAGATTAAAATTAATTAGCCTTACTACATTACAAGTAGGATTTACGCTTTAAGGGACTCAAGTCGTGGTACAGCTCTCTCTTATGGGTCAATTATTCAAGAGTTCATAACTAGTGCTAAAGTTTCACTTCCGGCATTTCCATATAAATCGCTCACTTCTGACCAGGAGTTTTGTCAAAAAACTCTTACCATGATGGGTTATATCTAGCTTCATGATGAACAGCGGTACAAATTTGTTGTTAAAGCCACTACTTCCCGGGTAGAAGACTCTGAGGAGAGTGAGGAGGAAAGTGAAGAGGATGAAGAAGATGAAGAAGAAGAAGAAGAAGAAGAAGAAGAAGCACAAGAGGAGCAAGATGATCGACAACTAATGGAAGTTGACGATCAAATAAATGAGGATTGGGTTCAACATACACCATCCACAGAAGAGAGTAATGACCAAGGCTGGGGTCAGTGGCAACACACCGGGTGGACAACAATGCGTGAATACTATCAGCCTTCACAGTGGGGCTATGAAGAGCCAACCTATTCC
Organism: Lathyrus sativus; assembly: GCA_963859935.3. Lineage (NCBI taxonomy): Eukaryota > Viridiplantae > Streptophyta > Magnoliopsida > Fabales > Fabaceae > Lathyrus > Lathyrus sativus. Next base: position 524,092,882 of record OZ012738.1, read on the forward strand.
CCGCAGCCACAGTCTTCAGAGCTTCTAGATATGATGAGGGCCATGCAGTTAGAGCAGCGTACCTTCATGACTGCTCAGGACGAGCGATTCGCCCAAATTCAGAGCCAATTCGAGACACACACTGAAATATTCAACACCTTCTCCTTGAATATTAATGAACGGTTAGATGCTCTAGTTAGGTCGACTGAAAGTCAGGAGCAGGCCATTTCACCTTAAACAGTGTTGTCTTGGAATTTACCGACATGGCAGATCCGTATCGTGGAAGAGGTCACCACTTCAGGGGAGGGGATATTGAAGCCTCTACATTTAAGCATCCTTGCATCTCATCCTTGTTATGTTGTTTTGTTATTTTGCATTGTATTAAATAATTCCTACTTGTGACAAAGCTTTGTTTCTTTTTAATGCTTTATGACTCCTTGAGCACAAACTGTTTTGTGTTTTATTAATATATGGTTTGTTTATCTACTCGTCTCTTGATCATTGACGTTATCATGTGTGGATAACTGTTCATGTTGTTTGTTACTTGTTGTGCATTCTTTTTGATATGAGCCTTCCTTTCTTAACATATGTCTCCTTCTTTTTGATGTTGTCAAAGGGGGAGAAGAGTGTGCCAAGATGATAGTAAGAACTATGAGAGTTGCTAATGAAAGACGTCGCAAATAGAGGCATCAAGCAAGGGGAAGGTTAATACCTCACATCACACAAGTCAGTTTCACATGTTTTTCCATCATCAAAAAGGGGGAGTATGTGAGGACAAAGCCTCATATACCATACAAGTTTTTTTTGATGATGTCAAAACGCAACCACATGGAAGAATCGGTACTTGGCATTATCACCACAAGGCATAAGCATGCCTTATCTCTTTCGTCTCATTTGCTTGCATATTGTGTCATCAAATTAGTGTCATTCAAGTCAAACATCATTGGTGGATTATGTGTTGCATCTAGAAGTGTCAAAAACATAAAAATAGGCATTTTTGCAAAATACAAGTCTTTGAGTCGACCGCTCATTTTGCTCCGGTCGACTCATAAAAGGCGTCTACAAAGTGTATTTCCCACGGGTTGGCGCACGTCGACCTTTGGTCGACGCATACTGATTGATATTTGTGTTTGCCTAAAAATACAGACTTTACGTCGACGCATGGTCCTGTTTTGGTCGATGCATAGACTGTTACTTTGCATAGTCTGTTCTGTCTGGAGAGTTCCGGTCGACCACTCCTTTTGTATGGTCGACCGTTCACTGCTTTTCTGCATAATTCTGGTCTTTCCACTTATTTCGAAAAGTGGTTTTGTCTGTTATTTTTTGGCATACTATAAATAGAAAGTTGCTCATTTTTCATTAAAAAAATGTAGAATCAATTGCAAAACAAGAAAAGTGAAAGAGGTGCCATTAGTTCTCATCATCTTCATCTTCTACAATTCATACCATAACAATCACACACAATAATCTTTGTTGTGCATTATGGTTTGTTTGAAGTGATAATGTTCGAAGCCGTTGATTGAGAATTCGGGTCGGGTTGAGTTTTTAGCAGGTTTTTATTGAATAAAACCTTGAGGGTTTTATCCTCCAAGATTCACTGAATTTGGGGGTTTTTGGTACAAATCTTCTCAACATATATTCAGCTGAGCAAAGGTGATCGAGGAGCGGTGGATTCCGTCGATCTAGTAGCGGGAATCGGTGAATTGTGAAGGAGAGGTTCGGGTTCAATTGGCAAGTGTTTGATATCAGTCGGGTTGGGGTTTGAAAATGCAAGGTTGTTCAGCCAAGGAGCTATAATCAGAGGTTCATCCACAAGCAATCGAAGGACTTGATTCGACTCGAATCAAGGGACAAGAAGATAAAACAACTTCAATAACAAGGGAGTTTTTTTGTGCATTTGCTTGTCTATTCTTGTATAAACGATTCAACAACAGGTCACATTTATATTATACGAGCTCAATTCTATTGTTAGAATTGAGGGCAGGCGTACCCCGAAGCGAGGACGGCGGGGGAGCTGCCTCAACAAATCTTTGTGTCTTTTACTTTCCGCCTTTTCATTTTGCTTAATATTTGCGTGAATTTAGTTCAAACAATAATATCGAATTAAGGATTGTTGAGTAAGTGCTGAAGTAATTTTAACTATAGTACAATAGTTTATTGTACAAGGAAACTAGTGCTACTTACTCAAGGCCGAAATCACTTGGAGTGCTCCGCACGCCAAGTGTTTGATAAATTGTCTGAACCAAAATTCTCTTGTGTTGTCCAACTATTTTGTTGGCATATTAAGGCATTGAAACTAGTCATACCAAGTACTGATATAAATCAATTGATAGTGTGACTAGCATAGTGATTCTCATTGCTCATTTCTCATTGTCAATTTCCAAAGGCTAGACGCATATCCGGTCTTCTAGTAACGGTTCGTTATAGACGATAATTTTTCCACGGTCGCTTCTGCAATTTAAACAATTTTTTAAAACCAATTTTATTGGTAGCGCCGACTAATTTTTTTAATAAGGATCTATTCAACCCCCCTTCTAGATCCGTGCCATCGTCTAACCCTAGCTTCTGGTGGTGCAGAATCTGAAGAATACTCTTTAAGTGATGTCTGGCGTAGACTCTGAAGTTGAAAGTCTCAGCATCAGAATAAGCAGCATAATTGTCTCTACACTTGGTTAATGTAAATTGATTTTTGGTGATCATTCAAAGCTAGTGATAAAGCTGAAGCTATCCGTACTGCAGAAAGCAAACTACATTGTCAAATCAGTTTATCAGCTAGAGCATTAGTTCATAAGGCTCAAGAAAAGTTGGCGTGTTTTATGGATATCTACTCTCAACAAATTTATAGTACAAGATCTCTTTGAAGACTCAATGGTTAAACACCCCACATAATAGACCAAGATCTTTTGGTATTTATCTTCAACGTCTCTTGTATTATGGAGAAAGAAAAGACACTTGATCAAGTTATCTCTCCAACGGCTAGTCTTCTGTAAATGCTATATAAGTAGCTGAAGGTTCAAACTGAATCTTTAACAAGGATCAACTTGATGGATGAGTAACAAGGATCAACTTGATGGAGGAGTAACAAGATCAACAATTATCAACACAATTGAGTATGCAGAATTTCTATTGTAGGTTGTAATTGTAAAAGTCTTAAAATTTCTTAAACATTGAGAGCTTTAGGTCTTTGTTATGGTTATTTTTCTGTACCTCTGATATTTGTGTCAAGTACACATTGTTCTCTATTCTGCTGAACATGTTGCTTAGCAGCTTAGATCAAAGTCTCTTGCTAAGTTATTAAGCATAAAAGTATCTAGTTGAAAATTTTGATTCAAGTAAGTCTCTTGCTATGTGCTTGAGCATTGAAAGTCTTGATCTGTTTTGATTAAGCAAGTGAAGTCTTGGATTGTGAATCTGAGCAAAGAAGTCTTAAGCGGTGCGTCTGAGCATAGAAGTCTTAGGCAGAGTGTCTAAGCAGTGAAGTCTTGAACCTGAGGAGTTCAAGCATAAAGTCTTGGGTTCGTAGAACCTGAGTAGGGAAGTCTTGGACCGTGTGTCTGAGCAAGAAGTCTTGTGCCTTAAGGGCTTGAGTAGGAAGTCTTGGGTCTGAGGGACCTGAGTATGAAAGTCTTAGGTTGAGGGTCTAAGCAAGGAAGTCTTGAGTCTATAGGACTTGAGTAAGGAAGTCTTGAGCTTTATGGGTTTAAACAAGAAATCTCGGGCTTAGGGTCTGAGCATTGTAAGAGTCTTATGCAGAATGCATAAGCGATTGTAATCATGATTTGTTTATGGTGAAAATCTCTTGTGAAGCAAGGGGACTGCACTACTCTCATTTGTGAGGAACCAATATAAATTTGTGTGTCTTCTGCTATTACTTATTTGCTTCTATTAACATTTCGCTGCTAAGTATAACCAGAATCTGAATATCAGTTTAGATTTTGAACTCTGATCAGACGCAAATTAAGAAAACGGAAAACACAATTCAACCCCCCCCCCCCCCCCCTCTTTCTTGTGTAATTTTCTCACTTTCAAGAATGATCTTTGTACTCCCGAGCATAGAAAATCTTAACCCCTAACTCATCATACACCTTTCAAATTAATCGGACGATCTCCAACATGATACACTGCATTTCACGTGAAGCGGTTATAACCTCCTTTGCGATATAAAGAGAAGAAGACCCTGTTTTGCAAGTAATTCAAATCCATCTCCATTTTTCACTATTTTTCATGTTTCCACTAACTTAGATGTTGGTGTATTAACTTTGCATGCATACTTCTGCACCTCCGTATAAAAAAGTTCAATACACCGCATCAGAACTCTAACCACCGATTTATGTCACACTTCTAGTTCCCTTGCGGAACAAAATCAATTATATTTAATCAGTTATCTTTTAACAAACGTACCTTAAAATTTTCTTATCTTATTGTCCATTATAATTTGTTGTTTATATTTGAGTTTTGATGGAGTATAATATAACCTGGACTAGCTCCTTTTGAAAATGAAAAGAATTAAATGGATCATGCTTGTTGGTTATTGGAACCAATTTCTGATGACCAGATTGGTGGTTACAAACAATACTAAACATAGAACAATCATTATCCCAAGAAGCCTACTTAGACCATGAAGAATTCTTGCATATCCCTATAGTCTAAACCACTGATGGAGCCCTACATTGTAGGGCCACATTGTGCTACAATGGAGTCAAATATTTGAAAAGCTAAAGCCTCTTTGATCAAAGTATCTAGAATTAACAATTGAGAGTATGTGGCCAGAAAACTAGTTGTGAAAATATGCTAGAATCACCCTATAATCTAATGTCATGAAAGACTTATTGGTCTCTTATTAGAAGAATGATCATTGGCTTCAAGCCAGAGAATCATATAAAGGAATTCACTAGAATCAAATTTGGAGACCAATAAGAAACTCCAATTTTAGAAAATTTATGATAGGATTTGATGACTTTGAAGACGCACAAAATATAAATGTAAAAGATGAAATGCTTTACAGCAGAAAAGCATACAATGTTAATTAATAATATGATTTTGCTTTAATCTTTTGTTAATACTAATCATAACACAAACAAAGGGCAGGGCCAGTTTAGATTCATTCACATAAATTCTCAAATGAGTGACATGGAAGCTCATATACCACATGTTATTAGTTATTCTAATCAAAATTCCAAAGGGATTTGTTTGGACCTTAGAGAAAGATTAAACATCTTTTGATGATAATGTTGTTGATTATTGATTATAATAATATAACAAAACCAAAGATAGGGTAAAGGGGATTCCAAATTATGTGTTCCCATTGTCATAGCACAATTTTTTAAGTGTGAAGTGCTCTTGGAGTCTTGAGATTTATACCATACAATCCTAAATAATACTAATAAGAGTGAAGATTTTTCATCAATATCTTCACAACCTCTACTTTTAAAATTTTACTTTGACTATTGGCTATGAAGTAGCTGATTTTTCTAGAGCTTCTTCACTCTTACTTTGTCCCCCTAATGTTTCCCTATTGTCTCTTTTCAACCTAGTAATGCTTCACAATACATCCAGAATGGTACACATTCGACTAGATTTTTCTTACCAATAGTCTTCACCAACATAATTAACCCTCAGAAGTTAGAATATAGATAAGAGTAACTTCGATAATTAAATTATCTAAATATCACTATAAATTTATTCGGTACTAACACAATCATGATATTGACTCGTCAACACCGATAATAATTTAAAAAAATAAATTTATTGAATATGATCAAATATGTCAATATTGTGTTATGTGTTGAACATCAAACACGTTCTCTGAAATCAGGACCACGTAATTGTTTTTCCCTCTTCAGTAACCAAAAATACATTTAAGTAAGTGACACCGGATGAACTACATGTATAGCTCTCTTTCACACGCATGACAAGATTTTTTTACTTCCCATTGCTCATAGCTGCAAAGAAGGAAAGCAATGCATAATGTTGAAGAACCTGGGGAAGGTAAACAAGTAGGTATAAGACTTTCTTCAGAAAAGAAATACTACTTCCGATCCTATTTATAAGGGAAAATTAACTTTTTTAATTCATTAAATAATCAATGTATTTGAACATATTATGAAGTAGATATATCAATTATTCAATAAATCTAAAAAATCTACTTATAAATAGAATCAGGGGAAGTATTTTACTTCTGCAATGTCCTACAGAAGTAAAGGTTGTGTTTAATTATAATCTCTTGGATGCTATTTAAATGCAACTCCTGGCTAATTTAATCATTATCATATTGGCAAAGATGCTTTGAAAGGTGTGCATTTCTTAAATAATCGGTTAATGACTTAATATTAAGAGCTGTATGGCTGAAAAGTTTAAAACTTGATCTTATCATAATTCTATTATGCTCATCCAAAGTTAATTTCGACACTAAGCAATTTAACTTGACAATGTATATACTTCCAAGTTTGAAAGACTTGTGTACTAAGTAGAACTAAAAATGCTGTAAAAATATGCCTTCAACATTGAGAGAATTGATTCATGATTTCTATTTTTTTTTTTTTTGAACTCTTTGAAAACTCAACTTGGTGTTGAAAATCAAAGGTTCAGCCCTAAAGTTGATTTAGAAGAGCTTGTTCAACACAAATGAAATTGAAGTTACAAATACTAAAACATTAAGCATACAATCACATCCAGTGCATTAGAGTTAACATGCTACGACCTAACAACATGAGAGCTAATAAATATATACAGTAACATAACAAGCTTTCTTTTATTCAAATTTTAAATAAGGTGGTGGCTATAATTGTTAACTTAGAGTGCAGAGGCACCGAAAAACTGCTGTTTTATTTTATTGATGCGTTAACATAACAAGAATTATAAACTGCTTAATAAGGCTGTAAGCCACTAACAATATATTCCTAAAATTCAGCACCCACTAATTACTCAATCAAATATCCCTAAAGACTAGGACAAACTCAAACAAATCAGTTACCAACATAAATAATATAATAAATTAATATTTCTAATATTCTCCCTTAAACTGAAAGTTTTCAAACATTCAGTTTATCACACACTCCCAACAATGCTCTGAGCTTCTGAAATGCAGCCAGCTTCAATGGCTTGGTCATTATATCGGCAATTTGGTCTTCACTTCTGCAGTAGTGAAGTTCAATCACTCCATCCTTTGTGAGATTCCGGATAAAATGAAATTTCACGTCTATGTGTTTGCTTCTTCCATGTAAAACAGGATTATTGGACAGTTTGATAGCTGAACTGTTGTCGCAATAAATTGCAGTAGCATTAACTTCCCTTTCCTGCACAAAATTCAGCCCTTCAAGTATCCTCCTAAGCCAAATTGCTTGACAAGCACATGCTGTTGCAGCAACATATTCTGCTTCGGTAGTTGATAGGGTGACTATCTCTTGTTTCTTTGATGACCATGAGATGGCTCCAGAACCCAGCATAAAGACATAGCCAGAAGTACTCTTTCTATCATCAATATCTCCAGCATAATCACTATCTGTATAGCCAATCAGATCCGAATTTTCTCCCTTCTTGTAGAAAATTCCAAAACTAGTAGTACCTCGCAAGTACCTGAGAATTCTCTTTGCAGCCAAGAGATGACTCTCCTTAGGATTTTCCATATACCTGCTGATCAAACTTACAGCATGCATGATATCAGGCCTCGTTCCTGTTAAATACATCAGACTCCCCACGATTTGCTTGTAAAGTTGGCTGTCAACCTTCTTTTCATCCGAATTTCGAACAAGTTTCAAGCCTACTTCAGTAGGTGTAGCAGCACAATTGCAATTTGACATCTGAAATCTGTTCAGAATCTCTTGCACATACTTCTTTTGTGAGATAAAAATGCCAGCTTTTGATTGCACTATTTCTATGCCGAGAAAATAATGCATCTTCCCTAAATCAGACATATCAAATTCCAACATCATAGATTTCTTGAACCTTTCAAACATGCTGAAATCGTTCCCTGTATATATCAAATCATCCACATACAAGCACACGATCAACAATTTTCTTCCTTCCCCACTTTTCACAAAAAGTGTGTGTTCAAAAGGACATTTCTCAAACCCTTCCTTCAGGAAGTAAGCTTCAATTCTACTGTACCAAGCGCGTGGTGCTTGTTTTAATCCATACAAAGCCTTATTTAGTCTGTAGACTTTGTGCTCACATCCAAACTTCATGTATCCAGGAGGTTGATCAATGAACACCTGCTCCTTCAAATCACCATGTAAAAATGCTGATTTTACATCCAATTGGAAGATGGGCCATGAATTTTGTGCAGCTACAGCAACCACCATTCTAATTGTATCATGTCTTGCAACTGGAGCAAATACTTCAGTATAGTCCACCCCAAACTCTTGCTTGTAACCTTTAGCGACAAGTCGTGCCTTGTACTTGTCAACTTCTCCATCTTCCTTGAATTTTGTCTTATACACCCATTTCACACCAATTGTCTTTTGCCTTTGTGGAAGATCAACCAACTCCCAAGTGTTGTTCTTCTCAATAGAAGCAATTTCTTCATCCATTGCTTTTTTCCACTTTGGTTCCTTAATAGCTTCTTCAAAAACCATGGGATCACAATCCGTAAGAAATGCAAAGTGTGTTAGTTGACATTCTGATTGATTTACTCCAGTCACCTCATAATCAATCATCCAACCAGGTCTTCTTTTATCACGCCGAGGACGAGGTTCTGAAGTTGATGCTGTTGGTGAGCGACTTCTTTTATCACACCGAGGACGAGGTTCTGAAGTTGATGTTGCTGGTGAGCCAAGAGTCTGCACAGAATTATCAGCTGCTGTTTCTGCGGGCTGCTGTTGTGTGGACCGGTGCTGCACACTTGAAGTTTCAGCCTGCTCATCTTCAATTTCATCAAAATCCACCAGTTTCTCTTGATGCACAACAACACTCTTATTCGCTGCCCAAATATTTTGTTCATCAAATATCACATCACGGCTAATTATAATCTTCTTGGTGTTAGGATTATAAAGCTTATATGCTTTTGACTGATTACTAATACCAAGAAAAATACACTTCACCCCCTTGTCTTCAAGTTTTGTTCTTCTTTGATCCGGGACATGAGCGTAGGCAACACACCCAAAAATTCTGAGGTGATTGACAGCTGGTTTGTTTCCACTCCATGCCTCCTCAGGAGTCATGTTTTGAACAGAAAAGGTCGGACTTCTATTCAAAATGTGGACGCTCCAATTCACTGCTTCGGGCCAAAAAGTTTTAGAGATTCCACTTCTATTTAGCAAACTTCGAACCATGTTCATAATAGTGCGATTTTTCCGCTCACAAACACCATTTTGCTGAGGTGAATATGCTGCTGTAAGCTGCCTTTGAATTCCATGATTCTCGCAAAACTTTGCGAATTCATGCGACGTATACTCTCCACCACGATCTGTTCGCAGAACCGTAATCACACATCCACTTTCCTTTTCAACAGACACTTTAAATGTCTTGAAAACATCAAATGCTTCAGATTTTTCTTTCAAAAAATACACCCATATCTTCCTACTGTAATCGTCAATGAAAGTAATGAAGTACCGTTTACCTCCATTCGAGATTGGATTTAGAGGGCCACAAATGTCCGAATGAACCACCTCTAGCACTTTCTTGGCTCTGATGGATTTTCCAGATGGAAAAGAGTCTCGATGCTGCTTGCTGACAGCACAATCTTCACAAATCTGAGTTGGAGGTGCGATTTCCGGAAGACCTGTCACCATATTTTTCTGCTGCAGTGTTTTCAATCCTCCAAAATTGAGATGACCATAGCGAAAATGCCATAACCATGTTGAGTCTTGAATCTTTGCTGAGAAACAAGAACCGGTGGATCTATGCAGATTTAACGGAAACAACCGATTATCTGTCATTTTAACTTGAGCAATCAACCCTAATTTTTCGTCTTGAACCCGACAAACACCATTCTTGATCAGAATCTCGTACCCCTTTTCTTGAAGTTGTCCTAGACTAATCAAGTTGGTCTTCAATTCTGGGACAAAGAAGACATCGGAGATCTTGTGACTTTTATTTCCCTTGGCCTTGAAAATAATATTGCCCCTTCCAGCAACATTAATTTTGGAGTTGTCGCCGAATTTGACGGTACTCAGAAAAGACTCATCCAAATCTGAAAATATTGTCTTATCACCGCACATGTGATTGCTGCAGCCCGTATCCAAATACCACAGATTATCTGGAGTTTCCTCGGTTACATTGCACACCATCAAGAGAGATTCCTCTTCTTCTCTTTCTGCAAAGTTGGTCCTTTCTCCATTTTGGCAATTCAAGTAAGTTCTACATTCATTCTGATAATGACCATATTTATGACAGCGATAGCACTCAACATTAGATTTTGGGCGAAAATTGTTTGAATGATTACCTCCACGATAGCCCATTCGACCTCTTCCTCTTCCTGAGTTGTCTAAATTCTGGTGGTTGGCGGGATTGTTGCTATGGTTGCTGCTACGACCATTATCGCCTCTACCGTAACCGCCTCGACCTCTTCCTCTGCCCCTGCCCCTGTCTCGGCCTCCTCTAAAATTAGAGGTATTTGAATAAGTCGAGGCTTTAAGTGCTTGCTCCTCTTTGTCTTGTTTGCTGATTTTATTCTCATGAACCAACAAGGAACTTTGCAATTCATCAATCGTGAGTGAATCAATATCTTTGGATTCTTCAATGGAGCAAACAACAAAATTGAACTTAGTTGTCATTGATCTAAGAATCTTCTCAATAATGGTCACATCATCCATCTTGTCTCCATGAATTCTCATTTTGTTGGCGATGATCATCGTTCTTCCAAAGAAATCTGTGACAGACTCATCCGACTTCATGCGTAAAGTCTCAAATTCACTCCGTAGGGCTTGAAGCTGCACTCGTCTTGCCCTAGCGTTCCCTTGAAATTTCTTCTTCATTGAGTCCCAAATCTGTTTGGAGGTTTCTTTGCTGAGAATCGTCTCCAAAGTTGCTCGATCTATGGCCTGAAACAAGTAGTTCTTGGCTTTAAGATCCTTGAGTTTCAGTGCCTCAAATTCTGCCTTCTGCGCATCTGTTTGAACTGCTCCCTTCACAGGCTCTGTAAATCCGGAGTCAACGACTTGCCAATATTCTTTGGATCTCAAGAAATTCTCCATTAACATGCTCCAATGGTCGTAATGACCATCAAAACGAGGAATTGCAGCCTGCACAAAATTCTCATTGGAAGATGCCATCGATGATGTTTTCGCTCAAATCTCACTGTGTTTCACTCAGATTTTTTTTCTTCTAAATGAACCAGCTCTAGATACCACTGTTAACTTAGAGTGCAGAGGCACCGAAAAACTGCTGTTTTATTTTATTGATGCGTTAACATAACAAGAATTATAAACTGCTTAATAAGGCTGTAAGCCACTAACAATATATTCCTAAAATTCAGCACCCACTAATTACTCAATCAAATATCCCTAAAGACTAGGACAAACTCAAACAAATCAGTTACCAACATAAATAATATAATAAATTAATATTTCTAATAATAATATCATCTGTGTCATTTATCTAATGCCAATCAAAATCACAACTATAACGGGCTTCTGTTTACGTCTTTGTACAGAAGATATCGTGTTGGAGTTTTTCCCAGTGCAGCATACCTGTAGACAGCACACATGTATTAGTTCATATGTTGCAAGATGATATGGAAGTAACATGTAATGTTGTATAGTGAAGCATGTGCTAGTATGCTCGGATTAAAGGAGAATGGAGGAGTGAACGGTGTAGTTTTATGTAGCTAACCATTGTGGGACGAATGGTGCCATCCAAATAACATCACCCGCCTGAACTGGGTACCTGTTCACATAAAAATTTCTCTTTCAATGTAGATGTAATGTTTATTGGAAGCAAAGAATGTCATTATTTTTCATTCCCTGCAAGGCCTAAGCCAATATTTTTGACAAGTGAGGTCTATAACTCTTACCAACTATCACCCAAACGATAAATGCCTTCGCCTTCCAATAGCAGCAATCCATGTTGGTTATAATGGACCTCCTGCAAAAGCCACAATTTATAAATTTATAAAATGCCTTTAAACTTACAATTTTAACAAACTAAATGTTGTGCGGACAGGTATATGATTACCTTAACATTAAGAAATTCTCCAGGCTGAAAATCCATTATCTGCAGAAATGGGTGCAATAGTTAAATTTAGCTACGACTGACCAAAGCTATGATAATACTTTGATAAAGTTTGGACTTTGACTGCATGAGAGATTTAGGCTTACATGTATATTGAAGTCATATGCCAAAGATGATGGAAGTAGCTTTCGCAGTTCAAAAACCTGATAATGCATACAGAAAGGAATTAAAACTGTGTAAAGTTTGCACATGCATAAAATTTGCAATCTAGCTTACCAACAACAGAGGGAGAGTGAGAGACTTAAACAAAACATGGACTTGATTATTGAGTGTGTGCATCAAATATGAGGAATTCTAATGTATCACAAGTGACCTACGGCCTATCATTCAGTGACTTGTATCAATTATTAAACATGGACTGTCAAATTAACTTGATGAAGTAACCTAAATCCTTGGGTACGTCAGTGAGATACCCCCAGAAAAGCCAGACATTTACATGTTCCGTGTAATGAAATATGGACTCTCAAACAAATGATAGTGACCTGAGGCCAAAGACTGTAAGAACTGCTTGGGACAATGACATTAACACTTATAACAGTAGCATTCACTTTTAAATAAACTATCATTATAAATTGAAAAAATATAGTGATTGAACTTATACAAAAATAAAAAATAAAGCAAAATGCCTGCCAGTATATCAGAACAACATACCTCCCCAGGAGTTTCAAGAAGTGGCTGCTTATCCGTCGAATTAACTAGTGGCTCTGGGACATGATTTGCCAGCTGAGCATACCTGACAGGATATTTAGATTACTCATGTGACTGCTGGAAATTTGAATGAATGGAAAAAAAATATCCAATCCTTGAAAACTGTACAAACTTATATTGTGTGTGAGAATGACTACTAAGAATCTTCAAATGTGAAAAGGGTTCACCGTTCACCAATCTTTCAATATTATTATTTACATGATTTCTCATTGTGATGAACGACCAGGTCATGGGGATGATGATACATTCAATTATAAATCGTAAAAGAGTGGAGCCACAAAATACAAACCTCCGTTCAAATACCACAATAATAGCAGGAGTGTCGGATTCAATTGAATGTTCAAAATTAGGAGGAAAATAAGCATATGAATCCACCTGGAATCAAAAACATGGCATCCAAAATTCTTTTAGTCTTGAGAACCATTCAGTTTTTCAAGGTATGATATAACAGGCTAGTGGTGAGAGGGGAAAAAAATATGAGGCAACCACAATTATCATACCACGGACATATTTTTCCACTACGCTAAATGCATTAACATCGGGCAAATAATCAGAAATAATAATAACAGTACGTTATGCATTTTCCCTCAAACTAATTAATTAATATGACACTTCTTCCACAAACACAAGTGCATAAACAATAGTAGTGGGAAATTTAATGGGGGTTGGAGACTTGAATACAAGCCATAGAAGTACATAACTTATGTCAGAGCGGAAGCAAGACAAAGTATAGGGAATGAAATTTAAGGAAAAGCCAGAGTATTTTTAGTTTGGAGGTGAAAGTTGGAAATCATGTCATGCCACAAGTTACGCGGTATAAATATTTTGGATCCATTGTACAAAACAACAGAAAAGTAGGAGGTGTAAACCATTGAATTCAAGTGGGGTGGTTGAAATAGAGAAGGGCTTCAAATGTTTTATGGGATAGAAAAATACCACTCAAGCTGAAGAAAAAATTATAACATACAACAGTAAGACCGGCACTGTTGTATGGGAAGAAGTGTTGGACAGTAAAGAATCAACACAAGAATAAATAAGCGTAGCGGAAATAAGGATATTGTGTTGGATGTGTAGTAAGGCTATACAAGACAGAATTAGAAATGGCAACATTCGAGATAGTTGGGGGTGGCACATAACGTAGAAATGGTGGCGGAAACTTGGCTTATGTGATTTGGATATGTAGAGAGAAGACTTGTATATTATATAGTAAGGAGAGTAGTCAAATCACTAAAGGTAGTAAAAAATCAACAAAAATAATTATTATGGAACTCAAAAATTGTATCCGACAGAAAAACTTCATTTGCATAAGAATCATAAACTTCTCACCTTTAGTACATGGCTCACACCATGAGCACTGGTGACTGTGACAGCACCATGGAGCACAAAGATGAATCTACACATAACAATCTTATAAATATATCAAACATGAGTGAGCTAGAAACAATGTCAAATGTTTTAGAGCAACATGGAAATGGAATTGAGAGCGCAGTAGAATTCAGAAAATGAAAAGATTCGCAACCTCTCTACATCATGCAAAGGTAGTCCTGATCTTGAATTTTCTGCAAAATGACAAAGCACAAACCAGAAGCATACCAGCCAAAGCAGTTGCAACGACAAACTTTAAATTGCACAGTACATTAAAACATTAAAGTCTCATATGAAATGCCAACACAGGCGAGTTAAGGAAAAGTATGAAGGTGTGCTTGGAGAATATAATGGCAACTAATGATCAAACCTTTCAATTTTGCTATGTACATTACAAAGTGTGAGCCCATTTCAGGTGAAATTACATATGCCCCCAATGTATCGATCCTGTGAAAGACAATAAAGTTACTACGCAGGGGAGGGGGATTAAATATCATATCTTAACCAAAACAGCTGATGAAATTTAAGAGTACCAGTCAGGCAAAGGGCCATAAACATGACTTTCTGGTGATATCAAAGCATGATCTCTCTTATAAACACTGCGTGTAAACCCAGGCAAATCTGACAAACAAAACCGTTACCAAAATATGAAAAATGCAATCTGCGAAACAAACATGCTGTACTTACTTTGAAGGTCGAGAGGAGATAGAATGGATTCGTAAATTTTCGAATAAAGAGGCTTAGATTTTGATTCCGTGCTAAGTGTAGAAGGTGCAGAGCAAAACCCTTGTTCGGCCGATGAATACCTGAAGACGCCTGAAAAAACGAAAACATTAACGGAAATGAAACTGTGAAAGGGAAAGGGAAGGTGGAGAAGAAGATGTACCTGAAATGAGGAAAAGGAGAAAGATGCTCCGCATTTTGAAATTGAGGTGTTCTTAGACGGACATTGGACAGTGATGACTACTGAAAAGCTTTACAAAAATAGTCGGGATGAGTCAAAGTGATATAAACCAATCAAATTCTTTTGTTTAGCTACTTACATAATCCTCCTCTTCCTATTTTCTTCATTTAAAAAAAAATGGTTAACTAATATTTTGGAGATGTTTGTTACTCAATAATATTTTTCATATTTCTTACTAATTTTTGTTATATACACAATTAGAAATTGTTTACCTAGAGATGGGTCAAGTATTAAAGCGCATGCGTTTTTTATCATTGAACATGTAGTAATATCCTACATATGATTCTAATACCACTTATAAAATCATCACATGGGAGATGTGTCAAGTATTAAAGCGCATGCGTTTTTTATCATTGAACATGTAGTAATATCCTACATATCATTCTAATACCACTTATAAAATCATCACATGACACGTGTATTTCTTAACCAATTCTATATATTGCTAACGGACTCGATAAGGTACATATTCTAAAACTAAATGATTAATATCTCTTTTTAGGGCGGACATAATCTTCTAGGTATTTTGGCCTCACAATATTCATTTTTGTTCTTTTTAAGATATGAGTATTTCCTCCTCTTCACTTTCAAGTCCATCACTATTGTCAATGACATCTCATTCCCCTTCAAAATATACCTTGTCCTCAAGGTGGAAGTGGGGATAAGGAATTTTGATGTCAGAAAACAACTCTCATGTTGCATTTTTAGAGAATAAGTTTTCATATTAGACGAGTAGCTAGAGATCGTCATTATCAACTTGCTTCCAATCTAGCATAGTCAAAGACTGATTATTCACTACGTTGATTGGGGCAGTGGAACTCTAAGTTGTAGGGTCCAAGCAAGGCTTCAATTGTGAAGCATGAAAGATAGGGTGTATTTTACTTGTATTGGGAGAAAGTTAAGTTGAAAAACAACTTCTCCCACAACTTTCACAATATTGTAAGGTCCATAAAATCTTTTGAAAAGTTTGTGAATTCTAGTACCTATCATGGAATTTTTCCTATAAGGCTGCAACTTTGATAAGTTTGCGTTTCAAGGTGTTAAGTACTTGCTCCTGGTTAAAAAGAGTGGCATTCAAAGCTTGCAGTGTTGTGGAGCCTATAATGTACGATGCGATGGTGGGAGGGGGTCGTCCATAGACAGCCTGAATGGAGAAAATCTTGTTGCTGTTCCTTTTGATTGGATGAATTTGGTAAAACAACATGGGTAGTGCAAGATGTATTTTGGTGAAGATGCAGCATGTGGGACAAGATGTTCTAGCATGTGTGTTGCATCTGGCCTCAATCTATAAGTCAGGTTTCGTGAGCAAATTTGAACATTATTTATGTTTGATTCCAAAGGTTATTATAAATAGCTACTTTAGAGAAGTTGTTAAGCAAGACGTCTTGAACGTGTTGTGTGACATTGGAGCACGCGTTCTGGACAGACTGTATCACATGATTCTGCATTGATTTTGGTATGATAAAAAAGTTACTTTTGGAAGAAGTTTGTTAATCGAAATTAGTTTAGAAAAAGATTTGAATTTTGGTTTAAATAAGGGGATTTTATTTGATTTGATTTGATTTACATTGGAGAAGATATTTAATTGGATATGCTTTGAAGGAAGATTTTATTCACTTTTATTCAATCCAATATTTGCTGAAACGAATCTATAAAGATATTGGTTGAAGTTTTAATTAAACAAATTTCCAAGAAGATGTTTAATTGAGTTTGTCTTATTTACAAGGTATGGATTTAAATTTAATGAGAAAATCTTCAATCTCTTTTATAAATATTTAAAGTGTGATTCAGTTTTGGCAAAGGTTTTACTTAAGAAGTTGGAAGTATGATTTATAGCAAATAGAGATTTTAATTGATTTATTCAAGATTCATAATTATGTTACATGAACAGATGTTAGGCCAAATGTTCTAGCATGTGGACAACATTTGACCTTTGTCAGCGGGTTATGGTTGATGTTGTTCTGAGCAAAAACTTTAGTTGTGTTTTAACCATATTTATTGTTATCTTTTAGCAGTGTGTAATTAGACTTGTTTGACGATTGAGTAAGATAAAATTTAATTATTTGGATATTTAAATTTGAATCAAAACAAATCAAATCTTTTTGTTGGATTTTTTTGAAAAATAAATCAAAACAAAATCCTCTACAAACCTGAATGTGATCAAATCTTATGCCCATGGAAGAAAAGCCCAAAAGTTGCATTGATATTTAAGGAGACTCAAACCTAACATTTGAAGTGTGTGTAAGTATTAAAGATCTTTGTGTTATGGTTTCTATTTTGAATCATTTGTTTGTGTTATTGTTTGTGCACCTCTCAAGCACATGCATTCATATCCAAAGACATATAGTTTGCTTTGTTAGTTAAGTTGTAATTTAACAATCAATATTTTATTTATTATTTGATCACTGGGGTTAGTGGTTAAGAGAAAGTGAAAGGGGTTTCATATTTAGGGGGGTACTAAATAGAAATACACAGGTAGAGATAAGAAGATGGCATTGAACAAGGGTTTTTCATCTAAGACACTTTGTACTAATTCTATTGAAAGTATATTTCCTTTCTTGGGTTAGAAGCCCCCCAGACGTAGGTGACGTTGCACCGAATTAGGTTATCAATTCTCTTGTGTTCTTTATTTGCTTTATGATTTATCATTTTGTTTTCTATTATCTATAAATTCTAGTCTAAGATGTTGAACATGTTTGCTTAGGCATCTGGTCCAACATATGTCCTTTTGAAAACGTGATTTCAATTAGTATCAGAGCAGACGCTATGTTATATTTGAGTGTGTTCCAGGGTTCTTATTATGTTCAAGATGGATAGTTTCAAATGAGGAGTGGTTTATCAACCAAAGATTTTTATGACATTAAAAATCCTCCAAAGATAATAGTTTAGAACAATTATGAAGATTGTGAATACCAAATAGATTATGATATCAAAGAAAATCTTTGGCTTCCTAAGATCTTTAGTAAAGCCATGAGAAAACTAGATATGATATATGGGAATAATGTCTCTCCAAATGTTCAAGATAATCAACAACAATATTTCAAGAGGTGTAACCTTCAGCATAAAGGAATAGGTGGTAAAAATTTCAATTGGATCCAATGTTTTAAATGCAAAGATTATGGCATATTCAAGTTAAATGCTCAAGTTCTCTAAGGAAACAAAGAAAAATCTACCGTAATATAGATGAAAAAGGTGGATATGATTAAGTAAACAATGGTGTGATCTTCAAAGACATGAAAGATGTTATACATACTAGTAAATCATTAAATTCAAAGAATATGTGTGTTACTCGTATTTAGAAAGAAAAAATGCACAATGTCAGGTAACATGTCTCAACATTCTATCATGTATGATTACCAATGCATTAAGTTTGTCTCCTCCATTACATTGTACTTTGGTCAATTGTATGGTAGACAACTACATCACCAACATATGCATCCCTAGTGGAATGAGAAGTCTTAGAAATCATCGATAATTTTGGTGTGACAAGCCTAATATTCTTATTCATATTGCTCGTACCTCCCACAAGAATGTTGAAGAACATGTTCCTGACATCATGAATGCCATTTTAGATACAAAAACTAAGTTATGGCACAAAAAGCATAGAAGTATAAATAACTTCTTTTATATGTCTGATCTAAAAATTGAAGAAGTTAAAATTTATGACGTGTGTCAAGTTGGGAAGCAAACTAAGGTGTCATATAAGATGCTTCAACGTTTTACTCATGTTTCTCAATTACCACTTATGGACTTTATGAGACTCGTGCAAGGAATTGTCATTTTAGGAAAGGTTGATGGTCAGCCCAAAGGTCCTCCCAACATTGAACAACCAACAGTGGTTCAGAAGAAGTTAAAAAAGATTAGTGATTATGGCATAATTCTTCCTATTGGGGTTTCTTCTCATAATTCTGGAATTTTCACCCTTCAAAATCAAGATATTATGTTTGGTGAAGCTGAAATTGGTGTTCATCCTCTGAGTGTGTTAAATTTCAGTTATAAATATATGCCAAGAAACATGTCTCAGACATTGTTCCCCATAATATTCCATATTTTGACGAGTCTGATTTGGATGTTGGTAAAAAATGTTCTTGATGTCCCACTCATGTTTGAGTCTATAAGAAACCATTCTTTCATTCAAAATATCATTGCTAATAAGACCTATGAAAATCAAGATGTTAATAAAGATGTGTGAGACATATTTTCTAATATATGGGAGACAGAGTCTCAAATTCATAAGGAGAATGATGATGTGACCCATGAGAATAATTTTGTGAGTGATGACGGACATGTCCATGAAGATGTTGAGTTTGATATTATTATAGTTCGTGTTGGTGTTATCAATAACAATAATGAGAAAAGAAAACATGCATAAAAGGAAAGAATCAAGCAGTAGATGATGTGGAGAAAGATGTTGAGACATTATGTGAAGACGTGGTAAGTAACGATAAAAGCATAATTATGGGGTGTTCCACTAATAGCAGTATGTATACAATATTTAACAAACACAAAGTTTACGATGGGATTCATAAAAGTCTGTGTTAATGATTTTCAAATTAAAGTGGAAGATGATGTGGATGACATTATGCATAACATTGTGGTACTTGCACTTAAGAAAAACAAGAAAATAGTTGGTGGCAAAGAGATTCCCACAGATGTTATTATTACCCCCTTAAGAATGTGTCCTTCCATTATGAGAAAAGTGTGTTGAAGTGGAAGGATGTGCATAGCAAGAGGATAACTCTTAAAAATAAGTTGTCAAAGGAAGCTTTGACATTTGAAGAGTTTGTTGAGCTGCTAGAGAATGTCATTGTGAGAGATAGTTGAATTCTTATGATAATTTTGATTTATGTATGTGACATGATAGTGATAGAGTTTCCAACTCAGAGGAAGGATATGCAAGTTGCCAAGCTTGATGAATAATATGTTGTACTCAATTTTGTACCTCTTCAGATGATTGTACCAATTGATGTTCTAAAGAGAATATATAATGGTACTGAGATTAAAAAGGACAAAACTCCAAAAGAAATGTTTGTGGAAAGTAAAGTTATAAAGAAGAAGTCTTTAAAGAGAAAGCTTATACATTCAAGTAACTATAAGATATATGTTGAAGAAAATGTCTAGGACATTGTATCCATCGTAAGGAGAAACGTTGGTGGAAAGAGAATTCATGTAATTGTTCTTGCTCCTCCTATGGATAATGTCTAATTCCATTTTGAAACAAGTGTTCTGAAGTGGAAATATGTGTTCCAAAGAAGGATTGTTGGTGTGAGAGAGCTAAGTAAAGAAATTCTTCAATGTAAATAAATCATGGATTTGCTAAAAGTTTTTGGGTTGATCAAAGCAAGTCTTTGTTATGAAAAGTTGGTTAAGGAATTCGCTATGAACATTACTATTGGGTGTAACGTTGAAGGCAACAAGGTGTATGATAGAGGAAAGTGAGTAAAGTTTTCCCCTACAATTATTAATGATTATTTGGAAAGAAGCAAGTATGCAGGGTCTGATAAGGCTTTCTCTATTTACAAGATTATGATCAAGGAAAAGAAAGTTGAGGAAGAAGAAGAAGTTGATATGAGGAAAAAAAGGAAAATGCAAGTGATGATGAAGAAGAACATTATGCTGAACCACTGAAGTATAATGAAATTATGGAGATTCTTATTGATTCTCAGTTATTAAAGATAACGTTGAATGATGGATCTGGTTATCCTAAGTTGATTAAGGAATTTGTAGTTAAGAATGATGGTATTCTTCATGGGTTACTAAATTTCAGTTGTGAGTTGTTTGTTGGGAAAGATGCATATACATCAGTCCTCCCAATGTTCATGTTATTGATGAATCTGGTACTAAAATCCTTTAATATTCTCAAGACAAAAAACTTTTGTTTCAAGAGTAAAAAGTAAAACACACCTTCTAGCATTGGATGCATCGCCCTTAATTTCAAAAGACTTAGAAAATTTTGGCAATGCGATAATTGGTGCTTGAGTTAGTTTCTCTTTGAGGGCGGTAAAAGTGTGCTTTTGTTTTTCACCCCATTTAAAACCAATTTCTTTTTTAATAATTTCATTAAGAGGTGCAACCAAGGCACTAAAATCCTTTACAAACCTCATATAGAAACTAGCCAAGCCATGAAAGCTTCGTACCTCACTCACATTTTTGGGCGTTGGTCATTATTGAATTGCTTTTACCTTGCTTTCATCAACATGGACGCCTTTAGATCTCATAATGAAACCTAAGAAAATCATATGATCGGTGCAAAAGACACATTTTTTCAATTTTGCATATAAATTTTCTTGTCTTAGCACTTGCAAAACAACCCTTAAGTGAATGCAGTGTTTCTCTAAATTTTTGCAATATATTAAGATATCATCAAAATATGCAACACCAAATTTACCCAAAAAATCCCTCAAAACATGGTTCATTAATCTCATGAAAGTGCTAGGTGCATTAGTTAGTCCAAATGGCATAACCAACCACTCATATAAACCATATTTTGTTTTGAAAGTTTTTTTTTCATTCGTCCCCCTCCCTTATCCTAATTTGATGGTACACACTTCTCAAATCAATTTTAGAAAATAAGAATGCATCCAATAATTCATAAAGAAAGTCATCAAACCTAGGAATGGGACGTCTATACTTGATGGTAATGTTATTAGTAACCCTACAATCAGTGCACATTCTCAAACTACCATCTTTTTTTGGAACTAAAATTACTTGAACATTGCATGAACTTAGACTTTCTCTTACCTATCTTTTATTTACCAATTCATCCACATGCCTTTGTATTTCTTGAGTTTGTTGTGAATTGCTTCAGTAAGATAGCCTATTAGGCAAGGACACTCCCAGATTGAGATTAATGTGATGCTCAATTCCCATTAAAGGTGGTAAACCACTTGGTACCTCTATTAGAAACATGTCTTCAAAATCCTGCAAAAGAGTTTCAACACATCTAGGCAAATTTTGTGTGTTAAGAGTGTTAGCTAGCAACACCACCTATTTGCAAAATAGAAAACATAAGGGTTGTTGTGAAACAATTGCGTTTTTAACCTCTCCTTTTTTTTGTAATCAAACTCTCTTTCTTTTCATCGTTCTTTTTTTCATCATTCTTTTTCTTTTCTTTTTCTTTCTCTTTTTCATTATTTTCTTTTTCTTTTCTTTCTTGCTCGTTTTTTTCTTTCATTTTCTTTTGACCTTATCTCGCCTCACTAAGACTCAATGATACAAGAACAATCTTTGGGTTGTGATGCAAAAAATAGTATTTGTTGAAATACCCTTCATGGCTAGTCTTTTATCAAATTTCTAAGGCCTCCCTAACAACAAATGACTAGCCTCCATATGTACTATATCACACAACACAACATCCCCATACTTCCCAATTTGAAAACAAACTGCAACTTGTCTATTAACCATTTCAACACTTTCATTAAGCCATCAAAGCTTACATGGCTTAAGGTGAAGTTTCATTTCAAAATTAAGTTTTGACACTAACCAAGTACTAGCAACATTAGTACAACTCCCACCAACAATAATTAAAGAACATGCTTTTCATTGAACTAGATATCTTGTGAGTAAAAGGTTTTCTCTTTGAGTGATGTCTTCCTATTTAACCAAGTTCCCCAACATCCTTATCACCACGAGCAGCTCTCTACTAAGTATTTCTTCTTATTCTTCTTCTTCCCCATTATACTCTTTGACATTCCCATCTCACCCTCTTCAATAACTACTTCGTTTTCCTCCATAAGCATAGTTCTCTTGGTTGGACATTGAGATGCAATATGCCCCCGGTCTTGACACTTGAAACATGTAGTTTTTTTTGTTAGTTTAAACACTTTAAAAAGGTGTAATATTTTTACCTTTGATTTCAACCATGGCTTTTTAGATGACGAAGATGAAACACCCTTATTCTTTAGCTTTTCTTTCCAACTTGAAGAAATGAAAAGGGTGGAACTTCTCCTTGCTTGGCTCTTTCTTTGAGTTGTTGTTCTACTTTGGCAGCTTTGTGCACTAAGTCCTTTACTCCATATAATATTGTAGCTCTACTGTTTCACTTATGTCATGATTTATGCCATGAAGAAATCTAGCCATGGTTGTTTCATCATCTTCCACCACATTGACCCTTATTTTTGCAACCTCCATCTTCTTGTAGAATTCATCAACACTTTTGGAGCCTCGAGTAAGTCTTTTTAATTTATTGTACAAATCCCTATTGTAATAGGATGGCATAAATCTCCTCCTCACGATTCTTTTCATCTCTTCATAAGTTTCAATGGCTGGTTCATCATATCTTCTCCTTTCTTCGACAAGTTGATCCCACCACACAAAGGCATAATTTGTGAATTCAACGACAGTGACCTGCACTTTTGAGCATTAGTATAATTGTGACAAGCAAAATTTTGTCCAATTTTTATTTCCCATTCAAAATAAGCCTCCAGATCACTTTTTCCTTTAAAGGGTGGCACTTTAATTTTTATGCCACTCAATATGTCCTCCCTAAGCCTCTTCTCATGCCTTCACCTCCTTATTTCCTTCTCATCACCGCTAACTACTGAATTTTCTACTCAATAAATCCTTTCATTTATCCAATCTATTTTTCTCTCAATATTCTTTGCATTCTTGTTGTAAGAGCCTCCAATAATAACCTATTGGCTTCTACTCGTCGTAGGCTTCCTTCCTCCTCAACTGAAATGATTATCACGAAATTAATAAAGAAAAAATTCGTCCTTGCGTGTTTACACTCAAATTTGACTATTTTTAATAATTAATACTCTTGCCTTTTTTCACTTAATTACTCTTTTCAGTTCTTTAAAGAAACGAAATTCAATCACACAAGAATTTTTTTCAAATGATGAGACACACAATGCATGAAATTGAAAGGAAAAGAAGAAAACAAAGACACAAAATAAGGGAAAAAATATGAGATACGAATAAATAACTAAAAAAAAAATCAAAACTAGAGTGTGACAGTAAATAATTCTTGAATAATCATAAGTTTCACAACTATATATATATATATATATATATATATATATATATATATATATATATATATATATATATATATATATATATATATATATATATATATATATATATATATATATATATATATATATATATATATATATATATATATATATATATATAATTTTCAATTTTGTATGCTAGTGATTGTAAGGAATGAAATTTTAGTACGAAAATTGAAGATTTTGACGAAAATGATTTTCGGGGCAGAATTGACACGAACACGTGAAATAAAAAAATTAATGGAAAAAGATAGAGATGAGGCGCCACACCCTTTTTATTGATTAGAAAAAATGATAAGCCAGGTGTAAACCGCCACAAGAAACTTGGTTTCTTGATTAGATCGATATTTGGTCCAATCCAGAACCAATAAAACAATGCTAACAAAATTCATTCAAAGTGATTTTTTTTATA
The DNA here is from genome assembly GCA_963859935.3 of Lathyrus sativus. NCBI lineage: Eukaryota > Viridiplantae > Streptophyta > Magnoliopsida > Fabales > Fabaceae > Lathyrus > Lathyrus sativus. Next base: position 524,117,495 of record OZ012738.1, read on the forward strand.
ACAAAATTCATATGATTTTTATTCACAAATAGTGTCCCCTTTATATAGGTGTAGGTCACTTGAAAGTACGTATGAATGACAAAGGAAACTCATAAAATTAAGCTAATAACTCTAACATCAATTCCTAGGCTGAATTATTACAAGATGATTGCAAAACAAGCGAAAGTGAATATTTGGCTACTGCAATTAACGATGACAACTCAAATAATGATTGAATGGTTACAAATTGATTTCCTCATTTAGAAGGCTGAATAATTGCTCTTCGCCGCTCTTAATGACTGGAATAACCACTTTACTACCTTTCTCTTATAACCAACGCCACTTTTCTTTCCTTTTGAATATGCATGGTCATTTTTACTTTTCTCTTGCTCAAGCACCTTATTAGCACAAAGTTTTAAGTAAACAACACGATTTAAAGCGTTGGAAGCTTTAAAATGGATTAAAGACACCAAAAATTCAAACTTTGTGTTTTTGGACCAAAGTTGGTCCATTACACTTTTATTACATAATGATTAAAATAAAACTATTAAAAATGGGCATCATGCTCCATTATCACGCCATTGTAACGTGCTTGGATGATAAACACAAGCTTTGGCTCCTTTCATTCAACCAGGTCCTCACCCTCCATTGAATCGGTCATGAATTGCACTAAAGTCTTATTGAACTTCCTAACATGTCCCCTTATCATAGGACCTCATAAGCTTTGAATCACATCCCTTATGTCTTGTTGGCTTATGTCCTCGTCATAGTCGATGCGAGACTTATCCACTCACACTTGAATCTCAACAACTACATAAGGCAAATATATGTACTATGTTATAACTTTTTAGTGAGTCCAATTAATGGCGTGGTTATGTAGTATATTGTGGAGGTTGATGGACTTCTATTACTTTGTACAATAAGAGCATTGTTTGGATTAAGAAAATGACATATAATAAATTAGATGAATGTGAGTCTATAATGAAAAAACCTAACGTGTAATACAAATGCACAAAATGTGATAAGTTTGTACACAAATCAAGAAAGTGTAACAACTCAAACTAAAATAAAAAAAAGACAACCATACCCATGTCTACGTGTTTATAATATTACTACACAGAGTCGTCTCATACTTTTGAGAAACCCTATGTAAGAAGTTGAAGTTATCTTCAATTTAGTGGTGAATTTTTTAAGGGCCTTTATTTAATCGTAAGATAACCATAAAATATATGTATGAACACCCTTTTTACCATAACTAAATCATGAAAAGATGTGAGGCTTTATGCTTCAGTTTAGTGGTGAATTTTTTTAAGGAGCTATATTTAACCGTGAATTAACCATAAAACATATGTATGAAGATCATTTTTACCATAGCTTAATCATGAAAAAATGTGAGGCCCTATGTTGTAGGTGACATTGCACACCCTTAAGGACGATCTGTTTATTGTATATCTACTTTTTGCCTTATTCTTATTTATCAATGTTTTTTAAAGAAAATCATAGAGAAAATCAACTACGTGTATGTTTGGATTGATGAAATATGATGGAATGAAACTCAATGGAATGAAATAATGTTGTTTTCCATCATTAGATTGGTAAAAAAAAGGTTAAGAATGAAGTATAACATGATGAAATGCATTCCATCAAATTCATCACTTACCAAATCATTTTTGTTTTATCTGATTTGGACAAAATAACATTTTTGTTACATTCCATTCTAAATTATATAAACATAGAATGCAATATTCATTTTGCTCCATTCTATTCCACTTTGTTTCATTTCAATCAGTTCGTTTTGAAATATCCAAACCTACCCTAAAGAAAGAAGTAGAATTAAGTGTAATGAAGCGGTGCAGAAGGAAAACTTCATTCAATTGTTTGGAAATTTTAGAACAAGACAAAATAAACTGTTCATTCCGCCTAAATGATAAAATGAAATCCATACCACTTCATTCTGCTTCGCTCCATTCAATTTTAAATTATTCAAATAATAGAATATCATTCAACTCCATCCCATTCCGTTCTGCTTCATCCTATTTCATCAATTTAAACGATTGAGAAAATTGATCTAAATACAAATATATATAATACAACTAATTTTCATACAATTGATGTTAAATCTAGCTAGATAGAAACAATTAAGTAAAAAAATAATTAAGTAAGCTTATCGTACCTGACCAGAAGGGAATCAGTGACCTGCCACGCGTCGTTGATCTGCTAGCTGCTCACCGAAGGCATGGAAGAGGAGGGGGTGTACCTGAAACACATTCCAATGACAAAGTAAGTGACGAGCAGAGTGGAAGCAAGTACAAAGAGAGAATAGGAGAGTTAAGTTACTTGACCCTCTAGTGGATAGGGTATTTATAATAAGCTCACAGCGTAGGGCCAATGGTTACCTAGCACTGGGCTAGGCTGTCAGACCCAATGTTAGTAACTGCTAGGCCTGACGTGGTGTCGTGAAGACCAACACGTGGTCTTCGCCCTAGGGTAACTGTTCCACGCTATCCGGGAGGAGGAAGACCGAATCTCCAGGGCATAGGTAGTTACTTTATGACATGTCCCTGCATGAGGGCACGTGGAGAACGTGGGGGGAGACTCGAGGAGCTCCCCGGGCAGGTTGGATTCTGCCCGACGGCGGGGAGAAAGAGGTTGATTGGTCGGGTGTGAGGGTCCTTCCCGACAGCTGTTGGCCCATGCTCGACGGGGAAAAGATTGTGCTCGGCGGAACTTCTACCCGTCAGCGTGGTACTCTTGGGTCTAACTCCTTGGAGTTTGGGCCTACTAGGTTGTGAGTTAAACGTCGGCCCAATCCAGAACATAAGAATTCAAAAAAGAAAAATTTAAGTAAGCAATTTAAAAATGAGGGAAATCTACTATCAATCTATCAAAATTTTATTGAATGCATTTCCTATTATACCCTTTTACAATAAAAATATTACACTATCAAAAGGATGTATTGGTAATCAACTAATTACCACATTTTTATTCAAAGTCTTCTCTATATTGATGCCATTTGTCGATCATCCATTTGTCCAAATTAAACTAACAATTTTTCAAAATTCCTTTCTCACCTTTTCCACATTTCTCTGTTTCCTCTCTTTCTCTTTGCTCTCTCTTTTTCTCTCAAACCCTAATATAGGTGTCTTCCTACTGCTGGAAATTAACAGTGCATGATGATTTTGATAAATGGAGCAAGAATCACAATGATACTCTTATGCGTTGAAGAAGATAACCGAGCAAGTTGTCTTTTAGAAAAGGAAACGATCCTAGCTCCAATTTTTACTGTTTCCATTTCCACTTGCAAAGTTTTGTAAACCGCAAGGACACCAACGAGAAACTTCCATTCATGATCTCTCTTTGAAGCAAGCAAGGTAAACAATATCATTCATTCCTTTCTCAAAAAATCAACTTTTTTTCATAAGTATAATTTGCAAATGATGTTTCGGTTCTGTTGCAAAAATGGGTTTCCAAGTCTGTACGAACTTGCCATGTAAAATTGCTTCTCATCGTCATTATCTCATTCTTTTACAATAATTTTAAAAACATTGTCATTCTTTTAGTATGTATCCAAGAGCAAAACACTTGATTATACCCAAATTATTGATAAAAATGTACAATCTTGTGTATCTAATGCCTTTTTAATGTTAATTTTAAGGGATATAGGTTTGTAGTTTTCGATGATATATGCTCCGGTTAAATCTAGAGATAAGCACCACTAGGCTATAATTGAGTACTATCTTCTTGAAATATCCATTTTCTACAATGTTATATGTCTCTAACATTCATCACAATTGTTTTTTTCAGGGAGGTAGTGCAGAAGTGAGGTTTCAGCCTCGATTAGGACAATTACTTGCAGCAGATTCTGATAAAGTGCTGTCTATTTTCAACGTCAAATTTGACAGGCAAATTTACTCACTGCCGCTAAAAGATTGAGTTGCTCTATATAGCTATCGTGATGTTTTTCAATTGAAGATTTTTTCTATGTGGATTTTGTAGTTAAATCACTTGTCTTTGTAGTGCAAATTCAGAGATATGTTGGCATCTGTTAGTCCAAATTCGGTAAAGATGGCATTGACTATTGAATGGAGGCCTCTTTATGATACACTGTTTAGCACAAGTTTTACCAAATAAGTTTTACACTGATACTGTTGATGTTGCAGCCTTAATTGGTTTAAACTTTATAGTTATTCTGTGTTGTTTATAGTTTGTGATGCATAGCTCTAGAATCTTTGATTTCTTAACTATCATTGATAACTAAGGAAACAAATCTTGATACTGAAACTTTGCAGATGATGGAAGCTGCCTATGAAACTTTGCAGGTACTGATACTTAATTGAATATTGTTATAGCACATTCAAATTTACTATAATGACGTCGGAACTCGCTTCTTTTGTTGTTTAATAACAGGATGCTGCTGGATTAACCCAATTAAGTTCAACAGTGGAGGATGTATTTGCCATGGTGATCTCCCTCTTGCTGCTGAAACTCTGGCTAATATGAGGCATTGCTTGTCTGCTGTCGGGGAAGTACTAATTCTCCCCCTTTTGATTATCTATCAAGTGCATGAGTTTTGGTACATTTACTTTTTGTATATACTTTTGTTTTCACGACCGGTTTCGGAAAGAATACTGAATACTGAGTACAATCAGAATAATTCTTTTTACATTTGCCATTTGATGTTGTTGAGAATATTGCTACAACTACAACATCAATATTACTTTGATTCTAAGTGAAACCACTAATTTTACAGTCATATTGCAAAGTAACTGAAGTCTTTATTATTCTTTATGGCTTATCTTAAAGGTATGTGATGTTTAAGCATAAATTATATATAACAATGAAATGACCTTGCTTTACAGAGTATTTTGTTTTAGTTATAAAGGATTGAATGGTAAAAACTGGATGCTTTTAGAACACAGATTGGTTCTTAATAATAACTTTTTGTTTTGATGATAACTGTTAGGAAATTTTATATTTAAGAATTATATACTCTAAAATTTGCTCAAGAGTTTTACTGCAGATTGAAATGAAATTATCACTCTAGAAGCAAATCTGATTGGTATACAAGAATGCAACTGACTCTGAAGCGCCAGATGCATTCATTAGAAGATTCTGATTGCTGTTTACAGAAGATCCTGAGCGTAGTCTCCAGAAGGATCTGAAGCAGAAGCTCCAGAAGAATCTGAAGCAAGCAGAAGCATCTGAAGCTAGTCAGAAGCATCTGAAGCTGAAGCATCTGAAGCAGAGAAGAATACTGTATGAAGAGTTTCTCAAAGCATAATTCTACAGAAGTTTCTGAAAGAACTAACGCTGCCAAGTACTGAAGTTCTGTGTCAAATATGCTCTGATGATCAACACGCTGAAAGCACACATGCTGCAGAAGACTCTGATACAATAAGGTTCTGAACATCATTAGAAGACTCTGACTCATTCAGATTCTGAAGAACTTGCTGAAAACTGAAGAAAATATATTCAAAGATTATATCCGTTGGAGTAAGTCAAACGTCTCTTTCCTCATTTGTGCTAGACACAATAACACAGACAAAAAGGATTTTTCTGTGCTATCTAATTCTAGGAAAGGTCACTTGATGTAAAGACAAAAAGGCTCAGACCTTTTTGGGACTCTCTTTTCAACGCTCAGCTTCCTTGGATCAGCTGCCTATAAAAGGAAGACTCCACCAAATTCTTCAGTGATACAATTTGCTGAAAAGAAATCATATTATTCTAAGCTTTCATTCTTTCATATTCTTCTTAGAATTTCTTATACTTAAACTTAAGAGAAAAATCACTGTTGTGATAAAAGCTTTATAGAAGCATTAATACTCTTGTATTTGATTTACATTGATTGTAAAGGTTTTTCCTTAAGAGGATTCAATTGGAATCAGTAGCTCTTGAGAAGACTAAGAACAGTTGTTCTTAGGTGTTATTATTGTAATCTGTTTGATTAAATAGTGGATTAAGTCCTTGTTGAGAAAGGCAAATCACTCTAGGAAGGGTGGACTGGAGTAGTTGTTTTAAACAAACCAGGATAAAAATAATTGTGTGATTATTTTAAGTCTTAATCTTTCATACTTATTCAACCCCCCTTCTAAGTATTATCTCACCTTCAGATGCCGCTTGGGTTATATAGTTGTAGACGGGAGCAAAATTATAATGAAATAGAATTTCATGGCCTGACTTTAACTGGTGTGGTTTAAACATGTCCATATATGAAATTTGCACATCCTATGATGTTTTTTTCCCTGTCCATATATGAAGTTTGTATACCAACAAGTCTATTTTTTTGCAAGTTGTTCTCTGTCATGGTTCTCATATGTAACTGATATGATGTTTGTGTTCATATTATGTAAACTCATGATCTGTAAATCCTACTACTGCACTATTTTTTCATCTGTTTTTGTTTTCCATGTTCATGGTTTTCCTTTGTCATATACGCTATGCATTATTTCTCTACTTTATGACTTCACAATTTACTTGCACAACCTTAATGTCTTTTGCATTTAGATGATGCAACAGGTTAGCAGCTACCCAATCAACCATTCTCCGTCTCATTCTCTCACCCAAACATCGGATTCATTTGTACAATCTAACACAAAATGAACTCAACAAGGTTTGTTGTATTCTTTAGCATGACTTAAGTTACTGTCTTAATTATATATTTGTTGAAAGTATAAGTTACTGTCATAATCATCTATTATTCAATCTATTTTGTAACTCATATGGTACCATCAAACTTCAAAAGCAGCATTATCGATCATGGACACTGATGTTGGAGTCGGCCTTCAAAATGAATCTATTGTATGTCTAACTCATTACTCATATGTCCTTAACAACACTATATATGAGTATGCTTATTATAACTCATTATGTAGTTACAAATTACTTGTGTCATTTGTAGCCAAGCAATTCAGTTGATCAAAGCTTTTCTGTAGTACCACCCACTTCTGCCAAGAGTGATTGCAGCCCGTTGACATGCTCTAGCAACACCCCTGCTAAGAGGGTTGTTGTCCCAACCACTCTAGATGACATTTTGCAAGATAAAGTCTTGACTCCACGACAATCTGCAACGAAGGTTAAACACATCAAGAAGGAGTGATCATCTTATGCAAGCCTCAATTTTTTATGTTTTTTAATGTTTTGTTGACTTCATTAATGTAATGTTAAGTACATCAACAACTTAGTCTATCTACTGGTGTATTAGATATGTCTCTATCTATTGGTGTGCTGTTGAGAAACTACCTACTTCATGTTTAAAAGCAGTGTTATATTAACCTTTTGGTTTCAGATCTTTGTGAATATAACAAACAATATGCTCTTCTTACTTTTATTAGTCACAATTTCATTTGCGAAAAGATTTGGATCATCTCATGCCCTTTCCCTTTGGCTATTCTTATGCCAAATCTGTTGTGGACAGTGATAACCCGCCAACAATGTTGTAGGCCACATCTGGTAGTTAAATGCGAAAACCCCGTCGCACAACATTGTAGTCCATATCTGGTAGATTAAACGGTTTCAATTATGAGTGAGTGATGAAGTTTGATGATTTTCATGTGAATGGGTGTTGAAATTTTTGTCCTGCATATATTAGTTCATAGGATTGATGCATGTTTGGTTAATTTGTAGCACAATATCTTGCCAGAATCATGGTAAATCACTGCAATCAAGACAATTCCACCTTAATGTCAAAACATGTACTATATGACAAATCCACCGAAATCAAACTCCTAGGCAGTGATATACACATGTACTATATGACAAATCCACCGAAACCAAACTCCTAGGCAGTGATATGAAGTCGAGAAACATGTGAGAGTTTTAATTGGAGTATCTTTTGCATGATAAAATAAGGAAATGATGAATCATTAAAATATGAGATATATTTTCTCCACTTTCTTTATAAATTATACGTCTTTTGGCATGACACAATGATATTATAAACATAATAATACAATGATCTCTACATTTTATTAAGTAGATCATGCAATTGCAATGCTGTACATTTGTTTTAAAACAAGCATATTAACATATATTCTTAAAATAATATTACGCATCATCACTACTTGCCATTTAATGTTTGATTCTTTATGCCTTTTAAAAATATATATACATGCCTTTCAAGCTGGATTGCCTGCAAAAATCTTGCTAATATTTTAAGGTTTGCAAGACATGTTGATTTTGCACTTACGTTTTGTTCATAACTATATATTATTCATACATTGGATATTTTGGATAAATTTTTTTTAATTGCAATACAATTCATTTTTCTTTAAATTACTATTTCATTAGTGCAATGATTTCTATATATATAAAAAAAAATTATCTCTATTATGACATGTTAGTTTTACCCGTGCGAGAGCACGGATATTCTACTAGTGCTAAATGAAAAAAATAAAATAAAAAGATAGAGAAAAATAAACAAAGCAAAACGCACCTTAGTTTGGTTACACACAAAAACCCAGAGCCCCTCGTGCAGCGCCGTTATGTATTAAAGGAAGGCGCGAAGAATTGAAAACGGATCCAGACACGTGCTGTGCTTGATACAGGGTTTATCAACCGAAGATTAGGGTTTAACTTATCCACCTTTCAAGTGAATAGCACTTTCAGAGAAGAAGGAGAGTGAAGACAATGTCCGAAGCTGAAGCAAAATCTGGTTCAATGCTTTCAGTCGTTGTTTCACTATCCAAAAGCTTCGATCAAGTGCCTCCTTCAGCCGTTCCGGCGGTGCTAGATTGTGTTCTGCTTTCCACCGGTTTGTCTCCGCCCTCGCTCTTCGCTTCACTTCTCCATGATTTTCCTCGTTTTCTCAAGGTATTCATCTTCAATTCAGTTCCTCTCGTCACTTTTTCCCAACTATTTCATAAAAAAATATGCTGCAGACCTTATTTTGTTGCTATTTGCTACTTGATTTTTTACATTTCTAGAATTTGTAATACTGTTTGTTTACTATTTCTTTATCACTCTATGTTGAATTTTTTCTTCCGGTTTTTATGTTTGATTATATTTGTTGGATGTAATAGGACATTATCAAAGAGGATGGGACTTTGGATTCTGATAAACGACACCGTCTGGTGTCATTGGTGGCCGCATTTTGTCACCTCCTGAAGAAAACAGGTGAGTTGCTTCTGATTTATGTGTAGTTTTGTATAAACTACTATATTCTCTGTTGTGCATCTGGAAATGCATTTATCAATTGAAACTATAATGCTATGCTGAAATGGAGCTTTTGCAGCAGCTGTTGAGTTGCACTTTATCTTTTTTATTTTTTAACTAGGAATCCTTCCATTTAATTTATTTCTCTGTAGGGGCTGATTGTGACGCTATACAACTGTTTGTTTGGAGTTGTTTTCTTCCTTTAGCTAAGGTGCTGCCACCATCTCAGCATGACCTGCTTAACCAGGTATAATATAATACAATGTTAAATTAAATAGCTAGGAAATTGTGTTTTACTGGTAGTTGTTGTAGAACTTTTCTTTATCATGTAACTAATGTGTAATCTGATATGGTAGATAACAGAATCACTCATGGATGTTGTGATTAAAACCGGCACCTTGGAAGTTCTTGAAGAAACTTTGGTGCCGGTTTTTATAAGATCAGTCGGTCTTTCACTGGGGATGCTTCATAATGATGATTCGAGTTTGTATAAATGGAGTAGAGAATTGTCTCACCAGGATTCACATGGCGTAGTTGACGGGGAACAATTTACATCTTCGTCAAATTGTTTCAAATTGACGACATCATGCAATGTTTTGTCTGTAATTCTGGAACTTGCCCTTCAGTTTCTGCATACAAATACAGTCTCCAAGTCAGCTGAAAGAGAAGGGTGTATTGCTGACACATTTGTTAAAGTTTTGATTTTGGAGTTATGTAGTATGAGTGAACGGATGCTTTTACACAGTCCAGAACATAGATCTTGCGCAATTGGCTTTCTTCTTCCTATCATTCTCAAAACATTCCATGCCATTTGCTCTTTTGAAATCTCAATTCGTGGGCAGAAACATGGTTTATCTCGGTATAGCCAGCTAGATTAATTAATATATTATTTGCTTTAATATACATTCTTTATCTGTATGAATTTGTCTTGTATATTACTGGTTTTCAGGGAACGTTTCTTCATGAAAATATGGAACTGCTGCAAAACACTATTTTCAATGGGACCTCTAGAGAGAAGAGAGGGATACAACACTCTCTCTTTGTATTTCTCTTTTTCCTGGCTGGAAGAAGAATATGAAATTTCTAATAGTGATACAGTTATTAAAACTGAAGAGTTTGATATAAGAGCAGAAAAGGAGTTCTGGGATGAGATAAAAAAGGGGCTGGTACTTGAGCTCTGTTTAGTATTTTTTCTGTTCGATTGCTTATGTTGTTGATGCTTTGCTTACTTAAGAGCCAAAATGAATATGTTCAGGTTGACAGGGAGAGTTTAGTGAGGAAGCAGAGCTTACATATATTGAAAATGGCTCTGAATATACGAGAAGGAGCCAATTCCCTCCCTAGCATTTCAAATAGCGACACCAATGGAAAGTGTTCAGTACCTTGTGGGGTGACAAGGAAGGAACTTTGGGCTCTCAAAGAAGCGAAGTCACTTGGTGTTGGGAAGCTTTCGACGTTAGATGAGCTTATTTATAACAGCCAGCAATATTGGGGTGCCTTTGTGCTTTTATACGAGATGCTTGAGGAATATGGTACTCATTTAGTTGAAGCGGCTTGGAATCATCAGGTATGGGGCCCGTTTGTTTCAGCTTTTTAAAAAAATAACTTTTATAGTATTACATATTTTTGTTAAAATAAATTTACAAAGATTTAAAAAAAATCTTAAAATAAAAAATTAGTTTAAATAGTTTTTCATTAAATGTTATTTTAGGTGTTTCATCCTTTTGCTATGACTTTTTTTGGATAGTTCAAAAACTCCCTTGATTTTGAAGCTATTTTGACTATGTTTCAATAAAAATCATTTTTGAAAAATTATGTGATTTTGACTATGTTTTAATCTTCAATAATGCGTATTTATGTTACTGGATGTCAAAATTAATCTTTTAATTTCTAAAAATGAGTTTGAAATAACTTTTACAATTTTGAATTTTTTTTCTTCATAAACTTAGTTTTGAGAATAAAAAGAAAAAAACAGTTTTTTAAATATATAACAAACGGGCCAATATAATCATGCAAAGGAGAAAAAACTTGGTCTGTATGTGTATATTTATATATTTTTGTATGCGTTTCTTTGTAATGAAGTGCTAACGAATACAATGCACAAACTTTTAGTTATACTAATACAAGATTCCAATCCCAATTGAATGACGGAAAAAATCATGGAAATCACTCCTAAGAGATCATTTAAGATATTTTAAGAAACAATGATGATTTTATGAGATGTTTTATTTTTGATATTTTAGCAACCTTCAAAATCCTATGGGTTTGGATTGATGAAGATTGGAGGTATGCTTGTTATTTAGGAATAAAATTGTGAAGTAGGAAATGAGTGAGGAGAACAATGGTAGGAAGTTTTACTACACCCTTCCCTGGTGCACTGTCATTTTAGCCTCACACTTCAAAAGAAAATTTCTTTATCTACATAGAGAAAGAGGTCATAATGTGATGGGTTAAGTTTATTCAGAAACATTTTTGTTTTTATTTGTCCTTTTAAGAATTCCTGAATGGCTCGCTTAGTCAAGAAACCCATTTAGATTGCAAACAGTTTAGTGTATTTTGGAATACAAAGTTGTCAAACTCTGTTTCTGTATTTTGGTTCTGTGTTTTGTGCTGTTCCATAACAATTGCATCTAATGTGTTGAAGTAATTTTTTTATACAGGTTTCCTTGATGCTTCAATTCTCTGAATCGTATTTCAATGTTGCAACAAATATCAATAAATTTCATCAAGATCAATTTGAAGTATGTGGCGAGCCTTTTGACTGGTTATCTATTTTATGGGAACGAGGTCTTCAACATGACAATCCTCAAGGTTAGTGTCGTCATCATTATGGACACGTGAGGCCCTGACCAGTCTTGTTTTTAAGTAAAACTTTTAAGTCAAAATATGAATACCACTACAAATTACAGAGTTTGTCACATGTTAAATTAGTCCTTTCATCCTTTTGCCTTTTATGATGTTTCCCGAATAAATGCAGTAAGGTGCCTGATCATGCAGTCTTTCCTTGACATCAATTTGGAGAATCATGTGAACTACGTAAAATCAGTGCCTGAAACCTTTGTTCTTGGTCCATTTTTGCAAGGGCTGAATGATCCAATACACCATAAAGAATTTGGTATGTGCTTGACTCCTTTGGCTCCTTTCAAATAAATTTCTTCTTGTTCATATTTGAATTTTATGTTAAGTTTTTTCCCTTTTAGAATTTTGACTAGACCCAACTTAGCTCCAAAAGCTAGATCTAGGGACGGGGATTGCACAAGCCTTACTTTGGCCATATCTCCAGTCAATGTAGGATCTCAAGTTCTCAACACACTCCCTCTCCCATTCAAAATTGGACATCTGGAGTGTAGACAAATATGGGTGGCCTATAACAAATCTAGGATAGAATTTATACATTCTTAGAATCTGGGCTTGGTCAAACTCAATTCTAAAAGCTAACTCAAGGAGTGAGCCTTGTCCAAGCCTTACTCTGGCCTTATTTCAAAATGATGTGGGATTTTAGTATTTTTTATTAAAAAAATCTGCTTATTTAACGGTTTAATGTCACTCAAATGATTAATTTCTTCAAATCTGACGTTCCTTTAACTGGCATGATAAAAAGTGTCTCCTTATGCTACTGTGAACATATTACATTCTTCTGAATACTGTCATGACTTAATTGATATTTTAGGTGTGAAAGGAGTTTATACATCAACCGTGATTAAAGGTGCAGCCCAGTTTTTCCGGCAGTATGTTAGTTTTCTATTGCCAAGGTATGCTTAGAACTTGTTTTAGCAAATAGAATGGTATACAGTGTGTTTATAAAAAAAGTTCATTAGTTTATCCTTTTTACACCAGATCTTCATGCCAATAAGTAAAGAGACTTCCAAATTGATAGGTATATGTCATGCAGTCTTTGAACAACTTAGACAACTTAGTCCAAACTCCATAATACGGTACTAGAGTAGTTTTAGTTTATTAGTTTTGAGGATCATACCCATCTCTCTAAATATCTATGTGAGATTATAGAAGGCATTTGGTTTTGTTTCTTTGCTAATATGATGAATGACGTACTTCCCGCTTAATTTAGTGGAGCAATTTTTTCGCGCACGCGCGCGCACACACACACACTCACATACTTGTTTGCTTCTAGTTTGGTGGTAACGGTACTCATAATGCTTTTTATCTTTTTCCTTTATTTATCTCTTAGGTGTAAATTTGTATTGAAATACTTTGGATTTACATTTCTTATTGTCTAAAAGTTATTTACAGGAAGCTCTTTGCATTTTTATGCAATTTAGCATCCACCACTAAACATCAATCTTTTGGACGGGCTGGACTTATGGGCCTAGCTGAATGCATTGCTGCAGCTTCTGCTGGTATTGGAATACTTATTCATGCCAGGACAGAATCATTCACCGGAAATCTCACAGTGGAATCTTTTAATGGAATGGAAAGTCAAACTGGTAAAAAAGAATTACTGGATATCTTTAGATATGTTATTGAGAGCAGCAAACAACATTTCAATCCAAGTTACCGACTTCAAGGTTTATAGCACCGTACTTGGATTATATATTCTTAGTATTCATTTTCATATTCATAATTTAGGGGCCATAGAGTCATCTTACACCTAGATTATGTTTTTCAGTTTGTGGTAGGATTCTTGAAGCTGCTGCTTCAGTGGTGTGCGCATTTGATATTCCTCTTGAAACTCTTTTGATCTTCATTTCAGCATTGCCACACGAATTTACGGATTATGGTGGTATGTGGAATTTCTAATATCTAGTGCTTTCTAACATTCTAACTGTAGTCACAAACTTGTGTCACTACTCTTTTTGAAAGTGGAAAGAAAATATAATGCTAAATACTCTATTTTCCCTTTAATTGCGGGCGAATGTAAAGCAAGTAAACTTAAAAAATCTTCATGTGGTTCATATCTACTGATCCAATGAAGCTGGAAAAGTGAACTATCAATTACTATCCATTTTCTATACTAAATTACTGCTACAATCCCAGAGAACAGAAATAGAATTTGATAGAAAGAATAATAGAAGACATATGTTTTTATTTGATAGAATCTCAGAATCTGTTAGAAAGGGTAGTTAGGAATTTCATATTTTATTGCTTGAATGAATGAAATACAAGAGAGTCACTTATATAGTGCATACAGCATAACAAACTATAACAGACTATGCCAGCTCAGCATAACTGAATGGCTCAGAACTTAACCACTGCTATAACACTATAACATATATATATATATATATATATATATATATATATATATATATATATATATATATATATATATATATATATATATATATATATATAAAAAAACTTGTCACGAAGATGTAGAAATTTCACAGTTGATAAGGGCTTGGTGAACACATCTGCCCACTGATCATGAGCAGGAACATGAGCTACAACAAGATTTTTGCTGAGCACCTTCTCTCTGACAAAGAAAATGTTTGGTTCTGTTGTGGAGGATTGGATTGTAAGCAAGTGTAACCGTGCTGAGGTTGTCACACAAAATTTGTGGAGTTTGAAAGTTGCAGTGAAGCTCCCTTAGCAGAGACTGAACCCACAATATCTCTGCAGCAAGTTGTGCCATGCTTCTGTATTCAGCCTCTGCACTTGACCTAGCAACCAGCTGCTGCTTTTTAGACCACCAAGATATTAAATTGGGACCAAGGAAAACACAAGCACCAGAAGTGGACCTTCTGTCATCCGGATCAGAAGCCCAATCAGCATCACAAAACCCAAGCAAGGAAAGAGGATGATGAGCTTGAGCGGGTTGGAGAAGAAGACCATGGTACAAAGTGCCACTTAGATACCTCAAAATACGTTTGACTGCCTTCAAGTGTTCCTCAAGAGGATTAGATACAAACAGACACACTTTGTTTACAGAAAAAGAGATTTTTGGTCTTGTCAAAGTTGCATACTGCAGTGCCCCAACAACTGACCGATACAAAGCAGGATCAGAAACACTGTCAGAGCCAACCTTTGAGAGCTTGCTGCTAGAGATCATAGGAGTAGGCATCCCATTTGCATTAAGCATATTGACTTTAGCCAACAAGTCACTCACATACTTGGTTTGAGAGAGAAACAAAGAACCATTAGAAAGATGAGAAACCTCAATTCCTAGGAAATAATCTAACTTTCCAAATTCTTTGAGAGAGAAGGCAACATTTAAGCTCTTAATCAAGGAAGTGATAAATGATAGAGTTTCCAGTGATGATAATATCATCAACATAGACCAAGACAACAGGCTGGGATCACACTTGCTGGCCTTAAACTGATGTTGCAGTAAAGCTCCTTTGAGCTTGTCAAACCAGGCCCTAGGAGCCTGCTTAAGACCATAAATGGTTTTGTTTAACTTGCACACAAGAGTCTTATCAGATGCTTCAAATCCAGGGGGTTGTTGCATGTAAACTTCCTCCTCAAGATTGCCATTAAGAAAAGCATTGTTCACATCTATTTGCTGAATGATCCACCCATGAGTAACAGCAAGAGTGAGAACAGTCCTGACTGTAACAGGCTTGATAACTGGAGAAAATGTTTCCTGAAAATCACTACCAGCTTGTTGGTGAAAGCCTTTGGCCACAAGCCTGGCTTTGTATTTGTTTATGGAGCCATCCGAATTTTCCTTGACCCGAAAAACCCATTTGCAACCAATGGGCTTCCTTGAGTCAGATGGAGACACCAGAGTCCATGTCTGACTTTTCAAAAGAGCCTGAAATTCATCTTTCATTGCCTGAAACCAGTATGGGACAGCCAAGGCCTGTTTGACAGAAGTTGGTTCCATGTGTGTAAGTAAAAGGGTAGGGTTAAGTCTTGGTTGAGTAATGCCACTTTTGGCTCTTGTTTGCATTACATGAGTATTGAGAGGGTGAATAAAAGGCTGGGCGGGGTTAGAAGGGATGACAATAGGACTGGCAGGAGATGTTGCATTAGAGGAAGAGGGAGATATGGTGCTTAGTTCAGCTATGTCAGAACTAATGAGGCCAGGAGAAGATGAGGCTATAGGGGTATTAGGTGAGCTAACAACAGCAAAATTTGGAAGAGGACTGAGAGGAGAAGAGACAACATCCTCAGTAGGGCTGACTGAGGACATGGGAGTGGGAGGAAGAGAGGGTGGAGGACTAGAAGAGTTGAGGGAATTAGGAGTAGGAGCAACTGCTGTTGCCATAAACCAGGAAGAAGCAGAAGCAGTAGAGGTAGGGGAAGCAGTGGGAAGAGAAGTAGAAGATGGAAATAAAAAGGAATAGGAAAATCTTGTTTCATGAAAAAGGACATCCTTAGAAATATAGATATGTCCATTAGCAGCCAGACATTTGTACCCCTTATGAACAGTGGAGTACCCTAGGAAAATACATTCCTTAGACCTATAATCAAGTTTGTGAGCATTGTAGGGACGAAGGAAAGGGAAACAAACACAACCAAAGACTCTTAAACATGTGTAATCAGGATATTTATGGAGAAGTTTGAAATAAGGTGAGGAGTTTTCAAGAGTAGGACTTGGGAGCCTATTGATCAAGTAGGCAGCAGTTACAAAGGCATGATCCCAGAATTTTAAGGGAAGTGTGGACTGTGCAAGTAAAGCAAGTACGGTTTCTACAATGTGACGATGTTTACGTTCAACTAAGCCATTTTGATGATGAGTGTGGGGACATGTGAGCCTATGGAGGATACCTAGCTCTTAGAGATACTTGGTAAAAGGCCTAAATTCACCCCTACCATCACTTTGAACTGTTTTGATTTTACAATTAAACTGCAGCTCAACCATAGATATGAAATGAATGAATTGCGTCAGTGTATCAGATTTTAGCCTAAGAGGAAAGACCCACACAAATCTAGAGTAGGCATCGACACACGTCAAAAAATACGTAAAGCCACCCGAAGATTGTTCAGGGGCAGGCCCCCATAAGTCACAAACAACAAGTTCAAAAGGATGACTATACACAGTATTGGATAAAGGTGCATGCAGCCTGTGAGATTTGCCCAAACAACATGCATGACAGATATCACCAATAGGCTTAGATGGGATAGGAATGTGACAAAGTTTTAACACTTCTGTAAGTGCATGGTGATGAGGATGGCCTAAATGAGAGTGCCAGAGGGCATACTTACTATTGGAAATAAGAGATAAAGTATCGAGAGCAGCAACATTAATTTCAGGAAAAGTAGGGCAAACTGAATCAATTTTATTAATAGATGAGTTAGCAGTACACGAATGAGTACAATCATTATGAGTAATGGTCCTAAGATCACTATTACATGATGTACTTAGATTACAATGTACTGAGGAACTGGGACTAGGACACGATTGAGACATTTGAGCAGACGGAATGGAGAACTTGTATAGACCATCAGCACCAACACAACCACGCATAAGTATTTTAGAGGAATCCTGAGATTTTACAAGACAAAATTTAGGGTGAAACTCAAAGAAAACATTATTGTCTTGTGCAAACTTGCTGACACTGATAAGGTTTTTAGTGATTTTAGGCACAACTAATAGATTGTGTAGGGTGAGAGGCATGTTAGGACAAATTTGAAGCATTAGGTGTGACGTGGTGAGACGCACCTGAATCAGGATACCACCATTGATTGCTGAATGAGGGATCCATACCAGTGAAGAATGCTTGATAGGACATTGAGGTGGTGGTCTAGGAGCAGCATAACCAAAGAATGGTTGATACACCGAACGCGCAGGCATCATAAAAGGATTGAAGGAAGCTCGTTGAGGAGCAAACGGAGCTTCAGAGTAACGATGATAGCAGATGGAGGCATCATGTCCAGATTTGTGACAAATCACAAATCTCGCATTGAGATCTACCAAAACAACCTCCACCACGACCAAAACGACCACTACCACGGCCAAAACGACCTCCTCTTGGATTTTGACCGTGATTTTCAGCGTGCGCAGTAATATGACTAGTGCCTTGAGGAAATGACTCCGTTCCAGTGACGGACTGCTCAGAGACACTTGGTGAACCTACCAGTGCTGCTTGAGTCAGATTCACCATCGCCCGCTCAGGGAGAACAGCTTTACGGTGCTTCTCAAGGCGCGATTCATGCGCAAGAAGACTCGATTCAAGCTCATCCAGAGAGCTGAGATCTTCTTTACTATTAACCGCAACAACAATAGGATCATACTCTTCCGGCAGTGCATCAAGCACTATCTCAATTAGGTTACGCAGCGGAACTGGATCTCCAACAGAAATCAGCGAATCACTGATTTCGCGAACACGGACCATGAATTCCGTAACCATGAGTGATCCTTTCGTGAGGCGACGCAATTCCGACCGGAGTTGACGTGCTTTGGTGGTGAGAAGAGTGGCGAAGTACCGGTGAACTTCAGTGCAGACTTGCCAAGAGTGACGGCAATCCACTAGTTTGGGAAGAAGAGAATCAAACATTGTGGAAAGAAGCCAAGTGCAGATAAGTGCATCTTGTTGCTCCCAATCGAGATAAGCTGAGTTAGCTCCGGTGAGTGCAGCGTCAGAGCTAGACGGAAACTATGGTGGAACAACTGGTACAATGACGAAGCGCTGAAACTTGTGACCACGAATAACACCATCGATCTGTTGCTTCCACTGCTTAAAATTTTTATCGTCAAGCTTAACCGAGATCGGATGCGAAAGCTTGACCTGAGAAGAAGGAAAAGCACCGTCGCTGTTAAACGGCGACGCCATGGAGGAGATTTAGATCTGGATCGAAGAAAAGGATAGAAAAGCTCTGGATACCATGATAGAATCTCAGAATCTGTTAGAAAGGGTAGTTAGGAATTTCATATTGTATTGCTTGAATGAATGAAATACAAGAGTCACTTATATAGTGCATACAGCATAACAAACTATAACAAACTATGCCAGCTCAGCATAACTGAATGGCTCAGAACTTAACCGCTGCTATAACACTATAATATATATATATATATATATATATATATATATATATATATATATATATATATATATATATATATATATATATATATATATATATATTTATTTATTTATTTATTTATATATATATATCATTATTGAATATTGAGAATGAGATCACTGCTCCACTGCTCTGTTCACTCAAATGCTTACAAATCTTAATGATCCCTCTCTACATTGCATCATCCTATTTATTATGTTACTGATTCCCTCCATCTAACCAGCTGGCCACTGTTACTGTCCCTGACTTTTTTCCCCTTCTCTTCTGTCCTAACAATACCCTACTAATTACCAACAAAATATCTTTTCAAATTCACTCATGTTCTGCAAAACAAGTTACCCTTTCTCATTTATTGAAACTTTGACACAAGTGTTCATGCTTGATGTTATCTTCTCTAATGTGGACAATGGATGACATCACCAAGATAAAGCATTAGCCCAATAAAAAAGCAGTTGCATACATGCTTCATAAATGATGTTAAATGTATACACCATCAGCACTTAACTAAACCACCACATGTGGTCCATATCCCCATCTCTTGGGGCTAACTAATGAATGGGCTCTCATGATTCAGCTGTCTGGCATTCATACTGATATGTTCAGATATATCATCTATTAGGTTTTACTGTTTTATAGTTTAATGGAAAAATTCAACAGGGTTTGATGGAATTAAAAGAATCAGGCACACTGCAAATGTGAAATTCAGATTGATTATCTGACCACAATTGAACTAATTTCCCTGGTTGGATATTTTCTAAATTATCCTGTTGCTGTTCCTTCCTGATGTTAGTGTCAAAATTTTTGAGTTTGGACTTGGGAGCATTACTTTTTACAGTATTTGTTGGGATATATGATAAACAATTTTTCTGTATATTTTTCATCACATATGCTGCTGTTCTGCGTGATGCTGGTATATCCAGCCTTTTGTTGGTCAATGAATTAGCCTTTGAAATCTGGGTGATGTGATTTTCTGTTGGTAGAATGTGACCACTTTCCATCTCTTCCCCACAGGCAAATTAAGGTCTACTGTGCAACAATGGTTCTCTGGTTGTGGTTACAAGGATTGCTGTGCCGATTGTTGTATGAATGATATGAAGCTCTGCAAGAGTCTTTATGACTTCCCACATAGCTTTATTAGTAATCATCGTTCCATTGATATTTCTCTTAATTATGACGACGGTGACTTTAGTGCATGGGAGTTTGAAGCAAATAGATGGGCAAGAGTGCTTTTCCTTGCAATAACGGAGGAGCATCCTCTGGAACCTATTTTAATGGTTTGCTTTTGCCTTCTCCCTTTGCATTTTCTATATGATGCAACTAACTCCCTTTGAAAATTGGGATTATTATTAATGGTGTGGGCTCTATTAGTTTTACTTTGCAGTATTGGGATTCTGTGGCTTGCTATTGATAATCTGCTCACTGGATTGTCATCCCTCTATCATTCTCTGGTTTGTATATGAACAGTATAATTGGATGTCTATTATTTTTGCAGTTCATTCAAAAGATTGGCTCAAATATCTTCAAACAAAACCATGATGCAGTTTACATAAGAGTCAAATTCTTGATTCTCGCCTCAAGTTTTGTTCTGGAGCTTCGCAGAACAACGGAAAGAGTGATTGAATATGGCAATAAAGCCAGAACAAAAAATATAGAGAGTGGCTTTCCTGGTGTAGTTGATGATTGGAGTTTCATAAATGACATTTCTAAGAAGCTTGTTGATATATTTCTGTATTTGTTGGTATTATTTCTTATAATTCTTCTTGTTATAGTGTGGAATTCCATTTATCCATTTGTGATCCTTAAATGATTATTAAAATGCAGGATGATCTGGTTCAGTTTGCAACCCAGTCTTGTTCCGTTTTCTGGTCTGGTGCCGTTGCAGAGGACACTGCACTGCCTGGTGCAGTGAGAGGAAAACTTGGAGGTCCTAGTCAGCGGAGGTTGCCAATTTCTGCCACCACTGCTGTATTGCAGGCGGTAGGTACTCTCTGCTCTTTTATTATCATTGGTTACTTGACTTCTCTTTAAAGCTGGATTCTAGAATCTTATTATTCGTGGGTGCCACTATTCTGTAGAATTTGTATCTAAACTGTCGAGTTGTAGATATACTCTTATACAGACAGGTGGCCAAGGGTTCAGGCATTCATTTTCTTTATGATATTTCTTTCTTTCTAGATTTAACATTTTACTTTATTCATCTGTGCAATCATTTTAGCAGAAGTGCTCGAATAGTTTAAGCTCTCAACTTATTTCTTTACATAAATCCTATAGGTAAGAACCAGCATGTTAATAAAAACTAAGCTGATAGGTATAGAACAGATAGTATATATTTGT
Organism: Lathyrus sativus; assembly: GCA_963859935.3. Classification (NCBI taxonomy): domain Eukaryota; kingdom Viridiplantae; phylum Streptophyta; class Magnoliopsida; order Fabales; family Fabaceae; genus Lathyrus; species Lathyrus sativus. The sequence continues at coordinate 524,138,891 of OZ012738.1, forward strand.
TGATGTATTTGTAGTGAGGACAAAGCGTTAAATGATAGTATTAATCTTGGATATCAGCACTTACTAGCCCATCTAAAAACACTATAGCAGAATGATCACCATTCAGAAATTTTTCATTAAGATAAAATCATTAATACTATGCATTTAAATGTTGCTTTAAAAAAAAAATTACTCCAAATTTATGAAATATTCATGATTAACCATAAAAAGTCATTGGTCTTGAGCAAAATTTACAAGCATATACAAACAAAAGTCAAGGAAAGAACAAGTTTCACCGTAAAGCTTTAAAGTAACTAATCATTAAAATTCTAATCAAAGTTTTTGTTAATAGGAATCTTCAATTAAAAGTAAAGTTTTTTTAGTTCTGTTTCTGTGCATGGTGAAAAGAAGACGTCATAACTAGTAACCAGTGCGGAGGATAACAAATGGTCTATGTGTTTTGGGTCTTTGAAAGACTCACGCACGACACGAAAAACAGAACAAGGAAATGAAAAAGAAACTAAAAGGACAGATCTCAGCGTAGAGAAAAGAATATTGAACAGAAAGTGAGAAACCACATACCCCCAAAAAACAAAGCAATAGAGAATGAAGATGAAAAAAGATAAAAACTGCAACCTGCTGGAGAGTGAGAAGAAAAAGAAAACAAAGTGCTTGCTTGATTGGTTTGTTGGAACTTGCTAGGTGCTTGCCAGAAAATACCAGATCATGGCCAGAAAGTTGTTGATAATGGGTGAGCAGTTGGACTTGGGTTGGGTGGGGTTATGAGAAAGAGGCAAGGGTTTTCTTTGAAATCCAAAAAGCCAAAAATACTCCCAAGTCCACCTATTCAACATTAAATGTTAAGGATATGTTGAGTTTTCAGATGGTTTCATTGTTGTGGCAGAAATGTACACTACAAGCCGCAATTTCTGTCGCAATACCATCATTGATGACTGAAAGTTGTTACGTTGTTGTATCCATGTACTGCCAATATCATTATCAAAACTCACAGTTTCATCCTGTTCTATTTCTTTTCAAAGGACTGGTTTATATTTGCTTTAAACTTGAATGTTTCTACAAGTTGATATTATAAATATCAGAAATAGGAGTTCATTCCTTTTCTTAATTTTTTATTTTATTTTAAAAATTTGCTTTGATTAAGTCGTACTTTTTGTTTCCCTCTTTGCAACTTGTCTGATTTTCCGTGTTTAACCAAGCAGATGATGTCAGTGAAGGCCATGTCATTAATATTGTTGTGGTGCAAACAAATTAAAATAGATGCTTTGCTTAGCTCTGCTTTTACTTTCATGTGGCAATTCTTCTGGAGGACTGCTAGATCTCCACATTCTTTCTCAGAGGTACTTGGCATATTGCATTATCTGCTATAAAATTGTGTTTCTGTCACACTTGAAGTTTGTGATGATATACTTTTTGCTGTTGCTGTGTATGTTTAATGCAGACACAGGCAGAAGTTTGTCTTGCAGCTTATGAATCATTAGTCCCAGTTCTCAAAGTCCTAGCTTCCACATACTGTATTCAATCTTTTAATCTCATTGAGGAAAACGAGCAATTGTTTTCAGATATAGAAGGCAGGCCTCAGTTAGATTATATGTGTGTGTCTTTCGTTCAAAATATTAATTATCTCCTAGGAGCCGGAATTTTGGCAAGAACTCGAAGGGCTGTTTTGTTGGATATTAAGGTGGTGATCTCTCTCTTTGTCCTGGGGCATTTTTTTTGTTGCCATATGATATTCATTTTCTCATTTGTTTGTCTAATTCGATTGTGCCTGTGTTGTGGTGAATCATCCTTTTCCAATTATTGGTGGTGAAACTTTAGTTGAGAACAAATTATTAAATGTATAGTTACACCAAATACAGGATGTTAATTGGTCAATTGAAAGATTTTAACTGGTTTCTTTTTAATGATTCAGTGGGCATGCCTAGAATCTTTGCTGTCAATTCCTTCTCATGCTCTCAAAAATGGGATTCATTTGGAGGGAAACCACACTTTCTTCTCAGATGACACTCTGAGATGCATTTTTGGTGATCTTGTTGAGAGGTAAGAAACAGGATAATCTATATGCAATTATGCATGCATGATCACATGCGATTTATGTAACTTCTCTTGCAACATTTTGGCTTATTTATGGTTGAGACTATAAAACTTGGTCAATATTGTCAACATCACGCATCTTCTTTGCATGTTTTGGTTATATCTGCTTTTCCCTCCTGGTTTGTCTTATTTATGAGGGGCTTAGCTTACTGAAATTTGTGTTTTTCAGCCTTGAAAATGCTGGAGAAAGTTCTGTTTTATCCATGCTGAGATCACTCAGAATGTTATTTGGGCTAGTTGCCAAAGTGACGCCAAGTGGCGTTGTTTCCTGTAGTCATGTGATAGATGCACAGGTGTGCTTCATAGCTTGCTATTTAATCTGTATTTCAATAATTTTGTTCAATGTGTTGCCTTTAATGAAATGGATTTTAAGAGTACATATATCCATAATTAAACTTGGAGGTATGATTTTAAACATCAGCTCTGTGCCCAGATATATAGCTTCTCATTCTGTGTGGATAACCCCCGAGACCTTGATAAGCTAGCCTGTTACTAGGTTTGCTTATTTTTCTGTGGTCAGTTGTTTGGCTCCTGAAATTTCAAGGGCCTTTAGGTGATCTTTCAAGAATGATGGTTTCCCTGCATTTCTCAAAACCAATTACGCATACATGTTGTATTTTTTTGGAATAACATAATCACTGAGATAGCACAGTTGTCACTGATCGGAATCATCAAACTTGAAAGAATAATATCTTAATATATGGCACTAAAATATTACCATATATAATAATACTAGACACACAACCATGGAGAAATTTGTGATATGTTGGGTATTTGATGGAATGGAATGGAATTGAATGAGATGGAATGGAATAGAGAAGTAAGATAAAGTTAACATTCCATAATTTGAATATTTTTGTAATTAAATTGAAAAAAAGATATTCCATCCTGTTTAGATGAATTTGTCCTTATTTGATATTAATAATTGACAAGTTTGATCCTATAATTATGGTTGGTTAAAGTAGTCTTGTGATTGAGCAATTGTACTGTCCATCACATTGCTTCTAACTTAGTGTTATTTAGTTTGTGTTTTTTGTAGCATGCATGAAATTGCATAATTCTATTTTGTGATAATTTCTAATCAAAATGGTGGAATATCCTTCTCTTTAATTGCATGAATGTCCTCTTCTCACTCCACCAGCAGCGTTTGCTAACCTAATGACATTCAAATTGCAATAATTGACCAGGTTATTTGGAATTTGGTGCATTCATCTTGGATATTACATATAAATTGCAACAAGCGAAGAGTTGCTTCGATTGCTGCTCTTTTGTCGTCTGTTTTACATCCTTTATTATTTAATGATGAGAGCATGCATCAAAGAGACAATGCACCAGGGCCACTGAAATGGGTATGTGTTCTTTACACAAGTTTTCTCTTCCCGTGTTTTCTCTTCTAATTCTTGCAATTAGTGACTTTTTCTTTTAATCTATGACACTCAGTTTATTGAAAATCTTCTTGAGGAAGGCACAAAGAGTCCTCGGACAATTCGACTTGCAGCATTGCACTTAACAGGGTTATGGCTCTTAAATCCTAGGATTATAAAGTTTTATTTGAAAGAGCTTAAACTGCTCTCTCTCTATGGTTCAGGTGCCAAACATGTTTATTTGCTGTATTATTTTGCAATTTACTTGGCTAACTGCTGCTTTATTACTATAAAATTATCATATGAATATGACACTGTCTCTTTCAGTTGCATTTGATGAGGATTTTGAAGGTGAACTAGCTGAAAATAATGATGCAAGGCTGGAAGTCTCTTTATTAGCTAGGAGCCCTGATCCTGAGCTGACAGAAGTAAGCAACTCAACATTTAAAAGTGATGATTGTAAATATATATTTTGTATTATTATTTGATTATGCTATTAATTATTTGATAGGATCCTCACATCCTCAAATAGCCTGGGACTGATTTGATTTTCTCCCGATATTATGGATTGTGTTTCCTTTGCTTCTTGTATAGACACCTGTAAATCCCTTATTAATAGTAAGAGAAAAAAATCAGATTTAACAGAAGATTTGGCTACTTAAATTTTCTGTTTGTCTACCCAAATTTCCTAAATAATAATAGCATTTTATCATAACACCATTGTATGCTTATTGTCATTAATTGCTAATCTAATAGTAACTTTTTATTTATTAGAAATAATTCTAGAAGCTTTTGACTTTGTAATAACTGGTCATTTTTCTTAACAGGCATTTATTAATACAGAGTTATATGCACGTGTATCAGTTGCTGTTCTGTTTTACAAGTTGGCAGACTTGGCCTGTATGGTGGGATCACCAAATGAAGACGTAGATTGTATTGCGGCATTAGATTCTGGCAGATCATTTCTGCTAGAGCTTCTTGACTCTGCGGTAGTAGACTACTATATTCTTAGTCTACATTCTTATTTTTGAAGCAATAGATTACTATTATTTGATGATAAGGAATACATTTTTATGCTAAATTTTTTAGTAGTTTTTTACTCATTAGTTTAAATTCAGAAATATACTGTATGATATATACTAGGCATGCTGAGGGATTATGTTCTTCTGGTATTGTGTATGCCTGATTTGCTCTGCTTGTTATGTTACTATCTGGCTTCAAACCTTGGAAGAATTGTTTGGGGTTATTTGATTATGAATACGTTTGGTGATGTTTTTGATTGTCCTCTGCTTTTGAATACCATCAATGTAAGCAAAGTAAAATGAAAGCTAACCCCACTCCCACTATTGTAAGTATGTATCAGGTTTTTATATATTGAGCCTCTAACTCATCATTTCAAAACTGGCTTGTAAAGTGAGGACTGTCACTTTTTATAATTCTTATAGGTCTTATCTATTTTTAATGTGTGACTTGAGTTTTTCCACCTCAAGCCCAACAACACTATTGGGGTTGGTGTGTGGCCCGAATGGATAAGCCCCAAATACTGTATTATGTTTTTAAGATTGGGTCTAACTCTTACAAAACAAGTTTACAAAGTGAGGGGTGCCACTCATTGTAATTTTTTTACGTTTTATCTTCTTTGGCAATACCGTATTTGGTTTTGTATTTGTATATATTTTTTGGGTGCATGATGTTCAACTATGACAAGTTCAGATGGTTATTTTAGAATGCTTATGTTGAATATAATATCTATTGATGTAGGTCAATGATAAAGATCTTGCCAAGGAGTTATACAAAAAATATAGTTCTGTAAGTATTCTTTGTTTCTCTACTTTCTTTTAGCATGATAGGATGGTGTCAGAAAACTTAATCTCGGTCCCAGATTTCTGATGTTAGTTAGTTCACAATTATGAAATTGCTATTGAAAATAGTCCACAAACCCCCACCTTCAACTTTATCGAAAATTTCACAAGTTTGTACACAACCTATATCCACCTCATCGGCGTTATCGCCAGTGACATTTTGTCATTCAATTGCAGAAAAATTAGACGAGGACATAAGTAAATGGAGCCCACCGTCAACGACAATCATCTTTGTCAATTTATGGTGGATCCATGCATTTTGCCACATTTTTTACCAATAAAATGAATTTGATGAATGAGTACATATCTGACATAGAAGGAACAATAGTACTTACTCCTTTCTTGGCCTCGGTCCTTCTTAATTAAGAGAATTTGAACACAAGTTCTTGGATGCTTTCGTTCTTGGAAGATTTGGGAAAATTTGTATTAGCACTTCAATGCTCACATGTAAGCTTGGGCCACTCAATTGGGCATTAAGCTGAGCAACACAACTCTTGACTGCATATCTCCAAGAGAGTCTCTAAATATTGTTTACTTTCAATGGTTTATCAATTAGCCTTATCTCCAAGAGAATCTCTAAATATTTGCTGATTTCATTGTTTTAAATATGACATGCTACCAGAAATTTCTTATTGCCACTGCAATTTGTGCTCTTATCCTTATCTATTATAACTCACTTAGCTCAATGTGACATTGGTATTACAGATTCATAGGCGCAAAATTCGGGCTTGGCAATTAATATGTATCTTGTCACCATTTGTTGAGGAAGATATAATTGGGCAAGTTTTAAATTACTTGTACATATCACTTAATGTAAGTTGGTTTTAAATTACTTGTACATATCAAATTACTTGTACATATTACTTAGTGTAAGTTAATTTCACTCCGTATGATAGTTGTGTTTACTTTCTTGATTGTGTTGGATGCGTATATTATGTTCGAGCTTATGAACGTTCTTCTCTACTTAAATTTCATTATATTATTTTATCAAATTACATGCACGTCATGTCTTTTCCCAGAATCTTAAGACAGTTACTAGGTTTTGCTTTTCTTTTCTTTCTAAGTGTTTGTTTGTGATGCATACTTACATTCCATGATTAATTATATTTCCATCGGTCATATATTAAATAGAAATCAATTTTGATCCAAAAAAGGAATGATAATCATGTAGATTCATTCTTCTTTGGCACCAAAAAAGATTAATAGAAAATAAGTGGAAACTGTAACTCGTGTTGATTCTTCTTTGACATGAAATTGGAAATGATTATATCTTTTGTATTCCTGTAGAGAAATAACTTACCTGCTGTTCGACAATACTTGGAGACATTTGCAATCAACATATACTTGAAATTTCCATCACTTGTAAGATTTTCTTCTTCCACTTTTTCCTTGTCATTTTTTGGTTCATATTTATACTATTCTTTTGCAACTAGATTTTTTTTTATCGTTTTGATTGAGGAAACCCAAAAAAATAAATAAAAGCAAAGATCACCAATCTTCCTGAATGTCTCCAGTAGTGAGTGAGAAACCCTTCTAATGAGAGGGGTTCAAAACCATTTTAGTACTTAATTAAAATCACTTTCCCCATAAGCAAGACGATAATTAAGGGTGTGTTTGTTTCGTGGATTTAAAATTTATTCTTAAGAATGTGTGAGGTTAGAAATCATATTCCCACGATTGTTTCAAGTTATATCAAATTATACCTGGATATCTCTTTTATTTATGAGAATATGATATACTCATGACTTTGATATTTTTTATTCCCATGTAAAAGGGTGGGAATCTTAGACTTCCATAGGAATAAAAAATAGCCACCCATAACCTTCCACTCTAAATTAATTTAACTCTTTTATATATTTTTTTAAAAAGTAAATTAAATATGTTTTATAAATATTTCAAAGAACTTCAATTACTTACCAAACACATAAACAGGAATATTATTGTTCCAGGGAATAATATATCTAGGAGTATAAATTTAAGGTGAATTCTTAGGTATCCATGATAAGTAGTTGGATACCGGTACCTTTAATACAAAATAATTTAAATATTAATTTATTTTAAAATTAAAAATATATAAAAGATGACATGGCATTGAATGAAATTGTTTCATTGGATGAAGGTACCGGTATCCAACTAAATTTAAGAGTATAAGCGTGTTTACCTAAATTTAATCCATGAAACAAACACACCCTAAAGATAAATTCTTTGATACCCATAAATCTAAGTTGAGTACCGGTATCTTTGATGTTAATTGTATTAAAATGTTAATTTATTTTAAAAAAAAAAAGTGACACGACGCTTTACCATTGTGCTTGATTGGTTGAGGGTATCAATATCCAATTAAATTCAAGGATACCGATACCCAAAGGTACCAGAGTGTTCACCATAACTAAAATCACTTATCCTTCATTTTTGGTGATGTGTCTTTCGCATTTATGATGAGGCACTAAGATTACAAATATGATTTTGAATAAAATAATATATGGTCGTTATTGATTGACCATATAAAATTAATTGTTAATGACATGTAAAATTAATTGTGCATCACCTCTTTTTTCTATTTTTTCTAAAGAAACTTAAATTAATTGTTCACAAATTATGAACACCCTCCTCCTTAGATATATAAATTCTTTAGTTTCTCTATAACTTAAAAATATAAACCAAATTAATTATTTCTCGATCATATACAGTTATACACCATTCATCGTCATCTAGATCAACACTCAACATGATCATCACTCAGCATCATGAAATCTCAAATTTCATTTTGCTTCCATTGCTCAAATTTTATTTTGCATCTCTTCAATCTCAACTCTTGTTGTTTCTATTGGGTGTTAGTTTCTTTTGGATTTTATTTTCTCATGGTTTTTGATCTTACCGGATCAGAAATGGATCAGCAGGTAGCAACACATCTTGAGCTCTTTTATTCACTCGTGGGGGAGAAAAGGAGAGGGTGTACCTGCAAGGTACTTCAATGCCAAAGTAAGTTTCAACAAGAGAGAAAGCAAGTACAGAGAAAAAGGTATAGAGAATCGAATATCCGACCCTCTAGTGAAAAAGGGTATTTATAGTGTGCTCCCAGTGCTGAACCAACGGTCACTCGGCATTGGGCTGGATTGCTAGACTCAACACAAGTAACTGCCAGGGTCTACATGGGGTAGGGAAAATCAGCACGTGGTCTTCACCCTAGTCCAACTTTCCTGTGATCTTCGGAAGGTGGAAGACCGGTTCTTTAAGTAACGGGTAGTTGTCTGATGACGTGTCTCTGCGTGGGGAATACGTGGAGGACGTGGGGGAGGCGCGTGAGCTCTCCCCGTGCTAGGTAGTGGTCTGCCTGACTGCATAGAGTACTGAGCGTGTCCGACGAAATGAAGGATTGGGCCTTGCAATGTAGCATTGAGTTGGGCCTACCCGACTGTGGGGCAGATACTGGCCCAATCCAAAACAGGAACCTTCCTAGTCGTTGCTCCGAAGTGGAGGAGTAATGACTTAAGCTTCAGTCCCAATGCCGAGGATGATGGATGCGACTAGGTGTCGAGCTTCTCCATATTGTGGGTGCTCTCGGAGAGCCGTGTTCGCTTGCTGCGGCCATGCACTGCTCTTTGTGTCCCCGTCGGAGTACTGAGACCGCGAGTCTGCTTGCGTGGGAGACGTTGGAGGGGATGGGCACGTACGATTCCGGGCAGGAGAGGAATCTGAACGGGTGCGTGTGGTGTCTGGTGGCGCCACGTGTCAAGGCAATTAATGCCTAGGGCGGCTAGGAGCAGGGGCACTCAAGTGCCTAGGGACGCCTCGAGTCCCGTGCTAGGATTATAAATAAGGGGTGAGTTTGTTTCATTCGCACACTTTCCCTCTTCTGCTCAAGACTTTCCCTACTCTCTTTTCGCGCTCTCTCTCTTCGCTTCCGTTCGTCCTCCGTCCGCCGCCGTCTCGTCGTCCAGAAACCATCATACCAAGTGAGTTTCTGACTGCTTTATTTTAGTTTCATGCATTTTCCGGCGCTTTCTCCGATGACTTGATGAAGTTCTTGGGGAAACTATGAAGTTTCCGGCGAATACACTAGAACTTCTTCAAATTTATGACGTTTCTGATGAAGGTCTCGGAGACTTGCGATGAATGTCCCGAGGACCTGATGAAGGTCCCGAGGACCTGGGATGGAGGAGCCGAGGACGTTAGATGAAGATCTCGAGGACCTGATGCGGGTCTCGAGGACCTAGGATGAATGTCCCGAGGACATAAGATGAAGGCCTCGAGAACCTGATGAAGGTCCCGAGGACCTGGGATGAAGGTCCCGAGGACCTGGGATGAAGGTCCTAGGGTGCCTATCCCCGTTTTCTCGTTGACGTGGTGGGGTAATCTCCGTCTAGGGGGGCTCCTTGGTCCGACCGGAGAGGCTATGTGCGGTCAGGAGCCTTTGGACGGGTGGGGTCTCGTAGTCGGAGAGGAACTTCCTTTAGATGAGTACCCCTACTTCGCCCCCCTCTCTTCGCCTTTCACTTGATTTGCGGTGGAAGAGTGGATTTGATCTTAACTGTCGAATTCACCGTTTTCTCTCCTTTTCAGGTAAAAATGACTGCATGGATCGAGGGGGTCCTCGAGATTGATGACGAGTTCGATTCCCCGGTTGCCCAAACCCGTGGAGTCCGAAAGCGGACTGTCGAAAATTGGACCGGGTAGGATCCCCTGAGCATCCCTTCGCGCTTTATCGAGGACGATTCAGACGCCTATGCTACTGTCGAGTACCGAGTTGAGGGCTCCTCCCAAAATTGGCAGGTTTACAAACTCTGGGAACACCATCGCATATGTTCGCGTTTCAAAGGGATGAGGTTTACTATGTACGAGTTCGCTTTCCGGAAAGCGGGCCTGTGTCTGCCCTTCAGTGACTTTCAGAGGGGAGTGTTCGACTGACTGTGCCTGGCGCCTTCGCAGCTCCATCCCAACGCAATCGTATTTGTGAGGGCGTTCGAGCTCGTATGCCGGTACCTCAGTGTCGGGGCCACGCTTCTTCTTCAGCGTGGCCCTGACACTGATCTCACTAAATTTAGAAACTCGGTCAAACTGAATTTTAGCCCAATTGAAGAAAGATAAAATCAAATATACCAAAAACCTTTGCCTCATTGAAACTTTTGGAATCACAAAAATCATTCTGTTCTACGCGATCATCACCGTCATTATATAGTGACATGGATTGGGTTAACGACATTGACTATTTTTTATAATAGTCAACCCTAACACATTACCGCCACATCATTAGTAATATAGCCACTTCTTCAAAAGTTGAGCACCATGAAAAATCCATAACATTAAAATACAACGATAAAAAAATTGGTTTAAAAAATAGAAAGGTTAAAGTTTCATTTTGATTAAAATAGAAGGACAAAGTGCATTTAAATATAAGATTAATTGTTATTTTTTACAAACAACCACTCATAAATATAACTTAAATGATTAAAATTACAGTTAAATTATAATTAAAATCTAACGTTATGATTAACAGACATCTAAAATTTCTTTACACTGGATATCAATTAAATTCTTTAAGTAGAGATTAATTGTTATATTTTTTGTTTACTTTTTTATTTATAGAAAGTTTTCGTATTTCTCCCTTCTATTATAAATAAGTTTCTTCAAAAGCTAATCAAAATAGTTTTTCATTTTTAGTATAAAAAATCTTCTACAAATGGCCTTTTGTTTTTTGGGACTAATATTTAAATGAAGTCCGGTTCGATAGATGTTCATCTCATTTAGGATGATAATACTCCCTCCAAAATGAAATAAACTTAATTCATGTTTTTTGGAATGAAATATAAACTAATCTTAACTTCTTCCTTCCTATTTAATAATAGCATCTCTACACTACTAATTTAATTTAACTTTTTATATTTTCATTGACTAAATTTATTAATCACGGAGGGTAAATTTTAGGCAATAGACTTAACATTTTATTAAGATTGCATAGATTAAATGTGATCAACTACCGCCCTTAATTTAATATGTGTAGTTTAATCAAATTTTGCTTATAATAATTCATCCCAGGGAGAGTAATAACTTACCTTTGAGATTCCTTGTAGGTTCAGATTAATTTCACCTACAGTATTAAGAGAGTGTTGGCCTGGCTAGTTTCTTGAGTATATTTATTATATGCAAATTTAGCGTCAAACCTATTATGTGAGTTTGTAATTTGTGACTTTTCTCTGTTGAAATTATCTTTCTATCTCACATATCATAATGTCAAATTCACAGGTTAAAGAACAATTGGTCCCTATATTGCGGGATTATGACATGAAACAACAGGTAAAATTGTTTTCTATGACATGAAAACTTTGGCTTTACTCTGCTTTTGTTATTGTAAATTGCTATTCACCAGACTGTAAATTTAGATTGTAAATACAGTCAATTGTTTACCAATTGATGCATAAGCTCTGTAACATCAATCAACATGTTTGCTACTAAATTTCATAATGGTATATAATTGTGATTGTATAAGGCATTGTCAATAAAACTGCGTACAAAGTGAGGCTTGTTGAAATTGTATCGGATTTAGAAATTTGTTAAGAGTCCCACATTGAAAACGACATAGTCTCATTATATATTTATAAGTAGGGGCAACCCTCACTATTGTAAGTAGAAACCTATGAAGCACGGACTCCAACACAGACACCGGGACACGACACGACATGGACACTCCGACACTGATAATGTTAAAATATAGGACACCGACACCGCTATATATACAAGAGTATGAGTATTTCACCTTTCTTTATCCATTTATGATTTAAAAATTTGAAAATATTCTAATGAAAATTAATGTCTTTAATTCTTTATTGATAGCATTGCTTAAATACACGTTTAACAATTTTAAATTTGTGTGAGATTTGTCCAAAATATGTATAAAAGTGTGTTGAAACAAAGAAAAACCAAATTTTTGTTTGAAACACTTGTCTGACATATGTGTTATGAGTGTCTTACGGGTGTCAACTATTAATTCGAAGAGTGTCGAAACAAAGAAAAAAACTATTTTTAGTGGACACTCGTCTGACTTACCCGACACTTCTTTGACTTTTCCGACACGTGTCGTACGGGTGTCATACAAGTGTCGGACACCGACGCGTGTCAGACACCGCGACACGCCTCCTCTTAGAGGTGTCTGTGCTTCATAGGTAGAAACACTATAGTAAGTACGTGCATTCCGTTCCAACTAAATACACTTAATATCTGCAAAAGCAATCTGCCAATGTAAAACTTTCTCTACTTCTCCTTCCATCTGTCTAAAGGTAATAATTCAAACTGCTACAAACTTGTAGGTAGGAAACCCTAAACATTCACCAGACCTCCGAACAAGTTAGTCTAAACTAAATGTTATAGAAACACAAGGTTTGCTGTTTCTGAGCTGAACAGAGCTGTTATGTGGCTTAGTATATGTTCTATGATAAATGATGTAGCGGCAGGAGCTTAACATAGTCTTTTGACACTTCAATGCTTGCCATTATTTTTCCTTTGTGCATCTACCTAAAGAAATATTGAAAATGAGTAATGGAATGATGATTGGAGAATATAGAATCGCTAGACTTGAGCAGAAGGGAGACTGAACCTGGTGTGGTAGTAGCTTGTGAAACTTAAAGATTGACTTGTAGAAATCAGAGAGATGTTTTGGGTATCTTGGGTGTCGATATGTAAAAAAAAGAATAAGTACATTTTACATTGACAAGCACAACAATAAATAATCAAACTAGTTTCTTTGACTCCAATATTTTCAAAAACACACTCACTTCCATAATTGCCGATTAGGTTTGAACCACGATAACTACTTTCTATCTGTCACTGTTTCTATTAGGTACTGAAAGTATAAGTTATGCCTCAGGATGGCAGTTGCATGTACTCTAGGTCTGATATAAAATTTTCATTTTTTGTTTATCATCACATTTCAGTACTATATTTGTGATATGGCTTTTTTTTTCCGCTTCCACTTTTTTATTTTAAAGTAGGATCAAATATATTGCGGTATGCTTATAAAAACATTTCTTCTAATTTGTGAGGCTCAAAATGCAGGCACTATCTTCATATGTTTTCATTGCAGCTAATGTGATTCTCAATTCATCTAAAGATGTTCAATCTAGGCATTTAGATGATTTGTTTCCTCCTCTAGTTCCATTGTTAACTTCACATCATCACAGCTTACGTGGTTTTACCCAGGTTATCATTTATGGTGTTAATATTTTTGTTTTTTAATGTCTACATATCTAATTCACACTCAAATAGACGGGTCTTTTATATGCTTGGCTATTTTTGCAGTTACTCATATATCAAATTCTGCACAAACTGTTTCCAATGTTGAATTATGGATCTTCTGAGATACCTTTAGAAAAGAGGTGTTTTGTAGATTTGAAAACATACCTTGCAAGGAATTCTGATTGTGCACGGTATTATTATTATTATTATTTTTCCTTGTTATACATACATATTATCCTTCAATCTTTGTCGTAGTTGATTTTATTAGAAATATTAATTTATTATATTATTTATGTTGGTAACTGATTTGTTTGAGTTTGTCCTAGTCTTTAGGGATATTTGATTGAGTAAGTAGTGAGTGCTAAATTTTAGGAATATATTGTTAGTGGCTTACAGCCTTATTAGGCAGTTTATAATTCTTGTTATGTTAACGCATCAAAAAATAAAACAGAAGTTTTTTCGGTGCCTCTGCACTCTAAGTTAACAGTGGTATCAGAGCTGGTTCATTTAGAAAAAAAAATCTGAGTGAAACACAGTGAGATTTGAGCGAAAACATCATCGATGGCATCTTCCAATGAGAATTTTGTGCAGGCTGCAATTCCTCGTTTTGATGGTCATTACGACCATTGGAGCATGTTAATGGAGAATTTCTTGAGATCCAAAGAATATTGGCAAGTCGTTGACTCCGGATTTACAGAGCCTGTGAAGGGAGCAGTTCAAACAGATGCGCAGAAGGCAGAATTTGAGGCACTGAAACTCAAGGATCTTAAAGCCAAGAACTACTTGTTTCAGGCCATAGATCGAGCAACTTTGGAGACGATTCTCAGCAAAGAAACCTCCAAACAGATTTGGGACTCAATGAAGAAGAAATCTCAGCAAAGAAACCTCCAAACAGATTTGGGACTCAATGAAGAAGAAATTTCAAGGGAACGCTAGGGCAAGACGAGTGCAGCTTCAAGCCCTACGGAGTGAATTTGAGACTTTACGCATGAAGTCGGATGAGTCTGTCACAGATTTCTTTGGAAGAACGATGATCATCGCCAACAAAATGAGAATTCATGGAGACAAGATGGATGATGTAACCATTATTGAGAAGATTCTTAGATCAATGACAACTAAGTTCAATTTTGTTGTTTGCTCCATTGAAGAATCCAAAGATATTGATTCACTCACGATTGATGAATTGCAAAGTTCCTTGTTGGTTCATGAGAATAAAATCAGCAAACAAGACAAAGAGGAGCAAGCACTTAAAGCCTCGACTTATTCAAATACCTCTAATTTTAGAGGAGGCCGAGACATGGGCAGGGGCAGAGGAAGAGGTCGAGGCGATAATGGTCGTAGCAGCAACCATAGCAACAATCCCGCCAACCACCAGAATTTAGACAACTCGGGAAGAGGAAGAGGTCGAATGGGCTATCGTGGAGGTAATCATTCAAACAATTTTCGCCCAAAATCTAATGTTGAGTGCTATCGCTGTCATAAATATGGTCATTATCAGAATGAATGTAGAACTTACTTGAATTGCCAAAATGGAGAAAGGACCAACTTTGCAGAAAGAGAAGAGGAATCTCTCTTGATGGTGTGCAATGTAACCGAGGAAACTCCAGATAATCTGTGGTATTTGGATACGGGCTGCAGCAATCACATGTGCGGTGATAAGACAATATTTTCAGATTTGGATGAGTCTTTTTTGAGTACCGTCAAATTCGGCGACAACTCCAAAATTAATGTTGCTGGAAGGGGCAATATTATTTTCAAGGCCAAGGGAAATAAAAGTCACAAGATCTCTGATGTCTTCTTTGTCCCAGAATTGAAGACCAACTTGATTAGTCTAGGACAACTTCAAGAAAAGGGGTACGAGATTCTGATCAAGAATGGTGTTTGTCGGGTTCAAGACGAAAAATTAGGGTTGATTGCTCAAGTTAAAATGACAGATAATCGGTTGTTCCCGTTAAATCTGCATAGATCCACCGGTTCTTGTTTCTCAGCAAAGATTCAAGACTCAACATGGTTATGGCATTTTCGCTATGGTCATCTCAATTTTGGAGGATTGAAAACACTGCAGCAGAAAAATATGGTGACAGGTCTTCCGGAAATCGCACCTCCAACTCAGATTTGTGAAGATTGTGCTGTCAGCAAGCAGCATCGAGACTCTTTTCCATCTGGAAAATCCATCAGAGCCAAGAAAGTGCTAGAGGTGGTTCATTCGGACATTTGTGGCCCTCTAAATCCAATCTCGAATGGAGGTAAACGGTACTTCATTACTTTCATTGACGATTACAGTAGGAAGATATGGGTGTATTTTTTGAAAGAAAAATCTGAAGCATTTGATGTTTTCAAGACATTTAAAGTGTCTGTTGAAAAGGAAAGTGGATGTGTGATTACGGTTCTGCGAACAGATCGTGGTGGAGAGTATACGTCGCATGAATTCGCAAAGTTTTGTGAGAATCATGGAATTCAAAGGCAGCTTACAGCAGCATATTCACCTCAGCAAAATGGTGTTTGTGAGCGGAAAAATCGCACTATTATGAACATGGTTCGAAGTTTGCTAAATAGAAGTGGAATCTCTAAAACTTTTTGGCCCGAAGCAGTGAATTGGAGCGTCCACATTTTGAATAGAAGTCCGACCTTTTCTGTTCAAAACATGACTCCTGAGGAGGCATGGAGTGGAAACAAACCAGCTGTCAATCACCTCAGAATTTTTGGGGAATTTTTGGGTGTGTTGCCTACGCTCATGTCCCGGATCAAAGAAGAACAAAACTTGAAGACAAGGGGGTGAAGTGTATTTTTCTTGGTATTAGTAATCAGTCAAAAGCATATAAGCTTTATAATCCTAACACCAAGAAGATTATAATTAGCCGTGATGTGATATTTGATGAACAAAATTTTTGGGCAGCGAATAAGAGTGCTGTTGTGCATCAAGAGAAACTGGTGGATTTTGATGAAATTGAAGATGAGCAGCCTGAAACTTCAAGTGTGCAGCACCGGTCCACACAACAGCAGCCCGCAGAAACAGCAGCTGATAATTCTGTGCAGACTCTTGGCTCACCAGCAACATCAACTTCAGAACCTCGTCCTCGGTGTGATAAAAGAAGTCGCTCACCAACAGCATCAACTTCAGAACCTCGTCCTCGGCGTGATAAAAGAAGACCTGGTTGGATGATTGATTATGAGGTGACTGGAGTAAATCAATCAGAATGTCAACTAACACACTTTGCATTTCTTACGGATTGTGATCCCATGGTTTTTGAAGAAGCTATTAAGGAACCAAAGTGGAAAAAAGCAATGGATGAAGAAATTGCTTCTATTGAGAAGAACAACACTTGGGAGTTGGTTGATCTTCCACAAAGGCAAAAGACAATTGGTGTGAAATGGGTGTATAAGACAAAATTCAAGGAAGATGGAGAAGTTGACAAGTACAAGGCACGACTTGTCGCTAAAGGTTACAAGCAAGAGTTTGGGGTGGACTATACTGAAGTATTTGCTCCAGTTGCAAGACATGATACAATTAGAATGGTGGTTGCTGTAGCTGCACAAAATTCATGGCCCATCTTCCAATTGGATGTAAAATCAGCATTTTTACATGGTGATTTGAAGGAGCAGGTGTTCATTGATCAATCTCCTGGATACATGAAGTTTGGATGTGAGCACAAAGTCTACAGACTAAAGAAGGCTTTGTATGGATTAAAACAAGCACCACGCGCTTGGTACAGTAGAATTGAAGCTTACTTCCTGAAGGAAGGGTTTGAGAAATGTCCTTTTGAACACACTTTTTGTGAAAAGTGGGGAAGGAAGAAAATTGTTGATCGTGTGCTTGTATGTGGATGATTTGATATATACAGGGAACGATTTCAGCATGTTTGAAAGGTTCAAGCAATCTATGATGTTGGAATTTGATATGTCTGATTTAGGGAAGATGCATTATTTTCTCGGCATAGAAGTAGTGCAATCAAAAGCTGGCATTTTTATCTCACAAAAGAAGTATGTGCAAGAGATTCTGAACAGATTTCAGATGTCAAATTGCAATTGTGCTGCTACACCTACTGAAGTAGGCTTGAAACTTGTTCGAAATTCGGATGAAAAGAAGGTTGACAGCCAACTTTACAAGCAAATCGTGGGGAGTCTGATGTATTTAACAGGAACGAGGCCTGATATCATGCATGCTGTAAGTTTGATCAGCAGGTATATGGAAAATCCTAAGGAGAGTCATCTCTTGGCTGCAAAGAGAATTCTCAGGTACTTGCGAGGTACTACTAGTTTTGGAATTTTCTACAAGAAGGGAGAAAATTCGGATCTGATTGGCTATACAGATAGTGATTATGCTGGAGATATTGATGATAGAAAGAGTACTTCTGGCTATGTCTTTATGCTGGGTTCTGGAGCCATCTCATGGTCATCAAAGAAACAAGAGATAGTCACCCTATCAACTACCGAAGCAGAATATGTTGCTGCAACAGCATGTGCTTGTCAAGCAATTTGGCTTAGGAGGATACTTGAAGGGCTGAATTTTGTGCAGGAAAGGGAAGTTAATGCTACTGCAATTTATTGCGACAACAGTTCAGCTATCAAACTGTCCAATAATCCTGTTTTACATGGAAGAAGCAAACACATAGACGTGAAATTTCATTTTATCCGGAATCTCACAAAGGATGGAGTGATTGAACTTCACTACTGCAGAAGTGAAGACCAAATTGCCGATATAATGACCAAGCCATTGAAGCTGGCTGCATTTCAGAAGCTCAGAGCATTGTTGGGAGTGTGTGATAAACTGAATGTTTGAAAACTTTCAGTTTAAGGGAGAATATTAGAAATATTAATTTATTATATTATTTATGTTGGTAACTGATTTGTTTGAGTTTGTCCTAGTCTTTAGGGATATTTGATTGAGTAAGTAGTGGGTGCTAAATTTTAGGAATATATTGTTAGTGGCTTACAGCCTTATTAGGCAGTTTATAATTCTTGTTATGTTAACGCATCAAAAAATAAAACAGAAGTTTTTTCGGTGCCTCTGCACTCTAAGTTAACAGATTTATGTAGATTTCGAGTTAAGGCATATGTAAAAGACTAAGAATGTTTGTCCCTGTTTGGTATGCTCTTCATCTATTATGTTGTTGCCCTATGAGTTTTGACCTACTGCTCCCAAGTTTTTTCTTTTTTCTTTTATTTTAATAATATTTGGTTAAAGTTGAGCGGTTTGGATGTGGTTGTAAGGTTGTTGTTGGACTTTCCGCCTTAATTGCGGTCCGCTCCTAGCCGCCTTAATTGCGGCTCTTTGACTTGTCTCATTGCAGCCCCTAACATGTTCATTGTGTTAGTTTTGAAGGGGTGGATTTTAGTCCCACATTGCTTAGAGGTATATGGCCTGTTTTGTGTTTATAAGTGGAGGCAATCCTCACCTTACAAACCGGTTTTGTAAGGTTGAGTTAGGCCCAACCCAAATTCTGAGAATGTTGGACTTTCCGCCTTAACTGCAGTCCGCCCCTAGTTGCCTTAATTGCGGCACTTTGGCTTGCCTTCATTGCAGCTCCTAACACCATTGTGTTGACTTTTAAAGGGTGAATTTAATCCCACATTACTTAGAGATATGGCCTGTGTTGTGTTTATAAGTGGATGCAATCCTCACCTTACAAGCCGGTTTTGTAGGGTTGAGTTAGGCCCAACCCAAATTCTAAGATGTTATCAGAGCATATCCTAGATCTATTGTTGGGCTTCCCGCATCGTCCACGCTTTGGGCTCATTGAGGCTCAAGTGTGAGGGGGTGTGTTGGACTTTCCGCGTTAATTGCGGTCTGCCCCTAGTCGCCTTAATTGCGGCGCTTTGGCTTGCCCCATTGCAGCCCCTAACATGTTCATTGGGTTAGCTTTAAAGGGGTGGATTTAGTCCCACATTGCTTAGAGATATGGCTTGTATTGTATTTATAAGTGGGGGTAATCTTCACCTTACAAGTTGGTTTGTAGGGATGAGTTAGGCCCAACCCAAATTCTGAGAGTTGTCAACTTAGTTCAGATGTTTGCGCCTTCATCTTTTGCTTGACTTTAACTTTTTTGCTTAAATAAACTATTATGTTGCTGCTCTAAACTGAATTTTCCACCTTGTTAGAAAATTGAAAATATGAGTGGGATGCCTGTTTCATGTATATTTGAACATCTGATTCATTTGAGTATATTTGAATACATTTTGGATGTTGAGGAGTGACAGGAACACTCTTTTTCACACTCTAATATTCACTCTCTTATTGGATGAAATCCATATGGATCCCATACTTTGAAAATGGGACCCACATAAAAGAGTGAGACCCATATGGATTGCATCCAATAAAAGAGCAAATGTAAGAAAAAATGTTGAAAAAAGAGTGTTTCTAGCACTCCTCATGACTATGTTCAATGAATGGGTGAATGAGTTGCAACACTCTGTTATTGTATATTTGAACATCTGAAAATCGTGGTTAATTACGTTATGTTAATGGGTGAATGAGTTACAACACTTTTCGTATTCATTAACCATTCGTATTTAAAATGTGTTAACCATCAAAACTATTGTCGAAATTCGTTGTCAAAATATCATTTCTGTTTTTCATTTGGATTGGGCTTTCAATCAGTAGTAATATACCTAATTATTAGTACAAATAAGTGTTGGTGCTTTTTATTTTATTTATGCCATGAAATCAGTCTGTTATCATATTTTTCTCCTCTACATAAACCCTACTGTTTCAACATCATGTAATTTGGGCTGCAAAAACTGATTTACAATTTTCTAATGAATTGTAATCATTAATTTATGTAATCTTCTTTTTCAGCTTGCGTGTGTCAATGGAAGGATACCTCGATGCTTATAATCCAAATTGCTCTGCCTCACCTGCTGGAATATTCATCAATCGAGTTGAGGTGAAAATTTGTGTGTACTGTATTGTTGGATAACCATACTAAAACTAACATTAAACCTGCCATTCAAAAAAATTAAAAAAATTACTAAAGTTAACCTTTTGGGCAAAAGAAATCTAAATTGCAAAACAAGGCGGCCTATATTTACCTTTAAATTAATGGTTTGGTCCAGTGACAAATGCAATCCAATGTCACATGCTTCCCTTTTATATCTCTCCCCCACTCTCTATCTGCGTGTGTTAGCGGTCACTACACGTATCCCTCATATTGCATTGTTATTTGGTTGTTTTGTCACTAGAGTTTGTTAGATTTTCAATTTCTTAGCTAAGCCAAGATTGCACCATTGTGTCATCACTTGAAAGAGAAAAAATGGGGTGAATATTATTTCTAAAAATCCTAAGTACAAGTAGGGGTGGCAAAATGGGTCGGGCCCGCCGAGTCGGCCCGTTTGACCCGTTATTTTTGGCGGGCTGGGTTCAGTTCGTTACTTTAAGTTGGCCCGCTCCGTCAAACCCACTTGAAAAGCGGGCCGGGGCGGGGCGGGTTTTCCCCCGCAGGTTTTTTTGTTAAAACTTTTTATATTTTCTTACTTATAATTAAAACAACTTTAACTATAAAAACAACACTCTTCTCTTAGGATTATGTTGATTGAGTTGTATTATAAATTATTATACAAACAAATTAAATTATAATTGTAATGTTCTATCTATAACTTTCTAATACATGTATTGATTGGAAAAACTTGAAATAAAAGAACAATTGTACGGCATGCTGAATTATTAAGTTGTCAAACATTAACTCACATGTTTTCTTTAGAAATAGATATTAATTTTAAGAAAAGGAAGGATTTGATTAGTGTATACATGTGACAAATTTAGAATTTAATTATTAAGGAATTAGTCAAATAAAAGTCTATATGATGTAAAGAGTGAGAAAGTCAAATGTTGATATCTTATGCGCTGTGATGTTTTATGTAGTGTAATTATTATCATTGTTTGTCTTTTGTAAATTTTTAATTAGGTTCTTTTAGTAGTTAGTTTTTAAATAGGATTAAGATGATATGTATTATTTATTTATTTTGATACGTTTTTTATTATGCTTGGGTTTATTTCATTATTTTTTGGTTGTAATTGGTCTTTATTTATTTTATTTTTTGAACTGTTTTAACTTAAGACATGTTGAAGTTCTATTATGCGTGGTTAAAAAAATCTTTTGTCGACCTCTTTGGTAAGAAATATTTTTTTAAAAATTATGTAGTAAATTAAATTGTAAAATAAAAAATAAAAAATTAGCGGGCCGGTCCGCTAACTCGCCAACTCGTTAGTAAACGGGACGGACTTAACTTTTGAGCTCGGACGCATAAGTTGGCCCGCCCCGCTCCGCTCCACTTTTAGACGGACTTAAATGGGACCTAAATAGGGCGGGCCATCCACTTTGCCACCCCTAAGTACAAGCTCTAATACAATTTTGTAGACAATGTACAAAAATCCTAATAAACAATTCTACAAAAGGAATATTCTAAATAGTGCTAAAGTATTGCTAAACTGCAAATAGTGCTATTTACGAAATTACATCTTACTCCCTCAAATTAGTGAATGAATATCAACTATTCCTAGCTTACAAGTAAGTTATTGAAATTGCTTTATTGACAAGCCTCTTAGAATTTGGGCTTGAGACTTGCTCAATGGCAAAAGCTAGCACATGGGATAAGGTTTTCTCCCCTCACGTCCAGTATTGGACATATGAAGTGTGAAGTTTGCAAGACAATAATGTGTAGGCCAAAAACAGTTCTAGGTTAGTCTAATACTATTTTAGAAAATAAGCTTGAGGTTTGACAATTTTTCTGAATTTGCCTTTTGTGAATTAGCACTATAGAAATATGCTTTTTCTATATTATATTTATTCTGTAACATAGTACATGAGTATTTATAGAATATAAATTACACTAAGAAATAGGGGTAATTATTCTCCCTATAAATGCTAATCCTAAATAAGGTAAGAATATAATAATACAATTAATTTCTATTTAATCACAATTTGAATCCAGCCATAATGAGCTGTATGACAGAATCTGTTTTGATTTTGTGCTAATATTCAACACTCCCCCTCAAGCTGGCATGAATATATCGTTCATAGCAAGCTTGCACACCATGTTATCAAACAGTCTCTTTGGAAGACTCTTTGTGAGAACATCTGCTACTTGACTTTTGGTAGGTATGTAGGACATACAAATCTCACCGCTGTCAATTTTTTCTTTGATGAAATGCTTGTCCACTTCAACATGCTTCGTCCTGTCATGTAGGACAGGATTATGGGCAATAGAAATAGCAGCCTTATTATCGCAGTAAACTTTAATTGGAGTTGGGCCAAAGAACTTCAATTCTTCCATGAACTTTTTGATCCATAATACTTCACAAAAACCATGGGCCACAGATCGGAATTCAGCTTCTGCACTGCTCCTGGCTACAACATTTTGTTTTTTGCTCCTCCATGTAACTAGATTTCCACCTACAAAAGTACAATATCCTGAGGTAGACCTTCTATCATTTATATTACCTGCCCAATCAGCATCTGTATAGGCTTCAACCTGTATATGTCCTCTATTTCTGAATATCAGCCCCTTTCCCGGAGTACCTTTCAAATATCTTAATATTCTGAAAATAGCTTCAAAGTGGGCTGCACCTGGTGCATGCATAAATTGGCTTATTACACTCACTGCAAAGGCTATATCTGGCCTTGTATGTGACAAATAAATTAGTCTTCCAGCCAATCGTTGATAACGTTCTTTATCTACTATTTCATCTTCAGCAACTGACTTTAGTTTCACATTGGGATCCATTGGTGTTTCTACTGCTTTAGACCCTGTCATCCCTGTTTCTGCAAGTAAATCGAGTATGTACTTGCGCTGGTTGAGAAAAATACCTTCTTTAGATCTTGTGAACTCCATCCCAAGAAAGTATTTTAACTTTCCAAGATCCTTGATATCGAACTCAGCCTCAAGTCTTCTCTTCAGATCACTAA
The DNA here is from genome assembly GCA_963859935.3 of Lathyrus sativus. Lineage (NCBI taxonomy): Eukaryota > Viridiplantae > Streptophyta > Magnoliopsida > Fabales > Fabaceae > Lathyrus > Lathyrus sativus. The sequence goes on from OZ012738.1 coordinate 524,162,339, forward strand.
TTGCTTTGACGTCATCTCCTGTAATAATAATGTCATCAACATACACTATTAAGATAGCAATCTTACCTTCAGATGAGTGTTTAAAGAACATAGTGTGATCTGCTTGACTTTGGGTGAAACCGTGTCTCTTAACAACACTTCCAAATCTCTCAAACCAGGCCCTTGGCGATTGTTTCAATCCATATAGGGATTTTCTCAATCTGCATACTTTGTTTCTTCCAAGATTTTTTTCAAATCCAGGAGGTAAACTCATATATACTTCTTCATGTAATTCACCATTCAAGAAGGCATTTTTAACATCATATTGATATAGTGTCCAGTTGAAATTTACTGCAAGAGAAAGAAGAATTCTGATAGAATTGATCTTAGCAACTGGGGCAAAAGTCTCTTGGTAATCAATACCATGAGTTTGAGTAAATCCTTTTGCTACTAATCTCGCTTTGTATCTTTCCACACTTCCATCAGCCTTGCATTTCACTGTAAAGACCCACTTACACCCTACTGCCTTTTTATCTTGTGGTAGATCAGTGATACTCCAAGTGTTATTTTTGTTTAGAGCATCCATCTCTTCTTTCACTGCTAATTTCCAATTCGGATCACTTAATGCTTCCTGAATAGTTCTGGGCACAAACAAATTAGAAATCCTAGACACATATGCCTTATGGGTGTGTGATAGTTTGTCATATGACAAGTAATTAGACATAGGATGTTTAGTGCACATACGAGAACCTTTCCTCTTAGCAATTGGGACATCGAGGTCAGGAATATTTTTTCTCACAGAAATTGGAAGATTAATATCAGGAAAAGACAAATCAGATAAATCATTGGATGAGTAAGAAGGATTACCAGATGAAGAATTAGAAGACAGATTATCTGTAGGACCTTCACTTGGTAAATCAGATTGGATTTCTACTGGAGAGACAATAGGGTTTGCACCACCTTTGTGGAATTTTTTTCGAACATACACTTTAAGTTCAGGATTATCATCCTTAATCAGTGTTTCTCCCCCTGTTTCAGATTCTATAATCTTAGCATTTGGGTGATTTGTAGTCACAATATCATCTAGAGCAGGCAAAGTTTCCCAAAAATTATCTTCTTTATTATTACATTGACTCTCCCCCTGAAGAGAATTTTTAAAAAAAGGTTGATTTTCAACAAAGTGAACATCCATGCTTTCAAAAAATTTCTTTGTAACTGGGTTAAAACATTTGTATCCCTTTTTATTGGAAGCATAGCCAAGAAAAACACATTTTTCGGCTTTAGGATCCAACTTAGAACGAAAAACATTGGGGATGTAAACATAACAAAGACAACCAAAAATTTTAAGGGGAAGATCCGTAATAATACGAGGTGTAGGAAAATTGTTTTGTAACACTTGTACAGGACTTTCATATTGTAACACCCGAGATGGCATTCGATTGATGAGGTAACAAGCAGTTAATAAAGCATTTCCCCAAAGATACTTAGGTACATTCATAGAAAACATAATAGCTCTAGTGACTTCGAGGAGATGTCTATTTTTTCTTTCAGCAATACTATTTTGCTGCGGAGTATCGCGACAAGTGGATTGATGAATTATCCCCTTGGTTACAAGGAATGTACTTAAATATTTGTTGAAATATTCAGTGCCATTGTCAGACCTTAGAATGCCGATCTTAGTTTGAAATTGATTGTTAATCATGTTAAAAAAATCTTGAAATCTTTGTTCAACTTCTGATTTTTTCTCCATGAGATAAACCCAACACAGCCGTGTATGATCATCAATAAATGTTACAAACCATTTTTTTCCAGACATAGTTTTAATTTTTGAAGGACCCCAAACATCACTGTGAATTAAATAAAAAGGTTTAGAAGCAGAATAGGCTTTTGATTTAAAAGACACACGATGATCTTTAGCTAAGTGACAAGCTTCACAATGAAATTGTGAGGAATTTATTTCTTTGGAAAAAATAGGAAACAAATGCTTAAGATATGAAAAACTAGGGTGACCTAATCTTTTATGCCATAACATAATTTGATCTGAAACAGGAGATGCGTTTGTACTGTTTGAACCGAAAAACGCTTTATTGCCAAACTGAATTCCATCAAGGTAGTACAATCCATTCATCTCTCTAGCAGTTCCAATCGTCTTCCCCGAGTTCTGGTCCTGAAAAACACAAGTAGAGGGACGAAAAAGAACAGAACAATTAGTGTCCTTAGACAATTTATGAACAGATAGAAGATTACAAGCGAATTTAGGAACATGTAAAACAGATTGCAAAGTGATTTGCTCTGAAATTTTTATGCTGCCTTTGCCTGCAATACTTGAATAACTACCATCAGCTATCCTAACTTTTTCAAAACCTGAACTTGGAAAATAGGTATTGAATAGATGAGAGCAATTAGTCATGTGTTCAGATGCCCCTGAATCTATTATCCAAGGGTTAGAGTGGTTGTGAGCAGATAGTGCCCAAGAATCCTTACCTGTTTGTGCCACAGTTCCAGTAGGGATATTAAGAGATGAATTGGACTTTAGAAACTTAAGAAGGTTATCCATTTGCTCCTTCGTACATGGAGACGAATCAGCCTCATTGGCCATAGGCATAGGACGATCACCAAACTTACCAGCCTTGCCATGATTTGGTCGCCCATGTAGTTTGTAGCAAGTTTCCCGAGTGTGGCGATTGCGCCCACAGTAATCGCAAAATAAATGAGTCTTGTCTCCACCTCGTTGATTATGAAGTGGTTTACGATTGACATGGGGAATTGCCAAGGCAGATCCTTCAACTGGTGGAGGGACAGCTGCTGTATTTTTGCCAAGCATCACTTGCCGACGACTCTCTTCGCGACGTACTTCTGAAAAGACTTCACCAATTGGAGGGATAGGATTTCTGCCTAGAATTCGGCCACGAACCTCATCAAAATCAACATTTAGACCCGCAAGGAACTTGAAAACACGACTAACATCCACCATCTTCTTGTAATGTTTGCTATCGGCAGGTGATTTCCACTCATACTCATTGAAAAGGTCCAAATCTTGCCAAATACGTTTGAGACAATTGAAGTATTTGGTGACTGAATCTTCACCTTGCCGAATTTCTCCCAATTTGAGAGTTAATTCGTAGATTTGGGATTGATTTTCCAAATCAGAGTACATTTGGGAGACACCTTCCCAAAGTTCTTTTGCAGTATCATAACAAAGATAATTTGCACCTATCTCTTCATCCATGGAGTTGACTAACCATGTCATGACCATGGAGTTTTCAGCATCCCATGTATCATAATCTGCACCTGCCTTGTCTGGTTGTTTTTTGTCGCCAGTAATGTAGCCAATCTTTCCTCTCCCCCTGAGATACATACGAACGGATTGCGACCATCGAAGATAATTAGCACCGTTCAGCCGAATTGTTGTGATCTGAACAGGGTGGTTTTCATGGTACGTTCGGACTGATTTAGGTTCGGGTGAGGAATGTTTGGGTGAAAGTGAGGACTCGGTATCAGACATTGTGGGATGTAAAAAAGATAAACAGAGCGGAAGCAAAAACAAAAAAAAACCCTAAAGGATTCTTGTTGCTACTGATACCATATAGAAATATGCTTTTTCTATATTATATTTATTCTGTAACATAGTACATGAGTATTTATAGAATATAAATTACACTAAGAAATAGGGGTAATTATTCTCCCTATAAATGCTAATCCTAAATAAGGTAAGAATATAATAATACAATTAATTTCTATTTAATCACAATTTGAATCCAGCCATAATGAGCTGTATGACAGAATCTGTTTTGATTTTGTGCTAATATTCAACAAGCACCTAACAGGATGTTTATAAGGATTACAAGGATTATTGTGAAGTAAAATTTCTATGAAGTAATTATTAAACTATCTCTATCCCCCCTACTTGTTGTCAAAGGAATCAAAACTACATTGAATGTGGACCTATTTCCAACAAAACCTTTAGCTGCTACACTTGCTTGCTAATGCCTAGAATTAGAAGGACCATTAGCAATTGTTATCAACACTTATATTTTTTTATATAAGATTCATACTTTTTCTATTCAAAATCCTTTGGTCTTTAATGCTTAAATTGCATATCCCTTGAAGCATATATGTCAGAACTGGATAAATTCTACATTCCCAAACCTCCGCTCCAACATCTTAAACATATAAACTTGTAAGATATATATGCTTTTATAGATGATACTTTTGTTAATTCTCTTTTTGTTTGTTGTGCTAAGGAAAACGATTTTGAGTGTGTTCCAACGTGTCTCATGGACCATGTTCTCAAATTTTTAAATGTAAGTACTTTGTCATACTTCCCTATTTAAATAAGATATGCTATAACTTTTGTTTATCCTGTGAGTTTTCCTCCCCAATCATTGCAGGATGCTAGACAAGACTTACGAAGTTCAATGGCAAAGGATGTGGTAACTATCAGAAATGAGACTCTAAAATTCAATGGAGATAATTGCATGAAAAAATTATCCAGTGGCAGTGAAGCAACTTTATTTAAGGATATGTCCTCAGATTTCCAGAAAAAGATTACTCTTACCGAACATGGTGCGGGGGATAATAATGGAGGTTTCCATTATGGCAATGATGAAGCTTACAGAAAAATGGCTGGTATGTTTTAATTTTTTTTCTGCAATTAGTTAAAATTAAAATTCTGTTGTAACTGAAACCATCTGTGATAACTGTAATTGTACTTTTATAAATAGCGGGTGGATATAAACAATTTAGTGTTGGACGGAGATATAAATAGTGGGTGGCCCGAACCAAATTAAACTCATACTATATTATGTTTTTATATTAAGTCTTATTCATGCAATGTGTATGTGGGACTCTTAACACACTCTCACCCTCTTCACGCCTAAAACTGGACATAGAGCGTGGTCCAATAGCAGTGATCTGATAGCATGCGATCCAATGAATTTTGAACCAGGCTATGATACCATCTTAAAATTTAGGTTGTGTTAGGTAAAAACTGCCCCCACTTATAAGCGCGTGTTTAGGCCTTATCTCATCAAATGTGAGAGTCTTAACAATGTCCATGTTGTGTTGTAACTGGTGTCTATGTTCTGTGTTCCGTGTTGAGTGTCATAATTTCGTGCCTACCATAATTTAATTTTTCAATATCAATGTGACAGAGATAGAAAAGGATGATCTCCTTCTGGACCAATTATTACAGTCAAGAAGATCATCTCTAGATCAACAAAAGGCAACTCGACAGAGTTTCATCCTTGTAGCATCACTTCTTGACCGTATACCAAATCTTGCTGGCTTGGCACGTACATGTGAGGTAAATTAGTTACACATGTTGCTCCATTTCCCAATATTATCTATATTGTACTATTTTTTTCCTTTTATGTTTCCCAACAAACTTTACTCCAATTTTTAATGCAGGTGTTCAAAGCATCAGGGCTGACCATTGCTGATACAAACATCTTAAATGATAAACAGTTCCAACTAATCAGGTTCTCATGATAGTACTGTAAAACTTTTATTTTTTCCCTTTATATTAATTATTCTAAATGTTTAAACCTTAAGAGAACACAAATTTTTTATTATGGACCTGACTGTACTTAATATTTCACGTATTTTAAACTGCTAAAATTCGCTGGCAAATGAAACCACCTCTAACTCAATGAGGGAACAACAGTCGACAACAAACAAACATCCTTAACGCCATCCAAATTGCCTGTTCATATGCCCATCAGCATCCACATAAATATAAACTCGTGTGCCAGTAAAATCCTAAAAAAGTGACGAGATTCTGGATTGATTGTTTTTAAAACATTATCTACTTGTTTCCACTGCTTTTTTAAAATTAGATTGTAGTCAATAAAAAGTTATAAATACATCATAAGTATAAGTTTATATCACATCTTTAAGGTATCTACACTAACTATCCATTTGTTGAGGACATTGCTTGGATACACTCTGATACCTAGCCAATTCTTCCATTTGGCTGGATATTGAAAGCACCAAAACTTTCATTTTTTTCTTATTAATTTTAAATAACACTAAGCTTCTATTTGCTTATTAATTTAAAATAACAAATTTCATCTTGAATTGACTTCATGTGTGATGATTTTCCTGGAAGCAAATAAAAAAAATGAGGAGCCCTTTATGTTATCGGAATCTTTCTTGATATATGTTTAGAAATGGTTTTAAAGCATTGAATTATAAGTGTCAATCATTCACTTGATTATTGTTTACAGCGTGACAGCTGAAAAGTGGGTGCCTATCATAGAAGTCCCAGTAGATAGCATAAAGACATATTTACAGAAGAAAAAGAGAGAAGGATTTTCCATCTTGGGTTTGGAACAAACGGCCAACAGTGTGCCTCTTGATCAGTATGTCTTTCCAAAAAAAATGGTAAGCTGTGTATCAAATTCCAACCTTCCAGTCTTAATATTTTGTTGTAAGATTGCGGAAATGAAGTAATATTTAGAGAGCCGGACACAGTATTTTCCTCTATTAAATAAGAAAGAGAATCTAAAATATATAATCTAAATTACATAATTAGATGTTGAATCTCCTCATTGATCTATTCTCGTAATATTGAATGATTTATGCAACTGTATGCCTTAATATCAAAAGAAATTGGTTCCTGGAGAACGTAACTGATGGAATTATTTTACTATTGAATGGCCAATGAACAATATGAAGTCACCGGAAGACTGAAATAAATATGTAACAGTTACTAGTGAACTCTTATACATTTTTTCATCTTTTAGAAAAAGTGAAATTATTTGTGGTTGCTTTTTGTCACTTAGGTTCTCCCCTTTATATTTATTGGTTGGATGCTGTGACCCGGTCTCTGTTATTGCTGATATTTTCTTCCTGTTTGATGCCACAGATTCCTGGCATGACTTTTAAGTTTTTTTTAAGAATATTCTTTGGTTGTTTACTCAGGTCCTGGTTCTCGGCCGAGAGAAAGAAGGTATACCCGTGGATATAATCCATATTTTGGATGCTTGCGTCGAAATTCCCCAATTTGGGGTTGTGAGATCTCTCAACGTTCACGTCAGTGGCGCTATTGCTCTCTGGGAATATACTCGACAACAGAGATCCAAATAGTCTGACCCGGATCAATTTTACAAGTCAATCACATTACATAGAAAATATTGGGAATCAAGGTCTGTCCATCAAGATATCTCAGGCTATATAGCCTTTTGGACTGACTATTAAATTAATCCACCGTTTAGTTACACGCTAGAACTAATTTGTTGGATTTTGCATCTTCCAACCGAGATGCCTCTTAAAAATTGAACTCGGGTTCTCGTCCTAGAAGAGGTCAGTTGCAGACTAGAGTGTGTATTCCTTCCAACCAACTCTAATATATGTTGTATTTTACGAATGATTGGAACCACTTGCATTTCGTTGAGAAACATAATAACTAGGGCACTCTTATGTTTTCATTTGCAGTAAGAGGGTATCTCCTCATGAACTTTTTGTATATCTCAAAACAATGGTTCATGTTAATAGGTTGCTGAAGCTCATGAACTTTTTGTATATCTCAAAACAATGGTTCATGTTAATAGGTTGCTGAAGATATGTCAATCTTTATGGTTGTTTTCTGTATTAAACAAATATTTGGCTGATTAAAGTCAACTTTAGAAACGACTTTATTATTTAAAGTCAACTTTAAATTTATGGATTTCAATAAACTTAATTTACCTGTAAGATATGAATTCAGATTAAATATAATCAATGGATAGTCAATAAAGTAACCTGATAGTCTTGTTTTAACAACAATGATATGTTAGACACTCATATTTAAACACCAATAAATATATTAATGAATATTATGAGATCCGTACATAAATAGTATTTATAAATAGTATTTGCGAACAGTAAATTTAAATAGTGAAATAAAGTTGATTAATTAAATAAAATTTGGTTAATAAAATGATGAAGTTGGTTAATAAATGCTAAGATATTAAATATAATTTTTAATAGTAAAATAAAATTGGTTAATGAGAATTAAAAACTTGATTAATGAAAATATGAAGTTGGTTAATAAGCATTCCATTATTATAAATAATTTTTAATAGTAAATAAAGTTGGTTAATAAATTAACTTCCTAAGTTCTAGTGTAAGAGTTTTTAAAATAAGATTTTTTTATACGTTTTTAATACAATAATAAGTTTGTACAAAATGTGATAAGTTTGTACACAAATCAAGAAAGTGTAACAACTCAATCTAAAATAAAAAAAGACAACCATACCCATGTCTACGTGTTTATAATATTACTACATAGAGTCGTCTCATACTTTTGAGAAACCCTATGTAAGAAGTTGAAGTTATCTTCAATTTAGTGGTGAATTTTTTAAGGGGCTTTATTTAACCGTAAGATAACCATAAAATATATGTATGAACACCCTTTTTACCATAACTTAATCATGAAAAGATGTGAGGCTTTATGCTTCAGTTTAGTGGTGAATTTTTTTAAGGAGCTATATGTAACCGTAAATTAACCATAAAATATATGTATGAAGATCCTTTTTACCATAGTTTAATCATAAAAAAATGTGAGGCCCTATGCTGTAGGTGACATTGCACACCCTTAAAGACGATCTGTTTATTGTATTTCTACTTTTTGCCTCATTCTTATTTATCAATGTTTTTTTAAAAAAAATCATAGAGAAAATCAACTACGTGTATGTTTGGATTGATGAAATATGATGGAATGAAACTCAATGGAACGAAATAATGTTGTTTTCCATCATTGGATTGGTAAAAAGAGGTTAAGAATGAAGTATAACATGATGAAATGCATTCCATCAAATTGATCACTTACCCTCATTTTTGTTTTATTTGATTTGGACAAAATAGCATTTTTGTTTTATCTGATTTGGACAAAATAACATTTTTGTTACATTCCATTCTAAATTATCTAAACATGCAATATTCATTTCGCTCCATTCTATTTCACTTTGTTTCATTTCAATCAGTTCGTTTTGAAATATCCAAACCTACCCTAAAGAAATAAGTAGAATGAAGTGCAATGAAGCGGTGCAGAAGGAAAACTTCATTCAATTTTAGAAATTTTAAGACAAGACAAAATAAACGGTTCATTCCGCCTAAATCGAACGGAAAGAAATAAGATGATAAATGATAAAATGAAACCCATACCACTTCATTCTGCTTCGCTCCCTTCAATTTTAAATTATTTAAATAATAGAATATCATTCAACTCCATCCTATTCTGTTCCGCTTCATCCTATTTCATCAATTGAAACGATTGAGAAAATTGATCTAAATACAAATATATATATATATATATATATATATATATATATATATATATATATATATATATATATATATATATATATATATATATATATATATATATATATATATATATATATATATATATATATATATATATATATATATATATATATATATATATATATATATATATATATATATATATAATACAACTAATTTTCATACAATTGGTGCTAAATCTAGCTAGATAGAAACAATTAAGTAAAAAAAAAATTAAGTAAGCTGATCGTACTTTAGTGCATGGGAGTTTGAAGCAAATAGATGGGCAAGAGTGCTTTTCCTTGCAATAACGGAGGAGCATCCTCTGGAACCTATTTTAATGGTTTGCTTTTGCCTTCTCCCTTTGCATTTTCTATATGATGCAACTAACTCCCTTTGAAAATTGGGATTATTATTAATGGCGTGGGCTCTATTAGTTTTACTTTCCAGTATTGGAATTCTGTGGCTTGCTATTGATAATCTGCTCACTGGATTGTCATCCCTCTATCATTCTCCGGTTTGTATATGAACAGTATAATTGGATGTCTATTATTTTTGCAGTTCATTCAAAAGATTGGCTCAAATATCTTCAAACAAAACCATGATGCAGTTTACATAAGAGTCAAATTCTTGATTCTCGCCTTAAGTTTTGTTCTGGAGCTTCGCAGAACAACGGAAAGAGTGATTGAATATGGCAATAAAGCCAGAACAAAAAATATAGAGAGTGGCTTTCCTGGTGTAGTTGATGATTGTGTTGGAAATTCACCTCTTATCCTATAAAGAATTTCCTTCAATCTTGATCTCAAGATTGATGAACAAACCCACAATATGATAGTAATGGTAATAACAAGTAATTATCAAGAACAACAAAAGAAAAGAAGAACACACAAGAAAGAGAAGAATGAGAGAAGAAAATATTTGGAGAGAATGTGTTACCCACAACTGTGGGATTTCTTATTGCTTATAGAACTTTCACTTGCTAAACACTGCAACTGTGAAATCTGTTCTATGTTGTGTTTGAATACAATGCAAGACACTCTATTTATAGTTTTAGGTTTACAAAAGCCCAAAATATTCAAATCAAATCTAATCATATCAAATCAAATCAAAACAATGAATTACATTTAACACACCACCTAATTCATTGTGTCTAAACTATCTATATTCATCATGGCTCTTAGTCTTCTGAAGACTTCGACCTGCACTCCCTTCGTCATGATATCTGCAATCTGATTCTCAGTTCTGCAGTGTTCCAACTTCATCTTCCCTTCTGCTACCTGCTCTCGAAGATAATGGAACCTCATTTCGATGTGCTTGCTTCGACCATGAGCTATTGGATTCTTCGCCAAGTTGATAGCTGACATGCTGTCTATCTTCATGGTAATTGCTCCATGATTCTTCCTTGTGATTTCTTCGACCAAGTTCACCATCCAAGTTGCTTGACATGCACAAAGAGAAGCAGCTATATATTCTGCTTCACAGGATGACACTGCCACTACTGGTTCCTTTCTCGAATTCTAAGCAACTGGTGCACCACCTAACATAAACACATAACCAGCTGTGGATTTTCGATCCTCAGCATCACTACACCAACTGGAGTCTGTGTATCCCACTAACTTGCATTCTTTTCCTTCATCAGCTGCTGGAAATAAAATGCCATAGTCGAGAGTTCCTTTTAGATACCTGAGTATCCTCTTCGCTACTGCTAGGTGTGATACCTTTGGCTTCTGCATGAATCTACTTACCATACCAACATTGTATGCTAAGTCAGGCCTTGTGTGACAAAGGTATCTAAGTGACCCAATAAGTCTTCTGTATTGGGTTGGATCAATATCATCTTCATCTGAATCCTTTGACAGTTGCAATCTGGGCTCAGCTGGAGTCGAAGTTTGGTTGCAATCTTGCATCTCAAATCTTTTGAGTATTTCACCTGCATATCTTCTTTGGTTCATCATCAAACCTCTACTTGTCTTGTAGAATTCGATACCAAGGAAATATGAGAGATTTCCCAAGTCTGACATTTCAAACTCCTTACTCAGGTCATGTTTGAAATCTTCGATCTTCTACTAGCAACTCCCTGTTATCAACAAATCATCAACATAGAGACATAGTATAAGCAATTCGCCATTGCTTCTTCTTACATATACTCCATGCTCATTTGTACACTTCACAAACTCCTTCTCCCTTACGAAGCTGTCGATTTTCTTATTCCAAGCTCTTGGAGCTTGCTTAAGTCCATACATGGCTTTATGAAGCATGTACACCTTTCTTTCTTCGCCTTGTTTCACAAACCCAGCTGGTTGTGCAATATAAACTTCTTCGTCTAAGGGGCCATTAAGGAATGCACACTTCACGTCCATATGACATGTGTGCCAGTTGTTCATATTTGCTAGACCAACAACCAACCTGATTGTTTCGATTCTAGCAACAAGTGAGAATACTTCATCGAAGTCAATTCCTTCCTTCTGAAGAAATCCTTTCGCCACAAGTCTCGCCTTGTGTCGAGTTACTTCTCCTTTAGGATTTACCTTCACCTTGTAAACCCACTTCACATCAATTGACTTCTTGCCTTGTGGCAATTCGACAAGTGACTAGGTATCATTGACTTTGATGGACTCCAACTCTTCAATCATTGCTTTCACCCACTTCGAATCTTTCAATACCTCAGCTGCATTGACTGGTTTGACATCTGCGTAGAAAGCATAATGTACCAACTCAACCTCTTCATCGACTACATCATCTGATGTAATTACACATTCTTGCAACCTTGCAGGCATGTGTCTTGTTTGTCGAGGTCTGCTTGAACCTACTTCATCTGCAACTGGTTCCTGTCGAACTTCTATTTCGACTTCAGTGGCTAGTTCTTCACAAGAGATTCTCACTGAATCCTTCTTGGAATTCTCAGTCCAATCCCATTCTTTAAGCTCATCTATGATTACGTCCCTGCTGATCACTACCTGCTTATTCACTGGGTCGAACAGCTTGTAACCTCCTGTCGAATAATATCCTATCAAGATCATCTGATTCGACTTATCATCAAGCTTCCTTCTCAACTGATCTGGCACATGTCTATGTGCTATAGATCCAAATACCTTCAACTGACTGAGACTAGGCTTGACACCATACCAACATTCTTCTGGTGTGATTCCTTCAAGCTTCTTCGTCGGACATCTGTTCAATATATATGTTGTTGTCGAAACTGCTTCTCCCCATAATTCTTTAGGTAGATGCTTTCCATTCAACATACTTCTCACCATATTCATGATGGTTCTGTTCTTGTGTTATGCAATCCCATTTTCTTGTGGAGTGTAAGGTGGCACCACCTCATGCACAATCCCTTCTTTTACACATAGTGTATCGAACTCTTTCGACACATACTCTCCACCACCATCAGTCCTCAGAATTTTCAGCTTTCGGCTACTCTGTCTTTTGACCATGGACTTGAATATGGAAAATACCTCAATCACATCACTTTTCTTCTTGATGAGGTAAGTCCACAACTTTCGACTGTAATCATCTATAAACGTGATAAAGTATCTATTGCCACCAATCGAATCCACCTGGATTGGACCACATACATCAGAGTATATGACTTCAAGTATTGCCTTCGACTTCCTTCCTGCATCCTTGCTGAAGCTATTCTTGTGTTGTTTCGACTGAACACACTCCTCACAGACTTCACTTGGAATGTCGATTTCTGGTAATCCTGAAACCATATTTCTTCTCTTCAGTTCTCTGATGTCATTAAAGTTGAGATGACCTAGTCGAAAATTCTATAACCACTCATCTCTGCCGGCTGCAGTTGCTAGACATCTGTGCTCCATCACATTGAGTCCAATCTTGAAGGTCCTATTCTGAAACATTGGAGCCTTCAAGATTAATCTACCACCTGCGTCAAGGACTCTCATCATCTTGTCTTCGACAACTACTTTGTAGTTCTTTTCGACAAGCTGCCCTATACTGAGTAAATTACTCTTCATGTCTGGTATGTACAACACATTGGAAATTGTTGACCTTTTGCCATCTTTCCTCATAATCAGAACATCACCAACACCTTCGGCTGCTAGAGTGTTGTTATTTGCAAACTTCACTGTGTTCTTCGACGAGGGCTTCATGTTGACAAACCAATCTTTCCTTCCAGTCATGTGTGATGAGCATCCTGAGTCCAAGTACCACTGATCTTGGAATCTTTCTTCATCTTTTGTTGTGACCATTAGCAACGTTTCTTCTTCTTCATGTTTCGCCAGCTTTGCATCAGTCTCTTGATTTCTCTTCCTTTCTGGACAATCACTAGCATAATGACCATACTTCTGGCAATTGAAACACTAAATGTGGCTTTTGTCTGGCTTTCGACCACCACCTCTTCCTTTACCTGCAGCACCACCTCTTTGGTTGCCTTGGTTCCAAGGTTTCTTCTGATTCGACTGGTTTCCTCCTTTGTTGCCATTCCAGCTACCTTTGCCTTTTCTTTCCTTTTCTGACTGCGCCTGCAAAGCCATATCTTTCGACTTTCCTGCAGCTCTCTCAGCCATCCTCTGTTCATGAGACTCAAGAGTCCCTTGAAGCTCTTCCTTCGTCAACACTGATAGATTTTTCGACTCTTCTATGACAACTACCACGTGATCGAATTTTGGAGCCAACAATCTCAAAATATTTAAGACAACTGCTTTCGTCGTCAGCGCTTCTCCACATACTTTGATTTGATTCACCAACCTTGTAACTCTGGTGAAGAAATCTATAATGCTTTCGTTGTCTTCCATCTGAAGCAACTCATAGGTTCTCTTGTGAGTTTGTAACCTCACCTCTTTCACCTTCTCTGCGCCTCCAAACGACTTTTCAAGAATCTCCCATGCTTCTTTTGCTGAATCAACATCACTAACCTTTTCAAAGTTATCAGGATCAACACACTGATGAATTATAAAGAGTGCTTTATAATCCTTCTTCTTCAATTCTTTGTGCGCAGCCTTTTTCGCCTCCGTTGCGTTCTCTCCAAGCGATGTTACTCCGTCCTTCACAAGATCCCAAAGATCTTGATAACAGAAAATCACCTTAATCTGCTTGCACCAATTCTCATAATTGTCTTTCTTGAGAATTGGCAGGGTCGCCGTAAAGTTTCCGTTCGGATAGTTCATCACCATCACTATCTTCCTTCCTTGAATCTCTCAACCGGAGCTCTAATACCAGATATTGGAAATTCACCTCTCACCCTATGAAGAATTCCCTTCAATCTTGATCTCAAGATTGATGAACAAACCCACAATATGATAGTAATGGTAATAACAAGTAATTATCAAGAACAACAAAAGAAAATAAGAACACACAAGAAAGAGAAGAATGAGAGAAGAAAATATTTGGAGATAATGTGTTACCCACAACTGTGGAATTTCTTATTGCTTATAGAACTTTCACTTGCTAAACACTGCAACTGTGAAATCTGTTCTATGTTGTGTTTGAATACAATGCAAGACACCCTATTTATAGTTTTAGGTTTACAAAAGTCCAAAACATAAAAGACATAAAATATTCAAATCAAATCTAATCATATCAAATCAAATCAAAACAATGAATTACATTTAACAGATTGGAGTTTCATAAATGACATTTCTAAGAAGCTTGTTGATATATTTCTGTATTTGTTGGTATTATTTCTTATAATTCTTCTTGTTATAGTGTGGAATTCCACTTATCCATTTGTGATCCTTAAATGATTATTGAAATGCAGGATGATCTGGTTCAGTTTGCAACCCAGTCTTGTTCCGTTTTCTAGTCTGGTGCCGTTGCAGAGGACACTGCACTGCCTGGTGCAGTGAGAGGAAAACTTGGAGGTCCTAGTCAGCGGAGGTTGCCAATTTCTGCCACCACTGCTGTATTGCAGGCGGTAGGTACTCTCTGCTCTTTTATTATCGTTGGTTACTTGACTTCTTTTTAAAGATGGATTCTAGAATCTTATTATAAAGTTGGTTAATAAACTTGAATATTAAAAATAATTTTTAATACTAAAACAAAATAAAGTTGATTAATAAAATATAAAATGTTGGTTAATGAATTTACGAAATTGATTAAACACACAATTTTATATTGCTACCTCTTAATTCAAAAATAATAAATAAAAATAAAAATGATAATTTTTATATTTCAAAATAAATATTTTATTATTATAATATTTTAATGTTCACTTAAGAAATACAATGTAGTATAAAATTTTGATGTAAGAATATCATTTTTCTTAAATAAAATAATGAATATAATAATTTGAAAGGGGAAAAATAATGGTTAATCATATATTAACCATTATAATATATTAAAACGTAGACATGAATTATTGTTTTGACAATTCATTCTATTACTTGCCACATCATTAAAAATATGACATGACACTCTTCAAAACACAATCTTCCAAAACTACAATTATTCATTTGAAAAAAGTGTGTAACGTTTCTGATCTTATCGGATGAGAAAGGAGATCAGCAGCCAGCAACATGTTAGGAGCTCTAAATTGTCGGTGGTGGAGAAAAGGAGGAGGGTGTACCTGCAAGGCACTCGGATGCCAAAGTGAGAAAAGAGAGAGAGTGGGCATGTGCAGAAAGCTAGTGTATTTAGAATACCCGACCCTTTTCTGAAAGAGGGTATTTATAATGCGCCCCTAGCGCTGAGCTAACGATTATCTACACTGGGTTGCGTCATTAGACCCAACACGAATAACTGTCTACGTGGCGTAGGGAAGACCAGTACGTGGTCTTCGTTTTGGGTTAATTGTCTCGTGATACTGGGAAGGTGGATAACCTATTCTCTCGCACGCGGGTAATTACCCGATGACGTTTCCCCGCGTAGGGAGCACGTGAGGACTGTGGTAAAAGACGCGGGTGCGCTCCCCGTGTGGGTTGATGAATTGGGCCTTCATTGAGCCTTCTCCGACGAGGAGTTGGGTTCGGCCGTGCTCGACGGTGGGGTAGCCTCTGACGCAGTCCAGAACAGTTTTATTTATAAAACTATATTAATTAAAATACATCTATTTTCATATTCTATAAATCATCTTCTAATATTCTTCTAACTAAAATTCAGGTAAATCTATTAATTTATTTTCTTTGTGTACAAATCGTTTATTAACCGTGTATAAAAGTTCAAATCATTAAACTTTTACTCTATTTTCATTTACGCATGCTTACTCATAAAAAAAAAAAACTAAAGTAATTAAGTTTTAAATGAATAGATAGAAAAAATAATTATAAAGATATAATTTACTTTTTTTCCTATACTAATTATTATGTTTATTTTTTAAGCACCTACGTGTTTATCAAGAAAAAAGTACATTATATAATAATTTACTCCATTAAAAACATATTTTTATTGAAAATATTCATTTGTGTGTATGAGTTTTAAAACTATAATAAAAAATCACATTAGAATGTTTAATATAAAATACTCAAACAACACTTTCAAACAGATAAAGAAATAATTCAATATTATTTTCAAAATATAATTCTGAATTATAACTCTGATTACAAAGTACAACATTAAATTCATTTATTAAATCTCATTATAATGCTAAAAATAATTATCAAACAATAGTCTCAAATTTAACTTATAAGTTTTAAATAGATAAACAAAAATATCAAATTATTTCTAGAATATTATTTTAAATTATCATTGCATACACATATTACAAAATTAAATTATAAATTTTTAGCTATCATTTATAACTTTTTACATTTATTTATTTATACTTATACTGCAATACTATTAAATTTCCTCTAACTTCTTTACAAGTACTAACATCTTTTATTTGAACCCATTTTTAAGGCTTTACACCTTAACGTCAAGCTCATTTGCATCTCGAAAATACTTTCGCAACGAAACCTTTTCCTTTACTCACCTGACAACAATAAATCATATATTACACATTATCAGAGTCTCATTTATTATTTTAAATTTTTTGCATACATATATACCGGCCATTTTTTCTTCTTTTTCTCCTTTTTTGGGTCATTTGACCATGATCTTAACAAGAACCTTGGAACTAGAAATTTCCAATTTCCAAAGCAAGATGTGGTCGTTCCTCCATGCTTCTTGATAGAATTCAACTGCAAAAATATATTATTTTACAAATAAACCTTTCATAAAAATATATTATGATTAACGTTACCTGATTTGTAGGTTGGATAGTATCATTTGCTGAATAATTAGGAAGTAATGGCATGGACGATGCTCCTCCTCTTACAGAATTCCGAAGGAGACGCGAGTACATAAGCAATCCTGATTTTCTGTCATATCCTTTACCACTGTTACTACTACTTGAACCATCATTTACTTGTGTAACAGTGTGATGAATATGATAATGGTGATGATGATGGTGATACTGTTGAATTGAGGATGATCTCTTCTTCTTAGGCTTTTCGACATAAACTTTCACTAACACTGTCTTATCATTGCGGTAACTTACCTGTAAATTATATCAAATGAGTAAATTGAATAGAAACCACACATGTCAAGTACTAACAAAAGAAAGTTCAAGTGATTATTTACCTGTCTAGTTCTAGGCATTTTGGAACAAGGATCGAAGCATGTATGTTTTTTAAGGATTTAATTATGTTTGGTGTTGGTTAAGTATCCATTCCACTATGATAGCATTATCATGCTATGCTATGCAGGCCTAGAGTAGATAGGAGATGTTATCTATGTTAATAAGTTAGGCTGAATTTAGTAATGTTCGGATGAAATTGGAATTAACCAAACTATACTGTGTTTATAAAATCATAATGTAATTATCAGTTTATCGTTGTCAACAATGTTGCGGCCCAATTATGGTGTCACTAAATACCATTTGCTTACACGTGGGATCTTATGGCCTGCTTGCTTGCCTTTGTAATTTCTCTGTCACATTCATCCACCCACTGATTTTTTTAACTACTTTTCATTCTCAAAATAACTACCAAGTCTTCGAAATAAAATAAAGTAGATAAACAACTCAAAAATAAATCTTGAAGTTACAACAAAAAAAGATTGAACACATAGGATCCACAATGGCATGGAGATTTGTTGCTTCTAATCACTGATTCAAATCATCAACAACCACTAAGAACCTGGGATGTAAGCTCAATCCACTATAAAAAAAAAAGGAATTGCTTAATCCAATTGTAAGAATTGCTTTTATACTCTCATAAAAAATCAAAATTATTAATAAATTTTGGAAATGCGTCTTTGACGTACTTCAAACACTTTCATTCTTAAATTAAGCACTAAGGCTATAAAAAAGAAGAAGAAAAGAAAATGCATCTCAAGAAGCTGTTAAATAAAAGAAGACGTCAAACCATTCTTCTTCCTCACTACTCAAAACACTCTCAAACTCTCAACCTCTCAAGTTCCGAACTCTCTCAACTTGCATTCTCTCAAACACATTCATCTCACTTCAAAGCTTCTTCCATCAACATTAAATCGATTAAAGAGCTCACTTAACATCAAACTAAACTCACTTTAGTAAGTTTTTATTTTTTCTAAACTTTTTTTTATTTTTATATAAATTTGTAGAAATTGAGCATTATGTTATATAATAAGTGGTAAGAATATAATTCTTTGTGTCAAAATATCTATGTGTCGAGTTGTACTAGTGTGTCGAAGTGTCGAAACAGGTTGCTTCACACAGGATTTTAACTTAGGTCTATTTTAGTAATGTTAACTATTTTTAAGCTTTTATAGTTTTGCGCTTTGACTTAGAGTGCAAGCTAACATATATCTATAAATAGGGAGTAATCCTTATTTTGTAAACAACTCATAACATTGTATTCACATATTTTGTAGTTGCAAGTGAATAAAACAGGTTTCCACAGTTTGTGGGCAGAGAGAAACTCTGCAGAATATTCTTCTTCTCCAACGTTATTTTCTTTTTTTCTCAACTTTTTTTCATTGCCATTGCATGATTGATAAAAATCCTGTCCATCAAGATTCAGAAAAATTCTCCATAGGTTGTGGTTGAATTCTAACATCTGGTATCTAGAGCTCCGATTGCGATTCAAAGAAGGAAAACCGTGATGACGATGAATCATCCAAACGTGCACTTTCCGGCGAACCTTCCGATTCTCAAAAAAGATAATTATGAGAATTGGTGCAAGTAGATTAATGTGATTTTCTGTTATCAAGATCTTTGAGATCTCGTGAAGGAAGGAGTAACACCGCTTATAGAAAACACGACGAATCAAAAAAAGACTGCACACAAAGAATTGAATAAGAAAGATTATAAAGCTATCTTTATAATTCATCAATGTGTTGATCAAAATATTGTGTTTTGCGTAGTATTTTTGAGGCACTTATTGATTCTTTTGTATTGATTTTTTTGAATAAAACCCCACTTTATTTGTAAAAGTGTATATTTAGTGTATACTAATATTTTCGTGTAAATATCATTGAGTTTAATTGTTTTTATCTCATTTTTGTAGGTATTCAAGCACTGGTATTTAGTCATTATTAGATAGAGCATTGAATAATCTTTCCGACGCTTCTGACCGGACCTCAAACGGAGTTACGGTTCGAAAGTTATGAAGAAAATAAAATGCTGAATTTTTCTGTACTGTCAGCTCTCTCCCCGAGCTCGCTGGGCGAGCCAGACACGAGGCAGAAGTTCGATAAGCAGTATAAAATGTCACCTTTTCTCACCGGGCGAATCGTTACTTCGTCGGGCGAATAAGTCTGGGCAGAAACACATTTAAATGGGTAAACCACATTTTTTTAGATTATGTCTTAGGGTATTTGTTCCCAATTCATCAAACCTTCATTTTTGATAGTTTAGAGCTTAGAAAAGTATTAATGGAGGTTGCAAATCGACGATCGGTGGTGGATGATTCTTGAATCGTGATTGACACCACGAGAGATTTTAATTCCTCTTCTCTCTTCCCTTTGTAGTTTCCATTTGTTGTGAGTTTGTATGTAAGTTTACCTTGATTATATATATTTATTGCTCATGCATGGTGTTGTATAAAAATCATTTAACAAATTATTTTGATGATTGCTTTCTTTATTTGGGTTTGAGTTATTGCAGACATCACTACGCCAGAAATGAGTTTTAGCAGCGCACCCTTTAGCAGTGCTTCTTAAAAAGCGCTGCTAAAGGGTGGGCAAAAAAAAAAGAAAAAAAATTTCCCACCTAAGACAGCGCTTTTGAAAAAGCGCTACTAAAGGAGGGCCCTAAGAAAGCGCTTTTTAAAAAGCGCTGCTAAAGGGGGATCTAAGAAAGCGCTTTTAAAAAGCGCTGCTAAAGGTGTCCCCCTTTAGCAACGCTTATTCTATAAAGCGCTGCTATATGGCATTGCTAAGGCACCTTAAGAAAGCGCTTTTAAAAGCGCTGCTAAAGGCATTTAAAAGCGCTGCTAAAGGGGGACCTAGAGGGGGACATAAGAAAGCGCTTTTAAAAAGCGTTGCTAAAGGGGGCCCTTTAGTAGCGCTTTTTCTATAAAGCGCTGCTATATGACATTGCTAAGGCACACTAAGAAAGCGCTTTTAAAAGCGCTGCTAAAGGCCTTTAAAAGCGCTGCTATAGGTATTAGTATTATAATTTTTAAATACCCTCCAGAATTTTAAGAGAAACAGAACTATCGCGTACATTTCTTTTCTTCTGTCTTTCTCCTCTGGCGAACGAACTTGCCCTATTCAAGTGCCGTCATCCGCCGTCCGACCGTCGCCCACCGTCCGTTCACCGTCCGTTCTCCGTCCGTATTCGAGTGCATTCGTCCGTCTGCATTGCATTTCCACCATTGTTAAGGTATGTGACAGTTTCAAGGGATTTTCTTGTTTTTTTTTTCTTTTCACCATTGTTGGTATCTGAAGACATTAAAGGTTTTGAAGGTTTTTGTTAATACTGTTATCTAAATATTGATGGTTTTTCTTTTCACTATTGTTGGTATTTGATGGTTTTTCTAAATATTTGTTTTCACCATTGTTGGTATACTATTGTTTTTGTTGTTGGTATACTATTGTTTTTGTTATCTAAATATTGATGGTTTTTCTTTTCACCATTATTGGTATACTATTGTTTTTGTTGTTGTGTAGATATGTTTCTTTTGAGGACATGCAAGTAAGTTTTAGTGTTGATAACGTATACTGTTGTTGAGTAATTATTTTTGTTGTTGCGTTCAAGTATGATACATATATTGTTGTTTTGTATTGAAGGTTTGAGGACATGCATGCAAGTAAATTTTAGTGTTGTTGTTGTGTAGAAATGACTTATTGAAGGTTTAGTGAAGGTTTTATATGTTGATATGTTATTATGTTATTATGATGGATTTCTCAATGTTTATATGATATATATGTTATTATGGTTTTATATGTTTAGTTAGGATTTCTCAATGTTTAGTAAGGGTGTCATTTTGGTTTAAGGATTATCTAGTAATTTTAATATGATTTGTTTTGGTGGATTATCTAGTATTTTTAATATGATTTGTCTTGGTTAATTATTAATATGATTTTAATAAAATTTATATTTTGTCTGCTATAGGGGTTACCTGTGAAGAGCAAAGCTGTGATCGTTTCCAAGCATCCTATTGCGTAGCATTCTTAGAAGTTAGTGATTTCCTTACAGGTATTCTCTGTTTTGTTTAACTTTTATAATTTAGTGTAGATTACTCAATTAGTATGGATAAAAAATGGATGTCTGGTAATCGATTGTCAAAAGAGTACGAGAATGGGGTATCGAAGTTCGTTAAGTTTGCTGTTGAGCACGCCAAAGACCCCAGTAGGATCACATGTCCTTGCTTAGGATGCTGTTATGGGCGTCGAGTTGACGCCGTTCAGTTGGAATCTCATTTAATGAGACATGGAATTGACCGAAGTTACACATGTTGGACATTACATGGTGAGATAAGTAACGAGAATGTTGAACCCCGGAATAATACGACATGTGCTTCAAAGGACAATGGCAGAGATACATATGATTGTGATCGAGTCGAAGAGATTGCAGAAGCACTTGAAGAAGATCTTCAAGATTGTCCCAAGATGTTTGAGAGGTTGGTAAGCGATGCAGAGAAACCGTTGTATAAAGGTTGCACTACTTTCACAAGATTGTCCGCGGTATTAAAGTTGTACAATTTAAAGGCGGGTAATAGATGGTCGGATAAAAGATTGTCCGCGGTATTAAAGTTGTACAATTTAAAGGTTGCATGTGTTTTCTTATAGCGCATATGCAATTAATGGATACACATTTTATACCAAGGAAAAAGATGATAAAAGTACAATGCAAAATAGTGGTGTCACCGTGCTTGCCGAAGCAATGCACATTTCCTCGTATTATGGGGTTATCGAGCGCATTTGGGTGTTTGATTATGAGAAGTTTCAGATTCCTATCTTTGGATGCAAGTGGGTTGAAAATAAAAGTGGCATTCAAATGGATAAATCAGGTTTTTTGAAAGTGGATCTTAATAAGGTGGGGTACAACGATGAGCCTTTTATTCTAGCCACGCAAGCTAAACAAGTGTTCTATGTCACTGATCCGACAAGTACGAAATGGTCTATAGTTCTTTTTTCCAACAAAGTAATCGATGATAACATTGGAGAAAAGGGGGATGTTTATGTTGAGAATGAATCTTATATTATAGATGATCTAGATGAGAATATTAGAGCGGACGAATCATATATTAGAAATGATCATAACGAGGGAATTTGGATCAATCCATCTGTCCGTGTTGTTAAGAGACAAGTAAACCCCATTACAACGAAAAAAAGAAAGAGATGTTAAAGGATCAACCATTCTGAACTGGGCGTCAGTGTTATGCATTCATACATCAGGTACTTCGATCCTTTTTAATTAAATAATTGAACATTTTAAAATTTGCTCGTTTAACTTAATATTCTAATGTTGATTATGTTTTTTTAGGTTCTTGTATGACAAGTTATTGGCCCCGACGAAAGAAATAGTGTATTACATAGATTCATTGGATGACGATACAACAAAATATGAAAATCTGAGGAACTTTGTTGATACGTAAGTGATGACATATACTGTTGTCTTTAATTATATATCTTTATTTATTATGTGACATTGTTCTAAATATGCGTTTATATTATGTTAGAGTTATACAAATATTCAGAGCACAAAGAGATGCAACAGTGCCAAAAAGTAAGGCTAACAACATCAACTGGATCAGAGTGGAGGTATATTCTCGCATGTTTCTACTTGATAAAACTATTTAAACTATATATCCGGATAAATGTTCGTTTGTTTTTTCCATTTACAGTGTCCTCGGCAGCGCAATGGTATTGACTATGGATATTTTGTATTGCGCTTTATGAGAGAAATTATTCTTTCTAGTCAACTTGAGATTCCAGTCCTGGTATGGATCAATTCATTATATAAGTTATATGATTCATTTTGATAATTATCCGATACTTCATCTGAGTAATTAGTTTTAAACTAAAATCTTATTCGATCTGTTATATTATGTAGTATTATGATGAATTCAAGTGCGCTACTTACACGAAAGCAAAATTGGAAGAAATTAAAGAGGAATGGTGTCAATTTATTCTTGGGTTGAGAATTGTATAGAGTTATCGGATTGGAAGACTTGTAATTATATGTGAATTGAATGTATTTGTGTTGTTGTAATTTTGAGGATCGAATTTTTTTGTAACATATTTAAACAAGTTTATGTGTATATTAAAATGTTTATGAACAAAGTCATGAGTTACAATGTATCCAAAGTTTTGAATTGTACATATAAGGCCAAAGTTTGAATTGTATATTTAAGGCCAAAGTTTGAATTTTATTTATAAGGCCAAAGTGTTGAAATAAAGGCCTGAATTATAAGCAGGTTTGTGTAATATAAGCAGGTTGTTGGTAAAATATACAAAACAGGGTGAATATTTTTTTTAAAAAAAATTTTAAAATCTGGGACATTAGACAGCGTTTTTACATAAAAGCGCTGCTAAAGGTCACAAATATTACGCTACAAAAGCGTTGCTATTGGTTTGGAAGGGGGGGTCTAAGGCAGCGCTTGTACAAAGCGCTGCTAAAGGGTGGGCTATGGCAGCGCTTTGCAAAAGCGCTGCTAAAGGGGGAGTCTAAGACAACGCTTTTTGAAAGCGCTGCTAAAGGGGGGATGGTTGGGGGAATTATGCAGCGCTTACAAAAGCGCTGCTAAAGGGCTAAAAAAGCGCTGCTAAAGGTGCTGCTGAAGGGAGCTTTTAGCAGCGCTTTTTCATTGAAAAAAGCGCTGCCTTTACCTTTAGCAGCGCCACTTTTGGCAGCGCTTTAAAGCACTGCTAAAGGCCAAAAAAAGCGTTGCTAAAGGTCTTTTTTGGCATAGTGCATGGACGGTTTGAATCCGGAATTAGGATGAACATCTATAGGTTTTAGATTCTAGAGATAGATTTAGACTTAATATTCACTTGAGTATCATAACTTAATGCTTATGTGTTGTTTGTGTTACGCTGAGAGATTGCCGACGCGAGTAATACAACCGTTGCTTCACTCTGCGTTAGAGGTAACCTCTATGTGAGAGATACGTGATAATGTTGACGAGTGATTTAGGTTGCGTACAACTGGGTAGTAAGTTTAAGTGTTTTATAGGGTAGATGAAATGCAAACCCGAGAGTTCTCTACTTTCCAAAGAATGAATTCTTTTTCTGTTCAAAAGTTTTATTTCTCGCATTTAATTTAAACCCATTTTAAACCCAAACTCAATAACATTTATATTGTCGAATGGCAGTTCAATAACACTAATCTCTGTGGACACGATAATTCCCCAGATAAATACTTCCAAAAACTTTTGTTGCTTGCCGCTTTACCGCACCAACAACATCATGCATTGATTTGAAGGGAAATAACTCGATCATCATAGGTACCTGTTGTTTATTGCCCAGTCGATGCAGAGGCGTCAACTTTTATAGGTCATGCTTCTCCGCCATCGTCTTCTCGTAGGAGACAACCGCCACTTACTAATGCATCTCTGACTCATTCTTTTCCTAGGAGACGGGTGTCACCTACTCAGGCACTCGAGGCACCTAAAAGGTTTGGAGGAGGCCTGAAAGACTTGTCGCTTCTGCCTCTTTACCTAGACCATATTGTCATACATGTCTAAGGCGGAGAGGTAAAGTTCAATTGTATTCATATTTTTGAAAATCATGTTTGTTATAAATATTCAAAGTGTTTGACGATGATTTATTTTTCTGTAGAACCATGATGCTTTAAAATGCGTCAACTATGACCATAAGATAATTGGTCTTCCGCAACCTAATGAGAGATGGTTTGAGGATGTGATGCGACTATTTAAGTTAAGAGACTTCTGCAAGATCGATTGTGTTACGGTTAACCACTATGGTATGTTGTCAGCGTTTGTTAGAGAAATTCCAATTTAGAATATGCAAATTCAAGGTGTAGTATGTTGGAGGAGTTCCCATAAAAAGTATCTTGGTGAGTGGATAAGTCTCAACTCCAACATACTACACCTTGAATTTGCATATTCTAAATTGGAATTTCTCTAAGATACTACACCAACGTGACTCAATTATCCATCTAAGATAGATGCCATCATCCTAGATAACATGTACACTATAACTCTAATATACTTAATGATAAATGTTTCATGTTCAAATAATGTATAATCATGTTTCACACCTCATAATCAATTTAATGAATATACAATAATTATACAACATCAGTATAAAAAATACACATGAATTCAATAAAGATATGAAGATGATTATACAAAGACCTTCTCTTCAGTTATCAAGCATGTTACTGTGAGAACAATACTAATCACCCTAGCTTTGTATAAAGGATGTCACATGCATCAACAAAATGCTAACAAAGTATTTCTAAATGGTTTTCTAGAAGAGGAGCTCTACATGGCCCAACCTCTTGGTTTTGAGTCATCCAACAAAGTTGTTTTCCATTCGACTGAACATTGAAAGAGGGAAACAAGTAATAGTAAAAATTTCATTTTTCTTAAAGATATAAGAAACAAGTTTAATATTTTATTAAAAATAATAAAATAATTTTAGGTAGGTTGAGAAAAGCTCTTGCACGAACAAAGTCATAATGATTTCACTTTTCATGACTTTTCATCTGTTTGAAGATGAATGTTCGAAAAGATTAGTTTCTGGTTTCTGTTCATGTTGTTTCTAAAGAAAACGTTATGTATTTTTTCAATGTCTATGTCATTCTTCCACAATATTTGTTTTAAACCATAAAACACATTATTGAAGGGTGATAAAATGTTACAAAACTTTGATTGGTTTAGTAACGAGATTCTGAAATGGTTTTAAAGTTAAAAAACATATGAGGTTACAAATTTTTAATTTATGTTTTCTGTTTTTCCACACTTCTTCATTGCGGTTTATGTGTTTACAAGTAGCTTACAACATTAGATGAGCTTAGTAATGTTTTGTGTTTTCTGTAAGCATCAATGATGTAAACTGCTTAGAAATGTTTTTTTTTTAAAACTTTAATGTTTCTAACCATGTGTTTTATGTGGTAAATGTGGTTAAAAATCAAAACTTTGCGATTAATATCTTCTAACCATGCGTTTTATTTTATTATGGTTTTATAAATAATAGATGACATAAGCAAGAGTTAGTTACATTAGCAAGAGTTACATTCTCTTTTAGTTAGTTACATTCTGTTTTAGAGTTTGTTAACTTTCTACCAACTATATAGATGATGTAATCCTCATTCAATGAATAAGAGAATACTGCACTATACTTTATCTTCTTTCTCTTCTCTTCAAGCTTCCTTGTCACTCTTCAATGGCTTCCATATGTGAAGCATAATATGGTATCATCGTCTTCGATCTGCTTTCCACACTTCCGCACCATTGTTTTCTCTTCTACTCGTGTGATTTTTCTACTGGTGTTATCCTTTCTTTGATTTCGGCATGCCTCCGCGCAATGATCCTACTGCAAATTGAATCACTAATTGTGATGTTGATTTGGTTTACTACGTTCATCCTAGCGAAGGTCCCAATTCTGTTAGTATTCAACCTCAACTGAATGGTTCGAATTACATTTCGTGGTCAAGATCCATGGAAAGAGCTCTTGGAGCTAAGAACAAGATTGCGTTCATCAACGAATCCATTCGCGTTCCAAGTATCAACGATCTTAATCGCTTTGCGTGGGAACGATGCAATTGCCTTGTTCACTCATGGATTCTCAATTCTGTAAGTCCTGCTATCGCACAAACAATTATTTTCTTGGAAAATGCTCTTGATGTTTGGATTGATCTCAAAGAAAGATTTGCCAAAACTGATAGAATTCGTGTATCCAATTTGCGTGCTGAAATTAACAATCTCAAACAAGGCAATAAATATGTTCTTGATTAATTCACTGAGCTTCGTGGATTATGGGAAGAATTGAATTCTCATAGACCAATTCCCACATGTACTTGTATTCAACAGTGCAGATGTGATGCTATGCGTAATGCTAGAGAATTTCGTCTTGAAGATCAGATTATACAATTCCTAACAGGATTGAATGAAAAATTTTCTGTTATTAAAACTCAGGTTTTGCTACTTGATCCTTTACCATCCATTAACAAAGTGTACTCTATAGTTATTCAAGAAGAGAGTAATACCATTTCTTTGATGAGTCAACCTGATTCTAATTCTACCATCAATGAAGTCAATAGCCTTGTTAATGCCTATGATTCAAGGAAGTTTGCTGGTAAATCTTCCAATTTTTATGGTGGAGCATCTAACAAGAAAGATGGTAGAGTATGCACTTTTTGTCATAAGACTGGCCATACAATTGATGTCTGTTATCGCAAACATGGATTTCCTCCTAAGTTTACCAAAAAGCCAGCATCTGCAAATGCTTTTACTGCTGTTGATACACAGGCTGTAATGAACAATGGATCAGAAAGTTCTCACAACAATTCAAGTGCCAGCATCACTCAAGAACAGTATGCTCAATTGATTGGTTTGTTACAACAAACAAATTTGCTGCCTCCTAACCCTACCCCAAATCCAACTGCCAACCATATTTCCACTCATACACCAAATGATAATTCAGGTAAAAGTTTTGTTTCTACAGTCTCATGTTCCACTTACATAAAACCTGATTTTTGGATTTTGGATTCTGGTGCCAATGATCATGTTTGTTCATCTCTTAAATTGTTCAGTAGTTATCACAAAATTCAGCCTGTCAATGTTTGTCTACCTAATGGATCTGTTGTTCTAGCTAAACATGCAGGAACAATTCTGTTTTCCCCTCACTTACAACTTAATAATGTGTTGTACACACCTGATTTTTCCCTAAACCTTGTGTCTGTTTCCAAACTCTGTCATTCCACTAATTGCAATATTATCTTTTCTGCTAATGATTGTTTCATTCAGGATGTGCAAACGAAGAAGATGATTGGTTTGGCTAATCAAGTGGAAGGGTTGTACAGACTCAAGACAGATACTCATCCCTGGCCTACAGACACCAGCATTTCAAGTATTTCTTCATCCAAACCACATGTAGAAACTTCAATTCCTAATAACTGTAAAATGATCCATAAAAAAGATTTGTGGCATTTTAGATTGGGTCATTTATCACATGATAGACTTTCCAAAATGGCTCAAATGCATCCTGATGTTTTCAGTGACAATAAAGCTGTTTGTGATGTGTGTCACTATGCTAGACATAAGAAATTACCTTACACTTTGAGTCATTCTAAAGCTTCTCAAAATTTTGAATTGTTGCATTTTGATATATGGGGCCCTATCTCCACAAATTCCATCCATCATCACAAATATTTTTTGACAGTAGTTGATGATCAAAGTCGTTTTACTTGGATCATATTACTTAAACACAAATCTGAAGTTTCTGCACATGTTCAACAATTTGTTGCTCTTATAGAAAATCAGTTCCATACATGTCCTAAGTTTATCAGGTCTGACAATGGCCCTGAATTTCTCTTAACTCAATTTTATGCTTCAAAGGGTATTGTCCATCAAAGATCCTGTGTTGAGTCCCCTCAACAAAATGCAAGGGTCGAAAGGAAGCATCAACACTTACTTAATGTAGGTAGAGCCTTACTGTACCATTCCAGTTTACCTAAATCATACTAGTCTTATGCTGTTAGTTATGCAACTTTTATTATAAATAGAGTTAACACTCCTTTATTCAACAACCAATCCCCTTATCACATACTGCATAATAAACTACCAGACATTACCCAGCTTAAAGTCTTTGGCTCTTTATGCTATGCATCTACCTTGTCCAATCAAAGAACTAAATTAGATACAAGAGCTAGAAAATCAGTGTTTCTTGGCTATGCTGTTGGATATAAAGGCTCTATCTTACTTGACCTAAATTCCTTCAACATTTTCATCTCAAGAAATGTTACTTACCATGAACAGATTTTACCTTACCAACAACAATCTTCATCTACCACAACTCCTTGGGAATATTACAGTACCCCAACCCCCAATCACACTTTAGTTTCCAATCCTTGTCATGACATATCTCATTCTGCTCAATATGATATTCCAATTAACCAACCCAACCTTTCAAATACCACAATCACACCTGACCCAATTCAACCTTCCAGTTCCCATACTGATCATAATCCATCCACCTCTAATACACAACATCCCACCCGTGCCTCTACAAGAGTCAGAACCTCACCATCCTTTTTGAAAGATTATGTCTGTACAACCTTCAATGATCCACAATGTCAATCATCTTCAGGTAATCCTCACTCTCTTTTCAACTTTATTTCTTATAATAATTTGTCTCCTGCTCATCATTGTTTCACTCTTTCCCTTACTATTAATCATGAACCTAAAACTTACTCCGAGGCTAGCAAATTTGAATGTTGGAATCAAACCATGAAGGTTGAACTTGCTGCACTTGAGCAAACTGGAACTTGGAAAATTGTGGATCTTCCACCTCATGTCAAGCCTATTAGTTGTCGTTGGGTTTACAAGATCAAGCATAAATCTGATAGAACCATAGAAAGATTTAAAGCTCGACTTGTTGCTAAAGGATACAACCAGATTGAAGAACTTGATTATTCAGATACTTTCTCACCTGTTGCAAAGCTTACCACAGTTCGCTTGGTTCTGGCCTTAGCTTCAATCCATAACTGGCATCTTCACCAACTCGATGTGAATAACGCATTTCTTCATGGTGATCTGCATGAAGATGTCTACATGTTGGTTCCACCAGGTGTCCAAACTTCCAAACCTAACCAGGTTTGCAAACTCATTAAATCCCTTTATGGACTAAAGCAGGCAAGCAGACAATGGTTTGATAAATTGACTTCAGTCCTCACTGCTCATGGCTATTCTCAAGCATCTTCTGATCATTCCTTATTTGTTAAACAAAAACCATCCACTTTTACAATTTTACTTGTTTATGTTGATGATGTCATTTTAGCAGGTAACTCTCTACAAGAGTTTCAAAATGTGAAAAATCATCTTCATCGGCTTTTCAAGATCAAGGACTTGGGCATTCTCAAATACTTTTTGGGTTTAGAAGTGGCTCACTCAAAACATGGTATCTCCATCTGCCAAAGAAAATACTGTCTTGATCTTCTCAAAGATTTAGGTTTTCTTGGCTCCAAACCAGCTACCACACCATCTGATCCATCCTTTAAACTTTGCCAAGATGACAGCCCTGCATATCATGATATTCCTTGTTATAGACGACTTATTGGCATTCTACCTCAACACTACACGTCCAGATATCACGTTTATCACACAACAACTCAGTTAATATCTCTCCAACCCTTCTACTCAACATTATAATGCTGCTTGCAGAGTTTTGCGATACCTCAAACAATGTCCAGGCCAAGGCTTATTTTTTCCACGAAGTTCATCACTCCAACTCACGGGATTTTCAGATGCTGACTGGGCTGGTTGTATAGACACACGTAATTTCGTTTCAGGATCATGTTTCTATTTGGGCAGCTCCCTTATTTCATGGCGAACAAAGAAACAAACCACTATCTCTCGTTCATCTTCAGAGGCAGAATATCGTGCTTTAGCGGCAGCCACGTGTGAACTCCAATGGCTTTTGTACTTGCTTCGTGACATGCACATTACATGCTCTCAAGTCCCAGTTCTCTTTTGTGACAGTCAATGCGCATTAAACATTGCTGCTAATCCTATTTTCCATGAACGTACGAAACATCTCGACATTGATTGTCACATTGTACGCGAGAAATTTTCAGTCGGCATGATGAAACTTCTTCCCGTGTCCTCCAACAATCAACTTGCTGATTTCTTCACCAAACCTCTCCTACCCAAACCGTTTCACTTTCTCAAAGCCAAGTTGAACTTGATAAAAATCTACCACAGTTCAACTTATGGGGGGCTAATAGATGACATAAGCAAGAGTTAGTTACATTAGCAAGAGTTAGTTACATTCTGTTTTAGAGTTTGTTAACTTTCCACCAACTATATAGATGATGTAATCCTCATTCAATGAATAAGAGAATACTGCACTATACTTTATCTTCTTTCTCTTCTCTTCAAGCTTCCTTGTCACTCTTCAATGGCTTCCATATGTGAAGCATAATAATAAACACAGTTTTTCATGCTTTCTACTTGCAGGTGATGAATGAAATGAGTATAAACACAAAGTTTTGATTTTTAACCACATTATTTTGTTATCCCTTTTATGCTTTCAACATTCTAATGGAATAAAACAAGTATAGTGTTTTGTCACTTTGCAAGTACCATTTTGAAGTACCATTATGTATTTTGCTTTCTACTTGCACAGTGAGACAAACAACACAACTTTTGAAGCGTTTACACATTTTGCTTTTTGCTTGCACTGTGAAACAAATGAAAAAAGTTCAGATCTTTGCTTTCTGTATTTGTTTATATTGCTTTATATATTTGTTTTCTACTATTTGTTTTCTACATTCTAGTGGAAGGAAATGACTCAAGGCTCTATATAGCTCATGATTTAAGTCCACTTAGGATATTTGCTTCTGCTATATACCTCAAGAATCTACATGTATTTAACATATAATATGCACTCTTCTATTATTAACATGTATTCTACATGTATTCAACATTGATTCTTATGGCTTTTCAAGATCTGCTATTGTTTCTGTCTTTTATAAAACCAATTGTCCTTATATTCTTTTGCTAGGGTAAGTGAAGTTGAATTAAAAATATAATTGCAGGCTGCATTATTGAACAAATAAATTACAATAGCTATAGTACATCATTCTATTCATTTGGGGTTTTATACACACAATGAAACATACATTAGCAACAGTGTCGTGCCATTAATTTCATTCCATACATTAGCATAAATTAGCTCCTTGATATTATAACTATATTAATATTCTTAAAACTTCGTTTGCCTTCTTTTTTTCTTGTCTTGGGCTTTATAGCGTTATTTAGTTGGGCCCTCTTTTGTGGACATCTCTCTCTATTTATAGCTCTCTTTCTAGAAAGTTTTACCCCGTACCCCTACAATTATACCCATATCCCTATACTAAAATTTTTTGGACCAAAATATCCTCGTATAAAAATTTATAATTTTTTTTCATTTGTTCACCCGAAGACTTTTTGCAAGTCTTCCGGTTCATATTTTTTTCTTTTGTTAGTCTTCCGGTTCACATTTTTTTCGTTTGTTCACCGGAAGACTTTTTGGAAGTCTTCCCGTTCATGTTTTT
Source organism: Lathyrus sativus (assembly GCA_963859935.3). NCBI lineage: Eukaryota > Viridiplantae > Streptophyta > Magnoliopsida > Fabales > Fabaceae > Lathyrus > Lathyrus sativus. The sequence continues at coordinate 524,195,202 of OZ012738.1, forward strand.
TTTTTAATTTTTAATTAATATTTAAGATTTATTAATTTTATATAAAGACCAATTTAGTGAATTTTTGTCTATTATACTTAATATATAAAAATTCTATAAATAGAGAATCATTTTCATAATATTTTCTATTTGCTATAATTATTAGAATACTATGAGATTAAAATCATTTATTTTAAATGATCATAATCGTAGAATTTTCTCAAATATCTTATTAATCTTGAAAATTAATAAATAAAATAAATTTAAATATAGGATATAAGTTTACATTATTCAATATATTTAATCAAATGAAAACATATGTGATAAATCAATAATGTATTTTAACTTAAAATGATCACAATAAGTTAACTTGTAAAATAATATAAGTAATAAATTAATAATGTATTTTATTTAAAATAATCACAATAATAGAATACACAAATAATGTGTTTTATTTATAGGACTGATATAGTTTTATTGATTATTTAATTTTGAATACTATGAATATAGTATTTAATCTATACTTTAGAACTCATATAATTATAAATATAAAACAATATTGTTTTATTACCCATATTTTTATTTAATTAAAAAAATTAAGAATATAAATTTTTTTTTTTTTTTTGGTTGATCTTTTTTTATTTATAACTTTTTTGCATGTTCTATACTAAGCTTGCTTTAAATAAAATATATTATTTATTTATATCTTATATTTTTATTTTATTAAAAATATTAAATAAGTGAAATTATTACTTATATTTTAATTTGGTTGATTTATTTAATTGAAAGTTCGATTTAGTTTTTGTTTTTTGCAAGTTATATTATTGTGATCATTTTAAATTAAACTACATTATTGATTTATCACATATGTTTTCATTTGATTAAATATATTGAATACGGTAAATTTATAAGTTTAGTAAGATTTGTTTGCAAATTCTAAATATATAATACTAATGTGATAATATTATGATAATTATAGCAAATAGAAAATATTTCTAAATTTTTTTTTTATTTATAGAATTTTTATATATTAAGCATAATAGATAAAAATTTACTAAAATGGTATTTATATGAAATTAATAAATCTTAAACATGAACCAGAAGATTTCCAAAAAGTCTTCCGGTGAACAAACGAAAAAAATATGAACCGGAAAGTCTTCTGGTGAACAAAAAAAATAAATGTGAACCGAAGTCTTTCGGTGAACAAATGAAAAAAATATGAACCGGAAGACTTGCAAAAAGTCTTCCGGTGAACAAATGAAAAAAAATTATAAATTTTCATACGAGGATGTTTTGGTCCAAAATTTTTTAGTATAGGGGTATGAGTATAATTGTAGGGGTATGGGGTAAAATTTCCCTCTTTCTATTATTGTAAATAATTCAACTTTTGCAATCTTTCTCTTTTTATAGCTCTCTTTCTATCATTGTAAATAATTCAACTTTTGCAATTAATACATTTTCTTTTCAGTCTTTTTGTTTTTTCTATGGTTTGGTGAGTTACTTTTAACATGGTATCACCGTCGTAAATCCTGAGGCATCGCTCTTTTATTGACACGTTTTTTTTCTTTGGATGCTTATCTTTCTATCCATTTTTTTCTCTTTCTTTTCAACGTGTCATCTTCTTTCCTTGGAAATCCACATTTGTTTTTCCACATAGATTCTTTTTCATCTTCCCCAATTTTCTTTCGTCCTAACCTTAATCCCGTATTCGTCTTCCAATTTTTGTTGTTTCTTTCCCCATGGAATCGTCGCCAAAAATACCTTCACCCAAGAAAGATGACAACAACATTTTCCACAATCTTCACAACTATCAAACAGATATGCTCGATCCTTTCTTCATGCATCCCGACGACAACCCCGACCACGCCATTGTCACAAATAGGGATGGCAACGGGGCGGGGCGGAGACAGTTTTTGTATTCCCCAAACTCAAACCCGAATCCCAAATAAATCCCTGTTCCCCACCCCGAACTCCAGCGGGGATGAATAATTGAACCCCAACCCCGTCCCAAATCGGTTCAGGGATTCCCGCCCCGCCCCCAAACCTAAATCCTGCCTCAAACTCAAATTTTGCCCTGAATCCAAGTTTCGCCCCAGACCCAAAACCTGTCCCAATCTTAAGAAATATTAACTTGTATTACAAAAATAAAATACAATCTCGAAGAATTTCAAACATATATTTCAAATTATAAAATACAAACGAAAGTATTAATTCATTAATCATACAATTAATATTTCAAATTAGAAAAACTAAATAATAAAATACAAATTGATATTACAAACTATCATCCAAACAAATACATAGTAAAAAATATTCTACATTCCAAAATACCAACAAAACAACCACATAACTAAATATATTCAACATCATTTGTCAATGGAAATTGCTAGTCAAAAATAGATAAGTGGCCAACACCAATATTGTCTTCTTTCTTTCTCTACATGTTATTCTCCATCTTCAAAAAGGGAAATAACACCACTAGTCAATATTTCAAACTACCATCCAAACAAACGCATAGTAAAAAAATATTCTACATTCCAAAATATTATGATTTTTTTAAATAATAATAATAATAATAAACGGGGCGGGTTCGGGGTGGGTACTACAATCCCCATTACCCGCCCCGTCCTCATATTTAAAAATCAGGGAAAACCCAAACCCAGTCAAAGTGGATTTTCCCCGTCAAATTCAAGGCAGGTTCGGACGGGTACCCGCGGATATGGGTTATATTGCCATGTCTAGTCACAAATACATTCAACAACACCAACCATGGGCAATTTTAAGGCCCGGCTAGGCTGGGCATGTGCCTAGGCTCTGACCCAATTTTTTTCCTTCTTATATAAAAAATTATGAAAATTGTGGCGGTTAGAACGTGATATTATGACGGTTTAAACCGTCACAATTAACGAAAATGTAGAAAAACATGACAATTTTAATAAAATTGACTGCCGTACAAAATGTCATAATATACATTGAATAAAATAGCGGTTTCTTTGTAATTGATAATGACAGTTTTGACCGCCATAAATTAAACATTTTTCACAAACAAAAGCATGATTTTTTAAAACCTTTTTTATACAATTAAGCATACATTACATCAATTTTTTTTTTTTTGATATTATAATATTTAGATTCAACTACACTACAAAAAGTGCAAGAATTGAAATAAAGAATAAAGTTGCAATTTAGGAAAAAATTAACCAAAAACAACAAAATGAATACTTAGGAGAAATAAAAATTAACATAAAAGTAACAACTACTAAAATTTTAAAAAATATGTACAATGTTGTAAAAAAGAAGAAGAAAAGAATAAATTTTATCCTCAAATAATATAAAAAATGATTAGGTGTTCGATAAAATCCTTTATTCAATTTCTCGCTTATTTTCGCTTCAATTCTTTTACTTCATGATGTTGAATTATTGTTGTTGTTGCTGGTTGTGGTTTATGAATTATGGTGTTGAATTGTTGTTATTGTTTGTTTCACTTTATATTACATAAGGTCCAATACTTCAATTTATGTTCACTTTATATAAATTGTATGGTTCAATTTATGTTAACTAAGAGTTTATTTTTTTAATTTAGTTTATAATAACAATAGTTAGCAAATAAAATTTTATTTTGTTAACTTGCTGCTAATTTTATGAATCACATGAAATGATGTTCCATGTTAGAATAAACCTCAAATTGGATATGGCTATATTAGTTTTAAAATTCTGTCGAGATCAATTTAATTAAAGATCTTTTATTTTGATTGATAACTTTTTATATATTATATATAGGGCTGCAAATGAGTCGAGTCGAGTCGAACTCGCCTCAGCTCAAACTCGACTCGTTATAAGTTCATGATCAACTCGGCTCGACTCATTAGGTTCATCTCGTTAGGTTCAACTCGCTTACTTCACGGACTTAAAAACCATTTTTAAAGTCTATTTTCTTACATATTTGACATTTTAAATTAATACTATTTTAAAAGAAAAATATTGAAATAAAATAAAAGTTCTTAGATTGGAATTTAACTTTGTCTCCAAAATCCACTAATTCAAAAATTAATTAATTAATATGATGCTAGTTTTATTTGAGTAATTATATTTAGAAATATTTTGCTCACTTGAGAATATAAATTGTACATTAAAACCATTAGATTAAAATAAAATATAAGGTTAAAATTTATATTAAATATTTAAACATACTTCTAAAGATAATACAATCTTTCTCGTATATAATCGAGTTGGCTCGTGAACCTAACGAGTCAAACTATGTATAGTTCAAGTTCAAATCATTTAGTTAACGAACTTAGTTTTTCACTCATATTCAGCTCATTAGGTTCATGAACCAAGTTCAACGAACTAATTGTCAATCGAGTTCCAAACTGTTTTCAAGTTTGTTCGGTTCATTGGCATCCCTAATTATACACAATGTGAATATGCGGTCTTTAAATTTTTGCCCAGACTTCAAAAATTTTATGGCTTCACCACTGACACCAACTATCACACTTGGTCACGATTGATTCAAGTCGTTCTTCAATCCAAAAACAAGATTAGTTTTATTGACGGGAAAGAAATCTGAGATGGATTGAAAGACCGTTATCATTAAGGTGACTTATTTCGAATCTCCGATCTCCATGAAGAAATTTACTCCCTTCGTCAAGGTGACAACAACATCACTCAATACTTCACCATCCTCAAAAAATTGTAGCAAGAACTTGAGAATTTCATACCGATTCCTACTTGCTCCTATATCCCCCAAATGCTCATGCTCTCTTCAATCAACATTCAAACAATACCGTGATAGTGATTATGTCATCAGATTTCTCAAAGGGCTTAATGAAACCTACGCCCCAATTCGTTCTCAGATTATGCTGATGCAACCTCTACCCCAAATCAACAAGGTCTTTTCACTTATCATACAACAAGAGCGTCAACACCTCAATCCCAAGCAGACGACAAGATCATAACTTCTTTCGACAAGTCAGGAATAAAATCTCTCCCCTATGATTCTAACTCAAAGTCACCTAATATGGGTCAAGGTTATGGCACAAAAACTTACACCTATTTCCATAAAACGGACCACACCATTGAGGTTTGTTTCAAAAAGCATGGTCTACCGCCCTACCTTCGCAAAACTAATGTCGCTCAAGTCTCCACTTATGACGAATCTCCTGAGAGCACCTCTGTTCCTTCCAATTATGAAGTCACTCTATCCACATCTCTTATTTGCTCCACATCTGATCAACATAAGGCACTCCTTGCTTTGATTCAGAATCCGTAAGTCAATGCTCACCACATCATAAGTTCTATGACCTTAAGCACGAGTAACGTTTCTAACTGCCATTCTTTTTTCATAAGCAAAACTTTAGATTGGATTTTAGATACTAGGGCCACAGACCATGTGTGCCATTCCTACAGCCTCTTCTCGCATATGTATAACATTCCTCCCATAAACCTTAGGCTTCCTAATGCAGATTTTATCACCACAAAATTTGTTGGAACCATTTATTTTTCTAAGCATTTCTATCTTCTTAACGTTTTATATATACCTAGTTTTTACACAAATCTTATATTTGTTCCTCAACTCACAAAATCCCTTGATTGTCACATTGATTTTACTTCCACCACTTGCTTCATACAAGGGAACCGTACCCGGATGAAGATTGGTGCAGCTGATCTTCGTGATGGGCTCTACATACTTAGGAATTCTTCCAACACCATCTCTTGTAATAAAACTGTTGTCAATTTCCAATATAATATTTCCTATGCTTGTAACTTGTGGCACCACCGTTTGGGCCACCCATCTACTGATACTATGAATCATTTATGTATGAATTTTATGTTACCAAATTTCCAACAACATTTGAATCTGTGTGATGTTTGTCATTATGCTAAACAAAAAAGTTTGCCATTTACTCACAGTTATAATCATGTTGATGCCTGCTTTGACATATTGCATATGGACATTTGGGGTCCTTTTTCTACCTCTTCCATGTCTGGCCATAAATATTTCCTGACCATTGTAGATGATCATTCTAGGTTTTGCTGGACATATCTTATGCAATTTAAATCTGAAGCTTCTCCTCTTGTATAATCTTTTGTTCAACTCATTTTAATGCAACTTAATACTAGAGTTAAAACAATCAAGTCTGTTAATAGTCTCGAATTTACTATGAAATTTGTTTTCCTTACACATGGGATCCATCACCAGACTTCATGTGTTGACACTCCCCAACAAAACGAGATTGTAGAGCACAAACACCAACACTTACTTGGTATTACTCGCGCCTTCCTTTTCCAATCCCACCTTCCTAATATATTTTGGTCTTACGCTTTATCACATGTTGTGTTTCTCATTAATCGCTTGCCTTCTAAATTACTGAATTTTAAATTTCCTTATGAAATCTTGCATAACACTGCCCCTGACTACATTTCCCTAAGAGTTTTTGGTTGCCTTGCCTTCACGACTAGCTCTAAGCATAATAGAACTAAACTCGACCCTAGATCACACAGATGCGTCTTCCTAGGCACCAAACCTATCATTAAATGCCACATTCTTTATGATCTTCAAAATAAACAAATCTTTATATCCTGTGATACAATCTTTTATGAGCATATATTTCCTTTCAACATCACCACCTCTCATACTTTTACCCCTCCTATTAACCCTCCCAATTATGAAGATTTTAGTTTTGATTATCTTAAATCTGATACTAACAATACTGACCAACATACTGCATCCCCACAATCTCCCATTTTGCCTACCCCTACACCTCAACAATCAAGCTCCTCCACCCCTTTTCCCATCCATTCCTCCCTCATTCCTTCTCCCATCAATCCACCGTTCCCCATTCAACCCACCACCTCCATCAGAAAATATACCAGACCTACCAACCAACCTAATTACCTCAAAGATTATCATTGTTCATTGTTGCACGGTAATAATCCTCCCACTGTAGGTAATGTTCTTTTCCCTCTCTCTAATTTCATATGCTATGACAATCTTTCTTATAATCATAAATTGTTCAGTATTAAATTATCCTCTTTAAGTGAACCTACCTGCCATTCTGAAGCTATTACTGACCCACATTGGAAACTTTCTATCTCCAGTGAGCTTCAGTCCCTTATTTCAAATAACACATGGACCCTTACCACCCTTCCTAATGGCAAAAAGGCCACAGGATGTAAATGGATCTTTAGGCTAAAATTTCTAGCTGGCAGTTCTATAGAATGCTACAAGGCCTGCCTTGTAGCTAAAGGCTACAACCAAACAGAGGGCCTTGACTATCATGGGACCTTTAGCCCTGTTATCAAAATAACTACAATTAGGGTTCTTCTTTCTATTACTGCCTCTCAAAACTGGTTTATACACCAGCTTGACATTAACACTACCTTCATTACAAGTTCCATCCAATCAATTAGTTTGTAAGTTAAACAAATCCATATATGGCCTCAAGCAGGCCAGTAGACAATGGAATGCTAAGTTAGCTACATCCCTAAGTTCCTTTAGATACTCTCAATCTAAATCAGATTACTCTTTATTTATTAAATATGATAACCATTACATTACTTGTATATTGGTATATATGGACGATTTGCTGCTTGCAGGTGATAACATCAACGAAATATGCCATATCAAGTCATATCTTGATCACACTTTCATTATCAAGAATCTTGGTCACGTAAAATACTTTCTTGGCTTCGAGATTGCTCGTTCCGCTCAAGGAATCTCTTTATGCCAACGCAAATACACTTTAGACATGTTGTAAGACCATGGTCTCATTGGTTCAAAACCTACATCAACTCCAATGAATCCCAATGCAAATCTGCACGATCTCACTTCACCACAACTCTTTGATCCCTCAGTTTTCAGAAGTTTAATTGGTAAACTTCTTTATTTAGCACATTCTCGTCTTGATATTTGTTTTCCTATTTGCAGGTTAAGCCAATATTTATCATCGCCAACACAACATGATCTCCACGTAATGTTTAGGATTCTGAAGTACCTCAAGGCACAACCTGCTTTTGGCCTATTCTTTTCCAGAATTTCCAACCTCACCATCACCGGCTTCAGCGATTTAGACTGGGGTGCGTACAAAACAACACGCAGATCAACTGCAGGATTCTTCTTTTTACCTGGGTTATTCCATCATTTGTTGGAAAAGAAAAAAGCAACAAACCTCTCACGATCGTCGTCCGAAACTGAAAATAGAGTCGTCGCCAATGCCTCTTGTGAAGCACAATGGCTGATTTTCCTGCTTCAAGATTTCAGAGTTCCGCATCAACAACCCATCTCTATTTATTGCGACAACCGAAGTGCAATTCATATTGCCAACAACCCTGTCTTTCACGAACGAACAAAGCACATCGAAATGGACTGCCATCTCGTACGCGACAAAATCAAGCAAACCATCATCAATCTATGTCAATTTCATCACAGGAACAGGTTGCAGACATTCTGACAAAATCTCCTCATGTTGACCATTTTAATACTATGTTAGATAACCTTGAATTGACCATTATTCACTCTAGTTTGAGGGGGGTGTTAAAATTTAGTTTGCCTTCTTTTTCCTTGTTTTGGTCTTTATAACCATTATTTAGTTGGGGTCTCTTTTGTGAGAATCTTTCTCTATTTATAGCTATCTTTCTATCATTGTAAATAATTTAGTCTTTCAGTTTTTTCTATAGTTTGGTGAGTTACTTTTAACAAATATATTAATTCCAACATGGTTGAAGCTATAGTGCATTAAGTGAGTGTGGGCATCAAAACAGTGCCGTAATGCAACGGTGCCGTAATTTATTGTACAGCCAAAGCAAAAGCAACAGTGCCATAATTTATAACGCATATTAGAGCATTCACACTCATCAATTATATTTTGGTTTTTTAAATAGGTCTCACAATTTTTTATATTATATTACACTTTTATATTTTTTAAACAACTCAACTATATTTTTTAAATATTCATATAACTCATTAAAAAAATCTAAAATAGATCTCATTAAATACTAGACTATATCTAAAATTAATTAAATATATATATTTTTAGTGCAATACAAGTGTAGGAGCGTTGGTATGTAGAAGGACGCTTTCAAAGAAATGTGCAATTATACATTAGCTTCTGACAAGTGTTTTTGAAATTGGTGAAAAAATGCTTAAAGAACCACCGATATTTTTGCTCTTATTTCATGCTGGTGTGGTTATGATATGCAACAAAACATAGTACTACCTGTCATAGTTTGAATGCAGGACCGAATGCAACTAAAATGCTCATTGTCACAAACATATTTCATGAAAAGTATAATAATGTTAATGCAATATTCCATCAGTCCCTATCTATAACTAAAATAAAACCATGTCTGTCTTTACAATTTACTCATTGGTTAGTTGGTTTTTCAATATAGCTATCCCATTAGTTCATTTACACCAATTAGCTCATATACGACTTATTCAATGGTTTCCAAGAAGCACATACCAATGTCTCTGCATCATGCTCAGCACACATTATCAATGCAAGCTGGAATATACAGATTGTATTACACTTTTGCAATTATCCTTTCAACACTTTATACAAAAACTATAAGAATGCGTTTTTGTACTGCTTCTGCTACACTTTCAGAAAGTACTACTGTGTTTCTTCACCTTTGGCTTTTAATGTATGGCTTATTTTATGATTTTCCAATGCTACTGTTGATAAGTCTGATGTATATAAAAAATATTTACATGTCTTCTATCATGTCAAAGGTTTTACATTCAGAATAATTAAATGATTTCTTACATAGCCTCACTTATGAACACATGTTCAGGCCATAGATGATTTGATGTGGAATTCTTACCAATATATTATAATAGATAACTAATAACTTCTATAAAATAAAATAAAAACAGACGTTGTAGAATGACATAGATCTTAAAAAAAAGACTTGAATTGCTGCTTGTGTGCAAGTAACAAAAAAATTGATTATGCACAACTAGACAATAAGAAGAATCTTTGTATAAGGACTTCCTTGAGCATTCACACATACTCAACTCTCTCTTATTCCCTATAGTGTTTACAAGATAATCAATCAATCAAATGCAGTATCATAACTTTTTGATGTCTTTATAAGTTGTAACTTGACTAGAATTGAAGTGGGGGATATTTTTGGATAAGTAGACAAAAATTGAAATTGGATAGTCTCCTTTTTGGTATTCACTCTTTCTTTATTACTAGGCTGTTTTGGTAAAAGCTTTTTAGAAACTTTTTTTCTCTTTTAGGTGTACCTATTAACAAAAAAAGTTTGTTCTTTTTTTCTTACCTTTTTATGTTGAAAACTTCTTTTCCAATTATGTTTATTCACAATAAGAATAACCATATCACTCTAAACATAAAAGGTTATTTGATGAGCAATCATAAACTTAAAATTTGTACCAATGCGAGACAAAAATTCTCTTATCTATCTCCAATAAAGGTGGGTTAATTTTTTTATTCAGGTCATTGGCTTATAATGTGATTTTCAAACAAAAAGGAAGGGCTACATGCTTAAAGAGAGTTAGAAAAGAATAAAATTTATTACATAATATAGTGGTTAGAAAAAATTTTGGGTACTAAACAACTTGTTTATGTAAATATATTTACCGGTGAAAATGCCAAACAACCGCTAGTCTTTCAAAGTTATTAAATATTTAGTAGCTTACAGGATCAGCTAGATTAATCGTAGGACATGTATTCTTAAGTTAGTTTTTATTTCAATGAATATGAATATTTATACAATGCTCTTTGAGTATTTTTCAATGTTATCAAAATAACGTTGTGAAATTCTCTTAAGTAGAAGAAGAACGTAAATTGCAGAGAGATAAAAAGATAAATTGCTTGAAGGTAAATAATAATGAAGTAAAATTACAATGAAGAAAAATGATTAAAATTTAAATGACTTTGATTGTAAAAGAAAGGTATTCAAACGTACATTCTCTCAGAGCACTCTTTTCTCACAAGCACATATATTGGGAGTATGACGTAGAGTTTGTACAATTATTGAACACCCTATTCTAAATGCTTCAATGTTCTATTTATATTAAATTAGAAATAACGGTCCCTTGCGGTTATTTTTCCGGAATGTGTCACGTTCCCACTACATGCATTTTGTCGCTTAAAAGCCTTCCACGTGTCCCACGAAACGGATAAAATCAAAAGGTGGTTACTAGCCTTATTTGCACCTCATATGTCGAACGCTTCCTTTGATGGACTTCGTCGAATTCCAATTCATGCAAAAATATTTCTAAGTCCCTGACTACAACATCTCCTATGCATAAATGCCTTCGAACGAATCTTCTCCAGTCAAACCATACATTGCTTCATCTCACGCATGAGTCTTCAAATTACGACAGTATCCTTCCAGCCTTCTCTGCCATCGAAATACCTTCTATTATCGAATTCATCATGCATTTTCTAAGAATATGACTTCAAACTTCTTAACTCACCTCTAGCATTAATGAATGTTAAAATTCTAGCCAACAAATTGCCCCAAAAAATGTCATTTTCGATTGCAAAGAGAGAAATACATTTTTTTTAAAGCTTTTCGACGCTACTGTACCGTTAGTGATGTGGTGTCATGGTCATCATGACCACGTCATTTTAGTAGTCTCATCAAGATGTACAGAAGATGTGCAGAACTCTAATAAGTAATTATTATACCCTATTAACTATGAAATAATAGGCTATCACCTGTAACTGTCTCATCTCATTGTACTGAACTGACATGTGCCACACTACCTTAGCCATTACACCTAGTGGCTGGAATGAAGTGTGCAAAACTCTAGAAAGTAATTATTACACCCTATTAACTAGGAAATAGTGGGCTATCACCTGAAACTGTCTCATCTCATTGTATTGAACTGACGTGTGCCACACTACCTTAGCCACTACACCTAGTGGCTGAAATGAAATGTTTTATTCCTTCACTATAAGTACTCCTCTTTATTTCTTTTTCCACTTTTCCACCTTTCTGAATCTTCTTCTCCATTTCAAGCACAACACAACTGTTCATCTTCTTTCAAGCGAGTCTTCAACAAACTCATAATTTCTCCATCTTTACCCAACAATTACGTCCAAGCAACCAACGGCTCTTCCCAAGGAGACTAAAAGGAAATCAGATCTCCGCCTTGTTCATGCAATCTTCGGCCCTAGCGTGATGGGCAACCAATAATATGTACCGGAACCTCCTCTGGAGGAGGAAAAGAGGCTAACCTACCAATCTCAGGTACTCATTCCTATTTCTATTGGTGGAAAAGTACATGCTCTTCCTGGCCCTTTACTAGAACTTAATACTGACCCTGTGAAGCATAGAGCCTTCTTCCCAACTTATCATAAGTACAAACACATCGCAAGAAGGGAAAAACCAAATCCACCACTAAAACCAAAACTTATGAACAAAAAAAGAACTGAAATCCAGGCCATGTCTTCGATTGAGCCCAAAGAAAACACCATCAGATTAAATTACACAAGCACTGCTCTTATAGCATTCCGCTCTTGTCCCTTATCAAAGGGCCCTGGGAAATATCTGACTTGGATGGAAAAATAGAGAAGAAGAAAGCTGATTTCTAGAAAGAAATGGATATTTTTGACATGATCCAACTGTCAAAATACAGACCTAGATACTGCCAACCTATGTTGCTCACCTTTCTATACTTCTGTGGCAACACTCACAACAACATCCATTTCCCTTGTGGAATGCTCACTCATACTGTCTTCGACATAGTTGCCATCACTGGTGATCGACCCACATGAGAGAAATTCGATCCAAACATGATGGAAAAAGACAATATTGGCTTCGACGGGAATCGAGCTACCTTCACCACCTACATTGTTGAACATCACCAATAAGATACTGAAGAAGTGTCTGACGAATAGCATATTGCTTTTCTAGCCCTTTGTTTATCTCGGTGAGTCTTCTGTTCAAGGTCCCTACAGGTGGCGAATAAAGTTTTTTCCATGGCTAACCAACTTCATTTTGGTTGAAAACTTTGCCTCAGTCAGATGGTTCTCGGTTGTCTATATGAATCTTTGGGAGAGAGTGTGGCACTTCTCAAGAGTATTCAGACTGGATCCAGTTCCAACTTAAACCTAGCTAGTCCCTTTTGGTTACTACAGTTGTGGCTTAATGCCACTTTCAGACCTTCCCTGTCGACCCGTAACACTATCAACGAAGAAAGTGAAGAGATCAAGAACCGACGAGTCTTGTCTTTGTGACTCTAAGGGATGAAGGTACCAATCTTCAGAAGGTGTATACTGAGTATTTGATGATGTATGTCAAGTGCTACAACTTCACTCCCTATATGGCTCCATTCGCCAAAAGAACCCATGGGCCAAAATAGTTTACTTGTCCATTCCCTCCTAATTTGAAAGACCAGGAGGGAGAATCCACATCCATTGACACTTTAGTAGACAATACTGCTCATTTTTCAGCCTTCTCGTTTATGGATGGTTTTTCTAGTTACAATCAAATTAAGATGGACTTGGATGATATGGAAAAAAACTACCTTCATCACTCCTTGGGAGACCTATTGTTACAAGGCCATACCCTTTGGTCTAAAGAATACAGGGGTCATTTATCAGAGAGCCATGGCCGCGCTTTTTCATGACATGATGCATAAAGAGATAGAATTATATGTCGATGAAATTATCGCCAAGTCTCAGAGTGAAGAGGATCATCTAGATCATCTTTTGAAGTTGTTTGAGAGGCTTAGGAAATATCAGTTGAGGCTGAATCCTGCCAAGTGCACTTTTGGGGTAAGATCTAGAAAGTTGCTCGGTTTCATCGTTAGTCAACGAGGATTTGAGGTGGATCTGGACAAGGTTCGAGCTATTCAAGAGATGTCGGCTCCGCAAACCGAGAAAAAAGTTAGGGGTTTCCTTGGAAGGCTGAATTATATCTCTAGATTTATTTCCAATATGACTCCTACTTGTGAGCCAATTTTCAAGCTGTTGCGCAAATATTAGATAGTTGTTTGGAATTCAGATTGTTAGCAAGCTTTTGATAAGATCAAGGGTTACCTTTAAGAACCTTCGATCTTAATTCCTCCTATTCCTGAAAAACCTCTTTTCATGTACCTAACGGTGCTTGAAGGATCAATGGGTTGCATGTTGGTCCAACAAGACGAGTCTGAACGCAAAGAGCACACCATCTACTATTTGAGCAAGAAGTTCACTAATTGTAAAAGTCGATATTCACTTTTAGAGAAGACTTGTTATACTTTGGCATAAGCTGCCAAGCGTTTGAGGAAATACATGATCTGTCATACTACTTTGTTGATCTCGAAAATGGATCCGATAAAGTATATTTTTGAAAAGCCTGCTCAAATAGGAAGACTCCTCGTTGGCATATGTTATTATCAGAATATGACATCTAGTATGTTGCTCAGAAGTCTATCAAGGGTAGCATCTTGTCATATTACCTTGCAGATCATTCGATAGAAGATTATGAACCTCTGAAGTTTGACTTCCCCGAGGAGGATATTACGTTGATAAAGAAGAATTATGAAGTGCCAGGTCCAAATGAAGGTCCCGAGCCCGGTTCTGGGTGGAAGATGATGTTCAATGGTTCTTCCAACTACAATGGGCATGTCATAGGCGTCATTTTGATGAATTCAGATGGTGGTTACACTCCGTTCATAGTCAGGTTATGCTTTGAGTGTACCAATAGTATTGCCGAGTATGAAGCTTGCATCTTGAGCCTCGAAGCAGCAATTGACCTTCGAATCAAAATTCTTGAAGTTAGTGGTGACTCAACCTTTGTGATTTATCAGGTCAAAGGTGAATGGGAGACCCGAGGTGGGAATTTAATCCCATACAAAGCTTACATTATAGAAATGATCGAATACTTTGATGAGATCACTTTCAAACATGTCCCGAGGGCTGAAAGTCACATCGCTGATGCATTGGCTATGCTAGCCTCAACGTGGCAAGTTAGATTTGTTAATGAAGCGACACTCGTCCGAATTGAGAGGAATTGTGAGCCTATTTATTGTTAGATGGTTGAAGAAAAAAACAGATGGGAAACCATGGTTTCACGATATTAAGAAGTATCTTCAGACTTAGAAGTATCCAATTGATGATACATCACTTGACAAAAAAACTTTGAGGAGATTAGCATCCAAGTTCTTTCTCAGTAATGATGTGCTTTACAAAAGAAATCATGGCATGGTCTTGCTTAGATGTGTTGACAGACGAGAAGTGGACTTGTTAATGCAAGATATTCATGAAGGAACATTCAGAACTCATGCCAATGGATATGCTATGTCTAAAAATATTCTAAGAGTTGGGTAATACTGGTTGACTATGGAAACTGATTTCATCCAATATGCTAGGAAATGCCACAAGTTCCAGATTTATGCGGACAAGGTGCATGTACCTTCAACGTTGCTAAATATGTTGTTATAACCTTGGTCATTCTCTATGTGGGGCATCGACATGATTGGAACGATCGAGCCGAAGGCTTCTAATGGACACCGATTCATCCTTATTGCTATCGACTACTTCATGAAGTGGGTTAAAGCTATTTATTGTGCCAACGTGACTAAACAAGTGGTTTCCCGTTTTATCAAAAAGGAGATTATCTGTCGATACGAAATTCCAAGTCGAATCATAACTGATAATGGAACCAATCTGAATTACAAGACAATGGAATAGTTGTGTGATAGCTTCAAGATCGAACACCACAACTCTTCTCCCTATCGTCCGAAGATGAACGGAGCTGTCAAAGCTGCGAACAAAAACATCAAGAAAATTTTGCAAAAAAATGCTGAAGACTTGCAAGGATTGGCATGAGATGTTGCCATTCGCCTTGCACGGATATAAAATGTTTGTTCGCACTTCAACAGGGGAAACCCCTTTTTATTGGTATATGGGATGGATGCATTCCTTCCCATTGAAGTTGAGATATCATCTTTGAGGTTTCTAATGGAAGCCAAACTTGATGAAGCGGAATGGGTCAGAGAAAGATTTGATCAACTGAATCTTATTGACGAGAAGCGACTAACTTCGATGTGTCACGGTCAGTTGTAACAAAAGAGGATCAAGAGAGCTTTTGACAAGAAGGTTCATGCCCAAGAGTTCCAAGAAGGGGATCTTGTACTAAAAAAGATCTTGACAGTTCATAAGGACATGCGTGGGAAGTGGATGCCTAATTATAATAGCCTGTTTATTGTGAAAGCAGTTTTCTCGTGAGGCTCATTAATTCTCACAATGATGATGGAGAATAACTTACTCACCCAGTAAATTATGATATAGTACAAAAATATTATGCCTAAAGAACCCGCTAAGTCGAAAACCCGAAAGGGCGGATTAGGTAAAAATGGGTATCTTAGTGGATCATAGCCTATGAAGGAGATCCAGGAAACAATTAGGGATAAAATGAAAAAAGAAAGCTCGCTAAGTCGAAAACTCGAAAGGGCGGCTTAGGCAAAAATGAGTATCTCGGTGGATTGAAAACGCGAAAGGGCGGTCCAGGCAAAAGTTAGGGGTAAAGGAATTTCACTGCATCAGATGGTTGTCACCTCTGCAGAAGATTACACAAGAAGTTTGTTTCAACCACTCTTGTCAGAGGCGAGGTTTTGAAGAGTTCTTAGTTAGTAGGGTTAGATTGTCATTGGATTCAATGTAACTTTTTCCCTGTTGCCATTTTTAAATTGTAAATATTCCATGGAGTCTTGCCATTTGCATGCTACCATTCTTGAATAAAATCATATTTTAGGCCATTCAATTGTTTGCAATTTACTGTTTTATCTACTTTTTCTTTGTTATGCAAAACATCATTTATTCGTTAATAATGATTTTGAAAGCAAAAAGTTTTAAATTTGAAACAATTTTTGAAAACATAAACAAAATATAAAGTTGCTTCGACTTGTGAAAGGATTCAGTGGAAATCATGTGTCCCCAGAAAGTCTTAAGATGGCAGAAGCCTTGATGTGCTATCTCAGCATGTTTCCCCATTGAAACTCAGGCTAACTTTATTTGTTGGGTAGTTCCTTCAATGATGTGTGGCTACCAAGATTCGAGACAGTCTCCCTAGTATCCTCTATGCGATGCAATTTTTGATAGTGTGAAGATTCATCCTCAACAGATTCATTCGGTGTCTCTACTAAAGTTACGCTACCATTTCCAGCAAGCTTGCTTGAGCTTTTTTATTTCCCAAGTGGGATGGGTTTATTTCTTAGTAGGCCTTCAGATACCTTGTTACCTTGAATTCAATGTGATTCCTTGTTTCCCCAGCGAAGTAGATATTTTTATCTATCTTCCCCTTTGAGTCTCTGGATTCCTTGTCTCTCGTTAGAGTTAGCTCTTGCATATCATTAATCATTAGCATCATGCCATATCATGTGCATTTAGCATGTTTCCAAATCTTTGGTTGTCATCAACATCTTAATTGTTAAGTCCAGTTGTCGCAGGCGTCCTCCGTCTTTCGGATCCTTGGTTATCGCCGATGTCTTTACCTCATTTATTGCTAGCTTATTTTATAGATTATGGGTCGTCACCTGTGTTCCCCTGAAGTTTGGTTGTTACTAGCACCTCTACTTGGCTCTATCTACTATTAATATCATTTGTCTGATCGTTACCAGTCTTTCCCCATGAAGTCTAATAGCTACTAGCTTTATCCGATGGAAGTCTAATTGTTATTGGTACTCGTTGCGAATCCAGTCGTCATTGGCATTGCTAATCTGGTAATCACTAGTTCACAGTTCAAGTTCAGTCGTTCCTGGCATTGCATAAAACTAATCGTTATTTGTATTGCTAATTTGGTCGTCACTAATCGTTAGTTGAAAGTCTAGTAGTTACTGGCACAGTTTAAAATCCAATGGTTATTGGTATCTAAAGTCCAGTGGTTACTGAAACTGTTTAAAGTCCAATGGTTA
Organism: Lathyrus sativus; assembly: GCA_963859935.3. Taxonomy (NCBI): domain Eukaryota; kingdom Viridiplantae; phylum Streptophyta; class Magnoliopsida; order Fabales; family Fabaceae; genus Lathyrus; species Lathyrus sativus. The sequence continues at coordinate 524,213,056 of OZ012738.1, forward strand.
TTGGCATCACTTGAAGGCCCAACACTTATTGGTGTTATTTGAAAGACCATTCGTTACTGCCATTGTTTAAATCCAATTGTTATTGGTATTGTTAATCTGGTCGTTATCAGTCTATTTAAGTCCAGTCATTACTGGCATTGCTTAAATCCAATCGTTATTGGTATCATTAGTTTGGTTGTCACCAGTCCACTTGAAGTCTAGTTGTTACTAGTAATCATTGCCTAAATCCAATTGTTATTGGTATTTTTAATATGGTTGTCACCAGTTCTCTTAAAGTCTAGTCGTCACTAGCATTATGTAAAAACCCAATTGTTATTGGTAGTGGAGTATTTGGTTGTTACCAATCCTCTCTTTGAAGTCCAGTAGTTACTGGCATTGTTAAGTCCAACGGTTATTGGAATTTTCATCCAAGTCTGTTATATTTGGACTGTTGGTTGTTACCAACATCCCCCGTGAAGTCCAGATCTTATGGGCAGTTTTAAGTCCAACTCACTTAGCATATTTAAAATGTAACTTGTCCCATTTTCTTTCCTTGCCGTTTCCTGAAGATCTCGTTTGAACTCTTCACTTTAAGGAAATTCCCTGTTTTGCTTGGTTTCTTGTTAGAAAATCGTTCCTGCCTTATTTGTTTCTCTTGTCAGAGGTTAACTCTTTGTTTTATCCTAATCCACAATGGAGATCATGTTTCTTTATGGTCTTGTTCCCAGTAAAAATTTATGTTTTGTCTTCTTTTTACTTCCCAATTTATCTGTCGATCATGTTTGAATCTGTTGACTCTGTTTTCCCTAGTGGAGACCACATGTTTGGTTATATCTCCGGTGGAGAATCTTCCTCTAGAGTATCATCTTGGTCATGTCTGAACCTGTGTTTGATCAGTTTAAATTTCCTCGGTGTTTGTCATCCCCCAGTGAGTGGTTACTCATTGTGTTGACTTTATCCCTATTCGCTTTCGTTGTCATATGCATTTTTGAATTTATCATATCATCATATCATCATGCTAGAGTTCATGGCATGTCAGCATTTGCATAGTTTTTGTCGTCCTTAGCATAACATTTCATCTAAGGGTAAAATTTTCGGTTTGCTATATTTAAATACCTTTCACCTTGATTCTATGAGGATAGTCATCACCCATGCCATCCGGTAAAGATATTTAAGTAGGGGCAACTGTCATACCCTAAATTTTGACCCCTAGATTTCATCATTATTCTAGGAACATCAAGCATTTCATTGCTAACCTTAACCATACTTAAGTTTGTTCTTGTGTGATTCCATCTGAATTAGGGTTTTGGTCCAAGGGAATCAAAAGGGTATTGGCTTAATCAGTCAGTGTTTTGGATTGATCATCAACCAATCAAGTTTTCATACACCCAAGAGGCCTCTATTTATCAAGAATCAAGTACAATTGGGTCCCACTACAAGTTCATTGAAGCCCAACTTCATCTGGCCCCAAATTAGGGTTTCATCAAGAAAAGGCAATTGTGCCTAAATCTTGATACATGATTCAATATGCTCATATACATCCTTGGAGTCCATCCATAACGTTTTAAAAGTTCAAGAATGTAAGATCACACAGTTAAATTCATCTGGTACACAAGTTTTATCTGACAAAGTTAACCATTTGATTTTTAGGGTTTTTGGTCCAAATTGAAGCATTCAAGCAAAATTTAATCAATACATGTTTGATTAATGGATCTGGACATGAAAAATCAAGATTTGGGAGGTTTATTACAAAAGAGGCAAAGTTAAGGAAGTGAAGTTTTTCTAAGTATGGAGAAAAAACATAGTTTTGTGCCAACTTTGAAGGATCATAACTTTCAAACCATGCATCTCATCACATATTAAAAAAGTGTAAAACTGACACATGGGAAAAATATGTTTAGATTTTGAGTTATGAAGCTTCAAGGTTTGGAAAAAACTTAAAACACTTTGAGAATTTTCAAGGCAGATCTTGTTCATCAAAAGTACCAAACTTTGGATTCAATTTTCACCATGATCCCTTGAGAATCAAGAAATTCATAAACATGAAAGTTGTAGATTGTGTTTAGGGATTTTCAAAAAGTACAAGAACTCCTCCATAGCATTTGTGAGAAAGGAGTTTCGAAGAGAAGAAGTTGAGGTCCTAAACTTGATTTATAGGTCATGATCATGTTGATTCATATTGCAAAACCATCTCAAATCTTCATGATTTCATTTTGAAGACCTTTTTGCTTGTTAATATTGTTTAAATAAGACAAGCACACATGCTTTTGGTGCATTATCCAAGTGGTTAAAGCTTTATTTCAAAGATCATTCCATTTTTGCAAAAAGTTGACAATGTCATTCTTGTAAAGCTACTTTAAACCAATGTCAACTTGCCTTGAGAATTGTAATTATTTCTTCTACACAAACCTTTTCCAAAGGATCAGAAGAAACCTCGCAACCACCCTACAACTTGTACTTTGCCTTGAAACCATGGAATTACATGAAACCATACCATTCATTCTCAACCAAACCAAAACAACATAACTTTAGATTCTGATCGACTCTTAAACTCTCCACTTTGCCTATAAGTAGAGAGAGTCTCTAATCCTTAAACACACACAAAAAAATACAACAATCATACACCAAAACCTCAGTCACCTTCCTCTCCAATAGAATTTAAAAAAACACATTATTTTTACAAGTTCTTGAGCCAAACTCATTTCCCACGTGCATCCTCCAAACAAACTTCACAAATCTTCTCTATACATCATATACAGATCATTTCAACCCTCAAAACCTTATTATAACATCTATACCACCATCTACCATCTCCATCCTCTCAAGTTGCTAGAAGGTTCGTGGAAGAGAATAGAGAGACTTTCTGACCAACTTCTCATTGCATTCCTGCTCTTTGGGGATCAAAAAGGCTTTTGGAGCACTCATTGTGTTTATGCAATCATCAAAGAAGAAACATTGGACTTACTCCAATAGGTATACTCTTTGAACTTTGAAGCTCTCATTTCACGCATTGTTTCTGGTCATTTTTAGAAGTAAAATGTAGTACTATATGTGCTTAGTTGGTTCTTGTACTTACTTGATTTGTATCAAGTATCCATATGAATTTGTAAGTGTTTGAAGTTTTAATTTCATGGCTGCTTTTGGCCTTCGTGTGCTCTATATGTTCAGTTTAAAGTTATGAAAATTATCTCATGTTAATCCTTATTTTGAGTAAATGAAGTTTGATTTTTATAGTTTTGAAATTGGTTGAGAAATGAGAGAGTTAGGATGAGTTGATATTCTGATGGTGGTCTTGAGTTAGGGTTCGGGGAGAGAGAAAAATAGAGTTAGCATAAGGAAGAAGAAAAATATGAGTTAGAGGCGAGGTGGCACTAACTTGGTGCTGAGTTGTTCGTTTTGTTGATGTTTTAAAATATATGTTATTTGAGTTAGTATATTGTTGGATGAAACAGGCCACTCGAGTGGCACAACCTTTGCCTTGCCATGTCTTGTGAACACTATGTCTTGGGTTTGATCCTTGTTGATCACCCTTTTGGCCATTTTATGCGCTTTGTTTTCTTTTAACCATTTAGAACTTGTTTTCATATTTAATTTAGCACGTGCGTGTTATTGAAAAGCCATTCAATGGATCGGTTGGTTAAGTGTTTTGACCTGACTCCAAGGAGGCGTGTTCAAGTCCCGTGAGGGCCACTTCCCCTTCTTTTTTATTACTTGTTTCTTTCATTTTCTTCACAACTTTGCAACATAATAACTCCTTAATTTTTTAGGCTTTTTGATCCATTCTTTTTTGCTATGTGTTCATGTTGCTGCCTATTTTATGATGATATCAAGAAATTTCCAAAAATATTTATTTTTATGGAACTTATGCATGTTTAAAGTGTGTGACTTTTTAGGGTTTTCTTAAGAACCATTTTGTTTCTTTGGTTGATTCCTTTGATTTTCTTTGCACATAAGGACATGTTTGAACCATTTTCAACTTATGTGAATCTTGTGTAATGTTGTAAAATTGTGCATCCTCGTTTTAAGTTGAGTTTGACACTTTTTAGGTGTATGTTTACATAATAAATGTGTTTTAAAGCTTTGATTATACCATGATTCTTACTTGACCATTTTGCTCTTGATATGTGATTCTTTTCCATGTTCTATGTGAACTTGATGTGTATAAGCCTTTGTGTTGATCTTACCATGTTTAGGTGTTCATAAATCCTTGACTTTTGTCTTAGATGCTTTTGAAATACATGTTTGTATGTTTAAACCATTGTAATGTTTCCATCTTTGTTCATGACCATGTTGAACCCTAGCATATATGTTTAGGTTGTTACCTACTTGTCTTAGCATGTTCAAACTTGTACCGTGTTTAATTGTTCAATCAAAGTCTCAATTTTGTTCACATGATGTTTGATATTTAAAACATGCCATACATGGATGTTTGTGTGAATCTTTGTGAAGTTTCCATCTTGTTTAAAACCATGTTAAAACCCTAATGCATGCTTTCCTTAATCTTGAACTTAACTTGTATCCATGATGTTTTAGCCTTATTAGAACTATATTTCATGAATGTTTAGATGTTGTAACATCTTTGTTGTCACCATGTGAGTTTGAAATTTCTTTGAACTTTGAGTATGCTTGGTTTTTACCTTGCCCCCTTTTGACTTTGTTAAGTCTTTGTTTTAGATGTTGTTACTGTTAGAACACAAATTGATTCTTAATACATCTCAATGTTTTGATGATAATAATAATGAAATTTTGTATGGAGAAAATACATACTCTAATTTTGTTCAAGTGTTTTTGTTTCAAATAACATAATAAATATTCCTCTGAACGTTAAGCTACAACACACAAAAGACTCTGAGTGTTTGGTAAAAAGCGAAGCTACAGAAGGCTCTGAGCGTAGCGTATAAAGCGAAGATTCAGAAAACTCTGAGCGTACTAAACTCAACGCTGCTGTCGCTACTGCGAAAATCGGCGTCGGCCATGATAGAAGAGTCGCCACCGTGCGTTATTTATCCCACAAGAGGGAAAGGAAACGCTCAGAGAAAACCTAACGCAAAGAGGGAAAGGAATGGTCATCGCAACCAAATCCTGGATTCGGGAGTCGGTTACGCAAGGGGAAGGTATTAGCACCCCTCACGTCCGTCGTACTCGACGGGATCCACGCTTGTTTTCTATCTAAGGGTGTGTTTATCTATCTACTCTAAAGGTCTGGTCTAAAAGGAAAAGAAAGTGACTCGGCAAAGTATCGCACTTTATGCCTACGTATTCCCATCTGGAATGAGAAATCAGAGTCAACGTAGTTCGCCTAACTACGGGTTATGGGGGGAAGGTTGCTCGCCGAGATGTCGCATCTCGTGCCTACGTACTTTCATACAACATGAAAGATCAGAGCAAATGTAGTTCGGGCTACGAAATACACAAGCTTGTCTGGCAGTTTTTTATCTCCTTAAGAAAGGGTTTTCCTGATTAAAAGTCCAAGAGGACAAAAACAGAGTTTGAATGTTTGTTTGAATTTTTTACGAAAGAACTGTTTTTTAGGATGTTTGCAATCTCAGTCGCACTAGAGACTATGACCCAGGAGTGAACGCTTCGTATGTCACCCAAAGGGTACCACACTAACATCCAGATTACTGGAGAGAGACCCTCCACCAACCTTTTCCCAGATAGCTTAAGGCTCGTAACGCACGACTTCAATTAACCTTATTACTATATTTTTGAATTGTTTTGAGATGAGAGGAGAAAGACGTCCTAAAACTATGGTTGAAAGGGAATCTACCTACAGTTATCATGCATGGGTCAAAACCTAATGTCTGTCATAATTCCCTCTTGCACAGAGGAAATCAGAGATCCTAGGGGGAAACAACAAAAGAAAACAAGCAAAAAACAGTAAACAGTAAAATGCATGCTATGCAACAGTACAAGCGAGGCAAGGGAGTCCGGCTCAACCTCAAACCTAAGAAAACAACAGGCAAATGGAGACAAGCTCCACCTCAAACCTAAAGGTAAGCAACACAAGCAAACAGACAATACAACAAAAGAAAAACAGAGAAGGCAGCCCAAGCAGCAGCAACAAACTTCCACAGACAGCAACTTCAACCTTCAACAGCAGCTCTGATCAGCAAAAATGAAATGACAGCAAGGAAACTTCATCTTCAAGCTAGCTCCTATCTTCAAGCTTCTTCAATTCTTCATCTTCAAGCTCTAGCAATCTCCACAAGAAGAGAAATCACCATTGGGATCAAGTTACAATGTTAGGAAAGCTGATGAAAACCAAAGGAATTCATCAAGAACTAACATGAAAGAAAGTGCATCCTCAAAAGTTATACTCATTAAGTCATGCCACTCATCCCTCCAAAGGATAGATGGAGCTTCCTTAAGAGAACTTTGCATCATGGGATGTAATAGAAGTAAACAATGCATTCCATGTTTGATGAAAGAAGAAAGACTAGTTCTAATGGCTCTTCCTAAAACCCTAATTCTATAAGCTCCTAAAAAAGCTCCTAAAAAGAGGAAGAAGAAAACACTCCAAGCTCCACAATCCAAGATACATCAGCTACAAGATGTCCAGAAGCTACTCCAAAGAGGAATCCAAGCACTTCAAGCTCCAAAGTCACCAACAAGACCAAATAAAGCAAACCACCAAAGATGGAACACCAAAAGCAACACAAACTTGCCATTCTACCTAAAATAGAAAACTAAGTTGTAAAAATCTAATAAATTTCCTAGGGGAACATGTATGTTTTAAAATTCTAGGGTTCAAATATCAAAGCCTAAATCAACTTCTAGGTCCACTAGACAATTTCTAAATTGAAACATGTCAAGGTAAACCATAAGTTTAGGAAGGCTCTAAACATCTCACCTAAAGCAGAACCTATAATTTTTGAAAAAATCTAATAAAAATTCTAAGGGAGCATGCATATCTAACCTATAACATATCCAAAAATCAAAGCCAGATTCAAAACCAAGAGGTCACACCAAAATCAACAAGGCAGATGGACAATTATGCAAAAATTAAAGAAATAAACAAAATGATAAAAATCAAATAAAATTGAAAAATACATGAAAATGCAATTTATTGATCCCAGAAAATCACAAATTTAATCAGGAGCATGGAGATATTTTTAAAATATTTTTAGGATCAAAAATGGATTTATTGTGATTTTTGGAATCAATTTGCATTTAAAATAAAACAAAAAGGAAATAAAACAAATTAAAAACTTAAATAAAACAAAGGGCGTTTGATTGGTTGACAAGGTATGCATATCCAAGAGCTATGGGCGTGTCCACGTGAGCGTCCCAGTCACCAGCTGACTGGCATTAATGAAATGCAGCGTTTCATTCCTTGGAGGCAAAATCTCAAATCAAACATGAGCCACACGATCTGGCTACTAAGTCTAACTTCCACAAGATCCAATGGTCAGAACATCATCTTCTTCCTTGGAACTCAGGCGAGGGTGAACAGCTCCGGTGACTCTCACGGTGGAAACAACCGTCTTCTCCGGTGAGACGTTATTCACAGGTGACCAAATCCAACAAACTTTACACTAATCTTGCTCAATTTTTCATGTAGATTTCAAATATAACCTTAGAATCAACTGAATCCTCATGCATTTTAAAATTCGATCCAAAACTCAAATATCATCTCAACTCTGATGATCACCAAACCTAAATCTAATCATACAGAAATGTTCCTCATGCTTCATACATCACTCTGATCTATCCAAATCATCTTAATTCCTCATGATCAAACCAAATCGTGTCCAAACAGAAAATTCACTTCAACCTAAATTGTCTCTAATTGTTCCAATTTCAATACATAAACGACCTATGTCTCTATTAGATCCTAACCACAAGCATAACATGAACTACATCTCCCTAGATCAAGACGAGTTTTGAAGTTTACTAACCTGGTATAGATCCACTAACAGAGGTAGCTAGAGCTTGTTTCTTGCTTCAAAACTCTCCAGACACGATCAGTGATGCAAGAGAAAGAGTCTTCAACCTTCAATTTGCACTGAACTAGCTTGGAACTCAAAACACGATTTTCAATTGCTCCCTTGAAAATGAACTTGCTATCTCTGCTTCAGCCACGAAAATTGCACCAAAATGATTCTGAAATCATCAAAGAACTTAAATAGAACATGTCCATGGGCTTTTTGAATCCAATTGAAGCCCAATCCAGCCAATTCTATTTTCTGTTTTCCTCTCCAAAATTTCACATGACAGTCACGAGTTGGCCATGGAAATTGTTCTAGAATATTCCCTTTCAATTGCAAATTGCCTTGTGAATGTATTCAGACCAAAAGGAGCACTTGAAATGCCTTGGTGAAGAATTTGGATGTGTAACTTGCACATGAAGAAACACCATTGTAACTTGAGAAAATTGGCCTAAACTCAAAAATCCACCAATGTCATTGTGTTTAAAATGAAATTTACAATCAAAATGAGCACTTATTTGACATGTTTTGGTCACTTAACCAATTATTTGAATTTTCCAACTTTGAATCCTTTGAAAATCTTCCTTTTCAAGCCATTTCAAACCAAGTCTTGCTATGAGCCCAATAAATCCATCATGACTTCTTTGTTAGCCTAAAAAACACATTTTGAACAACTTTCATGTTGAACAAAAATCCATTTGACAAGTGCAAGTTGGAGATTTTGACCTATGATTGAAAATGGCCTATAATCTCACTTTCCCAAAATACCCCTGACTTGTAAACCTCATAACTTGAGTTCTATAAATCAGATGGAAGACTTCTAGTACAATTTATAAATATAAGATCATGAGGAACAACTTTCATGTTGGCAAAAAGTTCAGGTGAAACCTCCGTCTAGGTCAAAAATAGCTTGGAAGTCAGATGATTTTCACAGACAAATTTCAGAGGCATCTGAGGACTTGTAACTTGTCTGGGCCATAACTTGAGTTCTATAAATCCCCTTGAGGACTTCTAGTACTCAAATTAAAGGTATTGAGATGCTATATAAGTTTATTGTTGGCCAAAGATCTATTTGAAACTTGAATTTTTACTTATGTGGTCATGAAGTTAGGCACTAAACAGAGGATTTTACACTGAAACCCTAATTTAGCAACTTCCCACACTCTTGACTCTTCTTGACTTGATCTTGGCACAACACCAAAAATGTCTCATCATATAATCTCATGAACTCCATGACCAAAAAGTTGGCTTTGATACCCTTCAATTGCACAGTTGACCTAAGATTGACCCAGATGAAACCCTAATTGCTGGCACCTCAACTGTGGCTCTTGCATTTGACACAATGACTTGATTGAGCTCTCCCATGGCCCTCTAGGAATTCTATGAGCTCCATACACATCCTCTTATCATATTCAATACCTCACATCCATCTGATGGTCTTCAATTGATCCTCAAGTTAGGAGAAAATCCACATGCAAGAATCTAAACCCTTAGGCACTCAAATTACCTCCTGATGACTTTGATAACTTCTCAATCTTGCATAAAACCTCTTGATAGGCTTCTCTTGATAAGAATCACACTTGATCCCCTCCTATATGAATGATATCATGATATGCAAATGATATAACTATGCAAATGTTAATGCAATGAAACATAAACCAGGTAATAAAGGGTTGTGCAAATTTTGGGGTGCAACAACTGCAACTGCAGAGGCTCTGAGAATCAAAACACGTAAGGCTCTGAAACATTAGTAACAAAGTGATACATTTGGATAACACGGATAACACGTAAGAGTGAAGATCTGCTCTGATCTAAAGTGTTCCTCTGGATGAACAGTTTGTTAAAACAATCACGCTAGCACTAAGCTGCAGAACTCTGGAAGAGAGTTACTCTGATAAGAAGAAAATGGAACATCATCAGAGGATCTGGTGCAGGAAATATTTCTATATTCGTTCATTTAAAAAGATGTTGATCAAGAAAGATTCGTTGCCAAATTCATTGTCTACATCCAACGGCACTATTCCTCTTTTGTGCATGGGACAGGATTTCAGAACAAAAAGGATATCTCTGAACATTCCTCTCCTGGAAAGAAATAGTCAAAGAAGGCAAAAAGCATGTGCACTCTATTTGAGAAATGGGTGTGAAGTATTTAAACAAGTCTTCAACAGCAACTCAAAAAATATAACATTATTCTACAACGAACATACTACTTTGCTGAAAAGAAAATCCTACTTTGCTATCACTTCCAAGTCAACTTCATATTAGCAAATAGAAAGTTTCATTGATCTTCATTTGTTTTAAATCATTGTTGTAAAAAAGCTTTTCTAAGAAGCACTTAAACACACTTTATTGTATTACTTTGTAAAAGATCCTTGAGAGACCAAGTTGTGGTCAATATTCTCGAGAAGACTAAGACAAGTTTGTCCTAGTGAAAAGATTGTAATTAGTTTTTGATTATTGGATTAAGTCCTCTTTTGAAAGAGGTGAAATCACCTTGGCCGGGTGGACTGGAGTAGTTTGAGTTCAAACGAACCAGTATAAAAATACCTGTTATTTTTATTGCCTTATTTGTTTTTGAAAACCCTTATCTAACCCCCCCCCCCCCATTCTCAGTGTTTTCCTTCCTTCAGTTGGCATCAGAGCATGGTTCTGAGTGCTATCACTTAACAGTGATAGAGAAAAGATCGGGTTGGAAAACTCTTTGATTTACTATGGTTGAATCTTCAAATAACGCTAACGCTGGGTTGAACAACAAATATGAAGAGAAAGACAAAGTCAGCACAAAGCTTCCTATGTTTGATGGAGAAAAAATCGATTACTTGAAGGACAGAATTGAAAGCTTCTTTATTGGCTATGATGCTGATCTCTGGGATATATTCATCGATGGATATACTCACACCACTAATGGTGAAGGTAAAAAGATTGATAGAAAATCAATGACTGATCAATAAAATAAAGACTTCAGGAATCACCACAAGGCAAGGACAATTCTGCTGAACGCTATATCTCATACTGAATATGATAAAATCAACAATAGATATACAACACATGACATGTTTGAGTCCTTGAAGATGACACATGAGGGAAACACGCAGGTGAAAGAAACGAAGGCTCTAGCGCTGATTATAAAGTATGAAGCCTTCAAGATGGAGGAAGATGAATCTGTGGAAACCATGTTTTCTAGATTTCAGATTCTGACTGCTGGATTGAAGGTTCTTGACAAAGGCTACTCCACTTCTGATTGTTTAAAGAAGATAGTCATAAGTTTACCAAAGAGGTGGAGACCTATGGTCACAGCGTTAAAGCTCTCAAAAGATCTGAACAAAATCACTCTGGAGGAACTCATCAGTTCTTTAAGAAGCCATGAGATAGAGCTTGAAGAAAATGAGCCTCAGAAGAAAGGTAAGTCCATAGCTTTAAAATCTAACAAAAAATCTGAAACTAAAGCTTTTCATGTACTAGAAGAAAGCTCTAGATATTCTTCATCAGATGAAGACAAACTATCTTTACTATCTAGAAGAATAAACCAACTCCGGAAGCACAAGCAAAAGAAGTTCAGAAAATTTTAAAGACCAGAACACCGTGGAGAATCCTCTGGTCATAGAAGATCTAGCAAAAAGGAAGTAGTGTGCTATGAATGCAAAGATCCAGGACACTACAAGAATGATTGTCCCAAACTTCAAAAGGATAAACCCAAGAAGAAGTTTGAGAAGAAAAAGAAAGTCCTGATGGCTACTTGGGATGACTCAGATTCTTCTGAAGCCTCGTCAGAGTCTGAAGACGAATGTGCAAACATTGCACTAATGGCTGACATAGAGGAGCATGAAGAATCATCTGAATTTGGATCATAATCAGATTCAGAAGAGGTATTTACTGATCTCACCAGAGCTAGTTAATTGAAAGCTTATCTGAAATATGTGAAAACTATAGTAAGATCAGACTCAAATATAAGAAGCTGCAAAGCAGACTTGCATTTGAGACTGGTCAGCTGAAATCAGAAATTGCTGAGCTGAAAGAAAATAATTTTTAAATTAAAATTGAATTGGAAAAAGCTCAACAAAAATATGAAACAGATACTACGTCTAGCTTTTAAAATATTTTAGAAGAGTATGACCATATTTTTCAAAGGTTCCTGTCCAGAAGCATAGACAAAAGAAAAATGGCTTTTATGATCTATGGTGTGAGCAGGAACAACAGAAAAGGGATTGGATATGAATCATCTTCCGGGAAGGAATCAAATCCAAAACCTGTTAATGAGTTAATTATCAGTTATACTCCTCTGTATTCTCATTTTAAATTTGGTCACTCACATGACATAAAGTACACACGTTCAGATCAGAACACCACAATTTTTAATAAACCTAAGCTGCGTCAGAACACAACTGCTTTTAATGGACAGAAGTTCAGATAGAACTTCAGAACAACTAACTCCAGAGGACCCAAAAAGAATGGGTACCTAAGGATAAAATAATTTATGTTGCAGATGTCCTTAGCAGCAAGGTTGAGACACCAGTCCTGGTACATGGACTCTGGATGCTCACGACACATGGTGGGAAGAAGGTCTATGTTCCAAAGTCTGGAGCTTAGATCTGGTGGAGACGTGAAGTTTGGAGGAAACCAAAAGGGCAAGATCATTGGCTCTGGAACAATTGGTAATGGTAACCTCCATTCTGTCTCAAATGTTCTGCTTGTAGAAGGATTAACTCATAACTTGTTGTCCATAAGTCAATTAAGTGACAATGGTTATGATATTATCTTTAATCAAAAATGTTGCAAAACTGTTAGTCAAAAAGATGGATCAATCCTCTTTAATGGTAAAAGAAAGAGTAACATTTATAAAATAAAACTTTCAGAATTGAAAAGTGAAAATGTTAAATGTCTTATGTCTGTTAATGATGAGCAATGGGTCTGGCATAGAAGACTGGGACATGTTAGCATGAGACGTATATCTCAAATTAACAAGCTCAATCTGGTCAGAGGACTTCCTAAGTTGAAGTTCAACTCAGATGCTCTTTGTGAAGCATGTCAGAAAGGCAAATTTTCAAAATCCCCTTTCAAACCAAAGAATGTTGTTTCTACTTCTAGACCATTAGAGCTTTTGCACATTGATCTGTTTGGACCAGTGAAAACTGCATCCATCAGAGGCAAGAAGTATGGGCTTGTCATCGTTGATGACTATAGCAGATGGACATGGGTAAAATTCCTAAAGTACAAGGATGAGTCTCACTCTGTATTTTTTGATTTCTGCAATCAAGTCCAAAATGAAAAGAAATTTAATATTGTCAAAGTCATAAGTGATCATGGTGGTGAATTTGAAAATAAATCTTTTGAATAATATTTTAAATAAAATGGCATTGCACATGATTTCTCTTATCCTAGAACTCCTCAACAGAATGGAGTTGTAGAACGAAAGAATAGAACATTGCAAGAAATGGCCAGAACCATGATCAATGAGACAATAATGGCTAAACATTTTTGGGCAGAAGCAATAAATACAGCATGCTATATTCATAACAGAGTCTCTGTAAGACCTCTTCTGGAGAAGACTCCTTATGAATTGTGGAGGAATAGAAAGCCCAACATTTCATATTTTCATCCTTTTGGATGTATTTGTTTTATTCTGAACACTAAAGATAATCTGAACAAATTTCACTCTAAAGCACAAAAGTGTTTTATGCTTGGATATTTTGAACGCTCAAAAGGCTACAGAGTATACAATACTGAAACACAGATTGTGGAAGAATCAATTCATGTCAGATTTGATGATAAGCTTGGCAATCAAAAGCCAAAGCAGTCTGAAATTTCTGCAGATCGAGAAGTTCTTCTCACAGACTCTGAAGAATCAGAGGCAAACAAAGTTCCAGCTAAAGAACTAGAAGCAACTCTAGATGCCACTCCATTAGCTGTTCATCTGGACAACTTAACTATTTCTGAAGAACCAACTCTGAAAGGATCCTCCAGAATCAAATCTTCTCATCTAGAGGAGATGATTATTGGAAAGAAGGATGATCCCATAAGAACAAGATCCTTCCTCAAATCCTCTGGGACATCATTATTTAGTCTGGTGTCAATTATTGAACCTACCTCTGTGGATGAAGCTCTGCAAGACAACGATTATATACTTGTTATGCAAGAGGAGCTGAGTCAATTCATAAGAAATGATGTCTGGGATCTGGTTCCAAGACCAAGAGGATTCAACATTATTTGAACAAAATGAGTCTACAAAAATAAGTTAAACGAGCAAGGAGAAGTCATCAGAAATAAAGTTAGACTTGTTGCTCAAGGCTACAGTCAGCAAGAAGGTATTGATTACGCAGAGACATATGCTCTTGTGGCAAGGTTAGAATCTATACGCTTGCTAATTTCTTTTGCTGCACAGAATAACATCACTTTGTATCAGATGGATGTTAAAAGTGCTTTCTTAAATGGTTTAATAGAAGAAGAAGTATATGTTCATCAACCTCCTGGATTTGAAAATGAAATATTTCCAAAGCACATTTTTAAATTAAAGAAATCACTCTATGGCCTAAAACAAGCTCCCAGAGCTTGGTATGAAAGGCTGAGTAATTTTCTTCTGGAAAATAATTTTATCAGAGGAAAGGTTGATACCACTCTTTTTCATAAATCAATTAAGAAAGATATCTTAATATGTCATATTTATGTTGATGATATTATTTTTGGAACCACAAATATTTCACTTGGAAAGGAGTTTGGTAAGTTTATGCAGGCAGAGTTTGAAATGAGTATGATGGGAGAGCTAAGATTATTTCTGGGAATTCAAGTTAATCAGACTCCAGAAGGCACCTACATACATCAGACGAAGTATGTGAAGGAGCTTTTGAAGAAGTTTAATCTGACAGAGAGTAAGCCAGCTAAGACTCTCATGCATTCAACTTCCACTATGGGAAAAGAAGAGGTAAGTAAAAAGGTAGATCAGAAGCTGTACAGAGGTATGATTGGCTCTCTTCTGTATTTGACTACCTCTAGGCCTGACATTCTCTTTAGTGTATGTTTATGTGCTAGGTTCCAATCAGATCCTAGAGAATCTCACTTAACTGCTGTTAAGAGAATTATAAGGTATCTGAAAGGTACAACTAACATGGGTTTGTGTTACAGAAGATCTGATGAATATAAATTAGTATGCTTCTGTGACGCTGATTTTGTTGGAGATAGAGTTGAACGCAAAAGCACCTCTGGAAGCTGTCAGTTTTTGGGAGGCAATCTGATCTCGTGGTACAGCAAGAAGCAACCAACTATAGCACTCTCAACTACAGAGGCAGAATATATTGCTGCTGCTGGTTGCAGTACCCAGATGCTCTGGATGAAGAGTCAGCTGGAGGACTACCGAATACATGAGAGTAATATTCCTATCTTCTGTGACAATACTTCTGCAATTTGTCTTTCTAAAAATCCAACTTTACATTCAAAGGCAAAACATATAGAGATTAAACACCACTTCATCAGAGACTATATTCAGAAAGGGATATTAAGTTTAAATTTTGTTGATACATACCATCAATGGGCTGATATTTTTACAAAACCCCTCTCTGAAGATAGATTTAAATTTTATTCTGAAAAATATTAGTATGGACTTTTGTCGAGAGTAAAATCTTTATTCAGAATTAAATTTATTCAGATAAAAAGTGTTTAAAGTCTATACTCTGAAGTATTGCATCTGAAATTTTTTAAGTTACTTTATTTTTTGTGAAAATCTGAGTTAACAAGCTTCAGAGGATCTGAGCGTTAGTTAATGATTCATTTCCTAAAAGAGCTTCAGAGGCACACCACATCAAACACGTGTCACTTCTAATCTGAATTTTGAAAACGATTGAGTGTACACAAAGTTGAGGCGCTGTTTCAGGTACTGTTTGAATCATTGAAATTCTCTTTTCCCCCCCACTTTGTCAAATCACATTTAATGCATTAAATAATTATTCCTTTTTTGATTTGATTTATGTTTCTCTTTGTGCCCTAACACATATTCCACGCCGTAACACATTTCACACTTTCATTATCTCACACACCTTATGCATTTTGCTCTTCTTCATTACTTACTTTTCAAATCAAAATTTAAAAGAATCTCCAGTCATCTCAAAAGTTCTTCTTCAATGGCTACCTCATCTTCATCACATCAACACTTGGTTTCTAGAATGGTTGGGTCATCTTCATCTCAAATGGGTAATGAAGCATACAAAGAACCAGAACGCGCACTTCTCACACCAGTGAACAAACTAGAGGTACTCTATGAGTTTGTGGTTGATTTTGACTGTATGGTGAAAAATGGGTTTGATCTTCGTTCAACGATTAACTTTCAAGGATGGGTAAAATACTTTGATCGGTTATTTGGTCCAGTTTTTCCCCAACTGGTAAAGGAATTCTGGATTCATGCCCAAGTTTACCCTAAATTTATTTCTTCATCCGTTTTGGGTAAAACTATCGTCATCACTGAGGAAATGATTCGCCAACTTATTGGCTATGAAGAAGAGGGTATTGTGAATACCTCAGTGGGACGCGTGAATACGAATGAAGTGTACAACAAGGTGTTTATCTTTGGGCTTCCATCCAACAAAATAAAGGATTTGAAGACCCATTACAAGATTTGGGCCAAGATATTTTTAGGCTGTATCCATCATCGCAAGGCTTCAAATTCTCCAGATTACATTAATATAGATCAACTGTATATTTTGTATTGTTTAGGGAATAATATCAAGGTGGATCTTCCACACCTGTTGTTTGTTCATATTTGGAGTCATGTCAAGATGTCCAGAGAAATCATTCGCACCAAACACCAAAAAAACCAGAGATTGGATTCCCATGGGAAGGTAATTTCTGATATCCTCACTGAAAATGGTTTGGTATCTTATCTGAAAGATGCTGGTCAGACAGATGAATTAGTTCCTATTCTTGGGAAGCCTTTGGATGGCAAGAGTCTTTAGAGAATGAAGTTGGTAGAAAAACTTCAATATGATCCAGTTCAGATTGATTCTGATGTTGTGCGCAAAAGGAGGGTACCAATGGAAGGTTTTCCACTCTTCACTGTAGAGGAGCCAAAGGAAGCTCTCCTCGCTTATATTGCTTCCTGTATGGTAGATGGCACTCATATGCCAGCTGATCTGCTGCTACGTGCTTCTCAACCTGCTCCAGAGCTGATTATGAGGAAGAAACGCAAGAAGAGCAAGGCCTCTGAAGTGAAGGTGAGAAAAACACTTAAAAGGGGGGGGGGGTTGAATAAGAGTTTTAAGAAATATGGCAATAAAAACAACTCAAGATTTTATCCTGGTTCGTTGAACTCAACTACTCCAGTCCACCTTATCAAAGATGATTTGCCTGTCTCTGCAAGGACTTAATCCACTATTGATCAACTGATTACAATAGAAAGCACTAAGAACAACTGTCTTAGTCTTCTCAAGAACTACTGACCACACCTTGGTCTTCTTAAGGAACTTCTTACAAATTAATGTAAACTAACAAGTGTTTGAATGCTTCTAATAAGTTGTATCACAACTGTGATGTTTACACTTAAGATTAAGTACAACAACAAAAACTATACAGTTTTATGAGAGATCAAATGACTAAGATCTTTGTGAGATTTTCACTTTTATGAATCAAGCGTGTATTTCTTTCTGAGTGAAATAGCAATGAGCAAGTGGTGAGCAGTGAATTAGCAGCATCAAAATGTTGTAGAAGTTCTCCTTTTATAGCTTTTCCAAATTGCTTTGAATGATGTGCAGCTGTATATAATATTAGATTATAAGACTTTTCATTACCCAAAAAGTATGGGCAGAGATATGCTTTCTGCATAAAGGTATGGTTGTAGAAGCCTTGGGATTTGCACCACGTCACTTCTTTGGACAAATTAGTCGTTGGTTACTTTGGAAGTAGCACCACGTCTAATCAGGTTTTACAGCTTCTTCAACAAGCTTCCTTCAAGATGAAGTCTTCATAATCTGCACTTCAGAACTTATTGCAAGCTTAAAGGTATGAAATACTTTAAGATGATCAGAGCTAGAATGAATGAGATGATCAGAGCTTTGATAGATGATCAGATCTTAATATATCAGAGTCTCAATCTTGATCAGAGTCTTCATCAGAGTGTGCAACAGTATGTGCTTGAGCGTGAATATTAATGATAAGAGTCTGGTTATCAAAACCTCTGAACTTGCAGTGAAAAGAACTTCAGAGTATGATTAGATCAGAGCTTTCAACTTTTGTACACTTCTTTCATTTACACTTCAGATCATTCTGTAGCTTTTGCTTCAGATTCTTCTGGCAGCGCTTCAGAATCTTCTAATAGTCTTACATCTGATGCTTCAGAGCCTTGCATAGTTTCTTTGTACTTATGTATTTTTCTTCTATTAAGAGTTTTCAATTTTATACCTGAAACAATAATACTTGAACAAATTTTAGAGTGTATATTTTCTTACTACAAAATTCCATAAAAGTTATCATCAAAACATAGAGATATAAGAAACACCAATCTCTGTTCTAACAATCTCCCCCTTTTTGGTGATGACTAAACATAGGGAATTTTGTTCAATAAAGAGAAATAAAATATATAACTCCCCCTGAGATTAAGAATCTCCCCCTGAAATGAATACTCTAATAGAAGAGAACACTTCCCTTTTTGCTTTAGTATATTTCAGAACCTGGTAGAAATCCTTGTTGAGAGAGAGAATTAGAGCTGGGATGCTTTCCAAAATTAGAGTCTGATGATTTCTTTCAAAATGAAGAGTCGGGTGTATCTTCCAGAATCAGAGTCAAATTTGCTTCAAAGATTAGAGCCTGGTTGGGTAATTCTCAGGGTAACTTCAGATAATTTTTGTCAGATGAATTAATAAGATCTGAAAGTCTTAAGATTCAACGTTAGATTAAAATAATGTCTGAATTTCATTTTAGTATTGCTTATGATTTGAAAAATTAAATTCTCTTTCTCCCCCTTTTTTTCATAATCAAAAAGAATTTTAAAGACAAAAAAGATAACAGAAGAAGAGAAGAACACAACACATAAATGAAAAAAACATAACAGCCAGATTCATATAGATCAAAATAGAACAAACAGATAAGATGTTCATAGAGCAGATGACAGAAAATAGAATAACAGAAAACAAGTGCAAAACACGAATGCAAAGACATGGAATAGAAAACTAGGGCTGGCGAGAAGCAATCAAGGTCAGAAGATCCGTAATCTTAGCAGTGGACTCTTCTTGCTTGGCCATCCAAGTCTTGATCTCTTCAGTAGTCTGTTCCTGTTTTATCATCCATGTTCTGATTTCCTTGACTTCTTGGACAAAATCTGGAATCTCAGTCTTCATCTCAAATGCAGAGGGTTCAGAAGCAGATGCAGTTGCCATTGGATGATAAATCTCCATGTCAGATGCATGAGTATCTTCTATCATTGCAGAATCTTCAGCAGGAGCATCTTCCAGAAGAAGCACTGGGGTTGTGATAATGCTCAGCAGAGTCTGTCTGACCATTTCAGCAAACTTTGCCTTTGCATCATCAGCACAGAGTGTTCTGAGGTCAGATGCAGCAGAGTTGAACTTAGAGATGAATCTGTTCCAAGAAGCTTCAGATTCAGCAGGATCCATACTAGCCATGCACTCCTTCTCCACAGAAGCAATCCCCATACGTAGTTCCTTCATGAAATTCTTGAACAGAGTAGAAACATCTGATATGGGTTTAGGGTTTAGAAATTCTTCTATGGTGACTGGTTGTGATGGTTCAGGAGGTGTTTGGTTTTGTTCAGGAGGTGGGTGATCAAATGATGGTTGTTCAGATGGTGGTTGTTCATATGGTTGAGGTATGGATGGTTGTGGTTCAAATAGTTGTGGTATGGATGTTTGTGGTATGGTGAGTTGAGGAGTAGAGGTGTCACCATCAGATGGTGTTGATGTAACAACATCAGATGAGGGTGGTATAAAATCTGTGAAGTTAAGTTTGAAGCGAAGAGGGTTATCAGATGTAGGTAGGTCAGATGGTAATGGTT
Organism: Lathyrus sativus; assembly: GCA_963859935.3. Classification (NCBI taxonomy): domain Eukaryota; kingdom Viridiplantae; phylum Streptophyta; class Magnoliopsida; order Fabales; family Fabaceae; genus Lathyrus; species Lathyrus sativus. Next base: position 524,232,952 of record OZ012738.1, read on the forward strand.
TGTAAGGATCAGGAATTTGTAAGCTAGTTGGTGAGGGGACTTCAGATTCATCAGAATCAGATGATTTAGTTGAATGACATGAAGTTGAATAGAGGACATACATGGTTGCAATAGGTTGCACATCCAGAATTTCTTCAGATGGTTGTTGGATAGATGGTTCAGGATTTTGGATGATTGGTTTTTCTGGTGGTTGAGTAGAAGAGAGTGGTTCAGATTGTTTTTGTGGTTTAGATTGTGTTTGTTGTTCAGAGGATTGTTGTTTTTGTGGTTCAGATTGTGTTTGTTGAGGGGGTTGTTGTTCAGAAGATTTCTGTTGAGGGGGTTCAGATGGTAGTTGAATAGAAGATGGTTGAGAATATTTGTGAGGAGATGAAATAGGTTCAGATGAATGAGTTTCAGATGGTTGAGGAGGAGATGGTGGAGGTGAAGGTGAGGGTGAAGGTACAGATGATTTGGGATCAGATGTTAATACCTGTTGAATTGTTTCTCTAATTTCTTCCATGGTAGCTTCTGGAGGATTTTCCTTCTGCTTATCCTTCTCAGGTTTGTCAGCAGCATCAGAAGCTTTCCTCTTGGGCTGTGCAACAGATCCTTCCTCAGCTTTCCTCTTCTTGCGCCTTTCTCTCAGAAGATTTGGCAGTACTTCTCCTTCCTTCTGAACTATCTTAGCAGGCAGAGGGATACCATTCTTCAAGCAATCAGCAATGAATGTCAGAATGATGTTCCTAGGTTCATCAGCACTGAACATAGGAAAATCTGCCAAAGGAATTCTCCTTCTGCTGACTTCTTCAGAGTTAAATTTCTTGGGTTTTCCAGCAAGCTCTGAAATGACCTTCATTCTTTTTAGAGTGTTCCCATTGATGACAGATCCTATAACATAGGACAGATCATCTGTCACTCCAGCATTAAACAGATGTTTCACAAGACCATTCTCTGTTAGAATGTCTGATATCAGTCTTCCCATAGGGATCCAATTTCTGATCTTTCCAGCTTTAACCCTTACTTCTTCTCTTGTTTCTTTGATATGGTTCAGAAGATGACTGAACAGAAGATAAGGTAAATCCACCTTCTTGCCTTTACTCATATAGAACATGAAGTACATTTGTTCTGAGTTCACATAATCTGGTGAGTTAGAAGATTTCCTATGAAATATAGAACTCATGAAAATCTTAAACCAGATTCTGTAAACAGGCTTCAGATCTCTGACCTTGTTGGATGGTTCCCCAGAAACACAAACTTCTTGAAAAATGTCAGCCAAATCCACACGATCAGTAGCCATACTTGTGATTCCATCAGTTTCCTTATACTCAAGTAGTTGTCTGATTAATTTTTCAGTGATGACAATTTCCTTCCCAAGAACAGAAGAATGAATGAACTTAGGGAAAACTTGAGCGTGTATCTATAATTCCTTCACCAATGTTGGATAAACAGGACCCATCATCCTGTCAAAATACTTTTCCCAGTTCTGAGTTTTGATGGTTGAATAGAGATCAAAACCATTTTCTTTGATGGATTCAAAATCCACAAAGTTCTCACACAGAACTTCAAGGTCTTTGATTGGAGTGAGAAGAGTTCTCACAGGTGCCTTGTACACAACAGTAGTTTGGGATGAACCAGCAGCATTTGGAGATGATGCAGCAGCAGTTGAGGTTTGCATCTGAGCAGATGTTGAAGATGGTGAAGCCATTGATGTTCTTGAGACGCGTCTGGGTTTACGAGAGGTTTTGGGTTTTGAAATGAGATGGAAACAATAGAGAAGATAGAAATGCATATGAGAGGTGAAGAGAGTGTAAAGTGTGATTTGTGAAGTGTTGTGAGAATTTATAGAACAATTTTGGGCATGCAAAAGGACACACAATCTCACGCGTACACACAAGCATTGAATGAAGTGAAACATAATCATATCAAGCAATTAATGCAAGGAATAAAATCATATCAAGCATTTAAGATTCTGACAGAAGGGGGGAAATCAAGAGATTTTGGATTTTCAAAGCAATACCTCAAACGTCAATTCAGTATGGTGCACTCTACCTTTCCAGATTCTGAGCTACACGTGTTTGCTTGCATGTGCCTCTGAAACTCTTTGAGAAATGACGTTAAGCACCATTCAGATCCTCTGAGCCTTGTTAGTTCAGATTTACACACAAATAAATAAACACAGAATTGAAAAGTAGAAATACTTCAGAGTTTAGACATTTATCGTCTGAAAATTTTTTTCATCTGATGAATATTTTATTCTGGACAGAAGTCCATACTTATATTTTTCAGAATAAATTTAAATCTATCTTCAGCAAGGGGTTTTGTAAAGATATCAGCCCACTGATGATCTGTATCTACAAAGTTTAAATTGATAATTCCCTTCTGAACATAGTCTCTGATGAAATGATGTTTAATCTCTATATGCTTAGCTTTGGAGTGTAAAATAGGGTTTTTAGATAAGCATATAGCAGAAGTATTATCACAGAAGATAGAAATGTTACTCTTAAAAATCTGATAATCTTCCAGTTGAATTTTCATCCAGAGCATCTGGGTGCTACAACTAGCAGCAGCTATATACTCTGCCTCTGTTGTTGAAAGTGCAATTGTGGGTTGCTTCTTGCTGAACCAAGAGATCAGATGACTTCCAAGAAATTGACAGCTTCTAGAAGTACTTTTACGTTCTACTCTGTCTCCAGCATAGTCAGCATCACAGAATCCAACTAATTTATACTCATCAGATCTTCTGTAACACAGACCCACATTAGTAGTACCTTTCAGATACCTTAGAATCCTCTTAACAGTTGTTAGGTGAGATTCTCTAGGATCTGATTGGAATCTAGCACACAGACACACACTGAATAAAATATCAGGTCTTGAAGCAGTCAAATATAAGAGAGATCCAATGATACCTCTGTAAAGTTTTTGATCAACTTTCTTATATACCTCTTCCTTACCAAGTGTGCTTGTAGGATGCATTGGAGTTTTTGCCAATTTGCTTTCATTCAGATTGAATTTCTTTAGAAGCTCTTTGACATATTTAGTCTGGTGAATATATGTGCATTCTGGAGTCCGATTTACTTGGATTCCCAGAAAGAATCTAAGTTCTCCCATCATGCTCATTTCAAATTCAGCCTGCATAGACAAAGCAAACTCCTTTCCCAGCATAATATTGGTAGATCCAAAAATAATATCATCCACATAAATTTGACAAACTAGTAAATCTTTCTTAAATGTTTTACAGAAAAGAGTTGTGTCCACTTTGCCTCTGATAAAACTCTTTTCCAGAAGAAAATTACTTAGTCTTTCATACCAAGCTCTAGGAGCTTGTTTCAAACCATAAAGAGATTTTTTGAGTTTGAAAACATGATCTGGAAATTTATCACTTTCAAAACCAGGAGGTTGATGGACATAAGCTTCTTTTTCTATAATGCCATTTAAGAAAGCACTATTAACATCCATCTGATATAGAGTGATGTTATGTTGTGCAGCAAATGAAATAAGAAGGCGTATAGATTCTAACCTTGCCACTGGAGCATAAGTTTCAGTGTAATCAATTCCTTCTTGTTGACTGTAACCTTAAGCTACCAACCTTGCTTTGTTCCTAACAACTTTTCCTTGCTCATTCAGTTTATTTCTGAATACCCACTTTGTTCCAATAATGTTGAAACCTTTTGGTCTAGGAACCAGATCCCACACATCATTTCTTGTAAATTGATTTAGCTCATCTTGCATTGCAAGTATCCAATCATTGTCACTTAGAGCCTCATCCATAGATGTTGGTTCAATAATAGACACCAACCCAAGAAGTGATGTTCCAGATGATCTGATAAACGACCTTGTTCTTATAGGGTCATCTTTCTTCCCAATAATCATTTCTTCTGGATGAGAAGCTTTGATTCTGGATGATCCTTTAACTGTTGGTTCTTCAAAAATATTCATGTTATTCATCTGAGAAGCCAATGGATTTGCATCTAGCGTAGCTTCTTCTTGAGCTTTCTCTACCTCTGACTTCTCAGATTCTATGAGAATAACTTCTCCATCTGCAGAGTTTTCAATCTGCTTTGGCTTTTGATTGCCAAGCTTATCATCAAATCTAACATGTATATATTCCTCCACAATCTGTGTCTCAGTATTGTATACTTTGCAGCCTTTAGAGCATTTAGGATATCCAAGCATGAAACACTTTTGTGCTTTAGAATCAAACTTGTTAAGATTCTCTTTAATGTTCAGCATAAAACAAATACACCCAAAAGGATGGAAATAAGAAATGTTTGGCTTTCTATTCCTCCATAATTCATAAGGAGTCTTTTCCAAAAGAGGTCTAATTAACACTCTGTTCTGAATGTAACATGTTGTGTTAATTGCCTCTGCCCAAAAATGTTTTGCCATGTTAGTCTCATTGATCATGGTTCTGGCCATCTCTTGCAAAGTTCTATTTTTCCTCTCTACAACTCCATTCTGTTGTGGAGTTCTAGGACAGGAGAAATCATGAGCAATGCCATTTTCATTAAAATATTTTTCAAAATGTTTGTTTTCAAATTCACCACCATGACCACTTCTGACTTTAACAATTTTGAAATCTTTTTCAGTTTGGACTTATTTGCAGAAGTCAGAGAACACAGAATGTGACTCATCCTTGTGTTTTAGGAATTTTACCCATGTCCATCTGTTGTAGTCATCAATAATGACTAATCCATACTTCTTGCCTCTGATGGATGCAGTTTTCACTGGTCCAAACAGATCAATGTGAAGTAACTCTAATGGTTTTGAAGTTGAAACAACATTTTTGGATTTGAAAGATGATTTTGAAAATTTTCCTTTCTGACATGCTTCACAAAGAGCATCTGAGTTGAACTTCAGATTAGGAAGTCCTCTGACCAGATTAAGCTTATTAATCTGAGATACACGTCTCATATTAATATGACTCAATCTTCTGTGCCAGGCCCATTGCTCCTCATTAACAGACATAAGACATTTAACATTCTGAACCTTAAGTTTTGAAAGACTAATTTTATAAATGTTGTTTTTCCTTTTACCATTAAAGAGGATTGAGCCATCCTTTTGACTAACAGCTTTGCAACACTTTTGATTAAAGATTATGTCATAACCATTGTCACTTAATTGACTTATGGACAATAGATTATGAGTTAATCCTTCAACAAGCAAGACATTAGTTATGGAAGGAAGTTTACCATTGCCTATGGTTCCAGAGCCAATTATCTTGCCCTTCTGATTCCTTCCAAACTTGACATCTCCTCCAGATCTAAGCTCTAGACTTTGGAACATAGACCTTTTTCCCGTCATATGTCGTGAGCATCCAGAGTCCAGGTACCATGACTGGAGTCTTGACTTTGCTGCTAAGGATGTCTGCAACATAGATTATCTTTTCCTTAGGTACCCAGATTTTCTTGGGTCCTTTTTGGTTAGTTGCCTTAAAGCTTTTTCTGAATTTCTGTCTTTCAACATAATACTTGTTCTGATTAGCTTTAGATTTATTAAACACAGGTTTGTTCTAATTAGAACTTGTGTGTTTAATATCATTTAAGTGACCAAATGTAAACTGAGAATATAAATGAGGATACTTGATATCCAGTTTATCTACAGATTTTGGATTTGAATCTTCATAAGAGAAAGATTTATATCCAACACCTTTTCTATAGTTTCTACTAATACCATAGATCATTGAAGCCATTTTGCTTCTATCTAGGCTTTTAGTTAGAAACTTCCTGAAACTGTAGTCATACTCTTGTAAAATATTTTTAGAGCATGGTTCAGATTTTGAATCAGAGTTTAGTTGAGTAGATTCTAAATTATTTTTCAATTGAAGATTTTCAGCTTTTAGTTCAGCTATTTCTAATTCAAACTTTTTACTCTCAAATTCAATATGCTTTAGAAGCGTTTTGTATTTGAGTTTAACTTTGTTATAGTTTTCAAGAATATCATATAAACTTTCAACAAGTTCCTGTCTAGAAAGTTTAGCAAATAGCTCCTCAGAATCAGATTCTGATTCTGATCCAGATGATTCAGCACTGTCTTCAATGTCAGCCATGAATGCTACATTTACACATTCCTCTTCTGACTCTGATGACGAATCAGATGCATCTGAGTCATCCCAGGTAGCCATCAGAACTTTCTTTTTTTGATCTGATTTTCTTTTTGGGTTCTCCTTCTGAAGCTTTGGACATTCACTCTTGTAGTGCCCAGGTTCTTTGCATTCATAGCAAACAACCTCTCTTTTTCCAGATCGTCTGTGTCCAGAGGCTTCTCCAGATCTTCTGTATCCAGAGTGTTCTCCAGATCTTCTATGCCCAGAAGAATCTTTATGTTGATCTGGTTTTCTAAAGTTCTTGAACTTCCTTTGCTTATTCTTCCAAAGTTTGTTGATTCTTCTGGACAGCAAGGATAGTTCTTCTTCATCTTCAGAAGCAGACTCTTCAGAGCTTTCTTCTATTGCCTGCAATGCTTTAACAGATTTATTAGATTTTAAAGCAATTGACTTACCTTTCTTTAAAGGCTCATCTTCCTCTAGTTCAATCTCATGACTCCTTAGAGAACTGATTAGTTCCTCCAGCGTAATCTTGTTCAGATCCTTTGCCAGCTTCAGAGCAGTGACCATGGGTCTCCATCTAGTTGGCAAGCATCTGATTATTTTCTTGACATGATCTGTTGTAGAGTAACCCTTGTCCATAACCTTTAGGCCAGCGGTGAGAATCTAGAATCTAGAAAACATTGCTTCAATAGATTCAGATTCTTCCATCTTGAAAGCTTCATACTTATGGATTAGCGCCAGAGCCTTAGTTTCTTTAACTTGAGAGTTCCCTTCATGAGTCATCTTCAGGGATTCAAATATATCAAAGGCAGTTTCTCTGTTGGTTATTTTCTCATACTTAGTATGAGATATAGCATTTAGCAAGATAGTTCTAGCCTTGTGGTGATTTCTGGATTCCTTCTTTTGCTTCTCAGTCATTGATTTTCTGTCAACTTTCTTGCCATTCCCATCAGTGGGATGAACATATCCATCAATAACTAAGTCCCAAAGATCAGCATCAAATCCTAGAAAGAAACTTTCCAGTCTATCTTTCCAGTAATCAAATTTCTCTCCATCAAACATGGGAGGTTTTGTGCTGACTCTTTCTTCATATTTGTTGTTGTTGGGCGTTGAAGTTTCAGCAACCATAATGAATATCAACCAAGAGTATCAAGAGTTTTTCCCACTGGATCTTTTCTGGTCACGGTTAAGTGATAGCACAAACAGAACCGGAGCTCTGATGCCAACTGAAGGTGAGAAAAACACTTAGAAGGGGGGGTTGAATAAGAGTTTTAAGAAATATGGCAATAAAAACAACTCAAGATTTTTATCCTGGTTCATTGAACTCAACTACTCCAGTCCACCTTATCAAAGATGATTTGCCTTTCTCTGCAAGGACTTAATCAACTATTGATCAACTGATTACAATAGAAAGCACTAAGAACAACTGTCTTAGTCTTCTCAAGAACTACTGACCACACCTTGGTCTTCTTAAGGAACTTCTTACAAATTAATGTAAACTAACAAGTGTTTGAATGCTTCTAATAAGCTGTATCACAACTGTGATGTTTACACTTAAGATTAAGCACAACAACAAAAACTATACAGTTTTATGAGAGATCAAATGAATAAGATCTTTGTGAGATTTTCACTTTTATGAATCAAGCCTGTATTTCTTTCTGAGTGAAATAGCAATGAGCAAGTGGTGAGTAGTGAATTAGCAGCATCAAAATGTTGTAGAAGTTCTCCTTTTATAGCTTTTCCAAATTGCTTTGAGTGATGTGCAGCTGTATATAATATTAGATTATAAGACTTTTCATTACCCAAAAAGTATGGGCAGAGATATGCTTTCTACAGAAAGGTATGGTTGTATAAGCCTTGGGATTTGCACCACGTCACTTCTTTGGACAAATTAGCCGTTGGTTACTTTGGAAGTAGCACCACGTCTAATCAGGTTTTACAACTTCTTCAACAAGCTTCCTTCAAGATGAAGTCTTCATAATCTGCACTTCATAACTTGTAGCAAGCTTAAAGGTATGAAATACTTTAAGATGATCAGAGCTAGAATGAATGAGATGATCAGAGCTTTGATAGATGATCAGATCTTAATATATCAGAGTCTCAATCTTGATCAGATTCTTCATCAGAGTGTGCAGTAGTATGTGCTTGAGCGTGAATATTAATGATAAGAGTCTGGTTATCAAAACCTCTGAACTTGCAGTGAAAAGAACTTTAGAGTCTGATTAGATCAGAGCTTTCAACGTTTGTACACTTCTTTCATTTACGCTTCAGATCATTCTGTAGCTTTTGCTTCAGATTCTTCTGGCAGCGCTTCAGAATCTTCTGATAGTCTTGCATCTGATGCTTCAGAGCCTTACATAGTTTCTTTGTACTTATGTATTTTGCTTCTATTAAGAGTTTTCAATTTTATACCTGAAACAATAATACTTGAACAAATTTTAGAGTGTATATTTTCTTACTACAAAATTCCATAAAAGTTATCATCAAAACATAGAGATATAAGAAACACCAATCTGTGTTCTAACATGAAGAAGGTCCCTCAGAGAAAAATTCTAAGCGTTCTAAGAGGAAGGCTTCTGAAGAAGGCTCTTCCAAGAAGTCTTCAAAGCGTTCCAAGCAATCAGGTAATCCCACTGCTTTTTTATCTCCTATTTTGGAAACTTTAACAGAAGAATCAACATCTCAACCCCCTCTCTCTTCTGAACCTATTATCACATCTGACTCCTCTGACTCCTCCCTTGACCAGTCAGATGCTACATCCCCTTCACATACCTCCCCAAACCACCCTCTTGAGTTTTCTTCTCCCACTCTCATTCCCTCTCATTCTCCAGATAAACCTTCGTCCTCTTTTAAACCTTCACTCTTTGATGCCCTTAGGACATCCTTCTTCGACGCCTACCTTAAGCCCAAACCCAGACACAATGTTGGTAAGCTGTTATCTAGTTTTGAAACGAAGATGCAGATGTGGTTTTCTGCTGTAAGGGAAAAGTGCCTCACTAGCACGAATCCTCGTGATTCTGAAGTGATCTTGACTCCCTTCAGAAAAAGATTCACTTATGTGACTATGAATCTTCAGGATGCTTGCTCTGAAGATGCGCAAGAGAGAGTTTCTGAAGCTATGAGACTTGCTCAACTCAGTGTCAGCGGAACTCCTATTCTTTGTTTGGAAAACACACCTGCAGAGGTTGTATGTTCCTCATCTAAGAAATCTATTACACTTCAGATTGGTGAAGGTACCTTAGAGGCTCATGTTGATGAAGAGATTCCTGACTATGGTTAGCCCTCGGCTCTGGAATTAGGGAATGCATCTTCTTCATTGGTTCTTCAGAATTCAACAGATTTGAGGAAAGAAAATGAAGATGTGCAAAACAAATTTGCTTAGCAAGAGGCTACTAACAGCGAGATAAAATCTTGGATGATCAAGCAAGAGAAAACTACGACAGAGATTCAGGAGTGGATGGTCAAACAGGAAGAATCCACTACTGAAATCAAGACATGGATGGCCAAACAAGAAGCTTCAACTTCTGGGATGACGAAGCTTCTTAAGCTTTTAACTTCTCGTTTATCTTAATTGTTTGTTAGTTTGTGCTCATTTGTGAATTTGCCTGTTTTATTTCTTTTCTGAGTCTCTAAATACATTTGTGATTTTTTTTACATCTAATTTTATCTTATATTTTTCTATTTTTCTTGCTATGAATTTTTTTTGTCTTAAATGATTTTCTAAAATCACTTTTTGATATTACAAAAAGGGGAAGAAAATGGAAATTTTGAATCATTCACATAAACAGATACTGAATGAAAACTCACACATGTTAAAAACTAACTAATCATGAATTCAGTGTTTCAGAGTTAAAGTTACTCATCGGAAAATATTTATAGAATTAACTCTGAACAAGGTCTGAGATAGTCCACAAGCTTGCTCTGACTTTTGAAAGAATACAAGTGCTGAAAGGGAAGTTTTAAATTTTCTAGCAGTGTTCATTTCAAGGGGAGATATATATTTTAATTTTGAATAAAATTTCGTATAGCTTTTGTCATCATCAAAAAGGGGGAGATTTTTAGAACACAGATTGGTTCTTAATATATCTCAATGTTTTGATGATAACAATAATGAAATTTTGTATGGAGAAAATATATACTCTAATTTTGTTCAAGTGTTTTTGTTTCAGATAACATAATAAATATTCCTATGAACAGAATATTCCTCTGAATGTTAAGCTACAACACACAGAAGACTCTGAGCGTTTGGTAAAAAGAGAAGCTACAGAAGACTCTGAGCATAGAGTATAAAGCGAAGATTCAGAAAACTCTGAGGGTACTAAACTCAACGCTACAACTGCAGAGGCTCTGAGAATCAAAACACGTAAGGCTCTGAAACATTAGTAACAAAGTGATACATTTGGATAACATGGATAACACGTAAGATTGAAGATCTGCTCTGATCTAAATCGCTCCTCTGGATGAACAGTTTGTTAAAACAATCACGCGAGCACTAAGCTGCAGAACTCTGGAAGAGAGTTACTCTGATAAGAAGAAAATGGAACATCATCAGAGGATCTGATGCAGGAAATATTTCCATATTCGTTCATTTAAAAAGATGTTGATCAAGAAAGATTCGTTGCCAAATTCATTGTCTACATCCAACAACACTATTCCTCTTTTGTGCATGGGACAGGATTTCAGAACAAAAAGGATATCTCTGAACATTCCTCTCCTGGAAAGAAATAGTCAAAGAAGACAAAAAGCATGTGCACTCTATTTGAGAAATGGGTGTGAAGTATTTAAACAAGTCTTCAACAGCAACTCAAATAATATAACATTATTCTACAACGAACATACTACTTTGCTGAAAAGAAAATCCTACTTTGCTATCACTTCCAAGTCAACTTCATATTAGAAAATAGAAAGTTTCATTGATCTTCATTTGTGTTAAATCACTGTTGTGAAAAAGCTTTTCTAAGAAGCGCTTAAACACACTTTATTGTATTACTTTGTAAAAGATCTTTGAGAGACCAAGTTGTGGTCAATATTCTCGAGAAGACTAAGACAAGTTTGTCCTAGTGAAAAGATTGTAATTAGTTTTTGATTATTGGATTAAGTCCTCTTTTGAAAAAGGTGAAATCACCTTGGGCGGGTGGACTGGAGTAGTTTGAGTTCAAACGAACCAGTATAAAAATACCTGTTATTTTTATTGCTTTATTTGTTTTTGAAAACCCTTATCTAACCCCCCCTTCTCAGTGTTTTCCTTCCTTCAGTTACATTGCTCTGGTCGTTACTGTTGTACCCCAAAATTTACCCTCCCATATTCAAGACAATATATCCCAAGAGGTTACTTAATAGTCACAAGATTCGCAATTGGTCAAAGGGATTGAAGATTTCGTCAAAGCCTCCTCATGAACAGTGGATCTTAGAACTAGGGTTTTGAGTCTCCTCGAGTAAAATGAACTTCTAAAACTTAAAATGGACTTCATAACATCCCACATACCTCAAAGAATCCCCATATCAAGTTTCAGAGCTTTCCTCACAAGTTTGGCCAGTCAGATGCTCAGATACCTGAAAATTAGTTAACTTGGTCAAAAAGTCAACTGAGGACAATCGTGGTCAACTCAAAGTCAAACTTCAAGATTTTTGGTAAACGTCAAGATTACGAGGTGAAATTCATCATTTGATCAAGGGTCGATCATGATTCATCAGGGAAACCTCAGATCATCAAGAATCGGAAGTTGCTAAATTAGGGTTTTGTGCGGGAAAAGTCAACTAAACTTTGACCAGCCATAACTTTCACATGTTTCTCACAAGCCAATCCTAAAAATGATTCAAAAATTTCCCATCCAAAGCTTATTTTGAAGGAATTTTAATTCTATACAACTTTGTTTCTCACAAGCCAATCCTAAAAATGCTTCATTTGAAATATATGAGCCAAGACATTATAGGTCCTTTTGAAAGTCAACAAAAAGTCAACTTTTTCCAAAGCTCATAATTTGAAAACGGTAAAATAATATGGACATGGGACCAAAAGGGTTGATTAGAGGATACCCTGAGATTTCTAAAACGTCTTAGAACACCTCCATAGCATTAAAATTGAGGAAGTTATGCATTGTCAAAGTTGGTAATTTTTCAAGGGGTGTATGAAGTAAAAAGGGCCATAACTCCAATTCTTTCCAAATGGGCCCATAAAATTGCAACCCAAACTTGAAGATAAAGTCACTCACGACCCAATAACCATATTTTCTGATTTTTATCATTTATTTTATATTATTTTTTATTTTTATCATTTAAAATCATTTTTAATTAAAATAAATTATAAAAAATCAAAGATTTGATTTAAGATTTATTTTGGGATCAAATATATGGTATTCAAAGTGATTGAAGTCATCCAAATTCGTTCAAGACCAATATGGTATGGTTTAATTTGATTTTTTTTACAATTATGATAATTGGCTCCTTCATCTTCAAGTAACCCATAAAACTACAACCAAGGCCCAATTGTTTACCCTAATTTACACTACTTTATATACACAACAAAGTCAGAATGAAAAAAAAAAGGAGGAGAGAAAAAATTTGGAAGCCATAAGAACCTTAGAAAAATCTTAAAACAGCTTCGCAATAAGATTCAATCAGCTCTACAAGTCCATTCACATTCCTCAAGATCCTAGGAACCTATCCCACAAAGACTTGAAGGTTGAGACCTCACGAAGTGCATCCCATGAACATGCCGCCTATCATTCTTCTTTTCTTTGCTTTCTAATCTTTGATTTCATTGCACTTTATCATATTTTCTATTCATAATGATCTTCATAATCATGTTTAGGTTTGTTTTGATCATTTGTTTGTAAGATATGATGCAGGTTTCAAGAAGTGTCATGGTTAAGACATAAGCTTTTCAAGAGTCGAAACTCTTCGTACGAACATTTTCAGGTCTTCCCCCATTTATTTTTAGTGAATTTCTTCCTTTTTTTATGTTTTATAATTATTATTATTATTAAAACATTATTATTAATTTAATTAACCATTAATCTTTACTAACTGCTCACTAATTATTTTTCTTAAAATAAATTTTATAATATAATTTTATATTTTTTTTCTCTCACATAACTTTTTTTTAATTTATTAATTAAAATTGTAAATGAATATAACTAGGTTTAGATTAATTTAAAAACCCTAATTTTTCACTAACCCTAATTAGACCCTCATTTTCTAAACTTGATCTTTTTTTAAAACAATTAATTTCCTAATCTAATTTATTTTCATTGCTTTATTTATATTATTTAGAGGATTCTATAGGATTTTCCTTATGTAATTTATTTTTTCGCACCGATTATTCTGTAATTGCTCTGAAGCCGTGTAATAGTTTAGAACTTTATTTCTTATTTTTTTTATTATTTCCGTAAATATTTTTAATTGCTTGGTTAGTAATCTAGGGCATGAAAATACCTAATTGAATAAATTGGACTTAGAGAATCAATAATAAAAGAAATATCCGAAAATAATCACTCACACACGTAAGTCGATCGTCCTACGATCACCAACTACACCTCCTAGGGTTACCCCTCTTAGTTGCCTTAATATGGTCATGTCCCTCGAACGTAGGGGTGTCTTAAGCGATGTCCCTGCAAACAGATAAATCATCAAGTCCCTTTAAAGTTAAAAGGATCATAGTCCCTTCGAAGTTGCCTACGGAATAAATAATCTTGTCCCTCGATGACCCTACAAAAATGATGATAGTCCCTTCGAATTACTAAGACACCCCTACATGTTGCCTTCTTTGACCATACGATGACCCTACGCCCGTCCCTTAACATCCAAGGTAAAGACTACTTACTCACTAATAGTAAGGACAATCTTACCCTTAAAGGAAATAAATAATAAGAAAGACCTTACAAACTTAGGGTAGGTAGCATTTAAATACTTGCTCACCTTTTTTCAAAAAACATTCTTTGCACCCCACTTTCAAAATATTTCCAAACTCAAGACTTTGTATACATCCATACGAGGATCACTACAAATAACTTCTGAAAATCTTTTCTAAACATACATTTCACCTTACTTTTCAAACAAACAAGTGAGCTAAGTAACTAAGAGCACATGGGTAACCATGGATATAAAGGGTGCTAACACCTTCCCTTTATATAACCTACCCCCCGAACTCAAAATATTTTCAATAAGGTCTTTCCTGTTCTTTTATAGCCTTTCCTATTGGATAAAATAAAAGTAAGTGGTGACTCTTGCTATCTGCACATGTTTTTTTCAAACAAAAACACCAAGTCAGTTCTCCCATCGTGTTACAGTTACCATATGATTTTTCATGTTATAATTAACATCATGTTTGAATGTTATTAATATCATGCTTTCTTTAACTTTGTTAAGTTGTTTCCCCCAAGTGATGTTAGCTTGTTAGCTTTCATCCTTGAGTTACCTTTTATTTCCCTAAATCCAAAGGAAAGCCTTTCTATTGGCTCAATGTCATAGATAGCTCAGTCTTACTCTTTTCTCATGACCTTGTTAGAATCATCCTTTAGGCCTTGTTAGAGCCACTTCCCTCTTAACCTAGTTTCAGGGTTAGGGTTTGTGAACCCTTTCTTAAGTATCATTGTCATGAGTATTCACCTTCCTCCTTTTGGTCTTGTTAGAACCATTTGGCTTTGCAACTTAGATTTAAGTTTAAAGTTTGTTAACTCTATGTGTGTACCATTGTCATGTGTACTCACTTTCCTCTTTGACTTTTATTAAAGTCAATTCTCAGTTAGGTATTTCAACTTAGACTTAGAGAGTTCTTTAACTCTATATAAGTGCCATGTACACTTATTTCCCTTAGAACCTTGACCATATTCAAGTGTTCTTCACCCTTAGTGAGGTGAACTATAATTGCTTTGATTCCATCCTAATTAGGATACGTAGGCACGATATGCAATGTCTTGGTAGGTCTCGGAGGTCTAGTAGTCACTAGCATCCCCGGTGAGTCTGGTCTTGTTTCTAGTCCTTTCCTGAAGATCATGTTCGAACTTTTTGTTGCATGAAAAATCCCATTTGGTTTGTTCCCCAATAAGGATCGTGTCTCAGGTCGTTTGCTTCTGCATTCAGAGTCTGAGTCTGTTGACCTTGGTTCCCCTGTGTGGCTTCTTACCTTTGTCTCCCTTGATGCATTTCCCCAGTGGAGATCTGCATTTCCCCGGTGGAGATTTGGCCTTTTTTCCCTGGTGAAGATTTATTTTACCCGATGGAATTTGTATCCCATGTGTAGAGGATCCCCGTAAGGTACAACCTTTAGTCACATCTGAATTACTGTTTATTTTGCTTGGGATTTCTCCCCAGTGTGTCCATTCCCCCCAGTGAGTAGTTACTGGCTATTTCACTTTTATTTTTCTTTTGCTCGCGTGTTAGCATTTTATTTCACTCTACAATCATAAAGCATTATTCTTAAAATTCATTGCATATTCGGCATTTGTTCTTTTGCATACCATCCGTCTAAGGGACAAAATTTTCAGTTTGCTATATTTAAATGCCTTTCACCATGATTCTATGGAGATTGTAATCTCTCATTGCCATTTGGTAAAGATATTTAAATAGGGGTAACTGTTATACCTTAAATTTTGAACCCTAGATATCATCATAATTCTATGATCATCAACATTGATTATCTAACCTTAACCTATTTCAAGTTTGTCTTTGTCAAGATGCAGATGAATTAGGGTTTCATACAGTCAAAATCAGGGTTTTTAGGGATTAATCAGTCAAGGTTTTAGATTGATCTTCCACATAACAAGTATCTATATCATCAAGGATATCACATGTGATCAAGAATGAGTCCAATTTGAGGTTTTCACCAAGAGAATAGAAGCAGTACAGTGCAAGAACCCTAATTAGGGTTTCTTGTTGAAAAAGTCAACTGTAGTTTGGCTTTGGGTCTAGAAGGTTTTCCAATGAGGGAATTTTGGTCCATAAGGCTCATATGACCTAATTAAATCTGCACAATAATTTTCAAGGCCTCAGGGAACCCAGAACATCAACAGTCGATCCGGAGATTTTCAAATGTTCGGTTCGTCTATCAGGAAAGTCAACTCATTGACCAACAGGGTTTTCACCTCAAAGTGAAGCCAAACTTGTTCCAACAACACTACACATATAGTTATGAAGTTTTTTGGAGATTTAATCAAGAATTTATAGATAACTTGCAAATCAAGAAACAAGGGTAAGTGAAAAAACCCTAATTTTGATCAAACTTCAAATGGTCATAACATCCTAACCACGCATCCAAATTGAGTGGTTCAAAGCATGTTGGAAAGGTCTTAAAAAGCCTAAAAAAGTGTACTACTGACCCATGAGCAAAAAATTAATGGATTTGGATTTATGAATCCATCTAGTTGTGAAGGATTTTAAACACTTGGAAATTTTGAGGTTTCTTGACTTGTAAGTCAAGAATTCAGCATTTTCACATGGGGTTTTGACCTAGTTTCAAGTGGAATGAATTACTAACTCAAACAGAAATGTTGTATTACCTAACGATGGATTTCTAAAAAGTACAAGTGGGCTCCATAGCTCCTCATGGTTAGGGAGAACCAAAGCTCACAAGTTGGCAAAAACTCACTGCTGCAAAACCAACTCAGCATGGACATCTTAATTCCAAAGCTTCCCAAATCAACTCTAATCAAGGATTAAGCCTCATTTATGATCTTCACATTGATAATAGAAATGTTTAGCACCATATCCCACGAGCTTGGCACAAGAAATGAATAATATAATTGTTTAATACAAGTTACAAGAATGAATAGTGAAGAAAGAGAAAAATGGTGGCTACCCTTCTTCAAACCACCAACTATGATGAAATTAGTCACTTCCTATCCCCTAAAGCATGATGAAAATAACCTATAGGGAATGGAAAGTATCTTGTTAGGGTGACTTGAGGTCATAAATGCACGATTGCATTGGTTGGCACAAAGATTTCCAAAATGACATGGCCAAAATTAGCATCCACTTCCAATCTGCCCATGCCTCTTCTTTAAGACATCTTTTTATAAATAGAGTTTCAGTCTCACATAAAAAAAACACCAGTTCATTTCTAAAAATGAACTATAACTCTCTCCCTCACTCAATCACCATGTTTATGCAAATTTTCACCAAGTTTCCAAACACCTCCAAATCTGTCTTACATTTTCTCTTCTAAAACCATTTCCAAACATCCTCAAACTCAAACAAAGCTTCAAACACGTCACAAATAATGTGTTAGAGTTGTCCAAGACCTCACTTTAGCCAGAAAACCATCCAAGCCAAAAGTCAACCTCCAAAACCTCATTTGTTGACTTTTCTGAATTTTGAAGGGCGTCCTTCAAACCATTGCATTTTCTTGAGTTCCAAGACCAGTCACACTTCATATTTGACATATACAAACTGTCCATAATCAACCCACACTTCTGTAACAAGGATTGAGCAAGTTGGCTTTGAAAATCCTTGGATTTTTGGTGTTTTCTTCACTATCAAGGCATTTTGCCCACTAGCTTGATTGGAGCTTACTTGGAGCATATTCTTATCATCCTTGGAGCATTTGTAGACCATCAACGACTTTGAGGAATCTTTGGTTTTCTTGCTTCCCAATTTTGCAACACAAGTCTACAAGAGGTAAGTTTTCAACTTGCATTTCTCATGCCACTTTAAATTCTAGAGATGATTTTGAGTTGAACGTTGCTTAGACATGTTTTATGTATGTTATATGTCATGTATGAACCATTTCTTACAGTAAAATATATAGTTTTTGAAATGTCAAATTTCAGGTCACAAACTAGGCCCAACCTAGTAACTTTTTGCATTTTGATTCCAATATGCCAAACCACTTGTGCATTTCTTGATTTCTCTTGTGCCAACCTCTATATATGATGTATATGTGATATTTTTACACTTATTTCACAAAGAACACCACTACACAATGGTGTTCACATGTTCTTTCTTTTGGTTGTCACCAAACTTGCCCTACCAATAATGCTACCAGGTTTTCTTGTGGGTTCATGGTATGGAAAAACAAATGGTACAATTGAGTTAATTGTTCAAAAATACACAATTTGCACTTTTGTTTCACCTAAAGTTGCCTTACCTTGTCATGACCTAGTTTTGCCCTCTTGGTGCACCAACTTTCCATGATCATAACTTGATCATTTTTTATGCTATTGATGCCATTATTTTTGAAAACTACTCCTTAACATGTATATTTTCATTGAGTGAAAAATAATTCGAGGATTGTTATCCTAGAAATACTTTGGTCCACTTGAATAGCATGTGTTTTTTAGGGTTTTTACCTTGATGTTCTTGAACTTTTTCAACTTGTAACTTGATTTTTCTTGTGAGATTTGTCTTGTATGATTTATATATATTTTTTAACATTTTTAAATGTTCAAAGTTGTTTGATTAATTGTCTTGCTATGTTCATGCTTGCTTTTGTGAATGCATACATATGAAAATGGTATGTTGAGCTTCATTTGTGACCTATACCATGATTCTTGATGTTGTAACCTCTTGAATGTGTTTTTCATGCATCATTTTACTTGTTTATGTGTCTTTTTAGAACTATAAAATGTTTAGGGTTGGTTTCTTGCCTTTGTGAATGCTTGAATGTGAGTGGTATACCTTGAACTTCTTTGTGATTCATAACAAGATTCTTGGTGTTGTAACCTCTTGAATATGTTTTTCATGCATCATTCTACTTGTTTATGTGTCTTGTTAGAACCATAACATGTTAGGGTTTGATTTTTGAATTGGTTTTTACCATGAAACTTGCTTACTTTTCCCCATGAATCCATGAACAAATACTTGAATTATTGTAACATTTCTTGTGTTCTTGCTTGTTTGATTGTTATCAACACATGTGTAGATGGTCTTATGTTGTTACATTTAATCTCATTTGATCTTTATATGATTGCTTCAAGTTGTAACTTGTTAGCACCAACCTTGTTTTAATGTTATAGATGAACTTGTTATTGCTACACCTGTTCTTTACTTGCATTGATGGTTGTTACCTTTATGTCTTTGTGTTGATCTTGACTATTGTTCATGTGTTGTTACATGCTTGCCCTGATCTTTCTTGGCGGTTACCATACTCTTCCTATCTTCATCATGTTTGAATGAACGCTTATGTGTTTCTTTAACTTTATTAAGCCTTCCCTAAGTGATGGAACTTGTTAGTTCTCATCCAATTGCCTCATCTTTCTCCTATTCCAAAGGAAAGTTTCTCCATTTACCCCCAGAGTCATAGATAGATCTTTACTCTTCCTTTGACTTTGTTAAGTCATCTCGAACCCTAGCTTAGTTAAGTTAGAACCTACTATCCATTAGACCCACCTTTACTAGGAGTATTCTTCAACTAGAACTTTAAGATAAAGTTTGTTAACTCTATGTAAGGATCATTATCATGATTACTTACTCCCCTCCTGGCTTTTGTCAAAGTCAATCCCCTTGAGTGTACAACTTAGAATATAGAGTTTTGTTAAACTCTATACAAGCATTGTTATGTTTGTTCCCCTTTAAACCTTGATCATAATCAAGTGTTCATCCATCCTCAGTGAGGTGAACTATAATTGCTCTGATTCTATCCTAGTCAGGATACGTAGGCAAAATATTTGATATCTTTGCGAGCAAACTTAGAAACATCAACCTTAGGTCTTTACCTCAAACCCTAACCTTGATCCTAAACCATAGTAAGCAACTTAGCATACAAACATGCAAAAGATTCATGTAGAGTACTACAGATGTTTAGAATGTGAAATACCTACCCTAAGCATAACCAACCCCGGTCCTCGAATCTTTTAGTGTTGTTGTTACATCGTGCAAAAGGGCTTTTTTCTTTAACCTTTCCTTTGGATAAATCAAATTCCGGTTTTGAATTTAATGAATTAAGATTCAAGTTAATCAATAGCTTGACATCTGATTCTCACCGCAACAGAAATGACGGCTTTATTTGGGATTTGTTTAAAACTTGAAGGTTTAGCCTATTTTGTATGATTGTATGAATACTTACTTACATGTACATTTATGAATATATTTGTATTGTATGTTGTGTACATAGAGTATCATGAGTGGTAAGATAAATCCTAACCTGGAATTGAGTGCACATATGATAGGGTGTGATATGATCAATAGTTGACTGTTGGAAGTAGTCCTAACAACTTTGATATATGATGTAATCACGCTCAGTTGAGACCTTCTTGAGATAATTGATGATGTATGAGTAGTCACGCATTTCATTAATTGTTTCAACCCGAGAGTCCGCGAAACTGAGGACCTTTAGTTACCCACTTACCCCACTTGGCCTTTTTAGGACGTAGTGCACAAACTATAAGGGAGTAGTTCTGAAATGGTTGTTACACGATGCTACACTCAGACGAGTATATCCCGAGAATATTTTTGACCCACGTGAGTAGTCATGTTGGTTGATAATATCCAAGGGATTTACTATGACTCTGGACACCCTTGTTAGAACCCGATCTACAGGTACAATAACAACCTATAGTACAAGTCCTGAGAATGGTTAGACCTTTTGACTTCATGTTTTGACCCTGAACCTTGGGAAACCTTGTATGTGCATGTGCATTGTATTTATGAATACTTGTCTATGTGTTGTGCGTGTATCATATCATCATGTCATCATAGCATTTCAACTGGCTGTACTGGTTTTGTAAAACTCAGTCCCTTTTCTTTTGTAAAACCCTAGTTAACATGGATTTTGGGAAAAGAAACACCAAGAAATATAACTTCAAGAAATGTAGCACATCGGAGTTAAGAAAGCTAGGGAAAATGGCATTTGAAGAATTTGGGAAGACATACGGGAAGCTTCTGAGCATTGTGAAGACTAGGATAGAAGAATGGGTTTTCAACACCTTGGTTCAATTCTACGATCCACTGTACCACTGTTTCACCTTTCCAGATTATCAGTTGATGCCAACTTTAGAAGAGTATTATTACTTCATCGGAATTCCCGTAAAAGATAAGAAGCCCTTCAGTGGTCTGGAAAAGCTACCCTCACCGAAGGAAATTGCTGACGCACTTCACCTAGAAGTGTCCGAGATCAAAGCCAATCATACTTCAAAAAATGGGGTCAAGGGTTTTCACTCTACTTACTTATTGAAGAAGGCTACTTGCCTCGTCGAGGAAGGAAGTATGGATGCATTCGAAGCAGTTCTAGACCTCTTAATCTATGGTTTGGTATTATTCTCGGAGGTAGAAGAGTTCGTCAATTCAACTGCCATCACAATATTCTTGAATGGTAACTCGATGCCCACTTTGTTAGGTGACACCTATCATTCCATTCATCGCATAACACTTCAAGGTAGAGGAACTGTCAATTGATGTGCTTATTTGCTATATAGATGGTTTATCAATCATCTACCAAGGACAGATGCCTTCAGAGAAAATCCTAATGGTCGGAGGTGGTCTCAACGAATCATGTCTCTAACTCAGGAAGATATCCATTGGTATGACTCTGCATATGACCGAGGAGTATACATTGACAGTTGCAGTTCTTTCCCAAATGTACCACTCTTAGGGACATAGGAATCAACTATAATCCTATTTTAGCCAGACGCCAGTTTGGGTTCCCGATGAAGGACAAGCCCAACAACTTCCTATTATCCGGTTTCTTCTACCTCAGTGTCGAAGCAAAGGAAAGCTTAAGAAACAGTGTAGTTAATGCTTGGAAGAATATCCGAAGAAAAACTAAAGTTGACTTAGGGAAAAGGAATTGTGTTGCTTTTGAGCCATTCACTCGGTGGGTCTAATCCAAAGCTCATGATCTCAAGATGCCTTACCTCTCAAGACGCCAGTTTGGGTTCCCGATGAAGGACAAGCCCAACAACTTCCTATTATCCGGTTTCTTCTACCTCAGTGTCGAAGCAAAGGAAAGCTTAAGAAACAGTACAGTCGATGCTTAGAAGAATATCCGAAGAAAAACTAAAGTTGACTTAGGGAAAAGGAATTGTGTTTCTTTTGAGCCATTCACTCGGTGGGTCCAATCCAGAGCTCATGATCTTAAGATGCCTTACCTCCCTGAGAAGAACATACAAATTGTCATCGCGTTATCTTCATCCATTCCCATTGAGGAGTATCAATAAGTTCTTGAAAGAACAAAGCTTGAGAGGGACACGTGGGAAGACAAATATTATGCTCTTCGCGCTTAGACGACAGAGTTGCAGAGAGAATTGTAAGACAAAGATGAGTTGATTGGGTGGCTCAAAAGACGCCTAACTAACGAAGATGCGATAAAAGAGAAATTATTTTTCTCTAGTGTTAAGCCTACACAGAGCACTCATGAGTATTCAAGCATCCCACCGACTTCTGGCGCATGGAAAGGAATAGTGGACAAATTGGTGACGGAGAATACTATGCTGAAAAGACTGAAAAGGACACGCGGATAGAATTCTTGTCAGATTTACTAAACCATAGAACCTAATTCTTCTCCTCCGATGTAGCCTTACATTTCTTGGGTTGTATTTCAAATTTTGTAACTTTTCCCAACATAAATGAGACGATGGTTTTTGCTTCAACTATCCTCTGAGTTTTGTAAAACCAGTTGCATCCTTGCATTGCATCTTGCATTTTTACTAACTATTCAAGGAATTAATCTTGTTTTGTTTTTGTAGACGTAGTAATGAGTCAAGGAAACATGATTACATTCCTAAGACTAAGGTTGGATAACGTAAGGATCTTAAGGAACCTAGTGAAGAACCCTGCGGATTTCATACCCAAATACGGAGATTTGTCATCTTTACTTGATACCCAAGTAAACGAGGAAATGTTGCAAGCGCTCGTACAGTTCTACAACCCCATTTATCACTACTTTACATTTCCATACTTCCAACTACTGCCAACTTTGGAAGAATATTCCAGGTATTTGAAAATCCTGATGACTTTCACTTCTAACTTTGGAATGGAGAGAAGATCAATGAGAATAGACATTTCTAAAGCTCTTCATTTAAAGCCTACTGATCTTTCGGCTCAGTTGAGTGGTAGAGATGGAATCACTGGAATGGAAGTCAGGCCATTCATGGAGAAAGCTGAATTCTATTACAACGTAGGGAGTTGGGAATCTTCGAAGCCATATTAGCCTTCTTGATTTATGGTTTGTATCTATTTCCTAGCAGCCCTTATTTCATCAAACTGGAAGCCATCAATCTGTTTATCACCAGGAACCCGATTCCCACCCTCTTGGCAGACACTTACTACGCCATCAATTGATGGAAAACATACGACCTTGGACAATTTTTTTGCTGCACAGCCCTCCTGAGAAAATGGTTTATTTCACATTTACCTAGGATGTTCCCGTTGTGGAACCAACAAGACAGTGATGCATGGATTGAAAAATTATCCTCACTCTTTCACTATGACGTCAGTGGGTACGACCCGACTCTTGGAGGAATTGTAATGATACATAGTTGTGGGGAGTTCCCCAATATACCTTTGATCGACACTTGAGGGTATATCAGTTATAGTCCCATACTAGCTCGCCGTCAGCTAGGATACCCCACCGAGGGAGAACCAGATCTGGAGTTGCTAAAAGATTTCTTTTGTGAAAGAAATGACAACCCGGACTTTGAAGTGCAGGTCATTTTCACCTGGTGTAACCCCAATCTTCAAGGAATGACAGATGTGGAGAATCCTAGTTGTTTAGTTTCAAATGCATATTACTTTGGTCAAAGGAAATAGCATTAAGGATGTTTTATACTCAGTCATATGAAATCTCTCTAGATCCGGACGAACTCTTGACTAGAAAAGAGCTGAGGTTCGCTCTAGCTAAAGCTAGAAGAGAAAATGAAGAGCTTTGGGATCTACTTTATCAGAGTCAGAGCAGAGCCATGTTGCAGGAGGAAGAAGGGTCGTCTTGTTAGAAGATCCTTACCTTTAATTTCCTTGTATTATATCCCAAGCTTATGGGAATGTAATCTTTCCTTTCAAAAAAAGAGTTTAATTTGTTAATGAAAACTCAATGTTGTAAAACTTTTTGCTATCAATGAAATTTGTTTAAGCTTTCATTTGTCAATGATAAGCGACATGTCATTACGTGTTAATTTAACTTTGTTCGTAAAAAAAATTTGTTTATTCCTTGAATGAGTGGTTTGCATTTGCATCTGCATTTTGCATATCATTTTGCATTTCATTGGTTCTCCGACTTACTCTGTTTCTTGTTGCTATCAAAATCACACTGAACTCCCATCGATATAACACGAGAGCCCGCACTCAAAGGAGAATGGCCAAATAAGACCAGAGGTTTGATTAGATTTATAATGACGTTGAAGGGCTGCGCAACGATGTCATCCAGATAATGGAAGTTCTTCAGGTGATTAAAGCAAAGATGGACACGCAAGCCACTATAGTTTCTGAAATTAATGCGACGATAGCAGTTCCTCCACCACCCGTAACTTCAGCAACAGATCATCCCTTCGGCATCACCATGGATTTCATACCTCCATTCAGCGACCATCAGCCATACTCGAACCTACAAAATGTTCCCCTGATGACAGATTTTCAGAATCCGATATACACGCAAGCTGGTACTCAAGCCCAAGCTCGACCGATCTTCAACAAACACCAACCAATATTCGACATACCCAACGGGTCCGAAGTTGAAGACGAAAAACATGAAAAGTTGCGAGTCGAGATGGATATAATGGCCAGGAGGATGAGGACCATACAGGGTAATAATGTCTTCAGTTCTAGCACCAAAGACATGTGCCTAGTTCCAGGCTTGGTATTTCCACCGAAGTTCGTAATGCCTATCTTCGAGAAATAGGAAGGGACTACCTGCCCAAAAGTTCACCTAATAATGTACTGTCGACGCATGGCTCCACACATCGAAAATGATAAATTGTTGATCCACTGCTTCCAGGATAGTCTAAAAGGCGCCTCCGCTAAGTGGTATTTAATCCTGGATCACTCCAAGTTCCACTACTTCCAGGACTTGTCTGATGCGTTCATACAGCAATACAAATATAATATGGACGTAGCACCAGACTGACGTCAATTTCTGAGGATGACCCAGAAAAACTCTGAAACTTTCAAAGAATATGCGCAAAGATGGCGCGAGACAGCTGTCCAGGTAGAATCGCCACTAACTAAAAAGGAGCTTGCTGACTGGTTTGTGGACACTGTCCGACCATAATTTTATGAGAGAATGATCAGCAGTATCACAGTAAATTTCTCCGATATTGTGGCTGTCAGTGTAAAAATAGAAGCCGGATTGAAAAGCGGCAAGGTGACAAGTGCAGCTTGCACTAACACGATGAAGAAACTGTTGGGTCATCTCCACAAGAAAAAAGAAGGGGAGATGAGCGCCATAATGTACGACGAACAAATTCAAAACAGAAGGATCCATTCGCAGAATCAACGGTCGTCTCCTCCGCAACCTTAACAAAATTATCTTCAACAACAATACATGGATACGGTCTCACCGGTTTTCCAACCACGACCAAATTCACAAAATCCTCCACAACAGGCACCCAATGCCTATCGGCCAAACAATAATCAGCAGGGGCATTCACAGCAAGAAGCACTGGCTCCGAGGGCTGCTGTCCAAAACAGAAGGCCATAAATTTTTCCTATTCCTATGAGCTATACGAATTTGTACCCTCAGCTAGTGCAACAAGGGCTAATTCAAACCAAGAAGTTGGGTCCTCCTCCGACTCTGCTACCATACTACTACAATCCAAATGCACATTGTGCGTTTCACGAAAATGCCGCGGGGCATAATCTCGAGAGTTGCAAAGTACTTCAGCATATTATGTGGGAACTAGTTGAAAAGAGAATCCTCTCCTTTAAGGATAATCAGTCGAACATAGAGAATCGTCCCCTGCCGAATCACGATGGTGTAAACCCCGTGGAAGAAGATTCCGACATAAGAATAATTGTTGAAGTATCTAAAATCAATACTTCATTGGTTGATTTACACAAAAAGCTGGTGAAAGCGGGTCTAATCAAGAGTTCCCACGAAGGATGCAATAATTGTCATCATGAGCCGCAAAATTGTAACCTTGTGTAGCGAGATATCCAGTCAATGATTGATGAAGGTATACTACAAATATGTGGAAAGAAAAAGAAAGAGGATATCTCGGTAATTGAGCCAATCTTCAACCTACCAAGGAAATCTGAAAAAAGACCAGTGTTCAATACCGTGAATAACAAGTTTGCTCCTCCTGCTACGGCCAGACCTGTTTTTCACAACAGTCCTGTGCCAACTACAGACCAGCCTAAACCTGGGTACGATCCAAGGAGGGGACCGGGTCCTCATCCAAGATTTGTACCTTGGAAATGTAACTACTCATGGTACGACATGAACGCCAGAAGGATGCAGGAAGATGTAACTAATATTGTCGGCAGAAGCAAGATGACCCGCAGTGGTCGTGTGTATCAACCTAAGGCAAAATTTACCATTCCTCAGGCTGCAGCCACTATTCCCAAGACAACTACCACCATTCCTAAGGAATCTCTTCCAAAGGAAACCCCTTCCAAAGAACCCATTATTGAAAAAACAA
This sequence comes from Lathyrus sativus, assembly GCA_963859935.3. Classification (NCBI taxonomy): domain Eukaryota; kingdom Viridiplantae; phylum Streptophyta; class Magnoliopsida; order Fabales; family Fabaceae; genus Lathyrus; species Lathyrus sativus. The sequence continues at coordinate 524,259,481 of OZ012738.1, forward strand.
AAGGGAAGGAAATCCCAAAGGAATAAGAGGGAGAATTTTTTAGAATCATTCGCCGAAGTGATTACCGGGTGGTAGACCAACTCCACCAAACACCGTCCAAAATTTCGATCATGTCATTATTGTTAAACTCTCTGGTCCATCGACAAGCCCTATTGAAAATATTAACACGAGACCATGTCACGAAGGACATCACTGTGGGGCAATTCGATTCCGTAGTTGCCAACATTACAGCCTGCAACACGCTGAGTTTTGACAACTCTGATTTAACTACCGATGGTTGCAAGCACGATCGTGCTTTACATGTGTCTATTAAATGTGAATAAGATACTCTTTCCAAGGTACTTGTTGACAACGGGTCAGCTCTTAACATGATGCCTAAAAGAACATTGGCCAAATTGGCCTACAAAGGAGCAGATATGAGAGCTACGTCATTGATTGTAAAAGCTTTCGATGGATCAAGAAGGACGGTGACCAGAGAAGTTAACTTACCTATCATGGTAGGCCCCTAAGATTTTGAAGTCACTTTCCAAGTGATGGATATAAATCCAGCTTACAGCTGTCTGTTAGGAAGACCATGGATACACGTGGCAGGCGCCATCACGTCCACTCTGCATCAAAAGATGAAATTCATCGCTGAAGATTAGTTGATCATGGTGCACGGAGAACAAGGTTTAATGGTGAGCAACCCATTCTCTTAATGATATATTGAAGCTGATGAAGACGGGTTGGAAACAACTTTCCAAGCGTTGGAGATCTCACATGTTGTGATGGTGGAAGATGTTGTCGTTACACGTGGTCCCTCCTTTGTCTCCACTCAAAGTATCAAGAATGCTATGAAAGAAGGACTTCCGCAAGGATAGGGAGAAGTGATCGAAGTCAATGCCAGAGTAAAGAATGACCGACGAGGATTGGGTTACGAACCAACTCTGGACGAAGAGCCAGAAATCAACGACAAGCGCCTCAAGACATTGAAAGAAATCTTTGTAAGTGGCGGAGTTCAAGTCAATGTATTAAAGAAAACGATGAATAAAGTTGTATCGACGACTTGGTATTCCAGGACAAAGCCATTTTATGAAATTGGGAGGCTTTCGAAATCCTTGTCATGTTGTCTCTCGTCGAGTAATTTGCTTGTTTTGCTTGTTAGCATTTTCTATGTTTGAAATCCTTGATCGTGCCCAAGGCCAGTGGATCATTTTGTACAGGCCACACTTTCAAAAATCAATTAATGGATGAGTATTTTGTTAAATTCTAATTTGTTTTTGTTTATTTGTTTATTTTCATCTTTTTGTAAAAAGGAAAATGGCAATCTTTTCAAAAAAAAACCTAAAAAATAATCATTTGCATCCCTTTGTGTGTGTGTTTTCTCACTTAGACCCGTTTAACACATGATGAGAACCTTCATCACCTCTTAAATCCGATAGTCATCCGATCCCATCTAACTCTAATTCGGTGGTGTTCCAAGCTAAAGAAGACATTGATAAAGATTTTGAATTTCCAGAAGAACTAACCAAAATGACTAAGTACGAAGACACCTATCTCCAGCCACACAAAGAGAAGATTGATATCATCAACAGAGGTAAAGAAAGAAGTCAAGATCGGGGCATCACTAGCGGCATACGTTAAAATCCGGTTAATAACGCTTCTTCGAGATCGCACAGATGTGTTCGCCTGGTCTTACCAAGACATGCGTGGGTTGGATACTAATATTGTAATGCACAAGCTTCCTCTTAAACCCGAGTGTCCTCTGGTCAAGCAAAAGCTTCGAAGGTTTCAACCTGACATGGCCCTTAAGATTAGGGAAAAGGTTAAGAAACAAATTGACGCGGGCTTCTTGGCAGTCTCTAAATATCCTGAATGAGTGGCTAACATTGTACCAGTACCCAAGAAACATGGAAAGGTTAGAATATGTGTAGATTATAGGGACCTCAACAAAGCCAGTCCAAAAGACAACTTCCCCCTACCGCATATTAACACTTTGGTGGATAACACTGCCAGCTTTGCGGTGTTTTCATTCATGAATTGTTTTTCCGGCTATAACCAGATAAAAATGGATCCAGCTGACATGGAAAATATGACATTCATCACCCCCTAGGGCACCTATTGTTATAAGGTTATGCCTTTCAGTTTGAAGAACGCTGGAGCTACGTACCAACGGGCCATGGTGGCATTATTTCATGATATGATGCACCAAGAGATTGAAGTCTAAGTCGATGACATGATTGCTAAATCTCGAAGCAAGGGAGATCACCTTGAGAATTTGTTAAAATTGTTCAAAAGACTTAGGAAGTATCAGTTGATACTGAACCCTGCCAAGTGTACTTTTGGGGTTAGATCTAGAAAGTTACTCAGTTTCATCGTTAGTCAACGTGGAATTGAAGTAGACCCTAACAAAGTATGATCTATTCAAGAGATGCCTGCACCATAAACTGAGAAGCAAGTTAGAGGTTTCCTTGGAAGGTTGAATTACATCTCCAGATTTATCTCCAACTTAACTCATACCTGCACGCCAATCTTTAAGTTGTTACGAAAGGATCAAGCGGTGGTATGGAATGATAATTTCCAGACAGCGTTCAAAAAGATCAAGGAATATCTCCAGATCCTCCTATATTGATCCCTCTTATACCCGAAAAACCTTTTTTCATGTACATGACTATACTTGAGGAATCAATGGGTTGCATCTTAGGCCAAACAGATAAGTCAGGGAAGAAAGAGCATGCAATCTACTATCTGAGCAAGAAGTTTATCGACTGCGAGAGTCATACTCTCCATTGGAAAAATCCTGTTGTGCTCTTGCATGGGCAGCCAAACGTTTGAGACAATACATGATCTGCCACACTACTCTGTTGATTTCCAAGATGGATCCACTAAAGTATATCTTTGAAAAGCATGCTCAGACGGGAAGGCTCGCTCGTTGGCACATGCTCTAGTCAGAGTATGATATCCAATATGTCACCCAAAAGTCAATTAAAGGGAGTGTCTTGTCAGACTACTTTGCTGAGCAACCTGTTCAGGACTACCAACCGCTCAAGTTCGACTTTCCTGACGAAGATGTCATGTTTCTTTACCAAGATAAAGAAGAATCTCAAGTTCGACTTTCCTGATGAAGATGTCATGTTTCTTTACCAAGATAAAGAAGAATCTGGTCCAGAGGAGGTTCCCGAGCCTGGTTCTCATTGGAAGTTGATGTTTGACGGAGCATTCAATAAGAAAGGCCATGGAGTTGGTGTTGTGCTGGAAAATCCAACTGGAGGATACATCGCCGTTACTGCAAGACTATGTTTCTCATGTACAAACAATATAGCTGAATACGAAGCCTGTATCCTAGGACTTGAAGTTGCCATCGACCTTCGCATCAAAATCTTAGAGGTGATCGACGACTCCGCTTTAGGAATCTATCAACTCAAAGGTGAATGGGAAACTCGAGATGAGAAATTGATTCCCTACAAAGACTACATTTTGGAAATGATCGAGTAATTTGACGAGATCACTTTCAAACATGTCCTGAGGGCTAAGAATCATATTGCAGATGCTTTGGCCATGCTAGCATCGACGTGGAAGGTCCAGTTTGTCAACGAGGCTCCTTTGATATGCATCGAAAGAAAGATCGCACCAGCATACGTCGTGATGACAGAGGAAGAATTTGATGGAAGACCTTGGTTTCATGATATCAAGAAATTTCTTCAGAATCAAGAGTATCCAGCCGATGCCTCAAAAATTAATAAGCGGGTTATACGAATATTGTCATCTAAAATCTTCATCAGCAACGACATTCTTTACAAAAAGAAACCATGATATGGTCCTGCTCCGATATGTTGACAAGAGAAAGGCTGACCTGTTAATGATGGATGTTCATGAAGACACCTTTGGCACCCATGCAAGCGGCCATGCTATGGAGAAGAAAATCTTAAGGGCTGGTTATTACCGGTTAACTCTGGAGACTGACTGCATCCTACTTGCCTGAAAATGCCATTAATGCCAAATCTATGCCGACAAAGTACACGTGCCACCTCATCCTCTGAATATGCTGACATCACCTTGGACATTCTCAATGTGGGGCATCGATATGACTGAGCCAATCGAACCCAAAGCATCCAACGGGCATTGATTCATCCTCGTCGCCATCGACTACTTCACCAAATGGGTAGAAGTTGTGTCTTACGCCAACATGACCAAGCAAGTGGTTGCTCGGTTCATCAGAAAGAAGATCACTTGTCGTTACGGAATCCCCGAGCAAATCATCACAGACAATGGGACAAATCTGAACAACAAAACGATGAAAGAGCTCTGTGACAGTTTCAATATCAAACATCACAACTCCTCTCCTTACCGGCCTAAAATGAACGAAGTTGTTGAAGCTGCGAATAAGAACATCAAAAAGATTTTACAAAAGATGGTAGTAACCTACAAGGACTAGCATGAAATGCTACCTTTCGCTCTGCACGAATACCGAACCTCCGTTCGCACTTCAACAGGGGAAACCCCTTTCTCGTTGGTCTATGGGATGGATGCAGTACTACCCATTAAGGTTGAGATACCTTCGTTAAGGGTCTTGATGGAAGCCAAGCTCGAAGAAGCATAGTGGGTGAAGGAAAGGTTTAATACTCTGAACCTCATCGACAAGAAGAGGATGACAATAATGTGCCACAACCAGCTATACCAAAAAAGGATGAAAAGGGCCTTCGATAAAAGGGTCCAGGTCAAAGAATACAAAGAAGAAGAATTGGTACTCCGGAAGATCCTGCCAATGCATCGAGACGCACGTGGAGAATGGTTGTCGAACTATGATGGTCCATTCATTGTGAAAACGACCTTTTCTGGAGGTTCCCTGATCCTTACAACGATGGACAGAGAACAACTTCCACAGCCTATAAACTCGGATGCAGTAAGGAAATACTATGTCTAAAAAGAGCTCACTGTGTCGAAACCTGGAAAGGCGATTCAGGCAAAAAATGAGCATCCAGGTGGATCACAATTTATTAAGAAGATCCAGGCACAAATTAGGGATAAAAAAAAAAGAGGAAAAGAAGCTCGCTGAGTCGAAAACCTAGAAAGGCGACTCGGGCAAAAACAAGTGTCCCGGTGAATCGAAAACCCGAAAAGGGAGATTCGGGAAAAAGTTAGGGGCAAAGGCATTTCACTGCATCAGGAGTTGTCATGACTGCAGAAGATTGTCAAGAAAGGCTCATTTTCTGCTACTCTTGTTAGAAGCAGCACGTCAGGGCCAAATTTTAGCTAGATATGACTAGATGATTATTGAATTTTTGTAACTCTTTCCCATATTGCCATTTTCTGTAACTATTCCATGGGACTTTGCCTTTGCAAGTTTCCATCTTCAATAAAATCATATTTGGACCAATCTTTGTTTGTGCTCACTTTTATGCTCTACTTTCTTTGTTATGCAAACATCACTTATTCGTTAATAATGATTTTTGAAAACAAAAGTTTTATTTAGAAACTAAAATTGTTTTTTAAAATTAACAAGTAAATTGTAGTGTCGATTGTGACATGCCAATGTGAAATTAAAAAAAAAAAACTCCTCTTAGGAGAACAGAACGGTTGAAACTTTTATACCAAGTCTTATCCCCACATTGCAGCGGTACGAAGTTCGTCAGCTGTATCGAAGTCGTAACTTCTCCCCAGCAAGTTCGCCAGGACAGAGATTGTTTCCAGCAAAATCACCAGCAATGGGACTCAGTGTGATTTTCTTGGTTTCCCCTATGATAGATCGTTATCTATCTCTCGTTTCCTTCCCCTACGAAGTCGTTTCGGCATTGCATTTGCATCATACCTTTAGCATATGCATTTTTTAACATACCTTGTGTTTCTAATATATCCCGGTTGTGGCCATTTTAGGTTGGTTTATTCGATTTTGTTTTTTTTAAAAGAATTTGTCAGGTGTTCCTTCTCCAGTAGTTACTGGATGTCGTCTTGAGATCCTTTGGTCGTTATCGGCTTTTTTGCTTCAAACTTGTTGTCACGGGTTTACCTTTTGGTTGTTACTTTAACTTTGTCAAGTTATATGGAGTAAGTATTGTTGTGATAAATGCTTATATCCCCAGTAAGTCTAGTTGTAACTAGCATTATCTGATACTGCTTATCGGTGTTACCAACATGTTAGTCGTCATTAATACCGCAGTTTGTTTTTGAGACCTGGTGTTTACCTGAGTCTAACCCCCAGTCGATGTTCCATTAGTCAACCGACTCTGCTGAGACATAGTAGTTACTATGTTTTCAAAATCCAATTGTTATTGATATAAGATATGGTAGTTACATATCCCCCCATTCAAGTCCAGTAGTTACTGGCATCTTTATAAATTCAATTGTTATCGGTATGTGGCTCAGGCATTACTAACTTTCCCAGTCAAGTCCAGTAGTTACTAGAATTGTTTAAATCCAATGCTTATCGGTATCGCTGTTTGGTTGTCACCATATTTGCTTGGAAGTCTAGTCGTAACTAGCATCATTTAAAGCATGTTGGTTATTGGAAACGTCCAGCTATCTCTAATTTTAGGGTGGTGAAGTATTACCAACTTCCCCAGTGAAGCTTAGGATGATTGGTTGTAACCAATATCCATAGATATCCCCAGTAGAGTCCCGAAGATCTGGTAGTTACTAGCGTCCTCGGCGAGTCCAGTTTTGCCTCCAATTGTTTCCTAAAGATCCCGTTCAAACTCTTAGCTATAAGGAAAGCCTCTGTTTTTTTGATTTAATCCCCAGGGAAGATCTTACTCCTCTCTAGATCCACTAGGTATCTATTTGTTATCAACTCCCTGTTAGTGTTACTTGACTGGTTGTCACCAAATAAGTCGGTCGCTGACTCTCATCTGATACTGCTAACTAGTAGTCACTAGACTTTAGTCGTCACTAATATGGTAGCTTATCCTTGAGATTTGGTGTTTATCTGAATCTATCGCTCAGTCGGTGTTCCATTTGTTAGTCGACTCGGCTGAAGACCAGTTGTTACCGGCATCTTTTCTAAAATCCAATCGTTATTGGTATCGTAGATTTGGTTATCACCATATCCCCTTGAAGTCTAGTTGTTACTAGCACTCCCCAGAAAGTCCAGTGGTTACTGGCATTGTTTAGAATCCAATTGTTGTTGGCATTTTTTAATTCAGCTATGATGTGTTTTCTTGGATTATTGGTTGTCACTGATATCTCCCCAGTGAATCTCTGGGTATCCCTGGCAGGTCTCGGAGGTCTAGTAGTCACTAGTATCCCCGGTGAGTCTGGTCTTGTTTCTAGTCCTTTCCTGAAGATCTCGTTCGAACTCTTTGTTGTAAGAAAGATCCCCTTTGGTTTGTTCCCCAATAAGGATCATGTCTCTGGTCGTTTGTTTCCCAAATCGGAGTCCGAGTCTGTTGACCTTGGTTCCCCTGTGTGGCTTCTTACCTTTGTCTCCCTTGATGCATTTCCCCAGTGGAGATCTGCATTTCCCCAGTGGAGATTTGGCCTTTTTTCCCCAGTGAAGATTTATCTTCCCCGATAGAATTTGTGTCCCCTGTGTATAGGATCCCCATAAGGTACCACCTTTAGTCACGTCTTAATTTCTGTTTATTTTGCTTGGGATTTCTCCCCAGTGTGTCCATTCCCCCAATGAGCAGTTACTCATTGTTTTGCTTTTCTTTTTCTTTCGCTCGTGTGTTAGCATTTTCTTGCACTCTAGCATCATGAAGCATCATTCTTAGAATTCATTGCATATTCTGCATTTGCCCTTTTGCATACCATCTGTATAAGGGACAAAATTTTTGGTTTGCTATAATTAAATGCCTTTCACCATGATTCTATAGAGATTGTCATCTATCATTGCCATCTAGTAAAGATATTTAGATAGGGGCAACTTTTATACCCCAAAATTTGACCCATAGATCTCATCATCATTCTAGGAGCATCAATATTGATTATCTAACCTTAACCTATTTCAAGTTTGTCTTTATCAAGATGCAGATGAATTAGGGTTTCACACAGTCAAAATCAGGGTTTCTAAGGATTAATCAGTCAAAGTTTTGGATTGATCTTCCATATAACAAGTCTCTATATCATCAAGTATATCACATGTGATCAAGAATGAGTCCAATTTGAGGTTGTCACCAAGAGAATGGAAGCAGTACAGTGCAAGAACCCTAATCAGGGTTTCTTGTTGAAAAAATCAACTATAGTTTAAATTTTGGTCTAGAAGGTTTTCCAATGAGGGAATTGTGTTCCATAAGGGTCATATGACCTAAATAAATCAACACAAGAAGTTTCAAGGCCTCGAGGAACCCAGAACATCAACAGTCGATCCGAAGATTTTCAACTGTTCGGTTCGTCTATCAGGAAAGTCAACTCATTGACCAACAAGGTTTTTATCCAAAATTGAAGCCAAACTTGTTTCCAAAATCATTCCACATATATTTGTGAGGTTTGGTGGAGATTTAATCAAAAATTAATAGATAACTTGCAAATCAAGAAACAAGGGTAAGTGGAAAAACTCTAATTTTGATCAAACTTCAAATGGTCATAACTTCCTAACCACACATCCAAATGGAGTGGTTCAAAGCTTGTTGGAAAGGTATTAAGAAGCTTAACAAAAGTTTACTACTGACCCATGAGCAAAAAATTAATGGATTTGGAGTTATGAATCCATCAAGTTATGAAGGATTTTAAACACTTCAAATTTTTGAGGTTTCTTGACTTGTAAGTCAAGAATTCAACATTTTCACAAGGGGTTTTGACCTAGTTTCAAGTGGAGTGAGTTCCTAACTCAAACATAAATGTTATAGTACCTAATGAGGGATTTCTAAAAAGTACAAGTAAGCTCCATAACTCCTCATGGTTAGGGAGAACCAAAGCTCACAAGTTGGCAAAAACTCACTGCTGCAAAACCAACTCAGCGTGGACATCTTGATTCTAAAGCTTCCCAAATCAACTCTAATCAAGGATTAAGCTTAATTTTTGATCTTCACATTGATAATGGAATTGTTTAGCACTGTATCCCACGAGCTTGGCACAAGAAATGAAGAATATCATTGTTTAATGCAAGTTGCAAGAATGAATAGTGAAGAAAGAGAAAATTGATGGTTGCCCTTCTTCAAACCACCAACTATGATGAAATCAGTCACTTCCTATCCCCTCAAGAATGATAAAAATAACTTATAGGGCACAGAGAAGCTCTTTTTTGGGTGGCTTGAGGTCGGAAATGCAAGATTGCATTGGTTGGCACAAAGATTTCCAAAATGACAAGGCCAAAATTGGCATTCACTTCCAATCTGCCCATGCCTCTTCTTCAATACCTCTTGCTATAAATAGAGTTTCATTCTTACATAAAAAAAAACACCAGTTCGTTGCTAAAAACTAGGTAGAACTCTCTCCCTCACTCAATCACCAGGTTTGTGCAAATTTTCACCAAGTTTCTAAACCCCTCCAAATCTGTCTTGCATTTTCTATTCTAAAACCATTTCCAAATATCCTCAAACTAAAACAAAGCTTCAAACACATCACAAATGATGTGTTAGAGCTGTCCAAGACCTCACTTTATCCAGAAAACAATCCAAGCTAAAAGTCAGCCTCTAAAACCTCATTTGTTGACTTTTCTGCATTTTGAAGGGCAAACATCAAACCATTGCATTTACTTGAGTTCCAAGATCACTCAAACTTCATATTTGACATATACAAACTGTCCATAATAAATTCACACTTCTGTAACAAGGATTGAGCAAGTTGGCTTTGAAAATCCTTGGATTTTTTTGGTGTTTTCTTTACTATCAAGACATTCTGCCCACTAGCTTGCTTGGAGCTTACTTGGAGCATCTTCTTATCATCCTTGGAGCATTTTTAGACCATCAAATACTTTGAGGAATCTCTGGTTTTATTGCTTCCCAAGTTTGCAACACAAGGCTACAAGAGGTAAGTTTTCAACTTGCATTTCTCATGCCACTTTGAATAATAGCCATGATTTTGACTTTAACATTGCTTAGACATGTTTTATGTATGTTATGTGTCATGTATGAACCATTTATTGCAGCAAAATATGTAGTTTTTAAACTATCAAACTTCAGGTCACAGACTAGGCACAACCTAGTCACTTTTTGCATTTTGATTCCAATCTGCCAAACCACTTGTGCATTTCTTGATATCTATTATGCCAACCTCTATATATGATGTATATGTGATTTTTTTACACTTTTTTCACAAAGCACACCACTACACACTATTGTTCACATGTTCTTGCTTTTGGTTGTCACCAAATTTGCCCTACCAATGATGCTATCGGGTTTTCTTGTGGGTTCATGGTATGGAAAAAAATGGTACCATTGAATTACTTGTTAAAAAATACATAATTTGAAAATTTATTTCACCTCATTTGGTTAAGTTTTGACTGAGTTCCAATCCTTCATGCAAATGACCTAAAGTTGTCTTACCTTGTCATGACCTAGTTTTGCCCTCTTGGTGCACCAACGTTCCATGATCATAACTTGCTCATTTTTTATGCTATTGATGCCACTATTTTTGAAAACTAATCCTTAACATGTCTATTTTTATTGAGTGAAGAAATAATTCAAGGATTGTTATCCTAGAAACACTTTGGTCCACTTGAATAACATGTGTTTTTTTAGGGTTTTTACCTTAGTGTTCTTTAACTTTTTCAACTTGTAACTTGATTTTTTTTAGATTTGTCTTGTATGATTCATATATGTTTTTTAACATGTTTAAATGTTCAAAGTTGTTTGATTCATTATCTTGCTATGTTCATGCTTGCTTTTGTGAATGCATACATATGAAAATGGCCTGTTGAGCTTCATTTGTGACCTATACCATGATTCTTGATGTTGTAACCTCTTGAATGTGTTTTTCATGCCTCTATATACTTGTTTATGTGTATTGTTAGAACCATAACATATTTAGGGTTGGTTTCTTGCCTTTGTGAATGCTTGAATGTGAGTGGTATACCTTGAACTTCTTTGTGATTCATAACAAGATTCTTGGTGTTGTAACCTCTTGAATACGTTTTACATGCCTCATTCTACTTGTTTATATGTCTTTTTAGAACCATAACATGCTAGGGTTTGATTGTTTACTTGGTTGTTACCATGAAACTTGCTTACTTTTCCCCATGAATCCATGAACAAATACTTGAATTGTTGTAACATTTCTTGTGTTCTTGCTTGTTTGATTGTTATCAACACATGTGTAGATGGTCTTATGTTGTTACATTTGATCTCATTTGATCTTTATATGCTTGCTTCAAGTTGTAACTTGTTAGCACCAACCTTGTTTTAATGTTATAGATGAACTTGTTGTTGCTACACCTGTTCTTTACTTGCATTGATGGTTGTTACCTCTATGTCTTTGTGTTGATCTTGACTAATGTTCATGTGTTGTTACATGCTTGCCCTGATATTTCTTGGCAGTTACCATACTCTTCCTATCTTCATCATGTTTGAATGAATGCTTATGTGTTTCTTTAACTTTGTTAAGCCTTCCCCAAGTGATGGAACTTGTTAGTTCTCATACAGCTGCCTCATCTTTCTCCTATTCCAAAGGAAAGTTTCTCCATTGACCCCCAGGGTCATAAATAGCTCTTTATCCTCCCTTTGACTTTGTTAAGTCATCTTGAACCCTAGCTTAGTTAAGTTATAACCTATTATCCGTTAGACTTTGCTTAAGTCTAAAAGACCCACCTTTACTAGGAGTATTCTTCAACTAGAAATTTAAGATAGAGTTTGTTAACTCTATGTAAGTATCATTGTCATGATTACTTACTCCCCTTTTGACTTTTGTCAAAGTCAATCCCCTTGAGGTACAACTTAGAATAAAGATTTTTTTTAAACTCTATACAAGCATTGTTATGTTTTTTCCCCTTTTAACCTTGATTATAATCAAGTGTTCATCCACCTTTAGTGAGGTGAACTACGATTGCTCTGATTCTATCCTAATTAGGATCATAGTCAAAAGATGTGATATCTTTGCGAGTAAACTTAGAAACATCAACCTTAGGTCTTTACCTCAAACCCTAACCTTGATCCCAAACCATAGCAAGCAACTTGGCATACAAACATACAAAAGGTTCCTGTAGAGTACTACAGATGTTTAGGATGTGAAATACCTACCCTAAGCATAACCAACCCCCGATCCCCGAATCTTTTAGCATTGTTGTTACATCCCGCAAAAGGTCTTTCTTTCTTTAACCTTTCCTTTGGATAAATCAAATTTCGGTTGTGAATTTAATGAATTAAGATTCAAGTTAATCAATAGCTTGACATCTGATTCTCACCGTAACAATAACCAACCCACGAACCTTATATTCTCTTAACTTCATTGTTACGTAGCGCACTTAGGGTTTTCTTTGATCTTTATCCTTTCCTTTGGATAAATCAAAGCTCGGTGGTGAACTTCATGATTTGTGATTCAAGTTAAGTAATAGCTTGATATCCGATTCTCACTGCAACATCGATCATCTCAAACTCTTTCATACTTTCACTTTTGAACTTTGAAATGCACTTTCTATTGCTTCTCGTTATCAACAAATTGTCTATATATAGACAAAGGATAATAACTTCTTCACTTGTATCCGTCTTCACAAACACTTCATGCTCAGATACACATTTCTTGAAGTCAGCCTCCTTTAGGAAAGCATCACTACTACAAAAGAAAACATATACAACAATGGTTGGAAAAGGAATAACATCACGTGTAACAAGCCGTTGTTACGTACGATGTGGTTGTATATGTGCTACTTACAATCACGGTCTTATGACCGTTGTAGAAAACTTGAAAGCGTGAGATATATAATCACGGTTGATAACCTAATCGTTGTAATATATTAAAGGTTCCATATTCGATTTCCAGCGTATTTTACGTATATAACCACGGTCTTCTATAACAACTATGGTTAAATTATATATTATAACTATACAACCACGATCATAATTAAAATTGTCATTAAATTATATGCTTCTTTAAAAAATATATTTCTGCATTTTGAAATTTTTTCATTTTTTTAATTTGTATTGTTTAAACAACAACATCAATTGAAGATATATTTTTGTATTGTGTTTCATTTTATAACTTGTATTATTTAAACTGTAACAGAATACAAACTGAAATTGAAGATATATTTATGCATTGTACATGTTCCATTTTATAACCTGTATTGTTTAAACCGTAACATAACAGAAACAACAATTGAAGATGTATATTAAAATACTCAAACTCAAATACTTATTTATTTCATCAAATCAAAAAATTTATTTACAACCACTATGCCAAAATTGATATTTTGTATCGCCTAATTTAATAGTGCTTTTAAAAAAATGCTATTAAAAAGGAAACAAACACATCTATAATAGCACTTTATGGTCGGGCGCTATTATAGAGTGTAGACAATGTGATTTTGATACCACTTTATTAAAAAGCGCTATTATTATAAAGGAAACAAAAATATCTATAATAGCACTTTTAAAAAAAGTGCTATTAAAAAAGAAACAAACATATTTATAATAGCACTTTATGGTCGGGCGCTATTATAAAGTGTTGACAATATGATTTTGATCACACTTTATTAAAAAACGCTATTATTATAAAGGAAACAAACATATCTATAATAGCACTTTTAAAAAAAATGCTATTAAAAAAGAAACAAACATATTTATAATAACACTTTATAGTCGAGCGCTATTATAAAGTGTTGACAATATGATTTTGATAGCACTTTATTAAAAAGCGCTATTATTATAAAGGAAACAAATATATCTATAATAGCACTTTTAAAAAAAGTGTTATTAAAAAAGAAACAAACATATTTATTATTATAAAAAGAAAAAGAAGAAAAAAAGCAGAAAGCGGAGAGAGAGGGAGAAGAAGAGGATCTTCTTCTTCATTACAAAAGGGGAAAAACCCTTCTCTCCCGGAAAAAAATTCATCTGCCACACCCTTTCCACTCGCCATCATCTTTCTCCTTCACTGGAACATCACAACCCAACCCTTCCTCTTCTTCCGTCGCGCTTCATCTTCTTCGACACACAACACAAACTCTCATTTATGTCTCCACCCTTGATCATCACAATAACCTCCCTTCTTCACCCATTTTTTCACCGTCCAACCATCGTTTTAACACTACCTTCTCCTCTGATTCATACCCCTGACGAAAACCTCTGAATTTCTCTTTTGACCACCCTCCTAACAACCCTCCTTGTCACCGCTCACCATTAACCACTTTCAATTTTCTTCCTCTCATCAACCAACGCGGATCAACATATTAAGTTTTCAACCTCATCGGTTTCGTTTTTGATAGCCACTCGATTCTGCAGTAGCACGACACATTCTCAACTGAGCTCTGACGCCCCCAACACCACAAGTTCTGCAACCGCTGCAACGAGAGAGCAAAGTGTTTGGAATTTGTTCAAGGAAGATGCATCCTTTTTGGATTCGCCACAGTTCAATAACGGCTCAACAAGATTTGCCATCTGCAATAACATTTCAGTATCCGGTAAAACTTTAGACTGATAATACCTTTCACGAAATTGAACTTATTGGAAATTCTGATTTTGTTTTGCTATGATATATAGAGATAGTTCTGATGTCAACACGGTGATGACAACGAGCTCGACAATCTCTGCAGCAACGATAGTTAATAACCTCGTTCCACTCGGTGATCTTTGTCTCTCTTTAAAGCTTCAGAATCACTATTTTGAAGGAAAGCACGGGTATTTCTTAAGCATACTAGAATTGATATTTTTTGCTCTTATAATTGATATATATGTTAGATGTTCGATTAAATGCCTCAGAGAAACAAATAGTTAATTATTCTGAATGATTATCATATTATGTTAGGACTCAAGTGTTAGTCTAATATTGTCTTTCATCCTTGTGCTCTCTTTTAAATTTTAATCGATTCTTTTTCTTGATTACTAAGAGAGTCATCTTGATGAACATGAAGAGTGTGAGGAGCAAGGGAATTGTTTATATTAGTGAAGTAAGATGAAGAGTCAACAAGAAAAGGTAGTTGATATGAAAAAGCTGCCATGATAATATGAGTTATCAAGATTTCAGAGGTCTTGAAAATGATAGAAGAAAGGTGAAGGCAAAGACTGGTTATGTGTTTGTTTGTGGTGTTGGTGATGATGACTCAGGAAAAGTTGTGGTGTTGATGAGAGAAACACTTACTACATTAAGGAAAAAGGCTCGAACAACAACGAGTAGTGTTCCATCTCCTTTTGGATCAATCATGAAGGGAGTTTCAAGACCTTTAGTGCAAGAAGTGTGTACCACCTGTGTGGTGTTTAGAGAGACGCGGTGTCCTGAATCTTACATAAATTTCATAGATTAACTGTTCCAGGGGTTCAATTCTTGGCAACGGAAACACTTGATTAGCGTTGATACCGTCTTGCAGCATTAGGAAGGATTCTCCATACTGTTGAACTTCCTTGGAAAAGCAGTGGATCAAAGGAGGAGGATTTATGCAGAGAGATGGCCAACTATGGTT
This sequence comes from Lathyrus sativus, assembly GCA_963859935.3. Classification (NCBI taxonomy): domain Eukaryota; kingdom Viridiplantae; phylum Streptophyta; class Magnoliopsida; order Fabales; family Fabaceae; genus Lathyrus; species Lathyrus sativus. The sequence goes on from OZ012738.1 coordinate 524,274,944, forward strand.
GTTGTGTCCCATACTTTTCATATTGCAGGTAATTACACTGCATGGCAACTTACAACTGATAAAGGCCTTCCTCCTGCTTTTTTGGGATCTTAAACTATTTTCTTCCACCTTCCACGTTGTCGTTGAACCAATTTTGACTTGGGTCAATTTTCCTAAGTAAGCTCAGGCATGTTGTTTTCATCTTCATTGGTTGCTTAATTGCTCATCAACTTCAATTTTCGATTTCAATTTGGTTTGTTTTTAGCTCTCGGTTCCATAATTGGGATCTTTAGCTTGTTTGTATTTTAGGGTTTCAAAGGGTCAATTTGGTTTTTTGGAAATTTTTATGTGTGTGTGTGTGTGTGTGAATGTTGAGCTATTATTGAGTCATTATTGCATTTTTAATGGTACAATTGTTCCTGTTCCCAACCGGTTACTATTTTAATATGTTTAATTTTCATTCATTTCTATATTTATGTTGTTTTGTTGACTCTGTCTTAATCAGTATGATGCTAGTGTTTATTGGGTATTTCATCTAAGTACCAATATAAGCTTTCTCTTTTTTATTTGTGCTGAAAGTGATGATCGGTGTTTGAATTTGTTGTAGACTTTTGTTGTTTTTTTGGTTTTTTTAGTTCCCTGATTTTGTTACATATAATGGAATCTTGGAGTTATGTTTCCAATGAGAATCAAGGTTCTGAAGAAATGGGGTTTTGTGAAATGTTAGGGAAATTTTTTCCAGATGATTTCAATTTCATTGGGAATGTTTCAAGCAAGAAACTTGATGCTAAATTTGGTGACCCAAATGGGTTTTCTTCAAAAGGGGGCTCAATTTCCAAGCTTTCTAACTCTGTGGTGGAAATTAATGGTTGGGATTCTCTTATAGATTTGAAGCTGGGACATTTTGGTGATCATGGTCATGGAGGATCTATTTTGTCTTCTTGTGAATCATCAACACCTACCAAGAGAGTGAGAGTGCATTCACTGAATGCATACTGTCAAGTTTATGGCTGTAACAAGGATCTTAGTTCTTGTAAAGAGTATCATAAAAGGCACAAAGTTTGTGAGGTTCACTCCAAAATTGTTGTAGTCATAGTGAATGGAATTGAGCAAAGGTTTTGTGAACAAAGTAGCAGGTTGGTTAATTTTTCAAGATTATCACTTCTTTCGATTCATTTTAGTGTTTGGTTGAATGAGGAAAAATTGATTCTAGAGCTATTGAACTAGTTTTGATATGTTTGAATGTTCTTCAGTATAGTTATTATGTCATTTGTAGATAGGATTTGGAGTTGTTGCCTTTACAATTGATTTTTAGCCTGAAATTTATTGTTCAATTCAACTCTATTTAAGTAGATGTATAAAACATAAATCTGTTTAACCTAAACTCACTTTTGGTTAGAATCAGTTTTCGGATAAGCTTGA